>OZ025298.1:111450347-112866065 GCA_964019185.1 Maratus speculifer | reverse complement strand
ATGTACTCAGCTTCGGCAGAAGATAAAGCTATGCAGGATTGTTTTTTAGTTGACCAAAGTATGGGATTTTTACCTAGCAAATATACATTACCACTTGTCGATTTTCTTGATTCTGTGTCTCCACCCCAATCAGCGTCCGCGTAGACTTCTAGCGTTGGTTTTGAATTTCCATCTATAACTAGATTAAAGGTTTTTGTTGTGTTAAGATACCTCATGACCCGCTTTACACTGTTCCAATCTTTCATTCTTGGCTTTTCGCTCCTTCGGCTTAAGATGTTGACAGCTGCACAAATGTCAGGTCTGCTCACTGTGGCAAGATATAAGAGTGCACCTATGGCTTGTCTGTACTGTGTGTTGTTTGGTAAAATATTGTCATCATCTTTAAAGTGAGTGTAATTTGTTTCCATGGGTGTACTACATGGTTTTGCTTCTTGTAAATTGAATTTATTAATTAACTCTTCGATTTTTGAAGTTTGGTTAATTAAGTAGCTTTTGTTTACCTTTCGAATGTTCATGGATAAATAATTACTTATATCCCCTAAATTCTTTAGTTCATATTCTTTATTTAAGTTCTCGATTATTTCCTCTATGGCTTCGTCTTTTCCTACAATTAAGAGGTCATCGACGTATGTTATTATATAGGTTGTTTCATTATTCCTTTTCTGTGTAAAAAGACATGTGTCAATTTTACTTTGAATGAAATTCATGTTTTTTAGTGTTTCTGTTATTTTATTATGCCACGCTCTCGCGGCTTGCTTAAGTCCGTAGATTGCCTTATTTAATTTACAAACTTTGGTTTCCTGGTTTGGTTCAACGAATCCTTCCGGCTGCGACATGTATATCTCCTCATCAAGTTCCCCATGTAAGAACGCGGTGTTAATATCTATATGCTTAACATTTAAGTTTTGGTGCAATGCCGCTATTAATAATGCTCTTATCGTAGTATACGATACGACCGGTGCGTAGGTTTCGTCGTAATCCTCTCCGAATTTTTGCGTATATCCTTTAGCTACTAAACGTGCCTTATATTTTTGTATTTTTCCGGTATTGTCACGCTTTAATTTGTAAGTCCATTTACAACCTATTATTCTCTAATTCGGTGGAGGATCTACAATTGACCATGTTTTATTTTTTCTTAAAGAATTCATTTCGCTCTCCATGGCTTCTATCCAATTCTGTTTTACCGGAGAGTTTTCCATTAATTTAACTTCCTTATAATCCTTTGGTTCATTAATTTTGTCGTCTTTGACAATATATATAAGCCTATCAGGAGGTACGCCTTTATTTATTCTATCTGAGCGCCTTAGTTCCACAATTTGTTGTTGAGACGCAGATGGTGTTGTTTTTCCGTTCGAAATTTCTATCTCCACGAGATTTTTACAATTGCGTTTTTCGTCTTCATTTTGTTTTTGTTCAATTTCAGGCTTATCATTTACGTATTTGAATTTATTTTCAAGAAATTTTACCGTTCTCGCGATTTTTATTTCATTTCCTCCTACATATATGCGGTATCCCTTAGATTCATTGTCGTATCCCACAAAAATACCTTCAACAGCTTTATTATCTAATTTTTGTCTTCTGGCTTTATCAATATAAGCGAAGGCTTTGCAGCCAAATACTTTAACTTAACTTAAGTTTGGCTGTCTTTCTGTCCATAATTCATATGGCGTTTTTGCATTAGCTTTTGTAGGCAGTCTATTTTGTAGGTGGTTTGCCGTACAGATTGCTTCCCCCCAGAACTTTAAAGGTAGATTTGATTCATTTAACATTGTCCTAGCCATCTCAACTAACGACCTATTTTTCCGTTCAGCCACCCCATTTTGACTTGCGCAATATGGGACTCTATGTTGATGTTTTATCCCATTTGATTTGAGATAATTCTCAATTTCATCTGATGTAAATTCTCCCCCATTATCCGTTCTGATTTCTTTCGGTTTTTCACCAAATTTGTTGCTTATCAGCGCAATGAACTCTTTGAGTTTTTCATAGACTTCACTTTTTCTTTTCAAGAGATAGATTATTGTGAATCGCGAGTAGTCATCAATAAAAGTCAAGAAATATGATTTCCCCCCAATCGTGGGTGTCTGAAAAGATCCACAAACATCCGAGTGAATAAGTTGAAGCCTTTTACTTGCTCTATACTGAGCAACTTTCGGATAGGGTTCATCAGTTAATTTCGTTAATTTCGCCTTAATACACGGTTCGCAATCTATATTATGTTTACAATTGTTTATCTGGATACCTCTTACTAATTCCTTTTGTGTAATTTCTTTAATCGATGTTAGATTTCTGTGTCCTAACCTTCTATGCCATAGTTCTAGACAATTTTTATTGTTGCACGTTTGTGTAATGTTCGCGTGGTTTTTGTTAGCCAACTGGACTTCATAGAGGTTATTTACCTTTTGTGCTTCTAAGCAGATTTCTCCGTTAAGTTTGAAAGAGCATCGGTCATTTTTAAATACAATCTCACATCCGTTTTGGGTTGCTTTGCTGACTGATAGTAAATTCGTTTCGATTTCAGGTACTAGAAGTACATCTTTAAGTGTCATTTTATGAATTTTATTATCCGATGTCAGCGTATTTAAATTTACATCGCCTGAACCGTAAGCGATAAGTTTTTTTCCGTTTGCGATAGTCACGTTTGTTTTTTCCCTCGATTTTATCTCTGTAAACATTGATTCAGAGGATGCAATGTGACTTGAGCTACCGCTATCCACAATGAATGTTTTATTTTCTATCCCTTGTGTTATAAATGCATAATCTTTGTTTTCGCTGTTTCTCCATGTATTGTTTTTTCCTTCATAGCGATTAAACCTGTTATACGATTCCGATGCTTGTTCATTCTTAAAATTGTTTTCACCCCTTTGAAAAACGAGTGATGTAGAATAGTGTTTTTTGTAATTTTTGTTGTGTTGATTTTGTTGTGTTGTGTGTGTTTTGTTTTTATTGTGCCAACATTCTTGTGTGTTATGGCTTCTCATTTTACAAATCGAACAATATTTTGATTCTTTTTTAGCTGGAAACTTTTTCTGAGCTTTAAAAGCTTTCGCTGTATTATCAATACTTTCATAGTTTTCATTTCGACGATTAAACTCGTCAATCAGCTTATTTTTAATATATGACGGAGTTAATTGTGCTTCTTCTTTACTTTCGAGAGCAGTAATTAAATTATCATAAGACTGGGGCAGAGAGCACAGGAGGAGCGCGGAAATGTGGTGATTATCAATTATTTCGCCTATAGCTGCCAAATGATCAACGAGCTCCATTATTTTTGTAATATGATTTATCATATTTCCATTGTCTGCTAATTTTATACTATATAACTTTCTAAGGAGAAACAATTTGCTTGTGAGGTTTGATCTTTCATGGATTTCTTTTAATGCATCCCATGTTTGTCTAGCAGTTTGTAGGTTCTTAACGTGGGTTATCTGTGAATCATCGATAGTTAGATTTATCAATGCCCGGGCCTTCCTATCATTTTTGGACCATTGATCGGTCAAAGGGGTCGGTGGATTATCGGTTATTACATGGAACAGCTCTTCTTTAGTTAAGAGCATTTCAATTTTAAATTTCCATGTACTGTAATTCGTTGCTGTCAATTTTTCAATTGAATAATTGTCTTTTAAAGTGGCCATTCTAATCTTATATTTTTATTTTTTTTTTTTTTTTTATTCGATATTTTTTATTTGTGTGAAATTAGTATATCACTATGTTATCAAATTGATATATCTTTTTAGATCGTTCTCATAATCATTGAAAGACGTTTGTCTTAATAATGGCGTGAGTTCTCACTATAACCTCAATATAATTGTTTTCTTCATTTCTTATCATTAATCAGAATTAAATAGGAGAGTAAATGGTACTCACCCGATGAATTCTTCTTCATTGAAGTATCCAACAATTAAATCCACCATAGGAGAAGGGAACCGGGCATATTCACATTTTGATCTATACACTGCACTAATTCATCTTGATAAAGACGTATAATATTATTATATGGTAAGTGTAAAACACACACACAAATTATTGTATACACACTTCTTCATTTTCTACTTTAATTTTCACACGCGAGAAAAACAAACACAGCAAAAAGGATAGTGCTCACATCAAGCTACAAAACAGAGAACAGAATGAATTTAAATCGATACATACATAAATCATAATATAGAAACAATTATTAATAAAAAAGAGTCATTTTGAAAGTTTTGACAGTTTTTGTAAACCTGTAATTGTTCACTCGTAATCACTGTTTCCAAGGTCACTCTAACGAGCACTTAACTTTATTTATGATGCCATGATAATTGTCATTTGTTGCACAACGGAGGAAATTATTTACGAATTGCGCAATGTTTCTATCATATAATACCATTTTCATCTAGGATTGGTCTTAAGCTACGTATCTTCTGATTATTTTTCTCGTTGAATCTGTCTTTCTGAATCAAAATTATCAATTTTCTTTCGGCTTGTTCTAATTCCAAACACGTAAGTTCAGAAACTTCTTTTGAATTAGGATTTCTTAAATTGTTTAAGAATCTTAAAATCCAGGCGATCAATCTTATAATTTTCTTAAAAGATGAAAATCGTCGATAATACCAATCACTAGATTCTGTGTTCTTGTTCATTGCTGAAATGACACTTTTCCGTTTTTCAGAGTTAATAATTTCTTCATCGGGAATTTCGGCACTTTGAGGCCAAGTATATTCAGGTTGAGCCAACCAATCCGGTCCCTCCCACCATCTTAATTGTAAAAATTGTTCAATCGAACAACCTCTGGAAGGGATATCTGCCGGATTAAATTTTCCTGCAATGTGTCGCCATTGGTTCTTTTGAGTTAAGAATCTGATTTCTTCTACGCGATTCCAAACGAATGTTTCCCATAGAAATCTCAAATAATCTCTATCATCTTCTTTAATACTAATTTTTAGAAATGCCTTTTCTATATCAGATATTGCACCAACAGGATATTTCCGAAACCGATGCAATATAGAAGGAATCATTTCAATCAAATTTAATCCCTTATCTAGGCAATCATTTAGAGAAGGGGAACCTTTAACATGAGCCGAAGCGTCAAAAACTGGTCTAACTTTAGTAGTTTCACTCGATTCTTTAAATACAGGTCTGTGTGGCAAATAATGTACTTTAGTTTCTTTATTATCAACCACCCTTTCAATTATTCCTGCATTTATTTACGAATCAAATACTTCGCTATATACCTCAATTTTATTTAAATTAATTAACTTTTTCCTCGTTGTAGCAAGCCGCTTTTCGGCCAATTCTCTATTGTTAGGTAAGCAAGCTTTATCTAGCACCCATGGCAATGCTACTTCGTATCTCCCTTCTGAATCTATTCTTATATTACTCTTAAAATGCTGCATAGTTTCTTCATGAATTTCAGATTTAGTTTTGGATTCAACTGGATCCGTTATACCCATAATATCCAGCTTCCACAAATCAGCAACGGAACAATTGTTCCAAAGTGATGAAATAATCATAGCAGCCTTATTTGTTTCTGATTTAATACTTGGAATTTTTCCCATTAGAGTCCATCCCAAATGGGTTTTTACCGCAACCGGACCACTTTCTAAAACTTTAATATTTCCGGTGAGTAATTTTCCAGCCACATCAGAACCAATCAATAATTTAATTTCATTTTCGGTTTCACATGAACTATTTTCAACATCAGAAATTTTAATGCCACATTTATTTAATTCTGATAACCAAGGCCCAGTTGGCACTTTTCGTATTTTAGAACAAATAACAGGAACATCTAAAACATGCATATCACATTTATAACTATTGTCTATGCTACTTAAGTGAATTCGATACTTATTATGCTTTGTTTCACTTGTTTCAATATTACCAAATAATGTGTGAATTAATTTAATTTCACCAATACTTTTATAATTCAAATATTTAATTACATCTCGTGATAAATAGGAACGTTCGGATCCTGTGTCAATAACTCCACGCACGATTTTCTCTTTTCCATTGTGCTTTACACGGACACTCAAAGTTTGGAGTAACACAGTAGGATCCGAAGCTTGAGTAGTTAAAACAGTGTCACTACTCCCTGATTCATGTTTATGACTTTCTAACGACACATTACCACCTTCATTTAAAACATTTTGACATAATATTGAAAAATGTCTTTTACCACAACATTTAATTTTAGAGTTACAATTGCGTGAAATGTGGTTTTTCTTCAGGCAAACAAAGCAAGCTTTTTTCTTCAAAATTAAGTTACGTTTCTCATCAAAAGAAAGCGAACTAGCTTTAAAACATTTTTCTGATAAGTGACACTTGTCACAAAATATACATAAATCTTCACGTTTTTTAACTAAATTCTTATTAGACTTATTATTTATAAATAAATCTGTGGCAGTTGGCATTGAATTATATTCATTATTACATTTATGATATTTCTTTGGGTTTTCAAAACCAAGATTGGAATGAGCCAAAAGAACCCGCTCTTCCGCAATAACTTCATTTTTCAAAAAATCAAGGATAGAATTTAATTGATTCTTACCTTGAGCAGTCTTCTCACGCTGTCTTTCCCAGATTTTAAGGACATCATGAGGTAGACAAGATTCTACAAGTGGGAAAAGTATGCTGGCATACTTTTCTCCTGTGACACCTAATGATTCTAGAGACCTAAGTTTTGTCTCTAGATTATCATATAACGACGATAAATTGAAATTCTTGCTTGATGATTGATTATTATTTAAAACTAATTGAAGAAGATCTCTAACATATATCTCAATAAGTGTATCTTCTCTGCCAAACCTTTCTTTCAGATGTAGAATTACTTTTGGATAATTATCAGCTGAAACCGGATAACTATTTACTATCTGTGCTGCTTTGGATTTCGGCGTTATCGCCTGTAAAAGATAAACAAATTTCAAATGGTCATCTAAAGTGGTGTCTTCATGAATTTTACTGAATGAATTCCAAAAAGTTAACCATAATCTTGCATCGCCATCAAACGGCTGTAAACTTATCTCTGGTAAGCGAAGTGGTCGCGACAGTGTTCTTTCAACATCCGTATAATTCTGCGATCGCAGTTGTTCTTCGATAGGCTTCACCAAAAATGTCTTTACTTTTTGCTTTATAGCAATAAATTTTTCTGTATACTCTTCGCAAGCTTCAAATTCTTTAGAATAATCTTTTTCTATAACTTTCTCTGTCAACATAAAATTCAAAATTTCTTCATCTACAGCTCGCAATCTTGTGCTTTTATCTTCCAGTTGACACATTAAATTCTCTATTAAATTAGTATCTGGAGTTGCGTCGTTTAAAGCTTCATTTAAAGCATTATAAGTTTTCGTAAATCCAGATCTAAGAGGAGTTCTTTTGATTTTCAAAGCATCCATTTTTTCTCAATGACAACTTCTGATAATAAATAAAAAACAGTTACTTTTCACACGTCCCTATTAGTTCGGACGCCACATATCGCAAACAATGCGAAATCGAAGCTATAAAATCTACCCGATAATATAGACATCGTCGTTTTACGTGTGAAAAATAATTTAAATATCTTACCAAAAAAAATGAAGCTTCAAAAACATTTCACTTAAAACTTAACACAAACTTTATTCCAGAATAAATTCTACTACTCTTTTTTTATCATTGCTCGTGAGCATCTGCGAAAAATAAAACCACGACCATGGAGTCACCATGAAAGTGCGGACACTAAAGCAATTACAAATATTAATCTAATTCGCGACACTATGCAGTCACTTCCGAAAATTTGATTCAAAATCCCATCTTTGACATTATTTTTTGAACGTGCTTGTATCATAAAATGGATAATGCTATTAGATTACAAAGCTTCTGAATTAAAAAAAACCTCCTAATCTTATGCGTTTTTGGAAACGAAATGAGTTCTGCCATGTATCAGAAAGTATATCATTTGCATCTGAGAAAACCTATTATAAAATGAAATCGAATAATGTGCAATTTTTAATTATTATTCTAATTATATTTCGATAGCGAAATTACGCTTGAAACTATTGCAAATTTAATGCGCGATTCATCATTATCTAACTATGCGTAGAACCAACAGGATAAAAACGTCGATAGCGGGGATCGAACGAGCAACATTTTGAATTGTGCTCCAAGTGTTCTACCATTTTCCAAAAGGACGATGCCCAGCTTTGAATTTTCACTCCCATATGTTGGTAAGCCTGCACTGCAGCACACGATAGAACAGTCTTCATGGGCACACAATCATGAGGTGTAGCATGGGACACAAACAAACCCAAGCATCGGTGATCACAGATACAAATTTTAATTAGTTTTAATTAGTTAAATTTTAATTTTAATTAATTTTATTTTCAAATAATTTTCAATATTGAAATTATCTTGAAATTACTGAATATTAAATACGGGATTTATTCCATGCTAACTAAACGAAGAACGAACAAAGTGAAAAATGTCCTATCCGTGGATCGAAACAATGGCGAATCTAAAGAGCGGCGATCACCCATCTCCTTAGGTTAATAAAGTTTTTGAGAGGTGACATTATGTATCCTAGCAAAAAATGACTTGTGACCAAATTCGAGTCCGGCGTGATTCGTCCTGGGCCACTCCTTTTTCAATTCATTAGACTCGGGCTGGGACAGGTCTTCTCACTTTCACAGTAGGGCCAGGTCCTGATCATTATTTTCTGCAGGATTAGGTTGGGCCAAACATCTTTTTCTTCCAGGGCATATCTGACTTGGTGTCATTCTACCTACATGTCTATATTGAAGATGAAAGGGTTCAGACCTCATACCAGCTTGGTCTCTATTTTTATTCTAGTGTACGGCCTCGGACTCTTTTGTTTTTATCTAAAAACTTCAAAAATTATTTATCGATGACTAGAAAATGTAAAAAAAAGAACTGTTTTTTCCCCTTAAAAATTACTTATATCTTTTTAAATCGGTGTATTGCCACTTCGATTAGAATGATGGAGAACCAGAAACAGTGTTTTTCCTATTTTAGTATTAGAATGTTATTTTAAAAGTAAATTATTTTTTAGTCATACCTACAGATATATTTTTATCATTGCCTAGGACTTTTCGGCGCCAACGAAAGAGGCGGGAATAATGAATTTGTCTTTAGTTTGATTTTTTGTTTGTAGCAGAGGTTATTTTATAATTGGATGGTTTATTGTTCATACTATTATTATTTAGACATTTAACGCGAAGATAATATTTTCTTCCAATTTTATCTTATTGTTTGCGATTATTCAGAATTGGTATTGTGCACAACATACACAGGACGTAATAGCTCTTAATATAGAAGTACATTTAGGTATTTTTTTTGGGGGGGGGACTCTGGTGGAGTTGAATTTGTACTCTGCAATTTGTGAAGGCACTTTCTATCGTAAGTATATATAATTACCATATTATTTCGAGAAAGCAATCGAGCAGTGTTTCCTCTATTCCGATAAAAGCATCGGAACTTTGTTTTTTTTTTAATTTAAGGTTTTTCTGGGTCACGCTTAACCCAAAAGATTGTTATGAGGAATGAAATAGTTATAGCTGAAAAGGTGCAATCTTTATAGAAAATCGATTAATATTGCTCAACTTGACAGTAACTTATTCAAGTTCCGTGCATTTTTTCAAGAAACATTTTCATTAGCAACTTCATAATATTTTCTTATTAAAAGAGATAAAATATAAGAATTTCTTTATGAATAAAGTTCTTTTTGTAGCAAAAATTTTTTATCATGATATTAAATTCAAAATTCCATTTAACAGTCTTTTCTATGTAAAAAGTTGTTTTAAAATTATGATTATTTTGGGATTTTTTTAATTATTTCAGTTTTTTTTTCTACTATATACTTTCAGTTTCAGTCTTGGGCTGTGATGACGCAAAATATGTTGGATTCTTGTGGGATCGGATTTAAAATCGTCGGGATAGGGAGGGACCTGGTTCTAAGTTAAGAACTCGAACTCTATTCTGCACTGATCAAAATTTCCAATCGCGGCTCGGCTCGGAACTAAATCTAACATTATGTCTGTGTCCGATCCAGCACGTAATATAAGCATTACTTTTTCGTCCGCATATCACGCACTCTTGCAAATTCTTCGTTACAAGCTCCCTTCGTGGGAGTGACACCTTATTTATCATTCTTAAAAAATTATGTTAATGCTGTACATTTGTTTAGCGAAATCTTAAGAAATGCATATATAAAATTAACTTTTAGACCGGGAGCTAGTGTGACAGAAATTCGCCTCATGGAGTTCAAAGATACAAATCTAGGATTAGTCAAATCTCGATTTGCAAATTAGAACGTAGTCTGTCTGCCAAGATTTATCTTGGTGGAAAATAACTAAAAATGGCTTATCGGTCGACTTCAAGAATTACCACTATGTTATCCTGCTCCCAATTCTCCATGTTTTCATACTTTTGGAAGAAGGTTGCACGATAGTAAACCTACGATACATCCTCTAAAATCGGGTTTTTAAGTATTTTCCATTAAGATGTGGCTTGACAGACCGATTGCGCTTTAGTTTGCGAATGGAGATATAATTAGTCCTACATTTTCATCCGTGAACTCGATGAGAAGATTGTCTGTGCTGCCACTTGCCTATCTATTTTGTTCTTTATAGATCTGTAAAATTATGATTTACTTTTACCTTCTGTTTCGTTCATTTTAAACTGATTTACTTGTTGGATTTTCATTTGAATGTAATTGTCTAATATGCACTGTAAAGAACTTAATTCTGAGAACTAAATTCCTAAGCCTGCGATAGATGGCGCTACCCGTCCTAAGAGGAAGGAAGGAACATTTCCAAAAACAGAACAATTTTTCAGTTGAGCGCGGGAGTTCGGAGTTATTGTGTAGTGAGATGGTGCAGCATTGTTTCTGGTTTGTTCTGGAATGTGTTTTATAAAAATGCTAGTCTATTTTTTGTTAATTTGTGTCGTGCTCGTCCACGTGTGTGTTTATGTGTGAAATAAATCTTAAAAAGACAAAAATGAGTTCTCCATCGTGTCGACGTCTGCAGAACTTCGTCAATTCTACCTTGTTTTCTTACATACGTTGAAGTTTGGTTGGCAGCTTATGGGATATGAATCCTGGTGGAACAAAACAAGTAAGCTAAAACTAGTTCCAAATTCTTTTATTCTTAGTTCCTTGAAATATTTATTATCGATTAAAATTTTTTAATTCTGGATTAATAAATATTTGTTTTACTTTCGTAAATTAATTACAATCTTTTGTAAAAGTGCGAATTAATTGGAGTAAAACATTCAGGCTTGAAGAATATTAGAATTACTGACTTATTCCCATCAAATAGTAAAAAAGAGTATAAAATTACTTTTGTTATTATTGTTATTCCTGCTACAAAGTGTTTCTTTCGAATTCGTATGCTATGATATTTTAGAATGTTGATAATTGTTCTTAAGTAAAGAAAAAGTATTTCTTAAATAAAAAAAAAAGAAAGTAATACAGTTATATTTAATTTTTAGTAAGAATTATGATGGTAAAATTCTTTTGAATCAAAGTGATTTTATTTGTGAAAATGGTATAAATTTATGTGTGTTTTATTCCAAGACCGGAATAACTTCGAAAAATAAAGATTGTCATTACACTATTTCGATTATTGGATGAATGCCAATTTACAGAAGAAAGGTTCTTTCTGTGTTAGTTTATTCTAAAAGTAGAATAAATTATTTTTTGTTTTTTGTTTCCTAATTCGGAAATAAATGCAGTGATATTTTTGTTTTGTTATTTTTTGAATGAAAAAGTATGACAAAATAAAAGTTTTGATCGAGAAAAAGAATAATTCTGATTTCTTTGTTAGGTTTTTATAAAACAATAAAAACTTTTTAAAATATCTAGATAAAAGTTTTATTATCGTTTGAAAAAGAAAATTGAGTTGTATTTTAAAGTTTATTCTTTTCATGTAAAGAATAAAATTGTTGTGAGAATTATATAAAATACATTTTTGCAAATAATTTTGTTACGATTGCATAAAAAGTTTGAAAATTAAGAAAAATTCTGGTGTTTACGTGTTCTGGTGTTTAATTTTTATTGCGTAATATAAATATTGATTAGAAATAATTTTGTCTGTTACATATGAAATACAGTTGTGAATTTCGAAAAAAAATATTTTAATTGTATTTTTATGGTATTACATATGCTTATTTAATTTTTTTAATTTGCATTTGGGTTTAATTTACCAAGAATTCTAGTAAATTGGTATATTGTGTTATTGCATACTGGTCAATTTTTCATATGTGATTGGGATTTAAATTTGATTGAAATAATAGATCTAAGTAGGGGATTTAATTAAAGTATGTTTTAGAATTGAATTATTAATTAAATTTGTTACTTGCTTGAAATATTGTTGTTAGTAAGTTAAGTAAAGGAAAATTGGGAATTATATAAATTTTAAAAAACCAGCATTCTAATTTTGTTTCGATTTCGCTACAACGAAGATGTCTTATTTAACAAAGGGGGCAAAGAGAGAGGATTTACAATTATTAGCTAGTGAGCTTGGCATTAAGGATGTAGGGAATTTAAAAATCGCGGATTTAAAGAAAGCTATTCTAGAAATAGACGATTATGATGAAGATTTTGTTAAAGGAATATTAAATACAGTAATTGAGGATAGGAAAAAGAGAGAAGCGAGGGAAGAAGAAATACGACAGGAAGAAAAAGAAGAAAAAAGACGTCAAGAAGAAAGAGAAGAAAAAATACGTGAAGAAGAAAGGCAAGAACGTTTGGCTAAAGAAGCTCGTGAACATGAATTAGAATTAAAGAAATTAGAGCAAAGAACTCTAGAACAGAACAATTTGTCAGAGAGAAAGGTGGATCTTGGACCAAAGGTACAGTTAGCACAAATTGTTCCGAAATTCGACGAAAAATCTGATGAGATGGGTCTGTTTTTGATTAATTTTGAGCGAAGAGCAGAGATGGCTAAAGTGTCGAAAACTGATTGGGTTGCATATTTGTTAGCTGTTTTACCCACAGAAGTCACAAACATGTTAGCCAGGGAATCACCCGAAGACGCGATTAACTATGATTTCGTTAAAAGTCTTATATTGGAAAGATACAAGTTCAATAGTGAGAAACTGAAACAATGTTTTTATCGCCATCATAAAACACCCGACAAATCTTGGAGGAACTACGCGCAAGAACTCACTAGTTATTTTACCGCTTGGATTAAGGAATTAGGTGTTGACAATTTTGATCAACTTAAAGATCTAATTATTACAGACCAATTAAAGTTTCGAGTGCCTGCGGAAACAAAAGAACATTTTCTAGATAATTGGTTAAATTTTATGACCCCTTTAGATTTGGCAAAAAAATTAGATGACTATGAATGTATGAAAGAAAGTTTAAAAAAGAAAGAACTTCCTAAAAAGAATTTGTCTAATTTTCGACCACAGTTTAAAAATTCGAATAACTTTGACTTCAAAAAAGAAGGTAAAGAGGAAAAGCCAAAAATGAATATTAAATCAGAATCGTTTTCAAGAAATCATAGAGAGAGAGAATTCGAGAAGAGGAAAACGTTACGTTGTTACGAGTGCGGATCGAGCAATCATCTTCGTCCTCAATGTGATAAAATTAAGAAATCCACAGAAGTGATTTCACATGTTGATGTTGAAAATGAACAAGATACTTCAATAACACCTTACCTTAGTGTGGGGAAAGTAAATGGTGTACAAATGGAAATTTTGAGAGATACAGGTGCGACAATAGATTTAATTGCAAAAAAATATGTGAAGCCACATATGTATTTGAACGAGAAAGTATGGGTTCGGGTGCCCTTACACGATGGTTTATTTTGCTTACCTCTCGCAGAAGTTGAATTGGACTGTGAAATGGGACATGTGATAACTAAAGCTGCTGTCTCTAGAGACTCTGTAGATTTAGGAAGATATTTGCTGGGAAATAAAACAGCCGAATTATTCGAAGATGATTTGTAAAAAAGAAAAGGCATTGAGAGAGCACATGATAAATGCTGTGCAAACCAGAGCTCAGAAGAAAATTCTGGAGGCAGAGGTTCCTCTTGAGGAACCTGAAATGCACGAATTTTCTGATGTAACTTTAGAGAAAGATCACAGCGATAACATAGCGAGTGAAGAGAAGAAAATGGATGAGAAAAAAAATGATAAATCTGAAGACAAGAAGATAGAAAACGAAGAAGGCTAAATTTTACCAGTTTGCGAAACTGTCTCATTGCAAGAACTTATCAAAATTTCTCCGAAGGAATTTTCTGAAGAGCAAAGGAAAAGCAAAGAGCTCAAGCCTCTTATGGAAGATGCCAAAACGGAAAATACTAAGGATAGGAAATTTATTTTGGAGAAAGATATGCTTTTTTATAGGAGAAAAGATAGAAATGGTACTGAGAGGAAATTATTAGTTGTTCCTGAAAGATTTCGTGAACAGTTAAAAAAAATTTGTCATGAAACTGCTGCATCTCATTTGGGTGTGGCTAAAACTAAAGATGCATTGTTTAAGACCTTTTATTGGCCAAATTGCTTCAAAGATATCGAAGAATATGTCCGAACTTGCGATTACTGTCAACGGGTTGGGAAGCCTCAGGACAAAAAGAAAGCACCTTTGCAGATTGTACCAGTTATTTCAGAAATATTTACAAAATTAAATGTTGATGCTTGTGGACCTTTACCTATTAGTACATTAGGGAACAAATACATAATAACTGTAATTTGCTTAGCTTCGAAATATCCTGATGCAGTTCCTACACCTAATTTGTATTCTACGACGGTTATTGATGCTTTGTTACAAATATTCAGTAGACTTGGATTTCCTCGTATGCTACAAACTGATCAAGGAAAGTCATTCATGAGTGCACTTACATCGGAATTCTTAGAGAAATTTGGCGTCAGAGTTGTGCGAAGCTCAGTTTATCATCCACAAAGTAACCCAGTTGAAAGAATGCACAGGACTTTGAAACGGATACTCAGAGTACTTTGTTTAGAATCGGGATCTGATTGGGAGAAGGTACTTCCACCTGCCCTTTTTGCATTAAGAACTGTAACTCATACTAGTACTGGATTTAGTCCAGCAGAATTAGTCCATGGACAGAACTTAAGAACTCCAATGATGTTACTCTATGAAAATTTGACTAAGAAAGAGATAGAAGAAAATAGTGTGATATCCTATGTATTTGACTTAATGAACAGAATGAAGAAATGCCAAGAACTTGCTGCAGAAAATATGGAAAAGGAGAAACAAACACAAAAATATTGGTATGATATCAAAGCCAGAAAACGAGAGTTTAAGGAAGGTGATCAAGTTTTAATTGTGGCCCCATCCAAACCAAATAAACTGTCAGTTAGTTGGATAGGACCTGGAAGAGTACTAAAGAGATTATCAGAAACTAACTACGTTATATACAATCCAGAAGGGAAGAAGTCCCAAGTGTATCATGTAAATATGCTAAAACCTTACCATCAAAGAAGTGTGGAAAACGTAAATTTACTTACTACAAAAACCACCTCTAATGATGAAGAAGATGAAATTCCTAAATTGGATGAAGAAAATACAGACAATGCGTTGTTAGAAGTATGGCAAGAAATCCAAAAAAATAAAAGATTAAATGAAAGTCAACGAGAAGAATTAGGACAACTTATTGGAAAATATGTTGACTCTTTTTCGACTGAACCAGGATGCACAAATTTAGTTGAACATGATATTGAACTGGAATCAGAAAACCCAGTCTGTGCCCGGCCTTATAAAATGTCGCCTAGACAGACGGAAATTCTAAAGGCTGAAGTCGAGAAAATGTTGAAACTGAAAGTTATTGAGCCAGGTGAATCTGACTTTGCCTCTCCATTAATTTTAGTTGAAGTTCCCGGTAGAGAAGCAAGACCCTGCATAGATTATCACCGTTTAAATAAAGTGACTCGAACAAAATTTTATCCTTTGCCCGACACTGAACAGTTAGTAGAAAAGGTGTCTTCAGCCAGGTACATTTCAGTTTTAGATCTGACCAGAGGTTACTGGCAAATACCGTTAACCAAGCGTGCTCAAAGATATGCAGCTTTTGTGACAAATTTTGGGACGTACATACCGTTGCGCCTCCCTTTTGGTTTAAAAAATGCTCCATATGAATTTAGCCGACTTATGGCCGGATTGCTGAAAAACTGTGAAGAATATGCGGTGCCTTATCTGGATGACGTGGCGGTTTTCTCGCAAACTTGGGAAGATCATTTAAAACACCTAGAAGAAGTTTTTAAAAGATTGAGTGAAGCAAAACTGCATATTAAACCATCCAAATGTCAATTTGCCCAAGCTTATGTCAAATATCTTGGACACTTAGTGGGTCAAGGTCTTAGAACTCCAGGAGAACTGAAAGTTCAAGCCATAAAAGAGTTTCCAGTTCCTACTACTAAAACTCAAATCCGATCTTTCTTGAGTTTAGCTGGATATTATCGAAATTATATCCCGGACTTTTCTGTAATTGCAACGCCTCTCACTAATTTATTAAAAAGAAAGATTCGCAAGTCAACTATAGACTGGAATGAGGACTGTCAAAAGGCATTTGACGAACTGAAAGTTAAACTCTCTGAAAATCCTGTCTTATATAGTCCAGCCTTTACAAAACCTTTCATCCTTCAATGTGATGCTTCAAATTTGGGAATTGGTGTAGTCTTATCCCAGATGAATGAAAATAATGAAGAACATCCTATAATGTACTTGAGCAAAAAGTTTTCAGACAGAGAACGAAAGTTTAGTACCACCGAAAAGGAATGCGCAGCTATTGTGTTTGCAGTGCGAAAACTACGATGATACTTAGATGGCCATCAAAAATTTCAAATCCAGACAGACCATAACCCTTTAGTATGGTTAGAAAAGAACATCGGAACTAATCCAAGACTTTTAAGATGGGCTTTGATTTTGCAGTCTTTCAATTATGAAATTGTTCACAAAAAGGGAAACAACATCGGAATGCTGATAGTTTGAGTCGAGCTATAAAGTCTAATTGATTAGAATGCTAATATGTATATACGTTTATTTGTATAACAGTTAATTTTGAATTTGTTATATTATATGTGTGTAAACTATTTTGTTTAAAAGAAAGGTATCACTTGTACTTGTAAATTTATTTTGTATAGATTATTTTTTATTTCTTTTTACGGTGGGAATAAGTCTGGTTTAAGGTACTAAAAATGTTTTTGGAACTAGTGCTACCAGAACTATGTTTTAAAAAGAAACTTTTCCTCGACAAGGCCCGGAAAAGTTTTCCCCCGGTGGGGAGGAGTCTGTAAAGAACTTAATTCTGAGAACTAAATTCCTAAGCCTGCGATAGATGGCGCTACTCGTCCTAAGAGGAAGGAAGGAACTTTTCCAAAAACAGAACAATTTTTCAGTTGAGCGCGGGAGTTCGGAGTTATTGTGTAGTGAGATGGTGCAGCATTGTTTCTGGTTTGTTCTGGAATGCGTTTTATAAAAATGCTAGTCTATTTTTTGTTAATTTGTGTCGTGCTCGTCCACGTGTGTGTTTATGTGTGAAATAAATCTTAAAAAGACAAAAATGAGTTCTCCATCGTGTCGACGTCTGCAGATCTTCTTCAATTCTACCTTGTTTTCTTACAGCACATAATTGCCTAAATAGTAATAAATACTATTGTTTTCTTTTATTCATGAATTTCGAACATAATCTGAAAATACAATATGAGCATACGTTAGTGTGCTTTATTAATAACTGTAATTGCAGAAGGAAGGCTGTTTTCTAGTTTAATTTTTAACTTTTATACTAGGCCGGTAGTTGGGCCTGAAACTTTCAGTCCAGATAAATATGTAACCGACATATCAAAGCTAGCTTTAACTTTTCTTTCTTTCTTTTTTTAACATCTCTTTCAGCTATCATTCTATAGCAACTAAATAACTGTTTGTTGTAAAATGAACTGATTTATTTTAAAATTCAATAACTTAGAAATGGTGACAGCTATATTTAAAGAATACTTGCTGGAAGATTACCTATTTAAGATGTGAGGAGCAGGGATAATCAGTTCCAAATTTTCCGAAAATTTAATGCATTCGGATCAGCAAATTTAAAATATCGCTATTGGCATGGTCTATAGGTGGAGGTAGATTTCGTTAAGTGCTCATTTCAACAATAAAAAATAACATTAATATAGAGAAAATCCCAGATTAGTAATTTTAGATGGCCGCTTTTAAGAAATTTTAATTTCATATTTCTGAAAGAAGTTGTTTTTTCGAAATCATCTTAAGCAAAATTTGGCTCAGAAATCCTACTTTGACAGCATTTTTTGAAATATATTCTGATTTCATGTAAAAAAATCGACCAATACGGCGCATTATATAGTTCTTAAATAGGAGAGACTGTCAAATGAATGCGTTTAAGAGCAAAATTAAATTTAAAAATGAGTCAGAAAATAAGCAAGTTATTATTTGAATGCATCTTCAATTCTTCAATCACAATCGCTTTAAAAATTTCGGTTCAAAATGCCTACCTTGACATCATTTTTTAAAATATATTCTGCTGTTATCAAAAAACTTCCCAACACGTCGCATTATATAGTTCTTTACATATTCGCTGCAAAGCTAATATTTAACAGTATTGAGATTTCGAGTATTCTCGTAGTTGGCAGCGAACGTGTTAAATAAGAGAAACTGTCAGTTGGATGCATTTGAGAGTAAAAACGGATTTAAAAATGTGTTATTAAAAAAGAACTTTTTTTAATACATTGTCGATTTTTCAAACACGATCGCTTCGGGAAACTGTTCAAAAATGCCTATTTTGACAGTATTTTTTGAAATACATTCTGCCTTTATTCAAAAAGAAACTGACCAATACGGCACATTATATAGTTCCCAAATATGAAAACCTGTTATATCAAAACATTTAAAATGAAAAATGAATTTAAAAATGAGTCAGAATATTAATAGTTTGGTTTTGAGATTTTTTCTTCAACTCACATTTTCTTTTCTTATAAGGATTGGTCCTATAAAAAACTTGTTAGTATAAAAGTTGTAGACGTTATTGAAAATAATAACATAATTTAATCGTATTTGATATCTTAAGAATTGAGAATGTTATAGATTTATTTCTCCCCCCCCCCTTTTTCAGTTTTCATTGTTAATACTTTCTAGTATATTTTATTCTATTAACTTGAGAATTGACGAAATTATGAATTTTTTTCTCCCAAAACCCATTTTTTTTTTACTCCTTTAGTCTATTTTTCACTTTAACAAATATTTATCATGCGGCTTTTGGCACATTTTTTAGAAGTAATATAAATTTAAATCTAATTCGATATCTATTTTCATTAGGAAGTTTTGACAAAATTCCCTTTTTATTTCCACCCCCCTGGTCCGATTTTGCACATTAGCGAACTTGACCCACATTTTATGTCCAATGATTTTATATATCAATATGGAAGAGATTGGAGCAGAATTATAAAAGTTATCGTGTCCATAAAAAAGTAATATATATATACTAGCAGGGTAAGCCCGCTGCGCTGGTTTATTTTTCAAAACAAAACACGAATCAAACAAAATATTGAATATGATTGTGTTTTTTAAAGCAACTTCACCTCGAATGCTCTTTCACATTTCTGAAAATCATATAAAACGCCATTGTTTTTAAAGATAGAAAACCAACGATTATAAATGCACCAAAAATGCATTAAAAGTTAGCAAGCATTATGATCGCAGAGATTGACCATTGAATTTAAACAATTTTCAAGTGATTCATTTTCATTTGATAGTTTTTGAACTCTAAACCTCTCAACTTGAGAATATGGGTATCTGTGTAAACCTTAGTACATCCTCTATCAATATTATATTATATTTCGCAACGTACATCTGCTCTTGACAAATCTATTACAGTGTTCCGTTTTTGGAATGCAGTAGAATAAATAAAGTTAAATAAAGTTTTCCTTGGAAAAATAAGGTGAATGTTTTTTGAATGTGTGAAATTCATTTTTTGATACAGATGTCAGATACGCATTACGTTGGCGTGATTGAAAGAAAATGAACATTTTATGCCTCTTATCGTAATCCAACTTTGTTTTTAATTTATTAATGAACTATTTATTTACTTTCATTTGCATTTTAAAAGGATACAAAATGTTATGCTCTATACATAGAAAAGTAAAATAGAAAATAGAAATGTATCTGTCATTTGAAAGAGAAGTTTCCGTTAAAGTGGCGCCAGAAATGTATCACCCCAACGTGGTGCATATATGACATTTGTGCCTCTTTCTTTCAACATGGGTGTGTGCATTTGCACCTAAATTTAGTTATTTAGCTCTATTTTTTTAATATTAACTGGAGTTTGTACAATGTACGGTACTACTTGATTATTCTGTCGAGAAAAAAAAATTAATAGCAGATTATAGGAATAAATGTCAATAATCGATGATCGTAAGTATGATAGCAATTGATATTACACGTGATACACGTATTTTTTTACGTCATAAGTGCTTTTTAATTCGACTTTTAATTTGTATTTTTTATTTATGTTTATTGTTCTTTCGTTGTTTAAAATGAATTTATGTAAATTTGAATAGTTTGTCGAAACTGGCCGACGTGTTAATCAAGTAGCACTCAATTTACATTTAAAATATCATATTTCACAAAAAACTCCGGCACAAACCCGGATTTGCAAGATTTCCTTCCAATACCAATGCGGCAAAATCCTCGTTTTAGAATAGCGAAGTAATGTGCATTTTAAAAAATTATTTTCATTATTTTAAAACGAAAATATTAATAAATAAAAAAAGTTACGGTACTTCTAGGTTATCCCGTCGACCAATTTCGCCAAATTATACAAATCGCCAAACTAATAGCCAAATTATACATGTTGACATAATTTTTATTTTAAATAACGAAAAAACAAATAATTAGTAGAATATTAATAAAAATAGTAATAAAAAGTCGAAATAAAAATCACTTAAAGACATTTTAAACACACGAATCGCATTTAATGTCATTGAATGTGACATTCACGATCATCCATTATTGGCATTTAATCTTATAGTTTGGCGATACTTTTTTGGTCGACGGGATAACCTAGAAGTACCAAAGTTACTATAGCACAAAACAATTTATAGAATTTCTAAAAAGAAATTGAAAGTTAATAAACAATTTATTAATACAGAAACAACTATTGCTGGGTTAACATTAGGGTGGATCGAAAAATCGAAATTTGGATAATGGAATCGGCGCTGGTTGCAAAAGTTGCCTTTTATTCATACTAGTTCACATATGTTTTTTTATTGAAATCCATTCATATCTTCCGGTGCCCCAAGCGCCCCGAAAAAAGTTAAAAATTGAATTTTTTATAAAATTTTATAATTTTTTTTGTTTTTTAATTATTTTAAAATTATTTTTAGCGCGGGTTGCGAAAGTTGCCTTATATATATATTAGTTCACAAATTTTTTTATTTAAATCCATTCATATCTTCTGGTGCCCCAAGTGCCCCCAAAATAGCAAACAAATTGAAATTTTTATAAAAATTTTTAATTTCAGTTTTTTTTATTCCTTTTAAATTATTTTATCAGCGGGATACAAAAGATGCCTTTTTAGTATATTAACATGCATCCAAATAATTTTCGACTTTGATAAATTTCTTCCAGTGCCCGAAAACTCTTAAGTATTTACCAAAAATTGTTATTGCACACATTACAGTTTTAACTGGTGAAGCAAAATTTGTAAAAGAAGAAATAATGAGTTTTTTCATCCAATAGCATACAACTAAATGAACATAAAGTAACTGGATGCGATGGAACAAATGTAAATGTTGGACACTAATCAGGAGTTATTCACCTGTTGGAGCTAGAACTCAATAGACCTTTACAATGGTGTATTTGTTTATTTCATACAAATGAGTTGCCTTTACGACATTTATTAAATTATTTAGATGGTGCTACAATTGGTCCTACAGCTTTTTGTGGGCTAATTGAAACAGCAATATAAACCTGCGAGGAGCTACGTATAGCTTCTTTTTCTTCAATAAGTGCACGCAATATGCCAAATAACATAGATAGAAGAGTTCTCAGCAATGACCAGCAATATTTATATGATATTTGCATAGCAATATCACGTGGTGAATGTGGTTCTGATCTGGCATTAATGAAACCTGGTCAAGTTTATCACTCAAGATGGCTAACCATTGGGTGTAGAATTTTAAGGTTATATGTGACTTCAGAAAATCCTTCTGGTAATCTTATTACTCTTACAACATATATTATGAAGGTATATGCACTTGTATGGTTCCATATAAAAACAAAGCCATCAATAATTTAAGAAGTGTGTCATATTTGGAAACTCATCACATATTCTAGTTATTTGGAATCCAATTTAAGAAAGACAGTAGATGCTGTTATTCAACGAAATAGCTTTTTTCCCACCTCGAAAATTTGCTACTGTCAATGCTCCCAGATAACAGAGAGTATATGAGGTCTTTAGTAATACACGAAAGCTATTTTATCCTAGAAATAAAAATAGAAAATCACCAGAAGTGAGAATTTTTCAAGTACTCCAAATAAACTTCAAAGCGAAGAATTATTTTGAACTTATTGACTGGCAACGAGTTGCATGTTTTGAACCATCTCTTTTGATGAATGTGCCTTGCGAAGAAGTTGAAGATATGATAAAAGTCGTTAAAACGAATGAAAGGTTAAAATATCCATGTCATATCCAATTGGTTGAAAGATGCGTTTGACTAGTGTCTGAAGCATCAGAAACTGTATCTGGACAAGAAAAGAGACACGGTTTTATATTGAATAGAATAAAATCAAGAAGTCATATAAAAGACTTTGATACCAAAAAGGATTACAAAATTTAAAAATATGTAAATCTTCAAGGTGAGGGATGTAAAACTTTTCTCTGTGTAAGTTAAATTTTCATACTTTTAGGGTTTAATGCTTTGACTTTTAAATTTATATGTAACTTATTATGTAAAATTAATGTTATTTATAACATTATACGTTATTAATTAAACTGTTTTAAAAATTTTTAAATATTTTTCATAAATTCTAATTTTTAATACATTTTTGTACAAATTTCGTTTTTTAACTATAATTGGTGCATTAAAGATGTGAATATATTATGATTAAAAAAATATATGAGAACTGCAGAGTTATGTAGTACTAATAACAACTTTCCAGCCCGATGACAAATGAATTTCAAAAAGTAAAAGAAAATAAATTAAAAGAAAATAAAATAAAACAAAAAATATTTCTTTCAAGAAAATTTGAATTTTAAACTATTTTGGGGGGCGCTTGGGACACCGGAAGATGTGAATGAATTTTATTTTTAAAAAATATGTAAGCTAAGATAGATGAAAGATGTCTTTTGCACCCCGTGCCAAAAGTAATTTAGAAAAAATAAATGAAATAAAAAATTAAAAAAAATCATAAAAAAACTTAATTTTTCATTATTTTTGGGGCGCTTGGGGCACCGGAAGATATAAATGGATTTTAATAATAAAAAAAAAAAACCCTGCAAACTAGTATGCATAAAAGGCAACTTTTGCACGCCGCGCTGATAGTGTTTTCTAAAAAAAAAAAAAAATTTCCTATACTTTTCGATCCACCCTAGTTACCATATCAGGCAAAATAACACCGTTTGGGCGATAGTCAGATACCTCAATGTGTATATAATATCTGTGCCAAACATGTTTGGAAAAAAGCAATAATCGTTATTTATACAGCATTTAAATACTGTAGTATAGTGAAAAAAATGTATACATGACATATACGCACCACATTGGCGAGGTTTTTTTTTTTTTTTTTTTTTTTTTTTTTTTTTTTTTTTTTTTTTTTCTGATGCCGAGTTGGAGAAAAATTGGTTTTCTAATACCAGTTACACATAGAGTTTACAATTGTTTTCTGTAGTTTTAAATAGAAAATAACAATAAATTTTAAAAAGTTTAGTTAATAATTATAAAACAAAACTATTTATATCCTTTAAAAAATAAAATAAAATAAAAATTTATTAATAAATAAACAAAAGCCAGGTTACCAAGTAAGGCATAAAATCGCCTTTTTTTTTTTTTTTTTTTTTTTTTTTTTTTTGCAGTCGCGCAAATGTGGCGCATGTATGACAAATGTGCCTAGATTAAAATAGTTTATATAATTGGGAAAAAAAAGAAAAAAATTGTAAATAGACAATTTATTAATAAATAGACAATAAGATCCGGGTTGCCATATCAAGCAAAATAATGACATTTTGGCGTCAGTTAATTACCCAGATGTACATATGGTATTGGCGTAAGAGACAAGTCGCACCAACGTAGTGCGTATGAGATATATGTGAAAAAAAATTTTTAAAAGTTGCAGTTAAATTATTTTACAATATCTATGTATATGGAAAAACATTTACCCTAAAATTTAAATATTATTCATTTTTGTGGTATTAATTGCTATATATGTATTTAAGTTACATGTAGAATGTTTTCCTAAAAATGCTCTCACTCATTAAAAAAGAGAGAGAAAAAAAAAAATAGTTCTTGCGGATATAGCTCCGTCTTGTGCTTTTTTTGGTTTAGAATCGCATTGATTGGCGACAAAAGTAGATTGAAACACCCAATTGAACAAACAACATGCAAATAACAATTAGAGCCTTTTTAAAAAAAAAATTAATTCTGCGAGTTTCTTCTGTAAAACACATAACGGGAAAATTAGATTTAAAAATATTTAAAAAAAAGGGAAGAAAAAGAAAAAGAAAGAAAAAAATACTTATGTTTTACCTAATGAAAGTTTTGATATGTTGTTTTCTTTTAATCTGGTTCGGAAGAAATGAATAGCCAACTATTCTGTCACTTCAAAGCTTTCTTTCACATTGAGTTACTTTTTAAATATTATCAATATTCTTTTTTTTTTTCGTTAAAGATAAATATTTTCCTTTCATAATATTATTTTGCATTAAACGGATTTTTTTCTTTTTATCATTATTTATTTGAAATCAATGAATTAACATTTTTTTTTCGAAATGTTTATATTATTTTCCATTAGAGAAAGCTTTTCATTTCTTTTTTGAAATATAATTATCGCCAAAAAATTAGTTGTTGCAACCCTTCCGTCAAAATTAACCGAAAAAAACGAAATTTAGTACGAAAAATCAGAGTTATCCCTGTATATTTGTATCATAAACCTCCGCAAAAATATTTCCTATCGAATGATATAATCTGCAAAAAGATCCATCGGGTAGTTTTTGAAAACACTCGTTTGGAAGTTTCATAACTTCTGCTTTATAATATATATGATATGTTACAGGCAAAACCCGATTTTAGGCCAAACCAGTTTATCCTAACGCCCATCGGATAAACTACACTGTAAAAAAATATTCAAGAGGTTACTAAAAATTTTTTAGTAAATTTGTATTCCACAGAATTTTTTAGTAACCATTACAAACTTTTTTTTTGCAAGTGAAACAAGCATTTCTTTTGTAAACTGAACAAAAGAATATTTTATATAACTAACTTAAAATTTTTTAGTATGAGCCACAAAGCAAATTTAAGTAATAGCTCCAAAATTATTTTTAATAACAATTACGTGCGTCCGAAGGGCAGGAGCTTCCTTCGAGCTGCATCCAGACTTCTGAAGCGATAGATTTTCGGCAAAAACGCAATAGATGGCAGCACCAAACATTGCGACCAGCTCCAACAGGAAATTCATAACTTCTTCAGTATAGAGTACTTACACTACATACATTCGTGGCGTACTTGGCGCTGCCCAGTATTGAACCCGAGACCTTTTAGCCTGGAGTCCGTTACTATAACCACTATGCTATCGAGGCCACGCTAAGTGAGTTTTAGTAATAGCTATTAAAAATACAAAACTATTAACTCTATTCGTTGCTAACTTTTTTCTAGTAATTCTTACAGATTTTCTAGTAACCGACTAAGATTACTAAACATTTTTTAGTAATTACAAGGATTACTAAAGTTTTTTTAGTAGATCGACCTTTTTTTTTTACAGTGTAGTATTTCCTAGGCCAAACCGGTCTATCTTAACGACCATCGGATAAACTAGTTTTTCCTAGGCCAAACCGGTTTATCCTAACGCCTATCGTATAAACTATTTTTTCCTAGGCCAAACTAGTCTATCCTAAGGCCCATAGGACAAACTAGTTTTTCCTAGCCCAAACTAGTTTGGCCTAATTCTTTTAGGATAGACTAGTTTAGCCTGTTGTTTATTGGTCTGAACTAGTTTATCCTAGACCGATCTAGTTTATCCTAGGCCAATTCAATTTGGCGTGATTTTATTGAATTCAATGACCGCCTCAGCGCCAACATTCTAGTTTGTCCTAGGCTGATCTAGTTTATCCTAGGCCAATGTAATTTTACGTATTTTTAGCTCACAGGCGTCAAAGCCTGACAAATAATAGCTCGCAGGTTTTGTATGTATGTATGTACTCATGTATGTACGTATGTACGTACGTATGTAATTAACGCGATAGAAATATCTGATTTGCTTCAAATTTTGTATGCAGGTTCATTCTGATAAGGTACTTTTCTGATTAGTTTTGGGAACTCATTGAAAAAGGGGGGGGGGCGAACGAGAGGCTAGTCCCCCACCATTAATTTAAAGAAATAGATTTTTCATGCAGAATTATCAGTTTTCATTTAAAATTTTAGATATAGGATCATTCTGACAAGGCGTCTCCGTGGTTAGTGGTAGATGCTTATTGGTTTATTGGATGTTTATTGTGGATGTTCAATGTTTAAGTATAATTGGCGTAAATGGGAAAAGGTAATCCCCCTTACTTTATTTTTCGAGGGTGTTATTCTTTAAAAAAATAAGGCTAATACACAATTAGTGTAAACAGCCTGTGAATGCAAAGCCATCAATTTAACTGGGCAATATTTTTTTTAATATTGATCCCGACTACTGCTCCATTGCTAACCTTGTGCAAAGTGGTTTTGCCACCACCCCTGTATAATGTATTTTTTTCGAAGGGTAGTAGAATAGTGTTAGCGGTTTGCACGGGCCGCAATTTCGAGGCCCGGGCCCGCCCTTCCCGAAGGAAAGTCATTTTGCTTTGACCCGGTGTAAAAATTAAAATTAATCCCGAACTCTGCCTGTACAATAATCTGTGAAAAGAGACTCAGTCCGGCTAGATCTGGCCCTACTCAATTTCTGCATAAAAATCAGATTTTACTTCACATACAATTAAGATTCCTTTAAAAATATACTGCATACATATTAATTGGATAAATTTACAATGTATTTTTAAATAACAATGTGTTCGCAGAAGGGAAAATACACAATGTATTATTGATTATTTAGACTCTTAGACCTTTCAATATTCAAAAAGGGATTTATTAAATAATTAATGTAGTTTAGAGCAAAAGAAAAAAAAAGGAGAGTTATAAACATCGTAACTTTAGAATCTGTTTAGCAAAATGTAGATTTGTGAATATATTTCTCTGTCATTCCTTAAGGCTTTCTCAAATCCAAAAGACCTACATCCTAACACATTTATGAACTAATTGCTTTTCGGAAATGTATAAGATTAAAAGGCATTTTTACTCAGAAAATATGTAATCGAATGGCGTTAATCATTTTTTCATAAAAAAGATTTTTCCTTTTTTTTTTTTTTGAGAAAATACTATTAAAGCTACGTTTTGAATCGAATTTCCGGTTACGACTTCACAGAAAAGAAAAACTTGACGCCGTGACAAGAATAGCGTATATATGTCGACAGGTAATAAATTTCTCAAAAATGTAAAACGTTGTTTTATTCCAAGTTATGTTCAGCTCCTATCTAGCTCGAATATCCAAACAATAATAATAATAATAATAATAATAGTAATAATAATAATAATAATAAATGCAAGTCTGATCTCAGCACGACATGAATCTGCAGAATAATAAATAAAATAAGCAAACACCATGTCCAATGCATCATGTCTCTACGGTGGACATGTTAAATTTCTGTATTGATGTTATAAGCAATGACTCTTTACACACATTTACACTTATTCTAGGGAAAATATGTTTTTTACCTGCCAAACTCGATTCTGAGCTAAATTAGATTGGTCTAGACCAAACTATTTTATAACGCCAATTGGATAAACTAGTTTTTCCTACTCCAAATTTGCTTATCTAAATACCTGCAAGTTAAATTAGTTTTTCCTAGGTAAGAAGACAATCCTTCATTTTTACCTGCATGCTTAACCATTAAACTCCCAAAACTATTCAGAAAATAATTTTATGAGAAAGAACCTATATCCAAAATTTGAAGCAAATCCGTAAATTCTGCGTGAAAAACCATTTATCTAAAATATGGGGGGGTGTTACCCAAATTGTCCTTTCATTTACACTTAAATAATAAAGATCCACAACTAATCACGGAGGCGCCTGGTCAGAATGATCCTATATCTAAAATTTTAAATGAAAACTGATAATTCTGCATGAAAAATCCATTTCTCTAAATTAATGATGGGGGATTAGCCTCTCGGTCGCCCCCCCCTTTTCTTATCCAATGAATTCCCAAAACTAATCAGAAAATACTTTTTCAGAATGAACCTACATCCAAAATTTGAAGCAAATCAGATATTTCTATCGCATTAATTACATACTTACATACATGCGTACATACATACATACAAAACCTCCGAGCTATTATTTGTCAGGCTTTGACGCCTATGAGCTAAAAATACACAAAATTACATTGGCGTAGGATAAACTAGATCAGCCTAGGACAAACTAGAATGTTGGCACTGAGGTGGCCATTGAATTCAATAAAATCACACCAAATTGAATTGGCCCAGGATAAACTAATTCAGACCAATAAACAGCAGGTTAAACTAGTCTATCCTATAAAAGTTAGGCCAAACTAGTTTGGCCTAGGAAAAACTAGTTTGTCCTGTGGGCCTTAGGATAGACTAGTTTGGCCTAGGAAAACTAGTTTATCCGATAGGCCTTAGGATAAACCGGTTTGGCCTAGGAAAAACTAGTTTATCCGATAGGCGTTAGGATAGACCGGTTCGTCCTAGGAAAATTAGTTTATCCGATGGGTGTTAGGATAAACTAGTTTGGCCTAGGCCAATCTAGTTTGGTCTAAAATCGGGTTTGGCCTGTAACACACACACACACACACACACACATATATATATATATATATATATATATATATATATATATAGAGAGAGAGAGAGAGAGAGAGAGACAGAGAGAGATAGATAGATAGATAGATAGATAAATAGAGGGAGAGAGAGATAGATAGTAAAGTTTTGTTCTAATGATGATTCTGGAGTCTATGGGTTATGCTCCATGTAGATCTGCATAAATTTTTCAGAAATTCCAACATAAGAAAGTCCGCAATGGATAGTATTTCATACGAAATGTACCTAAAAGTAAATTCATCAGTCGAAAATTCGGACAAAAGAATAATCGCCAATTCGAAAGATATTTGCCATAAAAAATCTTTTTCGTCAAACGTTTGCTGAAAATATCTTCATTTTCGACAAAAGATCGCAGAAAATGTGATTTTGGTCAATAAAAGGCGAATTTCGAAAAGGGTTGCAAAAATAACGCGACTTTTGTCAAAGGGTCATTGGAAAAACTCTTATTTTCCCCATATTTAGCTTTCTAGAAACAGAAGTACAAAGCAGTTAATCACCTAAAAATTTATTTATAGCTAAAGCAAAATGCATTAAAAAACAAACTCAGGCGCAACTTAAATCAACATTTTTTTCATATTATTTGTAAAATAAAGACCACGTTTTGAAAATGATATTTAAAAATATACATATCAAATCCTTTTTTATTTCACTGAAAACAATTGCAATTAAGAAATATAAATTTCCCTTTTTTACTCAGCAACATCATTTCGAAAATGTCCTTTTAAGTTTAAAATATGCTTTATTCTTTCGTTAACGTAATAAAAAAATCTTCTATAATCCACAGTCATAATCTGCTTCTTTAAAGACTATTCAAAATATCTTGTAATTTTCATATTATTATGGCCTTATTCCATAGATAAAATCTGCGTTCGGAGATATCGTGCATATTATAAAGAGAATTCGGATGAAATAGAGATTTTCTTTTCAAGGTTATGCAGATTTATGTTGATTTTTAAAAACCTTGAGTTGCATTAGAACTGGGCTTTTAGTAAAGTCTTTTTTAAATTTAGTTATATAAAATTAGATTAAATATTTTTTTTTTAGTTTTGGATAAAAAAATTAAAAAAAAAACTATTCGTTTAGCCTATTTTATTGTATTATAAATTTTATTCTTAAAACTCGTACTCCTGTGCAATTTTTATTCTCATCAAGGTTATATATCATATGACCTTATGATTTACAGTGATATTGAGTAATATTTTTGTTAAGTGGAACTGATTATTGAAAATATATAGATCGATGACTGTGACACCGATCTGAATATTTTGTTTATTTTGCTTTTGATATAAAACATAAACACAATTACTAAAGCATCATAAAGTGCCCGAGTAAATTTTGAGCATAACACATTTCTTTATATTTTTTCACGTACCGGTAAGGAAAAAAGAAATTTCCCGTAAAAAAAACTGAACATCATAATCTATTAGCTATATTTGTCTAAAAAAAATCTTTAAAGTATGCTATTTCAAACCGAAGAAAATTAATATATCTGAACGTGGACTACTAGATAACATTACTCTCAATCAATGTTGTATATATGCAGTACAGGGGCATGCGAAGAGAAAATTGCGCTCGGGGCAAAGGTTGAATTTGGCGCCCCCCATTTTTTCTTGTGATAGGCCAAAAAATGACGTTTGTAGTATAAATTAAGCGCCCCCTAAGCTTCCGCGCCCGGGGCGACCGCCCCCTTCGTCCTCCCTCCCATTCGCACGGCTCTGATGCAGTAGCGATTAATAAGTAAATATTAAATTATTATTATTATGAAAATTTTCTGTTAGTCAAAGACGATGAAAAATCAATTGTAATTGGGATCCTGTCTATTACTACTTTATTTCAAAATGTAATTTTATTACTTAGTTTCATTACCAATACACTGCTACCTGAACTCGTGTATTTTAGTTATTTTAGAAGATCGTTGAGGTTGCTTAGAACTTTATGGAATCTAGTTACCAAATGGAAAAAAGTGTGTTAAAATCATTCATTTAGAATTACATATCAAACTTTTTTTTGAATTTCGTTACCTGCGATTTATTTCGTTGAAATTAATCAGACCATATAAATAGGGTTTCTGTGCAGTTACCCATACGAATTTAAACTTTTTTTTCCCACTTCATGATCATATTTATATCACGTGCATGTTTTAAAATGCCAAGACATTTTTTAAATTAAAATTGTAATCGAAGTTTCTTTGAGTATGTTTTTATTGTATATGCACTCTCCGAAATAAAACTCTCATTTTTGACGATTCAGAAATCTTTGAGCCTTATTTCGTCGTTTTTGACGATCATTTCGTATCAAAATCACGTGACTTTTAACGAAACATGAACTCTCAAATATTTGACGAAAGTGCTTCCTTAATCATGGCCAGACTTGATGAATTTTAAGGAAACTGTCGCGGTAGCTGTTTATAGAAGGACCCGCTATTGTACCTCCCCAAATCTTGCGATTTTAGCAAGGATATATTTCTTGTTTAAAACAGTACTTTTTAGCGTTTTTCAGAAAATAATGAAATGTAAGCAATTACTCTTCCTACATTAGTTTTTTTTTTTTTTTTGGGGGGGGGGGGTGTTTATTACTATTTTTATTTATTTATTTGTAAGTTGTATTTCGTTTTGATTTCATTCGAAAAAAAAATTTACTTCGTTCTACAAAACCGTTCAAAAAGTAAATTTGATCAATAAAATTTCAAAATTCTAAGATCTATTTTATATCCAATATCTACTTTTTTCACTCAAATTAAAAATATATACATATTTTTTCTCTCTTCCCTCTCTAAACAGTAAATTGTTAAAATCTTATCCACCTACTTAAAGTCTCGCTTAAAGTAGTAAAATCTCTCCCAATAAGCACTTCATAATTCGTTATTTCTGAGCAACAAACTAACCAGCCCATATTTTAATCATTCCTTAAGCAAATAAATTTCCCCTAAATGTTATTTAATTAAGCCATATTATAATTATTCATTAACCATTAAAAAATTAAAATAATAAATTCGTCTTATTATTTAAAACTTGCAAGATTTATAACAGAATCGATAAAAGTACCATCACAATTATGAAAATTTAAACACACACTATAATCCACTATATGCCTTTATAATCATGCTTGTCTGAGTCATTTGTAGCGTGAACGTAAGGCGTCGGACAGCCACTTTGTACGTTATGAGTTTGAACCCCACGTGTGACATGTCTTTTTTGCTTCTGTCATTGAATACAGGAGCTTCTAAAAAAATCGATAGATGGCAGCACTAGTCCCTTTTTGACGAAATTTTTTGAGGATTTGGTATCGTCAAATGAGTGAGGGATGTGATTTCGTCCATTTGACGAAATATTTGTTTGGAGCATTTCCCAGGAAACGGTTTCGTCAAAAACGAGGAGAATTTCGTGAAATCTCAGTATTCATTTCTGAGTGTGTGCCATAAATATGCGTAAAAAATGCATTTTTTTGTAATAGAAGTATATAAATTTGTATTAAATTTCCTCGTTTTTCACTACATGTGTAAGCAAAAAATTATAAATTACATGTAATATTTAATGCGTCTAAAAATTCATACGCAGTCGTGTGAAATACACATCTCATTTAAAATATTTAAACAAATATCGGAAAATTATCAATATTTAGAATAGAAGAAAGGATTTAAATATTTTTTTTAACTCTTTTAAATTTTAATTTACTTTTTGTCAAACATTGAAATGGTGTGAATTCGCCATTGGAGTTATAAATTCAAAATTAATCAAAATTCTGGAACCGCTGAACTGTCTCTTTAAGGCAAAAAGTCTGTGCTACAAATCTATTTTCATCAAGATTCTTAATATCCATTAATAACATATTATTTTTAATGGTAATTTATAATAATGATTCAAAATTAGAAAATTAAAGCTGCTTCAAATATGATCGTAGTGAGTTTAAAAAAAAATCAAAATAGGATATTACGGATATTTATAAACTGTGTTGGAACAAGTTGAAAGAAAGGTAGTGGGTTGGATAAGAAAATAGCTGATTGTTAAAACATAGAAAATGACCAACTTAATGTATAAGATAAGTTCTAAAAACATTATAATGGTCATAAAATAATGAGCGCAAACACATTTGTTAATGATATTTTGTTTGTAATTTCGACATATCAGCATCTCATTTAAAAAGAGATTACGAAAATTAATCATATGAAACATGCTCAAAGTTAAGTAAAATTAAATAGTTTAACGAAACTGTTGCAATCTTTTGATGTATCTCGATGATCGTGTATTTCTGGATTGTACAAGTAATATCTCTGCCGATTTATCTTTTATCGGAACTATTTATTATTTACTTGCAATGGCTTTCAAAATAATTAATTGCATGCTATTTAGAGAATTAATTTAAGATAAGGATTGAAAAATGTAACGAAATGAAAAAGGGAGTCCCTGGAATAATTTAAAAAGTATGTAAACATCAATATTTTTTGTATTATAGAATAAAAAAAACTTAGGGAAGATATTACTTACCTCAGCTCGATACAGCTTGATTCTAACACAATAATATTGATAAAGAATGAAACTGTAAATATTTTTTCAATTAAAGGATGCTTTAAGAATAATGCGTACAACTCTTTATTTGTGTATTCCTTTAAATAATTTTGATGATAATGATTAGAATTTAATTTTATTAAGATACACTTAATAAGAATTTTTAATGACTTACATGTGTTTCAAGCACAATTATAAACAAGATAAAGTAAAAAAACTAAAACCCAACTACGACAAAAAACTACGCTGAAAAAGTATAAAAGTACCCCATGAATACAGGTAAAGTCACAAGCAAATGCTAGTAATATATAGATATATTCAAAATGTACAAGTAAAGCGCTTTTGAATGATACCAAACACGGCATATTTATCTTAACTTTATTTTTTGACGTATGACGCTTCCAGTATTTGGTAGTAGTGACGCACATATCCGTCGATGGCAGCAAATGGGTAATGGACCGATTAGTGGATGAGGTCGTTAGTGTAATGTGTAAATGTGTAATGTAGATTGAAGGTTTCATGTATTAAGATGACCTAGGAAGATTTCTTAATCTATCTAATTCTGCTAACGATTGACTGTCATGTGGATTTTTAAGCAACTTATTATGATCCAAGGCACTTATAAACAAACGATTTCCAAAAGGATTTTCCAAACGTGATTGTCTAGTCGACGGAGACTCTTGATCACGCATTTGAGAGGCATGATTACACATATTTTCCAAACGTGTTTGTCGAGTCGACGGAGATTCTAGATTACGTACTTGAGAAGCATGATCTTTCATTGACTTGAGTCGAAGTATTTTTGAAGTGGGAGTTTCTAAGCTTCGGGTTTCGGAAGCATGTGTCTTTAACGAATAAAGTCGCTGTGATCGAGAATTTTGAGATTCTTGCGATCTTATCTGAGCAATGTAGTTTTTTGCTTTATGTAAACGTATGATTTTTTTTTGAGAAGTTTCTTTCTCACGAAGATTATCAGCCCGTTTTTTAGCATTCCAACGATTTTCCACTTTAGAATGTTCGGACTGCGTTTTCCTACGATTTTTCTGATAATCTTTGTCTTTTATTCTTCTAAATTCAGTAATATCTGGGGATTCATTTTTTCTTGTCTCAGAAATGCGTGAAGCTTTTTTTGTTTTCCTTGATAAAGCCATTTTTTAAAAGCTTTTATTTTATACCTAAAATAATGAAACTAAATGTTAATATTTATAGCTCTATTTATTTACACTAGATTTACTAACCTAACTCAAACTAAATTGTTTTTGTTTATAGACCTATACTTATTATACTACTTCTTATTTCTATACTTACTAACTATACTATACTACTAACTTTTACTGCTATTTCGTAGACTATATAAACCTGGTACTTTTGGTGCAATACCAGCAAAATTATTTTTATTTATTTAATCCGACAAAATTTAAACAGTGTATCGAAGTAGGATGGCTGTGGTTGCTTCCCTGCGTTACCGGGTACACAACGTCACAACGAATAGGCAAATAGATACACACGCACATATAACAACATAAGCCCGAAGGCATATAATGCAGAGGACATTTTTATGGGAGTTTTAGCCAGTTATCAAACTGTTTCCGCCTTCACCGCGTGGAGGTACTCCCAGCTTATGTCGGTTACATTAGTGCATTAAATTATTCTATTAACGTTCACGCTGCTCTACATTACAGTTCCCGTGATCCGCGCTTTACTCTTATCGCTCATTTTTTTTAAACATCTTCAAAGCAGTCTTGTAATTATGTATAAGCATATAAATACTGGTGAAGCTCTTTCAAGTAATACCAAACACATTACATATATTTTTATTTTATACTTTTTGTCCGCTAGAGGGCATAATAGTAAATTTGGTGACAAACTTTATAGCTCACAACCAACAGAATATCAAGATCAAGACCCTTCTAATGGCACTGCAGTGGTCTTATTCTGATTACTAAGTACCAAAGAAATTAAGAACGAAAAGATGTGAATTATATGCAATTAGCCCATAAATGCAAGTAAAGTCACAAGCAAATGCTAGTAATATATATATATTCGAAATGTACAAGTGAAGCGCTTTAAAATGATACCAAACACGGCATATCTAGCTTAACTTTATTTTTTTACTCTGTATATTTTGTCCGCTAGAGGGCGCCACATTGAATTTGGTGAAAATCTATATAGCCTATAACCAGCGGACAATTAAGACGCTTCTAATGATATGTCATTTGTCGAATTCTGATTAGTGGTTTAGAAGTTACGAGGGAACAGATGAACATACATACATACATACATACATACATACATACATACATACATACATAGCCTGTCAAAATCATAACCCTCCTTTGGCTTTGCCGTAGTCGGGTAAAAATATATTCGATATATCTCTTTAATATTACATACAATATTTCACTTTAACTTCAACGAAAATTAATAATGAAGTTTACGGGTGAAAATATTATTTTTAGGCAATTACGCTTAAAAATACAAATTCTATAATAGAATTGCAACAAAGGTTTAAAAAAATAAATGTATTACAAGCACTTATATAAAAATATGCAGAAGTTATGAAGATATATAAGATACAAAATGAATCACAAATTTAAGTTTCGATGATACTTAATTTTTGCAATCAGATGAGCGTACTTCCAAAAATATTTGATTGAAATTAAATATTTTAAAGTTGCATATCGCTCAATCCACGAAAAAATGGACATGAGGATGAAAATTTAAATTTCTTTAAATATGATTGAAATTTTGCATATTAACTGTTAAGAGTGTACTATTTCATATTTTATCAAAAAAGAATTAAATTTTTGCCATTAACATACTTATTTTAATTAATAAAGTGACACTATGACTTTGTAAAATAGACTGCGGCAAAAATCTTTACATTTCATGGTCTCGTACAGCTGAACAAACATTCAGAAAATATCCAAACTTGGATATATATGATCTGACAGCTATTATTGAGAGTTTTTGTCTGCAGAGAAGTGTTCACTAATCTTCATTACAAAAGGTAAGCATATTTAATTACTCTTAATTATTGTGTCACACCCGCAACAAAAAGTTACATTTATATCTCTGGAGAAAAATATTTTGGATTTAAAGTTATGAAACTTTATATTCAAAAATAGTTTATTAAGGTACTTTGAATTACAGACAGAAAAGAAATTAATTAATATTTTAATTATAATTATTGAGCGTTGCGGGCGTGACATGTCCCTGTTGCGGGTGTGACATTTAATTAAAGTCACAAACGCAACGTCTTTTAAAACTGATTACAAATGCGTATTTGAACAAATTATAGCTAAATTTATAAAAGAATAATACACTGAAAAACATGTACTTGGCAGTTTTAACTATACCCTTTGATTTAATAAAGGGAATTCCAGTTAATAAATAAAAATTTGCATCATCTTTGCATGTGACACTGTGTGCAGTTAATTTATTCAGTTTGGATTGATAAAATTGTTGCTTTACTGCAAGAAAATATTTTTATTAATGATATATGATTAAGAAATTAATTTAAAAGGTAAGATTTTTATAGAAATTTAAAAAAGTAAATTACGAAACAATATTTTAGCAATTTTCTTTAAATTTGTTAATATTTTTTTTTTATATACATTTTTTAAATTTTGTTATTTGATAGTATTTATCTAATATATATTTTTTTAGTTTTTTAAAATAAGTAAATCAATATTAGGGGAAGATTTTTTCTCTTTTAATTCAAATTAAATAAAAAGTAGAAGTAAGAATAATAGAAACTGTTAAAATGTTTATTAAGTTAGCATAAAATGTATATAGTCAGTTTGAAATTAACCAAAATTTAACATAATTAACTTTATGTAAGATTAGAAATTTCAAGGGATAACTATTAAAAATTTGTTCAGCTTATATTTTTGGATTGGAAGTGCTATATTTATTCAGTTTACACATTAATTTCTTCTCTTTTGCAGAGAATGAAGAGTACAGAAAGATCACGATATTGAAAAAAGATTAAGGAAAACCCTTTTAAATATGAAGCATATCTACAACAAAAGAAGGAAAGAGACAAAGCAAGGAGAGAAAAGAAGAGACTATTTTAAAAAATCATGGTAAAGGATGGCAATCCTTTTGCATTTCATCTCATGGTAAAGGAGTTGTCGATGGGGTTGGTGCAGTTGCCAAGAAAATAATAACACTAGCAACGCTCTGCAATTATAAATTCAGCTTCAGATTTTGCGATGTGTGTAGAAAAAGTCCTAAAAAAATAAAAGGACTTTGCTGAAAGTGAAATTTCAGAAGGTATTGTGAAAATGCTTCATGAATGCTTGCACCAAGCACAATCGGAGCCCAACATTCAATCGATACATCATGTTGTTTTTATTGATTTTGGAACAATTAATGTAGCAATAACTTCAGAAAGTGATCACAAGAGAATTTGTTTGTTACCATAGTTTGTCAAAAATATAATATCCAATGACAAGAGTTAAAGTTGGAGATTTTGTAGAAGTTGTTTTATTCTCCACATAAAAAAAAGTAAAAATTTTGATGGATGGGGATATTATAGAATAAGAGTATCGGAATAAAAATCAAGAAAATGTGCATATTTGGCCCAGTCAGTTAGATGTATCCATACTTTGACAAGGATATAATATCCAACGATGAATGTGCAGTTGGAGATTTTGTAGAAGTTGTTTTATTCTCGACATTAAAAAAGTGAAAACTTTGATGGACAAATAAGACAAATGGATGGTGACGATATAGAATTAGAATGTTTGAAAAAATTTTTAAGAAAACGTGCATATTTGGCCCAGTCAGTCAGATGCATCCTAGGAAAAAAAAAGAGCATTTTTTTTAAAAAAGCTACCACCACCAGAAATTATAAATTCAAGATTGGAAATGAAATTTTTTTTATATTTTCCTCTCTAGATATTATAATTGTAATATTGATTAATTCTTTAATTAAAAAAATCTGCCTTGAAAATATTTGTGTATGTCATTATTTTATTGGCCATACAAGTCACACCCGCAACAAGGCGTCACATCCGCAACGAAAATTTTGAATATTTTCCACAAAAGCAAGAATTGAGTAAGTAATTTAATTTTTTCATAGAATAATTATTTAAGTATTACTGTCTAATATATAAAAATATCAATTCACTCAGTTGTCATAATTCACAGAGTTTTGCATTTTTGCACTGAAAGATGAAAATGCATGTCCTTTTTATGTCACACCCGCAACAGGCGGAAATTATTTTTTTTAATAAATAAATGATACATCGGACAATTTTCAGATTTGGATAAATGTATGTGTAAGTGGTCTAGATTGAAATTCATACAAATTGAAACCAATGCTCAAAATTTTTTTTGCTGGTGACTAAATTAAGTTGTGTAAATGTCACACCCGCAACTTTGGATTGGGCGATATCACATTGATTTAGGTAGGTATCGGATCTATATATTTTGTCATAAAACTAATTGCAATTGAAGTATCGTTCATTTCATTTCTTTGTAACAGACAATAAAATAATTTTTGACATTTTAAAACGTTTTAAGGTTATCTCTCTCATCAATAAAATTAAACAGGGAATAATATATACCATTAATTTATATATAGACATTATATTTTATTGTATTAAAAATTGAACCAATTGCTGTTTTTTAATCTTCTTAAATGTTTCATTTTACGTAATATTTCTAATAACTCCACATTTATATTTAAAATTCTTCACGATTCTAAGACAAACGAGAAGAAAAAAAAACTACTGAAAAGAAATTCAGTCTATCATAATATAATTTTAGAGAAAATATATCTTGAATGGCACCATTTTGTTTTACGAAATGTCAATGTTTATTCATGTTAAATATATATTATTTGAAATCGCGTTGCATTTTTAATGCGTTTGAGCGTTTGAAAATATATAATTTCCGTTTTTAAGAATTATTTAAGAGTTATGCTTAAAGTTAAAGAAATGTTAAGATCCAATATTATTATTTTTATATAGAATATTTAGAAGTTTTTTATGACTGAGATAGTCAATTGTTGACATTACTTATTTAATACAGAATATAAACTGAATTGTACAAGCTGTTTGTTTTTGTTATTGTAGGCTCATTTCACGCATTTTATTTACTTTATGAATAATAATAAGAAGAATATGAAAATTAGTTGGAAGTGGCAATCCCAAAACTTTCTTCTATTTAATAGATACACTGGTGTGCATAATTTAAGGACGAGTCCCAAAATTTCAATATTCAAGGAATTTTTAAGTGATAGTTTTCACGTGAATATTTTAAAAGAAGTAATATGATTCAAATAATTACTATCCCTACATAACAGCTAGTCCATATAATAATTCATTCAGGTCACACATGGTCACAAGAGTCACAGTCACTAGGGTGAAACAAAAAAATAGGAAATTTCATACGTCTCTTTTATGAGTTTCAAATGACTTCTATATGAGACTCCACTGTCAGGTCACTGCGACTGCTGCTTTGTGACGAGTCACCTGGTGACTTTACAGTGTCGTTTTATTGAGACTCTTGTATGACTGTCATTTGGAGGTTCAATTTCAAAGTCATTGTGAATGTTGCATTATGATAAATCAACAAACAATGTCAATTAAAGTCACATGGTGAGTTTTCACCATTTTTCACAGTGGTTATTTCACAGTAGGGTCTCTCTTATCATTTAACAAAGTCTTGTGACAGAAAGTCACCATGTCACTTTAATGTGTCATTATTTGGTTATTTATAATAATGTCACATTCACAATGACTTTGAAATTGAGCCTCCAAATGACAGTCACAAGAGAGTCTCAATAAAACGACACTGTAAAGTCAGCTGGTGACTCGTCACAAAGCAGCAGTCGCAGTGACCTGACAGTGGAGTCACATATAGTAGTTCCAACCATTGTTGATTTTTTTTTTTCATCAAAGTATTTCAGGTTCGTTCAAAGTATTCAGTATTCGCTTTGGGATTTATTTTTAGGCAAAAACGTAATTCTTGTTTTTCTCTGCATTGATACCAATATACTACTTTATATTTTGAATTTAGCGGCAGATATATCTTTACATTTCTGAAAATAAATTGAAAACAAATTGGAGAAAATATATTATAAAAACACTTGTGAAGTTTAAAGTATATTCACATATTCAAAAATTATTATAATTACAGATAATGTATACCAATTTTCAAGGGATTTTCAAGCGATAATTTTCAGGCGAATATTCAAAAGGAAGTAATATAATTTGAATAACTACTATCTCAGCATAACAGCTAGTCCATATAAGCCCTCATTCAGGTCACACATGGTCACAAGAGTCACAGTCACTATGGCGAAACAAAAAATAGGAAATTCCATACGTTTCTTTTATGAGTCTCAAATGACTTCTATATGTGACGATATATTAGGTCATTGTGACTGCTGCTTTGTGGCGATTCACTGGGTGACTTTACAATGTAGTTTAATTAACACTTTCGTGTAAGCTCTCATCTCGAGACCCAATTTAAAAGGCATTTTCACATTGCATTATGATAAATTACCAAATAATGTCACAGTAAAGTCACATGGTGACTTTTCACCACTTTACATAGTGGTTACTTCACAGTAGGGTCTCTGCCACCATTTGACAAAGTCTTGAAACAGAAAGTCACCATGTGACTTTAATGGGACATTATTTGGTAATTTATCATAATGCAACGTTCACAATGACTTTGAAATTGAGTCTCCAGATGAGAGGTCACACGAGACACTCAATGAAAGTTTGATGTTTGATGATTTTGAAGTTCGATAAAATTTGGTGCAATGCAAAAATCGCAAAAAAATGTAGAATAGCAATGCAACGATTGAACGATTTACACAAAACTCTAATCAGCATCATCTTATATCAAGAATTAACTGAGTATTCATTTTAATTAAATTCCGTGCAGTTGTCCTTCTGATGGGGTGTCACAAAATCAGTGTCACATACATAGAGACAGACAGACTCCCATGTAGACATTTTGTAAAATCTTATTTTTTCTGGTCTTCTGACCCACAAAACATGGTAATCACTCGAAAACATAAATTCAAAAAATTTCACGAATAAATATTTTCAGCTTCTAAAGTAAAAAAAAATTTTAAAAAAATTGTTTTAAGGTTTTTATTATATTCACATGTCATCTATGTGTAACACATTGTCGTATAAAGTTTAACTTGTATAAACAGAAAATATTTATTTAAAGTTCATTTAACATTGGCACATAATTGCCTATACGAAAATGTTGAAAAACACATATTTCTTGTAATATGTTTCCATGCATAAGTTGTTAAAGTGTATAGTTAAATTATTTAAAAAAATATAGTTATTTCATGAAATAACTAACCCAGTCCATTAGAGTGTATAAAAGTATTGGATTCTATGATTTAACTAGTTATTACATAGAATAATGATTGCTTAACCGTTAAAGTTTAAAATAAAAAAATTAACATAAAAAATCAGCTATTTTATAAATAAACTGATGATAAATAGTTAGGCATTTGAAAATTACATTTCAATTTATTATTAGAAGATTTAGTAAATAATATATAAAAAATGAATATATAATCAATACAAAAACCCGGAACGGGTTAAAAGCTTGTGACATAGTACTTTTTCTTACATCTCTAAGAATTTTCAATTTGGGATTTAAAAATAATGATACCTAAATTTAAGTGACGTTATGCTATTAATATATATATTTATATATACAGGGTGTCCTTAAACAAATGGTATATACGCTAGGGGGTGATAGAAAACATCAAGATGAGTAATAGTAAATAGGAAAACAAGGGTCTCAAACGTTTTCCAAAGAAGATAGCCTCCATTAAAGTTTGGGGTCCAAAATTTCAAATACACATAAAAAACGGAAAAATTGGTCGATTGATTTGCGGTTTTCACTAAAATTATTCTTTTGTTTGTATTTTCATGAAAAAAATTTAAAAAGATAAATTTCGAAAAATGCCGATAGAGGACGCTTTAGACTTTGAAGTAATGAGAAACTATTTTTTGCCGTGATTTTTTGCATCTCATTAAATGGTTTCGTAAGCTTAGACTTAAAGCTAAATTTTGAGCTCAAAATCTGAATAGTTGGAAGCGGTTAAGTAGCACAAACTTAACTGTGTTCAGAGGGTTTAAATTTCAAATGATTATAAAAAACGGAAAAATTGGTCGATTGATTTGCGGTTTTCACTCAAACTATTCTTTATGTCGGTATTTTATAAAAAATGAATTATATAGATAAATTTCAAAAAATGCCGATAGAGGGCGCTTTAAACTTTGGAGTAACGAACAACTACTTTTTACGTTATTTTTTGCATCTGATTAAATGTTTTCGTAAATTTATACTTAAACTTAAATTTTGAGCTCAAAATCTGAATAGTTGGAAGTGGTTAAGTAGCACAAACTTAACTGTGTTCAGAGGGTTCAAATTTCAAAGGATAATAAAAAACGGAAAAATTGTTCGATTCGTTTGCGGTTTAATATAAAAATATTCTTTACGTCAGTATCTTCTTGAAAAAGAATTTTAAAGATAAATTTCAAAAAAATCCGTTAGAGGGCGCCTTAAACTTCAGAGTAACCAACAACAATTTTTAACCGTTATTTTTTGTATGTAATTAAATGCTTTCCAAAACTTGTTAAATGTTTTCGAAATCTTATATTTAAACTTAAAGTTTGAACTCAAATTCTGAATCGTTGGGAGGGGTTAAGAAGCGCAAACTGAAGTGTGTTCAGGAGTTGAAATTTAACCCCCTTCTCCCTCGAACACAGTTCACTTTTGCGCTACTTAAACACTAGCAAAGATTCAGAATTTGATCTCAAAATTTAAATCTAAGCATTTGAAAGTTTTTAATGAGATTTTAATAAATAACGGTTAAAAATAGTTGTACGCTACTCCAATGTCTAAAGCGCCCTCTATCGGCATTTTGCGAAATTTATCTTTAAAATTTATTTTCAGGAAAACACTAATTTAAAGAGTAGTTTTAGCAAAAACCGCAAGCGAATCGACTAATTTTTCCGGGTTTTTTTTATAGTTTTCCGTTTTGTTTGAAATTTAAACCCTCTGAACACAGTTCCGTTTGTGCTACTTAACCACTCCCAACTATACAGATTTTGAGCTCAAAATTCAAGTTTAAATCTAAGCCTACGAAACCATTTAATGAGATGCAAAAAATAACGGCAAAAATAGTATTAGGATGGATTATTTCATTAATCCAAAGTCTAAAGCGCCCTCTATCGGCATTTTTTGAAATTTATCTTTTTAATTCATGTTCAATAAAATACCGACATAAAGAATAGTTTTAGTGAAAACCGCAAATCAATCGACCAATTTTTCCGTTTTTTATAATAATTTGAAATTGAAACCCTCTGAACACAGTTAAGTTTGTGACATGTAACCTTTTCCAACTATTCAGAGTTTGAGCTCAAAATTTAATTTTAAGTCTAAGCTTACGAAACCATTTAAAGAGATGCAAAAAATCACGGCAAAAAATAGTTTTTCATTACTTCAAAGTCTAAAGCGCCCTCTATCGGCATTTTTCGAAATTTATCTTTATAATTTATTTTCAAGAAAATACCGACAAAAAGAATAATTTTAGTGAAAACCGCAAATCAATCGATTGATATTTCCGTTTTTTATGCGTATTTGAAATTTTGGACCCCAAAATTTAATGGCGGCTATCTCCTTTGGAAAACGTTTTGGACCCTTGGTTTCCTATTTCCTATTACTCGTCTTGATATGTTCTATCACCCCCTAGCGTCTATACCATTTGTTTAGGGACACCCTGTATATATGTGTGTGTATACAGGGTGATTCTAAATTGTTCTTACAATAAAAGAGGGTTGATAGTACACATCAAAACAAACAAAATAGGAAACCAAGGGTCCCAAACGTTTTCCAGAGGAGATAGCCGCCATTAAAATTTAGGGTCTAAATTTTCAAATAAACATAAAAAACGCAAAAAATGATTCATTTGTGGTTTTCACTAAACGTATTCTTTATGCCGGTATTTTCTTAAAAATAAATTATAAAGATAAATTGCGAAGAATGTCGATAGAGGGCGCTTTAGATTTTGGAGTAACGAACAACTATTTTTTGCCGTTATTTTTTGCATCTCATTAAACTGTTTCAAAAGCTTAGACTTAAACTTAAATTTTGAGCTCATAATCTGAATAATTTGGAGTGTTAAGTAGCACAAACTGAACTGTGTTCAGAGGGTTTAAATTTCTAACTGATTTAAAAAAACAGAAAAATTGGTCGACGGAATTGAGGTTTTCACTAAAATTATTCTTCAAGTCGGTATTTTATTGAAAATAAATTATAAAGATAATTTCCAAAAGTGTCGATAGACGGCACTTTAAACATTGGAGTAACGGATAATTATTTTTTTCCGTTATTTTTTGCAGCTGATTAAATTTTTTCTTAAGCTTAGACTTAAATTTTGAGCTCAAAATCTCAAAGTTGAGAATAGTTAAGTAGCACAAACTGAACTCTGTTCAGAGGGTTCAAATTTCAAATGATTATAAAAAACTTAAATGAAAAAAAACTGTCACATGAAGACTCATTAGAAATTACATAAAGTATTAAAAACTATAAAACTTTTTATGTATGTTATGGAAAAATAAATGACTTAAGTAATTTTCGCTGAGACAAGAGCCCATAAAACATGTATATCAGTCATGTAACACTGTTGTAAATACAGCACCACAATCCTTAATGGATTAGTTTTTGTGTCACAGTGCTATTAAGTATTGTTTAATTTTTGTTCCTTTTTTACATTAATTTTTGTCCGAATTCCCCCTCCCTCTCATATATATAAAATTTTTAGACTTTATTTTCTAATATACATGGAATTTCTAATGTGCCTTTTTGTGGCACATACATCTTGCTCTCCTTTTTTAATAAAGGAATAAATAGTGATAAGAATTTTGTTTCACTTTAAATTATTATTACTTTTAATTAAAATATTTAATGTTTGAATTTTTCAAGCCGAAAACATATATTAAAAGTAAATAAATAAAAGTTACCCATATTCTGAAAAAGACATTATTAAGTCAGTTTTCACTATTATTTTGTTTTAAACCATTCGCAAAGGTATCATTTTATAAACCGAATGGAAATCCTAATTTTCATTAAGTCATACATTTAAATTAACATGCGCTTACTTTTGTAATGAAAAACATTGTTTAATCTCTTAAAAAAATTCAAAACACAAAATTAAATTTGTTATATTGTACTGCATTAAAATACGTATGCCATGTACGTGTATGTCATCACATGCATGTAATAAATATAGAAAAACAGTTCTAATCAAGAATTGTTGTAATGAAACAACCCCAAAAATTTTATTAATCGCTTGCAAACAAGTACATCAGATGCAGTCTAGATAATCATAAATTTTACTAAATTTTTTCCATTTGAAAGTGATTTTGTTTTGGTTTTGACGGCGGAGAGTAACAGGGCAATCGACAAATGTTGCCGCTGACAAAAATTTTTCGATAAATATCCTATATCGATACAAGAATTTTCGAAAAATTTGAAATATTTTCTCCTTAAGAAATATAATCTTGTAATGAATAATAGTGAAATAAAATATATATAATTACAAAATACTTCCCTATATTTTTTTTTTGACGAAATGCAGAATTGTGAAATATTAAGAATCTAACATTTTCTCAATAACAAAAAAGAAAGATAAAATGAATAGAAATTTGATTTAATATATTAATATTTAATATTTTAAAATTTAGAATAAACTGTTTGCGCAGTTAAAAAACATGTTTATTGCCTATATTCAGATCTTTTAACTGTGATTTTGACTGCATGAAACCGCAGAACAGCTTATTGTTTACTAACCCATGCGATAACGTGTAATCTCAAATATTCCCATTTTTCAGGACCAATATATAATAAACAAGAATTTTCCTGGAAACTAGGTATGTCTTATTCACTTCATAAAGAACAGATTTTTTATGTATGAATATTTTTAAAATAGCCAAGGCCGTTTTGGAGGAAAAAAGAGACAAACTTACACTATCGCTACTGGCCAAAAATGGGTGTACAGATCTCGAAATATACTAAATATAGAATCCGAAAAATTTCAGAATAAGATTGGACTTTAGATATAAGACTGTGTTTAAAAATCAGAGCGATAAGAGTGATATTTGCTGAGTTATTAAATGGCGGCTTCTCGCGTTTTCTTTGATGTCGAGCTAGCTATATATAAAGAGTTCTGACATTTTACGATTTTGGGCTTAGGCTGGCGTCACTCGGAATACTACCGTCTTCCATGATGTAATATAATTTATATATTAACAACGTATAAGAATGTAATGCGGGAATAGTTATGTTTAAAATTTTATAATGTATGTTTGCATAATTATTAGATTATTTTGTCCTGTTAAAAAAAAAAAAAAAAAAAAAAAAAAAAAAAAAAAAAAAAAAAAAAAAAAAAGCTCTTTAAATTTTTGTTATCTTAAACACAAAATATAAAAACTACTTACAAAAGAAATAATAATAATTTTAAATGTTCTTAAAAATCACATCCTGATAGGAATAATTATTTTATTAACTAACAACATTTCGTAAGCATTTTTAAAAATTAAGAATGGAAGAGTAAATTAATTTAAAATTTAGGAAATACGTTTAATTTATTTTCATTAATTATAAAAACAAGGATTGCTGAAATATGACAATTAGAATTACATTTCCTATTATTTCTGTCTTTATATCCATGCGATATAAAAAAAATAGCGAGCAGAATTCCCTTGAGAAATAAAACATGACATTAGGTTTTTCATCTATTAATAGTACATAGTAATTTTTTACACTTTTACGTCTTGAAGTTTTATGATACCGTAAGTCTGGATTAACCAATAATCACGTTCTGTACTGTTTTGGCATAATTTACTTCTTCTATCTAATTTAATAATTTTTCACGAGTATGTATAGCCTTATTTTTCTTTATTTCATGTGTATTTAGCAAGGATTTCAACCACTATTCCATTAAAATATTTCTTACTTGCAAATTGATCTCTCATCTCTTTAAAACTCCTTTTTTTACGCAAAACTATTTGTGAATAATCCCAAATGAAAACCGTTAACACAAAAAACCCGCTTAGAAATTTAAATAAGTTGAATACACCCACATAGCATGCATGGTCACAGTGACGTCACTGTGAGTCACTATCGTCACATCACATCTGTGACCAAAATGCCACCGCTCAGTGACGTCACATTGTGACTGATATGTGACGTCACAACTGTGACCAAAATGCCACCCCTCAGTGACGTCACATTGTGACTGAAATGTGACGTCACATCTGTGACCAAAATGCCACCCCTCAGTGACGTCACATTGTGACTGAAATTTGACCTTCTTAGAAAATTAAAAAATATATACAAAAATTCTTCAAAAGATCCCTCATAGCATGCATGGTCACAATGACGTCACTGCGAGTCACTGTGGTCACATCACATCTGTGACCAAATTACCACCACTCAGTGACGTCACATTGTGACTCAGATATGACTTTCTTAGAAAACTTTAGAAAATTACAAAAATTCTTCAAACCATGTTATTTACTGGCAAAAAACTTGTTTTCTGGCATTTCAGAAAAATATTGCGCAATCGCTGTTATGTCACACGTTACATGCACTGCGTGTAACGTGTACGTCATATCACATATGTGAGATAAACCTCCCATCATATGAAACTAAGCACCCAGCAATGAACCTATCAGTGAAACTTCCATTTAAGGAAATTTCTCGTTACACTTAAATGCTTCGTTATGAAAAAAATATCGTTGAATAGAAATCCACGAAAACTCATGAAATTAGTATAGTAAGCTACAAATAAAAATGGAAGTATTATAAATGTTATAAAACTGTGTTTTAATTTGGATAGTAATTTTTGTTATGCAATATAGCCACATAAAAAAAATTCATTAGTATAGTATCTAAAAAACCACGTAATAAAGGAAGGGAAACAAAAACTGAATCGCAGCGTTCTATTTCTCGTTTTCTCGTGTATTTCAAATCGAAAAAAAAAAAAAAAGGAATATTACTTTGTGTGCTATCTCTTATGAAAGATACAATCATAAAAACTTTCGCATCTTTTTTAAGTATTCAGAGAATGGACCTATAATATTTTCATGGAATTAGAATCCCTTTCTTAGCATATCGAAAAATTTTCGCATTTTTCCCTTTTTATTTAAAAGATAAAATAAATACATAATTTCAATTCATACAATCCGCTGAAATATATTCACCAATCAATCTTAACAGCAATCTATCCTTTTGAATATTGTGCACTCACTGAAGTGCAACAAATTTTGCTAAGTAGATTTTTTTTAATATGAATATTAATTTAAATGTTAATTGCGTTCTAAATGAAAGTTCAACAGAAAATTAAAAAAGTAGATAATTTCATTAAATATGGGCTTCGTTAAATGAAAGTTCCACTGTATTTCGAAACTAATTGAAAGTAAAATAGAAATACGTGAAAAATTTTTTTAACTCAAATTTTTAATTAGGGATACCCTCATAAAACTAATACGCATGCGCATTCAACTTATAAATCTTCGAAGCTCAAACAACCAATAATCACAAAAAATCACCTGCTTAAAAAATATCGTTTGGCAACGACCAGAATAGTTGACACTAATGTATTTATTCTTTAGAATATTAGGCAGCTGCTCTAGTAACTTTGTTATGATGTTATGTGTGTATATTTAGTACGTAAGTTGAAAATTTTTGAAAAGTTATGCAGAAATACTATCAGGTGACATTTTATATTAAATGTCGGTCCGAAAATATACAATTTCAGTGGCGTTTCGTTAATATGAGCGCGCCAATGTCATTGTACTTCATTCGGACATTCCGACTTCGAAATTATCTTCCATATTTGGATTATGAAACTGGAATTAGAGGATAATGCCGATAAGAAAGAGGTAAGAAAATGTTATTTTCCCTGTTTTTTATAATGATTTCTGTTAATTTCGTAAAAAACATGTTATAAAAGGAATAAATATCATATTAATTTAACTCTTTTGAATTCACTTACCTTAGTAAATTCAATAAATTTAACATTTATTTTGTTGAAAGACGGAACAGCATGTCAACGATTTGAAAATAGTTAATAATATTATTTTTAAAATGCACTTTAATCACATTTTTTAATTACATGGTTAAAATCACATTTTAATAAATTAAAAAATATACACATAATCAAAAGTTAACGTTATAATTAACATATAAAGGAGTTTGGGGTTGTTTAATTGTTGAAAATAGTGATAAATATACTACTTTATGCACTAATATTGCAAAAATACTTTTGTAAAACTTTTTTATTACCTTTCTGAATTTCTCATAATCCCAAAAATTTGATAACTGTAATTCCATGACATTTATTATTTTAAACCATGTATCTAAAATAATTAAGATATTGATTTTGTGGTAATAACAATTATTGATTTTAAAAAATGAGTAATTACCGCATTATTTTATTAATTTTTAATATCTTAATTGTTAAATTGTGTTGAAAATAACAATTTTGTTTCATTAGTATGTGTTCATTAAATCCTGGTTCTAAATAGTCATAAAAACAATTACATGTACACTTTTGTGGGATGTACATTGCTGAAATTTTTAGTGTTTGATGTATTTATATTATTTTCAATAAAATTTTGTCTGATATTGGGAAGTGAGACTGAGAATACTTAAATATTATTAATAGATTCAACAAATTGCAAAAAAAAAAAAAAAAAAAAAAAAAAAAAAAAAAAAAAAAAAATGAAATCTAACAATTATAATTATTAATAAGGAAACTTAAAAAAAATTCCTTAAGGATGTCCTTTACCGGCATATCTATACTATATGACATATACAATATATATATATATGAGTTTAACTACGAATTTAAACCGTGGTGTAATCATACATGCGCACAGGCCACTATAGTAAGGAAATAACTAAGCGTAATACTAGAACTAATTGCCTCATCTTCTTTTGTACTCGATTTTCAAATAAAATCTGTATATTACGAATATTGCGCATAAACTTCACGTAGTTTTATCAAAAGATAATTCTATATTATATTTAACAGAATGATTTTAATTGGTAAATTAATCAAACGAATATTAATTTTCTAAAATGAGTAAAAAAGTGTTTAGGTTAGGATTCGAACTAGAGACCCTCGATGTATGCTGGCAATGCTCTTCCAACAGAGCAACTTAGCACGCACAATTCACCCGGAGAAATATCATTATATACTCATACGAATAGTATGCATTTATCATACGGGTAGTTTGAAAAAAAATTAAAGTATTATTACATAGGTTTATATATAATAATGATAAGTATGCGTTCGTATTCACTGTGTGAATTGTGTGCGTCAGATTCTTCCAGGATAGTTCAGTCGACAAAGTATTGACAATTTGCGCGAAAGACTGCTTAGTTCGAATCCTGACCTGGACACTTTTTCAATCAGTCGGAAAATTACAACAAAAGATAATTAAAAGATATAGGGTGGATGCTCCAGTTTTGGCAACTGAACAAGTTTTGGCCACATTGGAATGATTTACCCTCTATTTAGGCTGTAAATTGATTTTGACAAATTATATGCATTCTTACTCCTTAATCTGACACTCTTTTATCATTTCCAATCCCATTTGTTTATTTTTGATAAAAAATGACTTGCAAAAAAAAATAAATGTGTAAAACTATAGTGTGCACTCCCATATATTAAGGTTTTTGCTTAGGTAACAAGTTTTCATAATCTTTCAATATTAGGAATTTATCGAACTTTATTTGTTCTGAAACAAATTGCTATGAAGCTTTATGAAGTAGGCTTTCTCTCTGTTGCAATTTCATATTTAAATTAGTTATTTTTACAGCTTAAAGTAGGGGTGGCCAAAACTGGTACTTTAAATTTGCTATGTGTACCAGTTATGGACATGGTGTGGCCAAAAAGGACACAACATTATGCTCCACTTTTGGCCACAAGACTAATTATAGTGAAAATTTCAGCAATATATTTAGAAATGTTTTATGACTTATAAATTTAAAAGTTCAATAAAATTACAGCATGATTTAGTGGTTTCTTGTATTTTTTCAAAACAAAATGAGGAAGTTGCATAACTTTTGCAAAATTTCAAGCACATGAATTTAGAAATAACAAATAATGTGAAAATCTTTACACTATAAATAGGATTCATTTTAACAAGTTTAAAAAAGACAATTCTGTACTCTTAAAAATGGTCTAGATTAAACACTGTTATAAGATAGCAAGTAAAATTATGGCTTTTCAAAATTCATTGTCAGCTTTTCAAGATGGTTAAGTTTTGCAGTATCTCGTTCTACCTTGCAACACAAGTTTACAGAATGGAGACCAGTTTTTACTATTTTTGAATCTCAAGTAATAGGGTTGTGCTATTTATGATGGCCAATTATCTATATGAGAGATATGGGCCGAAGAGAAGAAGGATGCCCTCTGTGAAGGTCTTTCTAAGATCCTAGCCCATATTTACACAAGGAAATCTAAGGTTTGAGGAAAACTAACTCCAAATGATTAGGCTGACAGGCAGCTAAGTACGAGGAATTAAAATTTAAAATCAGTTGAAAATAATGGATTTTAGAGATTGTCAAAATAATATTTCATGAAAAAATGGAATAATTTCAAGATTCTAGTCATATAACTGTACATATTGGTATAGTATAACATATGATATATAAATGAAAATATGCAAAATGTTAAAATAAGCTTTTTATGTCCTATAAGTCTTTTTTATGAATTAAATATATTTTTGTTTTTAAATTTAAATGTTCAGTTAAAATCAGCTTAAGTATATTTTATTTGATGTTTTTATGATTTCATTAAAAAAATTGCAAATCTTTTTTATACAGCAAACAAATATTTGTGTGGTAAAACAGACTTTGCACAAAAATGCTTTATTTTTACTTATTATCAGTTAAAATGTTTGCAAAATAACAAGATATTAGGGTGGCCAAAACTGGTGCAAATTGAAAGAAATTACTTAACGAGTTATTACTCACAATCTAAAATATTTGATACACTCTAAAAAATAAATGTGTAAATTAGCCAATTTTACCCGAATATATGTGTAAATTTCTAAAATTACACACCTGTCGTAAAATTTACACATTTTTTTCTGAAATTTACCTGTTTATATGTGTATTTAGGATATGAAAGTAAGTGTGTAATTTTTTATCACTTGAAAAACTCAAACAAGTGTGTAAATGTCTAGAAATGCTTGGATTTACACGAATTTATGTGTTAGTCTAAGTTAAACTTAATTATAAGTACACACATAAGTGAGTAATTTTTTTTAAATACATACTTGTCATAAAATTTACACATTTTGAACAAAAAATTACCTTTTTTTATGTGTACCTAGCTTGTGAAATCAAATGTGCAATTTGTTATCTCTTGATTAACTCATAGAGATGTGTAAATGTAGAAAAGTACCTGCGTTTACACGAATAAAAGTGTTAATCATAATTAAGGATCAACTGAAACCGATTTTTAAGATCAAAACAGAAACTGAAACCGAATTTTGGTACTCATCCTATTTTCGGCCGAAAACGAAAACGACCAAAAAAATTTTAAGTGATTAATACTTACAAAAAGATACATAATTAGGTCCGATCGAAATTATGTATATACGTAAGACCGATTGGCGTTGTTCAGTCCATTCGTTAGTCTGTCTGTCCGTCTGTCAGCATATAATAGAGAAAAAACTACCCAACCGAATCGTTTGAAATTTAAAATATAAAATTGTTCCATAATTTTGTTAAGTTTTTTCAAATTTTATCAAAATCGGATGTATAGTTTGATTACAGGGACAATCAAAAGTATTACGTTACATTACCGTCAATGAGAAAAAATGTTTCAAGTTCATTTTAATGGTGTTACAGCCAAACCAAACCTTCCAAACAAGAAAAAATTTATATACATTTACCGAAGCCTATTAAAATATACATTCGGTGCAAGGTGAAAAAACGTTTATTATTCATTTACAGAGCTACACAAAAGAATTCTGTCACATAGTCATATATGGGAAAACATTGTTTTTTGCGTATTTCAATCATATTAAATTATTTCACATATAATTAAATTGATATACATTGCGCAGTTTTATTGCAAGTTACTTCTTTAATAATAGAAAGCGCTAACAGTATTTACAGGCACTACAAAAGATTTCGGATACTATACTGCACCAGGACTACTCTATGTTACAGATATGTTGCTAGAAGTGCATTTTTAGTTGTGATATGAGTTTTTAAGTGTAACTATATTTTTGCATATTACTTTGTGTGTATAAATGCTGTAAATCATATACAGGGTAACACAACAGAATATGTAAGAGTTACAGAGTAAAAATGAAAATAGCAGTGGTTTTCGAATCAGTTACGCATTTTTATGATGTTCCATGATAAGTAATGATTCTAGGTTTGCGATCTTGATTACGTCCGATTTAAGAAGAGGTTCTATTATTTTCTCATTACTAAATTGGAGGTATATAATCGTGTCAAATTTTATATTCATGCATTTTATCATAAGAGTTTAACAGCTAATGTATGAAGCTCAGAATATTTATAAAATTAATTGTAGTACGAACGCACCTCATTTGCCACGTTGACGTGCAATTTCCAATTTGTTAATGATGCTACACACTTTCGAATGTAATACAATCTATATGTATCTATGAAGTGTATGATAAAATATACTTTCTGCACAATCGGTGGTGCAAAGAATATTTATTATTAATTTACAGGGCCACACACAAGTATTCCATTACATAATATTATAGGGGAGATACTGTTTGGGGCGCGTTATAATACTATTAAACTATTGCACACTTTACGTACGTTGTTGAGGTTTATTACAAGTTACGTGGGTACACGCCGTATACCCTTTGGATTTTTTTAAGGAACTCTGTATATTTTCTATTTCTCCAGTGTATACACTCTAGGGTATACCCTATGTTTTTTGCATATACCCTCTGCTTTTTTTACGACTACACCGCTGTCAGAAAGCAGATAGTATTTACAGGGACACACCGACAGATTTCGGTTACTTATATTGTATCCGAAATACTGTATTCAGTACACCAAAATCTGAATATCTTTAGAACTTTGTTATAGCACGAACGCATTTCATTTGCTACGCTTGAAATGCAATTTCCAGTTTGTTATAAATTAATTATTGACATACAGAATCATATTTCTAACACACAAATATATATATATATATATATGCATGTGTATGTATAAGGTTCAAATAAAATGAAAACGTATTCCATGTATTAGTTCTTGAGATAGAGCGCCCACAAAATTTATATCACATAGAGACAGACAGAGTCACAGACATACAAACAAACATTTTGTAAAAACATTTTTAACCTTATAAAATGTGTAAAATCCTTTAAAAACAGGAATTTGAAAATTTTCACGAATCCAGTATTTTCTTTCAAAAATAGAAAAGTGTAAAATGTTTCAGGTTCAGGTATTTTATCTTTTACGATGATTTTTCTTAACGATCAGCTGTCGACAAAACACACATCTGCGACACTTATATTCTGCGGTTTCAAAAAGGAAAAAAAAAAAAATATTAAGCCTGCTGTTTTGAACGAACATTGGATAAACTTCAAAGTTTAGTGATGTATGTATTGTTTGCTTTATAATTTTCACCTGCGCATATGCCATGCGCAATAGGGAATAATCGCAGACGATTTTTAAATTAAAGACAGCATAGTTTATTTGTTGATCTTTGAAATACACAGAGAACGAGAACATTTTCTTTGTAAAAATAGCCGTTTATGTACGTATAGTCCGTCAAAGTTTAAAAGCTTAAGCAAGAAATAATACAAGAGTGTCACAATACTCTGTGTTTTATACAAAATACGTCCAAGAAAGTTTACAAATGCTGTTGGTATGTGTAAATGATTCATGCCACTGCTTTTGTAATTAATACTGGACTATTTGTTTTCTACAACTAAATCTATGGATTACCATAAAAGAATGAAGAAATATGTAGATGGAAAACAGGTATGAAAAATGTTTTTTCTGTTTACTTTTCTTTAAATTACAATGGTTTAGTTGAAATAATTAAAAATCTATCAATAACCCATATAATATTTGAAAGAATGAGACTGAAATTTCATAATTCTATTGTCTATTGATGTTGTAGTGAAAGTAAAATTTTGTGAAATTTTATTTTGTGTAAAAGAAAAATGTAACTAATTCTGTTTACAGAGATGTATGATTTTCTGTATAATTAATTGTTGAGCAGTCATGAGGCGCCAAGCTGGGGAGCCCATACAATGGGGCTGACAGTATACGTCGGCTATAGTTTATAGCCAGTCACAAAAATATTTATGACAGTCCGCAGGACTGCGCCCCTGTTCTCACCCCCTTGAAGGGGCCACTTCTGGGAAAATGTTAGAGGCAAGGGACGTCGGGGCAAGGGTCAGCTCAGCCGGACCAGGGGAGGAGCATGTAGGACCCTTGTGCAAATAGTTTTGTTCATGATACTAATCAGATGTGGGGCTAATCACAGATTGGCTAAGGGGCTTTCCGAAGGCCAGAATGATGCCCCCAAAAAATCTGAAAATGATAATTAGAAGTCCGCCTCCAGTTTTTTTTCCCAGAGAAGTTAGTCAGTTCTCTTGTTGGAAGAAGAATGAGAGTGTTGGTGAGTTCTACGCGTAAAAAAAATGGTCAGTGTTAAAAAAAAGTTAGTGTATGTTCCAGCTTGGCTCATGTAAAAAAAACGAGAACAGGTAATGCTTAATATATATTGTTGTTCCCATATTTATATTACATGTTTTGTGATTAGGGATTTTTGTACCCAGATGAGAAAATGGGAAAGTGAATAATGTATGATTTTAATAAATGTAGCATCTGTTCCTAGATTAGTAAATGATGCTTAAAATAAATTATGTAACATTTAAAGGTATTGTAAATTGTATGTAATTAATATAATTGCAAATAAATTAATTAATTTAAAATTCCCTTTTATCATTCTTCCTAGTAAAATGAGTGTAGTTATTCTTTATATTTTGATGATTGAACCCTAATGATTTTAAGGGAATCCTATAAGCTAGAATGTCTACTAAAAATTCACAACGCTTTGGCGATGTTTAAGTAAAATATCGCTCCTTAAAGTCCAGCATAGGACCTATCATTCTAGCTAGGGATTATATATACGATCACGTAAAGTACTCAGCTAAGAAAAATATATATATTTAGAGTTAGAATATGAGTGGTTTGTGGAAAAGCAACTGCTGGTCTATTTCACTCCAACATCTTATATAATAATTAATGTGGTGCCAAGTTCCCTCACGGATATTTCCTTGGGTTAATTAAAATATATTATAACTATGTTTAGAGTATTTATGAAATTTCTCTTCTTTCATATGTATAATCCGTTAACTTCATATCATTTTTCTCTTTTTACCCTCTTTTCGGATTCTAAATTGTAATGGATATTTGCTATGGTATATAATAAATTAACTATTCACAACTCGTGGTGACTTTTAATATAAAATCATCTTACATAATTTAATATCTAATCATAATAACAACTATTCCCACCTCACTGGGTACGCAAAGTAAACCTCTGGCAAAATTAATTTTTGAGAATGGCATTTTCAAGTTTGATATGTATATCTATATATAGGTGTTTTCAGATATTAACTAGGGTTGTATATTTATAGCTATATAGTAAAGATAGCACATACTATGATATTTTATGCATTTGTAATTTGTTTTGATATTAATATTATAAAAATATTCTGGTAATCATGCTGTTAATTTTAAACTGTTATTCTTAGAAATGGTGTATGTTATCTATTTTGAATTGGTTTCTATATGTATAAAATTAAATTAAATTAAAAAAAAAAATACATAACAATAGCAAAATGCAAATTATAAAAAATAATAATAATAAATGAATAAAGAAACGAATAAAATAAAATAAAAATAATGATAATAAGTGTAATTAAAGAAATATAATAATTTTAAAATTATCACACTATGTGGTAAAGCAAAGAAAATTTAAATAATGGTATTATGTATTGTATAAAAATATTCATACATACATATTTCTTTTCTTGTTATTGTGATAATTGTACATTTATGTGTATTGATTGGTGTGTAGCATATGTCGCGTGGGAGAAAACGAAAATCCGTTAATAGAGATAACTCAGGGGTACAAACAAGGAAGCAATTGCAGGAAGCATCAAATAAATTAACTGATAACATTATGGCAGAAGCTAAACCAGATCTAGCGAATATTTTGACATTAATACTACCCTTTGATGGAAAAAAAGTAAAAAATGTCGTATTTTATTTGAAAGAGTTTGATACTCTAACAGACCAAGTAAAAGTCTCAGAAGACTTCAAATTGCAAATTTTAAAAGCAAAATTTATAGGGGACGCTCGCGATAAACTTGCTTCAGATGATAGTCTAAATAATGAAACTGATTACAAACAATTTAAAACAAAAATGACCAAAATTTTTCAAAAAAAGGATTCATTTGCAGATTCGCAAACAAAATTTAATTCTATTAAACAGAAACCAAATCATTCTATTACTGATTTTATAAGTGAATTTGAAAGAGCAGCATCGGACTATCTGAATGCTTCTGACATGCAACAGAGGATGGAGCTAAAAAACTTTTTGATTTAATTAAAATTAATAAGTTTCTGGAAGCAATTTCCCCAAATATTTCTTTAGAATTGCGAAAATCGGAAAATAAAGATTTTTCGCGTCTATGCGAAAAGGCTAAAACTATTGAAAATGCTTTCAATTCAACAACATTAGAACAAATAAATGCAGTTTCAGCTATAGCGAGTACAGAAAAAAATGAATTTTACGAAAATTTATTAAAAATAAATGCGGATCAATCGACTGCCATATCGGAGCTTAAAATGGAAATAAATAATTTGAGATTGACTAATAAAGAAAACACAACTGAAGGAAATAAATCACAGAAATTTTGTCAAATTTGCAATGATGGTAGGCATGACATTAGCTATTGTTGGTACAATTTAAAGAGTAATAGAGGTTTTAGACAGGATTTTTTTAACACAGGTATGCAGCAAAATTACACTCAAAATGAAAATGGTTTGACCCAAAATTATGGTCATGGAAACACGAGATTTCCAGGTTCCTACTCGACGCAAAATTACACTCCGTTCAATAATCATGGTTATAACAATTATCATGGGTATCCGAGGGATAATTTTAGCAGCCAAAACGCTCCTAATCAAAATTTTATATTCCCTAATAATGAGTATTATGCCGAACACAATAATACAAATCGGCAACAACCTTTGCGGAGAGGTAATACGAGAGGGTGGCGTGGTCAAAACAACCATAACAGACGAAACACCATGCAAGACAATAGAAGTAAAGGAAATAATTCGAAAACAGATAATAATAGAAATAATCGATCGGAAAACAAATAAGGGGGTCTACAATTCAAAATAAAGAAAGGAAGTACCCGGGTAGATCCCTTAGGAAGGGGTACAATTTACAAGAGAAAAAACAACCGAAATGGGATGAACAAAGGAATAAAACAGCTCTGATTTCAAGTGTAAATTCTACTAAGGAAGATAGTTTACCTATCATACAATTAGATATTTATGGGATTTCAGTGAAAATACTCTTCGATTCAGGGGCAGCTGTCAGCCTCTTATCACCGGACATTTTTGAATCTCTAAAAGAAACTGAAGCAAAAATAAAATATTTAGGTAATCGTATAACTATACAATCTTTTGATAACTCCAAAATATCCTTCAGACACTGCATAAAATTAACGTTTAAAATAAATAACATTTTCACAACCGGTACATTTTATGTAACATCAAAAAATTTTCAGGGCGATTATGATATGTTATTAGGATATGATTATCTGAAAATAAATAGAATGATTTTAGACTTTAATGAAAAAGCATTGCGGTTTAAAAATACTAGGTTGTCTTTGGAACCACAGAAGGACAAGGACTACAACAGTCAAATTAATGTACTGCATAAAAATAATGATAATACGGTAGTCACAAATAAATCAAATAAAGGAAACACGAAGAAAGTTAAACGAGTTAATACGGAAATTTTCGCAACAAGTGTGAAAGATATTCACATTCATCCAGGGGAAGTAAAAATTATGCCATTGAACTGTCCATGTTCCATTCAACCAAATCAATTGATTTTACTTGAACCTTTGGAAGATTTTAGGGATGTGATTTCTGAACAGTCAGTTCATGAGGTTAAGAGTACAAACAGAATTAATATTATTATAACAAATAACAGCGGAGAAAAGAAAATAATTAAACAAAATGCGAAGGTAGGACACATTATCACAAATTTTGATAGCAAAAATAATTTAAACGAAAATGATATCGAGGACGGGAAAATTTATCAAATCAATAATCTGAGTTTAGAGGAAACTAGAGCATTGAGAGAAGCAGAATTTGATATCAAGGATTTTAAAATTGATCATTTATCGGGGGATCTTAAAGAGGAAGTAGCGAATTTATTACTAAAACATGCCCACGCATTTTCTAAATCTTACCAAACTTTGGGTCAAACAGATTTAGTCATTCCAAAAGTGACACTTAGCCATAATTTCCCCATTCAGCATAAGCCTTACAAGACTCAACAAGCGGCGAAAGATTATGCACAACAAGAGATTCGCAAACTTTTGGAGGCTAAGATAATAGAAAAATCGGATTCCGATTATGCATTCCCCGTACTTTTTGTAAAAAAAAAGAGTACTGACAAGGAGAAAATTCGATACCGCATGGCTGTAGATTATAGAACTTTAAATGAGATATTGGAAGGGTTTCCTTACCCGGTACCCGACGCAAAGACAATTTTACAGGCAATGAGTGGAAAAAAACTGTATTCGGTTTTAGATCTTCACTCAGCTTTTTTTCAAATAAATTTGAGGCCACAGGACAGACATAAATTAGCATTTGTTACAGAATATGGCGTTTTTTCACCATGTCGTTTAAATTTTGGATTGAAGATCAGTAGCACCAGGTTCGCAGAATTAATGGATAAAGTGTTAGGACATTTCCCCAAAGACAAAGTAAATTACTATCTGGATGACGTTATAATAGCTGCCGAAAATCCGCAGGAAATGCTTAAACTTTTACAGGAGGTCCTGCAAACATTTATAAATAATAATATAACTGTGGAGCCTTCTAAAGCTCAGATTTGTAAAGAGGAGATAGAGTTTCTAGGATTTAAGGTTAATAAAAATGGGTATGCACCTTCTGACAGAAATGTGGGGAAAATTCAGCGTTTAGTGCGTCCCAAAAACAAGAGAGGGGTTAAATGTTTGCTTGGATTAGCCAATTATTTCAGAACCCTCATTCATAATTATGCGGAGATAGTTAACCCTTTGGTAGAAATGACAAAAGACAGTGCGAGATTTAAATGGACTAAGGAAGCAGATCAGGCATTTTTGAACATACAAGCAGCCATTATAAATAATCCTACGTTAAAACCACCAAATTTTAACAAGGAATTTTTCTTAATCACAGATGGATCAAAAGTTGCAATCTCAGCCATTTTGGCGCAAGAGGATAATGGGTTTTTATTCCCAATAGAATTTTTTGGACGCAAACTTAAACAAACTGAATCTGTGTATCCGAGTCTAAAATTTGAGCTGTTAGCTATTCATGAGGCTGTCATGCACTTCAAATCAATTCTCATTGGTAGAAAATTCACTATCCTAACGGATAGCAAAGCCTTAACTTATCCTCTAAAACTAGAAAATCAATCGGACATTGTTGCTAGATGGATATTAAACCTTAGTGACTTTGATTACACTATTGAATTTTTAGAAGGGAAAATTAATCCTGCAGATTACGTAAGTAGGAACATATGCAATATTACTACTCAAACTGAATTACAAAACAATTTATTTAAAGTTAATCCCCAACTTTCTGATGAAAATATAAAAATACATCAGTACCAAGATGAAAAATTATCAATTATCATTAAAAAGATTGAATCAGGCAAAAACAAGAAACTTAATAAAAAATTTGCGTTAAATGATAAGAAACTCTTAATATTAAAACAAAATGCAAAACACCCTGAACTAATTATAGTTCCAGATGATTTAAAGTTAACAATTATACAAGAAGCACATGGACCGCACTTTGGATTTGCAAAAACTTATGCAACAATAAAATCGCGGTTGTTTTGGTATGGCATGTACCAACATATCAAAAACTATTGCAGTAATTGTGTAAGATGCAATAAAAGTAAACAACATCCGACAATTAAAGTGCCGATTCAGGAAATGAATAGAAATCTACAAATTGGGGCAACTATACATATCGATGTGATTGGGCGATTACCTCTGACACTACGTAAAAATTGTTTCATATTTACAATTGTAGATGCGGGTTCACGATTTTTAGAGGCAGTTGCGGTACGGAATGTAGAATCGCAAACATTGTTAAATATTTTAAATAAATACTTTGCTTCTTATGGATTGGTGTCGGAAATTGTCGCGGATAATGGGAAATATTTTAGGTCGGCGGTTTTTACGGAATATATGCGTGCTCTTAAAATAAATTTAAATTTTACGAGCCTGTATAAAGCTTGCGCAAACGGTTTAGTAGAGATCACGAACAAAATATTGAAATCATCTTTGGTGGCTATGAGCAATTCGACATTAGAATGGGACACGCGTCTCGACTATTTTAAATTGCATTACAATACTTCAATACACAGGGCTACCGGATTTTCACCAGCTAAACTATTTTTCGGTCGAGAGATAAGAAATCAGTTTACGATTTATAATTCTCCCGACGAAAGGTGCACACTAACATATGTTAAGAATAGGCTAGAACATATGCAGGAAGTGTACAAACAAGCATTAGCAAATCAACAAAAAATGCTGCGTGAATACATTAAAGAAGATGATTTCCAGAAGACTACAAGTTTAAGTCTGGGTCAAAGAGTATTTATGAAAGTTATTGGCAAACCCAGAGCACTTCACCCGCGATTCGAAGGGCCATTTATAGTTGTAAAAATAGTGCGTAACAATAATTATGTATTACAGGATGAATTCAATAAAAATGCGCCTACGATTAGAAGACACATACAGCATCTGTATGCGCCTAAAATGACAAGGAATGTCGAAAAACTTTTAGAAGATTCGGATAAAACGGGTTCAGTGCAGTAAAAACACTTAAGTACACGATGGGTTATCAACTTATAGGCCGAACATTGAATAAATATGTATATATATTTTTTTTTCCCTTTGTAAAAAAATGATTACTGTTTCGAAGATCTTACTAGAGGTACTAAAAAAAAAAAAAGTTAATTAGGTATAAATTACTCTGTTATTTGAAGTAGCAGAGGTCAGCATTGACAAATAAAAGCGATTTGTTGGGACAGCTTTGTTTTTTTTCTTCGGCGGAGAAAGCGGTTTTTTTTCCCCGTAACCCATTCGGAGGCGAGGGCTTTCCTTTCTACCGTAAACACGCTCTCTCTCCCCCGATGAGAAATAGGAATGTTTTTTTATGCAAATGAGCTACGAATGTCGGAGCGCCGTTTTCCCCCTTTTCGCTTTTCGTGGAGAGAGGAAAAATGCGCTGTTGGTGACGTCATACTATGTCGCTCTCCGGGGTCAGTGTATACAGGCGTAAAAGCCAGTTCGTGTATGCTGTTCTCGAGAGAGAATTTCTTTCCACACCAGCCACATGAGGAAACTGGTTGCTAAAGTTTCATTTAAGTACTCTGAGCGATAACACATAGAGAGAATTTATTAATACGGGACAAATCACAGGGAATCGTGTTTTGCAGGCATGCAAGCATATAGCTAAATTAAGTAAGCGCTTATTTGGGTCAGTAATGAGAATAATATGAATAATACAGGTTTTTTCACTTTAACGCGATTCACACACACATATGGACAATCTTAATAAAAGAAAAAAATAATAAAATGGTCAGATTACGATAAAAAAAAAAAAAAAAAAAAAAAAAAAAAAAAAAAAAAAAAAAAAAATAGACATAATAAATTTTTAGGTTTTCCCTGTCCCCAGACGAAGTTTTATAAGCTCACTAGGCATGGAGGTTATCGGCAGTCCCGGTTTATAAATTTAACAAATTAAATATTAGTTATTTAAAAATTTTGAAACACGATATTTACACTTTGTTCTAACAATATAAATAATTAAACAATCAGCTGGCACACTATATAAGTAGGAGCAGTGATACAATAATCACAATACATACTTGAAATATAAATAAATAAATTAAAATAATGCATATTATAACAATGAAACACAGTTTATACAGGGTAAATTTCCACGAATATATATATAAAGATGCATACAATATAGCAAAATATAATAATTAAATAAATTTCTTTGGGACATACAGCTTCTTCTTCTGTCCTGAAAACATGTTATAATGACAGATAAAATTCATAAAAAAAGAAATAATAATATCATGCGATCTCGCTTTATAGCTTACAATAAGATTCTCATATTAAAAATAAATAAATAAATAAATAAAATAAGTAAATAATAAAAAAAAAGAAAGACAGCGTGCAAACGCAAGCTTGAATGACAATTCTTCATGCTTCTTCATGCAATTAAAAAGAGGGGAGTGTCAATGTTGGGATTGATGGTTTTCTGTACTTCTTATGAAGAGATGTGTGTGTATCATGATCAAATTACAGGATAATTGAAACATAGATATTAAACATAATAAGGAAATATATGGTTGGAATCTAAAAAAAAAAAAAAAAAAAATTATTGTTGTTGGTATCTAGTTTATTTTCTTTCACTGAGTTATAATTAGGGATTCGTCATGTAATGCATTAAAAAAAAGGACTCAGAGTGAAACGATTACTCGTGATATTACGACACTTCTGGTCCCCTCACTGACTAGGTGTTGGTAAACAAACGGAGATATGTTTCAGTGGGATTGGTTGGGTCAGTTGAGTCGCTAGAATGAGGGGATGGGGGGCGTCATGCAAGGAAGATTGGAGATCATGCTTACAAGAGAGACTTACCTCGTTTTAGCTGAGGAGCCTGCTTCGCTTTCCGATCTAGCTGAAGGGTTCCAGGAAGTACACAGTTGGAGAAAGGCCATGGCTGGGCAGTAATATCTTCAGTGGGCGCTGAAATAAACCAAACAGATTAGATCTCAGGAATAATGTAATAAAAATAAGATATATGATTATTGCTAGTACTTAAAGTTCTCATATAAGTTAAAAAAAAAAAAATCACTAAAGGTACGATGGCAAAATTGGCCAAAACAGCACTTTGCGAGTAATTCTGTGGATCTATCATTGAAAATGTTTTTAAATAAAAAAAAGGGGTATTGTAAGTTTAAAATTAAATAAAACATAAATTCGTTAAGAGTGGGAATGTTCAGTTTCTTAAAAGTGCAAGGGAAGTAACGTCGTTTAATTTCCTATGGAGACAGGATTAAGTGTTACATGGTAGGGCTAAAATAGTAATAATAATAATAAAAAAATAATAATAATGAAATAATAATAATAATAATAATAATGTTATCTTATTAACTCTCTTAAAACATAATAACAACAATAAGCTTCAATTCTATGTCAAAATTTTAAAATACAAAAAACAAATGCAAATACCAAGCTCCAGGTTCCATATAGAATTGGTTTTTCTGCTTAAATTTAAAAAAATAATTATTAGGCATTAAATACGTAAATTTTTCAGTTTTGTTAAAAAAAAAAAAAACATAAATAAATAAATTAAGATATAAAAGCAAGGATGAGTAATGAATCATTATAATAAGATGGTACATACTTTTAACATAAAAGAGGGGTTGTCTCGATGCGTCTGATGTGCAGACAGCTTCGCTGGCGAAGGTCTCTGCTTCCGGCCGGCATCACATCATGGAGTCTCAGCTTTTCTGTTATTCACCTGTTAAAAAAAAAAAAAAGGGAGGAACCGAGCTATTGTTAGTATAGTGAATTTACAATATATATAGATTTAAGAAAATAAAGAAATAAACATATACATAAAATGTATGCATAGAAGAGCGTAGTTAGATTTCGGCTTATCTTGAAAATTTCATTTTAGATGTTTTAAAATTTTAATACTATTTGGAGCTGCAGTTAGAAAATAAATAAATAAATAAATGGATAAAACATAATTATCAGGACTAAGTTTAAACTATTATTCATGGTTAGCCTTATAACCCTAAGCTGCATAAAAATTACATGGCAGTAGCATGATTAAATAAATAATTAAAAAAAAACTGTTCTATACTAGCATGATGAGTCGCTAATAACCTGATTGCGTCGTGAACCGGCCGTTTAGGCAAATAATAGGTTCATCTTAGGCAGAGCTACTCTGTACGCGATGTAAAAAAAAAAAAAAAAAAAGAGAGAGAGAGAAAAAAATTAATAGGGTGCTTACAAAGCAGGCTAGTTGATTTATGTTTCACTGAGGATTTAATAGATCAAAATATTTGGGTGTATAAAGTTTATAGACATAAGATAGCATCAAACACTCTACAGCAAAACGGTGTGTCATGTCTGGCTCTCTGGATAAAAGTGAGAGGCCAATGATTACGGCTATCAATCATGTTGTCTAAAGTATATAGTAAATAATTCAACTTTTACGAGACACATAAGGCAATTAATATACGGGAATGATTACTGTCTCTCTCTTATAGGCTAAGATTAAAAAGAGTAAAGCACACTGTTTCACTTAAGTTATACAACATATACAGAGATATATATGTACTTACTTTGTATGAGTAATCCTTCCGATGACGCTTTGAGTGGTCAGACGCACAGACGCGTTGTATTTCTCCCGCGTCGGCAGAAGTATAGGGTCAGCTCATTTGTGGTCTTTTTAAAGGGGTGTGAAGTACTAATGACACTTTAATCGTGGGAAACTGGATTCCCGTCCCTGGCTGCAGTGTTGGGGCGAAAAGAGGAATATATTTTGTTTCTCTTTTCACGATTTCGTCTTCACATAAATTCAGTTGTCTTGAGCGGGTGGTAAAAAAAAAAAAAAAAAAATTTTTTTTTTCTCTCTTACGATGACTGGGTTTTGAAAGGGAATTGAACGAATGTAGGGATCAATATAATCGGTATAGATTTTTATATATAGTCTAGAATGATTTTGCTGCATACGCGTGAACTTTGTTCTGTCCGCTGTAAATATTTTTTCTGGCGTATGTGTTAGTATAATATATATATATATTTTTTTTGCATACATTGATTCCTCTTCAGGATGTTATATATATATATATATAATTGAAGATATATTGGCATAATGTGGGTATGAACAAATATAGAATTGATTTTGAATCGGACTCTTGCATATTGAAGTGTGTTATTCTTGTTTTGTTTCTTTATATACTATTGTCATACATCAATTTTATAAGTTGTGTGTACATCATATGTGAAAATATTAATGATATATTAAAATGCCATTTTTCAGTACAATGATGTAAATTTAGCCAGAGTTTTACTTTCTATATTAGATGCTATCAGAGTTTGGTTTAACATTTGGTCTAGAAATCTGAGCCTATGTTTACAGGGCTCATCTACCAAAATTATTCAAAATTCTGGGAACAATGATAATAATCATTACCATAGTAGTTGAAGCAAGAGTGACTTCGAAGTTATATTACACGAAAAGTTCTTTGAATAGGCCATTGCTTGAACTAGAACAAAAATTTGCTAATACCCAGTCTCTAGTAAGCCTGTGAAGGACCGGGCGAGGTCGGGACAAAGTAAAAAGTCTCAATTACGGCATAGCAGCTAAGCATTTCTCTCTTTGCTGTCTGAAGAGCTGTATCAAAGAGGTTGGCTTCACGAATTCCACGGCTGAAAATCGGATTGGGACACAGCAAAAGGACACTTATACTTGTGCCACAGACTGCTGCAATACAGTAAGATAGACTAGAATACAGCTGAAGGATACTCAAAAAGGTGTCACAGACTCTTGCACCACACTGTAATGGACGGTAGAACTTTTCAGAGACACTGATGACTGTGCCACTACGATCAATGAACTGAATTCTTCAGCGGTGCGTTGCAATAAAAAGCAGCACAGAACTAATTTTTTTTTAACATTTCACACACAACAGAACTTTTTTTTTTCATTTATCCAAAGGGGGGAAGATGTTGTAGTGAAAGTAAAATTTTGTGAAATTTTATTTTGTGTAAAAGAAAAATGTAACTAATTCTGTTTACAGAGATGTATGATTTTCTGTATAATTAATTGTTGAGCAGCCATGAGGCGCCAAGCTGGGGAGCCCATACAATGGGGCTGACAGTATACGTCGGCTATAGTTTATAGCCAGTCACAAAAATATTTATGACAGTCCGCAGGACTGCGCCCCTGTTCTCACCCCCTTGAAGGGGCCACTTCTGGGAAAATGTTAGAGGCAAGGGACGTCGGGGCAAGGGTCAGCTCAGCCGGACCAGGGGAGGAGCATGTAGGACCCTTGTGCAAATAGTTTTGTTCATGATACTAATCAGATGTGGGGCTAATCACAGATTGGCTAAGGGGCTTTCCGAAGGCCAGAATGATGCCCCCAAAAAATCTGAAAATGATAATTAGAAGTCCGCCTCCAGTTTTTTTTCCCAGAGAAGTTAGTCAGTTCTCTTGTTGGAAGAAGAATGAGAGTGTTGGTGAGTTCTACGCGTAAAAAAATGGTCAGTGTTAAAAAAAAGTTAGTGTATGTTCCAGCTTGGCTCATGTAAAAAAAACGAGAACAGGTAATGCTTAATATATATTGTTGTTCCCATATTTATATTACATGTTTTGTGATTAGGGATTTTTGTACCCAGATGAGAAAATGGGAAAGTGAATAATGTATGATTTTAATAAATGTAGCATCTGTTCCTAGATTAGTAAATGATGCTTAAAATAAATTATGTAACATTTAAAGGTATTGTAAATTGTATGTAATTAATAGAATTGCAAATAAATTAATTAATTTAAAATTCCCTTTTATCATTCTTCCTAGTAAAATGAGTATAGTTATTCTTTATATTTTGATGATTGAACCCTAATGATTTTAAGGGAATCCTATAAGCTAGAATGTCTACTAAAAATTCACAACGCTTTGGCGATGTTTAAGTAAAATATCGCTCCTTAAAGTCCAGCATAGGACCTATCATTCTAGCTAGGGATTATATATACGATCACGTAAAGTACTCAGCTAAGAAAAATATATATATTTAGAGTTAGAATATGAGTGGTTTGTGGAAAAGCAACTGCTGGTCTATTTCACTCCAACACTATTTATTTTTTTATTCTAGAATCTTTTATTGTTTTATTTTGTGAATGATTTTAATGAGAGGAATTTAAAAATATCTATACGATATACACTATCAGAAAATATATGATTAACCAAAGAAAAAAGAAATAAAAGATAAACAGTGTTCAAAAATTACAATAATGCATACAATCACAGTTAAAATTCATTAGCTTTTATTCGATATATTTTTTAAACGTTTCGAGATTTTTACGAATTTAGATCTAATAAAACAAGTTTACAAACCAATTTCTAAATTTTATCACATTCAATTGGATTTTACTTAGGGTGTTAACTATTTTAAAAAGTGGATTTAAGCTAGCAATTAAATCATTATTTTAATCAACAATTTGAAAAAAATCAATTATTTAAATCAAAATTGATTTAAATCTAATTGTTCTAAATGACATAATCGTATTAAAATATAAGATTAATGTAATTTGGAAAGGTTATACATGCATTTTGCCTTACGAATAAAGAAAAAAAGCTTTAAATAATTGTTTCTAATCTTAATTTCTGAGTCCTGTAAAACATTAAATACAATAACTCTGTAAAGGCATAAAAAACATTTCATTTAAATATTATATTTAAATCTAAATCTAATATAATTTGTGATGTCATAATTTTCTTATATATATATATATATAATATATATATATATATATATATATAAGAAACATATAACATAAGAAATATATATAATATAAGAAATATGTATATATTAGCATGCACATACATTGTATAAGTTGTGATTTATGCTATAACAGTAATTTTTGTTATTACAAATGCAAAACGAGCTACCAATAATATTTGTTAGTTATGTTGATTATGCCATATTGAAATTACTTATTTGCAGTTTTTATTAATTCTGTTGATTACTGTTTCATTTTGGCTATTTCTTAAGGCTGCAACACTTTGCCCCTTTTGAAATTAACAAAATGCACCCTATTTTTTAAAAAATAGTGAAATATACTTGTAATTGTTGCCAGATCTTTTTTGAAATAAATCCCTCCATACCGCAGCACTTCTAAATCTGTGCAATCAAGACTTAACAAAAATGATAGAAGTTTTTTTCTTGGAAATAAGCAAGATATTATTAAAACGTGTTATTTAATTGTATTTTTCAATTCGAATTTATAGAAGTATTGAAAATTAATGATTTTTTTTTATCATACTAAAAAATTATGCACATATTTTTATTGCTACTAAGCACACTAGTAATATATTTTCTGATGTAATAGTGTCTTTTTTTAGAACAAGCATTCTGCCCCTTTTCATTTTAGAATGAATAGTAAATACTGAATTATCATTTTAGTAATTAAAGCATTACAATATGTATTATATACCTAATTAAAGATTGTAATCAATTTAGATTTAAGTGCAGCTACTGATAATTGTAATAAATGTAAAATCATTATTTTTAAATATAGTTTTGCATAATTATTGCAAATTATTAATGTGTATAACTTTATTGTATTATATTAATTAATGAAATTACTAATTTACAGTTTTTATATTTTTTGTAATTACTAACTAAGAATTAAATTTTATTAATTAAAGTGTAAAAACATAGATTATGTTTGTAAATAAAGGTCTAATTGTTTTAGAAACCTAAAATCTATTAATCTTAAAAACCTATAAACTAAACCTAAATCTATTCAATATTTCAATGCTGGAGAAAAAAAAAATATTCGATTTAAATAAAAAGACATATGTTTTAAATACAAAAATCCAACTTTTATTATTATTACTTTTTAAATCATGATTTTTTTACACCCTAATGTTACGGAATTTTTAACTAATTTTTGTTGGCCGATCCGTCGGAAAAGTCTGGTAGGTGGAGCGTTAAAATAAGTTTTTTTATTTATAACTATTCTCTAATCTTGTAAATAAAATATTAATGATAGTATACCAAAGTGAGACTTTATTTATGTATGGTCTGCAATTTTATACTTCATTCACATAAAAAAGTGATTAACTGTGTATTCGTTCTTTATTTTTAGCTGTGTCTGGTAAAAGTAAGTACGATTATATGGATTTCTAACAGACAATTATATGAAATTTTTTTATCACATTTCATTTAAAGCCACTATAGTAAATTCTTATAAATCCACTTGTATTATTTTATGATGATATCAGAGTGATATTGGCCCTGGCAACATAGATTCTTGGAAAGTCATACAAAAACTTTCATATAAGACCTGAAAAATGAGCTTTGTTAAAAAAAAAATAATAATCATAGATAGCAAGAGTTATTATTTTTAATGTATAATTTTATAAATAAAAATGTAATTTTGGCAATGAATTATTAAAATTATTTTTAATAATTAAAAATTTTTTAAGTATGAATTTTGCTTCAGTCAAATCATAATGTAAAGTGAATTACACCTTTTTATCACCGTGTTGCATAACTGCGATATACACTAAAGTCAAAATGATCAGTGAGCATTAAGGATGCATTTGAAAAAAAAAATTCCTTTCAACAGTTCGAAATTTTCTGATACAATTTCAGACTCACTTTTAGACGTAAAAACACGAAACTTGCTGAGGTGACTTTTAAAGAGATCTATAAGATGTCGTGTGATTTATTTTTTGTTAAATTCATTAGAATTAGATTTATAAACTATTATTTCCTCAGTATGACCCTTTTTTCGTTCCCAAATCTCCCGCTTCGAAAAATTCGGCTCAAAACATTGACTTTAACAGCATTTTTTTTTTGCAATATTTTCTACGTTTATCAAAACATTGGCAAGCACGTGACCTAATATAGCTTCTAAATAAGAGAATTTGCAAGTTTGATGCGTTTGAGAGCAAAAACGAATTTAAAAATAAATTAGAAAAAAGGCAATTTGTATGGAAATAACCCTTAATCGGGGGTCTTATTTATTACTGTTACCATCCGTCATAGCATTTTTGCCACGTATGTTATTAGAATTCTCAACATACGACGATACTGAATTAAACTTTCATGTCAAAGTTTACTTGATCACGTGAGCAGTTTTAGATCGTTATTGCTAAAACGAATTTTGTAAAATTAAAAGGGCTAGATAGCCCAGAACAGATTTTTTGTTTCAAGGGTAAGTTCATTTATTTCACAATTAAATACTTAAAAATTAATATTATGGATGAGAAGTGTGTTATTTACTACTTATTACAAATTTGGAAAAAATAATTTATCATTTTTGTGTTTTAAATCATTTTTTTCATGTTTAAATCAGGTTAAACCACATATTCTAACATTAGAGTAGATATTTGCAGTTTTAACATTATATTGCATTTAAAATAATTATTTGATTTAAATACTATCTGTTTCAGCGTGTTTATAATATATTTTGCTATAAAACTTCGAATTTTCATTATTTTATATGCTATACATTTCTTATTTCATTTTCTACCGATGACAAAAGACAGCTTTTCATAGATTTCAATTCATGGTTTTCGTTTGTAGTTTTTAAATTGAAGACTTTTTATAAGCGTATTGCATTCAAAAACTACAAGAAAAATAAATAAAAACTTTAAAAAGATCTCGTTTGATATCAGAAAAAATAGTTTTAACCTAGGCCGAAAAATTAAAATGTTTACACTAAATCTAATTATAGAAACAGAAGCAATTATAAAAATTTTTCAGATTGAACGAACATTGGTTTTTGATCTTGTTTTCGCCTACTTAGACTACAAATCTGTTAAAAGGAAAGAACACGCCAAACATACGAGTTTGTCCTTCATGCATTTTTTTTTCGGTAATGAAAACACTTAATTCACATTTTACACTCCAAAGTATCAGATAAAACTATGTACACAGAAATCTGTGTATTTTAAATATTGCACAAAATTATGTATTTTGCATGTTACGCAGACATACGTGTAAGAACAGAATATTACACACAAATCTGTGTATTTTGCATGTTACACAACAATACACAGCAATATGTGCAAAAACTGAATATTACGCAGATATATGTGTAAAAGTATTACTCAGAAATATGTGAAAAAAATGAATATTACACAGAAATATGTGTAAAAATATTACACAGAAATATGTGTATTGCCCAGCAGTTTACTCATTGAAGTGTGTATTTCAGGAGTTATCAGATATATTTTACACATTTGGACTTATCACCAAATTACACATTAAAGTGTGTATTTTGAAATTTACACATTTGGCGCAATTTACACACCAATTTACACACATAGACATGTCGTTTTTGTATCATCGATTTACACATTTTTGAGTGTAAATTTACACATTTATTTTTTAGAGTGTAGAAAGTTATTATAATTAACAGAAAGCAACTAAATTTACTAAAGAATACTGTTATTGCGATTTAATATCCTTTATTCAGTCTAAAACTATAAAATTTCCATTTCAACTTTTCTCTTAATGTGGCCAAAATTGGAGCATCCACCCTATATATTTATAGACATCAGAATTATTGGTCAGAAATATTGGGAAGCTGTACAGTTTTAGATATGTGCTGGGATTTGTGAATATTAAAGCGAGTAAAAGTTAAAAAAAAAAGTTAAAAAAGATTAAACAGTTTGAGCAACATACTACAAAATGTGTGTCAGTTATAAATAAAATTGTAGCTATGCAATTTTCAGCATGTGGGGAAAAATGTATAAATATTTTTGAAAGGTAATATTTTTCAAATTTTGAAAACAACACCAGAGTCGTAAGGCGTGTGAGGTAAATCGAATTTTTAACTTTAATTTAGAAGAAAGTCTCCTTACTGCAGGTAACTATTTTTATATATTATACAGTATTTGTTCATAAATTGTCAATATATGATTTTAGGACACAAACACTATTTTAACAGGAACATGGCATGGAGTTATAGTTTCAGCAGATCCTGTTTCTTTTAAATTGTTAGAGAATTGTTAAGAAAAGTTAAATCGTCACAGAATCATCACAGTGTTAACGAAAGTTTTGTCACAAATGATCTACAGCGTGAGTCTAAAATAATGGGACAAACTTTAAGAGAGGTGGTAGAGCTCACTATAATAAATAATTATGGCATAGAAATGTATGACTGGAAGTGACGCGTTAAAACGCCACACTAGTCACTGCAAAAGACACGGATTATAATGTTAAGCGTATGGGAGCGCTATTTTCAAATATCTCGCTAAAATTTTAATATTTTCACATATTTTTTTTCCATAGGATAGCTGAGGACGACCTGCAACTGTGCTGGTTTTTACTTTTTTGATTTTGGTTACAGATTAAAAGAAGAATACTTTAACTTTCAGAACCAGTTTAAACCGGTTCTAAAACTAAAACTATTGTAATATAAAAAAATATAACCAAAATCGAAAAAGTAAAAATTAGCCCGGTTGTGGATCGTCCTCAGCTATCCTATGGAAATAATATCATGTAAAATATTGAAATTTGATCAAGATATTTGAAAACAACGCCCCCCCCATAGACTTAACATTATCATCCGGGTCTTTTTTGGTGACTGGTGTGGCGTCTTGACGGGTCACTTCCGGTCATATATTTCTGTGCCATCATTATTTGTTATATAGTGAGTCCTACCGCTCCCTCAAAGTTTGTTCCATGATTTTGGACTCACCCTGTATTTCACAATTTAGTCACAATGTGACTTGAAAGCATTGTCACTTTTGTCACAATTTCGTCACAATGTTAATGACAAAATCGTCACAAATGACACACTTTTCACAAATTGGTCACATTGTGACATCACAAAGTGGTCACAATGTGACGTCACAAACAAGCTCTAAAACGGCCATAACGACTTTACATTTTAGTCACAATGACTTCACATCGACGGTCACAAAGTCACAGTGTGACTTCACAACGACGTCACCGTGACGTCACCATGTCTTACGGGCACATATCGACAAAACATGTACTATTTGCAATGACAGTTAATAAAGAATAAAATGTCTAAAACATGCAGCATACCAAACTAGCCATAAACGATTCGAAACTAGCCAAAATGAGTTATAATCGGATCAAAAAGCTTTCCTTCTTTAACACCTTAACGGTTAGACAAACTTTGTTTTATAAAATAACTAGTTAAATTGTGAAATTTAATAATATTACACACTTTAACGACTACGGTTAGTCATTTCATGAAATAATTTGGTATTTCATGAAATAACAGATTGTATGCTTTAACGGTAACATATATATATGAAATAATGAAAAGTAAATAAATAAGTTAAAAAAAAACACACAAAAAAACTAAAGCATAAGATAAAACGCAATTATGCATAATAGGTGAAAAATTTCTTAAGAACCATTAAATTGCGTATATTTATTGTTTTTTCTAATTATCTGGTGTATATGCTTTAAGAGTAGCGAAATAGGAATAAATATCTTTTCTAAAAACAAATATTAACCATACTTTAAAAACAATGAGCTAAATTTTCTAAAGTAATATCCATTAAATAAAATAATGAGCCATTGTTTAAATTCCGACGACATGTTACACATTTTTAAAAATAAAAAGAATGATACTTATCACAAAACTCAAATCCATAGAACGGAAGAAAAAGTACACAAAAGAACAGTTTATAAAAGACTTTACGTATTTAGCTGTTTCACGTAACTTTCAACTACAAATGTGAAACAATTTTCATTCGTTGAACATCGCTTGTATTCTTAAAATGTTTTTTCAGTTAAAATAGTTGTGGATTTCATATTTTTAACAGTCAAGTTTCATATTAAAAATTACAATAGCACACGTTTAAGAAAAAGTTTTGAGATATATTTCTGTAAAAATATGATGTGGCATCTGTTATATTCTACTAAATGTTTCGTAAATTCGGTGGATTATTTTATTTCAGTAACTAAAATTCAAACCCCCAAACTCAGCAATAAAATAATTTTTTATGTGAGGAAGGCATATAACATTTTATATTTTAAAAGCAGATAATAAGTGCAAAAAAATTAAAAATATTGAAAAAAAGAAAACAGAATAATTGTGTTGAAATGGATATAATAACTACTTAAAATTGATAAACATGAAATTCTTAAAATTCTTATTGCGTTAAACATAGAAAGAAAATTTTGAGTCCAAAGTTTTTCACACATTTAAAAATTAACAAATATGAATTGCTATTTTTAAAATGCTAAATGTAATACTATCGGCTTTTAAAGCCAAGACAAAAAAAATTTTATGATATGTTTGTGAAATGTAATTCCTAGTAGCAAAATAGCAGCAATAAATGTCAAATAGTTAAAAGAAGACTAATTTAATTCAAATTAATCACAAGAATACTATGGTATTAGCATATAATTTAAATTGTGTAGATCTCGCAATTCATCAGTTCATCTCAAAAATTCATTTGAAACTTATTTTGAAAATGCATTAAGGGGCAAGGCGGCGGTGAAAATTTTGACTTCCTTTCGAAGCGCGCTTAACACAACGTCAAATTTAAATGTTGACCAATGGTTTTGTTTTAACTACATTATAAAATAGAATAATAATTACTACATTAAATTTATTTACATATAAAACCGAATTAAGTCCTTTTATTAATTACCTTTTATCGTCTGTACCAAATTAAGTTCACCATGAACATATTAGGACAAAATTTGTGTTATCCTGAATAGCAATGGTTGATAATATTTAGGCTTCACATATTTCTGAAATTTTGTGGAACATTTTAAACAGATCATATTTATTTATGAGCAAATGCGAAGTAATAGATTTCAGGATTGCTTATTTAAATATCAAAACATACATTAAATGTTGACATGAAATCGAGGTTTTGTCTTCATTCTTGAAATTTTTATTTTTATTTTTAGTTCTTTCATTAACATATTTTGATTTTATTTCAAGGTATTTAACACAGGAATATTTAAATATGAACTGAATCTGTGTATCAAATTTACCAAAATTTGTTATCATGGACTTACGACTTTTTGTTTTTTATATTTTTCTCATTTTGTATTAAGTGACACATACCCAATACTCATTTATACTCTCGTAGTATATTCAGCTCTACCTATCCCCAAGCTCTATAGTTTTTTACAAAGTCTTATTATACTTTTAGTAAGGATTTAATACACTTAATGTTTCAAATAGTTATACTACGGAACCGTCTGTAATTCTCACGCATGATATTTTTTTTTTACTAATGTCATTTTGTCTGATATATGCATATTGTTTTGCATCGTAAAAGTTCGAAATTTTGCTACATTACAATGAATACTTTGTATTATACCTATCAGCAAGCTTCTTTAAAATTTTGTTATATAATTTTAATAAGGTATTAAATTATTTTTTTAAAAAGGTCCCAGTTACTCTGGTGTCACAAATACCCTATTCCTCTAGTTTTTATGGGTTAACAGAAACACTAATTTTACATTTGAATCTGGAATTAAATATTTATGTTTTTTTTATAATATTAATGAATTTATTCTTAATTTTAATTAGGGTATTATGGTCTAGCAAAAATAATTATCATATATATATATTTTTTAACGAAGATAAACTAAATTCACGTTCTTTATGGAAAAAATATACATTCTAAGTTTTCAGCAACTTATCGTAGTAAAGGCTTAGTAAAGATTGAGTGGATTCCGTTTATACAAGAAGTACAGATGTGAGTGCAAGCGGATGCAATGCTGACGAGAGTAAAAACTTGAAGGCCTCAAAATTTTCTTATATAACACCCTACTACATAGTTATTTCCTTTGACCAGCTTAGCTCAGTTTACCTTACTTTAAAAATTTCAGCAGTTTTCTATAAAATATCTAAACGTAGAACATTTGAAAACAGCTATAAATTAGGAATCTATCAATTAAAATAAGTTACAAAGACAAATAATAGAATAATATTTAAAATATTATAGCAGCATTTCACCTGCAGTGCTCCATTTGTGCTGAGGAATAATTTTATGAAACATGTATTTTTATTTTACTTTAGAAAACTGATCTGTAAATTATAATAATTTAGCATTATTTACAAGGAAAATTTGTATCAAAAATAGACATTCAGGTTTTCAAAATTAATTTTAAAAGTAATGCTGACAGTGCAGAAATGTTCAAAGTATAATTGAAGGAAAAGGATTAGAAAAACATTTGTAAATTATGCAACCACAATTTAAATTTAATTATTCCCATAAATACAAATTAAAAAAAAAACAATTTCACTTATTTTTCTTATAATACTTTAATTTCATATAAATAATTTTTGGAGCTATATACACTATTTGACCAAAGGTGACGGGTCACTTGAGATATTAGACGCTTTATTAAATATCTAGAAAAACACATGAGGAATTATCCAAAAACTCCATGTGTGTACATAGAATTGTATAGGCCAAATATTTTTATAAAGATGTTTTCGGAAAGTCAATAGGAACTATCAAGAAATTGAAAAAGACAAATATATTTTGTATAACCTTGTCAAAATTAAGGTAGCGGAACCCCTCAAACTGTAGATTATGTTTAAATGGCTTATTTTTGTTTATGTTTATGAAGATATCGTGCCTAGTTGTAGAGAAATTAACTTTTTCATAAAAAAATCCCAAATTTTGCCAATGGATTTTGCGTATAATTTATAGAATTTCTCTCCATTCTAAAAAAACTAACTTAAGCTATCTACACCGCTGGCAATGAATTTTTTGCGAATTAGAGCATTTTTTTCTTGTGAAAACTCCTGAACACAAAAATATGAAACTTGATAGTATTAAAGAGCAATATTTGATAAATGCACTGGTGCATATATTTTTCAAATTTTCAAATTTTTTTAAAATGTATTTAATGTTAAAATGGATGATAAGAAAACAGGTTTTATAAAAATTCGATCAAGCAGAGGATAAACATTTGGTATCACAGATTACAATCAAAGAATTTACGACGCGAATTGTTTGTATTTTATAAGATAATATTGTTTCCGTATCTGGCACTGGTATGTTAGCTTGTGATCTGGATATATCTTATAGAACGGAATGGAAATTATTACAAAATATTATCTTCTTCTATTAGAAAGAGTTTCGTGTATAAGATTTAAGTCTCACCTACTATTAGTCACTAGCTCTCATCATTTTTCCAAGAATAAAAGTGGAAGATGCTTGGACCCGGAAAATCTTTTAGGGAGATCAAGCCCAGTATTACCCTAAATGAAATATAAATACCCAGAACTGTTGTATTTGTGACAAAAGATCACCAAACGTTAAGAAGTTTCCGTTTCACATAAAGGAATTTCACCATATCCATCAAAGGTTTTTGTTTTGTGTGTTTTCTCATCGGAATTTGTCGTAGGTTTATTGGTCTGAGACAACTTAGCACCAGCAAGAGCGAAAATCTGTTCCTCTACCAGAGATAAATATCGCCAAATATAAAACAAATCTGTTACTCCGTCAGTTCAGCAAAGAAAGTGCTTATATCAAATCATTTTCATGTAATTACAGAGAGCCATCACCCGATGCTTTGTTGATACCGCATCTGTCATTAGCTATTTCTTTCCAATTGCTTGGCCACCGGTGTTCCATGATTTTACCACATGTAACTTCTCGGTATGTAATTATTTAAAGTTCAACCTTTATTATGGAATTATATAGGGTCTCGCAATATAGGGTAGGCAATTTTGAAGTATGACAAAACAAGAAAATTGAGAATTTCAGAAAACATCTTACTTTTTAGAATATGTTGTCCACGGAAACGGCGGCCACATTTAGCCCGATTTAACACGTTCGCTGCCGCTTACATGAAAATGTGATGATAGTTAATGCCGCACTGTAGAAGTGGTTTTTTCTCAGAAGCCGATTTACTTTTTATAACAAAGAATCAGTGAAAGATTTTCCCGCGCCAGCACGTGACTGGCTATTGGACATCGCCCCATATCTTATAGTATGGAGACCATTAGAAGTACTTAACATAAAAATGAAACAAAAACTCCAAAAAGAAATAAATCAATTACCAAAATTAAAATATCCTCATTACCTTCTTAATGCTTGAAACATTCCTTGGATAGTAGTAAATACACAATAAAATAAAAAATAAAACACAAACACTAGTTAGAAACAAGGACATTCTTAAACAATTCACATTACCAGAGGTTACTTAACATCTGTGAAAGCTTATCAAAAATTTAAGATAATGGTAAATATTTCTTAGCATTAGAAAAAATTCGCCAAAATATAATACAAAGCGATGGCTAAGTTATGGAAAATAAAAAATTGAAACTTTACTGTATTTAATTAAGATGCTTATTTCAAAAGTAGTTGTTCTAATAATTAAATTCTATTACCAATGTTATTTTAGAAACTATATCCTCTATTAAATGCCAACAAAAGATTAGCATACTCCATTTTTCCTACTGAATTATAAAACTATAAGAGATGGGGAATTAAAGCTTAACTCTTATCAGGAATTCCACCAAATAAAAAAATAGAAATTTCAATATCACAGGTTGTATTTTTTAAATTTAAATCAATTCTTAAATTCTTTTTATTTATAAATCATAAGAGATTAAAAAAATTAATTTATAGGTTAATGCATAGCTAAAGTTGCAACATTTACCCCTTTCCGGAGAAGTGTGTCCACTCAGGCACATACAACTTTAATTACAAACTTACAAACCGCACCAAAAATATTTTAGTAAAATTTTACTTTTACAATGACAGTTTAATTCAGGAAGATCTTAATTTCTAAAAAAAGTCTTTTGTGAATTCCGATAACAATCAACAATTTTTCATTTTACGAACAGAATTTGTCCGCCCCGGAAAGAGTTAATGAAATTTTAATTGTATCTATATTATCTGTTAAAACTCTATATTATCTGTTATATTATCGGTTAAAATTCTAGTGGCAGCTTCGTATTATTCCAAATTTTCTTACTGAATTATAAGAATCTGGGAACTAAAACTAACTACCACTAGATATTCTATAAAATAAAAATAGAAATATAAACGTTAAATTAACATTCAGGCCGAAATAGCCTAGTAATTGCCATTCATATTACAAATATATAGTATCCTGTGGGTGATACTTTATAATTAGCAAAAATAAATATTTTATAAAATGAAATGTTTTTAAAATAATCCATTAATTTCAATTAATCATTACGAACCTAAATTTTATACTCCTTTATTTTTCAAAATTATCATAAATTTATTTTTAATACTACAAAGAAATAAGAAATAAAACAATAGATATTTTAAGAACAAAAAGTATTCCATCTTTAGTAATGAGAACAATTGTAAATTTAAAATTTTAAAGCGAATAACAAACTGTAAATAAACAAGGAATGTACTATATTAAACACAAAATTTGACTAAGAACTTCTATCAATTGTAAATATATTTTCAAACAAGCATATTGAAAAAAATAATCTGAAATTTTAATGAAAAGTTTTCTGAGTATTTAATTCTGAATTGGAAATTAACAAAAATATTATAATCCTTAGAATAAATAATCCATTTAAGAAGAACACTAAATTTTCGTTTTAGAAATGCAACAATACTAATAAAATCAACATTTTAAATAAAGAAATCGGATTAAAATTTCATAAACATTAACAAAATGAAATAATAATTAGAACTTACAAACTTGTGCTCCAATCTTATTAACAGGAAAGCTAGATTTTATTTAAAAAAAGAAGAATGGGCCATCTCTATGCACTGTCACAAGATGAAATTGATACTCAATAAAATACCACGACATTCTCCATGCCACATTTCACTCAAGAACATATTCTCAGATGATACCTTGTTTAACGGCTCATATTGGGTTCAAGCATCATGTCCGGCTTATGTAAAATTCTGCTCTAACTATAAAATTTCCAGGTAAATTTGAAATCTTGCAGTCGTGTATATTCAGATATCAAGGCACTGAATGGAAATCTTTGGGTATTTCCCACTTTAATACGGAGGAGATCTAGACATGAGACATCAAACGAAGCATTTTCTTGAACAAACGCATCTTTATTTTCAATCAAAGCATCGTCATATTTCCACTAATAACTATAAGATTCCCCCATAATAACAGAATGATGCGTTTGCAATAGAGATTCACCATTTAAACTTTAAATTCCACCAAGTGACAATTAGAAAATCGAAGACACACACAAAAACTAAACTAAAACTGAACTGACTCTGATTTCAAAGCCAACGTAATCCTTTATATAAGTTATTAGCGCGAGAAAGAAGGGATTTCACGATAAACTCCTAATTTATCAATTACATTTTGAGAATTTACTTTTAACCAATAAGATTTAATCCGCTGACACAAACTTGGATGTTTTTTCTCAGGCCTTATATTATGCAGCTAGAATCCCTTGTTCAAACAAAAATGACCGAATGGAATTCTCGGATATCGAACGTTAGAGAGAATAACTAAAGAAATATGATACAAGAAATACAATGAATTAATTAATAGGATATTCCTTTTAAGAAAAGAATTGTTTAGAAAGATATTTTTTTTTAGAATAAAATAAAATTAAAAGGGTCCACTAAAGGTATGGAAATAAAAATAATATGCTAAAATATTATGAAAAAAGGGAAAAAGTTCAAAGTTAAAAGAATTTGGAAGTAATTAACTTGTAACGTTACATGCATGCTGAGCGTCATTTGTAACGTTAGGTTGGTCGTGGTGGAGGTTAAATGTAGACATACTCAGTAATTTAGGATAAAATAACAAAGTTTATTAAAGTGATAATGGCTGAAGGGAAGTGGAGCAAGTCTTAAATTTACACAACTGAAAACACTATGAACAGCTAAATCATACTCACAGGCTCCGACCTAGCTCAGTCGTGGCACCGCCTAACACTTCTCACTATCTTCTGGCTGAGCTGCTAAACAAAGCTTAATTAAACAGCCCGTGGCTGTGGGTAATCCTTTATTCACAAACAATCCAAATGAAACTAAGAGGTTTCTTACCCCGGCCAACTCTCAAGTCAACTGTCGGAACTTCTTTCCACTCACTGGAGGCTTCGTTGCTACTTTTCAATCGGCTAGCACTTCGCTGAACACTAATTCACTTCGCTTGTCTACTGGCAGAGAACCTCACTCGCTGGCTGCTGGCTAATGCCAGAGACACTCGCTGGCTAATGCCAGAGACACTCGCTGGCTAATGCCAGAGACACTCCTCATTCACTCAAACCCAAGCTTTTATATGCTGCAAATTGAGATACTTCACATTAACATATTACTAATAACCGCAAGCTAACTGTAAAATCCGAAAGAGCACACACACTCTAGAAAGTTAAAGTAAAAGAGAGGATAGATGTCGCTTTTACGCTTACACATGTTAACTTATTGACGTCACGATCTCAGAAACACTAGAGTGCCTTTATGGAAAGGTCACTCCCTCACAAACTTAGTATTAAGGCGATTTTTTAATATTACACACACACACATATATATATATAAAGGAGATAATACTTTTCTTTTAAGCATATTAAAATGTACGTTAATATTTAATTCTAGATTATAGCATTAAAAAATTCACACTTAAAAATTTCGCAGTAAATATAGACGCTTATAAATTTTGAAGCTTCTAATTCTCTGACGCCCTAACAACTGAAATTTAAATACAATAGACTTTTTATACCATGACGAAGTCATAAAACATTTATCTTTCCAAGAAATGTATAAAATTATACTTAAAAAAATCTGGTGTCTATTTTATTTATATAAATTTACATAGTTCACGAAAAAGTTCTAATGTATAATTGTTTAAAAAAGCAATACAAAATTACCATAATAAAAGCTTTGATTCATTCTCATCTCACTCATCTGATGTTTACAGTTGTTGGTGTAAATATATCCTCTTATCTAGTTAAAAAGTCTTTTTGTTCGTGGAAAAGCCACAAAAATTTATGAAAGCACTTTTAACGATTTACACAACAGTTAATTATGCGTCTGCAACGTTTTAACAAAAAGAAACAAAAAAATACTAGCTTAACGATATAACTCGGTTACGTACATTTTAAAGTTAACATAAAGACCTTTGTTTTCTTTAAATTTTCTTTATATTTCATAACTTCAAACATTTAAAAAGACTTATAGTTTATGTTTTTGTCATAACGGCAGACGTTTTTTCTGCAAAAATTGAGTAATACCAGGCAATTTTAAATTCTAATGATGTATATCTTATCTTTTATAAGCAATATTTAAAATACTACTTGATGTAACTTTATATCTGATAAAATTTGGAAATGTGGATATACAGTTTGTAGTTTTCTAAATAATCAAGAAATATTTCTATTTTCAAAATGATACTTAAAAACATTAACAGATAAAATATATTTAAACAATATTGGAAAACAATGTCCCGATCAAATAAAAGGTATTAATATTATTTAATAATATCAATATTCCAGAGAAATATAGATATTATTTTTCCTTTTTACATGTTTCTATACTTCATTTCTTACGCAAAATAATTTAAAATGCATAGTTTACTTGTATGGGTGTTTCAAAATTTATTTAAATAATCGATTGATTATTAACTCTAACCAGTCGTTTTCAGTGTTGCGACTCTGCATAAATATTTTATCTCTTTATGCCCGGACTGTACTTTAAAGTGTCATTAAAATAACTTACTACAAATTTAATTTAATACATCGATTAGCAAATGTAATACAGCAATGCAATAGTGCAGCACCAGAAAACTAATTTACACCACAGCATTTTATTAGTAATCTTCCTCTAATTTCAGGACAGGATTTTTGAGATTTGTCAGTGCAAGGAATAGTATAAATATAATAATTGTGATAATCGTACAACTGCTCCAGGACTATTCCATCACTGGTAGTACTACAGGTTAAAATATACTACAAAAACTTTAATTTAGCTTATTCTTAAATCATCAATCGCTATACAAATTAAAAATATTTTTAAAAGAAGGATTTGTGTTGCATCTCCAGCTTTTAAAGTTTTTAGTGATGAAATAAAATGTTTCTGAAAGTTTCAGTTACTTGTATGATATTTCTATATTTCTATTGTAAAAGCATTATATTTGCACGGTTACTTATGTTTAAAAAAAATTAGCGAAGACATTAAAAGGCCATAATGACCAATTCCCAATAGATTTGCTCTATCATTTTATATTCATTTATTACATGTACTAAATTTCATCTAAGGGTTTATAAGTACATTAATTCGCATTAACTGCTCAAAATTTTCATAGCAGTTTGAAATATTTAGATTTTTTTAACTTTACAATATGCTGTACTTTTAAATCAAATTCTCATTAACTTTTAAACATTTCGAGAAGTTTCAATTAAAACAATTTAGTTGTAAAATATAAACTTAAGACTATATGTAGCTGGCCTTAAAACAATTGCTTTGAAAAAAAATCCTCACTTAAAAAAAACTATAAAATGTCATTGTTCTAAGATGAATAGTTTTAGTTATTTAAAAAAAAACTGTTTGTCACAACTCTCATACATAATCAAGTGGATATTTCAAAATTTTCAAAAATGTATCTGTTTGTTCCCGAGGAAAATAGTCTTAAAGCTCGCTTATTTCCCGTTCGATTTTGCATAGTCTTTTTTCCCGTAAGTAGACCTTCTTTGTAAGGTATTTAATGTGGAATCCACTGCAACAAAAAAAAAATAATGAAATAGAATCAGAAATGTTGATATAAACTTTTTTTTATTATTTAAATTACACATTCAGTAGGTAATAGAAATAGTGTAAAATCCTAGTAAGAACTGTAAGTAATTAAAACAGCAGTTATAAAAAATACGGAAATACGCGACTGAGATGTCACGTCCACTCGCATTAATGTTACTCTATTTTATACTCACTTATTATACATTCAAGTACATTTCATCCAAATGTTTATACATGCTTTAATTCAGGTACTTGATGAAACCTTGTAACAACTTCATCAAAGTTAAGTTTCCATTTTTTTAAGCATTCTTATAAGTTGTACTTTTCATCAAAGTTAAGTGTCAATTTTTTGTTAGCTTTCTGACACGTTGTACTTTTCAGCAAAATCCTTTCAACTCCTAATCTACTAGAGAAAATTCAATAATCTTTTTGTTTAAAGAGTGTATAAATATAAGAGTGAATGTGTCAGACACTTGAAAAATTAATTGGTTTCTGAAAAGATAAAACTGTGTAAGAAAAGAAAATTTCTGAAAAAAAAATGTCATTGTTCTAATGTAAAAAAGTTTTAGTCGCAGAAGAGAAAACTGTCTGTCATCAATCTTGAGCATAATCCAGTGCATATGGATTTGAAATTTCATCAAAATGCATCAGGTATAATATTAATAATGAAGAAGAATCAAGAAAGTTGATATGAACTTTTTTTGAATTATTAAAAGACACATACTTTAGGTAAATAAAAACAATGGAAAATATTAGTTAGAACTGTAACTAATTTAAGCAGCAATCTTAAAAGTTATGGAAATATATAACTGGGATGGCATACCACTCACATTAGTTTAACTTTAATGTTTTATATTCGCTTATTATATGTAACTACATTTTATCTAAGACTGTACATATTTTAGTTCATGTGTGGAACAGTCAACTGTGGAACAATCACCCAAGTTAAATCTGTCTATTTTTTAAGCTTTCCGTTAAGTTATACTTTTCAGCCAAATCCGTATCAACTCCAAAACTACTGGAGAAATTTCAATAAAAATTTATGTTGCATGCGTATCATAGAAGGCGGCAGCCTTCAAGTGACGCAGCTTTAAACCTACCATCGTCATAACGGTAGATGCGGAACTTCATATATACAGCTAACTCAACATCAAAGAAAATCGGAAAAGCCGCCTTCTAATAACTCAGCAAATAATGGTCAGAATGGTCCAGTTTTTTTAATATAGTCTTATATTTCCAGTCTAATCCTATCCTATAATTTTTACATTTCTACGTGCCGTATATTTTTAGATCTCGATAACCATTTTAAAACTGTAATCGATGGTGTTTGTTCCTGATAATGAGATCTAGGAAACGGGCTGGGAGATTTTATTAAAACTTATATATAATATGAATCTCTTTAAGATAGAGGTAATAAGACTTGCCTTGTTTCTAGGAAAACTCTTGTTTGTTATATATTGGTCTTGGAAAATTGGACTATATTAGCTCGCGGATTACATGTTATTCTATGGGTTAGCAGACGGAGCCTGAGTGAAAAACCTTAAGTACTTATGGTCACAGTTAAAACACCCGAATCGAAGCAATAAATGTTTTTTAAACTACAAAAACATCTTATCATGTGCTTTAAAACATTCAATAAATATATACTAAATCAAATTTCTATTTATTTTGCCTTTTTTTTTTCGTAAGAAGAAAATATTACGTTTCTTACATTGGATATTTTTGCATTTTGTGGAAAAAATATTTTGAATCCTTTTTTAAAATAGGAAAATATTTTTTAATTATACATATTCAATATACTTTCGACTTATGATTTTTTTTTTAAGTTTTCAAACAAAAATTATTTTAAATTATTTGTTGATGGAAAGTCATGTATTCATACGCCTAGGGGCGCCACTTGTCTAGTTTTGTTTTGAATCCGAACCCGAACGCGGCAAGTTACACGGAGTATTTTTCATTCAGGTAGTAATATTCTTACATAATGTCCATTAATTGATATAGAAAATGCACGAATTAAAAAATATAAACCAGACAAGATAGAATCATTAAGTAATTTTCAGGTTTTAATAATCCACATGTTGTTTCTTGTTACGCCAATTGAATCTCGCAATGTCAATATACAACGAATAAGCTCTGCAATAAAGTTAACCGGAGAATCTTGCAATGGATTAGTAATTAATACAGAATGTGTAACTTTGCAATAAAGTTATTTGCTTGTATTTTTGAAGACTTATGGATTACAGTGTGGAGGCAGGATATATTCAAAATTTTACGAGAATGCCAGTTAAAAATCTGGACTGCATTTTGTTTTGTTGTCAGTAATTTTGGGTGAAATGCAGTTTATTCTCCTTCGCCAAGGAACTTTTTATGTGTATTGTTTGATAAACAAAAAATATATAGAGGTAAAATTGTTTATTTTTTTAATTTTTTCGCTGCTTGAGCAAAGAATAGGTTTGCATTAATCATAATTAATAAACGGAAACTTACTGGCTTGCTTAAAGTATTGTTTTTAAATACAGGGTACAAAATACATGAATTTTCTTAAATCCCAGTTTATTTTATTAAAATTTGTCATTTCATGAAAATAAAATTATTGCATATCTGTTATCTTTGAGTTTAAGTGTTAAAACACTTTTCAATGTTTGCATTTTAGCATGTTTTGCAGATAATACATTTTGTGAATTTCACAGAGTTGACTGTATTATACTCTATTATAAGCATTCATTATGATTTCTAGTACATTATTACATTCAAATTACTCTTTTTAAAAATGTAAACAAAAGATGAGCACATATTTGTGCAATGTCTGGTCCCAACAATGGAAATTGTAAAGTACACACACTTGATGGACTTTACAATTTCTATATATTGCTTGTTTTAAACTTAAGTGAAATGTTGGCTAAAACATTTTCAGTTTCATAAATTATTTCAATTTGAAATATTTTAGTAATCGCTACTACTGTTATTCCGCCGACCAATTTCGCCAAATTATACATAATCACATATTTTTTTATTTTAAATAATGAAAAAACAAATAATTAGTAAAATATTAATATAAAGTCGAAATAAAAATCAATGACATTTTAAATATACAAATTGTATATAATGTCATTGAATGTGACATTCACAATCATCCATTATTGGAATTTAATCTTATAGTTTGGCGATAATTTTTTGGTCGACGGGATAACCTAGTAGTACCTAGTAATCTATAAAACTAACAAGTAACATTTATACAACATTTCATTAACTCGATTCTTCTTAAGTAAATTTGAATAAGCGACGGCAAAAATCCATTGCAAGATTCTCTGGTTAACTTTATTGCAGACTTTATTCATTGTATATTAAGACATTGCAAGATTGTATTGGCATAACAAGAAACATCCATGTGGATTATTAACACCATGAAATATACGTAATGATTCTATCATGTCTGTTCAATGGTTTTCAATTTGTGCATTTTCTTTATCAATTCTATTCTAAATAAATTCTACCTGAATGAAAAATGCTAATAACGCGTTCTGATTAAAAAAAAAACTAGACAAGTGGCGCCTTCTTAATATGGAATATAATATAGAATGTATGAAAACTTATGAATTAGAGGGGGGAGGCAGGGTATATTCAAAATTTTATGAGAATGCCAGGTAAAAATCCTGTATTGTACTTTTTTTTGGTTTGTTGTCAAACTTTTTTCTCATGTCTATGAATAAATTACTCCTTGCACCAACATAAGATTTTGTTGTCAGTGGCACAGCCAAGGGGGTGTTTTTGTGAACTACATCCATGAATCGCTAAAAAAAAAAAGCAAATTGCATAAAAAATGGGAATTACGTCCACAAATTGCTTAATGTGAATTACGTCCATGAATCATGTAAAAAAGCGAGAATTATATTCATAAATTGTATGAAAAATGCAAATTACGTCTATGAATCGTGTAGTAAAACATAAATTATGTTCATAAAACGCTCAAAAAACACGAATTTTGGCAGCAAAAAGCTGAAACGGAAATTACCTATATAAAACTCATAAAAATAGCAACTTGCATTCATAAATTGCATAAAAAATGTGAATTACGTTCATGAATCGCTCAAAAAACGCAAATTACATCCATGAATTGCATAAAAACGTGAATTACGTTCATAAATCACTCAAAAAATGCGAATCACTTCCATGAATTGTGCAAAAAAAACACGAATAACGTTCAGAAATTGCAAAAAATGCGAATTACGTCCAAGAATTGGTAAAAAAAAGCGAATTACATTCATAAATCCTATAAAAACACAAATAATGTCAATAAATCGATCAAAAAACGCAAATTTCGTCGATAAAAAGCTCAAAAGATGCATATTATGCCTACGAATCACTTAAGTATAGCAAATTATGTCCATAAATCATGTAAAATGTAAATTACATTCATTAATCGCATAAAAATTGCTAAATTATGTCCATGAATCGCTCAAAAAAAGCAAATTGCATAAAAAACATGAATTGGGTCCACAAATCGCTCAAAACTTGAATTACGTCCATGAATTGTTTAAAAAAGTGAGAATTACGTTCAGAAATTGTATGAAAAACACAAATTATGTCTATGAATCGTGTAGTAAAATGGGAATTATGTTCATAAATTGCTCAAAAAACACGAATTTTGGCAGCAGAAAGCTGAAACGTAAATTAAGTTCATAAATCACTCAAAAAATGCAAATCACTTCCATGAATCGTGCAAAAAAATACTAATAACATTCATAAATTACAAAAAATGCGAATTAGGTCCAGCAATTGGTAAAAAAAGCGAATTATATTCATAAATCCTATAAAAACACAAATAACGTCAATAAATCGATCAAAGAACGCAAATTTCGTCGACAGAAAGCTCAAAAAATGCAAATTACGTCTACGAATTGCATAAATATAGCAAATTACATCCATAAATCATGTAAAATGTAAATTACATTCATTAATCGCATAAAAATTGTTAATTATGTCCATGAATTGCTCAAAAAAAGCGAATTGCATAAAAAACATGAATTGGGTCCACAAATTGCTCAAAACGTGAATTACGTCCTTGAATTGTTTAACCCTCTGAGCCAAGGGCGGCGCCAGAGGGGGGGCCGTGGGGGCATATGCCCCCCCGTCGGGCATACCTGGCCCCCCCATCGGGGTCAAAATTCAATTTCGTCGGGGAAAATATTTTGACTTTTGAATTTCAGCCCATTCAAATTGGGTCGAAATATGGAGCTTTTTTTTTTTTTGAAAGTCGGATTGACTAAACTAATTCTTTTTTGTTCATCGGTTTCTGACTGAAGTTTGATTCTTACAATTTGAGTTTAGATAAACCCGAATTGTCGAAAAAAAATCTGAATTTTTAAAATAAAAATCTACATGGATGACAGCATAGGATGATGCATGAATGACTCTATGCATGTTTATTTTTCAACAAAAAGATAAAATTTATACTAAAAATCAATTTTATACTTTTTTTTAACTACATTAAATTTGTGGATCAGTTTTCGCTTATTTTGGATTTACGATCGGCTTGGTAATGAAGAATATTTAGTTCAGTTAAAATACGAAAACGAAAATTATTTTGTCGGGGTTGTCTTGGATAACAAGTAGAATGCTTCATCGTGTGGGGCAAACTGCACCTGACATGACTCGCAGTCTGGACCGGATCGGGTTGAGCCTAAATTTTTGTCGTTGAGTGTCGGATTAAAGTCGGATTAACTTTGTTTCAGGTTCGGGTTGGATGTTGATACTTATGGTTCTTGATTCGAGAAGAATTGATCTCTCAAAAGAATTTACAAAACTTATTTTACGATGAAAAACTGTATTTGAATGTCAATGAATTTATGTATACTGATTTTTTTTACTTAAAATCTGAAATTGTTACTGAATATATATTTGTAAACATATTCTTACATAACTGCATTACAGCATGGATATATTTTTTCATCAGCTACAATTAGGGTTTGGTTGGGTTGAAATATTTCGGGTTCAGGTCGAAATGTAGAGATGTCTAGCTCAAATCGGGTTTCGGGTAGAAACCCGATCCTGCATCTCCTCGGAAAATTAAACTCAACTCGACTGGTGGTTTTAGTCGGACCTGGCTAAAGTTAATTTTTTTTCGGAAAGTTTAGGATTGACTTCTATTTTTCGAGTCGGGTAATTTTAATTGTTTTAGCGTATGGGCTTGATTCTATCAGATTCCTCAAAAGTATCCCCAAAATATATTTTAAAATGAAAAATTACATTATTTGAATGTCAGTGAATCAATATACAGATATATCGATTTTTCTACATAAAAACAGATTTTGTTCTAGCCAAGTATGTTGTTTCTTTATACTCGTATTCTTATTTAGATTTCAAACTAACGATGTTTAAACTGCAAAGAACAGCTGCGGTTCACCAAAAGGAAATGCATGACTATCTGTTTTGAGTAGTTTTCAAATTCTGTTCTGCAAGTTAATATAAAACAAACTTTTCGACTGCTAGAATGATAAAGAGATCGATGAATATGTTGTTTAGCTTCAGCAAACGTATTCTTGCTGATTGGTTGTAAAAAGAACCTTTATACATCTCAATGTTGTTGTGGGAATTACTTAGAAAAACATCTGCTCTGATAGTCTTGAAGGATATTTCAGAGTTACATAAGGTGCAGTTCCCTATTATCGACATTTGTCCATTGACCACAGATATAAGGAGTTAATTCTTTTTCCTAATCTATTATTTTTATTTAAAAATATCGAAATCGTCTATTTAATGCTTTTTTTTTTTACAAAAATAATATAATTAATAATACAGTAACCGTAAGAACAATGCTACAATGACCTTTTAAAGAACGAATCTGACTATAAAACAATGAAATTTATGACTTTGCAAATTTTGCATTTGAATTATTATTTCTACTAATTATAAATACTTTATGAGTTCAATCTTTTTACGAATGTGTGAACTATAATATTTTTCTGCAGTACATGAAAAGTTTCAAGTCTTTCATACGAGTAAGTTCAAATGATTTCTTATTTCTTTGCGTTTGTATGTAATTTGATATTTTTACCCGAGTGCTTTAATTTTAAAACTTCTTTATACGCAGAATTCGTAATTTTGTTGATAATAATAATTTAACTTTTTAAAGAAATTATGTAAATTTTTCATTTGTATTTTTGCTTTCAGTAATACATACAGTTACGCCTCATATATTACGTACGACATGGATTAAACATTAATATTCCTGGGCCCAACATAAACAAGGTTTAAATGAAATTTCAGTTTTACAATTTTCGGAACTGCGAATTTTTAAACTTCTAAATATCGCACATTTTAAATTTTTACACAGTGACATAGAGAAAAAAATGCTCTTTTAAATGAAATTTGTTTGCAAACTTTACCACAATTTGTTTTCAAATTATTAATATTTTAAAAGTTTTTATTACATTTTTTGTCATCGTGTCAACAGAAGTATTCCATTTTTGGACATTAAATATGGACCAATCATAAAACGAATAAAATAAAATAAGCTCCGGAATTCAACCAATAAAAAGATTCAGACCTGCTTCAGATTTTCCAGTTCTCCACCGAGATCAACAACTATTTTCCAAATAGTTAAAAAAAAAAGATTAATTCTTTTTGATCAGAACTCTTCGTGTAAAACAGTTTATAACAATATCGAAGTAAAATTCATGTTTTGTAGAAATAGAGTCAAGTCGGGTCGAGATTTTAACTTTTTTTTGGAGGGGGGGGGAAGGGGCTAATATATATAATACTTGCTAGACCATATAAGCAGGACAACTTTTTAAATTTTACTCAGACCGAAACATTAATTTATTTTGTACGAACTGGGCCCTTGAAATTTTTGCCCACGCAATTTTTAGGACCTGCTCCAGCACGCGGGGACCTCTGATATATGTATGAACTTGGCCCCCCTGTCGGGGATACAGTGCCCCCACGTCGGGCAAATTCTGGCGCCGCCCTTGCTCTGAGCGTTTCGGTATCTTTGGAAAAACTACTTTGAAAATGTCTTGAATAACAGCATATGTTTTCACAAAAATAACTCCTCTTTGAAGACAGGAAGTTTCGCAAAATCGCCAGCCGAATTTTTCATCCCCTTCTCTAGCCTTGCGGTATGAATGGAAGGCGTGGTAGGAGCTTAGATGGGAGGAGAAGGTGTCAGAGCTAATAGTGATTAATCAGTTTAGAATGCTCAGTATTTACCAGATAACATGTACTGAGGAAATGTTTGAAGATGTACTTATCGCAGATTCTGTTGCATAAGTTTTAAAAATATAATCATAAATACCTCATTTCCTTATTTCACTAAAGATTGTTTTTTTTTCTTTTTTTTTTTTTATCCAGAAAATGGAGCAAATCACGTGGCACGATTTATTTTTTAAGAGTTTTTTGGTCATACTTTTCTTTTCTAAAATATTTCATTTTTTTTTTTTTTCCTGGAATAATGTTCTGCAAGGAAAAACTGTCTCAAATTGATTTTCAAAGAATACCAGTATAATTACTTTCAAATGTAACTTTTAAATTATTAAAACATTATTATTAATATAGCGTTTATTAATTAGACAAATTGTTCGATACTAAAAATAAATTTGCATTAGAAAATAGCTATACAAACACTCATTTCTCCATGAAATAGTTTTTGGAATAAATCAACTTTTAAAATTTTCTAATATGCTTTTTTAATGTTTATTACTACTGACAAAGTATTAATTTGTGTGAAGGTACTTGAACATAGATTTTATAATTTAAATATGTTTGCTTAGATATTTTAAGCTATTCTAAAATTGTATATTTAAATTCCTTCTTATAGTTAAAGCCAAAGAAAAAAAATACAAGAAGTCTCTAAATAAATAAATAAATATGGAAAATTGTATCAAAAGGAAGGCGTGAAAATGGAATAAAAAGAAACAAAAAATTTGAAATGATGTCTTTAAGAAAGCATAATTTAGGCGATACGTAGCATAAATAAAAATGTCTTTTCGAGGATCCTTAACAAACCATTTTGAATTTTAAAAAAAGTTACTGATTCAATAAAAAAAAAGAAAAAAAAGAAAGAAAAAGAAAGAAAGAAAAGAAAACAAGGACAAAAAAGAAAATAAAGAAAAAGAACTTTTTTTTTTGGGGGGGGGGGTGTCAAAATCTACAAACTTTGACATATTCAAGAATAAATTAAAAAATATATAACTAAGGCATGGCGAAAACAATCAGGATTATGGAAATGATTTGAGACTGAATAGCTCTTTATTTTTTCTGTCAAATGAATTACATATTCGCCAGTGCTTTTTCATGATCATCTTTATCGAGGTGTTGTGTACAGGTTTTTTTTTTCAAAACTCGAAATTTGATAGAATTTTCTAAATGACTTCCTGACTTTATCGAAAAATGGAAAATTTGTTCGACTTTATAATCTCTTGATAGCGCACCTGCCATTTCAATGTTTTTTTTTTTTTTTTTTTTTTTTTTTTTTTTTTTTCTTTAAACAAAACTGAATTCAGGAATGTGTCAAAGAAAAATCAATTTGGGTTTAAGATAGTTGAAAAGATTATGCTATATTTGTAAGAAAATGTGGAGCATTTGTCCAGTCCCACCATAATTTAGTGAACCAAACTTAGAAGTAACTGCAATTTTAATTATATATTTGTGTCTACTTTTTTTTAATCGATAACAATTTGTATTTTAAAAATATTCCTTATCCTTATAGTTAAATCTGAATTATAATAAAATTTATGTATTAAGACTGCTTTTAAAAAATAAATAGATTTTGCTTATGTAACTATGAAAGATTAATTGATGAATCAATCTCTTTGCAAAAGGCCGTTCAAATAGAATAATCTCCATTTTCCTTTTTAGTTAGCCTGATTAGGTACAGGACGAAAACACCCTGCAAAAAACAATTATCGGACGAAAACCCTACACGAAAAAAGTCCCAACGACATATAACTCCACATATGCTTAAAGTTGCAATATTGTTTAAAATATACATTTAGTGATATCTACACTATACCTATAAATATCATTTGAACTGTCATTTCTGTACTTTAACGTATAGAAGTACTTTGCTCCTGAAAGGGTTAATAGCATTATTATTGAATTATATTATTAATTTAAATCTAATGAACTACACATTTACACATAAATTTCAAACAAGCACTGACACACAAAACTAACTAAATAAATAAATACAAAATACCGAAGCAATTAAAATGCTACACGTGAAACAAATTTGAAGTGAAAATTACGGCTTATATATGTTAACTTTAAATTAGAAATGAATTTCTTATGGACAGAATTCATATGACGCCCCACTGAAAATTTGGTTAACAGATGAACCTTTGTATAAAAAAATTAGTCCGGCTTACAAATTTGTTTAAATATTTCACCTCTTGATCAGTATAAATGCTGGTAAATGCCTGTGCACTTTTTTTATCGATTTCTTTAGCGCAAATTAATATTAAAAAAAAAAATACTTATCAGAAAATTATTATAGAACTTATTATGTAAAAAAAAAAAACAATTGATATTTAAAAATTTAAATCAAAATTTGCATGATAGTATTACTGCAAATATTTAAATGTCGATCAAAACTGGAAAAGCGAAAAATTTCGAAACACAATGGGGCTGTCCTTAAATGATGTGACACTTTTTTCAATATTTTTTACTTCCCTCCCCCTTTTGTCATAAATTATTACACTTCCCAAAACATGTATGATTTGATCTTACATCTCACTTTATTTTGTATGTGTCTTGTTAAGTTTGTTGATTATTTTTTTTCTTTGTTCCGTCAGTCAGACGTTTGTCAAATTGTCAACAAGTGTTTTTCATTTTTATCATTTTGTATATTTTAGTGCCATGGAATATTATTGCTGTATATGTTATTTATGTTATGGAATGGCCCGTTGTTTGTAATTTGGCTGGTTGGTTGTGGAATATTTCCTCCGGGGATTAAACACCTATGCCAAGTTTTTTGGTGGGTGCCCCGGGTGGGTGATCCCCCCCCCACACACACACACTGTGTCACATGTCACGCTATATCACATAAACACATACTTTCAGTTCAGAAACAAAGCACTACGTTATAAATTATATTTAAAATTTATTTTTAACATTTAACTAATGTGTTTTACTGACATTTATAATCGTAACAACAAAAAAAAATTATATTAAATTAAATTAAATTAAAAACTTATGAAATAAGTTAAAACTTTACATCAAAAACAAAATTATTATACAATAGGCTATCACGCATCCCCTTGTCACAAACTATCACAATTTCATGACACCCCCCCCCTGCCTTGACATAATTTATGGTTGCCCCCAGTGGGTTCCCGAGATTCAACGGAAATTTTGGCAATCCGATTACAGAAAAGAGTCGTTTTTCGTAAAAATATCATTTAATCTTCCACAACCTGGTGATATTTTTAAAACAAGGTACATTACAATGTTTTTGAAGCCTGAACGGGGTGGGGAACGTAGCTCAAAAGGAACTGTGACCCCTAGTATAATTAAACATAAAATTAGTTCAATTAAAGTGATTTTGACATTAATCTTAGAATTTTTTAGTAATATAGAAAAGTAAACTCAATTTCATTTATAAATCACATATTAAATAAATTTATGGCAATCCACATGATTTGATTAATCTTTGAATATAAGCTCCAGGGTCAATCCATTTCAAGTGGTCCAGAAAATATTTTTTTGGTCGCTCGACTATTTTTAAAAAATCTGAAATTTTTTGTACAACAACCCTAACATGACGGAAGTGCAAAATGACCATTCTTTTAATTTTACTATTTTTTGTTTGTGCATGGCGGCCATCTTTGTTTCATCGTGTGCAGCGATTTTCTCAGATACTAGGATACACAAAATTGTAAATATCTCATCTTCTATTTTCCCAATTGAAATGGGGTTTGCAGCATTTTGTTCAGAATAAAATAGGCTAAATATACAGTGATAGAAAAATTTTGAAAAATAAATTTTTACAGGTGAAATTTTAGCACAAAATGTACGGTTTTTTCTAAAATCTATCCGTTTGCAAGAGGAAAATTTTCATGCAAGGGAAACTGTCAATCTTACAAAATTTTTTCTATAAATCGGTCAAAAGTATGTGTACTCATACACCAAATTCCAGATCTGGGAGTTAATTTCTCTTTGCGAAAAAAATTCCGAAATTCGTCAAAAAATTCAAAAATCGCACTTTTTAGGCTTTGATATCTCTGGTGGGGCACGAGATAAAAATCTGAAATTTTGGCCTATGATAGTATTGTGTAGTAGTGTTATGTACAAAAAATTTCAAGAAGGAGATTTGACTACAAGCTGAGATGTGACATGGAAAATATGTGAAAACAATACTGTCAAACTATTATAAACCGACTATGTAATTGTTCAACAAGACTGTCAACCTTGCACAATTTTTTTCTACAAATAGGTCAGACGTGTGTGTACTCATACACCAAGTCCCATATCTGGGAAATGATTTCTCTTTCCGAAAAAAAATTCCGAAATTTGTCGAAAATTTCAAAAATCCCACTTTTTAGGCTTTGATATCTCTGGTGGAGCAGGAGATAAAAATCTGAAATTCTGGCCTTTGGTAGTATTGTGTAGTAGTGATATGTACAAAAAAATTCAAGAGGGAGATTTGACTACAAGCTGAGATACGGTGATTAAAAAAATGTTAAGAAATGCTATTACGAGTACATTTGGAGAAATGAGATTAGTCTCTTTTATTACAATATTTACACAGAAAATATCGTTTGTTGAAAACAGTTAAATAATAAACATTTAATTTACAAAATACTATATATGCTCAACAAAGAGCTTAACAATATTTACGAGAGATGTTATGAGTTCGACCAGTTACTGTTGTCAGTCCACCAGGCTGTTTTTTCTAAAAATTTTATTTGAAGCCCCCCAAAGTCTTGGCATCCCTTGTTAACTAGAATGAAATTCTCTAGGTTTAATAATTGAAGCCATGTAAACTCGATCAGTTGTAATCCATTGTCTGTAATTTACTTTTCCTGAAATGTGTTCCGAGTGAAATTGTTGCAATAGCATTTCTAGTAGATTTGTTCATCTGGACAAATAGTGTATTGGCTTAGCATACATTCTGAATTGTTTAAATCACACAGAAGCATTTGAAAAAGATATTTGTAATTAACATTTAACTTTATACCATAAATAATTAATTTAAAAATTTGGAGGTATGAACAATTACATAGTAAGTTACAATAGTTTGGCAGTATTGTTTTCACATATTGCCCATGTCATATCTCAGCTTGTAGTCAAATCTCCTTGAAATTTTTTGTACGTAACACTACTACATAATACTATCAAAGGCCAGAATTTCAGATTTTTATCTTGTGCTCCACCAGAGATATCAAAGCCTAAAAATTGCGATTTTTGAAATTTTCGACGAATTTCTGAATTTTTTTCGAAAAGAGGAATCATTTCCCAGATCTGGGACTTGGTGTATGAGTACACGTTCTTTTGACCTATTTGTAGAAAAAATTGTGCAAGGTTGACAGTCTTGTTGAACAATTACATAGTAGGTTTACAATAGTTTGGTAGTATTGTTTTCACATATTTTCCATGTCATATCTCAGCTTGTAGTCAAATCTCCTTCGTGAAATTTTTTGTACATAATGCTACAACACGATACTATCATAGGCCATAATTTCAGATTTTTATCTCGTGCCCCACCAGAGATATCAAAGCCTAAAAAGTGAGATTTTTTAAATTTTTGGCGAATTCCAGAATTTTTTTCGCAAAGAGAAATTAACTCCCAGATCTGGGACTTGGTGTGTGAGTACACGCACTTTTAACTTATTTGTAGAAAAAATTGTGTAAGGTTGACAGTTTCCCTTGCATGAAAATTTTCCTCTTGCAAACGGATAGATTTTGGAAAAAATCGTACATTTTGTGCTAAAATTTCACTTGTAAAAATTTATTTTTCAAAATTTTTCTTCCACTGTATATTTAGCCTATTCTGTTTTGAACAAAATGCTGCAAACCCCATTTCAATTGGGAAAATAGAAGATGAGATATTTACAATTTTGTGTATCCTAGTATCTGAGAAAATCGCTGCACACGATGAAACAAAGATGGCCGCCATGCTCAAACAAAAAATAGTAGAATTAAAATAACGGTCATTTTGAACTTCCATCATGTTAGGGTTGTTGTATAAAAAATTTCAGATTTTTTAAAAATAGTCGAGCGACCAGTGCTGGACCACTTGAAATGGAGATTCAGATTAATCTTATTTTTGACTTGGTAAGCTTGCTTCCACGACATGGAGAGCATGGGGGTTATGGGAGGGGTAACTATAAAAATATATCAAACCTGAATGATAATATTTTGTAAGATGCAGAGAATCATAATAGAAACATTGGGTATTTCCTAAATTCCGATTTCCTTTTATTTTTGAAGCAAAGGGTTTTGGATTCTAGAATCTCGGAATCTGTCTCGGCTTTAGACAATAAAATTTTGGCAGGGAGTTTTCTATCAGTATAAGCATCGGATCAGATAAGTTTCGTTTAATTTGTTCTCCCCCCCCCAACCCCTTCTCCAAGGAAAAGATACATAAAATCTACCATTGTCTTCTTGATAAAACTGTATAAGGGGCCATTATTATTTTCCGCCCCTAAATTTCATGAAAATCTGAATATAAGAGTTTGAAAATTTTAAACTCTTACTAGATGCACCCATCGAAATTCGCCGTAAAAGAATATATATATTAGTCTTCTATACACAGATACTGAGCGAAATAAACAATTGCCACCTGTTAAAATAGGGATAACATAACTTTTCATGATGTTTAACTGTTTAAAAAATGTATATATATGTATATATATATATTTTTTTCTTTCTTTGTGACGAAACTAAACCTCCCACCTAATTTCGCAGTAAGATATAAGACATTTGCACTCGGTAGATCAAAGCTACAAAAATGAATTATTGAAAAGTGTATTTTAAAAAGGATGAAATATTGCTACATTTACATTCAATTTCTAACTGATCAATGCTAAACAAAACCTGACAGTGAGTGAGCATGTAAGGTACGCACTTCACATATGCCGCAAATCAAATAAACGCTGCACCATTATAAACATGCCTTAAATTTCCCTTTAGAAATCTTCGGTATTGTAGTACTATTTAGAAAATTAATCCCCGAAACTTACAGATTACCTTAAACCGTATTTCAAAAAGAAAGGCCTCCCAAGACGTTTACAATGAACCCTTTTCGCTGGCTAGTAACATGAAATAATTTCACAAAATAACACACTTAAAAGCATACGCCTTTGAGAGAATTAAAAAATTTGACTATTGCCGGTCAATTTAAAAGTATTTTTTAAGAAGACGGTTAAAAATTTTCCATGCTAGCCGCTAAGCATGACAAATGTGACAAGAAAAGTTAAAATAAGTAAAGGAACATCAAACTACTAAAGTTTGTTTCAATACAAAACTTTTTCAAGCTCAAAACCTTTATGTCTAAATAATAAGAATACTAGGAAAGATATATGCCTTTATGTACAGACTTTTCTGACCGCAGTAAAAATATACAAAAGTAACTCTTTATAATCACTGAAATCTGTCGGTAAAATTATTTGTGTCAATTTCCGGTGCTGTCTTTTAGGAATCAACCCTGCTTCCATTTTATGAAAAAAGGTACATATGTTGTTAAAGCTTGTTGTTTCCTGTTCATTTCCTTAATCCAGTATGAGGACGTCAGTAATCCCATCCCACGTTCTCTTTATCCTGACAGTTTTTCTGAAAGATCTTTTTTTTTCTTTTTTATTGTTTACTTCATTGTACAAAAGAAAAAAATAGTTTCATTTATTAATCATTTTTCTACTTAGAAGTTCTTTGTTCAACAACACAAATGAAGCGTATTTCAATCTATACGAATAATGTATAAATTTTAATTTTGTGTTTATGACGGCCAAGAATCTGCAGTTGAGATAGAAATCTAGAAATCTTAAAGGGAATTGCCCTCCATGGGGGCCTTTTTAAGGGAATTTAACACGTATTTATGCAAGGAAATCAAAGGTTTGAAGAAAACCACGCTAAGCGCCGAATGGTTAGGCCGACGGCCGCTATTTTGTTCGAACCCAGCACTTGTTGTCAACCAGTTTCGGAGGCAGACCCTCTCGGACACTGGTGGAGCGTATAAATTTTAAGATAATTCTACTAATATTACAAAACAAAGACGTGCGTGATGGATACTCGCGATATCGATAATGACAATAGCCAGGGAAACCTATGAAATTTCTATTTCAAAATTATTATCTTTTAAACTTTATGCAATTTCAATTTTTACACCATCAAAAAGAAAAATTAAATCACTTTCAGACACGATTTTTTTAAAGCTGCATCTTAATCTACATTAATACATACGAGGTAGAACCCGTTGAAATTCAACGAAAGAAAATCTTTAAGAATTAACTGTTTCATTGATTACATTTATGTACAAAGTTAGTTAAAGTAAAGCATTCATATTGTATTAGTCAGTCTAACTGTCAAACAAATATTATTTTAAGCTAAAATTAACAAAATAATATAAAGCCCAATTATATCCAAATTATTAAACGAAATAAAACCGAAACACCGGAATTTATAACAGACGATATTTTCGACATAGTTTGCGCATTTTATTTTATTTTATTTTATCAATTTTAAGAGAAAATGGAGTGTTTCTGTTTCCACAATACAAAATTGGTTCTAAAAATAATAATAAAAAAAAATTAATATCACATCATTTAATTGAGATGCAGCTTCGAAACAAAATACGTTTAAAAGTGTATTTTTTGTTTTGTACGACGGTATAAAAATTTTAGTGTACGATGTTTAGAAGAGCAAAATTTGCAGTAACGAAAATTGCAAAACAGAAATTGCAGGGTAAAGTGTTGCGCATTTTAATTTCTATATATATATATATATATATAAATATATATATTCCAATTTTAAGAGAAAATGAAATGCTTCTGTTGCCACAATTACAAAATTGGTATTAAAAACTATTAAAAATTAATATCTCAAAACTAAATTGAAATACAGCTTTCAAGAAAATTGCATTTAAAAGTAAATTTTTTTTCTCTGAACGACGGTGTAAAAATTTGAAATGTGCGATGTTTAAAAGTGTAAAATTTGCATTTAACGAAAATTACAAAACCGAATTTACACGAGAAAGTGTTGCCATTCGCAAAATGACGTATGCGTTACGCACAGATACGTTTGGCTTTTATAATATATATATATAATTTTTTTGAAGTAATTTTCAAACATTATTTTGAAGTATACATCCAATTAAATTAACTTGATTATTGAAGATTAACACGATATCACTTAAAAATAATGTAAATAACTTTGCAATTGATTCCACTTAATATCCCATAAGAAAATAAAAACATTGCAAGAATAGATAAATAGACAAAGCGTCGTCAGATTTATAAAACTTATTTGAAAATGCATTGTTTATATCTTTGCTTATTTCTGTTACATTTAAAACTATACTGGGGCTGTGCATACGTAAAGTTATCACTTTAGAAAGAAGGGGCATTTGACATATGACATCGACTATAAGGGGGAGGGTGTTGCCTTTCAATATCGTTATCATATTTGATCTAACAAAAACTCTATCTTTATATTTTTAACTAGTTGTTTACATCAAAATCATATTTTATCTTTCTTTTTTTTAACGAGTATTCAAAGTTATTAAAATAAACAGATGATATAAAATTATTTAATTCGAATACATGGAGTACCTCAACATTTGATATTACAGTGTAATATGCATCTGTACATACAGGGTGTTTATAAAGTCCCGGACCCATTTTGATGTTTAATAACTTATAAAATAATAAAGATAGATTAAAATTAATAACATAAATGGTTAGATAGACTCAAAAAGTTTCATGTCCCTTGTCAATAAACTTGTGCCACGTGTGCTCCCTTCGTCGCACGGAAAATATCAAGTCGATAGTCGATTTCACGCCAGGTAGCGGCAAGCATGTCGGCATCCACAGAGGCTATTGCATCCGCAGAGGCTAAATTCTTTTTCCACCGCAAGATGCTGCTTTTGGATGGAGGATCTTATATCTGGGTTATCATCTTGCGGTGTAAAAAGAAATTAGCCTCTGTGGATGCCAACGTGCTTGTCACTACCTGGCGTGAAATTGACTATCGACCTGATATTCTCCGTGCGAAGAAAGTGGCACACGTGGAAGTTCATTGACAAGGGTCATGAAACTTTTTGAGTCTATGTAACCATTTATGTTATTAATTTTAATCTATCTTTATTATTTTATGAGTTATTAAGCATCAAATTGGGTCCGGGACTTTATAAACACCCTGTATAATCCGCTGTTAGAGAAATCAGGTACAAAGTAAATTTGATGTTATACTTGTTGTGAATTTACTAGTAAAGGTAGGAGAAAGAATATTGTCTACCTCTTTTATAAGTATTTCGGAGAGTCATAAAAAGTTATGACTCTCCGTCTATTTGTGAGCAAGTGGAATAATGTAAATACATTATTATTTACATAGACAGACATTATTATTGTAGAATGCATTATGTAACAAAAAGCTATTATTAAACATGTACTTATGAATAATAAGTAATCATTTTAAGCACTATAAAATATTTCATATATAATAAATGCTTCGCTTCATTTCAATCAACTATGCTGGATTCATTTCAACTATGCTGGAAAGTGTTAATAGCATCATACTATTTCTCGAATTTAAAATAATTATTCTGCGCAGAAAATGGGAATGATATCAGAAACAACAGTGTCTGAATTTTTTACACTTTCCAACATAGTTGAAAAACATTTATGGACTAGGTTTCTGTCCTCCTTCTAACTCTTATAAATGGACTCAGACTGTCATGCAATTTTTCTTTGATATGAGTTTTTATTACAAAATGTTCAATATTTAAAATGAATGCGTAACATTTATATATTGTTTATAGAGACACACAAAACAATCATTGTCCATGTGGAAAAAAGTCATTTCTGACGCACTTAAATTATGTAACAGCACTTGAAATGTAACGAAATTTATATTATATCATTGATGTAGGCTAAAATATAATTTCTTAAAAGTACGGAAAATATTTATAGTTCCTTTATGAATAGTGGGGGAGAATTATTTATGATCTATGGGGAAAATAGTTTGCGATGTTACTTTAATGATGTTTTAATACTTCAAACATAATAAAAGTAAAAAAAAAAAAAAAAAAAAAAACCTTGAGATGCATTGCGACGCATTTTCTATAGAATAATGAGTGCATAGATACTGCTTCATTTGCAAAGACCCATAAAACAATTTGATTACAGGATATACTATGATCGACTGCACTGAATGAAAAAAAAAATCGTAATAATATTCTGTCATTGTTGAAAAGTGTTTTATGATCTACGCCTGATAAATGTTTTTCATTGCTATTATTTTATTGACGGAGACCTATTCATAAATTTGGATACCTTAGGTACACTTTGTTTTTTGGACTCCATCGAATACTTTATGTATGTTTTAAAATTTTGTTTGTTATTTTTATAGATATAACATATCAATGCAAACTTCTCAGTCAGCTACATCTCAAATTTCCTAAAAACGCTTAAAAAAAAAAAAAAAAAAAAAAAAAAAAAAAAAACTTTCAGAATGGAGATTTTGAGCTCTCGGAGATTGCGGAATATTCGAAAACATGTAATTGTATTATTACATTACAAGTAAGCAGGCGTAATAATATGGAAACTAAAGCCTTACGGCTGTTCTCAAATGCAAACTGGCTGCTTTATGACATAATTTTTATTTCATTCTTGCTCGGAAACGTATGAGATTCGCAGGTGTTTGCATTCAGAAACTATGTAATCGAAACACGTTTTTTTTGTTTTTCAATAAACACAACGAATCTTTTAGAAAATGCTATGAAAATTTTCCTTTCAACTGAATTTCTGATGTGATAATGAAAGGAAGGAAAAATTCCGTCGGCATGTAACTTGAATCGCTTATAAGTAATTTATTTATTTTTTTAAAAAAGGAAAGTTTATTTTAGTAAACAGGCTTTCGCGTTTAAAAAGAAACGAAAAAAAGTGTGTCAGAAATTTTCGTTTTATTCAGCGGGGCATTTGAGAATTATCTTAAGAACTGAAAAACCTCAATTTTCTGTAATCATAACAATTAATATATATATATAACTTTTTTTTTACTATCTGGAGCCAGTTTCAAGAAATTATTATTTTACAAGAGATGTGTGATTAACAAGGATCGAATCACAGAACACTGGGTCAGCATACTATAAACAGCACCTGACGGGCTCGGTCGAATTTTCATTCACAACACTCGGGTCCAGACCAGCCATTACGTTTTTTGAAGCTCGGGTCAGGCCTAAATTTATTTTTCACACCGCTCCTAGACTGGACTTAATTTTTTCCTAGACTTCTGATCCGGCCGAAATTTTCTGACCCCGGTTTCCATATGAAAATCATTTTCCTGGCGTGGCCTGTTTCACGCAAAATTCATTAAAATTTGCCCAGCCCAAGCAATTTCTGCAAACAAGGCAATATATTTACACAGCCATTATTATGCAATTAAACTTTGAATTTTATTCTTCATAAAGAATAGCAAATTTCTATGCAATATAGTTAAAATCCAATGTAACTAAAATATGCATGTAAAAAAGAGCCTAATTATGATGGAATCATCGGCAAAATGTGTTCTTCCATGCCAAATGAATATAATCATATGTGACAGAAGAATACCCAGTATAACATAATTATAATAGTCGATGTACCCGTTAAGAAAGGAACTTATCTATAACGAACTTTTTTTAAAATGTGATTTCGTCTTTGAGAATTTTATTGCATAGCATTTTTCATATTTTTAAGCCAAGTCAATGTATTTTTACAGACAAGTCAACCTCGTTTGCCACCAAGACCGCAAGCCTTACTATCAAAAAACAATAAGCAGATTCATTTTATTACTACAGGAGAAAATGAAATTTGGATATTTAAATTAAAATAATGCTTATTATTATTATTATTTAAATATGTATTAAGCAAAGAAATATCAATCTATATTATAAAGGCCAAACGTATCTGTACGCAACGCATACGTCATTTTCCGCATGGCAACACTTTGAAATTTGAAATGAACTACGGCATCAATTTAATTTATATTATATTATATGAATTTTGGTATTGCAACTTTTGCTACTAAAAATGTCGTTTAAAGTTTTGCTCTTAATGTTGTATATTTTCAATTTTTACACCATCGTGTTGAAAAAAAAATGTACTTTTAAATGAAATTTGTTTGAAAGCTGTATCTTAATTTGTTTTTGAAATATTAATTTTTTTATAACTTTTAATACTTCTTTTCTAATCGTGGCAACAGGAGTACTCCATTTCTATTTAAAGCAAAGGAAAAAAGAGAAAAAATTGAGTGCTGTATCTTTATGTTGCAATTTTCTCATTAAAAGGGAAAAACTAGAAATTTAAATATCGTCTGTTATAAAACCAGGTAAATTTTGACTTCATTTACAAAACTTGATTTACACGTAAAAGAATATCAACAGTTTATTGAGACTTCAAGTTTTGAATCAAAATTATCAAATTTCAATGCCATTTTTTTTTTTTTTTTTTTTTTTTTTTTTTTTTTTAACGTGAATACAGATGTGAAATGTACATTTGTAAATTTTGATATGGTGAAAATGATGCCGGGTTTAGATTTCACCGGAAAAAAATTCTATGATTGAGTCAAAGTTGAATAAATTTTGCTTTTTAACATCTTGGAATACAAGCATAAGAACCTTAATTTATAACTTTATCATAACATATCTTTATAATTTTTTATTGCTGCTTGCATATACGATTAAAATTTAATTTTAACAATTTATACAATTGTGTTTTATAGAAATAGTAGTTCGTTAATTTGACGATAAATATCGTTTGTTTACGAGTTAGACGTACCAATATAAAATGCATTTTTTACTGTAACTAATTTTGTAGGTTTATTATAAGTTAATGAAACAGTTTCTTCTTAAACATTTTATTTCGTCAAAATTTGACGGGTTTTACCTTGTTTTAATATTTTCAAACTTTTGTTCTGTAAAAATAAAAATAGTATAACTTTCTTATAAAAGTGCGCAGCCGAACATAAAGATTTTTTTAAAATGAAATACAATCAAGATTAAACTCATATTGCCATTTTAAAATTTTAATCGCTTATGAAACTATTAGAAAATGTATTATGGAATTTATAACCCTGATCTTTTGCAATTTTTTTAATCAATCGTTGCAAGAACACAATTATTTGCAATATATACTTGTGAAAGAAATATAACACACATGATTGTACCGGGCATAGAGATAATTTCCTATCGTGCACACATCGTGTCTGTAATAAAAAAATACCTATAGAGCGAAATTTCGTATATCTACGTTTTTAAGAACTATATAAAATAACAGAAAATACATGTTAAAATCATGGCTTTCTGGCTATAGTATTATGAATATTTTTAGCAACAGCACATGCGCATTTTGAAATTTATTAAGTCTTTTTGTACACAATTTATTCGACTTAGTATGTAATGATTTTGAGCAGTTAGATCCAATCTTCTTTATTATTAATATTGGTTGGCTGTGTTTATGACGGCAAATTATCAACACGAGGGATATGGGTCCTAAAAGTGGGATGCCCTCCGTGGGTTCATTCTAAGGGAAGCCAACACGTATTTACGCAAGGAAATCCACAGAAAACTCTGAGCGATTAGGCCGATGGGCGCGATTAGGTTCGAATCCGACACCTGCCGTATAGAAGTTCAGAGAGCAGAAACCTCTCGGCCATTGATGGGGCATTTCTTTCTTATTACATATAGAGCTTTTAATAAACTTCATGAAGTATATATATATATTTTTTTTTTTCAATAAAGTCTAACTCATTTTTAGCGATTTATTTCTCATATTTGTTTCTAGATAAATATGAGTTTTTCTAGTTGCTTTTGAGTAAATTCTTAACAATATTTAATAAAATTTCTACATATCAATCGTAAAATTTCGCTTTTACTTGAATATAACAAAGATTGCTATATGAGTTTTGTTAATCTGTTATAAGCTGATCTAAAATGTTCGTGTTTGATTATGTATGTAGCTAAATAAGGAAAACAGAGTAGATCCTCCCTTTTTTTAGAAGACAAGAAATCTTGTCACTTTCACCTTCAACTCTATTTGTTTTAATTTTCTCAAACCTTTTAATCTTTAATCATTACTGTAATCACTGTATTTTAATAGCTTTTCGGTAAACGTTTAGTATCTAACAAATACTGGACATTAATTTGTGATGTCATCTAAATCAAAGAGGCCAGTAAAATAATGTATTAAATTCAACATAAAACATGTAGCTAACTAACAGAAACAAATACTGTATGTATTTTATAAATCTTTGGATTTTCAGATTCCAATTGGTTATTTTGCACCCCGCAATCTCTTCGAGCTGAAATGTTAGATTTGGAGATTTGACCATGTACAATAAATATACTTTCTGATGTTTGTATCGCGTAAAGTGCTGAAAGATTTTGAAATTTGTTTTTCGTTTGTTTGGAGTTGTTTACAAATGTATTTGTGCAAAGTGTATTTTCTGCATAAAAAAGAATAATTAAAAAATTAGAAAAATGTCAAAGATTTGTGACGAACTTCAAAGTATCAATCTTACAGTAAAAATGTTAGGCTAATAATTAGTAAATCTAACCCTTTCTCCCGCCTGCTTGCACTACTGTGTAAAATAAAGAATTTGTTAAATAAAAACAATTTTTGAAAACACTTGTGGAAACAAAGAACAAGATAACGTTTCACTAATCTACACTGATCTCTTTCCTGCCATGAACCAAAAATGGAAAAAAGGGAAATTGAAAATTTGGACAGTTTATTTTGCGTCGGCCGATTATCTACTCGAGTGATATCGGCACACAGGACGAGTGCCCTTCGTTGGGGTCTTTCTAAGGGAACCTAACCCGTATTTACGCAAGGTTCGAAGAAAACCACGAAAATTCCGAACGGTTTGGCCTACGGCCGCGATTGGGTTCAAACCCAGCACCTGCCATCTACCAATTGAGAGGTTACAGCCGCTCGGTCACTGGTGGGGCCGAAAATTTGGATTTATGTTTTTTTTTAAAATCACAATTACTTTCAGTTTAAATATATAGCGGCTAGTTGTTAAAAAAATAAATTTTTTTCTGCATTAATTTAAATTTTTATTGCGGTAAAATCTTGGGTAAAATCCCTCGGAAAAAAAAGTCTCTGTAAAAGTCAGTGATTTTTTTTTTTTTTTTCAAATTTATGAAAAGTAAACAGCGACAAGAAATTCTCATTGTTGTGGAACAAATTTCTTTTGTTTTATCTTATAACTTGCTTTATGGTAAATAATATTTAAATTAGAAAAGTTTCGTTTAAAACTAAATCTTATAAGTTTCTTGTCACCATTAGATTTTTAATTAACTTTATTTAAAAAGAATTTACTTTCTATTAAAAAAGGGGGATCTTCATAGAGATAAATATGAGGCTAATTAAAAACAAAGTAAAACATTGAAACTGCTTCAAGTTCCCGCGAAAACAATTTTTCAATGTGTCTTTGTTTCTTCGATTTAACTCTTTTATACTTTTGGTTGTAATTTCACTATTTTTTGTGGAACATACATATAAATAAAATCTCCATTGTTTTCTATATCTTACAGATTATATTATTTTTACCAACCTGCTTTCCCCCATTAAATATAACTTCAACGAAAGAAAGCATGAAAAAAAGGAACATTATTCGTAGTTAGAAAAATGAAGTTTTTCTATCATTCAGTCGCATTAAGCCACCTTCTCAATGTTATTTTATGCAAAAAAATGCATTATTTACGCTTTAATATTCGGAATATTAAGTATAGATCTACCATGTGAATAGAATTAAAAAAAAAAACTTTTTCTTCCGCTTTTCCCAACCTGATAGCTAATTTTATGGCAAAATTCCAAGTTAAAAGGGGTTAAACGGACAAAGACTCAAAGACAGCCCACTTTACCACATGATCCATCAACTTGTCAATAAAGATCATTAGGCCGAGGGGGAAGGTAGACACGGCATTTTACGTTGAAAGCACTTTTGAGGTAAAAAACAGGTGAAGGAAAAATACGTGCCATGCGCTTTTGAAATCTTTTTTGTCATAGAGAAAATTACGTGCAATTCAATCTTGGAACATTTTTTGAAGTACGGTATTCTACGTGCCAAACGCTTAGAGGGTTAAAAAAGTAAGAATTACGTTCAGAAATTGTATGAAAAACACAAATTGTGTCTATGAATCGTGGAGTAAAATGGGAATTATGGTCATAAATTGCTCAAAAAACATGAATTTTGGCAGCAGAAAGCTGAAATGCAAATTACGTCTATAAATCGCATAAAAATAGCAAATAGTGTTTTGCATTCATGAATTGCATAAAAAACGCGAATTACATTCATGAATCGCTCAAAAAACACATTACGTCCATGAATACATGAATTACATTCATAAATCACTCAAAAAATGCGAATCACTTCCATGAATCGTGCAAAAAAACACTAAGGACGTTCATAAATTACAAAAAATGCGAATTACGTCCAAGAATTGGTGAAAAAAAGCAAATTACATTCATAAATCCTATAAAAACACAAATAACGTCAATAAATCGATCAAAAAACGCAAATTTCGTCGATAGAAAGCTCAAAAGATGCAAATTATGTCTATGAATCGCATAAGTATAACAAATTATGTCCATAAATCATGTAAAATGTAAATTACATTCATTAATTGCATAAAAATTGCGAATTATGTCCATGAATCGCTCAAAAAAAGCAAATTGCATAAAAAACATGAATTGGGTCCACAAATCGCTCAAAACATGAATTACGTCCATGAATTGTTTAAAAAAGTGAGAATTACGTTCAGAAATTGTATGAAAAACACAAATTATGTCTATGAATCGTGTAGTAAAATGGGAATTATGTTCATAAATCGCTCAAAAGACACGAATTTTGGCAGCAGAAAGCTAAAATGCAAATTACGTCTATAAATCGCATAAAAATAGGGAATAGCATTTTGCATTCATGATTTGCATAAAAAACGCGAATTACATTCATGAATCGCTCAAAAAATGCAAATTACGTCCATGAATTGCATAAAAATATGAATTATGTTCATAAATCACTCAAAAAATGCAAATCACTTCCATGAATCGTGCAAAAAAACACGAATAACATTCATAAATTGCAAAAAATGCGAATTACGTCCAAGAGTTGTGTAAAAAAAAGCAAATTACATTCATAAATCCTATAAAAACACAAATAACGTCAATAAATTGATCAAAAAACACAAATTTCGTCGACAGAAAGCTGAAAAAACGTAAATTATGTCTATGAATTGCATAAAAATAGCAAATTATGTCCATAAATAATGTAAAATGTAAAGTGCATTCATTAATCGCATAAAAATTGCGAATTATGTTTATAAATTGCTCAAAAATGCAAATTACATTCATAAATCGCATAAAAAACACGAATGATGACCATGAATTGCGCAAAAAATGCGAATTACACCCAACATTAAATTAATTTGCAGAAAGTTTTTGGTTTTATACAAGTCTGCCAACAAGAACCTACAAGTTATCCTGAAACCCATTCTAAACCAACAAAAATTTAATGGTAAGATAAATTTGTCCAAGAAAGACAAAATAATTTCCATTGACATACATTGACCAGAATCGAAAAATTCCTATTGAAATCTATCCTATACACTCCAAAACCAGAAAGAAAAAAATCTTTCCAAGAGTAACTCAATCTATCTGCTGCAAAATAAAATACATTGAAATGCAACTGAACAAGAACCTGAAAATTACATTTGAAATCAAACCGAAACCAGATTCAACCTCCCCCCCCCCCCCAAAAAAAAAAAAAAAAAAAAAAAAAAAAATCCAACCATATCTTGATTTGGGAAAGAAAACTTAATTTCCATAGATACGCGTGGTCAGAAATCTGAAAATTCCAATTAGTCTATGGGTTAGCAAACCTTAATTCGATCTGAAAAAAAAAAAAAAAAAAAAAAAAATTCTGACAATACACACTGACAAGCAGAGTTGTATAATATAGACGCACGCCATGTGCAGAAAATTTTATGAAGAAACAATTTTTATTTATTTATTTCGACAAAGAATTGCGTAAAAAAAAAGGGTATCTCAACAAAGAATCATGTAAAAAAACTAGGGATGCACCGAATATTCGGTATCTATTCGGTATTCGGCCATGTTACCGAATATTCGGTTAGGCCGAATATGAAACTATTCGGCCTGCCGAATATTCGGTATGGCCGAATATCAAAGTATTCGGCCGAATCCAATACTTAATAAAACCTTTTCGCTATTTCTACTTTTAACTGTCAATTTTTTAATTTATATTTAAAATAATTAGAAACAAAATCATTTTTAAATAAAATAGAATGTTTTTACATTATTTATTTGCTGTCTGTAAAGTATAACTTAAGAAAATTAACCATGAGAAGGATTAAAATGGTGATTTATTAGGATTCTCCTAAGGAATAAATTATGTGCTGATACAAGTTTCTAAATTTTGTTTAGTAAATAATCTGTTTTTTGCTTTTCCCCAAATAAAAGTCCTTTATAAGAAAAAAAAACCGTTTGAGATAGTAATAGCTATCAAGGCAGACAATTTTTGTTCATGAAACCATAATCAACTTATTGAGTCATAAGTACATTGTATTTCATTTCAGTCTAGGTCATAACTTGTGTGTTTGTTTATTACATTAACATTAAATAAGATAATATATTTTCAACTCCCATGCTTTGATTTCTGTAAAATATGATATGATGGGAAGGGTGGAAAATACCACCATTCATAAGAAAAGAACTATGAGCCAAACATACTTTTATTCAGAATTAAGTTGAAAGTATTTGTATTTTATATTGAAAAAAATCTGCCTTGAGTTATTTTAAAAGGACAATTATCAGACTATAAAATTTTTCTTCAACCATTTTTTCATTATTTGATTTTAAAATGCTTGTTTTGATTCGTAGAAAATTTTTTTAACTTTCATAATTGTGCTTCTTAAATAACTCAAGGCAGATTCTTTTCAATACTAAATGTTCTTATAAAAAGCACATGTTTATCAAAATGTAAGTTTCTTTTATTAAATGTTATGTAAAACTGTTTTAAAAAGTAACATTTTAATACCTTTAAATTTTGAAATATAAAAAGTATTTGGAAAGCCGAATATTCGGTATTCGGTTCACCTGTCGGCCGAATATTCGGCATTCGGTATTTGGCCAAAATCACTATTCGGTGCATCCCTAAAAAAAACCAACATTTCGACAAAATACCACGCGAAAAACGTGAATTCCGTGCAAAGACCGCAATAAAAACATTAATTCAATCCATGAATCTCATAAAAAATACGAATTCCATGCATGAATCGCATAAAAATGTGAATTACATGCATGAATCGCATAAAAAATGTGAACTACATCCATGAATCGCTAAAAAAAAGCAAATTGCATAAAAAATGGGAATTACGTCCAGAAATTGCTTAAAATGTGAATTACGTCCATGAATCATGTAAAAAAGCTAGAATTATATTCATAAATTGTATGAAAAACGCAAATTACGTCTATGAATCGTATAGTAAAACATGAATTATGTTCATAAATCGCTCAAAAAACACGAATTTTGGTGGCAGAAATCTGAAACGGAAATTACCTCTATAAAACGCATAAAAATACCGAATTGGATTCATGAATTGCATAAAAAATGTGAATTACGTTCATGAATCGCTCAAAAAACGCAAATTACATCCATGAATTGCATAAAAACGTGAATTACGTTTATAAATCACTCAAAATATGCAAAAAACATGAATAACTTTCATAAATTGCAAAAAATGCGAATTACGTCCAAGAATTGGTAAGAAAAGCGAATTACATTCATAAATCCTATAAAAACACAAATAACGTCAATAAATCGATCAAAAAACACAAATTCCGTCGATAGAAAGCTCAAAAGATGCAAATTATGTCTATTAATCGCATAAGTATAGCAAATTACGTCCATAAATCATGTAAAATGTAAATTACATTCATTAATCGCATAAAAATCTCGAATTATGTCCATGAATCGCTCAAAAAAAGCGAATTGCATAAAAAACGTAAATTAGGTCCACAAATTGCTCAAAACGTGAATTACATCCATGAATTGTTTAAAAAAGTGAGAGTTACGTTCAGAAATTGTATGAAAAACACAAATTATGTCTATGAATTGTGTAGGAAATCGGGAATTATGTTCATAAATCGCTCAAAAAACACGAATTTTGGCAGCAGAAAGCTGAAACACAAATTATGTTCATAAATCACTCATAAATTGCGAATCACTTCCATGAATCATGCAAAAAAATACTAATAACATTCATAAATTGCAAAAAATGTGAATTAAGTCCAACAATTGGTAAAAAAAGCGAATTACATTCATAAATCCTATAAAAACACAAATAACGTCAATAAATTGATCAAAAACACAAATTTCGTCGACAGAAAGCTCAAAAAATGCAAATTATATCTACGAATTGCATAATTGCTACGAATTTTGCGTCATTGTATCCAAAGTAAGTTAAATAGATGCAAATAGATACAATGACGCAAAAAATATGTATTCAAATGTTAATAAATATGTTCAAATAAATATTTTTTGCGTCATTGTATCCAAAGTAAGTTAAATAGATGCAAATAGATACAATGACGCAAAAAATATGTATTCAAATGTTATTTTCGATTTTGGATAGCGTAGCCCAAAAGATAAATCTATTTATTCAAATAAATAAATTTCAGTGCATTATATATATTCAGTGAAAGTGATGTATTTAACAGTGTATTGGAAAATGAAAAGTATTGTTTAGATATGAAAATGTATTTAGACAATAAATAAATAAATGGAATTTTAAAACATTGTTTAAAGCCTCGTCAAGGCGTCACTTAAATTTTGATATCATATCTTTTAAGATTCATATTTTGAATTTATGAAAGATGTAATTGATAAAATCTTAATGAATAAATTTTAATATATGTATATATTAATTAATAGCATAGCGTCACATAAATTTTGATATCATTAGTTTTAAGTCCCAAATTTAAAATTCTTAGATATATAAGATAAAGTGCTGCGTCACAAGCTTTTAACCCGTTCAGGGTTTTTTGTACTGATAAATATAAGACTATATGTTGCAGGTCAAACAATTATTTGGTTTCAGCAAAAAATAAAAACTCTCTGAAAAAAGAAAACTTCTGAAAAAAATGCCGCTGTCCTAAAGTAAAAAATATTGGTCGCAGTAAAAAAACTGTTAATCATAATCTTGAGCTTAATATAGTGAATATGGGTTTGAAATTTCATCAGAATGTATCAGATAGTGCACGAGAAAACGAATCTTAATCCTAGTTCAGTTCCCATAGGATTGCATACACTCTTGCCATCCTTTAAGAAATTACTTCAATTGAATGAAAAAACCCATTCGCAAATGCTAATCCTATGAAAGGAATTTATAAAGATATTCCGGTTGCATTTTAATATTTTTAAATGATTGGGAATTTATTGTTTCGTTGATATTTTTTTCTGAATTTAAAGTATCATTCAAATAATTTATTATAAAGTTAAATTAATATGCATCGATCAGTAGTAATATAATTAAGATTGAGTTACAGATTCTTGCATTTTATCTTATGCAAAAATCATTATTGGTAGTAAAAAATAAAATATGTTCAAAAGATTGATTTCATTTGCATTCAAAAGATTGATTTCATTTGCATCTTCATCTTTTTAGGTCTCTTCACGTTGGAAGATTGCGAGGGAGGGAAATTTTCAGTTAGGTTAATATTTCTATATCTCAATTATAAATGCAGTTTTTGTACATTTCCTAATTCTATATAATATTAGAAAATGAAATAAAAGATTTGAGTGGAAATTTGAATGCCCCACAAATTCCTATAAATTCAAGTTTAATTAATTTTAATTTGTAAAATTCTTCAAAAATGCTTTAAATTATTATGTAAATCTTCTAAAGATTTTTCAAAATTTCGTAAAACATGCTTTAAAAGATGAAAATTTCATGAATTTTTAACTAGCAATATAATGAGTTAAAATTTTAAACTTTTTTTTAGCATGCTTAATTGGTTATTTTTTTGTTGTTAATCTTAGAAGATTGTTAATAAAAGCTTTTTACCAAAAACAAAATCCTTCTAATTTTTAAATATATTTTAAAATACTAAAAATTACTTGTTTTGATTTTGTAAATACACAATAAGAAAAATGCACATTATTTATTAATAAATATACATAACTTATTTTAATGCGTATGGGGATATTTGATATTCTTTTATTATTTATGCAAATTGATGAATTTGAATCATTAAACAATGCTACTTTGACCCTTAAATGCATATTGTATCATTTTGGATACCATAAGTGTTCCCGATTTATTGGGGGTTTTATTCACATATTCCGTATTCTCACCAGAAATTTAAAAGAGCAATTTTCACTTTATTTAATGACAGACCATTCGTAATTAAATAAAGAAAAATTTACTATTTAGATTTTTCTGGTATGAATTCTGATTCTTTGAATTGCGCATGTTTTGGAACGCGTTCTATCCTATGCATTTAAGGCCCCTGTCCTCGCTCGAGGAAACGCTCGCGAGCTAAAGCTATTCCTGTGGGGAAGCATTTTTCTAACTCTTTCACATTTTGACATTTTTAAATAATTTTTTTTTATTGCATTGGGTAGCTGAGGTGCATGCCGACAGTGCACCTTTTTTAATTTTTCGATTTTGGTTGCGTATATTTTTTACAAAGTTAGTTTCACTTTCAAAACCGGTTTCGAAACTGAAAGTGCTATTTAAAAAATACATCTGCAACCAAAATCGAAAAAGTAAAAAAGGTGCGCATTCGGCATGCACCTCAGCTATCCAATGCAAAAAAATTATTCAAAAATGTCAAAATGCGAAAGAGTTATTAGAAAAATGCTTCCCCATAGGAATAGCATTAGCATTAGCTCACGAGCGTTTCCTCGAGCGAGGACAGGGGCCTTAAGGTTTTAAAGATTTCTTGCGTTGTCTGGAAAGCCGGTTTGTGTCATTCTACTTTGTAGAAAAGGACATAAAAATTAAAATGCGCAATAGGATTGTAAGTTATTTTTATCAATTCTTGTTTTTAAAGACACTCATATACTTACTGAATCTTTATCTGTCTTTTACATAGTTGTACTTTTATAATATGATGGTATGCATGTGTTTATTCTTAAAAACCATAGAATTTCGATAACATGACAGATGAATGCTATATTTTCATCATTAAAAAATACATATAATTTATATTATTGTGCGTGTGACAAGGGATATGTGTCGTCAATACATGCACACATTACAATATCAATGAAATAACTGGCCAAAAGCAAATTTCTAAAATTTTATGTTTATTTGTGCCTTTTCATTGAGCTTTTACCTTCGAGTGATAATGGGAAACATTTTTATTTCTTTTACACGGAATTCATATATAATATTTCTCAGTTGCAAAATGTACATTCCAATCTATGTGTATTAGAAAATGTACTAGAGAGTCCTACATATAGTGATGATTTCATAATTTTTTATGAAATATACACGCAATTAAAACAAGTACCAAAGCAGATCAATATATTATTTAATTGAATTAAAATACACATTTTTATCTTTTTAATAAATACATTTTTTCTTTTTTGATTCAAGAATCGATAAGGACAAAATTCCTAATTTGATATCTTGCTCTACAGGGAGGGGGCATGTAAAAATTTTATTTTCGTTTTTATTACAATAGATCCCGAATCAATTTGCAATTTTTGTCATTACATTTTGCACCTTTTTTATGAATCTTTACAATTGTTGGTACGAGCCTAGAGGCATTTTTTAAGGAAGCCTATGGTTTCGATACTTTTGACTCAACCTGTATATCATGGTCTTATCTAGCTTTGAACTGCATGTAAAAAAGACAATAAAAATGATGAATCATTTTACAGACACTATTATGGGAACATTAACACAAAGTTCAAAATTAAAGAAATTTGTTATAAAAAGATTATCTTATTTATCTTAAGTTTATCTTAGATTATCTTAAGTATTGTTAACTGGGTATGAGATTAAATTTTTAAAATTTGCTGAAATGCACCACAAATTATAATTACGAGGTGGAAACCGTCGAAATTCGACGAAAGAAAATTTTTAAGAAGGAACTGTTTCATGGATTTGTAATAAATCAACAAAATTCGTTACATTAAAAATGCATCTTATATTGGTCAGTCTAATACTTAAGCAAATATTATTTTAAGCTAAAATTAACAAAATACTATTTCAATGAAACTAAGTTGTTCAAATTAATAAAATTAAATTTTAATTGCATATGTAATCAGTAAATTATAATAAAGATCAGTTATTATGATGAAGTTATCAATTGGGGCTCTTATGTTTGGTGTAAATGCGAATGGAATATACATATATATATATATTCCAAACTGACAAGATCACAGACGATATATTTGACATAGTTTACGCATTTTAATTTCTATTTTTTTTTTTTTATTCTAGAGAAAATGGAGTGATTTTGTTACCACAGTTACAAAATTGGTACTAAAAACTATAAAAAAAATAATATCTCAAAAACAAATTGAGTTATAGCTTTCAAACAAATTGCATTTAAAAGTACAATTCTTTCTCTATACAACGATGTAAAATTTTAAAATGTGCAATTTATAGAAGTATGACATTTGCGAAACTTAAATTGCATGGAAAAGTGTTGCCATTTCCAAAATGGCGTATGCGTTAAGCACAGATACACTTAGCCTTTATAATACACTATATTGCCATTGATTATGGGACACTTGCGATTTTAGACATTTTACTAAATATCTAGAAAAATACATGAGGAATCATCTCGAAACTCTTAGTGTATAAATATAATAGTATAAGTCATACATCTCCGTGAAGATTTTTTCCCGAAACTCCAAAGGGGACCGTCAACAAATTAAAAAAGAATGAATATCTTTTGAATAACCCTGTCAAAACTATTGTAGCAAAAGCGCTCAAACTCTAGATTGTGTTTGAATGCCTTATTGTAATAAGCCTTGTTCATTTTTATGCAAATAACATGCATACTCGCAGAGTAATTAAGGTTTTTATAAAAATGATCCCAAATTTTTTCAAGTTTTTTCCTTATAATTTTCAGAGTTCTTAATATAAAATATTATTTTTTTCAGAAAATATGACAAACAACATTGCACACAGTACCCTGTAATCAGAATTAAAAAATAATGAAAATTGTATAAAAAATGAGTTGGTTTACTAAATAATTTTTTACTGCGCATGCGTCAACGATATCAAAATTTCATTTGCATATTATGTTAGCTAAATGTATAGAGCAACTTTTGTGAAAGTCACAAAATCATAACTTGAAAATTCTGACAATAATCGTCAATTGAATAAGTCGAAAATCCGTTATTCTCAAAATGAAGCAAAAACAAGAGGGGTTGTATCCATATATTCATTGATTAGTGTCAATATAGAATACACAATATGGGATGGACTACTGCATTTGGATAAAATCCCTCATTTTTTTGCTTCATTTTGGAAACAACGGATTTTGTCCTTTTTCTATAGACGATTACTTTCAGAATTTTCAAGCTATGATTTTGAGACTTTTACAAAAGTTACTCTATACATTTAGCTAACATAATATGCAAATGAAATTTTGATATCTTTGACGGATGCGCAGTAAAAAATTATATAGTAAACCTACTCATTTTTCATACAATTTTTATTATTTTTTAATTCTGATTACAGGGTACTGTGTGCAATGTTGTTTGTCATATTTTCTGAAAAAAATATTATTTTATATTAAGAACTCTGAAAATTATAATGGAAAAACTTGGAAAAATTTGGCACCATTTTTATAAAAACCTTAATTACTCTGCGAGTGTGCATGCTATTTGGATAAAAATGAACACAATGTATTACAATAAGGCATTCAATCATAATCTAGAGTTTGAGCGCTTTTGCTACATTAGTTTTGACAGGGTTATTCAAAAGATATTCATTCTTTTTTAATTTGTTGACGGTCCCCTATGGCGTTTCGATAAAAAATCTTCACGGAGATGTATGACGTATACTGTTATATTTATACACTAAGAGTTTCGAGATGATTCCTCATGTATTTTTCTAGATATTTAGTAAAATGTCTAAAATCGCAAGTGTCCCATAATCAATGGCAATATAGTGTATAGATATATTCGGGTTGGAGGAAGACTGAGAAAAGTATAAATTGTATACACTGAATTATTATTAATAATTAATGTATAATCTAATATGTATCTTTTTTTCATTATCTTATTTATTATCTTGAACATATCTTATTTTACCTTTTACTGGAAGTTAAGAGTAAGACCATTCTTTTTCTTTGTGTAAACAATAATAATAAAGTTACTCCTTTTAACCCAGTTTAACCAGTTAATTTAAATCCAATTTTTTCAAAAGAGTGTGTTATTTTTTATAAATATCTAACTAGGGAGTTGTTTAGGTGTATGAAAAAATTATTCTTCTAAAATTTCCTACTCTGACACGCTCTACTAACTTTAACTCAATCTACCCCTAACTAGCTTTTTATACATGCTTCTATATTTATATTCTATTCGCATCATTATGTCTCGCGTAGAAATTTTGAAGAGTATTATTCTAGCATAAACTGTCTGAAAACAATTAAAAATATCTTATTAAAAAAAAGTGGTGTTAATCAAATAAAATTTGTGTAAGACATGACGATTCTAATATTATGCGTGAAGTGACGTTTGCCAATAAGTTTAACCCTTTTTTTAAATAAAACTATTTCTAAAAACTAGAATTCTATCAACTGCTTTTAGCTGCTCGAAGCTGAAAGCTTTTCGGAAGGGTGCCATTCCATTTCTGCGACATTGTCGACGTGTAACCATGTATCTGCCGCCGGTCTTTTATTTATTATATTACAAAAATGGATTTTAAACGCAATGAAAAGCAATATAATGCGATATACATTAAAATGTATTTTTTGTGGGGTGGGGGATCTGGAAATTTTTAATATAATTATTGAGCTAAAATTCTTAGTTTTAGTGATAGTTAAACATAAAAGTTTTTTAAAGAAATTTAAAAATTAAAATTTACAAAATTCGAAGTCGTATTTGTAGAATTTAATTTGTTTTTCATTTAAATGAACAAAAAATATACACCTTAATTTTGATCCCGAAATCGTAAAAGTTATAACTTAGAGAAAGTGAAAAAGTTTAATGAAAAAAATCTGACAAATGATGTAGCCTTTTTTTAAATGAGATTTTGAAAAATATCTATATTTAAAAAAAATTCTGAATTTAAATTGAAATTTAAAAAAAAAATGAAAATTTCCCATGTTTAAATCATTTATTCTAAACGGTTTATAATTTATAACAATTTAAAGGCGAGAAATTATGAAAAAACCCATCATGCAAAAAACTCATTTTCACGAGAAATAGTTTCTATAAGAACCATAATTTGAAAGCTGGATGATAAAAAAATAAATCAAAAGATAAAAATTATTATTTCCTGTTCCAATTAAGATATAAACATGATTTAAATGTCTTTTAAGGATAAAGAACCAAACAATATTTGTTGAAATAAAATATTTTAGGAAATTTGAAGGTTTTTGTAATCCGTATTCCGATAGTGCATTGTTTACTTTTATAATACACTTCTTTGATGCAGATAATACCTTTATTTGTTTTTATTCCAGTTTAAAGCGACATCATCTATGATGACATAAAATTAAATACTGAAAGTTTTTACATCTTCTATAGCTGTAAATATTAATAAACTTAAAAAAGATAATTTGTCTTAATCAAGGAAAATGTAATGCAATCACGAACAAAAGTACACATTATCTTTTCCTATATGCTTGAGGTCTCTACAAATGTAAGAGGCATATTAGATTAAAGATTTTGCAAAAATTCCGAGAAGTTTTTTTACATTATTTACCAGTTTTCGATGAACCCGAAAAGTACATTTTCGGTTGCCATCTAATCTTAGTTAATCTATGACACATTCAACAATAATTTTTTTGCAAACAAACCTGATAAACTAATAGAAAAATTAGTAGTATTTTGTTACGCTGGCAATCATAAATTCAAATACGTATCCTTAGTTATTAAATTCCGTATGATGTCTTTTGACAACATAACTAATTCGTCTTTTAAAATAATATTGAAATAATATTAAAGCTGTACGTATATTGAAAATACGCATATTGAAAATATTTTTCAATTCATTTTCATTTTTTTCATTTGTTTGCTGCATACGTTTTTATTTATTTATTTATTTTTCATTGGATTATAACTAAATACCGTATTTTCTTCAGCACTTTTTTTTCTTATCAAAATGTTTAAAACCATTTGTGTTTAATATTATAGAATTTAATCAAGGAAAATTAATTTTTTAATTAAAGGTCAAAATTGTCGATAAGAAAAAACAGCTTTTTAGCTCTAAACTATATTTAAAACAAAATATGATTTTTTAAATTATTATTTCCCGTGATTTATTTTATAAATAAAACCCGAAAAAACATATATAAATCGAATTTCCAAAGTATTACATTCATTCGAGTTATAGGAGGTTTAGTTTTACAGCAAATTTCAAACTGATATTCCTTTTTTAGTACATCAGATTAATAATTAAAGAAAATCAGTTAGAAAAAAGATCAGAAATCACTGGCAGCAGAACAAACTACGTTTTTTATAAATATTTCATTTAATATTGAACACGCATTAAATTCTAAAATTTGTAAATAAATAAATAAAAATAAGAATATGATAAAAATAAATTTTAGAAAACGTTTAGAAAGCTAAGCAAACGATTCTTTTTTAAACTTATCCTAAGTTGAGTTAAAAAAAATCTTTTAGCAGTTAACATAAACTTAAACGTTAAGCAAAAATCAAATATGTTGAAATATATATATATTCTTGGATAATTACCCCTTTTTGCGATCCTTAATGGATAATATGATCAACTTAATTTCTAATTGTATACTTGCGCTAAAAATTGCTAAACACAGATAGCTCCATCAGGATCGTGGGATGGATGAATGTAATATCGTAATCAACGGGAGAGAAGATTAAAAACACTGTCATTTCTTTAATATGCTTTTAGAGTAGAAATGCAAAATTTTGATATATTCGATTGTCCATGCAGCTTATCTTGTCAAATCTGCGATGTTGTAGTGTAACAAGACGTCTTTCTTGAGTTGAATTATAATAGATCAACCATTTAATATTTTAGATTGTACTGGTAATGGTGTGGAGCTTTTAAACTAAGAAAGTTTCTTAAAAATGTTCACAATCTCCTGAAATGTTCATAATCTCCTGCTCATTCATTGAGCCATCTATATTTTTAATTTTTTTTTTTTTATAATACTTCGACTAGAAAACCCTGTTATTTCATGGACTGAATCATCATTTAAATGATGTGTATTGCAGTTTTCATAAAGTATCACGCTCATACATATATATTACAAATTTTAATTTTTTTTTGGCAAAACTAACCTTTATACTATCTTAATTTTCTTATAACAATATTTCGTACTTACTTCAAATTATTAAATTAAAATCTTGTTTCTAGATCTAATCTGTTAATCTTGATGCAGACTATATAAATTCTTAATTTGCCTTAAAAAACATTATTCCAGTATGCGTAAATTTAAAAAGATGGCTCCAAATTAAAAATATTCTTATTTAAACTTTATTTCTTAATATGCCGAATAAAACTCATTTATTCTATGTTTTTACCGACCCTTTTTAGGAAAGTCTTATTAAATTTATTCCAAAACCATACCTTTCAAAAAATATCATTATTTTATTTTATCTGTTTATTTATTTTAACTCAGTCAACATTTAATAGTGTGCATATCAATAAATTCATTTCTTTTCTTTTTCTCCTAAAATTAATCAACTATAAAAATCGTCTGCCTAAGAAATTCTGAGTCGATTATAAATTGGTTAAATAATATATATATAATTTTTTAAATAAAATTATCGTCTGTAGAAAATAGTCTCGTAGCTGGACAAGAATTCTGTTTACATAAAAGAATGATGGTTGGAGGTTAGGTAATGTTCCGTAATTTTCTTTTTAGATTTAAAAGAAGAAGCTCGAGAGGTGGTAAGAGAGGAGATGAGAAGAAGGATTCTTGGGTGCGCTCTTGCATGAGTACGACTTGATGTAGTAAAGCATGGAATATTTTTTGGATGTTTCGGTAAAATATCGTCTGCAACAGGAGCTATTCCCTCTATTATAGCTACAGTTTAATAAAATGAACTTGCAGCAGCCAAGGAGTGATTATTTTGACCTTCTACATTTATTTATTTTGTTTTTTTCTCGCTGGCCATGACTTCTGTGCGGAGAAAGGGAAACCTGGCGATGATATTTCTGCCCCCCTAACTTTAAATTATCACATATATATATTTAATTACTTACTCCTCCTCCTGCAAAGTAAATTTTCTAAACTATATCATTACAAAAGCTCCATGCAAGGTGCTTCAAGATGCCTTTAATGTTTGACCTCTTTATTCCGTTATTATCACAAGGGGGGTAAATGTATTAACAGCTTTCGCGAATACTTTTCTATGGAAAAACTGTTTGTATCGTTTTCTCATTAGTCTTGTTCTTATTTGAAAGACATTTATAGAATAATCGGTGTATAAACGAAATTTCATTTTCAGTGTTTATCATTAGAAGAAAAATATATAACTCTCAAGTTTATTTTTACAAGAAATTATAAATTACATGTTTATTTTTTGAATTCCTAAAAAAACATTTAAACACTCCTCAGGAATGTAAAATGAGTGAAATTTGTAAAAGATTAACGTAACATTATTAATCTTAATAAATAGCAATAAATGTTTTTTTTTTTTTTTTTTTTTTTTTTAAGAAAGTAAAAATATTATGCTTGAGTGTAGCAAAGGGAACGAATACTTTCTTTTTTCCCTTAATCTGTAAAGAGTATTTTTTCATAAATTCAATTTTATGTACTTGTATATGTTAATATGTTACCATATAATCACTTTTATTATAATGAATGAATTAATATTACTTTGCATGTATTCATCTAAACAAAATAATAGAACCGTTAATGGTTAAATTATTATTTTCAGAAATCTCATATTTTCAACATTTCATTCATTGCATAGTTTATTTTCTCTCGTTTTAACTGTTGAAGCATAAAGAAATCATGTAAAATGCGAAATGTTCGTATGTTTTAAAATCATACAAGCTTTTGTAACTGATTTACTATGTATATTTTTACGGTGAAATTAAATTTCATCAGCGAATGCTATATTAATATCTTAAAAATGTCAAAAATTTAATTAAAATATTTATTTAAAGTTATATGCTATTTAATTTTCAGGATATTTTGCTTTCGACAGCTGTTTTCTAAAATTTTAATTAAAATACTTAAAACATGGTAGAATAGAAACAAACATATGTTGATAAACTAATATATTTTGATAGTTTTCACAATTTTTTTCTTTCAATTATTTGTTTGTAATTATTTTTTTTTATTTTATTAAGTAAATCATTTTTCATACTGTTACGAATCGTAGCACCTGCTATCCAGTCACGTGATTGGTTTCTCGGCGCCGCCGTGGGCCCGAGAGAGTTGTGTTACGTAATTCTAGTTCTAAAGGCCAGATGTGCTCGAAGGATTTTCTCGACGAGAGAAATAAAACTCTCGCTTATTATACATGTAAAATTTATATTTTTATGTTAAGTGTTTTGTAGTTGTGTTTAGTGTGTGTGTTGTCCAAAATAAACAAGTAAAAAGACTCCATTTTCAAGTATTATTTACGTATACTTTCGAATTCGCGAATCGTAAAATTCTATATGGTGCCACATTTCAACCCGGGAAGTGATTGTGTTAATGACTTCAAGACTTTCGAATTCAAGACTTTTATAAGTGTCAGTGACTCCTTTAAGAATATCAAGAATGTGCTTATAAATTTCAAGACTGTGATTTGTGCTGCCGCTCTTGGATTTCTCGGTCTGAATTTATCGGAATAATACATCGCGTCTTCACATCGCGGATAGAAAAGGTATTGTAAAATTATTTTGATTTATTCTTTTGATCTATATTTTCACTATTATGGATCTTGAAAAAATTAAAAGTAAAAGAAAGGTATTAAAAACCGCAATAACCAAATTTATTACAAAAATTGAGGCTTATATAGAAAGTATCGATTTTAATGATAAAAGTCATTTTGAGCAGTTAACAGAATATTTAACTAATATTAATGATAAACAAAACGAATTAAAAACTGTTAATAATCAGGTTCAGGAATTATTATCGGATGGAACAATTTTCGAGAACGATATTCAGTCATCTACTGAATATGACGATGGAATAAATGAAACAAAATTTAAAATTAAATTGAATTTGAAGAAATTTAAAATTGATTCTGATAAACCTGATGCTAGTTCTTTATTTAACGCGAGTACAACTCCTTATTTCAATGCTAGACCAACAACAATAAATTTACCAAAAATAAACATCCCGACGTTTAAAGGGGATCCGAATATGTTTTTGGAATTTATGAATAGTTTTAAAAGCAGCATTGATGCTAATGAAAATTTATCCAAGGTGGATAAACTTATTTATTTAAAATCCTTTTTGTCAGGTGAAGCACTTAAATCAATTTCCGGTCTAGCCCTGACCGAGGCGAATTACCAGCAGTCTTTAGACTTGCTGCAGAATCGTTACGGTAAACCAGAAATTTTGATAAGCGGGTTTATAAACAAATTATTAGAACTAGAACCGGTTAGGTCGAGCACGAATATTAAGTCATTACGAGATTTATATGACGAATGCGAAGTAAGCATTCGTAATTTACAAGCTATCGGGGTCGCGTCGGACAATTTCGGATATTTATTGATACCGATAATTTTAAAACAGATACCCCATAATTTAGTTGTAGAATATCAGAGAAAGAAAAATGCGGAAAAAGCTGGTGACGTAAATGAACTGATGAAATTTATAAAGTTTGAAATAGAATCGCGAGAAGCAGCAAATGCAGTGTCAGGGATTTCCTTAAAAAATCAGGAAGTAGCACGATATGAAAAAAGGAATTTTAGAACTAAACCAAATGTTCCCTCTTCAATCGCGCTTAATACTGTTGTAAAAAATGTTTGCATATTTTGTAACGCGAATCATTTAAGCTTAAAGTGTAATGAAATTACTGATGAACAGAAAAGGTATAAATTAAAAAAAGATGGAAGATGCTATCGTTGCTTCTTGAAATCGCACGTAATATCCTTGTGTAAGGTAAAAATACCTCCTTGTGAATTGTGTAAAAGTTACCAGCATAATTATTTATTTTGCCCGACAAAAAAATCGACAAAAGCGCGTCACGATGAAAGCTCAGTAAAAGCCGATGATTCTAAAAATGAAGAAAGTCAACCCGTATTTTCAAATGTAATTAAAACTAATAATTCTCCCGAAAAGTACGCAACATTATTGCAAACCGCCTGTGTACGAGTGCAGGGTACTGGTAATAAATTATGCACGAGACTCTTATATGATTCGGCATCCTCTAGAACATTCATTACAAAAAGTTTAGCCTCGGCGTTGAAATTAAAACCTGTTGCCAAGGAAACGCTTTTGGTTTATACATTTGCAAATCGCGATGCCATAGAAAAGGAGTTTAATGTAGTAAATTTAACTATTATTAGTTGTCATCATCCTTATGAAAAAATAACTGTAAAAGCGCTGGTTTCTGAAATAATTAGCGGTACTAAGATAATGACTTCTGTTGATTATAAGTTAATAGATAATTTACGATTAGATAAACATGAATTGGCCGATACATTTATTCATTCGAAACCGGTCCAGATCTTGCTAGGTGCGGACTATCTGTTCAAAACTATAATAGGTAATGTCGAAAAAATTAATCATAATTTATTTATGCAGCCAACAATATTTGGCAAAACCATTGTCGGTCAAGTTAATAGTAATAATTCGCAGCCAACTTCCTGTATGAATGTAATTTGTTTCCCTTCAGAAAATGATCTTAGAAATTTATGGCAAATTGAGTCTTTTTTAGTCGATTCAAATGATCAAATGCAAGAGGAGACTTATGAGGTCATTAATCAATTCCAGAAAGAAATCATTTTTAAAAATGATAGATATATGACCCCCTTGTTATGGCGTAGCGAATTAGATAAACAGAATTTGTCTAATAATTACCAGGTAGCAGAAAGGCGTTTCGCAAGTTTGGCGAAAAGGTTAAAGAATGATAAATCTTTGTTTTTAAAATATAATGAAATTATGAAAGAGCAATTAAGCGAGGGAATTATTGAAAAATGTAGTGATAATTGTTCTGTCAATTTCGTGATGCCACACTCTGCTGTCTCTAGGCCAAGTTCTTCTACAACAAAAACAAGGATTGTTTTTGACGCGAGCAGTCGGGAAATGGGGGAGAAAAGTTTAAATCAATGTCTTTTTGCGGGGCAAAATTTGAATCCTAATCTCATAGATGTGATATTAAATTTCAGACAGTTTAAAATTGCTTTCACGGGGGATATTGCTAGGGCCTTTCTACAAATTCAGGTATCAGAAAATGATAGAAATTATCTATGTTTTTTGTATTTCGATGACTGCGACATAAATAAACACAGTGTTTTGTATCACTTTAATCGTCATTGTTTCGGCGTCACCAGCTCTCCCTATGTTTTAGCCTCTACAATTAAAAAGCATATTGGTAATTATAAGGATACGGAACCCGCCGCCTATGAAATGATTAATAAATATTTGTACGTAGATGATTTAATTTACGGATCATCTACAGTCGAGCAGGCTATGCAACTAACAACTACTGCAGTTTCTATATTTAAAGATGCCAATATGCAATTGCGAAAGTTCGTTACTAATTCTCCAGAATTAAAAGAAGCTTGGAATGGTAACCCGGTTATAGAGATTAATGAAAACTGCGCCGAATCAAAGGTATTGGGGTTAAATTGGAATGTTGAAGGGGATTTTTTGGCTATAGATTTGGCATCTTTAGTGTCAATAGGTGACAACTTGGAATTCACCAAAAGGCATGTTCTCCAGACTGCCGCTAAAATATTTGATCCAGTTGGATTTATGTCACCTTTTTTGATAAGGGTAAAAATTTTCCTTCAAGAATTATGGCAGAGTGGGCTAGACTGGGACGATGAATTTAACGAAGAATTTCAAATTAAATACAGAACATGGTATCAGGAAATCGAATTGCTAGACCAATTAAAAATACCCAGATATTATTATCACTCGAGTGAAGTGCACGACAAAGAACTACACATTTTTTCCGATGCTTCCTTGAAGTCCTATGGAGCGGTAGCCTACTTCCGGTTTCAAACATCCGAAGAAAATTATAGGACATGTTTTGTTATGTCTAAGGCTAGAGTAGCCCCATTGAGAAAAATAACAGTACCACGCTTAGAGCTTTTAGGGGCACTAATAGCTGCTAGAATAGCTAGTCACCTTAAACTCATTTTCACGAATCTAGATAAAATAGTACTGTGGTCAGACTCGACTATAGTACTACATTGGATCAAAGGAGTGGCATCCAAATGGAAGCCGTTTGTGGCTAACAGAGTGATGCAAATTCAGGACTTAAGCGACCCTAGTTCTTGGCTGCATGTAAATAGCAGGGATAATCCTGCTGACATGCTAACTAGGGGACTGTCAGCGAAAGAGTTAATAAACTCCAATCAGTGGTGGTACGGGCCGGAATGGCTCGGTAAATCTGAAAAATTTTGGCCTAAGGACGATAATTTAAAATTAAAATCAGTCAATCCTGAAATTGAAGCTAGAAGTAATATTGTGGTTAATACAATTATTGCCAAGGAGAATTTAATTGATATACAAAAATTTAGTAGCTTGAGAAAATTATTGCGTGTAACAGCCTATGTATTTCGTTTTATCAGATTACTAAAGAAAAATCGTGAACCAATACGTACACTTTCGGCGGAGGAAATCCGAGAAGCCGAAATCTTCTGGATAAAAATTGTCAAGCTGAAATTTTCGAAAATGAAATCTTAAGCCTGAAAAATTCCAAGCCAATTCCTAGAGACTCTAGATTGCTTTCATTGAACCCTTACCTCGATTCAGATGGAGTTTTGCGAGTTTTAGGACGACTCCATAACGCAAATTATTCGATGGATGAGAAACATCCAATAATTCTTCCGTCAAAAACCAAACTTTCAGAACTTATAATTTGGGATGCCCACTACAGAGTTTTTCATTCTGCTGTTGCCCATACACTTGTGCAGATTAGAGAAAGATTCTGGTTATTAAAGGCTAGACAATCTGTGAGAGCTGTGCTTAAAAATTGCATTATTTGCAAAAGATTTTCTTCAACTCCAGGCGATCAGACGGTAGCGCCATTGCCTAATGATCGAGTAGAACAGACCAGTCCATTCAGTGTGATAGGATGTGATTTTGCAGGGCCATTATACGTAAAAGACTGTGATAACAAACAATACATTTTATTGATTACATGTGCAGTTACTAGAAATGTCCACTTGGAGCTTGTCGGCAGCTTGTCGACACAAACATTTTTACTAGGCTTTCGTAGGTTTGTTTCTCGGCGAGGATTACCATCTATAGTATATTCGGACAACGCCAAGACCTTTAAACGTGCGGACAATGACTTGAAAAACCTTTGGCGGATTATGACTCATCCAGATGTGCAAGACTATTTTGCTTCTCATCACATACAGTGGAAATATATCATTGAACGAGCAGCGTGGTGGGGGGGATTTTACGAGCGAATGGTTAGAACTATAAAAACTGCTTTAAGAAAGACACTCGGGAAATCATCGCTAACTGTTGATGAACTACATACTGTTTTAGTTGAAATTGAAGGAATGGTCAATTCTCGACCTTTAACATATGCCTCGCCAGAAGGTCAAGACCCCCTACCATTAAAGCCTGCTCATTTCCTAATTGGGAGAAGAATTTCTTCTCTGCCACCAGTTCGCCTTCATCTTGAATCGAATATCTCTTCCAGGAAAGAATTAATTAAATCTTTTAACTATCGTGAGAAATTAATGCGCTTGTTTTGGACTAGATGGAAAGGGGAATACTTGTTAAATTTGAGGTCAGCTCATTTAAGTTCGAACAAAACTAATTTTCCTCAATTTAAATTGAATGACATAGTATTAATCAAAGATGATAAATTACCCAGAAATTTCTGGAGTCTAGGAAAAATTATTGAATTATTTCCTGGAAGAGACGGCAAGGTGAGGGCCTGCAAGGTAAAAACTGAGAAATCTATTCTCAGACGACCAGTACAGTTATTGTATCACATGGAAATTTGAACTGATTAACTTGTATATACTAATCTTGTTTTTTTTTCTTATTTTAGTTGAAGTTTTGTTGTATTTAGTTAAAGTTTTGTCCTTGAAGTATGTATAATATTCCATATTTATATTCATGTTGTATTAAATTGATATATAATTTGTGATGAACATCCATATGTTCATGGGTGGGCAGTGTTACGAATCGTAGCACCTGCTATCCAGTCACGTGATTGGTTTCTCGGCGCCGCCGTGGGCCCGAGAGAGTTGTGTTACGTAATTCTAGTTCTAAAGGCCAGATGTGCTCGAAGGATTTTCTCGACGAGAGAAATAAAACTCTCGCTTATTATACATGTAAAATTTATATTTTTATGTTAAGTGTTTTGTAGTTGTGTTTAGTGTGTGTGTTGTCCAAAATAAACAAGTAAAAAGACTCCATTTTCAAGTATTATTTACGTATACTTTCGAATTCGCGAATCGTAAAATCCTATACATACTCATGCATTTTTCAGCGTGAATCTTAAATGAAAGGAAATATGTTGGTGATTTTTTGTGAGTTTTAAAGGGAACCCTTCCCTGGAATACCTTGTATGATGCTGAAAAAGAGATCTATGCAATTGTGATATTTTATCTTTGAAATGTATTGGGAAAAACTAACACTCGTAGTAGATCGTTTACAGTGCAGTTTTTTATAAAACAATAGAAAATTATGTAAAATGTCAAAACCATACCGGGAAAAATATGAAAGACAACTTTAAGAAAACTTTTTAAAAAAGCTAGACTTTCACAAATATAATAGTATCATCCACGAACTTTTCAGTTACAATTCTATAACCAAGCAACATTTAACTATATGTTAAGTATTTCTAAAAACACAACGTTTGAACACAATGTATACAAATCAACAACTATAAATATGAACATATGTATAAGTTTCTTAAATAGTTGGACTCCCGTCTGCAGAGTGTACACAATCCATGAATAATTATCCCTTGCAAATAATTTTGTAACTAATGTAAAAGAACAGCCTTATAAAGTAATATCATCTATAGAAGCAACAAAGATATGCATACTTCATGCAACGTTTAAGGGGGGAGACAAGAGTCTGAGTTACTAAAGAAAGCATATTTTTGGGATTTTTTTTAAAAATAGAGTACCTTATTTATTAATATTTTTAAGTTGATTCTACATTATTAAAAACTATTCTAAGAATATTGTGCTACATTTTCATATTAAAAAATATTCAGCCAGTGATACTGGTAATATCCGAATCACCTCAAAAAAAATTCCATGTAGTAGGCAGAATAACTCATGATTGCTTCATCTGAAAAAAAAAAAAAAAAAAAAAAAAAAGGGATTTTTTTTGTACATAAGTTTATCTTGAATGAGAATAGAAAGAATTAATAAAATATTCATTTTTAAATTTTTGATGAAGGAGCAATCAAAAAACTCTGATTTAAACGTTGATTTCTGCAAAAAACTGCTCCTTTTCATTAATTAAAAAGTAAGTTAAAAAGTAAGTAGAAAAAAAACTTTCGTTCAGAAACTAGTATTTAGTATGTGAAAGTATGCAAAGTTTAAGCAAAATCGTCCATAGGTTTTCGAGGAATTTTTACTACCGACATTAAAAAATAAGTTTTGAGAAAAAGTTGATTAAAGTTTCATTCATGAAAAAAAATAGACTCATCCATTCCAGCACCATAAAATAACTTGTTTGCAGCAGCTACATGATCCAAAGTATCATTTTGTTCCACCTTACGATGCTAACCCTAAAGTATCGCTTTTAATGTCTTAGTAACAATCAGAAGGTTCGAGCGCCTAAAGACTCAATTGTCTATATCCTGGAAAGTTTTGCTTCTAATGACTTCAATTTTTTCGAGAATAATTCTTATTAATTGTACTCTCACAGAATAAAAAATGCAAAAATCGATTTATTGTCCCTTTTCCCATCTTAACCCTTTACTGCACGCGTGCCAAATATGGAACATATCAACAAAACCCTTCTATTTTCCTAAGGATCTTAAATTTAGGTTATTTGAGTTTTGCGCCATATCTAGAACATTCAAACACAGAATTTTTTCTCACTTGATGGCAATAATGTGCAATCTATTATATTTTCAATAAAAAATCAAATCTGTATTGTATACAACAGTTGAATTTGCTTTAATTTTTTCGTCCATAAATATTGAAAGTATCGCAAGATAAAATTTTAGGCATGTGAATATATCACATATTTGTAATTAAGGCTGCTTAAAACTAAAATATTTCAGTGCATCAGCTTGAAATCTTTTGTATTTGTGCTAGCTTTTTCATATTTGTGAAAAATATGGAACATAGAGGAATAAAGCTCATAAAGCATTCTAATGAAAAATCGCGCAAAGGACCAAATCAAGATGAAATCAATGCAATATTATTTCCCTCCAATACTGATGGTGAGTTTTTTGGTCTTTTTGGTGATAGTTGGGAAGATTTAATATATAATCCACTTAAATATAGAACTGAAAATGCCCTTTCTTCATCTGAATCAGAGGTTGACTGCACGAAAACAACAAATGTGACCCTAGAAATGGATTCAATAACCACAGGCAATAAGTTTTCATATTAAATATTAAATTAATTTTCGATTTTATTAAAGTGCTATATAAAAATTAAAAACAAATGAAATTCCACGAAATTTAATTCAGATATTTTTCGGCAAGAAGGACATTGTTATGTGACGGGATCGCGTGTGTGTACGCCGGGGGATGAATTTATAAACTATACAAATTTTTAAATTTTCCGTGGAGTATATGTAAATCTTCTTCATGAACGTCCCCCTCCCCTTCCCAGCTACTCCCAAATTTTACATTGAATAAATAAAATGAAAAGCTTCAATTTAGAGAAAAAATATTTTATCTGTCAGACGCTACAGACCGGGCGGCGGCGACACCAATGACTACGTCATCGAGTTATGGGATTAAATCATGATGTAGGACAAGATTATTAGGTGTAGATTAAGGAATGACTGGTCTGACTCGTCCTTTCTTGGTACGATATGAGTAACAGCGAGCGCCAAATCGCCATTTTGGCGTCACTTTCAAGTCATCGAGTTACGGGATGAAATTGGTGCCAAATTAAAGGTAAAATTGTGAGGGAGTGACCTTTGTCATAAAGGTACTTTAGTATTTCTGAGATCGTGACGTCAATAATTTAACATGTGTAAGCGTAAAAGCGACATCTATCCTCTCTTTTACTTTAACTTTCTAGAGTGTGTGTGTCTCTTTAGGATTCTGCAGTTAGGCTCGCGGTTAGTGGTAATATGTAAATGTGAAATATCTCAGTTTGCAGCATATAAAAGCTTGGAGTTTGAGTGCGTGGGGTGAGTGTGTCTCTGGCGATAGCCAGCAGAGCATTAGCCAGCTAGCAGTGGTGTTCGAGCGACATTAGTCAGCAAAGTGTGTTTCCCGCTGGTATCTAGCAGATTGAAGGTAGCATCGAGACTCCAGTGAGTTGTGAAGGAGTTTGAGAATTCGAATAGAGAAGTGGGCCGGTGGTAAGAAATTTCGTAATAACTGCATTTGATTATCTCAAAGTAAATAAAAGGTATCTACAGCCACGGGCTGTCTAATTAGATTTTATTTAGCAGTTTAGCTGCAAGATAGTGAGAAGTAATCAGAGTTGCCCCGATTGAGCTAGTTTCCGGAGCCTGTGAGTATGCGTTTAGTCTTTTTGTAGTATTCTCAGTTGTGAAAATTATACTTGCTCCACTTCCCTTGAGCCCGTATAGTTTTTAATAAACTGTGTTTTTTATCTTAATTCATGAGTATGTCTGCATTTAACTCCCAGCACGAGCAGCCAACCGTTACAAAATAAAGTATTTTAAGAATATTTCGGTCTGCTTGCACATATCCTGGTACAAACCTTCGGTGGACTGAAATTTATAACAAATTATGCTTCTTAATGTACAATACAAAATCTAAAGACGTATTTTACATTACTTAACTTCGCAATCGACTTTCACGCTAATTTGATGGTTTAGGAAAAGATTCTTATTAGTAAGCGAGAAAACGACTGATTCGGCATATCATGAATTGCACTGTATAGTATGACGCATTTTTGTTATAAATTTCAGTCTGCTGAGGTTTTGTACCAGGATATGGTGTGCACCATATGGTGCATATATTTTTATTTTCTGTTAGAAACAATATTTAAAATAAATACATTTCATAGTATATATATCCTATAAATTTACTCGAAACGCATGTAAGACCTTTTTAAATTGAGAAAATGATACGAGATAGCAATAAAAAAATTTTCGCTTGCAATTGAAACTTCGCGATATCCCCCCTTCTCTGCATGTCTTGTATTAATACATGTATTTTTTTTACTGTTAATAAGAATATGTGCTTTTAATTCCAGAAAATTTCTTTATGATATTTACTTATTCTTTAACAATAGATAAAAATATTAAACTTTTGTTGGTTTATATTATTAAATAGTATGGGAAATAAGAATTATTTTAAAAATGAGCATTTTAAAGGCATTTTTTTGTCTAAGATAATTATATTATTAACAAGGAAAGACTTACGTACAGATACATAAGGTACATTGAAACTTTTTTACATGCTCTTGATTTACAAAACTGCAATTTGCAAATAAATACAAAACTTATTTGAAATATAATAAAAAACATAATTTTTTTTTTTTTTTTTTTTTTATTCGTGTCACTTTAATTTTTTTTAGTATTCCAAAGTATTAGACATTCATCGAAATTTGTAGCTGATTAATAAATCCCAAACTAGTATAATATATTTGAAAAGAGGAAATTAAAAATTTAAAATTGATAAACAATTGACTAAGGCAAAGAAACTTCATATAGCTCACAGTGTCGAAAAAACATTACTTCATACGTTCAAAAAATTTCAGTTATACAAACGGAAAATGTACATACTGAAAGAAAGGATATTAAAATGAAACAATAGACATACCGTAATAAAAGAAAAGCTGTAAATATGCATCTTACTTATAAAATCAATAAAAATCTCCTTATTTTCTCATAACAACTATATAACGTTACATTAATTCCAAAATATGAATACAGATTAAAAAATCTGTTAAGATCCGACATCAAATTAATTGAATTGGTAGTATTTATACTAAATAAGTGAAATATGGATTAGTATTCCTTACTAAATACAAATATGTAATTCGAAATTTTATTGATTATATTCATAATTCAGGGAAAACCCAGGTCACTGTTTTTTTATGGATATATATTATAAAGTGAGACAAATAAATTTAATAAAAGTGTTTCAATAACCTTTTTTATGCCATCAAAAGAGTTATATTTAACTTCTGTCCTCTCGAAGCTTTGTAACAGCTGATTCATTGTGTAAGGCATTTCGTTTTTCTTTATTTCATATCCATATCCGTTTCGATTCTAGTGTACTATTAATAGCACATGCATTTATAACGAGAATTATTTTGTTTTAAAAAAATTACTACTTTTATTAATTTCTCATATAAAAATGATAGGACATGATAAAGCCTTTCTGATTATGATTTCAATTATGTATTGACATATACAGTGTTGGGTATGAACGCGCTCACTGAACGAAAACTCACGAGTTTCGCTCACTATTTGTGAACTTTAAACTGAACTTCGCTCACTATTTTATAAACGAGTTTGAACTGAACGGAAACTCAAAAAATAGACGAGTTTGAACGAAATTTACGTTCAAATTTACGTTCAATTTTTTCATAATTTATTTAAAATTTTTCCAGACCTTAGTACACGTTTTCCATCTTTCAAATGCCATTTAGAGGCCTACACGAGTCTCAGGACGGGTTAAGTCTGGATATCACTTCTCTGGGTAGTATCCTAGTCTTACTTCTTCTGCAGACTCGGGTCGCGCCGAACCGGACCTGGGCTGTATACAATTTCGCCGAAAATAGATATATACAGTCAACTCTCTGTACAAGGTGGACTGTGTAAGGCGGAAATATGTCTAAATCGGAAAGATTTTATAGAAATCGGAGAGATTTTAAAAGAAAGCATAAACACGACAGCCTAGGCACTTCTGCATAAATTGAGATTATAAAGAGACTAAGATAAGTTTTTTTTTGGCCAGAACTCTTCCGTAAGGGTAAATATCAATGTCCTGTAGAAATGTACACGGGGTAGGGTCGGGTTCGGTGAGAAATTTCAACTTTTTTTCCGGGGCGGGCCAAGCTCGGGCCTTGTTTTTAGCTATTATATCGGGCCAGGTCGGGCCTTGTTTTTAGCTATTATATCGGGCCGGGTCGGGCCTTGTTTTTAGCTATTATATCGGGCCGGGTCGATCCTTGGTTTTAGCTATTATATCCAGCCGGGTCGGGCCGCTAAATTTTCTCTACGAGCCGGGCTGGGCTCGGGCCGAAATTTTTATTTTAATATCGGGCCGGACATTTTCTTTCTATGGATCGGGCCTAGAAATTTCCTTCCGTGCATACCTCTATATTACATATCGAATAATCAAATGATTAGTTCACAAAATTTTGTAAATTTGGACAATAATATCCAAAAAAAGTGATCTTTTTAGTGAACTTCGTTCACTTTTACAAATGAGTTTGATTTGAACGAGTTCGTTTGACAATTTTTGAATTTGAACGTGAACTTAAATCACGTTTCAGAAATTGAACGTGAGTTTGAGTTAGTTCGTTTATTTTGTGAACGTGCCCAACACTGGACATATATAATAATAACATAATCAATAAAATTTTTCTTATTTGTCTTTGCACCGATGGCGATTCCTTTATTTTAAACATGTATTTACCGGGTGTCCCAAAAATGACTGATGGATTTGAAAATTCAATAACTTGCAAACGATCGAAACGATGAAAACTTAAAAGTCATTTAAAAATTTTTTGCAGGAGAGTTATGTATAAAATCAGGAGTTTTTTAACCGTATTTTTTTTATTTTAGTTCGAATTTAAAACAATAGATGGCGCTGACGGCAATTGAAGCCCAAAAATTTGACCTCACTCAGTACTGATCATCTAGCCTTCAATCGCTGTCAGCGCCATCTATTGTTTGAAATTTGAACTAAAATAAAAATTACGACAAAAAACTCCTGGTATTATACATAACCCTCTTGCAAAAATTTTTCAAATAGCTGTCACCGTTTGCAAGTTATTGAATTTTAAAATCCATCAGTCATTTTTGGACACCCGGTAAGTGCTGAATTATAAAATAGATATAAGGATTTAAAATATAGTTTAAAATCAAAATAAACTAATTCATATGTTATAAAACTCAAAAAACATTAGAAAGTTGTAATATGTGTTAAACCGCGTTGTAATGCGGTTTTTTCCAACCGTCTAAAATAAAATTTCATTAGCCAAATATCATATAAATAAGAATTGAATGGAATACAATAAGTACATTCGTTAAATATCAGACAATGAGATAAATTTTAAACTTCAATAAGTCTATGCAAAGCAAAAATTAATGTTATTTTAGAAAAACCATTTTTTTCTCAAAATAGAAAAAAAAATCGGACGCGAAAAGTTTTAAGAATTGATTTAGTGAAATTACAGTGTGATATCAAATATCAGTTGAGTGCAAAATATTTGGTATGCGCTAGAATAAAAATTTCTATTGTTATTTCTCGGAAAACCATTGATTTTAAAATAATGTCTTAAACATTAAACGTAAGTTTTATAAAATCAAACAAATACCTGAAATGCATTCCTCTGCTCATCTATATTCATTTGTTGAAATTAACTTTTTAAGAATTTATTTTTAAAAGTACTCAGATTCTTACACTTTCATATACAAATACCAATTAACGTACTTCAGAACATTTATCTTAAAAATTTAACCGCACTGGAATTTGTTATTAGTATACTTAATTTTATAACTCTCTTTAATAACTCTCTTTAATAACTCTCAAACTGAACTTTACTTTAATAACTCTCAAAAAACATTAGTGAAAGCAAAAGTTAACATATGATATATTCGTTGACGTCTGAAGGGAATATAAAATCAAAAATAATAAGCATAAATATTTTCAGTTTAAAATGCCCATAAATCCTTATTTATTTATTTTTTAAACTATGCAGTTTTATTTGATTTTATTGTTAGAAGTATTTTAAGTTTGGACGTTAAAGAATAAAATGTAAAAAAGTCTACTGGGAATGAAAGAATGAAAAATTATATAATGTAGATTGCATTAACCATGAAACTTTTTTACTATTTATATTTAATTGTTAAAAGATAGTTTTAATCTCGTAACATAGTACATGGGTTTCAAATCCTAGACTTTAAAGTATAAGAATATACTAGTAAATCTGTAGATCAGGAGCTTCTACGTCAGCTCTTCGAATAACTGCTTTTTATTACATATGCTAATAATCAAACGCGTCATTTCATTTCTACAAATGGAAATTTGAAAATAGTCTGGATTGCTATTGAAAAGCATTATGATGCATAATAAAATGTTTTGTGTTTTCCGGGCGAATGAATCAAACTTAAAAAAAAATTATACATGTAAATCGGGGCTCTTCATGTACGTTTTTACTTAATTTCAAGGAAAATGGATGCTTTTTACGGCAGTTATCGTGGAACAGTCAGACAGACTAACAGACGGAAACCAAAAAATTTCGTGTCTCCAAAGTAAGTTTTCACTTACCTTTCTGCAATAATTAGAAACTTTTAAATTATTTAATGAAATATAGTTGAAGGGCGTTATGTGGTTGTAGACGAACTTAAGAGTTATAAGGTTTGACAGATATTACAAGAATAAACCTATATTGTTAAGGAACATATTTCTACTTAATATTTCTTAATAGTTTGGAGAATATGAATTCAGAATTTGTAAAGTTTGACATACATTAAAAGAATAAATAAATATTATTAAATAATGCATTTTAACTTCACATAATTTTTTTAATAGTTTTGTTTTTCAAATTTATTTAATAGAAATTGGAAGGTTGGACTTTAATTTTTTTTTAACAAGAGTATTTAATTTGGAGCCTTTGTACGATTACTTTATTATTTATTTTTGTAACGACGCATGCAATTTCGATTTATTGTTTGAATATTTTTATATAATCTTCAATTTAATTGCAAACTATTGTAAATCTTAGTATTTATCAATAATTAAAAGTAAAAGAGAAATTGATCATAAGTTTGCAAAGAGTGTGGAAGAAAAGACGGCTTTTGCAAAGCTAAAACTTAAGTAATACTTCCATTTTTTAATTACTGTTCAAGCAAAACATTTTTAAACTATTGGACTGTCAAATGGATTGAAGTCGAACTATCAACTGCTTATAATAATAATAATAATAATAATAATAATAATAATAAAATCTTCTAATATTAAATAACTCGCTTCATGTTTTTACCTAACTCTCATTTTGTGTCCCTCCTACTCTATTGAAAAAATGTATTTTGGAATGAATTATTTAGTAAAACTAGTAACAAACACATCATCTTATTAGGCAGTTAAACGAGTTAACAAATCTCACAATACAGTAGAAACTTCACGATGACCCCAAATTTACTGTCACCATAAGAAATTTTGTAAATATAAACGCTTAATTAACGTACGATATATTTAAGTACAGGATTGTATTTTTACATTCTATTTGCACCATTTTAATTTAAGTTCTTTAGTAAGTTTATCTTGTCCATGTTATCAAAGTATTAATTTAGAATCTTCGCAAGGATTTATTCCAAGCGAATGTATGTAAGAGTGCCAATGCCGCTTATATGGCGGCATTTATAAATAAAGGATTGGGATCGTTGTATTTAAAGGTGATGCATCAAAAAGTAATATTTTTCTAGAGAGTTGGGTAAAGATTACTGGAAAATTCCCCAAAACAGCTCGTACAATTCCAACAGAATATGTGGTCCTACTGTGACACATACCCCTACTTCATTTTATATTTTAAAAATAAAATTTTGAGCTTGAATCAACATCTTTGAGTTTTGATTGAAAGTTTTATCAATGAAGAAGTTTAATACAATGTGATTCGTCTGTTGTAATTGATTTCATTATGTTATATTAATTTGTTGTTATTATTTTCATAAAAAATGTGCTGTTTAATGCCTGTTGTTTGTGTATTTATAATATTACACGCAGTATTATTACAAATTTCTTTTTTTTTTTAATTTTTGTATATTTTTTATCTATTTTTCAAAATATGTAGGTCAGAAGACATTTTTGTTGCGGATGCACTGAGACTCCCTATTACAAATATTTAATGGAATCAATAAGAGTTTTTTGCTGTATTGCCACAGCAAGAGTATAGAAGTTGGCTCAATGAAAATGCCCGTAAAGCATGGTGAAGTCACTGCAACGTCGTTGTGAAGTCACATTATGACTTTGTGACCATCGATTGTCGATCTGACGTCACGTGACGTCGATGTGAAGTCACAGTGACTAAAATGTGAAGTCGTTATGGCCGTTTTAGTGCTCTTTTGTGACGTTTCACAAAGTAGTCACAATGTGACAAATTTGTGAAAAATGCATCATTTGTGACTAGTTTCACTTTAACATTGTGACGAAACTGTGACAAAAGCGACGGTATTTAAATTGCCAGAAATATGTTTTTTAAAAGTAAATAACATGTTTTGAAGGATATTTATGAATATTTAAAGATTTCTAAGAAAGTCATATCTCAGTCACAATGTGACGTCACTGAGTGGTGGCATTTTGGTCACAGATGTGATGTGACCAAAGTGACTCACAGTGACGTCACTGTAACGTCACTGTGACCATGCATGCTATTAGGGTGAGGTGAAGCATACATGAGCGAAACAATTATTCATTATATAAATTCTTACTTTTTCGTTGTAGAATATATGCTATTATCAATACCTTATAATTAAAACTAGTTTAATATTGACAGGCAAAATATGAACTAAAGATAGATACATGCACTGTAAGCTCATATACTGCATGTTTATTAATAATTTGCTACTTCTTGCCGAAGTTTTTCTTTCTAATATTTCAGGAATGGTACTTTAATTTTTAAAAATTGTTATTGTTAAATAATGCTTTACATTATGTTAAAAGTCTAAAGAAAGTTTATAAATAACAACATCACAAACTCTGAAATAACTGGTGAAGCAGGCTTAATGGGGATTATTTTCAAACAAAAATAGGTTAAATGTTATTTTGACAGACGTGTGAATTATGTTCAGAAAATTTGTGCATTTAACTAATAAAAAAAGACGCGTTTTCGAACTTTGAGGAAAACTTGTTAGTTTATTCTCCTTCGAAACCACTGAGCAAGTGCATTTTCACTCTCATAATTAACCGACACCTCGGATTTTTTTTATAAAACTACCACGGATCTAAACGTAAAACACATTCAGCCACCTGTATACGCAGTTTTTTTTTAATTTCGAGCTAATTTCAAAACGAAATTTCGTCACATTTATCATGAAATCGTCCCGTTTTGTGACGTGACAGCTAGATTTTTTAGGTAGATTTCGTATGAAATACTACCTATTGCAATCACTCCCATGTTGGAAATTCTGATAGATCTGAAATGTTTGCAGATCTACACTTATCATGACCCTCACACCCAAAAACTATCATTAGTAAAATGTTTATATATCTATTTATATCTATATCTATCTATCTATATATCTATATGTATATCATTTTTTATGGACACTGTAACTTCTTTAATTCTGCTCAGATTTCTTCATAACTGATACATAAAATCAAGGGTCATAAACTCTCAGTGGAGTTAGTTAATAAGGAAATACAGACCAAGGGGGTAGAAATAGGGAGGGTTTTTGCGAAAATCGAAAAAAAAATAACTTCTTTATTAAAATATATACCAAATCAGTATAAAGTTTATATTACTTCTAAAAATAGGCCAAAAGTTTCTGCATAACAGATTTTAGATAAAATTAAAAATGGGCTCAAGGGACGTTAAAAATATCATTTTCGGGAGTTAAAAATTCATAACTTTTTCAATTCTCAAGATATCAAATCCAACTATTTTTTATAAATGCTTTTAATACTATCTAAAACTTTTGTTTTGGCAAATTTTTGATAGGAAGAACTCTTATTGCAAAAATAAATAAATAAATAAATACATAAATAAATTAATTAATAAAAACGAAAACAAAAAGGGGGTGGAAGAAGTAAAAAAATCCATAACTTCATCAATTCTTAAGATATCAAATCCGATTAAATTTATCATACATCTTCTCAGTAATATCTACAACTTTTATGCTGACAAGTTTTCCATAGGACCAATTCTTATAACAAAAAAAAAAAATTAAACTGTAATAGGAGTTGTAAAAAAAATGCCAATTCCAAACTGCTTACATACTCACTCCTTTTGCTCTAAAACTCATCTAATTGGCAGATTCTCTAGGAACTGTATAATGTGGCCTATCGTTCAGTCTTGTAATAAAAGCAGAATATATTTCAAAAAATGCCGTCAAAATAACATTGAGAACAGAGTTCCCTTAAGCGATCGTGATTGAAATATTGAAGAAGTATTCAAATAACAAATTGCTTGTTTTCTGACTCTTTTTTGCTCTCAAACACTTTCAATTCGCAGGTTCCCTTATTTATAAACTGCATAATGTGCTTTATTGTCCAGTTTTTTGATGAAGGCAGAATATATTTCAAACAAAGCTGTGAAAGTGGGCAATTTGAACAAAATTTCACGATTCGATAGAGATCGAAAAATTGAGGATGTATTCAAATAAAAAATTGCCTTTTTAGGACTATTTATATATCCAATTTTACTCTCAAATGCATTCAACTGACATTTTCTATTATTTAGGAACTATGTAATGTGCCTTGTTTATCAATTTTTTCATAAAGTCAGAATATATTTTTTAAAAATGCTGTCAAAGTGGGCATTTGTGCCACAGATGGATTAAGATGATTCTGATAAAAGCAACTCTTACAAAAAAATGAAATTAAAAATTCTTCAAAAGTGGCAAACTAAAGTTGTTAAGCAGGGTTTATGTCTAATCATGTTTTATTTTTTGTTGTCGAAATGAGCACATAACTTCGAAATCTACCTCCGCCTATATGCCAAGCCAACAGGGATTTTTAAACCTGCATTTAGACGCACATTATTTGTAAAATCAATACTATTAATGTTATTGGAAATTGTCTGTAAAATTCGACTGTTTAGAAATTTACTATATGTTTCTGGGAAACAACTGTTAAATTTAATCCCCATGGTGATTCGTGTAATTTTTCTAGTAAAAATATATAAGGTACCCTGGGGTAATAACGCCAGGCGGGGTAATAACGCCAAGTGCTTATATTTTGCATAATTATGAAATAATCAGGTAAAAGACACCCCATGTGCTCTGCGCAGAAGGGTTTTGAGTCATATAAATCGCAAAAAACAGCTTCAAGTTAATTTGTTTCATTTTTAGGTCTTATTGTTTTTACAAACAACTAAAATTAACGCTTGATCTAAAATTTGCGAGATACGTGTTGTGATGTGAAGACTATCTTTTTATCCGGAAATACTTTGTTAATTACATAAATTTGTAGTGCATTTCATGTACTTTTAAAATGTTGTTGAAGATTTTGGATATCTTCTCGAGATAATTTGTAATTTAAAATGCACTGCGCAATAACTATACCGGGGTAATAACGCCAATCCTTTACATTAATACCCCGGTTGATTCCCTACAGTGGCCGAGCTACATCCTAAATACTGATTCAAATAAACACAGTTAAAACTGTGCAATGTTTCTCATATTTCTATTTAAGCGGTCCTTTTTAAGTAAAAAGAAGCTCACGGTCTGATATTCTTTTGCCTCATCCCCCCCTCCTCCCAAACCACACCTTTTTTTCTTACACTTTTACAAAAAATTGAACATTTTCAATAGCTTAGAATGCAATTTGTCAATTTCTAAGTTTGTAGAGTTTGTATTTTTAGAATTGGGCTATCTACATGCAATTATTCCATCTTATTTCATAGTTTTGTTTGCATGGCGTTATTAACCATATAGGTGGGTAATAACGCCAAATAGCATTGGTCAAGAAAAAACGCCATTACATTTTATGAATGCATATCTGTTAAATTATTTTATTTTATATAGATAGTCAATGAGTTGCTGTATCAGATCCTATATTTGTTTGAAAAATACAATCTAAAACTAAGCCGTGAAAATTGGTAGAACCTTAACGTGGCGTTATTACCCCAGGGTACCTTATAAGTGGTTTTTTTTTAAAGTTTTCTACATCTTTATATATATAAATCTTCTGTGCGTGTGTTTGTCACTGAACTCCTCCTAAACGGCTAGACCGATTTTAATGAAATTTTGTGTGTGTGTTCCGGCGAATTCGAGAATGGTTTAGATTTACATTTCATCGAAATTGATTCAGTACTTTTTTATATTTAGGCAAAAACTAATAACATTAATGATGTTTCGCTAATTAAAATTATTAAATAAGTTCGCTGAAAAAGAGTGCAGACAGCATGGCTGAGTGGTTTAAGGCGCCAGATTTAAGTTGCCAGATTTAAGTTCTGGTTCTCGAAGAAAGAGATAGTGTGTTCGAACCCAACTCCTAACATGCGTGTATGGTTTTCAATATTTTTTTCTGTATTACAATTTTAATTAACCGATTTCAGAAAATCGTCAACTTTTAGCTAAAAAGAGAAAAATAAACTTTTCTATCAAAATTATAACCGACTTCAAAAACTACTGCAAAGGGAAAAATATTTTCCTTATATTATTGTAATAAGAAACTAAATTAAGTGCGTATTATTATATTTATGTACATTTATTCAATTTTTTGGTCTCAGTGCCAGGACAACGGTAGTTTAATATATATCTGATGGATTTAAGTGGTCAAATAAAATCAAGGAGGAGAGCGTATGTGATTTTCTCTATCTGTAGTATATGTTAATTATATCTGGGATAAAATTATTTTTAAAATAATACTGATTAAAATTTATTGGTCATAATCACAACTATGATTTTGCTTATTGTCAGTATGTGCATCCGAAATGATATTTAGATCAGTGAAAGAGATGATAAACTTCTAGTCAAATAGGGTTTGTTTCTGAAAATAGATTTTAAATAAATTATGTAATCAAACATATCGCTACATCAGAACAAGCAAAAAAAATGAAATAGGGGTCATTATAAAAGATTTCAAATAATTCTTTTAATCAAATATATGGTTATATTAAAACACGCAGAAAAATGAAAAAGGGACATAGATTATAAATTTATTTGGCATATCTCACTACTGTTAATTTATTCTAATATATTTTAACAAGTAATCCTCAATAACAATCTCTAATCAAATCTCATTTTTTGTATTTTTTTTTTTTTTTTTCAAAAAGGTAGACAATCGATATAAACAACAATTAGTGCATTCGAATATTTAGCTCTCTAAATTTATTTATGATGCATAAAATAAACTGTGTATAAAAAAATTGAAAAACGTCGGTGTTATATACCGTATGTGGAAGCACATCTTAGTGATAGGGGTGAATGGTGGACAGTATACCTGGTAAAATGATTATAATAAAAAAACAAAACAAAACTACTTAAATAACATATTAAATAAACGTGACCTTAAACGAAAAATAATAACTTGTGGCCATTATGAATAAAATGGCAACCGTTCAAATAATAAAATATTAGTTTTGCACAAAGCATGAAGGCAATCTGATAATTAGTTGCCGAGATGTTTATGATCCTATTTTTCACATTCTTCAAATTTTATGACCCTATATTTCATACAAATTTCAATTTAAAGTACTTTAATTGGAAACAAAAAGCTTAACACGACGCAGTAAACGGTTAATTAATATGATTATCATATTTGTAGTTACAAAGACATTTCTTTTACGTCATTTTTTGACCTAAAATCCGGCTCACGTGCAGGAGAAATATAAATTTTGAACATAAATAACATTTTTTATTCAAAAGAAATGTAATTATAATAGCTAAACGTTCAGACGGTTTAGTTGAAACCTCTTATACAATTTTTTCGTAATCGTGTTAACTGGGTTAAAAATTGTTATATCGAAAGAAACCAGCCCACGGTATTATTCATCCTATTACCAATGTTGCCGAAATAGTGTATTTTATTACTGATACATTCTATATTCACACTAAAACACTAAAATAGATTTTGTTTCTTTTTTAATAATAGACATTTCAGTATTATATAAAAGAAAATTTTACTAACTAGATTTTCTGGTACGAATTACGAAACTCAGATTCATTTTCTGACATTTTCTGGGAAGCGTACAACTAATGGTATTAGAGAGTTAAAGTTTTGGAAGGAAATGAAATGCATACAAAGGGATTACAAGTAAATATTTGAACTCTACGGCACTATAAAAAGAAAAAAGAAAGATGACAACCTTGCTATTCGTCGGAATCGTCGGAATTCTAATAAAAGAAAATTTTACTAACTAGATTTTCTGGTACGAATTATGAATCTCAGATTCATTTTCTGACATTCTCTGGGAAGCATACAACTAATGGTATTAGAGAGTTAAAGTTTTAGAAGGAAATGAAATGCATACAAAGTGAATATAAGTAAATATTTGAATTCTACGGCACTGTAAAAAGAAAAAAAGAAAGATGACAACCTTGCTATTCGTCGGAATCGTTGGAATTCGTCGAATTCGTCGGATTTCTAGTTATAAAAGAAAATTTTACAAGCTAGATTTTCTGGTACGAATTACGAATCCCAGATTCATTTTCTGACGTTTTCTAATAAACATGCGACTAATGTTATTAGAGAGTTAAAGTTTTAGAAGGAAATGAAATGCATACAAAGGGATTATAAGTAAATATTTGAATTCTACGGCACTGTAAAAAGAAAAAAGAAAGATGACAACCTTGCTATTCGTCGGAATCGGTGGAATTCGTCGGAATTCTAGTTATAAAAGAAAATTTTACTTACTAGATTTTCTGGTACGAATTACGAATCCCAGATTCATTTTCTGACGTTTTCTAATAAGCATGCGACTAATGGTATTAGAGAGTTAAAGTTTTAGAAGGAAATGAACTGCATACAAAGGGATTATAAGTAAATATTTGAACTCTACGGGACTATAAAAAGAAAAGAAAAAAATCACAATCTTGCTATTCATCGGAATCAAAATTAACATTTAAATTCAATCCAGTTATGAGTATTCAATATGAGCCTCTACATAAACATCTAAACCAAGGTAGTACGGGAGCTCATCCATAAAACAAATACACATTAAATTACTCTTGTGTTAACAAAAGTGATTTCAGAATAAAAAAAAAGGTCTACGACATTAAACAGCTTAAAATAAAGCCATTTGAAAACTAAAATTAGAAAAGATTTTCAAAAAGCTTTATTGAACATGAAATATGTTATTTTTATTTCCTGAAGATGTGTAATATTGGCCGTCAGAGCTCAGATAAGAAACTTATTGATCTACTATAAAACACATAGAAACACTCTTTTGAAAGTACTTGATTTATCGTATTCAATAATATTATCTCCCCTTTCTTTGGGTTCACTGAAATCGTTTTTTATGAACATAAGTTAAAATAAATCAAGTGTATTTTTTATCAATTTTTCTATTGTTATGTGGTTTAGATTTAAGATTGTACATCAAGTTTCATATATCATGTACGATCTCCTGGCGGATAATAAAACTGCATTATATTGTTCGAATTTATAGATTTTCATTTTCGTAACAGAATAAAAAGCCCTGACAATTTCTTTTTCATTTCTTAAACATATTGGAAAAAGTCAGAATTTTTTTTTTTCAATACGTGAACGTAGCTATCACTGTTATTGTAAAAAAAAAAAATTATATTTTTTAACTTTATTACTAGCGGGTTTTTTTTACTTTCAGAAATTTAATAAATTAATTATGAAAGAATGAACTTTTATTGTCATGTTTTATATCCAAATTCCGACATATACTTAATCAAAAACACATATCAAATTAAATTTCCATTTCATTGTATTTTAATAGCTTATTCAGGTTTTTATAATTTGTTTATGTATCGATCGAAATTTTTTTCACATGTATTATATAAGTATTCAATTTAATAATTTTTGTTTGTATGTCATTAGAATAAAATACTTTTTTGAAATCAAAATAAAAAATAAAAGCTGTCCCAAAAAATGTATACACTGTATTATTTAACGCGTCTTACCTTTCTTATTTTTCTTTTCTTTTCTTTTTCTTTCTTTTTTTTTGGCTTAATCACTGCGAAATAACGAGTTTTAACTTCATTGCATTTTCAAAACCAAAAACTTATTTTAAAATGCTATTGTATATATAAAAATCTAGCAGAAGTACATCGTGAACCAAAGTTTTTGTCCTGATTATAAAAGTTCATTACACAATTACCGTTTCAATAATAATGTAATTTGTTGTAATGATATTAGATGTGTCAGGTTTAGTAGTTTTACTTATCCATCACACGATGTGTAAAATAAATCTTTCAATCGTTAAAAAATCGAAAAGAAAATGACTGATTTTTACGTTTCAGGCAGGTGGAAACGGTTCAGGTGGAAATTTTGACAAATATGCTAAAAAATTCTGTAAATGCTCTATATCTAAAAAAATATAAGATAATAACTTGAAATCTGGCCTGTACTAAGTGTGTAACAATTGAAAGAAGCCTATTAAATATCAGTAACCTCAATTATCTGGAACTATTATTTTCGGATTCCCGAAATATTCTGGCTGATAAAAGATACATACATTTTTTTTTTAATTTTTTTAAAAGTGAATATAAAATGCATTAAAAACATAAATTTTGCATATTGAATAGAGTCGATCAGATTATTAGATACAAAAATTTTTGTAATTAAATTTTCCAAACGCTTTGATTTTTCATGACTGAAAATTTCATTACAAATTTGCAGTGTGCAATATGCTATCTATCGTCGACATTTAATTTCTCAACCATTTGTCGTAGATATATAGTTTCAATTGCAAAAATGTTTCAAAGAAGTTTAATAGCCATGTTGTGGTGTTGTTTAAAGCAAAAACCCAATTTTATAAAAATTGCAAAATCCAACTTTCTATACGGTTTCTCGGTCCCCATAGTTATATTTCGTAAAATTTTACACATATCATAAGAGATATAACACGAAAAGTTTAACTTCGTTCGGACAAAAAATGACAAAGTTATTAAATTTTAAAGTTTGGGATTTTTGAACATGATTTTCTCTTTTATTCGGGGATCAGTTAAAAAATTAATTAAATTAATTCAAGATCGAAATTACGGTACAATGTCCCTTTTTCGCGGCGAAATAATGCTTAGCCTGTATCGCCATATCAGCTTATCTCCAAGAGTTATTTCCTCTAAAAATTTCAATGCACTTTAAGGGAGTCAAATAATATTCAAAAATCAAAATAAGTATTGTTTGTCATTGTACAACCCTAGAAGAAAGCATAAGTCTTTTTGAGCATTCGTCAGGTATGTTTTGATTTTAGGGGCATTCCGTATCAAATCAAACAATAAAATATCAATAAGTAACCCACCATTACACATATCAAGAATGCCAACTCATACAAGTTTTCAAAGTTTGATCATTTTTTTCAAGAAAACATATTTCACCCAAGAGTAAAAAAAGAAAAAAAATCTCGTTATAATATTTTAAAAGTAATAACAAACACATGCAAATTTATTAAAATATGCAATGGTGGGATACATATTCATAATTTACTGCCCGATTCTATGCGGAATGCCCTAACATCAAAACTACCTTGACGCATGATCAAAAGGGCTTATGGCTCTGCTCGAGTTTTCGATAACAAATAATATATACTTTGAATTTTGGAGGCTATTTAAATATCTTTAAAATTAATTGAAAATTTTAGATGAGATAACTCTCTTTGGTGATACCCGAATGTGGAATTTCAACTGCGAAACTTATCTACTTCCCGAATAGGCCGACTTTTTTGCACAAAGCACTGTCGCTGCTAAATGATTAAGAGCTCCGTGAAACATTTTTACTAACGACCCTTAGACTCTAAATGGCAAAGGAGAAAAAAGAGAGAAATTGAAACCGGACAAATTTAAAAGAAAAAGTGGATAAATTAAAGACGCAAAAATATGGGAAGGGCGAAATTTCATGAAAGAAATTAGGGAAAGTTCAAACCAACGAACGTCTCGAATATATTAGTCATATTTAAATTACAAATATCAGCGACACAGTGTAGTTAGAAAAAGGTTTTCTGTTACGTGAGATATATAAGTTAAGATCGTTATACAGAATAATTTTAATATGCTTAAATTTGAAGAGTTTATTTAGATACATCGGGATTTTAAATAATTTGAAATATTTTTGCATATCTGAATTGGTTTTTACATTTTACCATTTTTGTATTATATTTTTGTTTTAATAAACATTTATTGATGAATTCAGTTGGATTACATTCTACATTAAAATATCTTACAACTGATACATTATGTTACGTCAATACTTAACGAGAATTCGGTGTTATGGATCATGAAACTTCCAAAATACACTTTGTCGAAAAGATTTAAGCAATTTTGTTCCCTAATGCAGCTTATAAGAGAATATTGAATTCAAAAGAAATAACTATTTAAAATAAAATGCAGAAAAAATATGCATTCATTTCTAAATTAATAATTCCCTTGCAAATATTTTCGACGGTTAAGTTTACTACGTCAAGCATATTCACAATACCTTCTCGGTTCAGATCCAGAGAACTTTCGACTGATTTTCTAGATTCGGTCATACTGATTTTTAATGTTGTGGAAGTTACGATTGTCTACAGGGTGAGTCATAAATATCGAAACAATAGGCTATCTCCTTAAATATTGCCTCTAGACCCATACTTCCAATTGCAAAAACTCATAAAAAAAGTTGAAGTTTCTGATAATATAAGTTGCAACTCCATGGGGGGTCTAGTTGAAAAAATACGAAAATTAAATTTTTATACGGCCCCCGTAGAGCAAAATTCCCAATTAGGAAATTATTCCTTATCCATTCCTAAATTGAACAAAAAAAATTTCATCTCCCTATCTGAAAACCTGACAGAGATATCAAAATCTAAAATTCTCAAAAATTCGTGACTTACACCACTTTAAACGAAGCGTTTTTCATCAATTTTCAAAGCAAATAAGGGATTGTCCACAAATTGTAACGTTGTTATATATCGGTTTAAGACCGTGCCTCTTATTTGGCCATAATAAAGCAGCGTATTGATTTAAAATTGAAACTTGTTTCTAAAACATGTTGATCGTTAGCACTGAAAGTCTGAATAAATCGTAGTATTTAGGTCCGGTCCTAGATCGACCCATAGGGAAAGAAGTTCAGCCCGGCATGAAATAATGTTAAAATCATAATCCGGACCAGCCAGGAAAAAAAGCTTAAACCATAGACGGCTCAGCCGTGAATTTCTACATAGTTTTTTACTTCAGTATAGTTTAAAATTGTTTTGCGTGCAGGAGTTCTGACCAAAAATATTTAATATAGAATTTCGTTTTTTATATTTATACTTTATATTATTAAAGAGGCTCCAAAGCCTGTGATATATTTATTTTATCTATAAATCTATGTTTATATGTAAATGTTTCACTTATATTTTATTATCGCTAATCCATATCCCGTGCGTTGAAGAATTTGAAAAATGTTATACAGTAAAACCTTTTAAGACGGAATCACATAGGAAAGAAAAAATACGTAATAGACAAATGCATTTCCTATGAAGGTTAAATGGAGTTTATTATATTCTCAGGTATTATTGTATTTATTTTGCATGCATCAACACATTTTCTGTTTAAGACAGAATTCCGTCATAGGCTGGTTTTTTTTCTCTGGTTTTATTTTGTTTATTTTTTTGGCATTTAAATATACTATTCTTAAAAAAAAAAAAAAAAAAAAAAAATTAAAGTTTTTTTTTTGTTTTGTAAAATAAAAGCGGTTTTAAAATTTATGTGGTTTTCGTAAAAATATTGATTAAACCAAATTTTACTTATTTTATGTACGTATTAGTTCTGTGATTTAATTATGGATTGTTCGAGACCGTGATTAAAAATTTCGTCCAATGCAAGTCTAGGAAAAAGGTTGTTGTTGTTGTTGTATGTATGTCGGCCAATTATCTACACTATGGGATATAGGCCCTAAGGGATGGGATGCCCTTCCTTGGGGGTCTTTCTAGGGGAACCTAACCCGTATTTACGCAAGGTTCTAAGAAAACCACGGAAAACGCCGAACGGTTAGGCCGACGGTCGCGATTGGGTTCGAACCCAGCACCTACCGTCTACCAGTTTGAGGTCAGAACCTCTCGGCCACTGGTGGGGCCTAGGAAAAAGGAAGCAGTCCCCTCCGGTATGAAAAATACATTAGACCCGGATAGGCGAGTCTTCAGAAAAAAGTAACGTCACGGTCCTGATCTGACTTGAGCCCAGAATACAGATTTTTTGACAGCCTCTACCGGACGATAAAAAGCTTGAAGTTGAGAGAGCTAATTTTTTAAAAAGGACTTAATCTGCATCTCAGAAAAGCATTCTTTTAAATAACTAATGGCAGTAACACAGTACATTTCGCTTTTCTCTATAATGAATTTTTTTCCGACTACTTCTTGTCTTTAAATTATTAAAAGTTAAGAATTGTTAAAGAAAAAAAGTACAAACTTGAAACATTTTTTAATTATTTTACATTAGTTTTGTTTTAAAAAATGAAAAATTATTTACTTTTGAAAATATGATTTTTTAAAAGTTTTTTTTTTAAATAAATATTTTTAAAGCTCTAAAATAAATATTGAAAAACAAAAACCTCGAAACAAAACTAAAATCATATTTTTATTTTTAGTTAAATAGAAAGAAATTGAAATCCCATAAATAATGTTTGGAGTTATAAGGATTTTTAACTCTCACATTGAAACCAGTACTAACACTATGAAACTTTTTAAATTTTATGATAAATTTTAGCATGTGATTTTCTTAGCAAATTATATGGCTAACCATCAGAAAAAAGGAAAAAAATCAAAATTCTAACTCAAAAGACTCAATTCAACTCATTTTTTACGCGTTTCCTACAACTGTTAAAGTAACATTGTCTTTTGAAATGCGCGCATTTCAATTTGTGTCTAATCCCTTAAAACCTGATGAATTATTCAAACTGTTATAACTCCGCGAATTTTTAAGATATGACGATGCAACTTTTTGTGTATTATTCAGGACTGGACAAGCAAAGTTTCCCTAATTGGAATTTTTATCCTACGGGGGCTGTATAAAAAGTTAATTTTCGTACTTTTTCAAATAGACCCCCCATGGAGTTGCAACTTATCTTATCAAAAATTTCACCTTTTTTTATGAATTTTTGCAATTGGAAGTATGGGTCTAGGGGCAATATTTAAGGAGATAGCCTATTGTTTCGATATTTATGACTCACCCTGTATATCAACCATCTTTCACTTTTAATGCACATTTTTAACGATTGTGTACTAGCTAAAAATTACAGAAATATTTACATAAAGTATTTACATATATTTATAAAATACTTTATCCCGATTGGTGGTCATAAAATAACACGCAGATTTTTTAACTTAATTCTATTTTTATTCTACAGAACTATGAGCGCAAATTCTGACTCTATTTATCATCGAACAACAAGCTAATTAAAACGTAAACAAATTACCGTCTGCGATCGCTATGGTAACCGCACAAGGCATTGCCATTCTAACTGCGAAATATTTCCAACCTTCCGGTGGTAACCATAGCAATCACCATAGAGTATCCCCCCAGTGACGAAGGGTACCGAAGAAACGATATAATTTATAATTATTTTAATTTTTTTTTTTTTTTTTTTTTTTTTTTTTTTTTTTTTTTTTTAGGTCAGAATTCACGCTGGTTGAAAAAAAATTACAAAGATATATACCTTGAAATAAATTTGAAATGCAACAAAAATAAGAAATATAACAAAATAGAGAAATAATATATAGATATGCAAAAATGAACAGTTTTAACAATAATTTCAGGAAGTAATGTAAGATGCCAGTTTTTTAGGAAAATGGACATGTCTGCCCGAACGTGTGACAGTTTTTATTTGGTCAGGATTGCTCTCCGATTTAACAGAGAGTTTTAAATTAGAATTCTCTGGAACAGCTTTCATCAACAAGTCTGATTGAGGAATCAAATGAGCTGGCTTCACACGATCTATTGATACCGTGGACTTACGACCATTGAGTTCGATTGTTATAGTTTTTTCAGTTCTACTTAGAACTTTGTGAGGACCAGTATATGGTTGACACAATGGAGGTTGTACATGATCCACTCTTAGAAAGATGTGTGAACAAGATGTCAAGGAAGGGTGTATATAGAACTTCTCGTGGCAGTGAGCTGATGTAGCAACTGGATTTAACTGCCGCATGGTGTTTCTTAATTGAGTGACGAAGTTCTCGTTGCATGGTAGGATTAAAGATTCATCCAGCATGTCACATGGCAGTCTCAACGTAGTGCCGAAAACAAGTTCAGCGCAAGAAGCTTGTATATCTTCCTTCACTGCTGTGCGAATGCCTAGTAAAACTATCGGCAATACTTCAGTCCATCTATTGGTTTCGTGAGCTTTGATGGAGGACTTTAAATGTCGGTGAAATCTTTCGATAATGCCATTGGATATAGGATGATAAGCTGTGGTTCGGATCTTCTTTGTTCCCAACATTTTCGTAAATTCATCAAAAATCGCTGATCGCATTTGGGGACCTTGATCCGTGGTTATGAGTGAAGGACAACCAAATCTTGAAATACAGTCCTTGAATATGGCATTGCAAATTGTTTTGGCTAGTGTATCAGATATGTGTATAGCTTCTGGCCATCTGGTAAATCGGTCGATAATCGTTAAAAGATAGCTGAAACCGTCCGATCGAGGCAAGGGACCCACAATATCTATGTGAATCTGGGAAAAACGTGCATCAGGAAGAGAGAACGTGCCAAGAGGTGCTTTGGTGTGCCTTTGTATTTTGGATCTTTAACACGACTCACAGCAACGAACCCAGTTTTTGATGTCTCGTTTCATATTTGGCCATACGTATCTGGAACAAATTAATTTTGTGGTGGCTGCTATGCCAGCATGAGATAGGTTGTGCAAATGTTCGTATATCAGTCGACGAAAGGAGCTAGGAACTAAGGGTCGAGGCGTACCTGTGGAAGTATCACATAGTAGGTTACGATCAGAAATGAGGCAAGGTTTCAGTTCCAATTTTAGCGATGAACTATACAGCAGGTTTTGTAGTTCTGAATCATCTTTCTGAGCTTCTGCAAAATCATCAAAATTTAAGATTGGAAATTTTGAAATAGAATCAATTTCAATTCTTGAGAGACAATCTGCTAAAGTGTTTTTGGAACCTGGTACATGTCTAATGTCAGTGGAATATTGGGAAATAAAATATAAATGGCGTAATTGCCGAGGCGAGCATTTATGGGGATTTTGTTTAAATGCATAAATTAACGGTTTCTGATCAGTATAAATTTTAAAATTTCTCCCCTCTAACATATGCCGAAATTTCTTTATTGCTGAATATATAGAAAATAATTGCCGGTCATAAGTTGACCAATTCCGCTGACTCTTGTTTAATTTCATAGAAAAAAATGCTAAAGGTTCATAATGTTCCTTAAAAAATTGCATAAGAGTGCCGCCGATCGCGACATCTGAAGCGTCAACCCATATACTTAACTCAGCACCTGGAATGGGATGCCGTAAAAGAGCTGCTTGAGCTATGGAATTTTTGGCATCTGTGAAAGCCTTTTCAGCATTTTCGTTCAAATTAATCGGTTCGGAAGTTTTCGGAACACGGGAACGAGATTTCTTTCTGTTTGGATAGCCTTCTAATAATTGCACTAAAGGCGCAAGTATGTGTGCAGCTTTATAAATAAAGGATCTATAAAAATTAAACATTCCCAAAAATCGTCGAAGTTGAGATAAAGTTGTGGTTTGTGGAAAATCAATTATGCATTTAACTTTATCAGGAAGTGGCTGAATACCGTGTTCAGATATTCGAAATCCTAAGAAATCGATGGTAGGTTTACCAAATGTGCACTTGGAAACATTTATGCACAAATCATATTCTTCTAATTTGGAAAATAAGGCTTTTAAATGATGATAATGCCCCTCTTCATTTTTAGAGGCAATAAGTATATCATCAATAAAAGCATAAACGCCAGGTAAATCACGTATTATTTCGTCGATGAATCTCTGAAATGTGGCAGATGCGTTGCATAAGCCAAACTGCATGCGTGTGTTTTCGAATAATCCGAAAGGTGTGCATATCGCTGTTTTAGGAATATCATCAGGATTGATTGGTATTTGATGATACGCTTTGATTAGGTCAATGTGACTAAAAATTTTAGTGTTGCGTAAATTAGCAGTAAAATCAGCTATACACGGAATCGGATATCTATCTTTTACAGTTTGCGCATTCAAGGCACAATAATCACCTACAGGTCTCCACTCCATTTTTTGGAACCATGTGCAAAGGTGATGCATAATTGCTACATGAAGGTCTTAAATGTCCGAGTTGTATCATATTTTGAAATTCCATTTTAGCGATTTTCAGGCGATCCGGAGCTAACCTTCGAGGTTTTCCCACAACTGGAGGTCCTTTTGTTGTAATAAAATGCATTGTGTTGTGTTTAACAGGCTGATTAGGATCTCGTAATTTTGTTATAGATGGAAATTTTATTAGAAGTTTATTATATATACTATCGATATTGATTGTTTTTACTGAATGAATGGATGCACATTTCATGTGGCCTGTCGTTTCAAATTTTGTTTTTAAGTCCCTTAGACATTTATGACGAAGATCTGGGACCAATTCGAAATTATGGAGAAAATCTGCTCCTAATATTGGTGTACTAACATTTGCCACTAGAAAAGTCCAATTGAATTTTCGCCTTAAGTTAAAGTCTAGAGAAAGGGTTTGTTGACCATAAACATTTATAGTTGAAGAATTAGCAGCCAAAAGTGTTTGTACGGGTGGATTCCGTTTTTGTAAATTATTGGCAGGAAGGATTGACACATCCGACCCTGTGTCGACCAGAAAGGAAACATTTGTTGTCCGGTCTTTAATGAACAGGCGACGTGACTGCTGAGGCAAAGAATAAGTCGCCTCTACTCTTTGCTTATTTCGTTTCCCGACCAAGAACATGGTTTTACGCATTTTTCTTCTTTACATTTTGTTCCAAATCGTCGATGGTACCAACAAATAGATGAATCGCGCTTAGCACTGTTATTTCGCTCGCGAGGATTACTCGAATTTCTACGGTATGGTGATCGCCCACGTGGAAAAGCAATTTGATCGATGCGCTTATTTAGTTTTTCAATTTTTCTCATAAATTTATATTCTATTGACTGTTCATTCGCGCTGGACACGGTAAATGCAGAAAGAGGGGACGGAGTAATCTCCGAAATCCGATCCGAAATTTCCGCAGCCTTTTCAAGGGTTAAATCAGAAACAGCCGCTAAAATTGTTTGAACAGAATTTGGTAAACGCGTCAAAAATAACTCTAACATTAAATTGTCAGGAACATTTAGGGATTCCGCGCGACGTTTCATGCTACGTAATAAATCTGAAGGTTTCCGATTGCCTAGTTCTTCTCCAGACAATAGTTGCTGTATTTCTTGCTGAGATGACTCTCCCGAACGCGCAATTAATTCCTTTTTTAAGATACCATAAGGATCGGTAGCATCCGGTTGCATTAATATGTCACGAACAATTGATGCAATATCGGGTGGAAGATGCGACACAATATAGTTATATTTTGTAACAGATTCTGTTATTGCTTTGGGGGTAGCTAAAGCAAATGTACTTTCGCTCATTACAAACCAAAGCGCCGGATCCGATCTATTATATATGGGGATTTGAACAGCATCGACATTAGACATGATTTATAATTGTTAATATAGAAAAAGCACAGTTAAATCAAAATAAAATTCGCGAGTTAAAATTTTACTGTAAAATAATAGAAGAAATATCAGAAAAATGATTCAGAAGTACTTATCTGTTTAGCAGCTAACATATCCATAATCATTCTGCATGATTTACTTCATCACAATGGAACAAAGTCTCCTGAACAATCTACGAAAATCTCACTTTCCAATTGCTCATGGTATTTTTCTACAGTCCAGAGGTCACCAAATATCCCGATTGGTGGTCATAAAATAACACGCAGATGTTTTAACTTAATTCTATTTTTATTCTACAGAACTATGAGCGCAAATTCTGACTCTATTTATCATCGAACAACAAGCTAATTAAAACGTAAACAAATTACCGTCTGCGATCGCTATGGTAACCGCACAAGGCATTGCCATTCTAACTGCGAAATATTTCCAACCTTCCGGTGGTAACCATAGCAATCACCATAACTTGTTGAATTTCTAGAAATGCAACGAAGAACTAACAAAGTTTTCTAATGCAATATTCTTAACAATTGCATCTTATTTCATATTTTGCATAAATAAATTGCAACAAATTATATATTCTATTTTTTATTGTTAGTATTAATACAAACAAGAAAAAGGAATTCAAAAAATTAATTATAAGTTTATCTAAAACATTAGATATCAAATATATATTTAAAAAGTATATTAAAATATAAATTGATTTTTTTAATTGCTATAAAGTCTTAGATATTACTTAAATTTCAAGAGTTTACAGATATTAATTAAATAAAAACAAAATGTGAATACAAAAGTTTTCTTTTCTACTTTCATAAACTGATTTATTTATTTTCAGAAAAACATTTTTACTAAGCAAAACAACATAATCTAATTTGTACGAGGCATTTTGTGACGAAATTTTAATTAATTTTTTTGATTAAGAATACGCACTGTAAAAGCAGCCTGTTAAAGTAATATGTAAATAGCGCCCTGTTATACAAGTCACTTTAATTAATGAATTTAGATGGAACATTTAAAAGCGACCGACAGATTCTTCTCGTTACACCTTTAAATTTCATTTAAAAAAAAAATAAATAAATAAAAATATCTGAAAACATTAAATTCATCATATTTAAATATTTATCCTTGTGAATAATGTTTTAAATAAATCATTTATTATTTTTGTAATTACATTGTTTACAATTAAATAGTAAGTTATTTTGTTTTAGTATTACATTTAATATTTTTAATATATTAAAGTGATACCTGAAAATTTATATTTCCTTTAGCATTCTGAAAATTTATATTTCCTTTAGCCTTAAAATACCAAAATAGTCTAATAACTTTATGTATGATAAACATATAATTGTGTAGAGTACACTTTTACTACAAACCTCATTACCATTATTGGATTTTGAGTTGCATACGGAGATTTGCACACGGTTGGTTACTCATCTACTGTGCGAAAGTTTACCAGGAAACACATTTGCAAATTCTTCAAAATAACTTCCTTTTTTAATAGATAGGAACATTTCTTACGGGTATTTTTGATTGGTATACAGATCGAAAATAACTACCGTTATATTTAATGTGGATAGTCTGGAATGAAACGTTTGTAAGGGACACACACTTGCACAACAACCTCCAAATCAGCCCTGTATAAATGTAAGGACCGTTGATGCATTTGTCTAAATGATCAAACAAATTTTGCAATTGGACCATTCCATACAAAATGAACAAATCAGGTGTGGGTGACATGTCGTAATTTTATTGAAAATCATCATAGAAGTAGATCATATTCATTTATGAGGAAGTTCAAAATAATAGATTTCAGACTTCTTTATTTGAGTACAAAAAAATTCATTAAATGTTGATACAGAATCAAAATCTTGAGTGTATGCTTGAAATTTCAAGTTTGATTTTTAGCCTTAGGAACGGAAAGGTTGTTTTAAAAATATTTACACTTAAGAGCAAACAATAAGTAACAGATTTGCGTAATTTAGTAGTAGTTGTGGTTTTATTCTGTAATTTAAAAATAAATAAATAACAAAAAAATACATTAAAGAAAAATATATGATTTTGCAATTCTTTTTTTAAGATGAAGGGAATAAATTACAACTTTCAAACTTTGATGATTCGATCTTAATATGCAATACTACATCAAAAACCAATTTCGTAGATGTTTTAAAAATCCTTTCATTTTTATAGCTTTTCTAATTTTTAAAAAGATTAGAAATTTTCAATATTTATGACCAATTTAGGATTAGTCATGGTGTTAACATAATATTATTACTCATTTTTTATAAAGATCGATTTTCAGAGATTACAATATTAAAAAAAAAAAATTCTGTTAAAAAGTTTTCAAGATAAAGACCTTTAAACTTGCAACTGTCGATGATTGCACCCATGCCATTCTACATTACAAAATTTTAAAATGTCCAATACAGCAAAAATAATTTATTTTTTGTCGATATATTTTGCAGAGTTATATATGAATATGAATTGAACATTAGCATTAAATTGGATTAAAATTCGCTCCTACGCAGCCACGGCTTTTTATTATTTATTTATTTATTTATTTATTTATTTTTGGTTATTTTACGTGGAATGACCTAATAGTAGCCCATTGGAATGCAAAAAAAAAGTTCCATTGTGCCGTAATTTGATTGTTAATCAGATTTTTGGGAATCCGATTTCATTCGGAGACTTTTTTAAACTCTATTTTTGACACATTTTTCTTTTGCTATTTTTCAGTATAATTTAACACAGAATAAAGTAAAGTGCAAAAAAATATGTAATAACTTAGAAATTTTTTTAAATACAGCAGAATTTTGGTACTTTTTAAGCATTTTTTAAATAAAAACAGTACCGTCTAAAAAGACGAAAATCTAAAAGTCACACAAATGATTATATATAATTACTTGAAAATTGCAGTAACGATGAATTTTTACGTTTAATTTTTCATAAAAACCTATATATAAATTAATAAGTCCCTTTCAGGTAATTCTTTAGTTCATTACACTCTAGACACTATCGAAAAGCTACACACAAAAAAAAGACGTCTAAAAAAGACGAAAATCTAAAAGTCATATAAATGATTATATATAATTACTTGAAAATTACAGTAACGATGCAGTTTTATGTTTAATTCTTCATAAAAAACCTATATGTAAATTAATATAAATCCCTTTTCATATTTATTTACTTAGAACAGGTGTCACAAATAAAAAATTAAAAAGTTGACATGTTTCGGTTCATTCATAAGCACCGTATTCATAACACATAAAATCAGTAGAAAACTAAATGATACTGGATATAAATTTAATTTAAAAACCCAAAACCCAAAACACTGCCCCCCCTATGATCGCGAATAGCCATTGCCACCGCGGCATATAAATATATCATATTTTCATCACATATTAAATTTAATATGTACAAAATTAATATTAATATAAGTAGCAAATTAAATGACACTGGATATAAATATAATTAAAAAACACAAAAACACAAAATATTGCGCCCCCTATGATTGTGAATAGCCAATTTTACCGCGGCTCCCCCTATTAGACTCACCCTCTAAATATTTATTAAATAATTGTAACCACAATCTCGGAATGTCATAAGAATAAGAATCATTACAAACCCTATCCCTCCTAAAATATATCTCTATGGATTCACGGATGATTGATTTTCGGAATAAACTTGAAATGAACACTAATCTACTATCTTTAAAACAAATCTTAACTCCCCTCTTTAAAAACAATCTTGATAACGCAGTCTTATCCCTACCAAATTTTATGTCACATTCATGCTCTTTCTTTCTAACCCCAAACTTTCTACCTGTCATACCGATGTAAAAATTAATATCCCCCCTTCATTCTCATATGGAATTTCATACACCCCCGCTAGATCATCCTGTGGAACCGGATCAAAAGCTCTGTATAGAAGATGTTTTAACTTAGGAGGTGGCTTAGCAACTAATTCTATTTTAAACTTTTAAAATTTAGCTTTAAGCCTCTCAAAATTACCCTTTATATAAGGAAACGATAGTCTTTTAACCCCAATCTCTTCCCCCTTCTCACATGCATTATCAACCAAATTACAATTAACCTGAGAATTATTTTTACTCCTATAATTTTTAACCAATTTATTAATTTTATCCTTTTTGTAACCATTCAACTTAGCAATATTAAAAATATAATTGAACTCCTCATACAAAAATTCATCAGAACAAATAATAAACGCACGATTAACCATGAACCGGAATGTAGAAAACTTATACCCAAAGGGTGAATACGCAGAGAATGGAATAACATGCTGACTAGCTATATCCTTCCTGTAAACTTTCTTTTTTAACATAGGACCCTCCCTAATAAACTAACCCTCCCGCGGTAGCATTGGCTATTCACGATCATAGGGGGCGCAGTGTTTTGTGTTTTGGGTTTTTAAATTATATTTATATACAGTGTCATTTAGTTTTCTACTGATTTTATGTGTTATGAATACGGTTCTTATAAATGAACCGAAACATGTCAACTTTTTAATTTTTTATTTGTGACACCTGTTCTAAGTAAATAAATATGAAATGTTTTTTATACGTAAATGAAAAAGGTGAAGTGATTTTGTTCTAGTTTTTAATTTTGAAAAAACTAAAGCTATCAATAGTTTTAACATTTAATATAAATCCCTTTCAGATAATTCTTTAGTTCATTACACTCTAGACATTGTCGAAAAGATACACACACAAAAAAAAAATCATGGTTGTAGGATTATAGAATTTTGAGTTAGAGTAAAAAAAGTCGCAAAAGTTGTTTACTTTTTCCAAAGAAAATCTAATATTTCAAAAAAACGTTTTTCATGTTTTCGACTTTGGTTTAAATTAACGTCATCTGCTTTTTGGAAAAGATCTGTAAAATGGAGATGCTAGTACAATTTACTTTTTTAAGGGAAATAGTTCCGTTAATTACATTTTGAAGTTTACAGGAATATATCCGTTTTAAAATCAGTGCTCCCGTCCCGAGTACCAGTGTAATCAGGCAGATAATTTTAATCAAGTTAAATCATCATCAAAACCATCAATAAACTCCAACCGGAATCCTTTCGAATTTTAAGATATTTGTTTGAAGAGCACGAACTGTTTTATTTGAGCGTAAAATATATTTGAACACTGTTAACAGTATTAAACTTTTATCTACCACATTATCAATTCGTAGAAATTTTACATTCTAAAGCATTTTAAGCAAATTGTTTCAATTAAATTAAGATATTTACATAATCATTCAAAACATATTTTGAGGATTTTAGAAGGATTGAAGGATTTAGAAGGATTAATTATATTGGAATTTACAGGTATTTTGTACAATTTCTATAACCTAACTCAAATCATTTGTTTTTAATTATTTTCTTAGTATTTTGTAGAATTATAAAAATTACAAATATGATGTTCTTATTATATAAATATAGAAATATTTCCACATTGAATAATCCCCATCCCTTTCCAACAGTGCCAAGAAAGCTGAAAAGATGCAAAGGCAAAACAAAACATCCTTTTAAAAATATTTTTGTTTTATGTAACCTATTACTTTTGGAACAAGATAAAGTAATGTATCTGTAACTCATTCTAAACAGTATTACAACTGACGTATTAAAAGAATTTTATAATTATTTATTTTAATAATATTTATAAATACCGTCGGTAAATAAAGATTTAAGTGTTTTTTATTTTTGAGTTTTCATTGTGTGATTTTGCTGATAAACCTTTGTATTTAAACCTTGCTTCTTGTGTGATGCGTTCTGTTACTGAATATTATACAATTGACTTCATGTTTATATTTTAATCATACTTTATCACCAAATGATAAATATTTATTTAAAATTACATAAAGCTATATTTTATCGCCGTTCCACCTAATAGATTCTGAAGGGCTAAAGCTATCTATACTACTTAAAGAACAAAACGCTCTGTCTGTGTGTGTGTGTGCGTGAGTGAGTCTGTGTGTCTGCGATGACTAGCAAAATCTATGGGACGTACGAAGCTCAAAAGTTTTATGAGAGTAGCCAATATCTCTCTTAATGCACCTAATGCTCAGAATTAAAAAATTCTATTTATTAACTGAGTTATTAATTAAATTCCAAAGCTCACTCTCTTAAAAATCGCCTTTCTTCGCTTTTTTTCCTTTTCTTTTCTTATGGTTGGTTGGTTGCATAAAATTTTCACAGAAATAATTTAAAAAGCTGGGACAGACCTTTAAAATTCATAGACTGGCAAACTGTCAGTTTAAATGAGGATATTTTTAATCACAACTGCTGTACGCCATGGAGGAAAAAGATAGGTGGAGATGAGGTAATCCGAAAAAAAGGTTTGCAATATGAAACCATTTATTGCTGAAATTTTAATGTCTCAAACAAAAGCACGAGGAAGGAATTTTGTATTAATAAGACGAATTGAAAGAAATGAAATACAGCTGAAGCATATTTTACGAAGAAATAGTAATTTATTAAAATGTTTTTTTTTCTATTATATTATTTATTAAATTAAATGTTTGCTTTTAAAATAATTGAAATTGGAAAATTAGAAATAATTAAATGTCAAAATAAAATTAAATAAAATATTGAAAACATTTGATTTGAACTAAAAATTGTATTAATAAATGTTTTTTATTTCAGAACTTTTTAATACTTTATAACTTAGATGAAATTTTTTTATGATTTAACAAAATATTAATAATTCCATGCCAATATATAAAATATATTGTTGAAAACATTCTTTTTAAACCATGCATGAAAACTTAAATAATAAATGTTAATCGAAAATCTAGATTTTAGAGTGCAGACGATTTTAATACATTAAGGAAAGAATGTTAACTTTTCAAGCAAAATCTTAAATGATGCTTCTATATTGATATTTCAAAGTCATGTGATAAAAATAATCAAATAATTCTTGCCTATGATTGATCTATTTGTATCTTTTATGCATTCCGATCGTGTATTACAGCCAATAATGGCACAAAACGTTATTTTTTAAAAGAAAATTTAGTCAGCTGTTAAATAACAGTTTAGAAGGTAAAAGACAAAAACAAAGACATACTGGTTGGAACCAATTTGAATTGATCGGAGTGTCAAAGCACATGGTTTTGTTGGTGCTTATTTGGACTTACTGTAGCGGATTTTAGAGTAACATTTTTAGCGTCACCCCAAGACATAATACAGCCACTCTATTAATTTCTTTTTTCTGTATGGTTGTACGCAGATTTTTGGCATTTCGAACATTAGAATGTATGAGTCATCAGCTGTGTTGCAGTAAAAAATTACACAACACTTTTCTAGGACATTAGATTAATTTTGAAACACGATTATTCTATCGGTAAGTTAATTATATCCGATGAAATTTTTCCATTTTTCAATTTTGGGTGAAAAAAGTCCTCCAGTGTTCGTGTCCGGGATAGCTCAGTTAGTAGAGCGTTGGCGGCTTCAGCCAATACGTCCTTGTTTCGAATCCTGGCCAGGACTTTTTTCACTCAAAATTGAAAAATGGAAAAATTACATCGACTTTTCTAGGAGTTTATTTTTTTAAGCAAATCTGATTATAACATTAATGTTCAGACTAATTTAAAAATAACCCGATCCCAACCAGTAAAAAAAAAAAAAAAAAAAAAAAAAAACCAGACCACACTCCGATCCGTGATAGACAACATTTCCGTAGGTATAAACCCGACCGAACCTAAAAATTCTCTTTGAAAAAAACTATGAATTTGATAACTGACCCGAACCAAACCTGAATCCCGCAAAAATGTCCAAATGAAGCATAACCCGATCCAAAACAAGACAAAATAATTTTCGTGTGCATGAAACCTCACCCGAACCTAAATATTTTCTTAAAATCCCGAAATATACCCGAACGAAATCTGAAACCGATAAAAATGTTCCAAAGAACTATAACCCGATTCCTGCAAGAGAAAATACTTTCCGTGATCATAAACCCGACTCAAATCTAAAAAATTCCATTTGAAAAATCACGAACTTTGACCCAGACCACATCTAAATCTGACCAAAATATTCGAAAGAACCATAACTGGATTCGAGTAAGGCAAAATAATTTCCGTGGACATTAACTTGATACGAACCTAAAACTCCAATTAAAAAAAAAAAAAAAAAAAAAAAAAAAAAAACCCTGAAATTTGAATTGAATCAAATCTGAATCTGACAAAAACATTTCAAAGAACCGAAACCGAATCCGAATTTCCATGGACATGAACCGAATCTGAACCTAAAGAATTTTTTTTTTGAAAAAAAACTCTAAATCTGAACTGAACCAAATCTGAACATGACAAAAATATTCCAATGAAGCATGTTCTTATTCGAACAAGGCAGAATAATTTCCGTGACACGCAAGAAAACCCGAACCCAAAAATTCTATTTGAAAAAAAAGCCGAAATCTGAATTGAACCAAATCTGCTCCCGACAAAAATATTCCACAGAACCATAACTGGATCCGAGCAAGGCAAAATAATTTCCATAGACATGAATCCGACCCGAACATTAAAATTCAATTTCAAAAAATACCTAAAATCTGAATCGAACGAAATCTGAACTCGATGAAAATATTCTAATGAATCATGACCAGATCCAAACAAGACAAAATAATTTCCATGGACATGAACCAATATATGGTTAGGTAACATTTAAGTTGCAATCACATTACGGATTTTGTTTACATCTTTGATTATGTTTAATTTCCCGTTTATGTTTAATTTATAGTTTGGTCACGGTTAAGTTAAGTTAAAGTTAATTTGCATTTATGTTACGGTTAGAAAAATGATAGGTTACAATATAGTGAAGGCTAGGTTACATTTATGTTATATTTGATTTACGGTAGGGCACTGTTAAGTCGCAGTTAGGTTACAGGCAGGTTATGTTTACGGTACAAAAGTTTACTGTTAGGAATTTATCCACATAGTGAACATTACGCATGATTTGATTAAAAATAACAGTTACTTTTGTTAAATGGCTCTAAAATTATAATACTATATACCAACCTTTTAGCTACCATCGAGTATCGATTTCATTCATGGTATAGTCGGATTTAAGAGTGATGTAATTAGTTTGAAATTCAAAATATTTCACTTGGGATTTCTAAGTGAAAAAAATAACTAGTTACGTGACTTAACAGTGATTTTTACGGGTAAATATCAACACTTTAACACAAAAATCGCTCAATCGTTGGATACATATTCCCTCCCGCGTTTCTCATTGCTCATTTTGAGTATTTTTAAAGCTTAATATTAGTTGTTTTTTAAACCGATTTTTCACACAGTCAGTGGCCACGTATTTCAGATAATACATTTTTGGATGTTTCGGGTTAATGATAAAATCATACAAATTTCAAGTTCATTTTTTATTGTTAATACGGACCCGGGCAACGGCGGGCGGGTCAGCTAGTATATTCATAAAAGGGGAATCTAGGTACAGCAATGCACTACTAAATGAAAACGCCTACGGCGCTACCTGGGGCAGAGCAGCAGAGTTGGAAATAATTTTAGCTATTAAAATAAAAATACATTAGTGTACACAATTTTTTTAAATACACCAAGTAATGTTTTAAATGTACTAACATTAAATTAAAGACAACAGATATAGTTTAAATGTACTAATTTGAAATTGCATTATTCCGAACCCCGGAAAATTCTATGAGTTAATTATAAACTATTTGAGTTTTTAAACGTGCGAATTCATTTTAATGTATTTTATTTAAATAGATTTTCTTATTTTTATTTCAGAGGCTTCGTTTTTAAAAATATGAAATATCCATATTTTGTGTATCTCACCTTTGAATACAGCATTATATTCAAATGCATTGGCTATAAGAAATTTAATTTTCAGAAGTTTTTATTAAGATTACGTATCTATATTTTATATCTGAAAACTTAGCATGACAGTGCATAAAACATGAATGCACAAAAATGCATTTTTAATGCATAAAAGCTTATTGCAATAAAGATCTCGTAATTCCAAAACTGTGCAATTTATCTGCTTTCTGTTAATAGTTTAATAGTTAATAGTTATTTCTTAAAATTCTCAATGTTCCCTTTGTTAGACTAGCTGTAATGTTTTCTTAACTTATTAGATTCTAGCGCATCTAGATTTAGTTATTTGATCTAAAATATTTTTTATAAATAACCTTCTTTAAAATGGTAGTAATAGCTATTCAGAGAAATAATTTTAAAATATTAAACAGCATGTATATGGTATACAATTAAACAAAATTTAAACTTACATTATGAACATTTACTAAATGTATGTTTAATTTATGTATTAAAGGGAGTTTAAATCTTATTACAAATATCTGTTTAATACAAATTCTATCCACTCATTTTACCAATGTTTTAGACTTTTTCTAAAGAGTCGTTAAACTTAAAAAAAGACCTGTGTGAATTCAATTTGAAAAGGGATTAATTATAATGTGCATCATTAAAAATATTCTTTGTTTTAAAATATCGCTTAAAAATAAACATTTAACCAAATGATATGCATTTGCGTTTTATACAGAGAAATTATTATACTCGATATTGTAATTCGAATTCGTGCGAAAAACATATTGTAATATCCTGCATGCCCAAAAAAGGATAAATCTATAACAGATTGTCACACACTGCTTTGTAATGAATTCATCTTCCTACCATTACAAAAATATTTCAAAATCCTCATACTGTTATTCTATATACAATAAATTTGTTTGAGTATTTAAATAAATTCAGACAATTTGCTACAAGCTGCTAAAAAATATTACCCAATCATTAATTTACTTCCAAGCTAGGATAAAATAAATAAACAAAATAAACAGAAAGAAAAGTTGAAAAAATATAAAAAAGCCAAAACGAATAGAAAAAAAAATATTTATTCTCCCATTTTACCTATTCATAAAATGTTACTGTCATCATTAGTGGAAAAAAAGTCCCTCTCCTTTTACTGGAGGTAAAACTCTGCATCAATTTAAAAATAAACACTTATTTAATCCTCTTTGAAAGGAAATTCAACCTAACGACATGTGACATGTTGAGGTTTCCGACCTATGTAAAATTAAGAAAATTTTGCTAAAGATTTACCATAGTGTATTTTACATAAAAATGCAGATGGAAATGAATATATGTATATATTAATATAGCATAAATTTACACATATATACATTAAAAAAAACATTATAAATTAGTCTTTAAAACCTAATTAACTTTTTATGTAATTTTTGAATGATTTCACTGTTTAGTACACTTAAAAAATGTTTATTATATCATCTTATAATTTGTTTTGATATAAAAAAAACATACTATTTGAGAATAACACGTTCTATTTCACTAACAAGAAAATAAAAAAAAATATATATAAACTAAACATGTGAAGAACATTGTTTTCATTATTTTAAAGAAATTTTTCTCGAACATAAAATGCTAGATCTTTTTTGAGAAACACGTCAGTCACATAAAATTTGGGAGGTTTCAAATGTTTACCTAAATTAGAACTATAAAAAGTTTACTGAAGTATAAAAAAACACATTTCGAAAAAAAAAGACACACACATATTTACATATATTTATACCCACAATGCTTCAAATGTATTATTTTAAAACTTTTCCAGTTCCATAATCATTTAGCACCATAAATTTTTAAATATTTTTTGTTATCAATAATTAAAAACTCAAAATTTTGAAAACATTTCAACGCCATTTGTTTTTAAACTTAAGAATAATAAGTAAGAAAAGCGAATGTGTGGTTTTTTTTTAAATAAAAATTTTCTGTACATGCACTGCAATGTTCTTTATTTTTAATAACACTGAGTATCCATTCCTGTAATAATAAAAGTAATTCGTTGAGCATTGGTTTATTCACGCTAAACTTTATTTACTTCAAGCTCTGTGTGAGCTCAGCAAAAAATAATCATAAGTTTAATAGTACTTATTAAATGCTCAAAAAGCATTCCACATTATATGTTTCTTCCACTTACGTATATTTATTTAAATCCTTTTTGTATCGTTTCATACATTAATATATTTTGTCACTTTAAAAATTTTATACACTTCCAATAGTAAAACAAAATACTGTTTTTTTCCTGTTTCTGTTTTAACAGATATTTTGAAATACATAGACCAGACTTTTTAATCGATCTCTTTAAAATAAAATGTTTAATGATTAAATTGTAAATATTACTATGTAGGTTGTTATTTATATTCCTGGCTTTTGCAACAGGAAGTTTTACTAGGTGATCGCAGACGATTTCAATTGAAAGTATGATATGTTTCTTAGTAAATTTTTAAGAACGATTTGCAATTGAACCTTGTTGTTATTTACGGTAAATTGAAAAATTCATCTTCTGCAATTAATAAAATTGACTTTTAATATTTTCATACGATTATTTTCCATAAATTTTAATTTGAATCGTCAAGACTATTACAGCCATGAACTTATCTCTTTATACACTGAAGAAACACCATTCTACAGCACTGTAAAACTGGTATAACGAATTAAATCGTGGTCGATGTTAGCTCCGGGACAAATTAAGTGAAGGTCTTCCAAAATCAGTTGTTGACCTAGAGAATTTTAATGCTGAGCGACTGATCAAGCAAGATCGTCACGTGAGATTAACGGATTTTTGGACAAAAAATTAACTGCATTAGTAAGAAATTACGTGAACATTTAGGAGTAAAAATAAAATATTTGCTATGAATCCTGCGTAATCTGACGAACACTCAAAAGAAACATATTTTATATAAAAAGCAAATTATCCAGGATAAGATTTTCTAATTTAGATTGGTACAGGGAAATGTTGAAGGTTCATAAAGGTTCATCAAAGGTTGTGTAAATCATCAACATATTTGATTCATTGTGTATCTATGTGCATATGCCGGAAACAAAACGGTAAATGACTGAATGGGTTTTTAATGATGAGCCAACTTCAAGAAAATTCGATGAAGAAGCACAGCAAAGCAAATAGTTGCCTGTTTCTTCGGCATTACTGGTCACGTGTGAAATGTGGCAATAGAGCAACGCAAGACTGTCAGACCATTCCTTTATAGTTTATTATAAAGGACTATTTGATTGCAAGAAGTCTTGTAAAAAATTCAAAAGATAGCTGGAAAACAGACAAATAATTCTTCATCATGAAATTGCGAGCTCTTACACATCGGCTCAAGGGAATTTCTGAAAGACAAAAATATTGAATTCATTGGTTATCCGCCACGAAATCATGTTTTGGAACCAAGTGATTTTTATTTCTGCACATCCAATTAAATTACGTGGACAACGATATTCAACACCCTAAGATGGCGTGGTGTTTCCAAAATGCATGTTTGTGAAGTACCTTCACGGGAATGGAAACAGTGCTTTGAAAATTGGTTCAAATTTAATCAAGAGATTAAATTTTAATTAATTAAATTTGCATTAACCCTTATGGGGAATATTTCGAAAAACAATAAATCGAGTGACGATAATAAATATTTGTTTTTTTTTTATTATTACGCGCAAAATTAAAATTTCAACCCCCGTATACACTGGAATAGTAATTATAAAAAAAATCTTATCCTGGATAATTTGCTTTTTATATAAAATATGTTTTAGATTTATGTTTAAGCAAATAATTTTTGTTCACTTATTAATTTATGTATGACATGAAAAACAAAAAAGTGAAAAACAAGGCTTCAGATACTATATGTTGACCTTTTCAATTTAAAATATAGATGTAGACAGTCAGTATTTAGTAAAATAAGCTAAATTTGAAATTAATAATTAATAAAATGAAAATTTCTTTGGTAATAATGAATATAAAGGTAAAAAATATAGAGTGGAATATTTTTCCTCTGACTGTCCAGGGTACATGATACTATCACTGCGCTATTTTCTTTTGCAATTTACACGAAAAATGCGCGTGTTGTTGCTATATATTTTTAATTAATGTGTCATAAGGATTGTCAACGTTATGAAGATTTAAAACTAATTAAAAATTTTACATGTAAAGCTCATTTTTTCATCGTTAATCTGAGTTTTATGACAGAAAAATAATTTTCAATTTTAATTTTTGACATTTATGTCATACATTAAGCTGTGCATAAATAAATGATAAAAATCTATTTATGAAAAAATGCACAAATAAGCAAAAAAAGCATAATAAAGTAATCCTAACACGTTATTAAAATTCAAATGTATTATAGATAAGCAATTTATGAAAAATGACGATCTCGAAATATTTCCTAGAAAAAAAAAATTATTTTTTTATTAACAAAAATACTTTTCTTAATAAAATAAGAAATGAAAATCATTCACCAGGCATATATTGCAAAACACTAGCAGGCTTTTATTAGGAAAATGTATTTTTTTAAAGGAAAATAGGTATAAAAATAAACAAATCAAATAAAAGCACCACTCAATATTTTCCCCCTTTGAAATCATAATATAATGATACTTACTTCTATCCCTGGGCCCTACCAGTGTTCGAAAGTTTCTGCTGTCTAATGTAACAGATGGAAGTTGCTCGTTTCAAACTCAATGCTCCCATCGGTTTTATCGTTTGGATTTTTCCATGGGTTTCTTCTTATCTGGGATTTCCTTGAGTAAACATTGGTTAGATTCCATTAAACAGACACCCACTGAGGGTAATCACCCTCATTAGGATCTATATACCTTGTCTTGATAATTAACCGTCATAAACACAACCAATCAACCTTCAGCCCCTAAAAACACGATTCATCGTGTTTAAAATTAATCTAATGTAATTTCGTATGCAGCGATTTTCTGCAGTTCCATATATTGACCTTCGATTTATTTTGTTGAGCTGATCCAGAGTGTCAGACCAGATTAAGTGATCGTTGAGGTAAATTGGATGAAATAGTCCTTCAGTGTTCGTGTCCGGGATCGCTCAGTTCATAGAGCATTGGCTGTTTAAGCCAATACATTCCTGGTTCGATTCCTGGACCGGACATGTTTCACCCAAAAATTGAAAAATGGAAAATATACAACTGTTACAATATAATAATGTCATCTCAGCTGCCAGTATTTTACTGTAAAATGTGACCATTCAAGTACTGCTATTGTTCGCTTCCGGAGTTGCCTATGAATCATCTATGGAGGGTCTCCTTTTACTTTGGCAGTTCTGCCTTGACCCTTGGTTAGGGCTTTTAGCGCAATAAGTAACTCTGCTAGGCGGGGCTTATGCTAAAGCTATCTGGTAGAACTCCCCTCCTAGCTGAAATTCAAACTGTGCAAAATAAACAATGATATACCGTCGTATAAATAAAATAAGGAGGCATTTTACTTTTCCAACAAATTTATTTATTCATTTAAATATGTTCCAAATGATGAATTCACTGCTTTTCAATGTTAAATGAAACGTACTTTTAAATTAAACTGCATGTTTAATTATTTTTTTTAATTAACAGAAATGATTTTTTAAAATCCCTTCTACTTTTCAAATATTAATATTTTGGTCCAATTTTTCATTAGATTTTTAAAGATATTTATTACAAAAGACTGCATGTGAATTTTTAGATACATCTGACATTAAATTTAATATTTTTTTCTAATAAGTATAGTGTAAAACTGTAACTTTTAACTTTATATTTTTAAACATGAATTTAGCACTCTACTTATTTATTTAGTCATGCAAAATTAGGAAATCTAACGCATCTTCATTATTATTATTATTATTATTATTATTATTATTATTATTATTATTATTATTATTATTATTATTATTATTATTATTATTATTAATATTTTGAATAACGAAAAAAATTCTGAAAGTTAATTCATTATATAGATTTATTACATGCATAATACATATGCATAAAATGCAAACATATGTATAAAAATGCATATATCTATTAAAAAATAATATTAAAAAAGCTTAGCTTTGTGGAATCATGAAACAGAAGAAAATTTCAACATTAAGAAAACGCTGATTAACATTTTATTTTGTGTAGAGGAATGAGTCTATTGCATTCATAGAATTTATAACATCTTGCAATATAATTTTTGTATGGGTAAAAATATTTTTTTTTACAATGTTTACAATTAAATGGGATTTTGTTTATCAGAAAAAAATGAAATTTGGAATAGATTTAAGATAAACAGTCAATTAAAAAAGATCTGGGACACATTTTATTTATTTATTATTATTGTTATTATTATTTTTTTCGAGTCAAAACTTTGAAATTTTATACGATGGTTTAAAATATCATTAGTAAAGAAAATTACATGATAAAACATGCCAAAATTAAAAAAAAAAATATTTTTTATAGGTATAGATTAAAATTGTTATTACTTGAAATATTATTTAAAGAATTTCTTTTTTTTTCATATAAATAAAAAGAAATACATAATATTTAATTTCAATTCAGCATCTTAAAAAATATTGATTTAAATAAAAATCAAAAGTATTTACATAAAATTTTAATAAATATATATATATGTGCCATGAAAAAATCGATATTTTAAAAAGTAAATATTTTTCTTTTATAAATTAGCTGAATCAAACTTAAAGTACAATATTTGAAAGATTTCTGTACAAAAATTGAACTATTTATCTTTAACGATTCTCGAATTATGATAATTTAAATCGGAAATATGATGAAAAAACATCATGTAGAAAAACATGATTTTCAAAAGAAATCGTTTTCATAACGACCATTGCAAAGAGTTACATAAGAAAACAAACCAAAACATAAAAATTAATATTTCCTGTTCTAGTTAAGACAGAAGCAAGATTTTAGTGTCTTTTTAAGCAGAAATAAACAAAAAATATTTTACTGCAGCATTTTGTTTTTAAATTTTGAAAATTGTTGTATCTCGAGACACACTTAAACAGTTTATTATTTATTGCTGAATTCTTGGATCTCTATGGTAGCAAGTAAACTACCATGAGGATTTAGAATGTAGGGGATTTTTTTAACTGTATTTTTTTAATCCACACCAGGAATATATATATATATATATATATATATATATATATATATATATATATATATATATATATATATATATATATATACTAGTATGTGTTATTTTATAATATATATATATATATATATTATAAATTTAATATTGATATTTTCAGATTTTCCGAACTACAGAATTTCTAGAATGTATTCTATCTTGTGATTTAGAGAATTAATGATACATTTCGTGATAATTTAATAGTCTATTACTGCCAATTTTGCTGTATTTAACTTATTCCAACGAAGTGATATCACGCCAAGACCACCTATATTTAATTCCGAACTTGCAAGTTGCACCAAGAATATCTTAATAAATATTTGCTTTTACAATCAAAGTTTAAAGTAAGAAATAATTGGATAACAGACTTCTTTGCCTGAAATGATAAATGGAAACAAAGCTGACAGTGTCATATTGTAAAATAAACAGTTTTTACAAAGTATATTTAAGGGAAATACAGACCAATCAGATAGTCAGACATACAGATGTACAGGTGAGAATACTATCAGGTAAATCAGATTCATAAACGGCTGTATATTACTTTTCAGAATACAATTAATTATAGACTTTGTTAAATATTTATTAAAGAAATAGTATGAAAATGCCTGTACGATTTTAGATGACAGTAATTTATCTATACAAAGATGTTATATTAAAGAAATTCTTTTTTTATTATTTGCTGGCTTTAACAGTTTGTTCTGATTAACCTTCAGTTCAGAATTGAACACAGCATCTAAAAAATTACTTTCTTAAAATTTGCGTTTTATAATATTTATAAATATGTTACGTAAATGTCATTCATTCTTACAAGGGGACCACCAAACATGGTGCTCACAGATTTTGATGATTTCAAAGTATGTTGTAGGGGTCACACCACTAATTATTCAGCTGGAAGGGTTTCTTCAAATGGACCTTAATTTTTGAGAAATTGTGGGTCAAAATTTAGCGCTTATTTCAAATAGTCTTTAGTATTGCAATCAGTCTGTGGCTCTGTGGCGCTGCGGTAACGAGCGATACTCCAGACTCGGACTTGGCGAGTTCAATTCCAAATTTGAACCTTTTTATTTTTCTTTATATACTTTTTAAACATTGCATATTTTAAGCAGAATTGGGAATTCTACAGCTTTAAACTTTTTTATATTTTCTTAATAAATTAAATTTATTTTTTCGAATTTATTTCATGAAAATTTATTTTTTGTGCAATTTTTAAACTAATATTTTTTTTGACAAAATTGCAAAACTAATTTATGCCTAGAACTCTTTTTTTATTAATTATTATGTAATTTCCTTTTTTTAATAAGCACAGTTCTGAAATAATAATTTTTCTTTTTTCTGTCGCTTTTTTCTGGAATTTTTTAAATGAAAATTTATACTTTCTTGTATAAATTATCTAAAATAATTTTCAGGTGCGATTTCTCAAACATTTATAGGATTAGTTAATTCAAATAATGCGTATCTTCGAAAGTGTAATAAATATTAGTGCAGTAGTGCTAAAATATTATCCAAATTTTTACTGATCTTTAAATACATTCATCTCTAAAGTTCAACTTAAACATTATTTATCGTTTGCACAAATAAGAAATGACAGACTACATTAAAAATTATATATATACATTTTTATTTTAACAAATTAAAACAATATTCATAAAAAAATAAACTAGATTGGAAAAGTCGTCTGCTAATGATTTCAATGAGATAAAAGTTACGATACTTAAAAAATATATATTTATTTATTTTATTCGTCTGCTTTTATTTTCTCGGTAAAATCACGCAAAAATAGAAATTCTTTTTACTAATGTCATTTAGCTTCTTTTGCAGACAAATAAAAGATTTGCAATATTGGTATGTATATGTAGGATTAAAGGCTAAAAATACTGTTATGAAAGGAAACAGCACTAGTTTTAGAAAATTCTCGTTTGGAAAAGGAACAAAAAGGCGAAATTACGAATGTATTAAAATATTGCGAAACGTTGTTACAAAATGATAATCTGCTTACAAATTCTACACTGGATTATATTTATTGTGATTCTATTGCTATGGCTGAATAATTTCATAATTCACTATTAAAAATTTCAGATTATCGAAAAATTATTGAGTCAGATGAAAAGATATTGATTGAAGAATATGAATTAAAGGAATTTACAAAGGTAATAATTTTTTTTATTAGCAATATATATATATATATAATACGTTATATTTCATTCCGAAAAAATCGAAAAAGTAAAAATTGATAAAATAAACCATCCCCATAAGAAAATATTAATAAGTTCAAAGCTGTAGAATTCCCAATTCTGCTTAAAATATGCAACGTGTAAAAAGTATATAAAGAAAAAAGTTCTAACTTGGAGTTGAACCCGCCAAGTCCGAAGTTTCGTACGTTACTGCAGCGCCACCGAGCCACAATCTGATTGCAATGCTAACGGCTATTTGAAATGAGCGCTAAACTTTGACCCCCAATTTCTTAAAAACTAAGGCCCATTTGAAAAAACCCTTTCAGATGAATAATTAGTGGTATGACCCCTACAACATACTTTGAAATCATCAAAATCTGTGCGCACTTTGTTTGGTGGTTCCCTTGTTAGAGAAATGCATTGGCAATCTCCTTATTTTTAATTGCATATTAAAAAGAAGAAAAAAAATATCCACGTTCAAATATTTCGATACATATACTGTTATGGATCTCTTTTTAAAATTAGTGCAAAAGGTCGAAAGAAAATAACAACTCAATTTTCAATAATCATTTAAAATAAATTATTTTTTATAAAAAGAGAACTACTGAACTACGCTGCAAAAAAAAGCCAAGTTATTGTTATTACACATCAGAAAAAGTAGTAAAAAAGTTTTTTTTCTTTTAAATAATAGGATTTTTTAATGAAAAAAGTCTCCGTTTATATATGATTACCTCTATTATACAGAAATCCCTTTATACAAATCCTAAAGGACTTGAATATTCACTGTATATAAAAACATTGCATTTGTTTTCCCTGACTACCTCTTATATGCCTTACATATTATTTAAATTTAAAAGAACATCTTTTTAGTTTCCACAAAACGTGGTATTGTTTTTTGAAATTTCAGGAAACAATATATCTTAGAAATTTAAACAAGTGTGCTTCAGAAAAGTGGTTTCATTTGTTCATAGTAATTTTCAAAAATTAATCCAAGAAATCTGAAGAGTTTATTAATTACTTTGTGGTACTAAAATATGGTTTTTTTCAATCTAGCAATTATCCAATAGTGCGATTCATGCTAAAAAATATTCTATATTAGACTAAACGTTAAATTAAAAAATGTTTTGATATTCTTGCAAAAAATTAAACGTTAAACAGCTGGAAATATTTCATAGAATATATAGAATTTGATAGGTTCAATTTAATAAACATATTAGAGGCCTCTGTCAGTGACGACCTACGATTATCAACCATGGCTCCACAAATTTGAAAATCACGATAATTTGATCGGCTTTTAAAAGATGTCGAAACATTTAACCATAGGGAGAACTGAGGCGCATTGATACAGTGATAAAAAAAATTTTGGTGCCCAGAAAGTATAAATTCCAAGTTATACTTCCATGTGGGTCATTTCACACCAAATGAGCAAATCAGGTGTGGCTGACATGTCACAGATTTCATTGAAAATCATCATATAATTAGATCACAATCATTTACGAGGAAACGCAAAGTAGTAGAGTTCAGACTAGTTTATTTCAGTATAAAAAATTACATTAAAGTTGAGACGAAATCGAGGTCTTGTGTACATGCTTGAAATTTCAAGTTTGATTATTTGCCGTAGGAATGGAAAGATTGTAATAAAAATTATTTACACTTAAGAATGAACTGTAAGTAACAGATTAGCATAATTTAGTAATTGTATTTTTATTTTATAATTTAAAAATAAATAAATAATAAAAAAAATCTTGGAAAAAAATAAAATATTTCAGTTATATGTTTTAAAATGAAGGACACTTTTTCCAAATTCAAATTTTTTTGCCATTATAGCTAATTGAATATATTTAATGCATCTATAATTTAATTCTTGCCTTTTTCATTCCTTTATGAGAAAAAAAATAAATAGTGAAAACTGCTGATTAAAAAGTCAACATTTTTTTTTCATTTTTTTGGAGACGAATAAAAGTTTTTCAAAGTTTTAAACTCTTTGATATTACAGATAAAAGTGTATATTTTAAGTATACGGAGTTTTATTCTTGGTTTCAGTTTATTTTTGGCTCAAGAATATTTTAATATTGTATAGAAGAAAAACGATTTTGTTCTTAAAATAACTGTATTTTAATCTTAAATTCAAGTAACAAACATAGATGGCAGCACACGTCTATTTTTAGCAAGAAATTTGCAAAAATGCGCGTGTTTTAAAAGAAAGATTGTCTTTAGAATGTCCCAAATATTAGTTTTTTGAACCCATTTTTATTATGTTAGAAATTAAAAAGGCAGTATTGAAACTTTTTTAGTGTGTCATGGACTTATTGATTCTTATGTACGTGTAATATTATTGATGTAGGACTTGTCCTTTAATTATTTTTTGAGGTAACATAAGAGTAATAATTATGAGTTTGTCATTTTTTTAAAGTTTCTAAGTTTTTTTGAAGATGAAGGAAATAAATAACAACTTTCAAACTTTGAGAATTCGATCTTCATACATAGTACTACATCTTGCATCAATTTCAGAGATGTTTTTTAAATTCTTTGCTTTTTATAACATTTAAAAATTTTTTAAAAATTACAAAAATTCAATATTTACAACCAATTTATGATTAATTATATTATTACATAATTATTGTTACTTAATTAATATAAAGATTGATATCCAGAGATTTCAATATTATAAAAAAACTTCATTTTTGTTAAATTGTTTTCAAAATATAGAGCTTGAAACTTGCAACTTTCGACGATTATCCGCAAGCCGTTTTATATCACAAGCTTTTAAAATATCCAAAATTGATAAAATAATTTATTTTTCGTCAAAATATTATGCACACATACATTTGAATATGAAATGAACTCGTGTCTCAAATTTTATTAAAATGGGATTCTATGCAGCCACGGCTTTTTTTACATTTTTGCTCATTTGACATGGAATGACCCTTATAGAAATTCAAAATACCCACAATTTATTTATAAGCAATATTAATGCAATCAAAATTAAATGTATTATGACCTGATGTTCTGGCTGTTCTTTTTCTGATTTTTGATTGTTGTAACTTTGTCATATCTGCACTTCAAGCCCAGCATTATCTTCATTCTCAGGAAAGATGGAAAAATGACCAGGTTTTCTATTTATAAATTGGTTTATAAATAGAAAATAAAAGATAATTATATTAAAAATTCTGTTTATAATGTAATTATCATTTGTTGTTCTGTAGCTTGTTTCTCTTACTTAGCATTCTTATTGTCGAAAATACTTTTGTCTCTGGAGAATCGATAGAAATTCGAGATTCGCCAGGCTGCCGTCCTCTTCTTTTGTTAGTTATATTAGCACTAGCTTCTGGGTAAGTTTGTACGTCTTCTGTTTCCAAAAATATTATAAAATGCTTTAATAGAAAACATTAGAGCTATTTCATTTCAATAAAAACTAATAACAGTAAATTTTGACGGGAAATGGCTGGATTGAGGAGTGTATTGTAAAAAAAAAATTAATGAAAGGTAAGGAAAAAATAAACCAGAAAAGGATTTATGTTGTCTGTTGCTGACATGGAGCGCATAGATACGTATCAATGTGCCCCGATATAGACTGTAATCAATGTGCCCCGTACACTATTTGGAATAAAATGAATCTCAATTCCAACGCTTCGTAATTTATGTAACAATAAAGAATTAGGAATTCATGAAGAGTAGCATTACTTTTCAGGGAGAGTATTTTTTTAAGTTGAAAACACTGGAACTGTTGTATAATACCATTAAAATTGTACAACTGAAATTTACTTTTGGCCTACAAGAACAATAAATCACCCGTCCCATTTCATCAAACTATTGAATCATGCCAAGACGTTCTGTATGTAATTGTGTACACTAGCATCATTGTTTGGAGCTGTTGCGAAACTTCTTGTAATGACCTTGTGAGCAGTAGAGGGGGTGTATCAATGTGCCCCTGTTCTTCCTAGATATATATCGACCTATATTAAGTGGCGAACTCTCTGTTAACGGATTTTATTTTTTTTCCTTTTGATTGGGGAATTTTAAGGTCTAATCTACTCCTGTTAAACACAATAAACACATTGTATTTACTTGTTTTATTAAACAAAATCAGTTAAACAGTAAAATGCACACAGTCAGTCATTGCCTCCTGGTATTTTTGCACCGCGGTATAAGAAAAAAATTAAGTAAGACATTTTAAATGTATCGTTTAAATCTGATGTAATTTTTTTAAACAAATTCTTTCTCCATTTAATACTCACGTGAAAACAATTTTGTTGTTTTAAAGGAAATATAATTTGTGCTATATTAAAATTCACAACAATAATTTAAAAGATTAAATCAAAATATGAATAAATGTGTGATACAGTGTATATACAGTAGAACCCCGATCATCAAAATCCCTCCTATTCGAAAATCGGGTTAACCGAAAGACTAAAATTCCTTAACGTTCTTTTTAAATTTGAAAAATTTTACTGTCAACAATGTTTTTTCCGTCTTCAAATGACACCTTTTGACACAGTTTGATTTATGAATACTATTTTATATGTAAGTCTTAGATCAAAATGATTTCGATTTATTTTTAATGCACTGAAGATTTATTTTAATGCTTATTAGCTTTCAAAATTAGAAGCTAAATGGGTAAAAATTAAAACTTTGAAAGATGCTATTGGACATTGATAGAAATAGTGTTTAAAACATGTTCTTTATTAAATACATAAACAGAAGTCAATTTACTGATTTGATCCATTGCATAATTTCAGGCTCTTTATCAGCTAAATACGCACGACACTATTTTTTAAATTACGAAACATGTTTTTTCTACTTCGTTACAATGCTGATTTATCACGCCACCTTTTAAAGAACTAGAATTTATCGCCTTGATGTTGAAGCGACAGTTAATTTTGGTTTGTGAATAAAAGTTCTATGAATACGGTACCACAACATTTTTATTACAATGATGTTCTAAATTACGATCACAGATTTTCACGAAACAAGTTTTTTGCAGTAACCCTCCTGATTATTCGAAAACTCCAATGGAACCCTGTTATTCGGAAATTCCTATGGAACACCGGTTAACCGAAAATGCATTGGTCCCATGCTTTACTGATAACCGGGGTTTTAATGTATTTTTAAAATTTTTAACTGATTTGCAATATTACTTGGCCATTATAAACATGACGTAAATTCTTTTCCTTGCTGCTTTTAAAGTATATTAAAATATTTACGTATTATTTAAAACCTTTTTTTCTCTTTTTGATATTTACGTGAAGATATTTTAATTGCTAAATAGGAAATATTTTTTTATTTCAGCATTATTTTTTTTTATTTACAGCAGTTCATGCATTATAATAAATTCATTCTTTAATGTTCTTTTTAGTCACTTTTAATATTCGCATATAAATATAGTTTTATGACATAATTTTCAATATCTTCCCGTTCCTTTGACTCATAACTATTTAATTTTCATTTGAAAAGATTTTTTAGTTTCTTTGTTTGTTTGCCATTCTCACGTGTAAATATATATATATAAATATATATATACATATATATATAATTTGAAGAAAATCTTATTCAGTGATCATTTGGCAACAGTTTAATAATTGCTTTTTATAAAGTAAACAAAAAGTTTCGAAAACATTGAAAAAAATGCAGCCCATTCCGGCAACTTCCATTGTATAAAATAATCTAAAACATTTTAAATTCCTGAGTATAACTTTTGCCCCTTTAAAACTTTTTTAATGAAACCCATCTGAAAAACTTTAGCATTAAATTTCGCTTAAAATAGTTCTTTAATTTGAAAATTTTATGCATCAGCCGGTTTCTCAACACTGAAAAAAATGGGTTCTCAAAATTAAGTAAAAAGTACTCAATTTTAAGTACTTCACATACCCGAAATAGCTCCGATCCAAAAGTTCTCTAAACTGAGATACACATGTACTCAATTTTGATTCCATTAAAAAATGTATTCAAATGTAAATCACCATAATCTGCCTCCTGAATTTACAAATTAAAGTGAAATTATACTGCCATTTATTTCTTGCTCAAAATTATGAACAATAAACATTTAAATAATTATTAATTAAGCAACAAAAATTGTAAGTAAAATACCCAAATCGAGCATTATTTGCAAATATACTTTAAAAGTATTTCAAACTAGTGTGCTGTGCATAATTTAATATTTACATTACTAAGCATCTGTTATGCCGCCATAAATGACATAAACCAATATTGGTTACAAAATTGTCATTTGTTTGAATTTGATAACATATGCTTTTTCAAAATTGAGAAAACAATGTGTTCATTTTTTATCCAAACATACTCAATTCGATATCATTTACTCATTTTTTAATATTCATTTTTTTCAGTGAAACATTTTCCTGCATTACTGTCAATATTTTTGTGGGCTGTCGTTTTCATATCATTAGCGAAGAAATACCGAAGGACACAAAAAACTCATTGTCAGAGGCGGTTACAGCGTTATTATTATTTTTTTTTAGAATAGTAATATACATGTAGTCGTCAGTAAATTACAGGACTGATCTCATAACTACAGAAAATGTTAAATCAAATGCATATTCATTTAATATTATTTCAAAGTAACTCCTGTTTGCCATAATCTTTTCTGTGTACGGTGGTATAGCGTTTGGAATAAACTTGTAAAGTTCTTTATCGAATGTTCTTTTTAAGGACGTTGCCATTTTCTTAATAGCTTTAATAACCTTAAATTTTTTTGTTACGGGTACTGTGTTAATATTTGAGTGAGCACCTCTTTTGAAAAGTTCATTTCACTGGTGGGTTCTCGAACAGTCAATCAACACGCTGAAAGCACATGTTCTCAAACTTTCTCAATTGTTTCTTGCGTGCACATGGAGTGCGGTCATTTAGCTAACACTTCACATTCCACGTATCCTCAACCATCTTCAAAACGACTAAATCATTTGGGAGTGCGTGAACAAGATAATATTTCCTCTTTGTACAGTTGTTTAAATATTTCACGGGATTTTGTAGTGGCTATACCAGATCTGAAGCAGAACTCAGTGTTTTCTCAACTCGTTATCGACTTCGGCAAAAAACTCCTAGGTTTAAAAAAACCCATTGCTTTAGAAATGCTTTTGTATATCTTGTAAATATATTGATTTCAGAGTCTTTTACTTTTAAAGCAACAATTTTTGGAATAACGAGTAATTCAGACGAAGTAATACTTTCGTAAAATTTAAGACAGACGAGATATTGATTAATATAGGACTTTTTTTTCAGGCAATATATATATGTATATTCAATTTCCTGTTTTGTTTTTTGGTGGGGCGGATACGTTAATATATAATGGGGGACGTTAGAATAAATTTTGAAAGAAAATTAAACACACAAAAACTTGGACTTCATTAATGAAAATAATAAAGCAAATCATAGTTATGTTCCGTAATGTAATAATACAAATACACTGCTGACCAATACAACATCAAGAATGACCAGAGATATCACAGCCAAATTTATTATGCAAATAACATGTAGCACAAAGATCAAATGATTAAGATTACAGCTTCTTGTGATGGCAAATTAGTAGTTAGTATAGCCGCCATTGTTGGCTATACCCATTGCTACACGCCTCGGCATAGAATCAAAGACACTTTGGATGTTTCCTTGGGGTACAACAGTCCATGCAGGTTCCGAGTATTGCCAAAACTGATCTGGTTTTGCAGCGGGTACTGTATGCCGGGTAAGTCGTCGTGCAAGCAGGGACCACAAGTTTCGATTGGCGATGGATCGGGATGGATTTGGATGACATCGGGAAAAATAAACAGGCCAAGGATGTAATTCAATCTGATAGGTAAAGAAGAACTCTTGAACATTGACTGCCACTTGTGGTCGCACATTTTCCTGTTGGGATATAGCTCATGTCAAGCACTGAATGTATTGAGGACCACGGATTCCAACACCTCAGAGATGTCGCGCTGGTTGTCGGTGTGCCGGTACTGCGTACTAGAGGGGTGCGGCAGTGAAATTCAATACCGCCCCAAGCCGTAATACCGCGTTCAAGGCCGGTGTGGCGATGGATAACGCAACAGTTCAACAACCTCTTACCACAGTGTCTCCAAACTCGAGTCCAACGATCGTGATGTTGCAGACAGAAGCCATGTTCGGGAGTAAACACATTGTCATTCGACTTCATTATTCATGTCAGCCGTTCCTTGCTATATTGGGAGATCAAACGCCTGTGGTTTCCACTCAAAGGTAAACGGAACAATGGATGGCTTGCGGACATTCCTTTCTGCTTCAAACGGCGTCGAATGTTACAAACGGACACCAAATAAGGATTCCCCCTCTAACAAGGAAGGTCTCCATACGGGCATACTCAGAAAAATCTGAAAAAATTACAGAATGTTCTTCTCATATAGTTATATATGTTTATAAAAAAAATTTCGGCCTTATAACGTCCTTAAAAAAATAATAAAAATTTCGTTTATTTGGCGATTTATCTCCGGCTGGCGAAAAAACGAAATTTTGAAAAATACGCTTTTACGCTTCGAATACTTTCTAAAGAAAAACTTTCTATGTTCAATTTATTTAAATAAGTTTAGTTTAAGTAATTTTAGTTTTGCATTTTTAAGTGTAATTTTGTCATATACGTTTATATGTACTTATATCAAAATGAAATTAATATATTTTGTCATTTAAAACACAATTTAAATTGATTAAAATTGTTCCAAATTGAAAAATACACTGTTAAAAATCTGCTGCATTTTGTTGCAAAGCACTCCCTTGCTTGTATAGAAAACGGTTACTTGACCGTGAAATGGAGTTTTCTCATTGGTTGAAATAGAGATATTATATACAAGCGGTGGAGTACGTTGCAACAAAATGCAGCAGATTTTTAACAGTGTATGACATGGTCAATTCACCGTGCTATGGAGCATTCTCATTCGTCAGAAGAGAGATATTCTATAAAAGTAGTGGAGTGACATTGCAGTAAATGCTGCAGATTTTTAACAGTGAAGTCAATTAAAATTAATTTTCAGATTCGTTAAAATCGTCTGCTTTTGGCGAGGAAATGCACTGCTCGCCAAATCCCGCGTCGCTTTCAGCTTTTCACGCCAATTATTCCAAACTATTTTATTTTTTTACATATCTAATAATGTAATTCCGCCGCTAATTTTCACTGATCCTTTATTACCTACATGAGTAGTTTAATTCGTATTTTTTTCAAAAAATTCTGAGTATGCCCCCAATGGAGACCTTCCTTGTAAGTGTTTGGAACGTAATATTCTGTTCACTAAGCTGCAGGTTTTTACTGAATATGACCAATGTTTAAGACAATATAATTCTATAGCTTTAATGAATATTTAATACATTTTAGAATGATTAATACTCTTAGGGATTACATTCATATTTGTAAGTAAGTATTTTTAATATAATTTTAAAACAATCCTATTTTTAAGCATTTAAAAAAAAATGCGGGGAAAGCGACATTACGATTTTACCCATTTGCAAGACGCTCAGAGGGCACTGTAACAAGATTGCAGCAGAGATTCCAGAAAATGCGCTTACAAAAACGGACTTTATTCGTATATCAACGGACTTTTTCTTTACACTTAACTTTTTTTTTTTTTCGTAAAAAACAAAAAAATACGGAAGTTGATTGTTTATGTAAAAAAGTGACACATTCCATAAATTTACTGGATAATTCACGGTAAAGTATCGTAAATTGGCAATTTTTTAACAGTGTAGCAGACGGAATGTGTTGGGGTATGGTTCGTAATGCGGCTGCGCAATCCATCACTTCCATGAGCACAATCCGGCTGTCATCATATCATCAGTCATCATATTCAAGGGTGCAACGAGGGGGGGGGGGTGATCGGCTTCGTTGGTCCGTCTTTCCCTTGCATCCAGCTATTACAGATCCGCATCACAATTGCTTGGTTTCGTCCAATACGTTTATCGAATCTCTAGAGAATAATCCGCAATTCCTATATGCTAGTATTCTTTCTCGTTCGAATTCAGAAATTTGGTCAAAGAGACTCGCAGTCTTTCACGAGGCATAAATGTACAACTTATGCACACACACAAATAAAATAAAATAAAATAAAATAAAATAAAAAACCCGCACGAAATAACAATTGCCGTATTTAAAATCGTCAGTCTGTTTGTCCCTGATATAGCATTGCGTGTAGCGTTAGGGTCGCCGATGACGTGCGTTTGCTCTGTAATGTTAAGGATTTGCGTATTCCATCACCGCAAATGCATGAAGTAAATTTCACATGATTTGCATGCTTTCTTTAGGGTGTTGCATTTTAAATGGCCAGCAGTGCTGTTTTTTTTTGGGGGGGGGTATTAAAATGTTAAAATGCACAAAAAAAAATTAACGCAAAAATTATTTTTTAAGTTATTTTTGCTACTGAATACATAGTTTAACATATTTCCGCAATTTTTGCGCAATTTATTTTTTGCGATTTTTTATTTGCTTTTATGATTTAACAACGAATATTTCAGAGAAAATTAGTTTACTTTTTTGTTGAAACTCATTTTTTGAAGTAAATAATTTTACTTAGAGAATTCACATTGAGATAAACCTGAACACTTTAAATAAATTAATTTGTTTACATTTGCTTTTTTTTACTTTTTTAATTTGTTTTCTCAAACTAAATTTTCTAAACATATTGTTTCTTTTATATTTAAAAAGAATAATGGGAATGCTAATCCTTGTTCTAAGCGAAAAAACAAAAAACAGAAAAAAGAGGTGATGATAAAAAAAATTAAAGTCTCTTGTGGTCATTTAAAAAAAAAATGCTTTATGAAAAGCAGTAATTATCAACAAATGTGTAATTATTCCCTAGTTTTCTGCATTGAAATTAAAAAAAAAAAATCATTTGATTATTTAAAATTACAGCACTGCTTAAAAGTTCGAAATAATAATAGAATGAAAATACTTTATAGCTTTTCGGCGTTAATAATCTCAGCGAAAGCGTTCATCATTGTAATTTCCCTAATATTTTCTCTTTTATTAGTACGTTCTGAATTGCGTTCCATATTTATCGAGATTCGAATTTCAAAGTGAATATGCATCTAACCTTTAAATTGAATAGTGAATCGAAATTTACTCAAATTTAAAGTCTGAAAGCGACATTTTAATTTATTGAAGACTGCATGGGTTAATGGTTTAACTAATTATTTTTCAGAATTTATTATGTCAGTAATTTTATGCTGTAGAAACATGGAATAGAGAAAATCATACATTATTAAAAATTTTATCTAAATTTCCATTTTTAAAATTAATATTTCTATTACAGAAAATGTGATATAACTTTTTTGCCAGTAATAGATAAATTTAAAAAAAAAAGTCAATAGTAAAAATTTCAATTAAAATAAAATTAATTTGAAATGTAAAGGTTTATAAATTTATAAGTAAATGAGATACTTATTGCAATTTTGTACAGTAAAAATATATAGTTAAAAATTAGAATGATCCATATAATAGCATTTTCGAATCAACATACATTTAGAAATTATGTATAATTTTGGCATTTAAATAATACTACATATTTCATGGAAATACAATTCTGAAATCGCTATAATCTACAACTAGTAACATCAAGTAATTGCAGCTAAACATACTAATGAAAAATCAAAGTGGCAAAGACAATAAAATTCCGTTGTAAAAGGTTCATTAAATATAAAGTTTGCAGAAAAATTTCACTTCTAAATATGTAACTTGAAAAAATTTTAATTGATTATAATTTATACACTGGGAGGTACGGTTTTATCTTAGAAATTCTAAAAGTTGTAGCTGTAACATCTCCTAAACCACAGCTTCAACCTCGTCATTTTACAAGTTTTTAAACAACTATGTGTGATTTCTATATGTTATTACGCAAACTACTAATAAATTAAAATTCTCAATTCTTATGCCTTATTCACAACATATGAAAATGCTGCAGTGTTCGATGGAACACACAGGACGATTATATAAATGAAATATCCGCATCCAAGATTAACATTGTCAAAGACTTTTTTCTTAACCCAAGAAAGAAATGGTTTCCTCACATAGATTTATCGTCGTTTTTTGAAACTAAACTAACTTACAGAAAATGGCTTAGGGCTGGACCCCTGATGTGTATCGTATATTTTGGGATAAAGTTTAATTTCTAATGTGTGGTGCTCATACATTCGTACAAATTTATAACATTAGATTTTTAAATTCATTTCAATAAATTTTAATTACGATAATGTATTTCAGAAATGTTGCATAAATATGTTTCATTCTTTTGCAAATATATTAAAAAAACTGACATTAAAGTAGTCACTTATGGCTTCACAGGGAGTACACAAATATCTAAAGTTTATTAGAATTGTTCTCCAGAAAAATCATTTTGAGAACTACACAGTTTGGGAATTAATTTTATTATTGATTTAGAAGTTTTATTTTTGCAATTTAATTTTCATTCCATTAATAAAAAGAAAAACTGGAATATTGGCAATAACTAAATATTGTGAGGATGTGCACTCAATTAGACATTTTTGGAAGTATTTGGAAAAAATCACATTAAACATTTTTTTTAATATAGCCCCACCAGTGGTCGAGAGGTTCAGACCTCTCAACTGGTAGACAGCAGGTGCTGGGTTCGAACTCAAGCGCGGTTGTCGGATTAACCGTTCGGAGTTTTCATGGTTTTCTTCGAACCTTGTGTAAATACGGGTTAGGTTCCCTTAGAAAGACCCCCACGAAGGGCACTCTCCCCTGGTCCTATATCCCTAGCGTAGATAATCGGACGACAAATATAAACCAAACTAAACCAAACCATTTTTAATATATGTTAGATTTCTTCATGAAATTCAGATGCAAAAAATAAATTTACTTACTCATTCCCTTCTGTATGTGATAGCATTTAAAAAATCTTAGAATTTTTTAAAGATAAATAAGAAATAATATAACAAGGATATTTTACTGTGCTCAATTAAAATAATATTTATATTTTTCGTCATAAAATTCGCAAGATTTAAGCATGCAAATATACATAGGAGGATTACGATACATTTACAATAGAAGGATAAACATTAAAATTTGGATTTTATACATGGCTAACTCTATGTCGCAGAAAATGTTTGGCTTTGTATCCAAACCAATAAAGGCGCTTTTTTTAGAAAATAAGAGTTGTTATCTTCTGAGTGTGCAAAATTCATTTCAGACAGTGAGTTCCGAGAAATTAAGAAATCTTTAAATCATCTAAACGCTTTCTAATAAAAAAATGAGAATTTGTAGATCATACAATTAATTAAAGGCTTTCAATTTGATACCGCATAGTTTAGGTTATAGACCATTAAGTTGAACTTTTATGGATGTTAGTATATAGATGGATAGTAAGTAATAACGGTGTTAGTAGAACCGAATTTGTGTACCTAAATCGCGAGCTTCCTAAAAAATCGAAAAAAAAAACTCTCTCTAATCTAGGGTACATTTGTTGTATCAATGAATGTATGTTCGCAGTTTTATTTTATCTTTCAGTTTCAAGAAGTTAAAGCAATTATTTCACATTAAACAGTTTACAATTCTATAACAGCATTTGGATGTTTACTCAAACTGCGTACCTGAAGGAATAAAGAAACTCTTACTATAGGCAATATAAATAAGATGGTGTTCTAGAATCATTTTAAATTAATTATTTCATTTCCAGCAAAAGTAAAATCCCTATAAAGAATTGATTAATAATTTCAAGGTTTTTGAAATGAGACAACAGTTACAATTATCAGGTCTCTTATTGGCTATCATTTTTATAAACTATTCGCATCAAGGTTTTGAAAAAGTAATTTTGTTGTATATTTCTCTTGCAAAAGTTATCAAAATATATTCCAAACTTTTTTTGTAAGAAAATGGTGCGTGATAGATTAAAAAATAGCCGTGAGCGAGAGCCCTGAAATATAGAGATTTTTCATGACAGCGGTAACAAACATTTACGAATGACAGAGACAGCTAGACGATAAAAAATCACACAGTAATCCGTCATCAGGAACTCTTATACAACATAGAAGTGAAGATTTAAAACAGAATAAAGGAAATACTCATACAAATTTAAAAAAACATTTTTATTTTTCTTAATCATTAGTTCAGACAAAAAAAGACAACGATCTTCATAAAAGCAGGCATTTAAACTGACAAGCACTGCCCGTAATGCAGACTTCTCATCTCTAGAGTATGATTTCTATGCGATACAGTAAAACCTCCATAACGGACACTCACGAATAGCAGACACCTCTATTTAACGGACAGTTTTCCATTCCCCACTCCCAAAACCTACATTTTTGTATGTTTAACCTCCGAATAACGGACAATCCGAATAGCGGACACTATTTTTGGCGATAAAGGATGAAAAAGAAATTTTTATTCAGAAAAAAAAAACGAAAAAAGAGTAAAGAGGATACTTCTAAATTTATCAGAGCAATGTTGCCACCAATTTTGTGATCACAGATAAATGTAGAGGATGAGCTAGGGAAAATCTCCCTCCCCCCCTCTACATTTAGTGTGAAAAGGTTGCACGGAAGGGACATCTTCTTCAACATTGCAATGTCCCCTTGGAAGTTTTTAAGATTTTATGCTTTTAATAGACAAAAAGTGCAATTTCTCCTCCCGCCCGAAATTCTATAGAGTCCAATAATGTCACATTGGAAAACAAATTATCTGTAATTGCAAGCAAAAGTAAACTTTTGTAGCTGATTTTTTCTTAAGAGTGTAATAAACAACAGATAAAGGTGTGCACAATTTTATTTCAGTTTTATTGCTTAAAAAATAATTTTAATTTTTGATTAATCATAAAATGTAGGTTTTAGGAATATAAAAGTCAATTAATGAATTTTAAGCATTTCTTAGTGATTTTTGAATCTCTGAGGTTTTCCCAATAGCGGACACCTCCGAATAGCGGACAATTTCGGCGTTCCCGAGGTGTCCGTTATTTAGAGGTTTTACTGTATATCTATTTTATTATGCAATTTCAAAAATATTAGATTTGTATGAAATTGAATAATATGAAACATAAAATCATTATGCAAAAACTACTGTAGATCACATGCAATTATTCTTACATGCATATATGTACAACACTCTGAAAAATCTTTTGCCCGAGTTTCCAACTGAATTTTGTTCTCATTAGCTTTCACACTAAAATGATGAAATCTTGAACTAATATTTGGAGCAAGGCCCCCTTATCATAATATCAAGGCCTCGCATTCAGGAGAAAATCTATTGTTGAAATTGTCCCTATAATTGCCAACTTATTATATGACTTTGTCTCGTATGTAACGCCACCTGGTGCATACTACTGCTAATAATCCCATAGGAAATAATGGAAAACATTTAAGTTTCTAACATTAGATGGCGCTACCAACATGAAAATCATGTAGTTCAGCGCCCCCTGTACTGCGGTCAAAGGAAACTTGGTGAATGACAAGCCTTTATATTATGATAAGTTAGCCTTGATTTGCAGCTCCTGTTGAAACACAGTTCCAATCGAGATTGAAATAGGAATCTCAAAATGTTGATACGAGATTTAACCATTTTATGGAATTATTGGTGGCAGTTAAGGGGTACCATTGCTCTATTTCGGTTAAAAATAGAGAATTTTTTTACAATGTATAGATTGGCTTTTAAGAGACACTACCAAACTTCGACAGTCAAAATGGTAGGTTTCTCCAAAGGAGATCTGAAGCAAACAATATATATTGGTGATTTGATCTTACTTTTAAAATAATATGGATCTTTACCTGGAGTGTTCTTTTGCATTATTGCAAACGATATGAACTTCATTACGCTGATTCATTTTCAAATTTGTCCGAAGCAAATGGAATGTCAAGAAGAAAGTCTATATTTAATTATTTACAGTACTTTGTAATTTTGTAGAAAACGATAGAATGATATGCAATATATTAAAAGCACTCCGGACAAGTTATCTATTTAATATTGTGTTTAACTTCAAAATACGGTTATTGGAACAGTTAAAATAAGTTAATAATTTATAAACGTGTTAATATAATTATAGCACTTTATTCTAAAAAGAAAAAAATAGAGCAGTGACCAAAAATGATTTTTTGTGATAAAGCAATAAACTTTTTGAATTTGTTTTATTAAAGAAATTCTACTATTTCTTATTAAAGATGCTATCTTTGTGTACCGTTCAAGAATGCTTGCTTCCAGATATTATGTGAAAGCTTCGTATTCCAGTGAGCCAAAATTATAAAATATTGCCCTTATAAAAAAAATTATTGGATGTATTTTGGTGCAAACTGCGTGGTTAACATGCAAGCACATGCACTTATGTTTGTAGTGCTAGCAAATATGTGTTTTGTCTCACACTATATTTTTTGCTAAATACTTTTTAAAAGTAATTCTACTATTCCGTAGTATGAAATACATCAGTAATTCTTTTAGAGGAAAAAACACACATTTCAAACCAATTTTCAGACTTTAAACCACTGGCTGAAAAAAAAACCGCCATAAAAAAACAACATGGAGACGAGGTGTTTTACTTCTCAAAATATGAATTATTTCTAAAAATAAATGTTAATTGCTACCTTTGTGTAATATTAATAAAGTAGATCATATTAATATTATTTTAGTGCATGTTGTCTCATAAGAAATGAAATGTCTGTACATTCAAGGAATATTTCGCATACGAAAGAGCTATACTCATCCCATCCTAGTGAATCAATGTTTTTTTATCCATCTCTTCTCGATCTTTACCTTGAAAGATAGAAGACAAGCTAGAAGCGTTCAAAAAATGTACATATGTATATATATATATTCTTTTCTTCAATAAAAAAATGTGGTTAAAATAGACATTATTCAAGTGTTTGGTGCTCACGAATTAAGTTATCAGGGTTGGTTTAACAAAATACCTACTTTACTAGGAATAATTAACAATTCGAAACAAGTTGGATGCTGCACATCAAACTTATAAAATGAACTGCATTCATACCTTAATGATGTTTTAAAAATGTTCAGAACTTGATATGGTATTCAGTATTTTGTATACTGTCTAAGTATCTGACATGTTTTTTGTGTCCCTGTAAAAATATCTGCTTACAATTATACAGGCATTAACCTTTAGCAAACCTTAGGAACATATTTCACTTGAAATGTGAAATAGTTTAATTAATTTGCGTCCCAAGCATTTTTTCTCCCTATACTATTATGTAATAAAATGGTCTTTTGTGTTTCTGTAACTTAATAAAAAATACTCTTTGTCCAACTGATTGTACAGAATCTATATTTTAGTATATACTTCATAGGTGAATATCAATTTTATTACTTCAGAAAGAGTGTAACATCATTTAAATCCACGTGAAACTTTTTTTTACATTGGACGAAATGTAAGGAAATAGTTTTATTGTCTCTGTAATTTAACTATGCAACACCATTTCAATGCCATCCCATTTTCATAAAATTTGAAATGTCTGGACAAAAGTATACAGCATTTATATATTTTAAATATAAAACGATTCGGTTGGGTAGTTTTTGTGTTGTAATATGCGGACGGGTAGACAGACGAACGGACTGAGTGACGATTACAGGTATACGCATTAATATAATTACGAATGCATATAAAAACATGATAATTGATGAGAGTAAAAAACAACTAAATGTATAACAGCAGAAATTTTGAGATTAGAAAATGTAAACACGTAAAATTGTAGGTGTCATTTTCAAAAATTCTACTGGAGATTTCACGTAAATGACCATATAATCTCTATAAAAAAGTCCAATTTAGTTTTAAAGTAATATGGACATCTACCTGAACATTACTTTGCATTTATGTAAATGACATAAACTTTATTATGCTATTTTGTTTTCTAAGCAATCAAAAAATGGGCTCTTAAGACGAAAGGGAACTTTTTTTTATTGTTTTTAGTAGTATAAGACTTGGTAAAGAAATAGTAAAATGATATGCAATATAATAAAAGCATTATTAAAATGCTCTCTAACATTCCATATCTCTTCAAAATATGCCCATCATAACATTAAAAAAATTTTTATAATCTGGTTCATATGTTTATACAAACTTATCCAAAAACTCTGTAACTAAGCAATCAGAATAAATCTAATTAGTAAGATCATTCATGAAAAAGTATCTGAATAAGAGTGTAAATCCCATCAAATTTCAAATATTAAAACATTTTGAAAAGCTAATCGTTCATAATCGCATTACTATGTATAACAATGTATTGAATGCTAAACCTTCCCTAAAAAATACCTAACAATGTAAATATCATAAACGTCTTTTAAGCACCACTTTTTATAATGCTTAGTTCATTTTTCACTTTTTAAAGTTTAAATTGTTTTATTAATGAAGTCTTACCTCATTTTAGAATATTTTGATGACTGTGGTTTACGTATAGTTAAAGTCTTTTTATGGTTTCGCTCATCTGATGAAACTCTATTCATCTGTGTCCTCTGTTTGTCTGTCTGTCAAAGAATCCGTACACAAAACTATATAAGTCAGTTAGTTCAAATTTCATGCACTTACAGTTGAATACTTTTTGTCACACAGCAAATAATATTTCTATTTTTTGTTACTCTTCAGCAGCTGTAATTCTAAAGAAAATTTTTGAAATTTACCACCTATTCTAACCTTACATAAAAAAGCATAAAAAGTAAAATAACAAGTCGCAAATATATATATAAATTTACACATATGCTTTAAAAATATAAAAAATTAGGGTAATAAGCAACATGATTGCGTAAATTACATAAATAACTTTAGTATATTCTGACGCCAGTAAAAACTGATTACAAAATTACATGACAGTAAAACAAATTAATACCTTTAGTTTTTTTTTTCAAGCAACTAGATAGAAAATCCCCAATTAATCAGCTTAAACACAACATCTTTTTAAAAACAATTAAATGAAATCTCCTATGATATCGGATTATTTAGTTTTCACAGGTAAAGCATCTTGAAAAATAGTGCAAACTTGGTTATTTTTTTTTTCGGAATAATATAAACATATCATGCAAAAAAGTGATATAATTTTAGTGTAATGCATTTTTTTAAATTAAGCTTTGATTTTAATCCTTAAAAAGACATTATTACACATTATCATGATTTTTAAAAGATTATTATACGTTTAAAGTTTCTTCATGTGTTAAATTTCATTTTATAATAAACGTGGTGAAAATCATTTAAATTTATAGAAAAAATCATGAATCAAGCAGTGAAAATATGATGATAGAACTCATAATAACATTACAATTTTTTTAACCTACATTAGTTGTTTAAACAGATTAGTAAAGAATTATTATTTTAATCTTATAAGCAATATCTTCGGAATTAAAAATTATACAATCTTGAAATAAAAAAAACAGAAAAAAATTAGTCCATTTTTATACAATTATATATATATATACCGGGTGATCCAAAAGTTTCGGGAGTTTTGAAATGTTAATAATTTGGAAACTATGTACAATACAAAGGTTCGGTTTTCAGATATATGCTCAGAAACACGTGGGATTTTGTTTAGTATGATTTTTTTTTACATGTATATAGTTACAATTTTTAGCAACAGGTGGCGCTGCTGTACAACACTGAATGTAACTATAAAATATGCTTTATAGACACATGAGTATGAGTTCATTGCGAAACATCTTTTGTAGGCTATTAATAAGATTTCGTTTTAAGAATGGTTTATGTTCAATCACTTTTTTTAAAGTGGTTGAAATTGCATTGAAAGGGAATTTTGGGATACAAAATTTGATGAGTAACTGCTATGTTTAGACATGCTTTCTTTGCATGTCGAGCTGTGTTCTTATCGTACAATACGGAAGTTAAAATAGAAAAAGATTCGATGGCCATTAGAAATGTGAAATGCCATGGTAAGAAAGGTTTGAGAAAAAGTCTAATTGAAAGATCGTAATAGAAGCAGGAGATCCCAAATGTCTGTTGCAATCGTAAATGAGGTAGAATTCGATGCCAATACTCGGTGGAAATCATCAGATCATAATGAATCAGTACACTTGTAATATCACGATAAATTTAAAATTTCATCTGGAATTTCTTTCTCCTTTGAGGATACTGTGCACATTGTTTTGCGTCGGCTCACAGCGGTACTTATAAGCTATGTGCGTCATAATGAAAATTTTTAACTCTTGGACACTAATTCTTTCTTTTAAGCGAGCTATATGATACCATAAAAATAATACTGTCAATTTTAGCGCCACCTGTTGGCAAAAAGTGTAACTAACATAATTTGTTTGTTTCATCAAAAATACAAATCCCATAAGTTTCTAAGCATTTCTGTGAAAACCGCATACTTCTATTGTTTATAGTTTCTTAATTATTAGCATTTGAAAACTCCCGGAACTTCTGGATCACCCGGTATATTTGCTTTATTAAACAAATATAAAAGATATGTAAAGGTAAAAATATCGCATCCATCAGTAAAGCAAAATCGATAATATATTGGGTCATCCGGCAAGTTCTGCAAATTTTCAAAAACATAAAGTTTGGTTTCGTCCAGTTATATTTTTAAATATAGGTAAAATTTTTAATTAAATAAGATATTTTAAAATTTGAAGGAATTTTTTGTACATGTATAAAAAATTTGTAAATGTACAAAAAACATTAAAAACGCGATAAAAACCAAAGCATTAAAAGCAAAATCCATGAAATTGATTTCTTGTATAGTATTACATATAAATATGGAACTCTCCATGTTTACAAGTTATTTTTATTTCATTCATCTTAAAAAAAAACTTAGTAACTCTTTAAAAAAATACAAAATCATAATTTTTACTCTTATGTATTCACAAAATTTTAATAAAGGAATGTTCCGACATTAGCTATATTGCACAAACATAAAAACCCTTAGTCCAAGATACACTTTAAAAAATTCAATATTGTCTTTTCGATCCCTAACATAACAAAAATGGGATCAAAAAACAAATATTTAAGCCATTTTATGGACTATCCGTCTTTGAAATCACTCCCGTATCTTAAAATATTGCAGAATTCCTTGCTGAAAAAAACATATCCGTCTGCCATATGATTTTGATATTTGATTTTAGGATTAAAATATAATTATTTGTTCAACAGAATCATTATTTCTTTTACTCAAATTCAAAAAATTCTTGAGACAAAAATAAACTGCAAACAAGAATAAAAGAACGAAGACCAAAGAATAAAGAAAACAAGAACAAAAACTCATTTTTTTTTAACTACGTATTTACCAGAGATGTAGAAATTTGAATTCGGGATACTTATGCAAGGTCTTAAAACTGTATTGATATAAGAAACCAACAAAAGAAGCGTAACATATCGATAAACGAACAAAATAAATATTGTCTTCTTGATAACTGATAGACGGAAAACGCTGGTTTCGAAACTAATCACGCCCGTCGGCCTAACCATCGTTTGCAGATTTCCATGGATTTCTTCGAGCCTTGAGTCATACTGATTTTGTTTTCACAATTTTAAAATCTATTCAATATGTGCATAAGTTGTGTATGCGTTTATTGTGTGTATCAATTTGACTACTTTTCTATTATTTGTTTTACACTGCATGCTTAATTTTGAAATTGATTTTTAAAGTAAACATCTTTAGATATCTAGACAACGTCGGGTATTTCGGTACTTGTGAAAATAAGGTTAGGTTCCTTTAGAAAGCCCATCATGAAGGGCACTCTCCCCTAGAGCCTAATTCTGTCGTGCATTTAATAGGTTGTTATAAATAACACCAACACTAAAGTAAATTACGTTCTCACAATAAATGAGAAACAGAAAACTGCGCCTTCTCAGACAAATATCAATACATAAAGTTCCATCATACATATTTATATTCAACTTCCTTTACTGTATATAATGTGCCGAAGTCAGAATATATTTCAAAATATGTTGTCAAAATGGGTATTTGACCTGAATTTAGCTTAAGATGATTCTGATAAAACCAGTTCTTACAGAAAAATGAAATAAAAAAATTTCAAAAGCGGCCAAATAAAGTTGTTAAACTGGGTTTATCTGTAATCAAATTTTATGTTTTGTTGTTGAAATGAGCGCTCTTCGAATGCAGTAAAGGAATTTTACATTTAATATCGACACTTTACTATAAATTAATTTTTGTTTTTATTAAGAATGCATTTTATCTAACAAATATTACACATTTTTTTTATTGAGAGGCCCCGCTTCTTTTTTGATTTTGTGAAAAAATTGTAGGGGATAGCTAAAGAAATTAACGAGATATTCGGATCACCGTTACTGATTTATTGAAAAAAAATGTATACTCTATGAACCCTAGATTTGTGTAGACTCATGTCATTACTGAAAGAGATTAATAAAAATTTAATAAAAATTTCTTCTCTACTAAATATTCTGTTGAACTTCTAGAGAAATCTCTATAGATTTTAAAATAAACTATTGGAAAAAGGGTCATAAATCTACTTTATTCTACAAAACATTTTTTTATAGAATTCTGAAATCCATTTTCGTTAGAGTTGTATTATTAAATTATTTTTTTAAATTTTATTACATAATAATAGAAGTATTCGACATTGCCCGGAATTTTCATAAAATTTACTTTGAAAAATCAATTTCAAAATTAAACATGCAATAAAAAAAATATAGGCGCTATGTTATACACTGTTAAAAATTTTCTCTAATTTGAACCAGATTTTGGTGCTCATCAGCTGCCAGCATAGGATGGTGAAATCACGTACTTAAATTTGGCGCTCCTTATTTCAATCTCGTACCAGCTATTGGAGCTGTGATTGAAAAGTAATTTTAAATAACGGTTCAAGGATTCACATCCTTACAATGGCAGCTATTGAACACCAAAATTTGGTTCAAACTAGTACAAGATTCTTAATAATTTACACATTACACACGCATACATAAGACGTATTGAGTAGATTTTAAAATGCTGACTACAATTAAGAGAGACTCAAAATGTTAAAATAGCCAATATTTCCATAATCGGATTGATATGATATTTCAAAGTGTCTTTTTAGGTGCGTTCGTAATTATGTAAATACGTAGCACCTATTGTTGCCGCTCAGTCCGTCCGTCCGTCTGTCTGTCCGTCTGTCTGTCTGTCCGTCTGTCCGCCTGTCCGCATATAACAACGCAAAAACTACCAACCGAATCGTTTGAAATTTAAAATACATAATTATAACATAATTATGTCGAGTCATTTCAAATTTTATGAAAATCGGATGGACAGATCAATTACAGGGACAATCAAAAGGATCCCGTCACATTACGTTTAATGGGGAAAAAGTTTCAAATGCATTTTAATGATGTTACACTCATTCGAACATAATAGAATTGGCATGAATCTATGAAATATATACTAAAATATGCATTCTGTACAATCTGTGATGCAAAGAATTTTTATTATTAAATTACAGGGCCACACAAAAGTATTCCACTACATAATGCTATACGGGGAGACATGGTTTGGTACGTGTTTTAATTATATTCAACTATTTCACATTTTATGAATAAGATATACGTTGCTGAGGTGTAATAAAAATTACGTCCTGTATATTTACAGAAACGTAAAGATTTCGACTACTGTACTGTATCCGGAGTACGCTCTACTATATCAGCAAGATCTGAATATTTTTAAAACTTCGTTATCGTACGAACGCATCTCATTTGCTACGTTCACGTGCAATTTCCAACTTGTTAAACTTATATGATGCTATAAGTTCAATAGGCTGATGTCCATCATATTTGCAATATGAGATACTATTCACTTTTTAAAAAATTCTTAAAACATTTTGTTTCATTTTCTCTTTTACTTGGCAAAAATATGGACTTAATAATGCTTCTTTTTTAATTGATCAAACGGATTATTTAATTTTCATTTTTCATGTGAAATCTTGCAGTAGAAAAGTTATTGTTATGTTAAAATTTAATTTTGGATTTTTAATTGTTGACAAATACTTTTAACAAGAATGTTTAATTTTACAGGAAAATAAATGTTAAATAAATGTTTTGTATTTAAATAATATTAAGTTATAAATTACAGTGATTACGGATTACTTTTGCTTCGTTGGCAAGGTTTTAAAAGCATGAATATAAAAATATAAAATTATGGATTTCAAATTGTACATTTGTTTAGAATTACCGAAAGATATTTTTTTTTTATATATATATATCAAATTTACATCAAATTATATAAAAATTTTCTTTTGGTAGTTTTTTATGTAATAGAAACGGAAAGTAATGCAAATAATTAAAAAGGTTATGAATAAATAAAAAACTATTCACTTCTGATACGGCAGAGGATACTCTGTTTATCCTCTCTAATTAAAAATTTGCTAAAACCTATGAAATGTAGCTTCAATGGAACGCAAGATAGAAAATTATGAAAAATAAATTATTTACTTTTTGTTTGCTTTTATTGAAAATAATTAGCAGCAAATAATTTATTACATCATAAAAAATCATAAAAAGAAACTTTGAATTTATTTTAATCTACTTGCGAACTTTTTTAATTAGTTGCTGGAGATTAAACTGTTTACTTTTCTTCATCATTTTTTTTATTCTTTAAAAAAAATGCAAGTGAAACTTTATCGCACATGTATGTATCATTGAATTTGAAAAAAAATTATATATCTATAATCTAACATTATATCTAATTATCTCTCTATATATAAATGAATAAATTAATGCTACACAAGGAATTGTTTACTCACATGAGTTACTTTAAAAAATACTGCATTATTGCAGAAAAAATAAAAGATGTTTTAAGTTGTGTTTTTAAAACTCAGATAGGTTATTTAAGTAATGCTAAAAGGAATAGTGTCAAAATCTGAATGCTTGAAAAGCGAAAGGTCTTTTTTTAGGGAGATTTCGTATGAAATACTACCTATTGCGATCGCACCAATGTTGGAATTTCTGAAAAAGTTTTGCAGATCTACGTCGATCGTGACCCCTAGACCCCAAAACTACCATCAGTAAAAAAGTTTATATTAGTGTATTATGAAAGTTTATAGGGGTCTATCTATATATATATCACTTTCTTATGGACACGATAACTTCTATAGTTTTTCTCCAATCTCTTCCAAACTGATACATAAAATCAAGGGGTATAAAATCTCGCCTAAGTTCGTTAATGGGCAAAATTAGTCCAAGGGGGTGAAAATAGGGAGGGTGTTTCTGAAAATCAAAAAAACACCATAACTTCTTATTTAAAATAGATATCGAATCGATTTAAAGTTTATATGACTTCTTAAAAACGGACCAAAATCTCTTGCGTGACAGAATTTTGATAAATTTAGAAATGGGCTCAAGGGGCGAAAAAAACAGGGTTTTGGGGAAAAAAACCTCATAACTTCGTCCATTCTCAAGATATTATGTCCAATTAAATTTTTTATAAATGCTCTCAAAATTACCTAAAACTTTTGTGTTTTCAAGTTTTTGATAGGACCAACTTTTACCGTTGAAAAAAATTAAAAACGAAAAGAAAAAGGGGGGTGAAAAAAGAAAATAATCCATAACTCCGTCTATTTTTAAGCGATTAAATCTAATTAAATTTATTTTACATCTTCTTAATAATATCTACAACATTTATATTGACAAGTTTTTCATAGGACCAATTGGTATAGCTAAAATAAATTAAACAAAAATAGGAGTTGGAGAAAAAACCTCAAATCTAAACTGCTTATATTCTGACTCATTTTTAAATTCATTTTTGATTTTAAACGTATCCAAATACTGGATCCTCTTATTTAGAAACTGTACTAAGAAAACGCATTGGTCAGCTTTTTGATAAAGACAGAATATATTTCAAAAAAGGTTGCAAAAAGGGTATTTTGAACAGAATTTCCCGAAGTCATCGGGACTGAAAACTTAAGGAAGTATTCAAATAAGAAATTTCGTTTTTTTCTGACTCGTTTTTAAATCCATTTTTGCTCTCAAACGTATCCAATTTACAGGTCAGCTTATTTAGGAACTGTATAATAGGGTGGAGCGAAAAAAAAATTTTTTTTTAATCAAAAACGGGTAGGTGCCAAAAGTTGCCTCTATACTAGTACATCAACTGCGTGAAATTTTACCGCTGAAAAAAAATGGCTTGAGTCTGCGCTTTTGCTCCAAAAATCGAAATTTTGGGTAAAATTTTTCATTTTTTGACATTTTTTCAAAAAAATTAAAAGCTTCCTACAGAGCTGGTTAGTATTTAAAAGTGTTGCTTAGACCTTTATATTTATCTGATTAACATATTTAAACTATAAAACAATATCTGTAGTCTGTATAATTGGAGCAAATCTGACAACTTTTTTGTGAAAAATCAGCGTTAACCTCTGTATTTCAGCATACAACGAAATGTTGTTTTGAATGCATTTCTTATACCTAGCTGCTTTCAAAACTACTGTGTATATAACTCATAGAGGTGTTTGCATTATCCCACCCGTCTCAACCACACAATAATCTAGGCCCAGTGTTTTATTTATGTATTGAATTGTTATTTTTTTCCCGAAGACGAGTATAAGTTTTCTATACAGGGTGATTCAGCTCGTCGGTGACAAACTTTAAGGATCGATAGAGCACACCTAGACGAACATTTTTGAATAGGGAATGTAGGGTCCCTGACGCGATGGTAAGGCGCTAGGCGCTTTCGAAAATTTGGGTGCCGAAATTCGAAACGTCATAAAAACTAGGGAAATGGTTAGATTTTCTTGCTTGTTGCGTCGAAATGATTCTGTTTGTTTAGACTTTCTTCAGTACCAATTTGATAAGCGTATCTCTTAAAACATGGATAGGGGGCGCTGCAGACTTTGGAGAGCTAGACAACAACTTTAAGCCCGTTATTTTGATAATTTAACACATGCTCGCCAAAGTTTATACTCTAACTTAAAGTTTGAACCCAAAAGTAGAGCCCTGCAAAAGGCGTAAGAGCCGGAATAAAATGTCAAAGTACAGGGTGGTCGAAACTCGAAGGCTCCTAAGAGATAAACAAACAGATTTCTTGACTTATGGCATGCATTTTCATGATTCTGTTTGCTGGGGCTCTCTGAAACTCAGTTGAACGGTACAAAAAGAAACATCGATAGGGGGCGCTTTGGGCAAAAAACATAATTCGTTGACATTTCGGACGCTAACTGGAAACGGGGCGCTACGATCAGTTAGAAACAAAACAAGAGAGTAATTTACTTATCATAAGAAGCTATTAAAACTGCAGTTTGTTTTTTTTTTTTAACAAACATAGCTGGTTTCAATCATGCACAATGCGCGCAATAAAATTTACATAAGGTGCTTTTTGCTGATTTATGTAAAAGATATCGTACCATATCGATATGCAAAAGATACGTAATGCGTAGACGACAACGCGAGATGACGTAGTTGTATGCGCAGACACGTCTTTTGAACGTGCGGTACCTACTTAAGCTTCGGGTTACTTGTCTGCAGATCGGTAGTAGGATGGAACGGTACACAAACTCTGAATTGGCTGACATGCATTTGGCGTATGGCGCTGCTGGTTGTAATGGACGAGCCGCTCAGCGGTTGTACGCCGAGCGTTACCCCAACAGGCAAATCCCCTGCCATGCCTTCTTCGCTCGAGTACACCAGAGGTTGTCCACAACGGGATCTTTCGACGGAGGCAGGCCTGAACGGGAGCGATCAGTGAGCACCCCCGACAACGAAGAGGCTGTGCTTAACCTGGTTGAGGACAACCCAGGTCTTAGCACGAGAGATATCGCCAGACATGTTGGCATTTCGCAAGCAACTGCGTGGCGCATCTTACGTTCCCGGAATCTGCACCCCTACCACATCCAGCGGGTGCAGTTGCTCAGAGAGCAGGATTTTGGCCCTCGAGTGGAATTCTCAAGATGGTACTTGGCGATGAGATCCAGGGATCCCCGTTTTGTAAACAGCATTTTGTTTACGGACGAGTCCACCTTCAGCCGGGAGGGAATGTGGAACGCCCACAACAGTCATGTGTGGTGTGATGAAAATCCACATGAAACCAGAAGCCGAGCAGCCCAGGAGCGTTTCTCAGTAAATGTGTGGGCCGGCATTCTGGGGGATTGCCTCATTGGCCCTTATTTGTTACCTGAACGGCTGACAGGTGGAAATTACCTGATTTTCCTGGATCAAGTGCTGCCGCAGCTTCAGGAGGAGGCGCACGTACCCGAAGGTTCGCGTCGCCAGATGTGGTTCCAGCACGATGGAGCTCCGGCCCATTACACGAACGACGTGCATCTCCATCTAAACGCAAGGTATGGCCAGCGGTGGATCGGGCGTGGGGGTCCAGTTCACTGGCCTGCCCGATCACCAGACCTCACCTGCTTGGATTTCTTCCTTTGGGGTTACCTGAAGGCCGAGGTATACCATACACCTGTCAGCAGTGCTGAAGAACTTGTGGCGCGCATTGTGGCAGCTGCAGTGCAGATCAGAGATACTCCTGGCATTGTTGGAAACACACACTCCTCAATGCGACGGAGGTGCGAAGCCTGCATCATGGCCCAAGGTCGAAATTTCGAGCATCTTCTGTAGTGTTATTTTTTGTAAATAAATTTCCAGTATCATTGATGTTTTTGGTCTAAATTTTTTCAGAAGTGTTGAGCAGAGGTAGAAAATGTGTTTTCATTATTACTAACTGATCGTAGCGCCCCGTTTCCAGTTAGCGTCCGAAATGTCAACGAATTATGTTTTTTGCCCAAAGCGCCCCCTATCGATGTTTCTTTTTGTACCGTTCAACTGAGTTTCAGAGAGCCCCAGCAAACAGAATCATGAAAATGCATGCCATAAGTCAAGAAATCTGTTTGTTTATCTCTTAGGAGCCTTCGAGTTTCGACCACCCTGTACTTTGACATTTTATTCCGGCTCTTACGCTTTTTGCAGGGCTCTACTTTTGGGTTCAAACTTTAAGTTAGAGTATAAACTTTGGCGAGCATGTGTTAAATTATCAAAATAACGGGCTTAAAGTTGTTGTCTAGCTCTCCAAAGTCTGCAGCGCCCCCTATCCATGTTTTAAGAGATACGCTTATCAAATTGGTACTGAAGAAAGTCTAAACAAACAGAATCATTTCGACGCAACAAGCAAGAAAATCTAACCATTTCCCTAGTTTTTATGACGTTTCGAATTTCGGCACCCAAATTTTCGAAAGCGCCTAGCGCCTTACCATCGCGTCAGGGACCCTACATTCCCTATTCAAAAATGTTCGTCTAGGTGTGCTCTATCGATCCTTAAAGTTTGTCACCGACGAGCTGAATCACCCTGTATATCAAAGTAATTTATCTCTTCTTTGTATTCACTGACTTTGGATGATTTGGATCATGCTGGTGTGGCCTGCTGCTCGTATATTTTTATACCATGTATAACAGAAGAGAAGCTGAGTAATGTATTGGGTATGTTCTTAATTGAACCTATTCAGCAGTCTGTTATCTTCATTAAAATTTCATGCAATTAGTACATTATGATTGGAAGTTCTGTTATCACAACATTCTTTCAATCAATTACGTTTTATACGCAATGGTTTGCCTAATAATTGATTGTATGAATTCAATTTCTAGTATGTCATCATTATTGAACCTATTACATTGAATATATGCTGAGATGCTAGCTGTTTAATATTATGACGATCGTCACAGAGGATTGCAAACAAAATTTGCGTGTAAAACAATAATATTTCTAAAGAAGTTTTAGCATGCTTTATGTCGTTTCCTGTGTTGTTCCGTAGTCTAGTAATTTTTAATAAGATTTTAGATCTATTATTCAGGTGTGTTGTACATTTGGTATAAAACATCCCGCGGTATAAACTTGGATTATACATTTTGTGAGTGAACATATAGACGCTGATTGCCAATCTGTGCTTATATAAAGCGGAAAATTTTATTAACTTTATGAGCTGTCTTTTGTTTGAGATGTTTTCTAAATTCCTAATCCCTATTCTTTCTAGCTTTCCTTATGAATTAGCTTTGCAATCTCCATAAGAAATTTCTAGTCTGTTCTGAGTATCTTTTTCTCAATTTGAGAAAATAATTTTTCAAAATTATTCTCTCTTTTATTTAAAAAAAATGCAATAGGAAGTGACTAGTACGTAGACAAAGATTTTCCTTATTGATCCAGTGAATCCATGTAGCTTAGAAAGCTTTATATCGACTTCTCTAATAATTGACGCAGAGGAAATTCACTGGAGTTGAAGTAGCGAATGATTCAATATTATACACAGTTCTAAGCTTACCCCATGCAAAATGGTTCACAGTGACAAATAAAATTCTCCTAATTTTAAATGAGCACTTATAGTCGATTAGAATCCGTACATTCCCTCATAAAGTACTATGCATTATAAGTTTATGCCCAGGACATTTCACCATCAAATGTTGTCCATTCATAAAAAGGGGATCTAAAAATTAATGGGAAATTACTTGGATACGAAAACACTTAGAAAACGGCATAAAACTAATGCAAAAAAAAGGTTATTTACAACAGCGGTGGCTTTACACATGGAGAACAAATTTTCATTGCAATTCTCTCTGAAGATCACCATCAAATTAAACAGCTCGCTTCTCAACATATAAAAAATGCAAAAGTAGAATAAATGATGGCATACTTACAGTTGAAATATCTGAAATTATCTTTGAAGCAAATCATTACGTAAAAAAAAAAAATACAATTGACTGAAAAAATATTGTGGTAACAGAACTTCCAATCACTATTCATCAACTGAATGAAAGTTTGATAAATATAATAGATGGCCGAATAGATAGATCCCTTTAATAATATTCCCGTACATTACTCTGCTTGTCATTTTTTTGTATAAACTGCAAAAATATACATGAAGATAGTTACAGCAGCATGCGGATGCAAAGAACAGATGAACAAGGTGGAAGCATCGAAAACATGCCAAATTTTTATAAAGAAAATCACAAATCAATGTATAAATAAATAAAACACTGTACTAAGATGATCGAATAGTTGGGCCGGGTGGTATAGGAAATATAGCCATCTCCACGACGCATGTCCAAGGTAGTTTTGAAAACATGAGCTGTATTAACAACAATTCGTTATTCGTTGTATGACCCAAAAGAGTGGTAATACTGTTTTCTGACTAAAAGTTGTCTGTTTTGCTCCAGCTATAGCGAATAAACATATTGTTTTATAGTTTAAATATGTTAAGCAGATAAATATAAAGGTCTAAGCAACACTTTTAAATACTAACCAGCTCTGAAGGATTTTTTCAATTTTTTTGAAAAAATGTCAAAAAATGACAAATTTTACCCAAAATTTCGATTTTTGGAGCAAAAGCGCAGACTCAAGCCATTTTTTTCAGCGGTAAAATTTCACGTAGTTGATGTACTAGTATAAAGGCAACTTTTGGCACCTACCCGTTTTTGATTTTCAAAATTTTTTTTTTTCGCTCCGTCCTACTGTATAATGTGACGCATTGATAAATTGTTTGATAAAGACAGAATATATTTCAAAAAAGGATGCCAAAAAGGGCCTTTTGAACAGAATTTCGAGAAGTTATCGTGATTGAAAATGTGAGGAAGCATTCAATAACAAATTGCGTTTTTTCTGACTCATTTTTGAGTTCAGTTTTGCTCTCAAACGCATCCAATTGACAGGTTCTCTTATTTAGGAGCTGTATAATGTTCCGTGTTGGTCAGTTTTTGATAAAGGCTGAATAAATTTTTTAAAAGGCTGTCAAAGTGGGCACTTTGCGCAAAATTTCCCGAAGCTATCATGATTTGAATTGAGGAGTTATTCAAAGTTGGTTATTTTATAAGTCATTTTTAAATTCAATTTTGCTTACAAACGCATTTAATTTACATTCTTTTGTTATTTAAGAGCTATATAATGTGCCGTATTAGTCGATTTTTTTTTTAATAAAGTCGGAATATATTTCAAAATATGTTGTCAAAATGGGCATTTGATCCGGATTTAGGTTAAGATGATTCTGATAAAAACAGTCCTTATAGAAAAATGAAATTAAAAAATTTTCAAATGAGGACAAATAAATTTGTTTAACTGGGTTTATCTGTAATCAAATTTTATTTTTTTATGTTGAAATGAGCACTCTATGAAATCTACCTCCGCCTATAAGCCAAGCCAACAGGGATTTATTTTTTTGTTTGTTTTTTCAACCATAATGCTCGAGCTTGTATCGCAGTACTTTATTTGTTTGCAATTTGCTTTTTTAGTAACACAGTGCCAACAAAAAAAATCTTTACGCTTATTGGAAACGATGAAGTTTGTGACAGATGGTCTTTATTGTTACATTCATTACTAACGTTCAATGTAAATTTCTGCGGATGTTATAGGTGGTATTAACAGTGCAAAAAATATGGTAAAAAATATCAGACATGGCTAAAATCTTTTTTTTTTTTACAATTTTTTTTTTTTTTTTTTTTTTTTTTTTTTTTTTTGTTTGGTACACTGCCATGTTGTAAATCTTAACTTATTATGGTTTGAGATAAATTCAAATGATGCTTATCAATCCAAAACATTACGATTTAAACGAACATTTTTTTCAAAAAAAGTCAATTCACTGGGTTGTTGGAAAATTGTAAGTTCACTTGTAATTCGATTTCGCTCACCAAAAGTGTTTCTTCATTACAGAGAAAATAATTAAAATATCCCTCTTTTAAAAAAACCACAAGAATTCAAAAGGGGTGGAGTTTAAATTCTATTAAGCTGAAAAGCCTGCTATTCCAAATGATAGAAAAATCTTATCTGCCTGTTCTATTTAAAATTGAAAAAAAAAATAATAAAGCTAAATAAAATTGTGGCTCAAGTGTCTTTTTTTTTTTTTTTTTTTTTTTTTTTTTTTTTTTTTTCTGTCGCTGGCATTTTACTCCACATGATTGATATCGCGGATTACACTGATTTACGTTTTCCCTAAGGGAGAGTTAGATCTTTATTTATGCATTCAAATTAATGCACAATATTGTACAAAAGGACAAGTTAATTGGGTAAAACCTACAATGGGTGAAAAGAACGTCATACGCCATACAACGCTACGATGGATTATACCGAATCATTGTCTCCATTGTCTCCACAAGCGATAAGCAAAAGCCAAATTCCGCAATTCACAATTCTAAATATTCTGAATTAAAAAATATATATTTCTATTACATATAGAAAATTAAAAATTTATTATGTTTTTTCTTCAATTTAATGTTATTGAAGAAATATTTAATAAACTTTTTACTAAGATTTATAAAACAATGGACAAATAAAAATTTGTAGAATAGTTAAAAAAATAGTTTTAGTCTTGTCATTCTTAATATATATATATATATATATATATATATATATATATATATATATATATATATAATATCTTCATTAATAACAGAAAATCCTTTTTTTAATCAATTTAACATTTAACGTATTTATTTTTTTTAATTCCCATATTATTCCTTGATATATTGATGTTATAAAAAAAAATTCTATAAAAAACATAATTTAAAAAATCATATGCCAATTTTTTTTAGTTAAATTAAATTTTTAATATGGATAACCATTTTTTAAGTACTTGTGCGTTATATAATTTATTTTTCTTATTAACACAATTTATCTTACATTCTTTATGCTTGTTTAAATGAATAATGTAAAAAGGAAAAAATATCAAGCACTGTAAATCACTTATTATGTTACAAGATTATTTGAGACAAATAGGACAGAAGAAAAAAACCCATACAAAATAATTATACGCTAGACAGAATATTTAATTAAATAACAAAGTAACGTTCATTGTTATATGCATAAAGGAATCCACTTAAGTGGAATATTGCAAAAAGAAAAAAAAATCAGTTTCTATTGTTTGTGCTGTAGTTTATGTAATAATCAGTACTATGCTTGACAGGTTAGTAATTAAATCTTTTAAAAATATTCAAAATGAATTAAAAAGGATAATAAATGGGACATTTCTGTGATTATTTCCATCCACTAAAAAAGGAAAAATCAGAGTTAGTTATGAAGCAAATATAAGATTTCTCATTCAGAACGTTTATTTTTAGCCCATTTCGACTAAATAACATTGAAATAGTTTAAGTTTTTTTTTTTAATATATCATTTAGTAATGTTTAGTAATATTTTTAAACTTAAATATATAGCAATTATTTTTTATAAAAATAAACATAAATGATGCGAAAAAAAATCACCAACGGTAAAACATGATTTAAAGAAAAATAAATACTAATAATATTTATGTCCATCCAATGCACGTAATATGAGTGATTTTCTTTAAATGTAAAAAACATTGTAAAATCTTCTCTGTAAATATGCATCATCAATGGTACCTTCAATGTTTCAATGTTTTTTCTTTTCTATTTTCTCATGTAAAAAATTTAAATCCTATCCACACTTTAAATTTTAATGTTTTAAAAGTTTTCCACTCTATTTGTCATTTGTTGCATACGAGTAGTTAAACAGTCCTAAACTTCCCGCCTCACCACACAATGTTTAATGTAAAAAAAAAAAAAAAAAAAAAAACTAAATGTAAAATCTGCTATTTAATTTATTAATTTTTTTGTGTTAATAAATAATTATTCCTTTCTTCCAAAATATCTGTTTCATCCTTCCACACAAACAAAAATATGCAATATTACTTTTCAAGTGCGTTCGTAATTATGTAAATTCGTAGCACCTATAGTTTCGTTCAGTCCGTCTGTCTATCTGTCCGCATATAACAACGCAAAAACTACCCAACCGAATCGTTTGAAATTTAAAACACTTAATTATTACATAATTTTGTCGAGTCATTGTAAATTTTATGAAAATCGGATGCATTGATCAATTACAGTGACAATCAAAAGGATCCCGCCACATTACGTTTAATGGGGAAAAAGTTTCAAATGCATTTCAATCTTTTGAAATTTAAAACATATAATTATTTCATAATTTTGTGGAGTCATTTCAAATTTTATGAAAATCGGATGCATAGATCAATTACAGGGACAATCAAAAGTATTCAAATACAGTACGGTCAATAAAAAAAAAGTTTCAAATGCATTTTAATGGTGTTACACTCACTCGAAAATAATAAAACTGACATGATCTTATGAAATATATATATACTAAAATATACATTCTGCACAATCTGTGATTGAAAGAATATTTATTATTAAATTACAGGGCCACACAAAAGTAGTCCACTCCATAATGCTATACGGGGAAACATTGTTTGGGGCCTGTTTTAATTACATTAAAGTATTTCACATTTTATGAATATGATATACGTTGCTGAGGTGTAATAAAAATTACTTCCTGTATATTTACAGGAACACAATGATTTCGACAACTATAATGTATCCGAAGTACTATCTAATGTATCAGCAAGATCTGAATATTTTTAAAACTTCGTTATCGTACGAACGCACCTCATTTGCTACGCTTCACGTGTAATTTCAAACTTGTTTATAAATGGTATGGTATCTTTCATGTTTGTAATAAATATCACTTGTGGAGCCTTTTAAAGAACTTACACTATTTCAAACAGATTTAAATTGTGAAGTGCAATACAAGATGCTAATTGAGACTAGGTTGTACATAGATTTAATATCCATTACAGTAACACATGAATTAATTCAGCTATATTATTATTTTTAAACAATTCCTTCTAGAAAGTATATTTTAATTACAGTTACGTGTGGTTGCGTAGTTTTTGTAGTGTATTTCAATTGTTGTCAAGTACAATTAATGTTTTGCATTGTATTTCTTGTTGTTTAATATACATAGATCATATACAGGTCTATAAAAAATATATGGAGTACATCTCTGTTTTTCAAAGCAAAAAAAAAAAAAAAAAAAAAAAAAAAAACTTAAGAGCAATTTATACCAGAACTGTGCATTTCATAAATGAACTACATTTTAGTATGTATTGTAGGTCGATGGATTAGTAAAATCTATTCATCGTTTTCCTGTCATTGAAAATGAATAAATGGCTGAACTCTTTCCCCAACTTAGTTTGTTAATCAAAGTTTGCAGATCAATTATCGGCCGGAGTGGTTCAGTGGAAAAGCATCAGCTTAGTACGCAATGGTCTGGTAATAGCCAGAAAATTTTCGCTTCAGTTTTGTTTATTGGATATATTGTAACCATGGCTATAGAATATTTGTATATAACTTACATATTATCTTATTGCACAGTATATATCCAAATATATATGCTATATATCAGGCTTGAAAGAAGAGTACATTTTCGAAAGTTTTGAGGTAAATTGCTAATTTGAGTATTAAAAAGTTTGAATCATTAGTTAAATTATTTCCGTATGCATTATCTTTCTCATTATTAAATGATAATTAAAAACAATTTTCTTAATGTGTTGAAAATGTTTCATTACATATGCTTTACGCATTATTTATGTTTTTGTTAATGTTTCTCATAAAATATATGAATAAATATTTTCAGTGTAAATAAGAAAATTTATTATATTAAAATATGCTCCTGCATTTCTCCCTCTTTCTTTTAGCACATTTTAAAACTTCAAGATTAGTTAATTTTCTATTTGTAAAGCTTTCATTGACAAAATGTAACAAAAATAAAATCCATTAGTAACAAAATCTTATGTAACTGACACCTGAATGCAATATTTCAATAATTCGTGAATAATGAATAATTCATAATTGAGTTTTTACACATGTTACACATAAGAAACTTTTCTTATAACAAATATATGTCATAATAGAGATGGTTGACTCGATTGTTAAAAGTGATTTTTCAATTTTTTAAATATTGAACTTAGAAAAATCTTTCATGTATATTTTATTCGTTATAAAAGCTGTTATAAAAATAAAATTGCGACACAAGTGTACTATGTAAGAAACTTGAAAATTAAACATTTTAATCATGAGAAAATATTTTGTCGAGACTCTCCACATAGAAGAAGATTAACCCTATTTGTTTTACTATGAAGTATTTGTTAAGAAAAATAAAGTCCTTTTTAAAAAAGGAGTAATATCTTGGTTCAATCTTTGTGCAAAATGGTTCACCATTAAATATCGTTAGGGGAAATGTGATGTGTAATTACAAATACTTGAGCAGAATTCAAGGCACAAGGGGAAAATTCTGCATTAAGTCCCCCCTTTTTAACACTTGATCTAAGAGCCCTCAGGTCCAAATAGTTTGACTTTATTTCATTACGTTAATTTCAGTGAAATCTATCTATATACCATCCTAATGTGTTTTGATAAATGCTAAGTTTAATGATTTTTTTTTTATTTAAAGGTGTGAAAAATTGTTATTCTTTAAGGCTGCTGATTTCATCCTTTCTTGTATTTTCCAATTTATTTTCTATTTACTTACATTGGATTCTACTTTAATTAAATGAAATATTTATAAACTTTATTTCATTAAATTTGTTATTATCCTATTTTCCATTTGATCGTTTCATATATTCCTTAAATCATTTTTAAACATTTTCTTTTCTGTCACTCCATTTTTCTGTAACTTTACAGAATAAATTTGCATTATTTTACAAATGTAATTCTTAACCATTCATTATGTGCAGTATATAGTAATCATATTTTGAGCATCCCCTACATAGGCACTTTTTAAAGTATAACAGAGTATTATGTTTAGCCTATTTAATCTATAAGTTTTATGTCTAAAATGAGAGCTTAATATTTCTGTATAACTTAAAAACTGCATATTAAAATTTCTATGAATTATTCTATCAGAGAAAATCACTCAGAATGTTTCTAAAAATGTACTTTTTAAGCTAAATACAAAACAAATGATTTCTAGGCAGCATTTTCAAGTGTCTGCATGAAACAAAGACGATTTTTGTGAGCATTTCAAAAGCTTTGATTGCCTATTGTCTAAATTTCGAAGTTCTTTTTAAATGCGAAAGCTGAAGGGTAGGTCACGACTCTCTAATGATCATCGCTCCCCAGTCTCCCGTATTACTCATAGTCTTGTGCGTTTTATGAAAACGTATTATAAAAGTAATATTCTCTGATATTCAGGATTAATAAATAGTTTTATTTGCTGTCAAAGTGTTGAAATGCATGAATAAGGAAAGTTTTCTAAGAATAATTTTTCCATTACAAATCTATGAAAATTTATTTCAAGAATATAAAAAAAGATTGTGAAATTAAGAAAACATGAAGAAAATGTATTGACACTTAATTACTCTTTTTTTTTTTTTTGAAACGACACCATTCCAAAATCCATGTTTTTGTATGTGTTTCAGTCTGATTCAAGATGCATTTTTTAATTAAAAACTCAAAAGAAAACATTTAACACAGATTGTTTTATTTGTCTTGAAGGTATATATACAAATCTTCCAAGTCAGTTTTTTTAAAAGAAGAAAATTGATTTAAAAAGAAACAATTTCAGTCCGTTTTAATTCATTTTAAGCAACATTATTTCAAAAATATTAAAAGTCATTTCATTTCAGTGAAATTAGGAAGAAGTTTACCATTTAATTGTCGAAATGCAAAATTTATACAGTGCGTGTTAAAAGTTTAAGCACAATAGCAATTTTTAAATAAAACTTTAAATATTAACTTTATTTCAATATCTGTCTTGTATATGTTAATAATATATATTTACACCATATTCATTTAAATTAACTTTTAAATTTTATTTCAAACCATGGAGTTTAAGAATAGATGAAAAATGACCGTGTCAAAAGTTTAAGCACAAAATCGTTTTTATGCACATTTTACAGTCTGACATAAACGGCTGCGCACGCAAACAATTTCTGGGTGTATAAGAAGCAGTCCGCTGTAATTTTTGAGTTAGTACTCAATGCCCAAGTCGAAAGAATTTTCAGAGGAGGAGATGATAAAAATTTGGAGTATGAGAGCAAGATGTAATTCTGTTTCTGAAATCGCAAGCGCATTAAAAAAGTCAAAACAAGGAATTGATCAAATTTTGGCTCGTGATAATGATTTTAAATGAAAATGTGATAATGATTTTAAATGAAAATTCCGTTTAGGAAGGCCGCGAGTGACTAGATTGAGCGAAGACAGCCGCATCAGAAATTTGGCTTCAACTGGTAATTACTCCCTTTCGGAAATAAAATATGCAGTTACAGATGCAGTTACAGAACAAATATCGAAAAAGCTGTTTATAGAATAGTTTTGGAATTCAAATACATCAAATACCGTAAAATGGCTCGATTACCGTGTCTCAAAGAGCACCATAAAGAAGCTAGATTACAATGAGCCAAAGAGGATATGTCATTTGGTGAAAAATGGCTGAATGTCATATTCATTGATGAAAAAAATTGGAACCTCGATGGCTCTGATGGGTTTAATTACTATTGGCATGATCTCCGCAAAGAACCTAGGAGTGTATTTAGCCGATAACATAATGGTAGTTCTGTAATGGTATGGAGGGCTATTTCTTTCAATGGTCAGGCATCTCTAGCATTCATCAGTGGTCGTGGAAACTTTGAAATCTATCAAAAGACACTGGCCAATCATTTGCTTCCTGTAGCCGAGGTTTTTAGGGGGAGAAAAATGGTTATTTCAACATGATAATGCTTCCATCTATACCTCAAACACAACGTCATCGTGGCTTAAGTCGAAAACAGTCTGTGTTTTGAAATGGCCGGCAATTAGTCCTGATTTAAACCCTATAAAAATATGTGGGGTATTCTCACTCATGCAGTTTATCGAAATGCAAAGCAGTATTCTACAGTTAAAGATTTGAAAGATGCCATTAAGAACACTTGGTTTAAAAATGAACCAGAAACAATACGGAACCTCATTTTAATGATGGAAGACCGTATATTTAAAGTAATTCAGCAGAAAGGAGCAATAATCAAGTATTATTTTTTTTTTATTCTTGTTCTGCTAAAGACTAAAAAATTACTGTGCTTAAACATTTGACACACTCATTTTTGTTGTTTTGATAAAATTTTATTATTTAAGATAAATTTTATAGCATGAATCTGTTAACTATCTTTTTAAAACTACAATTTGTAGGCTATGTAGGAAGTAACTTTCACCCATTAATAAAATTTTATTTTGAAATTTTCTGTTGTGCTTAAACTTTTGACACTCATTGTACAAGCACCAGGTACTGGGTCAGCAGCCCTCATTTTAAATCTACCTAACTTAAACTTAAGCGAATATTAATAATTGTTGTTGCAAGGTAAATGATATCTAAATAATAGCTAAAAAATTACATTTTCTATAATTAAAACTAAACAATAATGAAAGATGCATAAAAAATAATAATTTGTGAATGCACAATATATGAATGTCCGTGCACATTTTGAATAATGGAAAATAGATGGGTCATTAATGGAAAAGTTCGAAATATTTTGTCACATTTCTATACATATTTTCTTCTGAACATGTGTAAAATTGATTGAGCACTACCCAGCAGTAGTGGCAGATGACAAGAGATGAGGTTTCCAAACAAATACAAAAATTTTGGCATGCGACGGAAAAACAGATGGAAATGTCATTTAAGTATCGGCGTCGGCACAGTGATTTAGGGGAAGTGTCGGCTTCATGTCGGCAACATAACTTTAAGAGTATGCTTTTTAGACTGCCGGTTACCGTAGTCCGTCACCTTATGATTAAATATCGGTAAGCAAATTGCACCGGAAAATGACTCAGAAACGATCTATGTTTTCTGATAATGGACCGATTAGATTTGCGAATCTTTTCGTATGGATTTAATATTACAATACAGAAAAAAATATTATTAAAATCATCTTTTTTTATATTTATGATTTTTCCACGTTTTAAATATAGTCTGCGGAAAAAAGTAATGATATAATGAAAAAAAAATTAAATCTCTTTCAATATTTCGCACAAACCTTCTATAAAGTTATTGGACCTGATAACAACCAAACTAAACAAGAGGAAGTAGATTATTTTTTCTTGTGCCTCTGTTTCCACGTTAGATGTTATTGCTGCCGTTCCAGTCTATCCCCAATAGGTCGGGCAACGGTGTCCAAGCTGGCAGGACATTATACTCATAGCTTTTGATTGCAAGATTCATGCTATCTGCCGGCTAAAATTCTGTCATGTACGCTGATGGCGCCTGGTGCATGTAAAATCCGTCGTGGGTGCAAAGTCTTTCAAGTTACCTGTGAATTATACCTTTGGAGGTGCCTTGCCGTACAAACAACAGGATATAATAATAAGCAACTGAAAAAAAAGTATGCATAAATGAGAAATACGTATTGCAGATATAAGAACGTGTGGAGGGAAGACAACAGGTTTATTGCCGCTACGCGGCCATTAGGCGGTCATTCGCCCCAATACCAGGTATCTAACCCGTTAAGCTGAGGTAACTCGGCAGGTAGAGGCCTGGTAATCGATTAGACAGAAAGAAAGATGTTATTGCTGAAATAAAATGATTATATGTGTATATATATATATATATATCAAAAATAATTCTAACTGTCATAAACAGAAAATTGTAAAAACAGCCTGCAGTTATTAATTTAAGAAATCTTATTTTAATTTACTTTTAAAAAGGAACTAAAATTATTTGAATTATCAAAATAATAATAATAATAATCGCTCCTTAAAATTATTATTCATTAAAAAATCGTAGAAATAGCAAAAAGTACTTCATAAGTTATTTCAAATTAATTATATATTCAATTTGAATATTTTCGATTTATGTACTTATTTTAAAAGAAATAACTAAGTTTCTTATTTCATTTAACCCCTTGACCAGTGTGCAAAATTGTTTCTGGTGCAATTTATTTTTAATGTTAATAAAAGAGGGATTTTCTATCATGGTATAATTTTTTCTGTTACATATATGCTTATAAGCCTTGAAAATATCAATCATGACTTATCAATCATGATTTCTTAAAACTGGATTATATTTATAAAATTATATTACTTTAAATAAAGTTTCAACTGCAGTGAAACCTGCAACCTAATGAACGGATATATCCGTTCCCGGCAGTGGGAAGGTTAAAAACTACATAATTTAAAATTTAAAAAATGATTTTTTAACCTAAAAATATATATCAAAAGTATATCCACCTTTAAAGCAACAAAATTTAAAAGAAGGATTCAGAAATCTCCACTTTTTAGGAAATCATTCCGAACCATTCCACGGAGTATCCAATACGTTGTATTATTGCTAAATATGCGTTTTATTGCGTGAGAAAATTCACACCGTTTCAAAATATCACCCACTCTAGAAATTAAAAGTGCTATAACTCACCCATTTTTTAAGATATAGATGAAACAAAAATTCTGTAGAATCTTTGTATCAAGGTCAAACATACAAAAGGAAATTCTCTTCAGTTTCTTGCTATTTTTGTACCTAGGTTTATTTATTTATTTATTAAATTTTATGTTCCGCCATTTTGAAAGAAGATGGCGTATGGAACTGGCCAACGAACTAGGTCCTGGCATTGGTATGTACTATGTACACAACAAGTTGCATTCAAATAGGTTTATAAATACGTGTGTTATCCCGTGGCGAAAATCAGATCAGTTCAAAACATGAGCCACAGTAGAAATTCAAAGTGAAATAACTCAAGCATTTTATAAAATATAGACGAAATAAAAAATGGTCTGGTATCTTAGTATCAATATGTGACACATTAAAGAAAAAATGTTTTCAACATTTAATTATTTTGCACTAACTTTGAAGTTTTAGATTAAAAAAAAAATTAAATGTCCGCCATTTGTAAACAAGATGGCGGATCCTGCTGGCCAACGATCTTAACCTTTGTATATACTATGTACACGTCAAGTTGCATTCATATCTGCTCATAAATACGATAGTTATAACTTGACACAGATCATATATATATGTCAGCATTTGGACAGAGGGGGGGCTTTGGAGTCTGGGGTCATGATCCGTGAAAATATACCAAAATTTTAGCGGAACTGCTTACTTCTGGGCGACTGCAATAAGTAGCTTTTTCCATTCGTAATGAAAGCTACGTAAAATGGACTGCTATGTATAATAATGTATATCTTCACTCATTAAGTTTAATCAAAAAAACTATTTCTACTTTCAAATGTAATTACTGGCTCTTTCATTTTCAAAACGAAATCATGTATTTGTATAAATAAACAAAAATTAAGATTAAAAGTATTCTCTGAAAAAAAGCCTGATTAAGGCTTAAATATACTATGATATTTTCAATGAAATTATATATTAACATTTCTATTTGATTATTTAAATTACCTTTTAAGTAAAACCGGATATTTTAATGTTCATATTATATACTGTATTTTGTGGTATAAATTAATTGAAAATTGGAAATCCATCGGTTCAATAGCTATTAGTCTAATACATTCGGGTTATATTTCATTTTTCTTCTTAAAAATGAAATTTTTAATAAAATAAAAATTGCGGATAAATTTTCAAAAAAATTATGTATTACTAAACGACGCGACGTTTAAAGTTAGGCCTAGATGCACAACTTTAAAATTTCTAAATGGTATATTTAAAATAATAGGACGGCGTTCCAATGTTTCCTAGCATAAAAATCGTTTATTATTTTGGATACTGGCTTTTAAAATGATAGTTTAAAACCACCCAATTATCAAATAATAATTAATATCTAAAGTTGTAGTTGAGCTAATGTGAAGAAATTTATTTGTTCGAAATCAGCGAAAATTTCTACATCTGAATGAATAAAATATAAAATATGCATTTTATAATTTTTATGCTCGTTCGTAATTACCCACTAATGAAAGTCATCAGTTTATTTGTAAACAATACCTGTATCCACTGTAGAAATTCCACTCTTTCATTCCAAGGAAAAAATATATATATATATGTATATACAAACCGATTTCTCATGTTTTTTTTTTCTTTCTTTTTTTTTTTTTTTTTTTTTTTTTACGTTTTGAAATTAGAGTGGAATACTTTTAAGAATATTTGAAAAGGGATGTTTTTCTGTGTTATTTTCGAGATTTTAGACTCAGTAGAATTTAACATACATTCCTTTAAAAAAAAATCAATATTTTTTTCGCCATATTTGGGAAACATAAAGACACTTTTGAAAAACACTACTCTCAACTTATAAATTTTGAAATTTGAAGAGAAAAGTTTTAATTAGATAGTACTGCTAGCCGCGATTCGAGGTTAAAAATTCACTATCGTGTGGTGTTGAAGAAATATATACTTTTATTAGTTGGGCTGTTTTATGAGTTTTTTGTATTGAGTGCGTTTCAGTTGCTAATTAATTTCTCAACTAATTATTAGAATTTCAAAATTCTGAATGTCAGATTCATTTTGAGCCTCGTATGTGCCGTAGTTTCTGCTAGCTATCGAACACACACAGAAACATGCATACATAAATACCCAGTTACTTTTTCTTTTATTACACCGCTCTGCAAAAGTTTAGACATTGATCGGTAATGCTTCTATTTTCTGAAGTATGTACCAAATGTTTGTAATTCCTCTGTCAAATATTAGCTGTGACTTATCGTTTATTCACACACAATAAATTTTGAATTTTACCTTTTACATAAAATATAATGACAAAAAAATAAAATCAACATTGTGGCAAAAGTATAGACAAATTGTGTATTTACAGAAAAAATAACTACAAATTAAAATCGAGTTGCAACCGCATTGTTTGCAGTTAGTGCAAGAATGTGACTTTTCATCGAAAAAACTAAATGCTTCGTCCCTTAGGGGTCTATTTCGTACCAAACATGTTCTACAGCAGTTCGAAACTCATTAAAAGAAAACTATAACAAAAATTTGCATAAACATTACGACATATGATGTTACAAAAGTTTTCGATTGGGTCCGGATCAGAACTACACGCCGGCCAGTTGAGATCAATAGTATTTTCAGAGTTAGACGAAGTTCTTCTTTTGTATGCAACATTAACAGATGGTAAAATCCATACTTTAGATCAGCAAAAGTTCCCCAAATGACTAAAAATTCATCTCCAACGTATGTACGTAGTCTTGTGTTGCTTGGCAACCAATGAATAACTCTACAGATGCACGAGCATTAAAGCTAAGTGAGGACCAAATTATTTAAAATTCGTCTTCTTTTTGTCGACTTAATAAAGTCCCAGGACCTTTTCTTAAGCCATTCCAATAGTATGCCCACGTGTTTGGGCCATTCAAATTCCACTTTTTTTTCGTTACTGAATATCATAGCGTACCATTTGGGTCCATATGATGTATGTTTGCAAGTTAATTGAATTCTGGACAATTTATAGCGAGATTTTAAAGCTGATTGTTTTATTATTGTCATGTAAATTGATTTACCTGTTTCTGTAATCATCTACGCATCATGTCCGTCGACACAGAAATTCCTGACTTACTTTTAATGTGATTAACAATCATTATTTGTGTAAATGTCACTTTCTGGATCATTTTGTCATCGCATTTTCTTGTCACACAAGGTCTTTCAGATTATGTTTTTTTTGTAGGAGTCATCCTTAGACTATACTTCATAGACAAACCACTTTGGACGATTCAGTGCTGCTGAAATTTCTGCGACTGTCTTCTCTTTCCATTTCAGCTTCCCTACTTCAATTACCTCATCTAAATGATTTTTTTTGGTCGCGGCATCTTCACTAACTGATGCTATATCGAGGTATAATTAAATACTTCAGACAAGTGATATCATAACTTGGAAATTTGCATTTATCCATGAACAGTTGGCTAAAAATCAAAAAAGTGTTTAAACTTTTACAATATGCAAATTTTATTTTTTGAATTAAATTATACAGGGTGTCCCAAAAGGTCGTTTACAAATTTAACATGCTGGTCTGTCATATCATGATGAACAATATTAAATGGGAAACTGGGGGTCCCAAACGTTTTCCAAAGGAGATATGCGCCACTAAAGTTTAGGGTCCAAAAATTCAAATGATTATAAAAAACAGAAAAATTGGTCGATTCGTTTGCGGTTTTCACTAAAATTATTCTTTATGTGAGTATTGTCTTGAAAATAAATTATAAAGATAAATTTCAAAAAATGACGATAGAGGGCGCTTTAGACTTTAGAGTAACGAACAACTATTTTTTACCGTTATTTTTTGCATCTCATTAAAGGTTTCGTAAGCTTAGACTTAAACTTAAACTTTGAGCTCAAAATCTGAATAGTTGGAAGCAGTTAAGTAGCACAAACTTAACTGTGTTCAGAGGGTTTTAATTTCAAATGATTATAAAAAACGGAGAAATTGGTCGATTGATTTGCGGTTTTCACTAAAAGTATTCTTTATGTCAGTATTTTATTAAAAATGAATTATAAAGATAAATTTCAAAAAATGCCGATAGAGGGAGCTTTAGACTTTGGAATAACGTACAACTATATTTTACCGTTGTTTTTCGCATCTCATAATTTTTTTTAGAAGCTTAGACATAAACTTAAATTTTGAGATGAAAATTTGAATCATTGGGAGTGGTTAAGTAGAGCAAACTGAACTTTGTACAATGGGGGTGGGGAGGTTCACACTTCAAATGATTATAAAAAACGGAAAAATTGTTCGATTCGTTTGCCGTTTTCGCTAAAACTATTCTTTATGTCAATATTTCCTTGAAAAAAATTTTAAAGATTGATTTTAAAGAATACCGTTAGAGGGCGCCTTAAACTTTAGAGTAACCAACAACTATTTTTAACCGTTATTTTTTGTATCTAATTAAATGTTTTCAAATGCTTAGATTTAAATTTTGAGCTCAAATTCTAAATTGATGGAGGGGTTAAGAAGCGGAAACTGAACAGTGTTCAGCAGTTAAAATGTTACCCTCTCCACTCCTGGAACACATTTCAAATTTCCGCACTCAATTACTCACAACGATGCAGATTTTGAGCTCAAAATTTAAGTTTGAACTTTTACAAGCATTTAATTAGATACAAACAATAACGGTTAAAAATAGTTGTTGGTTACTCTAAAGTTTAAGGCGCCCTCTAACGGTATTTTTTAAAATTAATCTTTAAAAATTTTTTTCAAGGAAATATTGACATAAAGAATAGTTTTAGCGAAAACGGCAAACGAATCGAACAATTTTTCCGTTTTTTATAATCATTTGAAATTTGAACCTCCCCACCCCATTGAACAAAGTTCAGTTTGCTCTACTTAACCACTCCCAATGATTCAAATTTTCATCTCAAAATTTAAGTTTATGTCTAAGCTTCTAAAAAAAATTATGAGATGCGAAAAATAACGGTAAAATATAGTTGTACGTTACTCCAAAGTCTCAAGCGCCCTCTATCGGCATTTTTTGAAATTTATCTTTATAATTCATTTTCAATAAAATACCGACATAAAGAATAGTTTTAGTGAAAACCGCAAATCAATCGACCAATTTTTCCGTTTTTTATAATCATTTGAAATTAAAACCCTCTGAACACAGTTAAGTTTGTGCTACTTAACTGCTTCCAACTATTCAGTTTTTGAGTTAAAAATTTAAGTTTAAGTCTAAGCTTACGAAACCTTTAATGAAATGCAAAAAATAACGGTAAAAAATAGTTGTTCGTTACTCTAAAGTCTAAAGCGCCCTCTATCGTCATTTTTTGAAATTTATCTTTGTAATTTATTTTCAAGACAATACTCACATAAAGAATAATTTTAGTGAAAACCGCAAACGAATCGACCAATTTTTCTGTTTTTTATAATCATTTGAATTTTTGGACCCTAAACTTTAATGGCGCATATCTCCTTTGGAACACGTTTGGGACCCCCCACTTTCCTATTTAATATTGTTCATCGTGATATGACAGACCAGCATGTTAAGTTTGTAAACGACCTTTTGGGACACCCTGTATATTATCTTACATTATAACCATTATTTTTATTGTACATTGTTTAAAATATATTTCAAAATAAGTATAGCCATTTCTAAAACTCACGCGTTCGTATTTTTTATTTAAAGGTTAAAAAACACCAGTGTCTAAACTTATGCTGAACACTGTAGTAGCTGTAATCATTATATGATATGTCATGTTGTGAAGATCCAAATATAATTAATTTAATTTAAAAATAACATTTTCAGACTTATTTTGAAAAATTACATTGTAATTTTAAAATAGAAAGTGTTTACAAAATGAATTTATTTTTTATTTTTTTCTTTTTTAAAACTTGCATCACTATAATAATAAAATTAAGTACTGCAGTTATTTTTTCTTCAGCATTCTTTTTTTTTATACTTTTGTTCTTACTGATAGTAAACAATTCTCTTTGTACTTAAAAAAGTTTTTACTTCCAAAATGAAGTTTTAAAAATTCTTAAGCATATTTCAAAAGATTTGCAAGAGAGCAAATTTTCGGAGGCAACATTTTTAAGAAAAGAACATTGAATTTTTAAAGAAAAGCACGTTTACGTAAGATTTATAACCTACCTAAATATTTTTGTTTTGATTGTTATTTCTTCCAACTACAGAATTTGGATTTTTAAATATGATTCTTTGTTGACTGTTTTCTGTTACTTATGCTAACTTCATTTATCTTTTTAGAGAAAATTTTAAAATTAAATTATACTATGTAATAAACCTTATTTTTTCTTTTTTTGTTTAAATAATTATTTTTCTTGTATTTACAGTTGTACAGTTGTTAAACGTTTGTTATCTAAATAGACACCTATCACTTTCATATTTTTAAATAAAGAATTTTGTTTTGACAATATAATCGAAATCGATCTATTTCCTCCATAATTGTTAAATGTTGATATTTATAACACAGCAGACAATATACAGCAACGCAATCATTTTTTTCACTCGAAATGATTTTTATGACTATTGGAAATGCAAGCAAAAAATTAGAACTCCAGCACAATATGATCTCGTAGAAGACATTGAACGAAAAATGAATTTCTCTGCGCATTCGATGTGGGGTTTTTCCTCATATTAATAACTCCTGTTAAAAAACGTTAATAAGTTTTTTTTTTTTTTTTTTAAAGCATTCAAACAGAAAAAACATCACATTTACATAAACCATTAATTGCAAAAACAATATATATCAATAGAACATGGCGATATGATTGGGTGACAATTTTGCAACACATAATGCAATTTCCTGTGATGAGGTACCGGAAAACATATGCATGTGTATATATATATACATATATATATAAGATACCAATAATAAGAAAATACTCTAAAATGAATATTTCATTAAAAATGAAAAAAATATTAAAATATAAATTTATAATATGATAATATGATAATATAGACTTACATTCATGATTGCGCAATGAAACATAACAATTTGAATGCCAATATAAAACTATTATTTGTGAAGCAATATATATCAATAGAGCATGATGAAATGATTAGAAGATTATATTGTAACTGATAATAAAATTTCCTATGAAGAGGAACCTCCTGGTTACGAGCGAGATGCTTTAACTCTAAGGTATAATGCCGTCGCGAAAAATTTTCAAATCAGGGTTCTTTTCTAAAATTTAAATTATAAAAACTTACGAATGATTGTGAAAAAAAATATTTAATTAAAATAACAAGCTTTTCAAGTATTATTTATATGTCATGAGACACGAGGTATTCAGCTGTATATGGACAACATTTGAAGTCATTGACTTTTTCATGTTTTTGTGTACGGACTCTACACTGTAAAAAAAAAAAAAATCAAGAGGTTACTAAAAATTTCTTAGTAAATTTGTATTTCACAGAATTTTTTAGTAACCATTACAAACTTTTTCTTGCAAGTGAAACAAGCATTTCTTTTGTAAACTGAACAAAAGAATTTTTTGTATAACTAACTTAAAAATTTTTAGTATGAGCCACCAAGCAAATTTTAGTAATAGCTCCAAAATTATTTTTAATAACCATTACGTGCGCCCGAAGGGCAGGAGGTTCCTTTGAGCTGCATCTAGACTTCTGAAGCGGAAGATTTTCGGCAAAACCGCAATAGATGGCAGCACCAAACATTGCTACCTGCTCCGACAGGATTTTCAAAATCCCTTTATAAACGAGACACCACATACATTCGAGGCGTATTTGGCGGTGGCAAGTTTCGAACCCGGGACCTTTTAGCCTGGAGTCCGTTACTATAACCACTATGCTATCAAGGCAACACCGACTGAGTTTTAGTAAGAGCTATTAAAAATATAAAACTATTAACTCTATTCGTTGCTAACTTTTTTCTAGTGATTCTTACAGATTTTTTTGTAACCGACTAAGATTACTAAAAATTTTTTAGTAATTACAAGGATCACCTTTTTTTACAGTGTATGACGGACAAACAGATAGAGGAAAAACAAGAACAGGTTTTGTCACATGATAAAAACCCTAAAAAGAAACATGTAACGACGTTTTTTATTATATTAGCTTGTATTACATTATTTTCTACAATTTAACAGAAGAAGTTTTTATTTTATAAATATCCTTTATCATACATACAATTTATAATAAAGTCGGCAATTAACTTTTAAAGTGAAAATTCCAAAAGATGTTACGTAACATTACACTTTAACTGCTAGATGAAACGACATCTTGAAAATTAAATTATGTAAAAGTGATTAAATTCATTTTTGCAAATCCTTCTTTTGACGTTAAGAAATTAAATAATTACTTCATTTAAAAAGAGCAGAAATATGTCTTAGAATTTAATTAATATTATAATTGTACGTTTAATGTTATTGTAATTGATTTTTTTATTGTTTATGTAATTAGTTATTGTTTTGGTGCAAAGGATATGTTAATTAAAATTTTATCATAGGATTCCTGAAATATGAATATTTTTCAAAATATCAAGTTTCATAGTGTAAGTGTTGTATGAAATCACCATATACTCATACATTAAAGTACCATACTATAAATGTATTCCTTTTAATATGAATTATACAATTTTCTCTTCTTTAGAACTTTTTTATCTAATACAGTTATAAATTTTTGGAAAGAAAAAAAATTCTTGTACTTTTTACTAATATTTTTGCTGTGTTACATTATTCGGAAAATATCGGCGCTACAAAAATTATACATTTACTCAAAATTTTCAGAAATAATAAATGATAAATAAAGAACATATTGTATGTTATTTAAATATCATGTACAGTCCTGTCCAAAAAATAGTATTTTTTTGTTAAACCATGCATATTCACCTAATTTTGTTCATTTTGAGATAGTTTTAGTAATTGTATGACATATTTGAATTTACATATTGAATGACGACAACATGGTTGAATGCTAATACACTATATGGCCAAATAGTGACCGACCATTTGCAATTTTATACATTTTGTAAAATATCTAGAAAAGTACATGATGAATTATCCTGAAACTCTAATCCTCTAAACATAATAATACATGTCATAGATTTCGGCGAAGATTTTTTTTTTTCGAAACTCTATAGTATACCGTCCACAAATTGAAAAAGAACGAATATCTTTTGGATAACCCTGTCAAACTAATGTAGCAAAAGCATTCAAATTGTAGATTATAATTAAATGGCTTTTTGTAATACATTGTGTTCATTTCTATGGGAATAGTATGTTTTATTGTAGAAAAATGAAGGTTTTTATAAAAATAGTCCCAAATATTTCCAAATTATTTTCTTGCAAGTGCTTTTAATTTGATGGTTTTTCGCTATAATTTGTATTAACAAAATAACATTCTTTTCCGAAAATTCAACAAACATCATTGTTGGCAATACCCTGTACTAAGCATTAAAAAAATAACAAGTGTATGAAAAAATAAAAAGTTTACTAAATAAATTTTATCACGCATGCATAAACGATATAAAAATTTTAATTTGAATATTGTGTTAGCTAAATGTATAGAGCAACTTTTCGGAAAATCTCTAAAATATATGAGGAAATTTCTTAATATCATATACTAATTCTTAACATCAATAAAGAGATCGTCGATAGAACAAACTCAAAATTCGTTATCTATAAAATGCAAGAAAAAGTTATGGGACTGTATCCATTTATCAATTGATTTTTATCAATGTGGAATACACAATATAGCACGTACCTATATTTGTTTTTAATCCTCTGTTTTTTTCTTCATTTTGAGAACAACGGATTTTGAGTTTTTTGAGGCTTTCATAAAAAATACTCTGTACATTTATGTAGCACAACATGTAAATTAAATTTTGATTGCGTTCACGCATGTGCATTGAAAAATATCTTAGTTATTTTGCTGATTTTTCATATATTTTTTATTATTTATTAATTTTTAGCACGGTGCATTAAGTAGAATGTTGTTTTTCCTATTTTCGGAAAAGAATATTGTTTTATATTAAGAAATCTGAACATTATTCCAAAAAACTTGCCAAAATTTGGGACTTTTTTTATAAAAGCCTTGATATTTTTAGGATTATATATGCTATTCACGTAAAGAATAAACATAGTTTATTACATAATGAACATAGTTTATTACAAAAAGCGACTTCATCATCATCTGCAGTTCTCTTATCCAAAAGACATTAGTTTTTTTCAATTTTTGAACGGTCCACTATGGAGTTTTGGGAAAACAATTTCAGCAAAAATATGACCTATACTATTGTGTTTACACACCTTAGTGTTCCGGATAATTCCTCATACATTTTGTTATATATTTAACAAAATGTCTAAAATCACAAGTGGCCGGTCACCTTTGGCCACATAGTATATACCCTCTTTCACACTACATAGTCCCTTAAATTTACACACTAAAAATTTATGAGAGACTTCCTTAAAAAGCTTAATATAAATAAATAATAAGGACATAAAACTGAAAAAAAAATATGGAACTATACATACGTTGAAAAAATCCACCTATGCAAACAAATTTACTAATTTAGAGATACTTATAAAAATGTTTCCATTTTTATTCGAAGAAACTATGTAAAATCACCCTTTCTCAATTTGAAAATCACATCTTTTAAAATAAATATCTGTACCGATATTTTTAGGAAGTGATTAATTTAAGTTATTTTGAATAAAAAGTAATTAAAAAAATGTGTGTGGCACTCGGGGACTGACGCGGTAAAGCCATTGCATAGCATTTTTTATCAACTTATGCAAAAATGCCGCGTAAATGTCTGCCGAAGTCTATCGACGAATACCGTGCCGAAGTCTGCCGAACTGAAACGTCGTTAGCCGGAGTGTTAGGATTTTTTCTCGTTACAGAATACATAGATTCAGTCACCGCGCTCAAAGCCCGCGATAAAAGCTATGCAATAGCTTAATAAATTACCAAACGAAACGTGCTAAGAAAATTAGATCGCGAGTTACAAGCGTTTTAAATTTTTCGACCCTCACGGTGGGGGAGTCTCCTGTCACTAAAAATGAACACTGTCTCATAATAAATTACCAAACAAAATTTGGACGCGCTACGAAAAGTAGATCGCGAGTTAAAAGCATTTTAAATTTTTCGACAATCACCGTGGGGGGTCTCCTGTCAATAAAAATTAACAGTCTCATAATAAATTACCAAACAAAATTTGGCCGCGCTACGAAAATTAGATCGTGAGTTAGAAGAATTTTAAATTTTTCGACCCTCACCGTTGGGGGGTCTCCCGTCGCCAAAAAGTAACACTGCCTCATTATAAATTATCAAACAAAGTTTGGCAGCGCTACGAAAATTAGATCGCGAGTTATAAGCATTTTAAATTTTTTGACCCTCATCGTGGGTCTCCTGTCCCCAAAAATTAACAATGTTTCATAATAAATTACCAATCAAAATTTGGCCGCGCTACGAAAAGTAGATCGCGAGTTATAAGCAGTTTAAATTTTTCGACCCTCACCGTGGGGGATCTCTTGTCACCAAAAATTAACACTGCCTCATTATAAATTACCAAACAAAATTTGGCCGCTCTACGAAAATTAGATCGCGAGTTATAAGCATTTTAAATTTTTCGACTCTCACCGTGGGATGTCTCCTGTCACCAAAAATTAACAATGTCTCATAATAAATTACCAAACAGAATTTGGCCGCGCTACGAAAGTTAGATCGCGAGTTATAAGCATTTTAAATTTTTCGACCCTTACAGTGGGGGGTCTCCTGTCACCAAAAATTACCACTGTCTCATAATAAATTACCAAACAAAATTTGGCCGCGCTGTGAAAATTAGATCATAAGAAACATAAGTTTGAGACTTGATAATCAAATATCTGAAAAATATCGCGTCAATGTCTGCCGAAGTCTACCGAAGGATACCGTGCCGAAGTTTGCCGAACTGAAACGGTGTTAGCCGAAGTGTTAGGTTTTTTTCGTTACGGAAGTGTTTGGTTTTCTCTTTACAGAATTTCTAGATTCGGTCGCTTCGCTCAAAGCCCGCGATAAAAGCTATGCAATAGCTTGATAATTTGAATAGATAATATTGAATTTTTGAAAAAGGAACTAATAAAGCTAACGTTTTTGTAGCTTTTTGCTCTCATTATAGAAAGTGATGCAGTTTTCATAATATATCATATAAATAGTACCGAATATTAATATAAAATTTAAGATAACATGATTTTTTTTTTCTTGTGAGTTATTTTCTTCGTAATAAGTAATATTAATTTCTTTATCAATGCTCTGGACTCACAGTTATGTTTTAACGTACCTTTAAAAAAAAGAAAGATCTATGTGTAATGCAAAACTTATGTATAACAATTAAGATGTACGGACTTGAATGGCACATTTTATCAAAAAATCTATCATGTTTTTAGTCGTTTATCATTATTTTATGATGATTAAAATTATAATAATCTTCCAAATTTACGCAATATTTAATACACATTTTGCATCAATTTCTTTAAGTATGTAAATAAATTAAAAAAAACAAAACAAGAATGCATCTTGGAATTTTATCAGGCATTGGCACATTCACCGAACCATAAATCTTGATAAAAACAAATGTAAACTTCACACTTGCCAGACACAAACCAATACTGAAGAAGGTTCTGGTATTCTTACCTTTGTTTGATTTAGGTATGGAAAAAAATACTAATTCAAATAAAAGTTCTGATTATTAGAATAAATGTCTTTTAAAATATTTCAATAGGTTTCAATTTTACAGGTGTTAGACAAAAGGCGGCAAAATAATGATAATTATTTAAGTTGTGAAGACTATAAAAAATTCATTTTAAACTTGATCATAAACTTTTTTTTAACTATAATTGTTATTAGAGGTTTTTCAAACTGCTGTACATTGTAATAAAAGATAAATATTTCTTAACATACGAAAATTTTGATTAACGATGAACGAAAATATACAGTAATTACTTGAAAATTACCCATTTTTTTAAATACCTTTTCTTTTTGAAAGACCAATAGATTGTATACTTAATGCGAAATAATTCTGATAAAAACAATATTTTGTTGGCCTCCTGATTTAATTTTCCCAAAAATGCGCAAATATTTCTTAGTGCCGTAGAGCACCTTCTTTGGACAAGCGACGAATTGATCTAATTATAAATTTATAATTGAGAGTCGTGGAACTTTGTGGACACAACATTAATATATTATTAGAAATTTTCCAGTAAAAATAAACAAGCAAGCGTAAAATGAAAATCGTTTATGAAAACCTTAAACTATATTATGAAAATTTTCAGTCAATACGGGCGAGCAAAAAGTAAAACGGAACAGCTCTTTAAACTCTGAATCAATTCGAAAACTTCAACTGAACGTTCACAATCTGACTTAATCAAAATACTGAATTATTATTTTTTTATTATTAAAATCACCTTCTTATCTTAATGTTTATATATTTATTTATTACCTTTTTCTGTTTTCCACAATCTGTAAATTATCCTTGTAATATTATTTGTCAAATGTCGAAACTATGTTGCAGTTACTTAGGGGTTTGCGCAATACACCTGTAGGTCTTACATACACTGTAAAAACAAAATACCCAAATTGGGTTGAAAGATTTTTGGGTACAGCATTGTTCCAATTTGGACAGTTCAGTTGTAGCACAAAATCGGTTTAAAAAAGTCTGATTTTTAATGACATTAAAACAATTAAAATATCTTAGATAGTATATGCATTATACCTCAGAAATTTTAATTAATTTAATGTTAATAAAGATCTGATCTGTTTTGAACCATTTTGGGTTATCAATTTTGGGAACAATACTCTACCATTTTGGAATCCTTACTGTACCATTTCAGGAAAATTACTATACCCAAAAATCTTTTAACCCAATTTGGGTCTTCAATTTTTACAGTGTAGTTTCGTATTACTTTAATTACATTTTATGCAAAATTATCTTTTTTTTTTAAACTAGGCGGGGTCAGATAGTAAAATCCATCAAAGATATCTCGCTTTTAAAAAATTCAAAATAAAATATAACTTGTCAGTGTAGAGGTGTTTGTTTACTTAGTGTAGATGCCACACAGATGATTGAGAATCACTTAGTTTTGCAATGTCTGATAAGCAAGGATGCAAACCCTGTGCCAGAAATGACTGATTTACACCAGTAAATTTTAATAATGTTCTTTTTATTATAAAGTCACTGTAAAAAAAATCGTTATATTTACGGCAAAACCGTTGGCAGCAATGTAGCCACTAGTTTTTGCCATAAAAATTTCAGTAAAATTAGATGTAGATTTTCTTATTACATCTAATTTTACTGCAATGCTCACGACAGAAACTGCTGGCAACATTGCGTTGCCCTAGATATAACGGATTTTTTTTAGAGTGATCTAAAGAAAATTGCTTTTAAATACGATAATAAATACTGTTAAAATAAATGGTAGCAATATGTCATTTGTTGCGTATAGCTTGCATCCCAGCTGATATGTCTTCAACGCAAATATCGGTTAAAAAAGCAAAATAAAAGAACAGAAACACCAACACGTTAACTTATCAAAATCACTTTAATGATAAATTTTACGTTGTTCGTAACCCACAGAAGGTGTTCTAAATGCCGACTAGCAGAAGACCGAGGCCGCACTTAATTTCTAAAATTATGAACGATTTTTTCTTAGTCAAGCATATCTGCTGCATCTACAAAAATACAAGTTAAGTTGCTTTCAATTAGATCAACGGTGTACTCACATACCAAGGATTTTATTTGGTCCCAGTGGAAGCCAAACCTATTAATTTTATGCCATATCTTTTGAAAGGCTTTACAAGCTGCTTCGCAGCTTTTCTAAGTAAAGGATTCGTATGCATAAAATGATTCATGAGATCTTAGGTGTTTTTGCATTACAAGTTTTTGAAGGTAGTTGTTTCCATATCTAACGATAGATTTTTAAAAATTAAATAAAACAAATATTACTTAATAAAAATTCTGGTAAAAGGGGCTTGAAATGTCTTGAATCATGCGAAGCCAGAAATAATGCATCTATGCAATTATATTTATATTTCTCATAGTATTAAACATTCGGAGTAATATTAGTCAGTTCTTGAATTTATTTGAAAATCTAAATTTGAAATATAAATATTGTCTTCTTGGCTTACTTTAGTATTATTTTTAGTTTTTTACTAAGATTCTTTGGTTTAATATTATGTTTACCTTGTTTACATTTTTTACGCAGAAATAATTAGCGTTTTATTACAAAATTAATTCATCGAGTATTATAGCGAAATTACAAGCATCTAAATTCTTCTAGGCTTTCTTTTCTCTTAAAAAATTAGGTTATTTTTTCGAAGTATTAATTTAAATTGTAAACTTTGAACAAATTTCCTAACTACCATTGTAATTTTACAATTATACAATAGAAAAACCGTTACATGACAGCTTGTAAAATTGAATTACTGTACTTCATAAAAACCAGAGGACAGGCGGTATGTGAAAAAAGTATACGGAAGAAGTATAGGATAGCTTTACTTGAGAAACAAAAGTATACGCCATGGAACCTTGCGTATAAAATTCAATAAGTTTAAACAATTTGGGATAAAAATGAAATGTCAAGCATCTTAGCCGGCATAACATTATCCCCAAGACAATGCTTGTTAATTGTCACACTTGCATAATCAAATTCGTTCAGGCGAGTATAGTTAAATTCTGGAACAGGAATTATCTAGGTTTTCCATAGTTGTAACAAAAAAAAAAAAAAAAATCTGTCGAACTAAAATTTGACCAGAGTATGTTGCTGTTTTCATATACATGTCGACTAATTTCACTTAATCATTAGCGAAATCAACGGCTCGAACAAGAACCTAGTGTATACAAACTGACATTACAAGAAAAAAAGAACTACAAATTGGCAAACATCGTCTGGATGGTCTAGATTTCGCTATTAATTTCTTGGGCAATTTTCCCACAAACAAGGAAATTTCGATAAAAACAGAACCTGACCATAACACAGTGTTTAGATATGAGAGATGCGACATATGGTGTTATATTAACTGGTTGAGAATAGTCTAGGCAAATGCAAATTGACAATCTTCTCAATTAATTTGACATTATCACCAAGTAAATGCTTGGTACGTTGCCCCCAAAAAGACAGAGCGAGTAACAATTTATTTTAAAAGAACATAATTTTGTGTTTCTCTAAACACAGACTTAGCATCATGTGTCGCCTTCCGCGTATTTAATCTCCATAGACATAGAAAGGGGTTATAATAAGCATGATGAAAAAAAATATGCCTCTCATCAATCAAGTTAATATAACGTTTCAATATTGGAGCGAGGTATTTCAGCTAACCACCGGTGATCAAGTTGGGGGGCAAATACGGTGTAAGTTGATAGAATCAAAGATTTACGCACGATAATCAAACACAAAATTGTTGAGATTGGATGCTTCGAAGGATGACTATTATAATGGACTGGAGTATTTTTGAGAAATGAGAATTAAAACTTGATTGGACTAGAGACAACTTTGACAAAAAGAAATCTCCATGAAAATTTTCGTTAAAAAGTTTCCTTCGTCCATATGCCATATGAGCTACTTGTTTTTCCCAATCCTGATTTTTCTGTTGCATTTACGGGCATACATCTTCTAATAATTGTTTTTTTTATTCTCACCGACAAATTTTAATTGTAAATATTGCATTATTTAAAACTAACATTTTCCTAATTAAATTTGGCATTTTTTTCCCCTTGAAAACCGGTGATAAATGATAAAAAATCCTGTTAATGACAGAAAAAGACCATTATTTGAAAGTTCTTTCAAAAATGTTGATCATTTATGTTGTTAATACTGCAATCGTCTAAATTAATGAGAGGGGACAGCATGGACAATCACTAGATCGAGTTCGTGGCTGAAATTTTACAGTTAGTTAAAAGTCGATTTGCATATTAAAACGCAATCAGTCTGCGTAATAAGTCATATTTTTGTAGAAAACACATGAAAACATGAGTTTTTAACTTGTAGGTTTACCTTTATGTTTTTCTGTATCGAAACATATAAAAACTAGTCGTTGGGGGGCACCGTAATACTTACCCAATATGGATATGTATATGAAAATAAAACATGTGAAACTATTTATACAATGCATTGCAATTCATAAACAAAATTTAAATATTGTTATTATACATAGTAATGCTATATTAAAGAACTGCTGATGTACCAATTTCGACAAAGTATATAAAACACCAAACTACTCAAGTAGTACCAAACTGCGTAAAAGAAACATCCTTATAACTCAAAAAATAATAATTTTATTAACTAACAATTAATTGCGTCGGATTAAGCGTCTCATGTCCAATTAAAATATACTTTTGAATTGAAAATTGAATGAAATACAGGGTCATGAAAAATCGAAGAATGTGGAAAATAAGATTACAAATTTCTCGGCAACTAATAATTCGATCGACTTTGTTCTATATGCAAAATGTGTGTTATTTTATTGCCTTTTACGTCCATTCCTTTGAACGAAAAAATTCAAAAAAATTTATGTACCTTTCATCAGAACGAATTTTTCGAGAGTCCGAAAAAAATAGTTCCGGATAATCGAGGTTGCTGATATTAAATAGGGTTCGTCCCATTCTTACATACTAACTACATACAAAATTTCAAGTCTCTATTTCAATTTGTTCGGGAGATAGAGCGTTTACAGACAGACAGACAGAGAGACAGACAGACAGACGGACGGCAATTTTTTTTTCTAAAAATATATTTTTCGGAATCTCCACTATCTAAACGTGTAAATCCGTCAAAAATTTTTTTTCGATTTTCAAAACGATTGCAAGATTTACCCTATACTACGTATGATGGGTAAGTAACAAGGAAGATCTGGAATTGAAAAGCACAATGATAAACCTACCATTAAATTTGGATTTTTAGATGTTTCCCTCCATGATATGATAAGGCAGACAAATTGCGTTTAATTAATCGTATAAATATTTTGCTAATTCTATAATTTAAGACATAAACTCGATGAGGTGACTGTCTGTGTTGCCACCTTCTGCTTTAAGATGATCTCGTCCAGTGGCGCAGCCAATTGGGAGATTTGGGGTTAAATCCTCTCCCAGAGAAGAAAGAATGATTGCCCCTTAGAAAGATTGCTATAATTGCCGCTTATATGAATCAAAAACCAAATTTAATATCCAAACTTTTTGCGTATTTCTGAATCTACCATTTTGTTGAATCAGATTCCTTTTAACAAAGTGATTCAATTAAACGGCAAAAATTTTACTTAAAACTCTGAAAGTGCATATTACATGCATTGCTTAAGTGAAAATTGATCCTTTGAACTAAGTCACTTTTTTGAGATGTCTTATGCTAAAAGAATGATGATTTTCAGTTCAATTCATACTCAGATATTTTTAGAGAACTTTAACAATAACAAAGATATTTCAAAAAAAATTTCAGCAAGTTTATATTAATTAATGCCAAGTTCGATGTCATTGTAATGTCATATAGTGGGAAACACCTGATATACTGATTTTAGTGATTAACACATCGGTTCATTATTGTCTTTTCCTGGTTTTATATTTTCTAACTCTAAGATTGTAAAGGCTGTTTAAATGAAACATGACCAATGTAACTGCAGAAAAGATGCATTATGATTTGATACAGTAAATGTACTGACTAAACCGGCGATTCAAATAACTGGCAAACACCTTAATAAGAAACTCACACTCTCCCCCCCCCAGAACAGAATTCTGGATGCGCCACTCTCGTCAATAGATTGTCTGCATGGTTTTTAATACCATGAGAGAATCCGCTAAAATACAGATAAAACATGGCACTGTCGTGCCCATCTTTAAATTATTTTCGTATATCTATAATGCAAATAATGTATAGTAAATTCCAATAGAGATCCAATTTTTGATGGATTTACACATTTTTGGGGTTAGAAACTGAAAAATCCCATTTACACATTTTTTGTGTCTATCCATGCGTCTGTATGTCCGCATGTTACATTAAAAAACTAGGAACAAGGTAAAATAAATATTTTCCAAAAAACTATTTATGTGTTTTTAGTTCAAATAATGTTGAAAGGCATGGGGAGAAAAAATATTTTATGCATATAGAAGAATAATAGATCAGAGCTATGTAATATTTATAGATGATTTTGAGCTATTAAGAATATACTTAAATAATGAAAACTTTTTTTCAGTTTTTTTAAAGACTATATTTTAAAACTAAAAACATAAAAAAATAAATAAATATGTGGAACCTAGAAGTTTCATAGTCACGTAGAAGAATAAACAACATAAAAAAAATTCAGTTTAAGATTTAACCAATCTTACTTGTCAAAGTAAATGTTTAATGAAGTTCAGAATAAAAAGATAGACTGAATTAGCATGTGCCATCAATATGTTGAGTGTAACGTCAATCACAGGTGATTGGCAATGAACTTTCCGACCCTGACTGCCCAGCCAAAGGGTAATATTGTAATGTTGTTTTATCTGTAATTTATTAAAAATATTAAAAAAAAAGATGTTTTTTCAACCTGATACAAAATATGTTATTAATATCGGCATATAATATTTCGTAGCATCAATCCTAACTTAATTTTTTCAGAACTGGGTTTCATTTGTGGAATTATACTAATTTAAATATTGCTTATGGTGCAGTGAAACCTGCAGCTTAGTGTGTGAAAAAATCAGCCGCCTGCAGTCAGGAGGTTAGGCAGAGGAGATTTATCGGTGACTGACAATCGTGAATGTGTAACAGGAATTTCGTGTCCCAAACGGAAATACAGAAAAATAGACTCGACACTAAACATTAAACGTACTAAGAAATGTTTCCGTTACGAGTTCGTTTTTATCACTCAAATGTAAACGGCTACATTTGTTTGAAACGGATTACGTGCAAACCACGGCAACTAAATTCGTTTACATTGATTACTTATGATGATAGTTGATGTCATTTTGTAGTGGATCATCAACTTTCTTTTAAGGCGCCACAGTAGTAAATGAAAAACACGCGAATGATAATTTAAAGTTTATGGGAGCATTTTTTTAAAAAAAATATTTCGCTTAAATTTAAATATTTTATATGATTTTTTTTTTGCATAGGATAGTTTTTGGACTGTCTACAACCGGGATGGTTTTTCCTTTTTTTTTATTTTAGTTACACATATCTATTTCTTTTATATTAGAATAGTTTCAATTTCACAACCTGTTCTAAACAGTTCTGAAAGTGAAAGTGTTTTATTAAACCAAATCTAAAACCAAAAACAAAAAGTAAAAACTAGGCTGATTGCAGATAGTCCTCAGCTATACTGTGGAAAAATGCATGCAAAAATATTAAAGTTTGAACGAGATATTTGAAAATAACGTTTCCTTAGACTTAACACTATCATGAGGTTTTTTCAGTGACTAGTGTGGCGTCTTAAACATTCTGTAATATTCGAAATTTAAGCGGAAAGTCACATATTTAATTTATGTGCTCAACAAGGACATCTCCATTTTCTTTTACTCTAATTCATTAAAGCATTTTTGGACCTTCTCTTCACTGTATTCTCATCTTAGATAATCTTATTCAAAAGTGGATATTTTCATGTGTTGTTCTTCAGAAACGTGCATGTGTGTTTTATTTTCGAGTGCTTCTGAAGTGATATTTAATAAGTTAACAAATGAAATACTAAGAATTTTTAGTCCATAACAATTCAGTTCACTTAAACGTTATTTTCTTGAATATTTTTGTACTTTTGTTTATACTTTTATTTTCATATATTTATACTTTTTACAAGAAAAATGCTTTTGCTCTACGGAAAACTCTATCGATAAAAATAATACTAAAATATCATATAGTTCCATGTTTTAGTCGTATGATAATATATCTTTTCTAAGTACCTTTTTTCTTATGTTACCCTTATGTTAGCATTCGTGTGCATTTTTCGAAAATAAATTACAGTCGACAGCTGCAATAGAAAAAATTAAGTAGCATGACCTTTTAAAAATTGTTTGGTTAGTCACAGATAGTTTTGTATATATCAAAAAACAAAATTAAAAGAAGATGTTTTTAAACTAGAACTCTACCACTAAACCTTACCATTAGCAATTTTTATCGCCAACACGCAACACCTAGTACGCTTATCTAAATGTAAAGTTTTTTTCAAATAAAACGTTTTAAGTTAACCGTTTATTAGAAAACATGCTTTGAAATATTAATCAAATATAAAATGTAATTGTCCTTTTTTTTTCTTTTTTTAAAACAAAGTTTTCTGGGAACAAAAATACTCACACAATTTTAAGATAAATTTCAATTTAGATCTTGTCAAAAATATCAGAATAAAGATATATATTTTTCATGATTCCTAAAAGATATCGGTATACAAATATCCAAAAATATATCAAAAAGAAATAGCGTAAGCCTTATTAAATATAAAAATAGATATTTATGTTTTTCTAAATTTTCAAGAAATATTCTTTTATTAACGCAAAAGACATATTGATTACTTCTAAAGCTGACAGAATTTTTTTATGTACTTGATGCATTATTTCCATTGATAAGACTGATTTTTTTTTACTGTAGTCTACAATATCTTTAAAATAATAGCGATAAAAATGAATGAAATATATATTTTTGAGTGTTGCAACAGTTTTGTGTTTTTATTTTAAAGCTTTAAAAATAGCCTAATAAATCATTTATGACATTTTGAAAAAGATAATGGAACGGTACCTTATTCCTCGAATTTTCTTTTTCATGAATTAGAAAACAGTGAAATCTTGACCGTTTGATTCGAATGCTAGTTATGAATGAACAAGTTATTATTTTTAAATTAATTCGAACGAAATTGAGTTATATTTTCTTTGAAATTATGTATATTATAGAATACTGTAATTAAATATTATCAAACATATAGAGTTGAAACATTCTTCTTAATTGCTAAAAATGTGTAAGAAAGAAATAATAAAAAAGCAGAAAAATAGTTTTTATTTCAACTTCTGAGACGCATTTCAATTCATAACCCAATCATTTTCAAAGTAATTAAAAATGATAGTCCAATTTTGTTCCATCTATAGCATGTTGAACCGAAACGCCATTATTTATTTTTTCATGAGATGCATGATATTGTTTTATTTTACTTGACATTTTATTTGTATTTTTAAACTCACTGAGCAATTTGCGCTAAAGCGAAGTTTTGATAGACTTAATGATTTTCTATCGCTACATATGGAATTTTTACAAGGAAAGATAGCAGGGAAAGATAGCAGGAATAATAGAGATTTGGAGGAGAAAATTATTTTTACTTTTGTTGAAGTTTATACGAATAGTTTCTTCTTGATCTAATTTTGCCATGGCTGTTGTTCTTTTAATTATATTTAATATCAGCTATATTTTTCTTCTGACAAGGTGTTATTTTGTTATATATTTATGTATATTACATATTTATATACAATTTTCATTAACATCTAGACACTTTTCTCAATATTTTGGTAGTTTTTCATTCTTTGGTAATAATAAGAATTTGGACGTGTATGAAGCCAACTGTACAAAATTTCTTCTGTTTCCCCATGTGATTAAAAAACTTTTTTTTATAAATGTTTCTTTCAAATGAAAAAATGTATACTTATACAAAAATAATATGTTTGGTCTCTAACCAACATGAAGTTAAACATTTTGTTATAAAAATTTAAAATTTAAAAATATGAATGGGATAATGCTCATAGGAAATTCACTGATGCCTTTTGGTTTTTTTTTTTTTTTTAGCATTCACCTTTAACTTATATTTCCTTGCAGTTTTGCTGCTGTCTGACTAGTGGAAACACGACTTCAAAGCTTCTGAAGAAGAAAATAAAAATTCTTTTGAAACGCCTAGCACATTTCTTAATTTATTCATGCTATTAAGAACGTGTTTTTGTAGTACTCCAATTTAAATTTCATTTAATACACGAGAAAGACTATTTCGGCACAGAAAAAGTCTGGCAATGCTTTTATTTGATTTATTTATTGATTATTATTATTGATTATTTGATTATTTTAGTTAATTGAAAAAGTGTTGGGTGGTATCTTTATTCGGAAATACTGTACCAGATATTTAAAATAATAAATTTCGTTTTATTTAATTACGAAATATCAATCGTAAAAAAAATTATTACTAATTACTAATGCAATTTCTTTGTTTACTTATTTTTATTGATGTTTTTAAAACGTAGTAACTCAATGCAGTCATTGATAAAACATGGTTTATATGTGGTTTCGAGATGTGCCATTACTGTTTTAATTGTTTAATTTATTATATATTTTTGAATATTAAAGAGGTTTGTTTATAAAAATGAATCCTTTTAATAATAAATTCATTTTAAAATTAGAAATATAATAAATAAAAAGAAAGATTCTTAGAAAGTTTAAAAAAAAAAAATCATACAACTATATTTTTATTTATTCACTCAGAGATTTATTTATTAACAAACATTTATTTCGTTAACAAAATACAAAGTTTAATTTAGTATTAAAAATAAAAAGAAGTTTAGTAAATGACTGCAATTTAGAAGAATGAATACAATTGTGAATAGCATCTCATATTAAAATAACTTAAAATATTAATGAATTTTTATAATTTCCCCCTACAATAGGAAAACGGTATTAAATATATTAATTTTTAGATGAATTTATATGTTATCGAGAGATAACATCGCAAGATTTATTGTTATCTTATAATACTAGAAAAAAATTCTGTGTACCTGTAAGTACATGCAAATTTTACCATAAATACGGCGTAAACAATTATATTTAAAATTTGTATCCTACCATATTTGGACAGTCCAATGAGTTAGGTCCCATTATCGGGAAAATCCAATTAGGGATTCGTTTTGTGGTCATTCTCAAAATAGTTTCTCAAGCTGAAAATAGTTTTAAAGCTTTTGATTATTTTATATTCTTCAGATTCCGGATACGAGAAGACCACTAGTATACATGTTTCAGAAAATTCGATTTGTTTCATGCGATTTTTGTAGTTCTTCTTGAAAGTGTCTGGGTCAAGGTTATTTCAGCCGAAAACCAGTTCTAAAGATTATGAATAAATTTTTCATCCTACCATTTTGAATTGCAAAAAGAACTAAGTCACATAGTCAAGGAAATTGAATTAATGTGTTATTTTGGCGCGTTATGGACAATATTCAAGTTAATGTTATTTTTAAACCAATTGAAACGATTTTGACTAAGTTTTGTATCCGACCGTTTTATATTATAAGAAGACTATTAGACGGAGTCAGTTGTTCGAAAAAATTTGATTAGTGGGTCATTTTTGGACACTACAGTTTAGAAACATGCATTGTATTTTAAAATTTGTTTAAATCATTTTGACAAAAGTTTGTGCCCTACAGGTTTAGACTATAGAAAGGTCAATGAGTTAAGTGATATATTTAATAAAATTGCATTGTTGAATCATTACGTGTCCGATTCAAACTATGTTTTTCGCGCTTTAATGATTTTCAGTAAATTTGGTATCATACGATTTAAAATAACAAAACACCATTGTGTTTTATTACATCTGCAAGAAAATTTCATGTGGTTTTTAATTGTCATAAGTTTTAAATATATATTTCTAATTATCTAAAATTTTGTAGTGCTTTTAATCAATATTTAAGGCTTAATAAAAAATAAGAATAAACATTTTGAATAGGCATATTAAAAAATTCAGTTTAAATAATATTGCATTATTTTTCCATATGATATGCCACTATCCGCACGATAACTTAACTTCGAATAAATATATCAACATAAAACTCATGTTAAAAAGAACTTCAAACTTTAATTTAATAGAATATGAATTAATTTTATATAAATTATTTGTCAGTTACTACTGTTAAAATTCAGTTGATTTTAAAGTAGGGAAAAATAATTAATGATTTTAAAAAATAATGGAAAATAAACACTTATCTTAATAATTATAATTCATTCTATAAATATATATAAAAATTTATTTTAGCATAATTGTTAGGTTTGTATCTATTGTAAATTAAGTTGTCGCGCGGATTGGGATTTTCATTTTCATTTTCTTTTTTCTTTTCTTTTTTCTTTTCTTTTTTCTTTTCTTTTTTCTTTTTTTTTCTTGCAACATTAACTGAACAGTATTTTTCATTACATCGTAATTGATTATTTATACATTGCATAAAGCATTAAATGTGTCCTAAATATATTATAAACTTCTATGTAATTTCAATAAAGATTTAGAAAGTTATGAGAACTTAAATTTACATCATTTTTACACTGGTGACGGATACTTTAAAAAATAGTACTCATTTGAAATTTACGTTAATGAATAATATTGTACTTTGTGTTAAAGATGCTCAAATACTTGCCCTGTGATACATACATTAAAATACTCTTACAAAACTGTATTCGATTCACATTTCCGAATTGAGCATTTTTACATTAGAGTTACTTTTCATTTAAACAAATTTGAAAACAATCTTAACACTCTTATGACAGAACTGATTGTAAATACTTATTTTCAGTGTTTGAAATATATATATTTCTTATCGCTAAAATGTCTTAAACTACCAAAGGGAAAGCATATTAAATTTAGAAGAGAATACCTTTTAAATTAAACATAAAAGAAAATAAGAGAATTAAAAATCATGTGTACAGCATAGACAATGAAACACTTACCAACACATTCGGAGACTAACAAAACTTCAGAATTTGCTACAGGGAAGGATGATCTCTAAATAAAAATTTTGGAAATTCTTATCGGTTTTGGAAATACGATTTCTGCTATTAACATTAGTGGTCGTTAATATATATTATTTTCCATTATGTAGCCGAGTTACAGTTATATATATCCATATTACATTTTATTCTAAGTGTTATTTCCGTTTAACTTATAGAACAGTTGAAAAATTTCACTTAGCAATTTCCATCAATAAGTGGATGCTGTTGGGATTTTCTACGATCCAGTACATATTTATACAATTTACATACACCAATTGATATTCTAAAATGTGATTAAATTTATAAACGTATACCCTTATTGAAAACACATGCCAAGCAATTATTCATCAATAATTCAATTATTGTTCATTTTTCTTCTACAAACAAATTCTATTGTGTGTCCCTGTAAATGTATCACAAGTTCAATGCACATCATATGATTTAGTGAAAATCTTGTAGTACGCTTCAGGGATGTAAATAAGTTTCAATATACCCGTAAGACATGGTGACGTCACAGTGACGTCGTTGTGAAGTCACATTGTGACTTTGTGACCATCGATGTGACGTCACGTGACGTCGATGTGAGGTCACAGTGACTAAAATGTGAAGTCCTTATAGCCGTTTTAGAGCTCTTTTGTGACGTTTCACAAAGTGATCACAATGTGACAAATCTATGAAAAATGTGTCATTTGTGACTAATTTGACATTAACATTGTGACGAAACTGTGACAAAAGCGACGATATTTAAATTGCCAGAAACATGTTTTTTAAAGTAAATAACTTGTTTTGAAAGATATTTATAAATTTCTAAAGATTTTTAAGAAAGTCACATCTCAGTCACAATGTGACGTCACTGAGTGGTGGCATTTTGGTCACAGATGTGATGTGACCAAAGTGACTCACAGTGACGTCACTGTGACCATGCATGCTATTAGGGTATTTAAAGTATTGTATCCAAAATTGTGTTTCATTTGCCAAACGGCATCAAATAGTGATACTCGCGTTGTGAGCCAGAAAGCTTGCCAAGCTTTTTTAACATAGAGTTTAGCGTCAAAGTAATATTTATCAAAAGTAATATTCATCAGTTTTCATCAGAGTTTTAGAACATCAAAAATTTTATGTTTTTTAAGTTATGGACAAAAAACTGAAAAAAGTCCGAAAATTTCGTGAATGTTTGGCTCCAAAAAGTTTAGCCTCGAGATATTTTGTTGGAAAACCATTAATTCTTGTTACTAGCATCCACAAAAACAGTTTAAAAACTAAAATCTTCTAGGAGAATTTTTGCATCTATTTATGACAATTTGACTGGCCTATGCTGCCTGTTGTGGAATTTGCTATAAATCCATATGTATAATAGTTTATGTCGACATCTAACTAAATCTTAAGATTGATGTAAATCTGAGCGTTAGGTCTTGAGATAAAGCTATCAGAAAAGTCGAATAATGCTGTAGAGCACCACCTTTTGTGCTATATAAATGAAAAACTAATCAGCACCAATTTATATCAAGTCCTTACTGAATCTAAAATCCTGAATCTAAAGCACTGAATCTGTTTAAAGTCTTGTGATATTTCTTGATGATAAAGTCTTGTGATCCCAACAAACGATTTATCACATACGAGCAGGCAGGCAATTCACAGGCTTATATGACTTGAGAGACAGATTCGTAGAGAGACATTTTCTATTAGTCATCAAATCGCGTTCAAGGTCTTCTAAAAAGTATTATTCCATCAAAAATTGAAAATCAAAATTTATCATAAATCCAATAACTTATTTAATGATAGAAGAAAGTATAAATTAATAAGATGGTTAAGTAACTTGACATTTTATTTCGTTTTTTTTAATATGTAGCAGCATTTTTTTAAATTTAATAATATTTATTTCGATGCTAGAAAACATTTTTGCACAGACAACAATAATTCAACAATAATACAACAACAAATCGCAAGAGTGGTAAAAACACAAATTCTTTTATTTCATGCAAAATCTATCCATTATTTGCTTTAATAAATATTAGCAGAATGATGATTATGCAAATTTTAAGGGCTAAGAAAAAAATTCACCTCCTATTTATTTTTTTTTTTTTATTTAAGAAATATTTATCATACTGCAAAATTTTTGAAATATTGTTACTTTTATTTTGGAAAAAGATATTTGTTTCAATGTTAATATATTTGTACAACGAAAAGGAAAAATTTTTAAAGCACAAAAGTGAATAAAAATCCAAATGATTTACTGTTGCGAATTTCAGGAAGTTACATTGTGCATAAATATCCAATATTCAAGGCAAGAAGAATTGATAGCTGAAGTGTTTTATGTTTTTTAAGAATATAGAAAAAGTTTCACTTGCTATTAATTATTTATGAAAAAAATTGAATATTTTTTCACGTTGTGTGTACGATGCATCGGAAAATTTAAAAGAGCGTATATTTTATTTTCTTGAAGATATTTGTTTCAATAATATATACATTTTAACTGTTTATACATTTTGACAGTATTTTTAAGGGGATACGGAAAACATTTAAAAATATTTTTGACTTATTGGGTTAAAATTGTTGATTTTCTGTCGTTCTTTATACATCGTTTATAAAAAAAAATCATATGACAAAACTTCTCATATTTTGTTTTATTAAAAATTAAAAATCTATTGAAAAACTGGGAGTAATTTAAAAGTTTTATAATTTGAGTTATTATTTACGAAATTTCATTTTTTTTTCATTTAAATAAACAGTAATACATAAGTTTTAATTTGTATTTAGTAAATAAAAGAAGCATAATTTTTAAAACATGATTTTTTTTAAAGTTACATATTTTTTAATTATTTTAAATATTTCTAGCTTTTATAGTAATAAATGATTTTTAAAATGCTGAATCAAAATTAAAATTTATATATTTCTGATTATTTAACTGAAAAAAAAATGAAATTTTACTCATAATAATTCAAATAATAAAGCTTTTAAACTATCCTACTTTTTCAATAAATTATATAATTTTCAATTTAAAAATATCAGAAATTTCATCTTATGATTTTATTTACAATGATATGGTTACCCATCACAAAAAAATAATAATAACTTTAACTCAATAAATATTACACAATTACCGGGATACACTTTAAAAGTTATTTTAAAATGTATGCCGAACCCCCAAAAAGATAGAAGAAAGGAAAAACTACTATAAAATGAATATATAAGTGGACATTTTGTTAAAGATTTTTAAACATACGTCACAGCTTTTGTTCTAGAAACGAAATTTATTTTAACTCTAGATATATAATTACACTACACAAAAAATCGGTAAATCACAAGTGTGGTTAAAAACACAAATTCGTTCAAGCTTGATATTTTTTTTTTCATGTAAAATCTACCCAATATTTAAATGAAGGAAAATTTGCAGAAGGTTGATTATATTATTTAAAGGCTTAGTTTTTCCCTTGAATTATTGAAATTCCTTTTAGTTAAAGTTTCACTTCCCATCTACTTTTTTTTCTTTAACTTTTGTTAAAAACTAAAATATTTAACACAATGGCAAATATTTCAAATATTGCTTTTCTTATTCTTGAAAAAGTGTTTGTTTCAATGTTAAATACATTTTTACTGAAAAAAAAACGAATATTTAAATCAAAAAAGTCAATAAAAATGCAAAATATTTTCTCTTAGAGCTTTGAGGAAGTCACATTCCATGCATAAAATATCCAATATTTGCGGCAAGAAGAAATGACATTTGAAGTGTTTCATGTTATATCAGAATATAGAAAAAATATCACTTGCCATCAATTCTTCATGAATAATATTGGAATTGTTTTCAAGTTGTGAGGACTATGCTTCGAAAAAATTGAAGTAACATATAATTTATTTTCGAGAAGATATTTATTTCAGTAATAAATATACTTCAACTGCTTATAAAATATATTAAGAGGGTCTGGGAAAATTTTTGAAACATTTTTATTTATTGAGTTAAAATTTTGAATTTTTTTGTACCGGTTAACCATATTATTTGTAAACAATATTACATGACAACCTTTTCATAATTGATTTATATAAATATTTCATTTAAAGTTTTTTAAAAAGAAGGAGAAATTTAAAATTGGTATAAATCAAAATAATTTTTGTATAGCTCTTCCATTTACATTTAAATATACAGAAATACCTAAAATTAAATTTTTATTCAGCATTTTTAAAAATATTAAAAATACTTTTTTTTATGTGAAAAAAAATCATGTAACTTCCTTTTTATAAAATTACATTTTTAAAAGTAAACATTTTAATTTCAAAATTTTTAATATAAAAAAACATATTCTAAGTTTGAAGCTTTTATCTTTACTCTTTCTTGAGTTATAATAATTTAAATCCGAGAGAGTGTGAAAAAACTCATCATAAATGAAATTTATTCTCACAAATATCCATTCCACTGAATCGATAGCTTGAAAGCGAGATTTTCAGAACAAACCAAAGTTAAAAATTTTCAACTTTTCCTGTTCTAATTAAGATAGAAACAGTATTCAAACATTATTTTAAGCATAGAAAAGAGGAAATATTTTAGAAATTTTTTTTAAAGAAAATTTGAAGATTTTTGAGTCCAAGATCCCCTTAAATCGCAAAAATAAAATTTATTTTCCCGTTAATTGGAAAATTATATTTCATGTGTAAGTTGTGACAAATTTAAAAGCTTCGTGATTTTTAACAATTCAGAAAATATTTCATTGTCTAATTATTTTCTGTCAATAATTTTTAGAAAAAAAGAAGAATTACATCTAAGTCAATGAAAATGACTTATTATTCATTTCTCATTTATAATATATCTTACATTTTTTGAATAAATAAATTAATTAAAAAAAACACTGAAGAAACACTTCTAGATATAGTTTGTATTTTCGAAAGATACAAAAGTAATATTAAAATTTCATTTCTGGAAAACTGGATTTTGATTATCCTATTTTTTGACAAACTTCATTACATTAAATATTTTAAGTGTATTTAAGTGAGATTTTGGTCAGAATGCTTTCATAATTGCGTTCTATGTTCAAAATTTGAAAGTAACTGTGATAAAGTAATTATTTTGCAGCTACAAAAATGTGAAAAATAGCTTTTCTAATATATATATATATATATATATATATATATATATATATATATATATATTAGCATAATTTGAACTATATCTATTGATTTTGAAGATCTTGCAAAACACCTAGCTTAGTAGTACGTGTATAAAGGACATTAAAATACATTTAATCTTCTGCTGGTCATGTGGCCCCCACTAGTTGCTGGGAAACTCTGCTGTCGAAAATAATAGACGACAGGTGCTGGGTTCGACCTCATAACTGCCGTCGGCGTAAACGTTTCTAGCCTTCCGTGATTTTCTTCGAATGTTGGATTGATTTGCGTAAATATGGTTTAGGTTCCATGGGAAAGTCCCCCAAGGAAGGCACTTCCCCCTGAGTGCCGATATTCCTGATGCAGTCACAAATACAACCAACAGCCAACCATATGACCAAATAGCAATTTGAATCATGAAAGGCAATATGAGGTTTTTCAGTCACCCCACAGTCCAAAAATACGAAATTGTTTACCAATTTTTTTAAAAATATTTCAAGAAATAGTTTTAAATATATAAAAAAGCTGCAGCATCAGAAAAGTAGAAAATGTAATATTGTAGGAATAAAGGGTTTAAAAAATGAAATGATCATTAATTCATAATGAGAATGAACTTGCGCTGGGATGGCAAATGTGGCAACTTGGTCATCCAAGGAATAATTGAAATGCAGATTGATATTTATAATTCTTCTTATTATTATGTGTTATAACAAGTGTACAAAATAGATGCGTGTTATTTGCCATTGTACATTTTCATAAAGCTCACCAAACGTAAAGAGATAGCAAAATAAAAACTAGCATACCAGAAATTTTAGTTCTAAATAGTGTGAAATGTGTCAAGAATTTCACTTTATTTTCTAAAAAAAAAGGAAGTTTCTTTTTTTATTATTTTAAGAGCCTCATGCATGTGAGTAGGTTTATAGGAGGCATGTGAGTAGGTTACAACTTTTATTTACCAATCACATATAAAAAAATAAAATAAAATCTTTCTTTGAGCGTTATTTGTTTTTGGGTGATTTATTGAAACATTTTATAAAATAATTAAACCGGATTTTTACTAAATATTTAATAGATTAAATAGATTTTCTGCTTTTGATTTGAATATCTTATGTAAATGAGCAAGTTCATTGAATTTATCACTTTAAAATTAGTAATCACACATTTGAAGAAAAGAAAAGGAAAATAAATCTTTTATTGAAAGTTACTTGCCTTTAGAAAAGCCTAAAAAATCATGGAAAAGAAATGAGCTAGATTTTTTTTAAAATTATGTGATAAAATTCTCACAAAGTGTTTGATTTATACTTATAACAAACAGCACTGTACTCAAATCAGCAATCAGAACAAAAAAAGAAGAAAGATTTGTCAAAAAATAAACAGGCTTATTAAATGATGTTTCACTTCTCATGCATGATTACATTCATCATATAATGTGCATAGTATATTTGATAAAGGTTTAGAATAACTTTTGTCACTTTAATAATTCTGTAAGTGATCATCAACAAAATCAGCTTAAATCTATTGTTGCCAAACAGAAAAAAGAGGGTTTTTCACAAACATAATATGCTTTACACACTTTTTCGAAGCATAGTCCTCACAACTTGAAAACAATTCCAATATTATTCATGAAGAATTGATGGCAAATGATATTTTTTCTATATTCTGATATAACATGAAACACTTCAAATGTCATTTCTTCTTGCCGCAAATATTGGATATTTTATGCATGGAATGTGACTTCCTCAAAGCTGTAAGAGAAAATATTTTGCATTTTTATTGACTTTTGTGATTTAAATATTCGTTTTTTTTTTCAGTAAAAATGCATTTAACATTGAAACAAACACTTTTTATTGTAATTATTGTAAATTATTGTATATTATTGTAAAGCATCTTTATCTTTTCGATTCGCTTTGGAAACAACGGATTTCGAGCTTTTTCTATTAACGATAATTTTCAGAGTTTTTTAATTATATTTCTGAGATTTTCACAAAAGTTCCTCTAGCTAGTTCCTCTACATTTAGGTAATATATAATGCACCTCCTTCAATTGCATTTTCACATGCGCAGTGAAACATTTTTTAATAAACTGGCTCAATTTCAGCCATCTCTTATTAATATTTTATTCGCATCGTAGGGTATTATGTAGAATATTGTTTGACACATTTACTAAAAAACATCATTTTTAATTTTAAGAAAACTGCAAATTATAAGTAAATTGGCGAAATTAGCGACTATTTTTTTAAATAAAAACCTCTATTTATTTACGTGTATACACACGACCTTCATTTTAAAAAACGCAATCTATTGGAATAAGCTTCTTAATCATGCTCTACATTTTCAAAGCTGTTGCTGCCTTAGATTCTACAGGTCCAAAATATATTCGTTTGTTTTTTCATTTGTTGATAGTTTTATGTGGGAATTTAGGAAAAAATATTCACATTCTGAAAATTTGTCCGGTTTCAATTTCTCTCATTTTTTTCCTATTCCATTTAGTCTAAGGTGTACATGTCGAAGCTAAAGTCGTTTGACGATACTCGTGGTCTCTTATCAGCGACATAGCTTAACGCACAAGAAAGTCTTACTGTTCGGGACATAGGTCGGGGTCGCCGACGAAGATGGGTCGCTCACCGTGTCGGTTGACACACCCCCAACCGCCGTCCGAGACAAATATGTTCGGGATGTAGGTAGGCGCGATTGCTAGTTTCATCGCCACACCTACCCACTAACCGTTTTTCAGTGTCTTTAATTAATCTAATTTCTCTTTTATATTTGTCCAGTTTCAATTTCTCTCATTTATCCCCTATTTTTTAGAGTCTAAGGCATAGAGGTCGTAGATAAAATCGATTGACGCTATTCGTGGTCACTTATCAGCGACAGCGCTTACGTACGAGAGAGTCTTACTGTTCGGGACGTAGGTCGGAGTCACCGACGAAGATGGGCCTCTCACCGCGGAGGTTGACCCACCCACCCCCAATCGCCGTTCGAGACAAATGTGTTCGGGATGTAGGTAGGGACGATCGTTAGTTTCATCGCCCCATCCACCCACTAACTGTTTTTCAGTGTCTTTAACATGTTTAATTTCTCTTTTATATTTGCCCGGTTTCAATTTCTCTCAATTTTTCCCTATTCTATTTAGAGACTAAGGCATACCAGTCGTAGGTAAAGTCACTTGACGCTATTCGTGGTCGCTTTTCAGCGAGAGCGTTTACGCGCAAAAGAGTCTTACTTTTCGGGACTTAGATCAGGGTCGCCGACGAAGATGGGCCGATCACCGCGGCGGTTTCTGCTTACATATTGATTACTTTTACTCATTACTATTCTGTTTACATATAAAGAGTTTCAGGACAATTAATCATGCATTTTTCACGATATTTAATAAAACGTTCAATATCGCAACTAGTAAATAACTATGACGTCATAACTATAACAACTACTCCCTAAATAATGTCTGAGAAATGATGAATTAAATATATATTTATATATGTGTGATCAAATGGTGCACAGAAAAAAATGAGACTAATAAAAATAAGATGTTTTTCTTTCTTACACACAACAACAAAACAAAACAAAATCAATTAATAATAATAATAATAATAATAATAATAATTGGATTATAAACAGCACTTTCTCTACTTAAATTGTACTTTAAAAAATACAACAGCTTTTTCACTTAAATCGGATTATCTACTGTCTGCCTCACAGCGCAAATTAAAAAACGTTTTCTTCTTAAAAGAATTATATTTTTTAATTTAAAAAGATATTTTTTAAAGATTTGCCTAGTGATGTGAATATAGTTTAAATAAAGCATAAACTAATATTCATATTTTAAATAACTTTAAACGATTATCAACGTATTAAGACATTTATTTCAAGATTTACAAAGATTTAAATAATAGCAAATACGTTTATTGTTAAAGATTTACAGTATTAAAATAGAATCTTTCATCTTTAATCTTCAAATATACTTGTGTATCAGTAGATGTATTTTTTAAAACCCTTCTTATCTCAATTAGATATTATTATTTTTTAAATTTTAAATGTGTCAAAATTAATTAAAAAATATTTAAGATATCAATCTGTGCAATGATTAAATAATTTTAATCAGGAAGCTATTATGTGTAAAACAGAATTATTTTTCTAAAACAGTTTATAAAAAATATATTTCGAAGTAAAAATATTTTTAAGAAGTATAAGAAATTCTCCAACTTAAAACGAATTTCATATTATTTGTCTGATAAAACAAATTAATTAATTAAACTGGTTTTTAAAGAACTGATTTTTATATTGAAAAACCTAGCACTTGTATTTAAAAGATATTAGGCTTATAAGATTCCGATTAAATAGTTAAGACTTTTCGCGGGTGACCCAATTCCTCATTATTTTATTCGAAAAAAATCTTCAAATTAATATATATATGTATATATTATATGAAATGTGTTTTCAAGAGCATTTTGTGGAACGGCAGTAACCACTAGTTGTATGTGCCATTCATAAAACATTTTCATAACTCATACGTACATCTTAATATTTCAAAAAAGTAATTACATCTGTTAAAACACAGTATGGCCAAAGGCGACAGGCCACTTGCTAGTTTAGACATTTTGTTAAACATTTAGAAAAATACATGAAGAATTGTCCTGAAACTCTATATGTGTAAACATTATAGGTCATACACATCCGTGAAGGTTTTTTCATGAAACATCATACGGGAAAATCAACAAACTGAAACAAAACCAATATTTTTTTGATAACCCTATCAAAAGAAAAGTAGCAAAAGTGTTCAAACTGTAGATTATGGTTAAGTGGGTTAATATAATAAGCTGTGTTCATTTTTATGTGGCTATCACAGTGTAAAAAATTTTGCGTAAGGTTCCTAAGAAAACATGTGGCAGCTATTCTGCCACAGGTTTTCCCAGGAATTTAATCCAAAAAATGCCAGGAAAGTTCAGAAATGTATAATCTGGGATGTTACTCTTGAAATATTAGTTAGGTTTCACCATTCTGAAAAGTCTAGAAACCTTTTATGTGTAACGTTACTCATTAATTTTCTGTTAGGTTCCACCGTTCTGAAACCTACAATCTGAAACATTACTCTTGAAATCTCAGTTAAATTTCTCCATTCTGAAAAGCTCTGAAACCTATAATCTGGTATACCACTCATAAAATCTCAGTTAGGTTCCGAAAAGTTCCGAAATCTTTAATATGGTATGTTACTCATAAGATCTCAGTTAAGTTCCGAAATTCCGAAACCTATCATCTGGAACATTACTAATGAAAATTCATGTTTTGTTCCTTTATTTTGAAAAACTCTGAAACCTATAGCCTGAAACTTTACGCAAAAAATCTCAGTTAAGTTTCTTCATTGTGAAAAGATAGGAAACATTTCACGGAATACGGTAAATGTACCTGGGATATCCAGTGGCAGCAATTCTGGCAAAGATTTTCACAGGAACTTTAGCAAAAATTTGTTTGGAAAATTATGCAAATCTGAAAAGTCCAGAAATCTATAATATAGTATGTTAAGGTCTTTTTTCAATAAGTTACTTCTAATTTTCAGCATGCTATTCAAAGAGTTTTAAGGTGCCTTCGAGTTACAGTTAAGTTTGTTTCTTGAACATGATACAGATTAATGATTTAGTAATCTTTGTTGAGAATATAAACAATGAATGTACAGCTGAAAGTTAAACATTGTATTGAAAATATTTCTATTTAGTTGTTTTCATTTTTCAGTTGACAACACAAATCTAAAAAAATACAGGATATCTATGAGTAAAATCTATTTTTAAATCATGGATATATTAAAATTACTTTTCATAAATAAATTGATTAGAATATTGATGCAAGGATAAATTATGATAAATATACACTTCAGAAACAAAAAAATTATTTAAATGAGTGACATTGTTGTATGATCTAGAAAAGGCATGCTTAAGTTTTTCCACTTTTATATCAAGCTCAATATACCAATTTGAAGGTGTAAATTAAGAGATAATGTAACACAAAGTATACATTTTTGGCAAAATCTCGTACAATGCAATTGTGCATTTTAAAAATAACCTTTAGATAATTTTGCCATATCATTTAAAAATTTAAACAGATTATCAACGTGCCATTTGGCTCATACAACAGATTAGACATTTGGCATAAAATGGTATATTTAATCTATCAAATCATTCTTAAAATGTTTTACAGTATCTGAATATCTGCTCTTTTTGGGGAAGTATGTAGTTATTCGAAGCTTCCCCCCCCCTTAACCCAGTATCTTCATTTAAATTGGATCAATTACCTTTGATAATTTTATTCCTTAAATAATTAATATAATATCACAGTAATCAATGAAAAAAATGTTTTTGATGCATGTGCTATACAGTACACAATACTTTTAAAAGATTATCCAAACTATTAAGGTTTAATTACACAAATTTTCAAGGCAATTTAAAATTTGCAAAAAAATTTGAAAGAGATTTCAAAGTTATAGTCAAAAATAATTTTTTAATTGTAATTCAAGCATTAGCACATTTAAAGAGATTCATTCATTTGGTTAAAGCACAAAATTCAATTTCAAATGCCAAGGGAAAAAAAAAATATTTAGCTGCCGAAAGAAGATAACCTTAAAAAAAATTAATCTTAATGTAGTGTATGCTTGATACTTCAAATAAAATACATTTCTCTCTTTGATATTACAAATTCCTGTAAAGGACTTATCTGAACAATTAGCTATCACATAATGCTTTTTTAGAATCCCTTCGACTTAAGATATCGAGAATATTATGCAATTAAAAATAATATAATGAAAAATAAGAATTCACAGAGCTTTCATAATATGCACAAAACTTTATTATATTATGGTTTGAAATTACAATCTAGAATTTTATCACTTTTCGGGGAACTACACTGCCATGTTTTAACTTGAACAATTTTAGTTCAAAGAAAGTGTAAGTCCTAGTGCCTTTGAGAGAATGTTTTATGTTATAACAATAATATAAAGAGATTGTCGAAACTACACTCTGTACAAATTCCAAACCTTCAATTAAAATTTTATCTTCTACTTGCTTTCGTTCAGTTGTAGAGGGATTGTCTGTGTATTTTCAGATTCTAAAAGCTAAATGGTTCAGTAACTCACGTTTTTCTGTCCACTGCAAGCAATCTTCATTTAAAACTTTAGTTAGAGTAGAAGAAAAATGATGTGAAGGAATTTGAAAATCCTCGCGCCATGTGGCTTTAATATACAAGTGGCTGCTAATATTTAAAGAGCTGCTTTCAATACTTGAATTTAATTCTGCTGTTCCAAAGTCTCCATTTGTATTCGTTAATGATCTATCATTACATTCAGATTTGATAATTATCCAAGGTGGCTACAGAAAAAACAAAAAGCATACTTTATTTTTTATTTTTTATGCATAAATTGTTGGATGCAATATTGTTTATTCAGTTTCTGAAAAAATCAATATGTTTATTGGAGAAGTTATTCTCATTTGCAAAAATAGTTTGTATTATGCTTTAGCTTGATAATATAGAATACTTGAATGTGTGTCCTACAAAAGGCTTTAATAACAATACAAAAAGTACTACAACTGCTCTTGTATATTCACAGAATGTTTCCAAAAAATTAAAAAAAGTTTCAAAATATTCAATATATATCTTTTAAACAAGGGGTTTTTGCAAGTGCACTGTTGTCATGTTGCGCATAGTCAAAAATGAATGTCCATGAAATATACAGGGTTTGTTCCATTTTGAAAAAAGTATTGCAATATTTAGGATTTTAAGAGAAAAATTTGAATTTATTAGATAAAAATGGGTTTATACATCGTTGAAACAATTTATTCTCAATTATATATTGATTTTGTGAAATCTCCAATCAGTAGTGTAACGATAGTTTTGAGTCCTTTGCAAAATTTTCCACAAGGCCCCCTAGAATCTATATCTATTTCTCATAACAAAACGGGGTCCCCGTTTCGTGACCCGTCTTCTGGGTATGATTTTTTTACGCGCAGATCAGATTTAGAGTGCACAAAATATGCATTCGTTATTCAATACAAATATCGTTCTTAAAATCCTAAAATGATCAACCATTTTTGACCGTTTAAGATGTTTATTTTTCACAATTACTTCCAAGCGCCCCCCCCCCCCCCCCAACGTCGCAGGGTTTTGCGGATCTCAGTTTGGCCACTGTTCTCGATATTTATGTACAATATAAGTTCATTTACATATATTTTTTGGTTAGTTCCGTGCAATATAGCATAAAATTAGCAATTTCCACCGTCGAGTAACATTAAAAGACGTGGAGATTAACTTTACCGTACTGTGTCTGCAAACTTGATGGGTATTACTCGCAAAACATGATGGTTTTTAAGATATATCGATACCAGGGATGAAAGGAGAAAAATTCGGATAATAAAATTTGGATTTATAATTTCGGAGTCAAAATTAACGATTATCCCAAACACTAGGAAAGAATGTAGATAACTCTTTTTGGTTCAAATGTTATTTCACGGCTGGTAGGAAGGGATAGTTAATTCCCAAGAGATCTTTCTTTATCCGAGCTAATGACGCATGCTATTATACAGTATGAAATATTTAAAACAAAGAGTCGTAGTTTATCTTGAAATAAAAAAATATCCAGAAATGTGTAACTTTAATGCCTAATCCTAAAATTTTGTTAAATGTCTTTCTCCGACTAATTATACAATATAATTAATTTCATTTTTGACAAAATTGATTTTGGAACGCAATTCCAAGTCAATGTTACTTTTAATATACTTAATCCAGGAATCTCTCTGCTGTGCAAATTAAAGTGTGTCAACTGACAAAATCTGCTAAAAAAACTACTAAACCCGAAATTTGGATGAATCTGAATTATATAAGACTCATGTTCCTCCGCAAACTCGCTTAAGTTTATTAAATAAATTCCACTTATTTGGTGAAACTGATTATTTTGGGTTTTGGTGGGTTCTAGTTCAAATGTAAAGTGACTGGTAAGCACCCCTCCCCATCTTAAATAGAATTAACCCGGGTGAACTCGCTATGAGAATTTCTCTCACGGTACTTAATTTTTTTCTTTTACTTTACAGTCACTTAATATCAAATTTTTTTGTTTGGCTTAGTACTTCTATTCAAAAAGGATGTAAAGTAATCGAAATCACATTTTGAAATTTTATTAAAATGAAAAATAGCCTTAAAAATAGTCTTAAAAAGGGTACGATGGTGAAAGAAAATCTCATGCGCGAGTTCTCGCGGGTTAAACAAAAACTTTTGTTTAGAATTATCCATTTTTCTTGAAGTTTGGGTATCAATTTATTAGAAAATTACGCGAGATTAAACAAATCAACAACGTTAGGTCAAATATAAGTCATGTGTAAAAAAAACCCTTCCTCTCCAATTAATTCAGCTTTACCTAGATTATCCTTGTCGAGAACCAATTAATTTCAAATTTTGGTCTCCTTTTATTAGAAGGATAAATTATACCTTTAACACGTTGAATTCCATGTCAGTCACGGATGACTGACTCTGAACTTTCCGCTATTTAATTAGATCCTTTAATAAAATAAAAGGAAAATTTTAAATAAATTTTCAGCAATTCCTTAAAACAATATAATATTTAGTTTTATTTTATAATTTTACGCTGTGTAAGTGTAAGTCCCAAGTGCCACGGGCAACTGACGTGGCTCAAACGGAAATTTAAATGTCTGTCACTGGTGAATGAAACGGCATTTAACGTGTTTACGCAAAGGTTTATAGGTCAAATATTTGAGGAGGGGGGGGGGGTAGAATCTTCCACTTTCATTTTTTATTGCATTTTCCTTCCATAACATTATTCAAATTGTTCCAAATTTGGGTACATTTTTAACAGAAAGATGAATTAATCTCACGGATACTTAATTATATTTTTTAACTATCATAATAATTGCAGCAAAATTTAAAATTCCCCCATACTCCCCCTTCACTTGAAACACTCATAAAATTTGTCCCGATGTTTTATAAAAGTAGTGTTGTGAAATTTTCAAAATGCATTTGCTAACCCTGTCAAAATAAAGATGTTAAAAAAAAAAAAAGTCAGATTCAAGATATACTGAGTGACACTGAAAAAGTTCAAAAAATCATAACAATAGATGTAATAAGATTTAAATTCAAAGTGATATTTTGCGCTTTAAATATGGAAGTAAGCTTATGCATGAAGTACGAGTTTATTTTTCATGTTTCTTATCAATTCTTTTGGTAATAAACAATTCGTTATGCTTTTTTAAATTTACTTTTGGAAGCCTTTTTGGAAGCGTATTTCCAGAATTCCTGTTTCTAATATACTAGTTAATGTGTATTTAAGTTTGTTGAATTATATAACATTAAACTTCTGTTATTTTAAATCAAATCACAGAAGTCCTCATTGTTACTCCATCCCCTGTTAATGTGGTTTCGAGTACTTTTCCTATTCTTTATGTAGCTTTATGTTAATTTGATAAATTTTAATTTTGAAAATTATTTTATAAGCGAGATTTAGAAGATCCGTTTGCGTGGATTTTAGTTGGCCTTTGGAAGGCTTGCTAACGCGGATTTCCGAGCTCTTGTTTTTCAATATGGTCATAATGCGTATTTTAAGTTTGAGTACATAATATATTCAAATTTAGAAATTAAGTTTGATAAATCCTCGATGTTACGCCGTCTTTTAACGCGGATTCAGAGAAGTTTTTCTAATGTAGCTTTTACTTAATAAATTTTAATTTTAACATTATTTTCTAAGACTTTTGGATGCCTGTTTACGTAGATAGAATATAATTTGGGGTTTGTCAATTCGCCCTCTCCCCCACAATACACACCCACGTTAATCGGATTTCCAAGCTCATTTTAAATATTGTTAATTTGACTACGGTAAATTCTTACTCACATATTTTTCTGTTAGATACAATTTCAGTTTCCAGTTGAGTGTAATCCTACCGAATGGAAATTAAAAAAATATTAATAAGCTACAATGTTGTTAGTTAGAACTGTACGAACACTTCATATAATTTTGTATGAAGTATTTGTAACTTTGTTAATGGTTAATAATTAAAAATCTAATTAACTGGCCAGTGACCAATGTTAATTTTTATCTATTTTTTTGCACAACATACAAATGAAAGATTACTGTAAATAATTATGACCAGATCTGTATAATAAAGACATATACACGTAAAAGTATTTCATTGATTTAGAATTTTTAAAAAGAAAATAACATTCAAAAAGTATGCCTGACAAATGTTAAAAAATTCAGCATAGAAATTGAAATACTGACTTCCTTAAAAACCTGATAAAAATCCAGCAATTCTTAATTTGTGTAAATTTTTTTTTCTTAAATTAAGATTGTAAATTGATTCTATCAAATTTTGTTTAGTTTTCACTTAATCCTTCATTTAATTTACAGAAAGCTTTTAGCTTATGATAATATGCATAGAATTTTTTATTTTATATAAGTCTGATTATGCATGTAAGTTAAATTGCTTAAATACATACTTAAGTGCTAAAGTAAAGAAATTTTTAAATGGAGAATTATGCGACTTACGACAGCTTAATTAAACATGAAATTTGCAGCGTTCCCAAATGGTCCGCGAACTGAACATCAGAATTTTTTTAGAGAAATTTTCTTTTTAGATTTTTCTTACAAATTGTCAAGAAACCACGTTTGGAAGTTGATTCTAGCTCAAACGTATTATGAAATTTTCTGTTAAAAAATACTGATGTTCAGTTCGCGGACCATTTGGGAGCCCTGAATTTGCTTTAATTATTTTTATACACTATATAAATAATACCATACAAACTTACCTGGTAGTTGTTTAAATTCTAATCCACAAACTGGGCGCTTTTTTAACAGTTTATTGGTCAGTTAAATGAAATAGATTTAGTTTTTTACGTTAGTGAGATTATTTGATCTTAAAAGTTAAAAATTCGAGAGGCAATTTTGGGAAATACGCTAAATTTACGAAACATGGGAGCGCTATAAAATCAATGATGTCTGTTTGATCGAAAATCTCTAAGAAAATGTTATCAATGCAGAAAAATGCTTACATTTTCGTTAAAAATCGATACCTTATTAAAGGCATTTGGGATTCTTGTATTAAGATTTAAAGTAAAAAAAAAACATTACCGTACTTATGAATCACATTTAGGCACAATAACCTTGCCACAAAATTAGTAATATTTTCTAGTAAGTAACTTAAAATTATACCTTTTCATCCTCTGTAGACATATGTAGCTTGCAGATACTAAAGAAGAGAGGGGGGAGGGGGAGACAAAATTTAAATATATCTCTACTGATATGACTTAAATTTTATGTTATAGACAATATTTTGAAAAATAAAATAGTTGGCCAGAGCTTCTCCCATTTCCTCTTCAAGCGTTGACTTTCTTTATAATAATTTTTATGCTAGATTTATTGCTTTAGGAAACCGTCGAACCCGCTTAAGACGTGATATCGATTAATACCTGAATTTACTCCAAATCCAACATCACCAGAACATCGCTCTTACAACAAATGTAAAAATTTTCCATTCAATATCAGATAAAGTTTTCATTCCTTGGACAAAAATCTCGCTTACGACGCGAATGCATATACCTAGATATTAAGTTTTTGATATGAACATCAAACTATTTCCGAGTAATAATAATCGCTTTATTTAATGACAAATAGATTACTATTCGGAAATAGTGATAGACATTGAAAAAAACCCCTCTAAACTGGCATTGCTGATTAAATAAGGTGAATATTACTAATCGGAAATAGTAGGTATTTGGCGAAAAAGTTGTGGTGCTAAGATCGAGAATTTTGTCAAACAATCACTGATGAAATAATTTCGTAAAACGATCATTGGTCGAATTTGGAAAAATAGGTTTCAAAATGTACAATAAGATGGGCATATGCACTTTCATTCCAAAGTTAGTTGCTCTAGATCCCATACTCTTTTTCTTCAACTGAGGCAACAAAATGACTCACACGCAAAAAAGTAGTTCATATGGAAATAAAGACCAAGAAGATTCTTCAGGGTCTAAACTGGAAAAAATATTTGAAAATCACAATTAAATGCCTTGTTAAAGCTTCGGTAAAAATTAGTGACTCTAGTTTCCATACTCGATTCATAACTAAGCGAGCAAAATGATAAACACACAAAAATTAGTTTTTACATGTAAAATATAGCTCAGGAGCTGTACAGGGCAGAAATTTGAACAAGAGCTTTGAGATGCACAGTTAGAAGGTTTTCTTCTATCTTTACAAGAAGAAAGTATTGGATTCATGAAAATTTTCGATTTCCGGTTTTCGACGGATTTATACGTTTTAGAAGGTCCTGAATACGTTTTGACTATTTTTAGAAAATGTCTGTCTGTGACAAAAATTTTGTGGGCGCTCTATCTCAAGAACTAATGCTCGAAATTTAATAAAATTTTATATTCAGTTAGACCTTGATATGAATTAGTGCCTATTGATTTTTGGTGAAAATTGGCCTGCAGGTGCCGCTGCTATACCATGATTTTCAAGATTGCTATATCTCAAGAACTAATGCGCAGAATTTCACCAAACTTCAGATTTTGTGACCCCTTGATATACATAGACGCTGATTAAGTTTTGGTGTAAATTGGCCAGCAGGTGGCGCTGCTATGCTACGTTTTTCATGTTTTTTATGATAGCTATATCTCAAGAACTAATGCACCGAATTTCACCAAACTTCAGATTCTTCGTGATTTCATCTTCGTGATACCTTGAGATACATAGCCGCTGATATGGTTTTGGTGTGAACTGCTCTATAGGTGAAACTGCTGTGCTACATTTTGCACGATTTTCGCGATAGCTATATCTCAAGAACTAATGCAGAGAACTTCATCCAATTTTAGATTCTGTTACACTAAAATATATAACATAATTAGACGCTGATTACATTTTGGTATTAACCTTGCCACAGATTGTGCAGCTATGCTGCATTTTGCACGATTTTTCCGATAACTATATCTCAACAACCAACGCATAAAATTTCATCAATCTTCAGATTTTGTTACAAAATGACATATAACATAATTACACGATGATTACGTTTTGTTATAAATCCTTCAACTGATGGTGCTGCTGTGCTATATTTTACACGGTTTTGTTTAAACTAGCTATATCTCAAGAACTAATGCACATAATTTCATCAAACTTCAGATTATTTTACACCATAACATAATTAGACGCTTTTTTACATTTTGGCATAAATTATCCAAGATATGGTGTTGCTGTGCTACGTTTTGCAATTTTTTTTGTTATAACTATATCTCAAGAACTAATGGACGAAATTCCATCAAATTTCAGATTCTGTTAGGTCTTGACATAAATAGATGCTTATTAGGTTTTAGTATAAATTACCCAACATGAGACACTACTAAGCTCATTTTCTCAGAATAATTATTAATTAATATTAATATTAAATATTAATTAAATTTTGCGTTTTAGGCTTTTCGGATTAGTGGGTAACTTTGGGGTCATCACCTTTTTTTTTCTTTTTTTTAAATTTTAAAATGTACCTATGAGATAGAAGAAAGTTTTGGGATTGTCACATCCAACTAGTTTTTTTATAGCGCAAGATCCCGTAGTGTTTTCACAACTGGGATAATAAAATGACATACACGCAAAATAACGATTTTTTTCGTAATTAATATATTAACCACAAAATAAGGAATATTACACACAAAACTTACACACACTTTGCAAAGATTACCAATAATTTTGATTTTAGAATAAATCCGAAAAGTTACACAAAAGCTCACAAAGTATGCCTACTAAAACTAAGGAATGTTACACAGAAAATAATCGGAACGTTTCACAGTTTATCAGTAATTTCCACTTTCTGAACTATTTCGAAAAGTTACACGAGATTGTGGAAGGTATTACACAAGATTCCTCGGTATTCTTGTATGAGCGGAAATGATCCGAGAAAACGAAGGAATGTTACACAGTAAATGTCAAGAACATTGCGTAGATTTTTTACAGTGCATGTGTACTCGTAGAGAAATTAAAATTTTTATAAAAGCAGTCTTAAATATTCTAAATTTTTTGCCAATAATTTAGTTCCTAATATAAAATAATGTTCCCTTCCGAAATATGAAAGCAACATTGTACACTCTGTCATCAGAATTAAAAAAGAAAGAAAATTGATCAGATTTACTTAATAATTGCGCATACATAACGGTATCAAAATTTCAATTGCATATTGTGTTATTTAAATATTTGGAGGAACTTTTGTGAAAGATTCCAAAACAAGCTTGAATATTCTGAAAGTAATAGTCAATAGAATTAGCTCAAAATCCGTTATTCACAAAATGAAGCAAAAAGATGAGGTACTTTATCCCTATATCCATTGATTAGTGTCAATATAAAATGACCAATATGGCAGATGCATATTTACATATGGCATATTTGGATACAATGGGTCATCTTTTTGGGAACAACGGTGTTTGATCTTACTTTGTCGAAGATCACTTTTATAATTCCCAAGCTATGTTTTTGACACTTTTATAATCGTTGCTCTATACAATTATCTAAAATAATATGAAACAGAATTTTAATAGCATTGACGCATGCGAGGTGAAAACAATATTTAATAAACCTGCTCATTTTTCATGCAATTTTTATTATTTATTCATTCTCTTTATTGGATGTCATGAACACTGTTGACTGTATTTTATTTTTTAGAAGATTTGTTTTACATTAAGAACGCTGCAAATTAGAAACAAAAATCTTGGAAAAGTTTGGGATTCTTTTTAAAAAACTTAATTTCGCTACGAGTATGCATCCTATCGACACAAAAGTGAACACAGCTTATTACAATAATCCACTTAATGATAATTTACAGTTTGAGAGCTTTTGCTACGTAAATTTTGACAGGACTAATATCAAAGAAATTTGTTATTTTTCAATTTGTTGACGGTCCCTATAGATTTTAGGGAAAAAAATATTCACAGCAATATATGATCTGTAGTATTATTTTTACATACCAAGAGTTTCAGGAAAATTCCTTATGTATTATTTTAGATATTTAACAAAATGTTTTGAATCGCAAGTGGCCGGTCACCTTTTGCCATGTTGTGTACTTCAATGTTATTAACTCAATATTATAACAACTTTAGTTTGCATCTTAAATTTCTGTGTCAGTTAATAAAGTAGGTTTCAGGTAATAAAGTTCAGAGTAAAAAAAAAAGGTAATGTTAATTATGAATTCATTAAAACAATAGTTTTTTTCTGTTGTCCTGAGCAAACAGCCAGCTTATTAGGACGCAAGTTTCCGTTGCTGCACGATGTGAAGGAAATTAGAACCTAAAAGAAGCATAAAAATGATACAAACTTAGCTATCACAGCGGTATTTTCTTGCAATATTTCCAAATTCTATGAAGATCTGCAGCTCATAGGCAAAAAATTTGTCCAAAAGATTTGGATCAGTTCTATTTATAACTGAATGCAATTTACGATAAAACTATAACGAAAATGTTGCAGATATTGGATTTAAAGCACACCATTCAGGTTGATGTTTCTCATATTCAGAGAAATTCTACTATTCATAGCCAAACTCTTACAAAAAATATTGGGTTCAATTTTATACATAACTTAATACAGTTTTTGAGTGTACAATGTTGAAAATGGCACAAAAATCGCTACTACAGCGCTCCCTTCCGGAGTTTTTATTATTTTTTTTTCAAGGAGCACAAAGAAGCCGCAGTCACACAATTACAAAGAAAATTTGGTTCAAATCTATGCTTAACTTCCTACACTTTTCGGTGGTAAAATTTTTACAACGACACAAGCATCACTATTGCAGTACTCCCTTCTGTTTGTTTTTTCAAATCAGGTAAGACCTACTAAACTAGCCATATCCAAAATCTTACAAAAACAAATAGGTTCAATTCTATGCATAATTTCATACTTTTATTTGATTGTACATTTTTGAAAATGGAACAAAAAAATTGCTATTACAGGATTCTCTTTCGGTAAATTATTTCAAAATTGAGCGATAACTTGCTGCCAAAAATATACACAAAAAATTCGATTCAATTCTAAGCATATTTAAGTACACTTTTCGATGAAGCATTGGCGACACACGGACGCACTGGTATATTTGTATAATCACATTTTTTTTAAATCTATGATCCCTGAAACGCGTAAATCGTCAAAAAATGGAAAGGAAAAAAATGAATTACAATACTTTCTTCTCCTGATGATAGATTAAAGTAAAAATTCATATAATAGATACACATTTTTCCTATAAATTAAACTAGACGGATGTACATATCTCAAAATTTTAGACTGTCTCAAACATCTTTATATTTTAAAAATTAGATATACATGCTATTACTTCTATAATATTAGTTCAACAATATACAAACTTACAGTGTGTCCAGCAAATAACACCCTGATTTCAAAATTAAATTTCTCAAAAACAAAGATCAATAGCATTATGCAGTAAACGGTTTGTTTATCAGGTAAGCTGTAAAAATCTTATACAAAAGTTTCGAAACGTAAATATTTTGAAAAGATTGTGTTCTGATTGCAAAGAATGCTTTGATTTGACATTTTTCTTTCTTTAGACTGCTACCAGAACTGTGTTTTTCGGCTTAAAGTGCCACATTTCATAGTTTTTTTAAATCTAATTTTTGAAATTTCCAAAATTCTAAAAAATTACTTCGAAAAATCTTTAAAATATGGCACTGTAAGCTGTATTTCCCTGCAGACAATCTAAAACAGGAAAAATGTCAAATCAAAGCATTCTATACAATCAGAATCTATTTTTTCAAAGTAATCACTGTTTGAAATTTCTGTATAAGATTTTTACAGCTTACCTACTGAAAAAACCGTTTACCGAATATTACTATCGATCTTTGTTTTTGAGAAATTTAATTTTGAAATCAGGGTGTTATTTGCTCGACACCCTGAAGATTGTCATCTTACGTTTCTATTTCAGTCAATTAAATGAATCAAAAATTTTAAAAATGTTCATCTACATCATGATATTTATTAAAATAAATAGCTTTTGCTTCTTCTGCTGTCATCAGTTGTACGAAAAATTCCGTTTAGCAGGAGGTGAGTTGCCGTCTCTGAACAAGCCAACGAATAATAAAACAACAAAAATTCGAGAAAAAGATACAAAAAATTCAATTTCAGCGCTCTTTTCTCACTGAATATTTTCAAATTTAAGGAATATTACCTATAATAGGCAAAAACATGTAATAAATATTAGTTCGATTCCGTCCATAACTTTGTATAGTTTTTCAGTTGTACAATACAGAAAATGGAACAGACAACACGACTATAGCGTCTCCTTCTGGCAAAATTTTACTAAATGCAGAGAGGTCATACCTGTCATAATCAAAAACATTCGCAAAAAAATGTGGTTTTGTTCTTTGGCCACGGTTCGATGGCACAATAATGAAAATGTCATAGACGTCCATCCCTTCTGGCATAATATACATATAAATTAAGGTGGACCTGCTTTTCATAGCCAAAAATATATACAAAGAACTTGGTTCAATGCTATGCATAACATTATACACTTTTAGATGGTACAATAATGAAAATAGAACAGAAATAGATATTATAGTGCCCCCTTCAAACAGGTTCTTTTCGAATTCAAGGAGGAGTCCAAAATATTCCCAAAAAAGTCTTTCAGTTCTATGCATAACTTCGTATATTTTTTAATGATACAATAATGAAAATGGCACAAACAACATGATTATAGTGCCCCCTTCCAGTTGATTTCTTTCAAATGCATAGAGGACCGCTGAATACAGTCAAAAACATGTACAAAAAATTGGTTCAATTCCATGCATAACTTCATATTGTATTCGACGTTAAAATATTGAAAAGGGCACAAAACTTGCTGTTACAGTGTTGCTTTTCGGCGGAAAGTTTTATTTCGTACTTTTATTCTCGGAATATTTTAAACCTGAAGGAAAAACTGCTTGTCACAATCAAAATACATACAAAAAAAATGATTCAAATCTAAGCATATCATGTTATGCTTTAGACTTTTTAAACTCTGTTTGCAAGTTTTTATTTATTTATTTATTTATTTTTATATGAGATTTTTCTTTACTAACGAAACCAGTTTTGGAAGTTGAAAAAAGAAAAAAAAATGCATTTATACAGCTCGGTTTAAATTAAAGAAAAAAATACATTTAACATTTCTTATCTATTATCTCATATATTAAATAAATCTTTCTAAATTTCATTTTTAGAATCAGCAAGCTGATCTTTCGGTTGAAGTAGCCTCAATATTAACATGTATTTGTTAAATATCCAGGAAAAACAATTCTGGAGAACTATTTGCAGCGTGTGAAAATTACATAGAAAACTGACAGACTTCAAATCTATGCGATTTGTAGAAAAAAATCATTTTACCGCTTTTTTATGTTTGGATTATGCAAGACGATTTAGCGCAGTAACCCCCCCCCTCTTTTTTCAGTAAGAGTGAGAAAGCTCATTAACTCAGATTATAAACTAAGAATTTGCTTTTATGTTCAAATGGGATTATTTAGATTTCGTCACTTTCTAAATTAAAAAAAAAATTACGCATTTTTTTAAATGTTAAAATGAAAAAAAAATTATAAAGATTTTTAAAAATAACATCTTTTTTTAGAATAAACTTGAATAATTAATAATAAATAAATTCATGACTATTAAAATAAATCTTTTAAATAAAACATTTTATCAATATGCGGGATGTTCATTCTATTTCCGAATTACTAACACTAATAAAATATCTAAGGCCGATTAAAGCAATTATATATTTAAAATATATCCGCGGAAAATTTATATTTTTTATTTACATTTTCCCAAATACTTCTTATTATAAGTCTTTTTTTTAGTTTTTAGTTTTAAAAACATTTATAAAGGTTATACTCAATTTTATATGAAGTGTTAAAATTTTACTCATATTTCGGCCGCTTTTAACTCATGAAATATTAAATTTAGCATAGATTTTAGAAAATATTTTGAAGTTTAAGAAAAAAAGAAACATCCTTTAAAAGAACAGTATACAAGAAAGTAAGTAAAAATATTAATTTCCTAATAGATATATTATACATATGAACACAAATGCGGCGACTTGTGGAGGAGCGCAATCTTGAATTTGTATTTCGCAGATATTGATATTTCGAGATTGATGTTTTGCAGCTGCAATTCTAGAAATAGGTATTTCTTCAACGTTTTTAAATCTGCGGAAGACATCTCCTCGAAAAAGCTTGGACCGATAATGAATGTGTTTCTTATGGCACACTGCATGACGACTTTAGATCTGTGTAAAATCATTGGTGTCACATAGTGAGGATTCTCGTTAGGTCAGAAAATGCAAATATTGGAGTGTATGTTTTCAATAAAAAAATAGTGTTTCACCAGTCAAAAAAATTCGCAATGACCAGTTGCTATCTTGAGTATTTATAGAGAGAAAATCATTTTAGAAGTCCAATCGATGTTGCTCGCATCTAGATTCTAACAGCGCCTCTGTATGAGCTGGTACCGATAGGGATACATCAACAGAACAGTGCACACAATCTTGATGACAACGGTTTTCTGTGCATTTAAAGTGTGTGCCACACTTTAAAATCTTTAGTAATGCTGCGATGCACTTCCTCAACAATTAGATTTAAAAAAAAATGGTCGTCACGATTATGGTTGATCACAGGTGCATCCAGTTTCTTCAAAAATTTTCATAAAAGCACATGCAGTTTTTTTGAAATGAATATGTTTTGAAGAAACTTTTTAAGCTCTTGAAGATTGAATTGAAGAAATTTAAAAATGTTCTTGAGCATTATTTGTAATTTTGGATGTAATTCCAGAAGATAAATGACGATAAAAGTACATTCGATATTCCCGAATTTGTGGATCTTATTCAAGTCGTATCTCCAAATACAAAAGCAGCCATAATGGCGGAGAGATTTCTAACTACGGCTGCTAATGATAGACAAGGGATGAATCAAATTAAATAACGTTTTTGTAGGGAATATTTGCCTATCAAAATACAATTATGACAAAAGATAGCGGGAGTTTAATGATTTATATGCTTTCATTAATTTATGCATAACAGCTCCGTCTTTTATCAGAAATCACCCATTTAGATTTATTCGAAATTAAGAAAATACTATACACTCGGATAAGAAAATTGTATTCTTTAAAAACTTTTATACAAACGTAAATGAGGTGAAATTGAGTCACACAAGTTGTCTTAAAAACAGGTTTTTGCAAAGAACAAGTGCTGTATAATTTGCAAAATTAGTTTGCAATAAACTAAAAATCATTTAAAAGATAAATAAAATATGACCAAAATTCACCAAGTTTTATAATACACGATATTCTTAACATAGCACGTATTTTAACTTATTTTTTTCAGTTTTAAAATTAAATTACAAGAAAAACATATATTATTCTACTATTTCACTTTTACAGTCAATAAAAATGGAGTTCTTCAAATGCCATAATTACTTAATAACTACAAAAAAATTAATATTTTAAAACTAAACTGAAATACAGCTTTGAAACAAATTTGATAGCACATTTTCCCCTATACAACGGCATAAGAATTGAAAACGTGTAATGGTTAGTGCTTTAAAAATTACGATAGCGAAAATTGCAATACAGAAATTTCAACGCGTTTCCATTCGCAGAATGAAGTCAGCATTACGCGCGGGGCAGCATTACGTCTTATATAATATTTAAATTCAATTGTAGAAATATGATGTGAAACTGCTTATTTAAAATTATGTTAAGATACAGAAATAAATCCAGGTTACAAACGTAATGAAGCATAAATATTCTTTCGGAAATTCTGTCTTAAAAAAAATACTAAATATAGGAGCTTGGAATTTATGCAAATTTTCACAACTTCGAAAAACAAGGACTTTACAAAAAATGAAATTGCTAAAAAAATTATCACTCTCAGATTTGAGGCAACCTTTTTTATAGTACAGAATTTCATTCACGCTAACTTGTTTCGATTATTTTCACTCATGTTTGCTATTGATACGATTAAAGATGACGATGTCCTCAAATAGAAAGCAGAAAATACATCCAAAAGCCACTAAACATATTAGTTGCGCGACTAGAATATTTAAATATATATATATAGAAGTATCTTTTAGCATATAATTCTATAAATTTAAAAATATGCAGTTTCTTTGAATCTTAAATTTCACTATACTTTATAAATGTCATTTTTTAAAACTTTTTTTTTCAAAATTTTTTTTATATGCTACATATAACTAAAAAATATATATTTTGGTCGTTAAAACATGAGGCATCACAGATTCGGGGATGATTTATATTCAAATAAATACCGTAATTAAGCACAGAAATATGTCTATTTTTATGACAGCATTCATGTTTTCGTGACATATAATCTTTTTAAATGAATATCAATCATAAAAAATCTTTGCTGATGTAATTTAGATCTTTAATTAATGTGTCAAAAGATATCACTTTTACCTTTAAATTTTAACCTAATTTAACAATATTGATATATTGTTATTTTATACTTAATCTTAGTGTTAACAAATACAATATAATTACTTTTAATTTTGACAGATATGACGCATATTTATCTTCAAAACTTTCATAGAAAACTATAATCGAAAATAAAGAAAATTTCGAAGTTAATAAAATATAATTATGATCAAAAGACGAAATTTAAAAGTTATGTATTGTAAGCATTTATGACTTCGGAATTTTTCTACACTATAAACAGTGTAAAGATAACTAATGAAAAATATAATAAAGTTTTTTTTATTTGTTACCGAATTAACCCTCATTGCATTCATGGTCACAGTGACATCATTGTGAGGTCACTGTGAGTCACTTTGGTCACATCACATTTGTGACCAAAATGCCACCACTCAGTGACGTCACATTATGACTGAGATGTGACTTTCTTAAAAATCTTTAGAAAAATACAAATATTCTTTAAAACATGTGATTTACTTTTAAAAACATGTTTCTGGCAATTTAAATATCGTCGCTTTTGTCACAGTTTCGTCACAATGCTAATGTCAAAGTAGTCACAAATGACTCATTTTTCACAAATTTGTCACACAGTGACTTCACAAAGTGGTCACAATGTGACGTCTCAAACGAGTTCTAAAACGGCCATAACGGCTTCCCATTTTTCTCACTGTGACTTCACATCGACAATCGATGGTCACAAAGTCACAATGTGACTTCACAACGACGTCGCAGTGAAGTCACCATTTTTTTCCGGGAAAGTAAGATTATGCATTTAACTGAAAGAAACAGCATTATATAAAATAGTTATGGAATGTACCTTTTTACGTTAACTGAATTCTAATTTTTTCAAATTCAGCAACACTATGTTTGACAAAATCTCAGAAAAAAATGCATAAAAGTAGCAAGACTAGATAATTCAAATAAACCAAACAAATTATGGGATCTTGCATGGTTTGAAAAAAAAGTTAAATGATATAAACCAAATCAGCAATTACGAATAAACATAGCTATACGTAAATACCAGTTGATAATTATAAATAATATAATTGATTTCAAGAAGTTCATACAGTAGTATTTTATTTTGAACAAATGTATTACGAAATATGTTTTGAATACAAATGATATACTGAACACATACATAGAGAACACTAGTATCATATTACAGATAAATTATCAAAAATATTTCACAATCAAATTCGGCTCATTAGACAATTATGATTATCTACATTGCGATTCATTTAATTGAACTCAGAATTTGGTCATTTCAACGTATAAACTACAATATAAAATAGATGTAATGAATGTAATTATTCGCAGTTCTTTAATTTTCAATCAGTTATGCTTCACTAATTTGTGTTGCTGATAAAAACTACGGAATAATAGGATAAGGCTTCCAAAAACTTGAACAAATAAAGTCAATACTACATGTTTTCTTATATTTTATTCCATTTATGTTTGAGAAGGAGAGTAACATGATTCCTAAAACTATTTATGGATATGCTAGAAAAGTAAAAAAAAAAAAAAAAAAAAAAAAAAAAAAAAAAAAAAGAAATTCACTGAAATTATTTAGCAACAAAGTTAAAAATGTATAGTTTTCTGAATTGTCACTTTCCCAGTGGTTGATCAGGCAAATAAGGTAAATCTAAAATCTAAAAATTAATTTAAAGTGGACTAAAGTTAAATTAAAGGGGACTATTTTATCTTACCGTTATTGTCTCCAACTGGTAAAAAATGAAACGGTTACATTTTATAATTAAAAGAAAAATAGTGGTACTCCGGGAGTGCTGACAGAAATGAAAACTTGAACAATTACATATGTGTTTTTTTAATCATCAGGACATATTGTTTTTAATTTTCAGGAAATATTTTTTTTCTTGTGCAGGAAATACTTTTAAATGAAGTGCATTTTTCTTTATTATTATGAACTACTACTACAAAAATTATATTACAATTTTCATTTAATGCGCTATTGTACAGGAAAAATCATGCATATTATTTTGCATACAAAAATTGTAATCTACTATTTAAAACGTAAATTTTCTAATACATGAAATATCAAATTTAATTAATTACAATTCTTTGAAGTGAATACCAATGAATTTTATGAATTTTCATCCACAATTTCAAGAACTCTTTCATCATCATCATTATATTCCATATTTGATACTATAGGTTTATGGTAACTAAAATAGAAAACGAAAAATTTTTATTTTCGAATGTATTTAAATATCTTGTAAAGACTGCATAAGTTGTTGTTTGATATCTCGTTGTGCTAAGATTTCGATCATCGTAAAATCAAATTCTCTATTTAAACATCCAATTAATTGTGGATTTTTATCATCCGCAAAGTTGATGCTAAAATTCCCTCTCAAAATCATTGGCAAATCAGGAAATTATTTTCCATCATTGAGTGAAACCTAAAACCAAAAGTATAGATTATTTGAAAGCTGTAACTTTTTTTTGAAGTTATTTATTTTACTGTAATAACTTCTAAATTTAGCGCTTAATGTTTGGTTATTCAAAATTTAAAAGCAGAGAGATGGTGCTTGCGCTGCAATCCTGCACCGTAACAGTTGGTACAGATCTCATGAACAACAGAAGAAGAAAAAGAGACAGCTGATGTGTACATATCTAAACTAATATTATAAAGAGGAAAGATTTGTATTTTTGTATGTTTGTAACGAATAAACACGATAAAAAGATTACTGGACCGATTTCAATAATTCTTTCACAATTAGAACGCTTCTTTTTTTCCTAAATAACACAGCCGACATTTCTTTTTGCAAAAAATAGGCATCACTCCTATATTTTCAATAATATAAAAAAAGGTGTAAAAAAATTAGTCATAAAAATGCATTTCATCACGTGTGCTGCGGAAACTATTGATAATAGCAGAAAGAAGATGGTTCCACAATATTAAGGAACATATCAATATCTATATAAAACCATACGCTACCATATGTCCAACTATTGTAGTATCTATCCTCAGTACAACAACTTTTTTTTTTACATTTTAAAACGCGATACGACAAAAATTAGACCGTGCTATCGCTACTTTTGTATTAATCCTCATCCAAATTAATCATTTTGTATTCATGACTGTTTTAAAAATTACAGATTGCTTTTTGAATTATTCAAATCGGACATTCCATTCATAGGATTATTTGAATTTAAAAAATGACAATCTAACGAAATGATAGCGCTGCTGAGCGATGTTAATTACGGTAACAGTATCGCGAGTTCAATGTTTTTTTTCCATCTCAAAAAATGCCAAACGCGCCTAAAGAAGTTTAAGATTCAAACATTCATAAATAGACTTTTTTTTTTACAATAGACAGATGGCAACATTGTGAAATCATGTGCACTAACATTCGAATAATACTATTACGTCCAAAACCAAATATGAAACTCATTTCCGCATGTAAGGTGCAATATGTCAAAAATTGTTAATCTATTTGAAGGTTACCAAGCATTGGCGATGTCACACTACAATGAATACTCCCTGTAATAAATAAGATTTTGTTAATGCAGTAATTTCTTCTTAAATGGTATTTGTTTGAGATACTAGTTACAAATTTCATCTGAGTGGTATTGATGATAAGGTTTTTTCATGAGGATAAAAAAAAAAATGGAATTACCCAGCAAAAACGAATATCGTAGGATCTGTAAGGCGAATTTAAGACATTAGTGGAAAAAGGTCTACAAAACTTGCACTATCCTTCTCTCTCTCTCTCTCATCTCATGTATTCTCATGAGATAGTATTGTGGTGTGTATGGCTGCACTATCCTTTACCGTTCTACAGACCAGTTCAACTTCAGGGAAAACATCAAAACAGTTAATCGATTTTTATATCGATATCTTAAAAATTATATATACGTAAAGAGAAGTTCATCATCTTATATGAGTGAGGAGCCCACATTTCATGGAAGGCTGGAGAGAGGTGTGGGTGGAAACGTTGATTACGTGCGATACATTGTGGATCATAAGCATATGGACAGGCAATTTAGAAAAATAGCAGTCGAAAAAAAGCAATAATAACAATAATAAAGAAAAAATAAGCCCGTGGAATGCTAAAATAAGTTCAATACAACAAAGTAATACGGTACAAGTTTTGTAGATTTTTATTAAGAAAATGAAAACCAATATAGTACATAAAATATATGAAATTTTCGAGCATTATAAAATATTTGAAACTAAATTTTGGATCAGTTTCTTTAAAAAAAATCATATAATACCTGCTTCGAACTAGTGATTTGGGAATGTGTAGATATGAAGAGAATCAACCTTGCACTACTTATTTCTAAAACTTCTAAAGAGCCGAAAAATGTTAGACATGATCATAAAACGCTCATGCGAGTACTATCGAATGCAGGGCTTCCAAATGGTCCGCGAACTTAACATCAATATGTTTTAACCGAAAATTTCATGGTATGTTTCCACAGTATTTGTGCTAGAATTAACTTCCGAAGTTGGTTTCTTGCCAATTTGCAAGAAAAATCTAAAAGCAAAATTTCGCTAAGAAAATTCTGATGTTCAGTTGGCGGACCATTTGGGAGATCTGCGAATGGTTTTCATTTGGATTCAGATCTGGACAACGCTGCATAAGTAAAAGTTCCAAAATAAATGAGAGAGGTGTTCGCAAGATACAATCCCGTGGTGAAATCAATCAAGATCATACGCCACATAGCGAAAGGTGTGAACTACAAAAGAATTAAGTAGATTGTATTTTCTTTCGCGTGAATAGCAATGTAATTGTTTTGTTGCGATGAAATATTACTTAAATAAAAAAGAATACTGCCCAGTTAAACTGAAGGCATTTAGTTCACAGGCTACAAATACTAATTGCACATTAAAGCTTTATATTTTCAAGGGTTAATTCCGTTCGAAAAAAAAATAAGAAGGGGAAACAGCTCTCCCCTTTTCTCTTTTTTTATACTTAATCATTGAACCTCCTATACTATCAAAGACATGCTTTATCATATAAAAAATCTATATCCAAAATTCAGAGCAAATTAGATAATTCTTAATAAAAACCCATTTAGCATTTTTATAATTTAAAAAGAGTTATCCCCCTCTTTTATACTTAACCATTAAACTTCCAAAACTATTCAGAGATTTGAACGAAATCTGAAAATTCTGCTTGAAAAACCCATTTGTATAAATTAAGGGGGGTCATTAGAACCCCTGTTCCCCTTATTTATACTTATTCAATGAACACCTAATAACAGTCACGGAATCGCCTCATCAGAATGATCCTAATCTAAATTTTGAACGAAAATTAATTCTGCATGAAAATCCCATTTATATCAACTAACGGGGGGGGGGGCATTAGAGCCCCTGTTCCCCCTATTTATACTTATTCAATGAACACCTAATAACAGTCACGGAATCGCCTCATCAGAATGATCCTAATCTAAATTTTGAACGAAAACTTAATTCTGCATTAAAATCCCATTTATATCAACTAACGGGGGGGGGATTAGAACCCCTGTTCCCCCTATTTATACTTAATCAATGAACACCTAATAACAGTCACGGAATCGCCTCATCAGAATGATCCTAATCTAAATTTTGAAAACTTAATTCTGCATGAAAATCCCATCTATATCAACTAACGGGGGGCATGAGCCCCCCGTTCCCCCTCTTATACATATCGAATGAACTCCAAAAACTAATCAGGGAAGCGCCTTGTCAGGATATACCTACATACAAAATTTCAAGTGGATCGGATATTTTTATCATGAGTTATCGCGTTACGTACATACGAACATACATACAGAACGGACGGGCACATAAGCTCTCAGGCTATGATAGCCTGTGAGCTAAAAAGTTACTTAGAATATAGTTTAAATTTAAAATTGTATTATTGCAAATAGGTATAGAATAAATAAGTGAAATATGATTAAATGTTAACATAAAATATAATAAGAGGAAATACTATTTAGTTATAAAGCACGAATATTATTGATTTAGCTACGTTAAAATTTTATTATGTTTATAAATGTTATGAATGATGACGCATCAAGATTAGCAAGTAGTGAATACGTAGAGATAGAATTTTGTAATAGTCTGATTTTTCTAAAGAAATTCTTAATGAGCTAATGATGGTTTACACGGTTGTATTCCTGAAGCGAACACAACTTTTATCAATGTTTAAAATATATATTGACTTTAATAATAAGTATAATATTCAATTTTAGGTACTTTTTTTTCATTGATCGAGTGCAGACGATAAGCATTTAGTATATTCAAGGTAGTACTGCACTTATGCTATTTACTTAAAAATATTTAATTATTTTAATTTTAAACACATTTCATAATGTATTCGGAATAACTTTAATTTTAAATGTATGCATTAAATGTTGTATTATTAAACCAACAAGTATTGTTAAGTTCATTGTTTAAATATTTGTTGATTCTAGATAATAATTTCCCTAAAATCACAGATTACATTTATATATATGTATTTTTCTTAACAGACAAAAGGATTTAGGGAAAATTTATATTAAAAATTCTTCATAAATGAATTTTGTTTGCCAGATTTATTGTAACAATATTTTTTTATGCAGATTTTTTGGGGGGAAGGGGGTAAAAAAAAATAAAATTCCCGTTGTCATTTTAATTTCAGTGTAAAATACAGCATGTTTTCGTAGCATTAATGCTTTTCTCCCGAAATTAAATATATTGTGACATTATAGTTTTTAAATGTGCGCAAAATTATCAAAAAAATGTAACAAAACTATTTTACAAAAAATTTGATAGACAAGATTCCTCTTTCATGATTGAGTGAAAATTCAGAAACATACGCAGGTGATACGCAAATAATACATATCTGCGTATATATGACGTCATACGAAAATTCCGCGTATTTGCATTATCACTGCGGTCTCTAGTTGGTGCAGCTGTGTCAATTTACGCCAGCTTCCAGCACTATTTTTGTAAGTTTGACATGTATGCAGTTTTGAGTCTGGACTGATGGCTGACCAGTCTATACCAGTCCCTTGATTCTGTGTAAACTAAACTCCATTGCTGAGTAAGATGTATAATCGACAGATTATCCTTGTGGAATTTTCCATTTCTCCCTTTGAAGTTGCTTCCAGTTTGAAAAAAAAAAATGCTTCTTAAAATATTTTGAGAAAACCCAGAGAACTTTTGACAATTAAAAAAAATCAATATCCGTTTTTTTTTCTTTTTTGAGCACAATCAGCCCCTTAACAGCAAATTGAGAGAATCACCAGCTTGTTTTCGTCTGAAGAACTCTCGAGGTTCTCATCGCAGATCAAGCCAATTGTCTGTTTAAATATGAAGATTACAGAAATTAAATTTTTGTAGTCTTTGAAGTCATAATTTATCCATTCAGCTTTCGAATATATGTTTTTGTAGTTAAATGAACGCATACATTTTCACGATGTAATTCCTGCATATGTGTCTGCCACATTCTGTTTTTTTTTTTTTTTGTTTTTTTTTTTTTTTTGAAATAGCTTGCTTTTATGCTTCGGTGAACGCTAGATCTCGAAAAAACGCATAACTCTCCCTAATTTCAAGAGCAGACTTTCTGGGATTGAATCTGTTCATAAAGTATGCGTATCTTGTCGCTGAAATTAGTCGCTTTTTATTAGTCAATCTGAATGATGAATGAAGAATGGTTAAATGATAAATTCAGTGACTGCAAATTCAATTTTTGGAGTCACTGAAGTCATCATTTAACCATTAATCTATCCAATGCATATATATTTTTTAACCTAAAAGAAAGCATTGTTTTTCATAGTGTATTTTTAACATAGCTTTCCGACACATTCTGCGATATTTTAGGCAACCTGGTTGCTTTTTATAATATTTACTCTTTAAAATAAAAATTAAAAAACAATCGAAAATGTTTAGGTACTTTCAAAAAATGCTGTATGTACTAATCAGAAAGAACATTTCGAAAAAAAAATATTTTAAGATAATCGAGGTTACTAATATTCAATAGGCTTCTTCCTATTGATTCATAATAAGAACACTCCACATTTCAAGACTCTATCTCACTTTGTTTGGGAAATAGAGCGTTTACAGACATGGAGACAGATAGACAAACATACATAGACAGACGGACGGCAGTTTTTATTTTTAAAAATATAATTTTAGGCACCTGCAATTGCTTACACATGTAAATAAATCATTTATTTTAAATTTTCTAAACTATTGCAAGATTTGACCTATACTATGTATGTAGGGTAAGTAAAAATGATCAGTTATTACTAAAATCATTCGAAAATCATTATATAAAAATTTGTTTGGCATCACTCAATTATTAACAATACCTGCTAATTATTTCTATATTTATTTTTTATTTTTTAGGATTTCCAATAGAGAAAAATTGTCATAAGCAATAAAATGATCAATGCTAAAATATTTTAGACATAAAATGCGCATTCTACGGTAAACATTATTTATAAAAATAACACGGGATGTAATTTGATCGAGTATATTAGGAATCATACAATTGATTGAATCATAAATTAGTTTTTGCATATTTAATGATATTTTAAATGCTTTCTTTTAAAAAACAATAGGTAATTAATGTTTTTTCCGATATTAATTTTGTTTTACATTAATCTGTATTTAAATAATATGTCAAAAACTATACCCTTTTTTAAAGCAATAATAGGTTTGAAAATAGATTCTGAGTCAATGTGGAACAAAAAAGTAATCAAATTATGCAAATGTTGTAAGAAGATTCAACAACTGTTCACATTACAATAGATATGGAAATGTTTTGTTATTTTTTTTTTATAAGGGAACACAAAAAATATTAGTTACATTTTTCGGATATTTCGTTTTCTATGAGGATTAATGAATTATTTATTGGACGATAAAAATAAATAGGGTTTTCTGGATAAAGTGAGATAAATCGAGTACTTGGTACAATGGGGAATAAAGGGGATCGATATTATTCTCATCAGAGCTTGAAAAAAGTGCCATTAAATGATATCTATGCTAGCTAAAAAATATAAAATTGTTTCTTTATAAGCTTTATTTGCACATATGTTATATAATCAGGGCTTTATCGATTTTACAATTAATTTTTTTTTCCTCAATATGGTTGTTTACTGCTATGATACAATGAATATTACAGTAAAATTAAATGAAAATATCGCAATGGTTTACATGCACTTTATTAGAGCTTACTCCTTATTTATCTGTCATAACACTTATGAAATGAAAGCTTAACCCTTCATTGTACGATTTTTCTTTTCTGTATGAAAAAATTATTTTGATTACTTTAGGTAGTCTCAAATGCAGGAAAAATAATAAAAAATTTCTGACTTCATATATATATTTTTAATATGGATTTTTATGGCATGCGCCATATGTGTCCCAAAGCACACAATGAGACATTTTCATTTTTGTATCAGATGTGGCATGAAGCTCCCAATACTGGTGTACTATATATACAAAAATAGAGTAATGTGTATTAAAATTTTATTTCAGATAATTAACCCTTTGAGGGTAAGCAATTGTTTTTCTATAATGTTGGGATCACACTGGAAGATTCGAAAAAAAATTAAATAAAGAAATTAATTTTTTTTGCAAAGTTAGAAATATAAAATTTAATTAAAAGCTTCTGCTGCAAATCTTGATTCAAATCAAGTAGTATTAATATATCCCACTGTCCGGATACACTCTATTAGAAACCTTAATTTAAAAAGTCTATCAGGATCCGTCATGCCTTTAGGAATTTCTTCAGTACTATCATTAATCTGTGAAAATTGTCGAATTTGTTTTCAAATTCATTGTCAGACATTGTTTTTTAATTGTTTGGTTACCTAAAACATCACTTCAATAATATCCGTAATGGAAACTTGTAAAAATTAAGAAGTATCCTTTCCTACGCTGTGTTTATCTTTCTCTTCTGAAATAAGATTCAAAAGTTCAGGGTTAAAGAAAAAGACAAAAACTGATAGGGAGTCTCCAGAGACATAATTTCAGCTTTAAGGAATTGCTTCCTCTATATTTTATTTACACATCAGGTGTTTGTCTTTCCTTTTGTGACTTTTCTCGATCAACACTGCTCCAACAGGAATATCTGCAGCATCTGAAAGAATAAACAATCTTTCTCTAAATTGATGCTTCTCATTATATATATTCAGTGTTGAATTCAGACTGTCATGGAGGGGGACGCATTTGTCGAGAACAGTTACATGTAACTACATTGATAATTTAAAAATTTGTTTAATTTAGAATGTCAATCCTCCTTTTCCCCACATACTGATATACACTCCCGGCACATGACAATTTCCCGCTAGTGAAAAGAGTCTGACTTCAATATTGTTGAATTTAACTTGTTGATTTAACATTTTATATAGTACTTTTAAAAAAATTTAAAATTACTTTAATATTAATTACGAAACTTTATCTCCTGCGGCAGCTGAATCACTTTCGTGGATCATATTTGGTGCAGACAACGTCATATCATTTTCAGTTACTTTTAACTGTAATGTATGTTGAATTATCCCAACTATCATCAGAAACTTTAAAAGACTGATCATCATTATCAGATGCAAATATGTTGCGTTGATTTAAACTTACGTTAGTTCTTTGCGTGCCATTTTTCATTAGAATATTTTATGAGCTTTATGCTCTATGTTCCATATCTGGCATAAACACAAAAACAAGATTTCAAGCTGATGTACTGAAATATTTTAGTTTTAAGCAACCTTAATTACAAATATGTGATTACTGGAATGTCGTAAATTTTATCTTGCGATACTTTCCATTTTTTTGGGTGAAAAAGTTGAAGCAAATTCTGCTGTATTGTACAATGCGGACTGCAAATATATATTTTTTTTAAATAAAAATTTTAATAACTAGTGAGGTATTGCTATCAAGTGAGAAAAACTGGTATAAGACTCTTTGTTTGAATGTTTTACATACGTATCAAAGCTCAGTTTACCTATATTTAAGATCCTTAGGGAAATAGAAGGGCTCTATCGTTATGCTCTATATATGGCACACCGTGCAGTGAAGGGTTGAGGAAATGAAGTTTTAAGGGGACAAGGGACCTTTGAAATCATTTTTTTATATTTTTAAAATTGCACTTTAAATATTATTTAAGGGTACATTATTGCATTATATCATATATTTATTACAAAAAATGTAAAAAAAAATAGGGAAATTTTTGTAATATTTTTGATTTAACGAAAAATTTTCAAAATGCTCCATGCGCATTATTTTTTCTCTGAATGCTTTGAAATTTTTTATAGTTATTTCTCACAATATATGTCATAAATCTGGGCATGGTTTTTTGAAAATAAAAATGATTGTAAGAGTTATAGGTAGTTAATTGTAAAAATAGGTTCAAAAATGCTCAAAATTTCAGAAAAATTGAGAAAATATTTTTATTTACCTTTATATTCAGTTATATAAAATTCAATGCACAGTTTTATTTATATATATAAATCAAACTTGTGTAAATATTATTGGAGAATTTTATTGATATGGAATGCGCATGGGACATTTTGAAAATTCCCGTTAAATCAAAAATATTACAAAAATTTCCCCATTTTTTTCAAAAAAAAAATTCTTTTTACATTATTTGTGGTAAATATATGCTATAGTGCACATAATATACCCTTTGAATAATATTTAAAGTGCAATTTTAAAAATATAAAAAAAAAGGATTTCAAAGGTCCCTTGTCCCCTTAAATCGCTTTTTTTATTCGTACTTAAGATAAAATAAAATATATTATATATTTAAACGCAAATTCGCTTCTTAAGATTATGATTGGATGCTATTTTATTTAGTACTGTTGCGAATGCCTCCTTGGTTTTGAAAACCAATTTTTGTTACTGTTCGTTGCTGTTGGCAACGAACCTTTTGTTTTTACTTTGTCAGACGATTTTTATCCTTAGTAGTAGAATGTTTTTGGAACCGAGTTGTTCGGTAAAAATTGAACTCTCAATGAGAGTAAAAATTGATATTCGCTTTTGTAAATAAATATGTATATAGTCTTTTTTTTTAATCTGAAGTTAATTTAATTGATTTAAGTAAGAGTCACTGCGTTTTAGAATTTAATATTTGAACTGACATATTAATACAAACTTTTCGACAATTTGAATACTATTCGAACGATTCAAACCTGCAATCTCAGATGTTATGATGTTATGCAACATTTTTGGCGTCAACGCGACAGGATGTATGATGAAACACTTGATTTCTGAATGATCTGAAAACGAAAGAATGAGGTAAGTACCTCAAATTTAATTATTTGAAATAAATTATTTGAAAAGAATTATTTATTATTTGATTAAAATACATTGTATTTAAAATGGATCTTGAACTGCTAAAGAAAAAAAGAGCAGTTATTCGTACTCAAGTTACGAAAATATTTGATAAGGTTAAAGATTTATTAGATGATACACAAACTTTAGAAATCGAAAATAAGAAAACGCAGTTAAATATTTTAATGCAGCAGTTAAATGATAAATTGAAAACGTTAAAATCGTTGAACTCTGAGAGAGAACCATTGGTTCCTGATGCTGAATTTGAAAAGGAAATTGAAAAGTCCGAAACATATAATGAAAATATAATTGAATGGAAATTTAAAATTTCCAAATTTATAAATGATAATACAATTACTTCTGAAACTAAGCAAGATGCTTCAGATAATGAAAGTGATAGTAGTAGTAAGAATAGTTCTCTACTAAAAAGTCAAAAAACTTTGAATCAAAATATAGTTAAACTACCAAAACTTAACATATCTAAGTTTTATGGTGATCCATCTTTATGGCTTGAATTTTGGAGTCAATTTTCGAACTCAATTGATAACAATGAGCATTTAACTCCAATTGATAAATTTTCCTATTTAAAGTCACTTTTAGGCGGAAGTGCTGCGAATTCTATTGCAGGATTTTCGCTGACTGAAGAAAATTATTCTCATGCTATAGAGATATTGACAAGTCGTTTTGGTCGTAACGACCTTGTAATTAACAGTCACATGACTAAATTACTTAATTTAAAACCTGTGAGAAATTCAAGTAACATTAAAGCTCTTAGAGAATTATATGACGAGTGCGAAATTCAAATAAGAAATCTGAATTCGTTAGGTGTAGCATCAGGTTCATATGGACATTTATTATGTCCTATTATTCTTAAAACTATTCCATCTGATATTGCTCTGGAATTTAATAGAAAGCGCACTAAATGTACCGATTGGGATGTAACTGAATTAATAAATTTTTTAAAAGAAGAAATCGAATCTCGTGAAGCCACTATACAATTGAATGGTTTTGAAAAAACAATTCATGAAAATAAATATGAGCCTAATAAGAAAAATTTTAACACTTATAAAAGAAGCGTTCCAACAGCCTCAGCATTAACAACAAATGTTAAGAATAACTGCATTTTTTGCAATAAAAGTGAACATAATACCGAAAATTGCAAGTCGCTGACCGTTCCAGAAATGCGAGAAAAGTTGAAAAGGGAGGGAAGATGTTTTAAGTGCTTTAAAAAATTTCACATTTCCAGCTTTTGTAAGTTTTCAAATGAAAATTGTAAAATTTGTGGCAAAACATTTCATAATACAATACTTTGCAATTCTCAAAATAAAAAACCAGAAATATCAGAGCAGAAAAGTAGCATTGTATCCTCAGTATCCCACTGTAATAGTAATATAAATAATTTAAATAAGGAAGTTATATTGCAAACTATTCATGTAAAGGTAGAAGCAGGTGAAAATTCCGAAATCGCACTTTGTTTGTTTGACTCTGCTAGTCATCGTACCTTCGTTACAGAAAATTTAGTTTCTAAACTAAAACTTGAAATCATTAGAAATGAAAATTTAACTGTTTATACTTTCGGTTCGAAAACGTCTGAAGAACGATGTTATGATGTCGTTCAGTTGAAACTAACTCACTTGAAAGACAAAAAACGTAGTATAGTTGTGGAAGCTTTAGTCACTCCAATCATAACTAATTCTTTGATACAAATTCCTCCCCTTCCAATCAATATAAAGAGAAAACTTTCTAAATTTCGTCTTGACAGATGGGAAGATTTTGATAATCGTAATGTCGAAATTTTATTAGGTGCAGATAATATGTATCAGATTAACGGTAAAATATATCCAATAAATAAATCCTTATTCGTGTGTGAAAATTTATTTGGACATTCACTTTGTGGGACAATTGACTCAAACAAAAATAGCGATAGTAATCAAGCTGGTGTCTTATCGACTCAGGTTATGAAACCTATTGAAAATGATTTAAAATCATTGTGGGAGTTAGAAGCTTTAGGAATTAATACAGAAGGAAACATTTCAGAGTTAGATAAAGAATTAATTAAAAAATTTGAAGATAATTTGCATTTTCTTGAGCACCGTTATGAAACTAAATTGTTATGGAAAGATGATAAAATCGATTTTGGTAGCAATTATAATAATGCTAGACATAGATTTTTTAACTTGAATAGAAAATTACTCAAAAATAAAGAATTATTGCAGAAATATAAAGAAATTGTAATTGAACAGGAATTAAATAACATAGTAGAAGAATCCCCCAATAAAATTATAAACAGCGGATATTTCATGCCGCATCGCCCTGTCTTGCGAAATGATAAATCCACAACTAAAGTTAGAATAGTATTCGACGCTTCTTCAAAAGAAAACAACAAATCATTAAATGATTATTTGTACAGTGGCCCTAATTTGAATTCAAATTTATTAGAAATTATTAATTTCAGAAAATTCAACACTGCATTTTGTCCAGATATCAAAAGGGCCTTTTTACAAATTTCCGTAGCAGAAGAAGGCCGAGATTGCCTTAAATTTCCTTGGTTCAATAATGACGCAAACAACTTTTTCCAAATTTTAAGATTTACATGCACACCACTTGTCATTTCATGCTCACCATTTATTTTGGCTGCCCCAATTAAATACCATATTAAAGAATATCGCGATCAACATCCAAGTGTTGTAAATACGCTAGACAATTCCCTATATGTTGACGATCTTATTTCAGGATCAGAGCTAGATAATGAAGTTTATTATTTATCAGCAACAGCTTCTGAAATTTTCGAAGATGTTTGGATGAATGTGAGAAAACTTAAAGATAAAATCAGTACTATGAATATTGAAAATTTGAAAGTTACTGAAGGAGAAAATGTTAAGCTGAAAATCCAGATTGATGAAGCAAATCCTGAAATCAATTCTCTTGAAAACTTGAATAATAAAAATCAATCTTCAGTTCTGGAATTTAAAAATTATTCAAAAGAAACTAAAAAGAGTTGTCAAGAACTGAAAAGAGAAGTATGTAATTTGAAGAGCAAATTAAACTTAGTGAAAAATGAAATGAAAATAAAAGAACAGAAAATTACAGAATTAATTGCACTTCGCAGTAAATATGAAGATAAAGATAATGAATTGAGAGAAGAAACTGTATTATTAAAGAAAAAACTTACAGAATCTGGCGCATCTACTGAAGCTTTGAGAAAAGAACTGATGCCTACCAAGCAAAAATTACCTGACATGGAACCTAAATTAAAATTACAGCTAGAACATGAACAGTCTTTACTTCAAGAATCCTTATCCAATGAACAGACGCTTTTTGAATATCGTTTGAGTTTAGAAAGTTCAATGATGGATGCAACGAAAGAAATTCAAACACTGAGATCTAATTACAACCTTGAAGAAGACAAAGTTCTGTCTTTGGAATCACGACTCTTAAAATTTGATGGAGCTAATCAAAATTTAGAAAGCAAGCTCTACTCCATATGTTGTTTCCTTCGATCAACTATTGGTCTAGAATCAGATAATGGATTTATATCTATTAATCTCCCATTCTACAGAACTCCTTTTCAAAGATCTGTTAATAGTGTTAAGTTTAGTGAAAGTCCACATAAATTGAAAATCTCGAAAAATGCATCTTATACTCAAATTAAAGTTACAGACAATGATACTGACTTATTGAAATCAACATTAGTGGAACTGGTTGAGAAATTAAGTTCTACTGAGAAGGAAAACGATGATTTGAAGAATTCTATGTCACGAATGCAGAAACAAGAAGAAGAATTAAGAAGTGAGCATAGCAGATGTATTTCCAGAATGTATCAGTTAAAGACAGAATCAGAAGATAAGAAAAATGCTGAAAAGGATATGACTACAAAATTTACTGACATACCTCATCATGAAAAAGAGATCAAGTCACTTGAGGGAAAAAAGCGAAGGCTGGCCGAAGAAGTAAGAAATTTGGAATTTAATACGTTAGCTGTCACAAAGAATAAAGACCGAAAAATTGATGAAAGGAAGATGCCTATTTCAAAGATTGATGTAGAAAATAGAAATGTGAAGCCTTTGAAAGAATGTACTGAAACTAAAGTTTCTGAATACACCCAGTCCCATGAAGATGCAGAAACTAAAATTACAAATTCAAAAGAAACAAAAATAAAAAAAGAAAAGAAAATTAGACCACTAGAACACAATTTCGAGATTTTAAATAAGAAGTACCAGTCTTCAGAAGCAAGAAACAAAAGCTTTAATAATGCTGATATTGAGATGCTAACTGAACAAGAGAAGACTTTAAAGGAGAGATTAATTAGGCTTGTTGATGAACTCGTCAAGAATAATGAAAAACAAATAAAGGAATTAACTTCCTGTTATTTCTTGATTGCTAAACGATTAAGGTCTTTACCTTTTTATGGATTTCCAATTTGTACTCAAGAAAAATCTAACAAGATTCTGTTCACGAAAAAATATAAATACAAGGAGCAAATTACTGACCACTTTTGGAAAAGGCGAAGAGACAAATATCTCTTAGAACTTAGATCTGTTTTTCTATTTAAAAACGTAAATTCGTCACCTGAGTTAAAAGTTCAGACTAAAAAACTAATTCATGTTGAAAAGCTCCCCAAACACATGTCGAAGTGTGTTCATGTGAAAGAACTTATATATGATTGTGACTATAAAACAAGATTCATGTGTTTTATGCACTGCAAACGGCGATCTTAAAAGACCGGTACAATTTTTTAGAACTTAGAATTGGACTATGACTAATAGACTCTATAAACTCTAAAACTGTTACATTTGTTGATATTATTTACTTTTATTATTGTTTAATTTGCATTTATTTTACATGTTTTGTTTTCTTTTCTTATGTAGAAGATTTCTTATTATCTTACATTGTACCTGTATTTACGAATGTTATCCGAAACTTATGTAAAGTATGTAAGTATATTCTTATGTTTATTAAAATGTTTAATTTAGATGCTGAACTAAATGTTCAGCCGGGGGCAGTGTGTTGCGAATGCCTCCTTGGTTTTGAAAACCAATTTTTGTTACTGTTCGTTGCTGTTGGCAACGAACCTTTTGTTTTTACTTTGTCAGACGATTTTTATCCTTAGTAGTAGAATGTTTTTGGAACCGAGTTGTTCGGTAAAAATTGAACTCTCAATGAGAGTAAAAATTGATATTCGCTTTTGTAAATAAATATGTATATAGTCTTTTTTTTTAATCTGAAGTTAATTTAATTGATTTAAGTAAGAGTCACTGCGTTTTAGAATTTAATATTTGAACTGACATATTAATACAAACTTTTCGACAATTTGAATACTATTCGAACGATTCAAACCTGCAATCTCAGATGTTATGATGTTATGCAACAAGTACTATGGAGATATGTCTAAATATCCCCATCCATTGATGCATTTAAAGTTTATGAAGTTTTTATAACTGAAGGTATTGTATGTATAGATGAAATATATTCAGTACGAAAGTTTTACACATCACTGTCAAAATTCGAAGAAGTATAAAATGTTTGGTTGTAAAAAAATTCTAAAAGTGAGTGATTTTTTAATAATAAATAAATTTATAAATAGATAATGTCCTTGATAATGTGATTTTTGCTAAGCATTTAGCTTGCTGATAACAGAAATAAAATCACACCGTAATACATGGTGTGATGTAACATTAAACAATTACTGCAAAACTTGCAGTAAATAAAACTTACATATTTTTCAATATATTATATTATAGAAAAAAATTAGCAATTATCTCTTGTATTGTGCTTTATGTAACATCAGATGTATTTCTCGACATACTGGAATATCTCGGTGAACATATCGAGCATCATTCTGAAAGAAACACATTTAAAATTGCATATTTCATTGATTTGTCATCACATTGCATTACATTTTTTCGCATTATTTTGTTTGCGTTCCATTGTTTCTTTGCAGGTTTTTTTTTAACTTTCCACTATTTTCTTGGCAGGTTTTTTAAAATTTCCACTATTTTCTTTGCAGCCTTGTATATTTTTGTTTCAAACTTCCACTGTTTTCTTTGCAGAATTTTATTTATTTTATTTATTTATTAAATTTTTTTTGTAACAGCGTCTTTTGGAACCTCAAATTTGAACTAAAATCGTTTTTGCATTTCAAAGCAATTCTGAATTACCATCAATACTAATCAAGAATATTATCTTCAAAATTATTATCATAAATATTAATTTTGAAGTTTTTTTTTCGGCCATTTAATAAAATGATAAATAATTACTATTATTATTATTCTTTTTTTTGCAATTTCGATTTACGTTTTCTATGTAATAAGTTATTTTCTAGTCCTTTAAAGAGCTGAAATTATAGTGTACTCACAAAACATGCAAACTATCACTTTTTTTCATTTTGTATTAATGTAAAAATAAAAATATTTACATTAATACAAAATATTAAAAACTAGCGTTTTTAATGACCATTTGTTAATTATGTGTGTTTTCGTACGAATTTTTTTTTAAAGTGGGTATGAAAGGTATTCAATACGGCACATTCTCAAATAGAATAAAGTGGAGTAAAAGCATCCGAAAACAAATTCATATTACAAACATGTCATTGTATTTTTATATACTTTTAAGTGAATTAAGCTAAAGATATTTTATTGAAAGGGGAAATTTGTTTCAAAATAAGCTAAAAAAAGGAATTTCCTTTTTTTAAAAAAACATTAAATGAAAGCCTTTTGCAAAATGTGATTATTTTAATGGATCATATTTATACATACGGTAATGATAGAGTGAGATAGCAAAAATTTTGTTAATACACTTTTGTTAATACATAAATATTCACACAAATTAAAACTTTAATTGGCTTTTTTTTATCCATGATCTTATTTTCTTTACTTCAGGGTTTTAAAAAATGCTAAGACCTTTTTTGTATGTAAAACAGAGATTTAAGGATTTTTTTTTTGTACATTTATTTGTTTTTATTATGTATGTGATAAATCTGGTCATGGATTAGCCTTCAGGTTTTTAAAATATTTTTAATTAATTGTATACAAAGATGTATTAGATTTTCCTGTTTTCAGTAAAACTTTTGACTTATATGTAATCATACATATTAAATGTAACATTACATGTACGTAAATTTATTTTTGTGCAGTCATGTATAATACACATTTGAAAATCTTAAAAACCATTAGTGAAAAATATCGAATATTAAAATATATAGTATGGTTTTTTGAAAGTTAATTTTTTAAGCTTCTTAAAAATTTAATTAAATAGACAATTAAAAAATGCACTTTTAATTGAACATTGAAATGCAGTGAATCATAGCTTGAAAATTCTGAAAATAATCGTCAATAGAATAAGTTGAAAATCTGATATTCCCGAAATAAAGCAAAAACAAGAGGGGTTGTATCCATATATTCATTAATTAGTGTTAATATAGAATACACAATATGGGACGTACTACTACATTTGGATAAAATCCCTCATTCTTTTGCTTCATTTTGTGAATAACCGATATTGTGCTTATTCTATAGAGAATCACTTTCAGAATTTTCAAGCTATGATTATGAGACTTTCACAAAATTTGCTCTATAAATTTAGCTAACATAATATGCAAATAAAATTTTGATATCGTTGACGCATGCGCAGTGAAAAATTATTTAGTAAACCTACTCGTTTTTCATACAATGTTAATTCCTTTTTAATTCTGATAACAGATTATTGTATGCAATATTATTTGTCATAAGTTCAGAAAAGAATATTACTTTATATTAAGAACTCCGCAAATTATAAGCAAAAATCTTGGAAAAATTTGGGACTGTTTTTATAAAAACCTTAATTTCTCTACTAGTATGCATCTCATCGACATAAAAATAAACACAGTTTATTACAATAAGCAACTTAATCATAATCTACAGTTTGGACGCTTTTGCTGCATTAGTTTTAACAGAGCTCTCCAAAAGATATTCATTCTTTTTTAAATTGTTGACTGTCCCCTTTGGAGTTTCGGGAAAAAATCTTCACGGAAATTTATGGCTTTTACTATTATATTTACACATTTAGAGTTTCAAGATGATTCCTCATGTATTTTTCTAGATATTTAACAAAACGTCTAAAATCGCAAGTGGATGGTCATCTTTGGCCATATAGTGTACATATCATTTATTAACAGAATAACATAATAAATCTTCTCAGATTTTTTCCAAAAAAAAAGTAATTTTAAAATTTACGAAAAAATTGGTGTAATTTTAAATCGTTATAGCTTGTGGAAAATTTCGTGTCACTCTTCCCTTCTTAGCTAGACGGCTGACGCCAAGGTCACGTGATCACTAGATAACTGATATTAAAAAGATTCTTTCTTGCTCTTTTGTTTATTTGGTTTTATGTATTGTGCTTGGAAGCAGTAAGTAAACTGCATTTTTATTTCTTGGTCTTCCAAAAGTGGAAGAAAATAAAGTATTGTTTCGATATTAAAATGAAAAAAGTTGCTGTCAATAATTGTAATTTAAAATCCTGATTTCTTATTAAGCAACTAAATATATTCATCTATAATATAATTATGTAAATACTGTATATATTTAATGTTTCGATTTAATGATAATCCATAAAAAGTTTGCATGAAGAATATTATTTACAAATGGGGTACACTAAACTTCATATAATACGTGAAATAAAATACGGAATCGTAAATTAAGATTTATCCTCTCCCACATCATCTTTTCAATTGAAATTTCATTGAATCCTTGATTATCGTAATTATAGCTGGAAGTACATCTTAATTTTTTTTCAAAGAAATAAACAGAAATTTAATGTAGATTCACCATTTGTAAAAATATTAATTTAAATAAAAAGTAAAAATATTTAAAGTAAAAAGTAGTATATATATATATATATATATATATATATATATATTAGACCTATTTTAAAGTAAATTTTATTTTTAAAATTAAAAATTATGTATGTATATATATATTAATATATATGTATATTTTTTTGAAGTGGCTCAATTAAAATCGTTATAACTTAAAATATTATTTGCAGAATTTTTTATATGAATAAACAAAAATGTATAATCTTTCATTTTCATCCAGCATTTTTAAGACTTATAATTTAAGTAAAAATATTTATGTTTAAAATTAAGAACAAGATGATGAATTTTTTTCAAATTTATATTTTCCAAAATAAATATTATTTTCAAATTTACTGAATCAAAATTTAAAAAAAAATAAAATAAAAAAGACATGTTCCAAGTTTGAAACAGTTATAATATTATAATTTATACCGTTATTATAATTTAATGATTCTTGACTTATGATAATTTAAATGGGAGAAATGTTGAAAAAAAAACCAACCATGAAGAAAATCGCTTTTTTTATGAGAAGTCGTTCCCATAACAGTCATCGCTTGAAAGATAAATTTGAAAACAAACCAAAGCTAAAATCAATAATATTATCTGTACCCAATTAAGATAGAAACATGATTTAAACACCGTTTTAAGCAGGAAATAAATTTTCAACGCAATAAATGTTTCTGGGAAAATTTTAAGATGCTTGCATCCCGAACCCCTTAAATTGGACAATTAAAACAGACACTACTCTACTATGGCTTTTTAACTACCTTGAATCCCTGCGTCCACACTCCACTCCTTCATGCCGTACTTCGTGCTCAATTTCTCCTATTGTACAATCTCTCCTGCTTTATATTATAATTCATCAATATATTTCATGAATGAATGAATTCGTGTACCATTCAATGATTTGATTTTAACACAGTAGTCACTTGGTTTTATAAACGGGATTTAAGTAAATTTTCCAATAAAATATCTTATGATTGCAATTTTTATTATTTTCAATAACATTCGTTAAACATGTAATTTATTTTAACTCTGGTGCAAAACGGTATATAAGTAATCTATTTTTGCCTTGCTTAATGTGTTTGCTGCCAACAACGGGGATACTCGTAGTTGGTAAATTGGGTTTACTTGCCAGCTACGAGATAACTCGTTATCGATAACCTTATCAAAAACGCAAATTACGAGTATTGCCATAGAAAACACATGCATTGTTTAGGTGTTTTTCACACAGAAAGAGACCAAATAAAACACGTGGAGTAGTTAAATAAATAATTTATTCAATTTGACAATTTAAAACAATTTAAAGGTATAATATCGGAAGTCATCCATGAATAGATGCACTCTCTCAGCTTTGGCAGTGAACGTGTAAAATTTACTAAACATTTTAATCATACATTAAAAATAAATTTTGATAAATTAATTAAAAAAATTAATTTAAATTGCATCCTATTCATATTTCAACAACACAAAGATCAATTTATATAATATAAGCTGAATAAAAAAAAATATATTTATAAACTTTTCACGAAAAATGATTATAAGTTAGAATTTTTTTCCTTTCATGCTTTAAATTGAAAATTTTCGTTATGACAAATACAATTTTGTGTATTTATAAAACATTTTTCAAATTTTATGCTTAAATGCATAACTACATCTTGTCGAAATATATCGATGCTTACGAAATTACCTCTTGAGAATACAAAATTGTTCTTTTATAATAAATGTTTCACATTTTATTTAAATATTAGAAAATATAAAAAGAAAATGGTTTTGTATCTGTTTACTTATATAATTTATCTATTTAACCTAGCTACAAAACATAAAAACCACTTTTTAATATTCCACTGTGTGTGTTTATTCAGAATTCAATAATGATGTTAAAAAATAAATCATCGCTTCGTAACAGGTTTCTTTTATTCTTTATGGAAGTAATTCTGCTTATTTCCATATCCCATTTTTGTTACGGGAGATAATTAAGCTCAACTTTTTACTAGAATTTTAAAAGAAATTTGATGTTATAATTAAACTATGTTATATATTTTCAAATTCACAATTGGTAAAAAACTAATCTCTTAAAAAAATGCCTGAGATTTCAGATAATATATTTCATTGAAAATTACATTTAAATCACAAAATTACTTATTTTGTTTATAATTTATGAAGCACAATTTAATTGCTTTTGATAGATTAAATATTTGGGATATTCTCATAAAATTAGACGTTATAAAAAAGGTAATTTTTTCTGTGAAAATTCACGCTTACTTTTTATCTTATTTATACAACTTTAAAATTAATTTATTTTAACTATTAAAAAGTAACCAAAATTTCCTGTATTTAAAATCTTAGGCAACACTCGCGCACTTAATATTTGCGCCTGCCTAAAAACGCTGGGTTATTCTCGAAAATTTTCTATTTCTTTTATTATTTTAATTTAAGGTACAGACAGAGAAATATATTTTACTTTTACTTTTATTTACTTTTAGTTTTAGTTTTAGTCAAAAATAAAATTCAGGAATGAATTTTCTGAAATCAGAAGTGACAGTTTAAAATGCCACAAAAAATATACAATGTATTTTTATACATCAAATATTTTTTAGAGGAAAATTGATAATCTATACTAAAAAAAATTATCCTTTATTTATTTTTTGTTAGGCAACATCCGTGTCCATAATATATGCACCTGCTATCAAACGCTGTTTTTTTGTTTTCGAAATTTGTCTATTTTTCATTATTTTAAATTATGTTACAATCTTTTAGGACCATAAATTTTCCCTATTTTTGCTTTATTTCAGCAATAGTGAGAAGTTTTACTCAAAAATGTAAATCGGAAATGATTTTTTTGAAATCGGAAGTGATCGTTTAAAGAGCCACAAAAAGTAAGAAACGTATTTTTATACATTAATTTGTAATATATACTTATAAAAAATCACTCTCCTTTATTATAACTTTTAAGCAAATTTTGTGTACTCAATATATGCGCTCACCTTCAAACGCTGTTTTTATTAAATTATGTATTTTTTTATTATTTTAATTTAAGGTTCAAACTTTTAGGCATGTTAAAAGTTCCTACTGTTTACTTTTTTTCAGCAATAATGAGACGTTAATTAGCCAAAAATATAAATCTCAAATGAATTTTCAAAATTGAAAGCGACAGTTTAAAAAGACATAACAAGTAAAAAAATTCATGCGTTAAGCATGATTATGAAGCACTTTCAAACGCTTCATGAAATATTTAAAAAAACTTCGTTATTTAAGCAAATAAGGATATAAAGCCAAATATAGCGAAATATGATTTCCAGTACTATTGAACAGTCCTGTATTTGATCTATCAGCTATTATACATACTACATAATGGGAAAATTTAGTTTAGCAAAAAATGCCTACTAGCTTGAAATTTCTCTTTCGGCAATTTATACTAATAGATGGAAACATACTTGAATTCTTTATTCAGCCTTGTAGTTTCCCTGGTACCTTTATTACACATTAGTGTTAAAATAAAATTTATTTTAAACTAAAACACTCTTAAAACAACTGAAATCACTTCGTCATAAATTATCATCCATATGTCCCATGTACCTAATTCTTTGCGTGACCCTGTTTAAAATTTTATATTCTGCGAACATTTCTTGTTAAATTTAATGCATTTCAGCGTAAAAATGCATAATTTATTTAAGAATCACCTTATAGTAATTTATGCTCATATTCAGTAATGTTGGTGAGCTATTTTGGGTAGCCCTGTATATTAATTATAGCATTTATACACACCATATATTATGCATAAATTTAGTGAAACATATACGCGCATATAATTATTAAAATGCATTTCATCCATCCATCAGCTGTCATCGGATACATATATAGTACTTCGGAAAGAATGTACTATTTGAAATCTTTTGTGTGTCTCTGTAAATACTATGTAGTTTTTATTATAAGTCAGTATCGTATAATTTATACTAAGCCTCATTGACATACATCAATTTTATTATACCTGAAACAGTTTAAGATATTTAAAATATGTCACACACAATTCCCCCTTTTACCATTACATAATGGAATTTTTGGTGTGACCCTGTACATGAATAATAGCCACATTTTCACCTTATATTTTATAGAATGCATACTTAAATGCACCTCGTAAAAGATACATGAATTTGAATATGTTAGACGGGGTATAACATCTTTAAAATTGCTTTGAAACGATTTTTCCCCATAGGCCGTAATGTAATGGAAAACAAGATTATCCTTGTAGATAAACTAATCACGGTAGAAACCTCATTTTCAATAGGGTTTGTGCTATGGTTAACGTAAATAACGTCCCAAAATTTCATATCAATCCGAGTATATTTACGTGAGTTAGAGCGCGGACAGACGGCCAGACAAAACCAAATGTATAAGCACTTTTCAACTTTATTGGAAAGTGCTAATAAAAAATAAACAATGTAATGTTTATCTTTTTCACTGTTTTTTTAACAAAATTTTTTGCGTTATGGAATCAGAAACATTCTAGGGTTAAATAATGTAAAATTTGCAATAAAAGTTTTCTGCTGAGAATAATAAAGGATTGGATTATGGATGCCCGTATGTGTTAGGGTCAAATCATGATTGACCAAAACACGTTGCAAGTACGATGTACGGGAAAATCTATAGCCAGTAGCATTATACTAATGATATTATCAGTATTATTATTTATAAACTAAAAATAATAATATTGCAGGCTTTACCAAATCGTTTCATAATCATTATAAAAGAATTTTTACAAAAACAACCGTCAAATAAATGGCTAGTAAAATTATTAATCTATTCCTGGCTAGTGCCTTATATTTTGTTCGTTAAAAAATACATTAAAAAATAGAGCCATAACAAGTTATTTCCCAATTTTAAAATAAATTCATTTAGAAGAAGTCTAGATGTTAAGACTATTTGACTTATTTTGTACTTGATTGATATAACACAAATAAACTTACTTTTTACATTTCGCCTTTTTAAAAAGTAAACTCTCTAAAAAATTCAAAAACTTGAAAAAAAAAAAAACATTTAAGCAAATAGATATTCATCTTCTGCTGTCATCTTTAGGAAACAGATAAAGACATTTATAAGTAATTGCTTCATACAATTTTGATGCTATAAAATAGAAGAGAATATTCTAAAAATATAGTAGAATTAAAAGCGTCCTAAAAAGGAACGCTATGCATAAATGAGTTTTAAACACGTTTTTAATTATTTAAAAATTCAGCTTAAAGTAACGAAGATAAGAAATAAACTTATCTATTAGAAATTTACTTACGTTTAAACCTTTTTAATTAATTGAATTTTATATTTCTTTGAGTTTCTTTGAAATTTCTAATTCTTTAATGAAATATTTTTAAACAATCACAAAATAGATTAATTTGTCTTCGCAGTTAACAAAATAAAGTCTGATTTGCAAGATTATTTAAGTATACAAAACTTATTTTCACGTGAATTCAGTGTTAACATTTTATTTTTTGTTCAATACTTATTTCTGTTTACAATTTGAATTTGCAAGAAGTGCTCTTAAGAATAATGTTCTTGTTTCAACCCTTTAATGTCCATTTTTTTTTTCAATTTTGAGAAGAAAAGTACATTTATGTTAATAATGTTAATATTAACCTTCCAAATGGATTTATTGAAGTTTAACGAATATGTCATTGTCTGGAATATAAGGAATTTTGTTAGATTGGATATTATTCAATTCATTTTCACAAGATAATAGGATAAGGGAGAGTTTTTGGAGACGTTAGGAAAATATCATATTACAACTGGATTTGACAAGCACTACAAATCTCTGAAAATGTTTGATTTACATCACACGTCATACGTCCAAGAAAAAAAAATTAATTTTAAGTGTGAGATGTGGGTTTAACAACTTTTGGGAGAAAATTACATTTATGTTTATAATGGTAAAAGTAGCCATCCAAATAAATTTACTGAAGTTTAACAAGTATGTCATTGTCTCGAATATAAGGAATTTTGTTAGATTAGTTACTATTTAATTCATATTCAAAAGATAAAAGAATAAAGAATGATTTTTGGAGACAGTTGGAAAATATCGTATTAACCTACGTTTTGACAAGCATTACAAATTTCTAATGTATATATATATATTATTATTTGCATCATACGTCTTACTTTTAGGAAAAAGATTATATTTTAAATTTTAAACGTGAAAATGGGTTTACAAATTTTGGGGAAAAAATACATTTATGTTAGTAACGCTAACCAAATAGATTTATTAAAATTTAAGAATTAAGTCATTGAATATATGATATTTACTTAGGTTGGATACTATTCAATTCATATTCATATGTCAGTAGGGCAAGGAAGAGTTTTTGAAAAATTTAGGAAAATACCGCATTACAACAAGATTGGAACAAGCATTACAATTTTCTATTTTTTTTTTATTTACATTAGACGTTATACGTTTAAGGAAAAAAAAATATATATATATATATATAATTTTAAGCGTAAAATGTGGGTTTAGCAATTTTCGGAAAAAAATTACATTTAATGTTAAAAATGTTAAAAGTAGTCATTCAACGGAATTTACTGAATTTTAAAAATATGTTATTATCTCGAATATAAGGAATTTAGCTAGATAAGTTACTAGTTAATTCATATTCAAAAGATAAAAAGCGTAAAGAATGGTATTTGGAGATGGTTGTAATTATATCGTTGTAATGATATCGTATTACAACACGTTTCGACAAGCATTACAAGTTTCTTATATATATATATATATATATACTTATATCACACGTCACACGTTTAGGCAAAAAACAATATTTCAAATTTTAAACGTGAAAATTATTTTAACAGTTTTGGAAAAAAATTGCCTTTATGCTAATAATGTTATTAGTAGTCCTCCAAATGGATTTATTGAAGTTTAATAAATATGTCATTGTCTGGAATATAAGGAATTTAGTAAGATATAATACTATTCAATTCATATTCATCAACACTAGAGGGCAAGAGAAGGTTTTTGGAGACGTTTGGAAAATGTCGTCTTACAACAAGTTTTGATAAGCAAAACTCTTAAAACTACTTAAATAACATTTTCAGAAATTACCATTCATAGTCGTCCGTGGATGCAAATATTTGTGTGGCTCCATATATAGTTTTATCAATATTCTATAAACATTTCTTAGTAAACTGAATTCAGTTAAGCCTAAAAATGCATAGCTTATTTCAAACCACTTATAACTACTTTCCTCTCATATTCAGTATGTTTTCACTAGTTTAAATAGTTCACAAGTTTGTAGCCATTTTGTGTCGCCCTGTATATCAATTATAGCATTTATACACAAACTATAATATGGATAGATTTAGTGGAACTTAAAAGCACATATAATAATTAAAATGCATTTCATCCATCCGTCAGCCTTCCACGGATATACAAATAGTACTTCGGAAAGAATATGCAATTTGATATAGTTTGTGTATAGCTATAAATTCTCTGCAATTCGTATTATGCACGCCTGTATCAAATAACTTATATTAAGTCTCAGTGGCATACATCATTTTTATGGTTCATAACATAGTCATTAAAATATGTCGCACACTACTCCCCCCTTTCACCGTTAATGTAATGGAACTATTTTGTGAAGCCCTGTAATAGCTATTTTTTCATCTCAAATTTTACTAAAAGAATATTTTAGTGCATTTTCTAAATACACACAAATTTGACTATATTTGACTATATTTGACAGAGGTTAACATCCATCAAATATTTTTGGAAATTTTTTTCCCATAGGTCCTTTGACTATTCCCTTAAATAAACCTAATATTTTGAATATTCTTTGAAGAAGGGTTCGTGCTACGGTAAACGTCAGTAAGGTCTTAACATTTGAAGACAATACGTGTGTATTTACAGAAGTTAGAGTCAGGACAGACGGAGAGACAGGCAGACAAAACGAATTCATAAACACTTTTCAACTTTGATTGAAAGTGTTAAAAAGGCAGCAGAAAAAACGTATGTGAGCATAATATTAATTATTTTTCCAATTAATATTTAGTAGTGAAATTAAATGAAAAATTTGCGAAATATTTCCGATAGTTTTGATTTTTTAAATGAATGGCGTTTATATATTCAAGTTGATACATAATACAGGGCTTGCACCGTTCCTAAAATTTTCACACATTGCTACCACTTTTTTAATATAAAAATCTTCGAGGAAGATTCGTATAACATCTACTATAGAATTATAGAATAAATATTATCGTTTTAAAAGTATGGTAGGAATGTATGAAAATTTTAGGAACGGTGTGAAACCTGCATAATATTGATTAAGTTCCTATCACTTTAGATGTCATTCTGAAAACTCGATTTTTTTAAAACTATTATATATTTTTAATTGATACAAAAATGATTTATTAATTATTAGAGGAATCAAAACAATTATCGTAATAGAGAGGATGTAATAAGGCAGCTTGTTTAATGAAAAGAAATATTAAACTTTTTTATATTAAAAAATTAACAATTTTATCACATATATTTTATTTCTAAGAAAAAAATAAACGGTTAAATTTAAAATTCATTATCAAGTATCATAATAGTACTAACAGTTTTTTTAATCCGTTTAATTTTATTTGATATCCGAAATATCTGTAAAAATAGAAGAGCTTATGGGGGAAAATAAGAAATATAATAAATACATTTTTGAAACATAAAGGAAAAAAATTACTATGCAGCAAAAATTTTACGTTAAATTATGATTTTTATGCAAGTTTTCTAATAAGATGCAAACCAAGCAAAAATTCTAACAAAAGCCATTTTAATGACCCAAAGTGATCAATACGTTGGATTTAATTATTGAATTTATACTTGGTCGTCTAATTATTTTCATATTTGAATGTTCATTATGAAACTGAGCAAAGCAAAAAAAAAGTTAAATTTCTTATATTAAAAAATTGAATTTTGGATTGGAAAATTAATATCAATGTATATTAATATATATTTATATATATTAATGTATAAATATACATAAATATATATTAATATATATTTTAAGTTAAGATTTGAAAAATTTATAATATTTAACCAATAAACATTTTTAAACAAATTCATTACTGAAGATAAAATATGTGAATCGAAATTTGAAAATTATTATAGTCAGTAATTTTTAATTATTGTCTGTTAAAAAAACTACTTGTTTTAAAACGATAAACAAATAATTAATATTAAGAAATCCAAATAGTGATACCTCATTATTTTTCTTTTTGAAATTCAAATGTAACATTGATATTCCACTGAACAAATATGCTGAAACATTTTATGTGATACCGACAGTCCGATAAGCTACATGTAATTACAGGTATTTTTGAGGCTTTATGAAACTGTCTATAGAAAAAAAGCAAATTTTTCCTGCGATGATAACTACAAAACTTGAGAGATTTATATTAAAAGTAACAATACTGAATTCGTGAAAAAATATGCTTTGAAGATATCGCTACAAATAATTAAATTTCGCTAAAATAAAACTAGCATTATTTGACGCACTTCTACAAAATGTAGAAAATAACTTTCCTTTCCCAGAAATGTCTCCAAACAACGTGTTGAGACAGCTTTGATTTCCGATACGGCCATATCGCTACCATCACATAGTGGTATTTGTTGAGGACAGTTGTCACTCGGGAGAACATGAAAAATTTCTTCAGGACCACATCGGAACTGTAGGGTGCACAGTAAAAAATGAAGACCCAAATTGGGTTGAAAGATTTCTGGGTATAGATAATTTTCCTGAAATGGTACAGTAAGGATTCCAAAATGGTAGAGTATTGTTCCCAAAATAGATAACCCAAAATGGTTCAAAACAAAGCAGATCTTTATTAACATTAAATTAATCAAAATTTCTGAAGTATAATGTATATACTATCTAAGATATTTTAATTGTTTTAATGTCATTAAAAATCAGACTTATTTAAAACGATTTTGTGCTACAAACTGAACTTTCCAAATTGGAAATATTCTGTACCCAGAAATCTTTCATCCCAATTTGGGTTTCATTTTTTACTGTGATGCTTGAAGAGTATTTTGGATGCCTCTTCTGGCCAGGTGATCGGTGAATCCGAAGCATGTTTGACATAAAACATTTCCATGGTGCGATTCAAATATGCGGTGGCGCCTGATCTCATTCTATTTACACTTACCTTAAGGCCCCTGTCCTCGCTCGAGGAAACGCTCGCGAGCTAATGCTATTCCTATGGGGAAGCATTTTTCTATTAACTCTGTCGCATTTTGATATTTTTGAATATTTTTTTTGCATTAGATAGCTGAGGTGCATGCCGGCAGCGCACCTTTTTTACTTTTTCGATTTTGGTTGCAGATATTTTTTTACAAAGTTAGTTTCACTTTCAAAACCGGTTTCGAAACTGAAAGTGCTTTAAAAAAATATCTGCAACTAAAATCGAAAAAGAAAAAAGATGCGCTGTCTTCATTCACCTCAGCTGTCCAATGCAAAAAGAAATTATTCAAAAATGTCAAAATGCGAAAGAGTTATTAGAAAAACGCTTCACCATAGGAATAGCATTAGCTCGCGAGCGTTTCCTCGAGCGAGGACAGGGGGCCTTAAATAATTTGTGCACATAATTAAGTGTTGGGGATTTGAAGAATAGTTGCGATGCATTTTAGGCTCTGGTAATCGATGACTCCGAATGGTTTTGACATGGCACATTTTCATAGAGCGTTTCAAATATGCAGCAATGTCTGACCTCATTTGACTGACACTTTCTTTCAGTCATTTGAGAACAATTTGAACTGTTGGGGTTTGGAAGAGTTGTTTCGATCTATTTTCGATCCAGGTAACACAGACACTGCGAAATAGATTTTTTAAAAAAATACAAGCGATGTTTTCATTGTTTTGTATCTTATTTGGCGCGTTGATTTTGAAAATGACCTCCATTTTATTTTTTATCGCGTCAAGATTTTTTATAAAATCGATCTACCATATTTTTTTCTAAAATTTTATATGAAAAGATATTGTCCGAAACAATTTTACATGTACCTTATGCAACAGTGTTTTTTATCAATTTAAACATATGTAAAATAATATTTTCTTAATGAGGGAAATTGGTTTTTCTGGAAACATTTGTTTTTGTACTGTTTTGATAAGATTAAAATCGCATTCCTTTTTGAATTAATGTTGAGTCTTATGACGGCTGCCCACTCACGAATAACGCAAGGGTATTTTGTGTATCCGACTTGTTGATCAAGAAGAATGGATATAAATTTCAAATCAGCTTAAATAGTTCAACCGATGTTGGCATATTTTATATTATCAGGAAATGAGAAAATCTTTCTTAGCGTTCTGTTAAATATATAAATTTTCCAACTGGTACAAATGTATACTGTCATTTGTTATTATGGACAGTTTTGTGACTAATTTTCCAAGAATTTGAAAGCAACCTCTATTAATTTTTACGTTAGATTGTATTAAATTTGATAAACAATCCGGGAACAGTAAAGTAATAGATCAGTTTCTCCACTTCTTAACAGTGCTTAATAAATTTCTTTTCTCGATTCCTTAATGAATTATAATAGTTTTTTATATCCAATACGTTTTCCTTTCAAGCTGGCCCCCAACTTTCTTTTCCCAGATATCTAATCAGATCATTAAGTCCAACCAGGGAGAAGGATAGAAGTGAATCACTTCCAAAGACTAATATTCATTATCGAAGCTCTGGATGAAATGGAATTTTTCAAGAAAACATAACGTGATAGAGATTTTTTATTATTATAATTTAAATTGGACCAAAAATACATAAAAATCGGATATCAATTTTTTTGCATCGAAGGCTAGGCTAATCGATGAATCCAGATCATGTGTGACATGGCGAATTCTCATGGTATGGCAGGCATACGGCAATTCCTGAAGTATGTGATTAGCAGCGACTGCTTGAATGGGACTACTGCGCTCAGATCGCACTCATTTGTTCCTGTTGATCAAACATCATCACCAAATTCCCTTACACTAGTCCCGAGAACAACATATAATATATATGGAACTATGGAACGTACTGACAGATTTTCCTCGGTAGATGAAATAAGATTCATCGTTCAACATGTCAAGGGCCATGTTTGGGTCCGCTGTCTTCTACGACAATTGTTACTCCCCTTATACAACAGTTCACACACAGACAACTTGTAGCAGCATTAATCTTTGAGGGAAGTTCTCATGAGCGACTCTTGGACCTGAGTTTTCTGTAGAACAGACCACCCCTAAGACATGGTGACGTCACTGTGACGACGTTGTGAAGTCACATTGGGACTTTGTGACCATCGATTGCCAATGTGAAGTCACGTGACGTCGATATGAAGTCACAGTGACTAAAATGTGAAGTCGTTATGGCCGTTTTAGAGCTCTTTTGTGACGTTTCACAAAGTGGTCATAATTTGACCAATTTGGGAAAAATGTGTCATTTGTGACTAATTTGACATTGACATTGTGACGAAACTGTGACAAAAGCGACGATATATAAATTGCCAGAAACATGTTTTTTTAAAGTAAATAACATGTTTTGAAGGATATTTATAAATTTCTAAAGATTTTTAAGAAAGTCACATCTCAGTCACAATGTGACGTCACTGAGTGGTGTCATTTTGGTCACAGACGTGATGTGACCAAAGTGACTCACAGTGACGTCACTGTGACCATGCATGCTATTAGGGCATCGATTGTCAATGTGACGTCCCGTGACGTCGATGTGAAGTCACAGTGACTAAAATGTGAAGTCATTATGGCCGTTTTAGAGCTTTTTTGTGACGTCACATTGTGACCACTTTGTGAAGTCATGGTGTGAGGAATTTGTGAAAAATGGGAAAAAAACAATTTGGGAAAAATGTGTCTTTTGTGACTACTTTTACATTAACACTGTGACGAAACTGTTTCAAAAGCGGCGATATTTAAATTGCCAGAAACATGTTTTTTAAAGCAAATAATATGTTTTGAAGGATATTTGTAATTTTTCTAATTTTTTTAAGAAAGTAACATCTCAGTCACAATGCGTAGTCACTGAGTGGTGGCATTTTGGTCACAGATGATTTGGTGATGTGACCAAAGTGACTCACAGTGACGTCATTGTAACTTCACTGTGACCATGCATGCTATGACGGCATGAACGCTGTGGATTATCTGAACATCAATAACGATACCTTGCACCAATATATGCTATTCTGTCTTCCGAAAAAGAAATGGTGTCTTAGCGCTAGACAAGGTTCCATTTCACATGACTCAAATTTATAATACTAAATTCCATGTAATGTCCAGGTAGCCTGATTCGGCGGGATCTTAATCTAACAGAGCACATTTCTTGTGTCATTCAACGGCAGGCAAGAGGTAAAAACCAATCGTTCAGGAAAATCTCGGATACTGATGACCACTTTTTAAACAACTAATACAGTTTTTTCTCAAGGTCATCTAACAAGAAGTTGTAGCATTCATACCAAGGTTGTTTGCAGCAGTTTTTCTGATCAAATGTGGACCAATACATAACTAGGTTAGTGGTTGTAATGTTTTGGTTCTTGAATTTATAAAGGAGAAATGCCTATTACAAATCTAATAATAATTAATTAATAATATTTATGAAAATTGTATACGTTCCTAATTATTGCTAACATAAAAGAATATATTTTAGTCTGTGTACCTTTAATGTTATATATATATACATATATATTTAAAATATGTTTTACTAGCTCAGAATGGTATTTTCCAACATTTGTATAAATGTTTTTAAAGCACATTATTGACTTATAAGATCCATATATGTTAACAATATTTTAAATTAAGACCTTCATGTATACAGAAATATTGTAAAAATTATTTAACAAATGATTATCTTATTTTGTAAATCTTACATTTGTGATTTAATAAACTGCGTGTATCATAGTAAATTTCATCACTTGTTTTGGACCTTTATCTTTCAAAATCATCTATGTTACGAATTAAGCTTATTAAACAATGTTATGGAAATATAATACATATTCTGTATTGGAGTTTCAGAAATGTACACTCATTTCGACGTGTTTCATTTTGTTATAAACGCAATTTATAACAGCTTTTTGCATTACATATATCTTATTTTTTCTTTTTTGCAACACAAAAAAATTCTTACATATCGTTTGTTATTTTACCAGTTGCACAATGTTTCTGTGTTTCAGGAATGAACCCTAGGGAAAATATAACGTGTGTTGAAATAGTCACAATAAGAAAATATACTTCAACTTAAATTTTTGTTGCCAACTGTAGGGAATTCAAGACGGAAAGACAGAAGATAAAAATATTGTATGTGTTTAAATATTTAAAGTGTTTGAAATTATAGTCTTGGTTTTAACATTCGAAATTCAAAATACATTTAAAAAATATATATAATAATTTTACGTTTGATCAAGATATCAAAATTTAATCCATGTATTTTTAATAAAATTTCTGACTACTCAAGACTGGAAACTTTTTAATTTTTTTGGTTTTATGCTTTGTTATCGATGTGAATAAAAATTCACATAATTTAATTTTTATTTTATTTTTTTCTTCTATATAGATATTTTGAATTTTAAATTACACTATTTAAAATTCTCCATAAAGAAGTTATAAAAATCTTATAGTGCATATAAATAATGCACTGTGTGCACTTCTTTAGAATAATAAATTAAATCTAAAAAAGTTTAGTTTTTAAAATATATTTCGTATAGCATAGGTTAGTAATACAAATTTAATGCTAAGAATGTAATTTTATTTACAAAGAAGAGTTTGCAAAAGTTTCAACATAATTAGTTATTTTGAACATTTTTCGTAAAGATGTTTTTTGTTTTAAATAAATAAAAATTTAGCATATAAAAAACATTTATATTTTCTTTCATTACAAAATGTACATAGATTCCAAAATGTTTAATATTTTATCATAAATAGCAGTATATTTTGCGCACATAGCTTTAATTTCTTCTTAACAGCAGTAAATTCTGTCGTTATGAAAGCCGTTTTTATCAGTTGGAGTGCTTCAGTATTCATTATAAATCATACTTCGGGAAAAGTTTGTACTCTAACACTTTAAAAAATAATTTTGAAAGAAATTTTTCAACACCATGAAAATGAATTTTAGAAATGAAAAATAATTATAATAATTATTTTCAAAGAATATATTTTTAAGGGGGTCTGGAAAACATTTTAAAACAATTTTTATTTATTGAGTTAAAATTTAGAGTTTTTATGTGATGGTAAACAATATTATTTGTAATCAAAATGACATAATAAAACTTTTCATATTTTTTCTCAAAAACATTAATATTTAAAATCTATTTAAAAAATAGGGCAATTTAAAATCATTATATCTCAAAATATCACTGGTGTAAAATTTCAATTTTATTATGCATAAATAAACAGAAATATGTAAATATTAATATTCATCCAGAATTTTTAAAAGTATTAGGTTAGAAAAAATTAAAAATATTTAAAACAATAATTTAAAAAAATGTTATATTTACTAAAAACAACAATAATTTCTAAATTATTATTATTATTTTTTAATTTGCTGTATAAAAAAAAATTAAGTTTGAAAAATTTATTTTTGACTATTGAGTTATAAAATATAGTCATTTTATATTTCTTGAAAGCCAGATTTTCAAAACAAACTTATAACAATAAAAATATATTTGTTTCTCCTTATTAAGATAGAAATATGATTTAAATGTCATTTTATGCATAAAAAACTAACAAATCATTTATGGAATATATATATATATATATATTATATATATATATATATATATATATATATTTAAAGTCCTGGACCCCCAATACAAATCATACATTCTATAGGAACGGAATGCATAACGAAATTATTGAATAAATCATTTAAGCGCAGTTTTCAATTTATTCATGTGTTGATGTACATGGTTTAAATATAACAACTTGGTTTTTATTTTTTTTAATTATTATTATTATTTAAATTTAATATAGATGTAGATTTCTGACGACGATAAGTGGGTGTATATGTGTCCCCATCTATTGCCGGAAATTATTTTCTCATTACATTTTCCGCATTGGCAACCTAGTACGGTTGGACTGGGAATAAAATAAGCTTTTTTTTATGTGTATCTCGATTAAATAACTTGAGGGTATATTAGCTCCAGTTACTTACCTGTTTAAACCTGGCAACCCCATGGTCGGCACCATTTGAGAGCAGGCAACCTAGTACGGTTGGATTGGGAATAAAATAAGCTTTTATTTGATGTGTAACTCGATTAAATAACTTATGAGGGTATATCAACGCCGGTTACTTACCTGTTTAAACCTGGCAACCCCATGGTTGGAACCGTTGGATAGCAGGCAACCTGTATTTTTTCAATTCCTTGGGGTATATTCTCTTAGCTGTTGCTCGAGTTTCACAAATAACAAATGGGGGAAGTTTATCAACAAAGTTTAATTAAACATTTTATTGTTTAACACCATCGGCACCTGATTTAGCTAGGCAACCTATCTGCGATGTTTCAGTTGTATCATTATATAGCATATACTCTTTAAACTGATTAAATGACAAATAAGGGTATATATTTGTATTACCGGATCTCGTATAAAAGAATTAAAATTAAAAAAAATAACGTTAAGGGATTCAACAAAGAAGGAGACTATAAACAGGTATAAATAATAAACTTAATAAGTAACAAAACTGTAAGTATTGTTGTGGTTACTCTTAACCACTGCCATATTTTTATTCAATTTAATTTATCGTGTATTTTTTTAATATTTATTTATTTATTATAAAATTCGCATTCTAAAATTTATTTTAATTCTCGCTTTTTTAAACTTCCCTGTAAAGTTTCTTTTCTTACGTAACTTTTCGTTTATTTCAAAATGATAAAATGATTTCGAATTTGTTACTTCCAGCTGTGGTTTGTTCCAGAACTTTCTCAAATATTCCAAGGGGATGAACTTCCGTTTTTTATAACCCCTCCCCCCGTCCAATCGGACTCAGTTCTGCTGATGCGTAATTTAAAATAGGTGAATGCTTGTATACATTATTGGCTTCGCATCTTTCTGGTACTATAAAATTTTAATCTTGAAAATTCAATTTCCCTATCAGTGTTTAATCGTTTGGATTATCTGTATCATCGCCACTTCTCTAAACCTGCCAATTGGCGGGTTGTAGGAATATGGCAATCCCTCTCCCTTTGCTGCTGCGTTCTTTTCTTTGGCTCGTTTGAGATTCTGTGAGAAAATGCGTGTCAAGAGCCAGCGATGATTGTTCTTTAAAAGGACGTAATACAGTATATATTTACAAACGAAAATTAATTTAAAATTAAAAAGTAAATTCTTAGAATAGTGATGTTGTGGTGCGCATTCATCACTTTGCATTTTTTACGATATGCTACATTAGTTATCTACAAAGAATTCGTCAATGTTCCAAGCATGTCACCCCTCAATCCTCTAAGAGCATTCTTAATCCTTTCATATATATTTTCAGTCAGCAAAATTATATTTTTAAGATGATGATGTGTTGTCAGGTCTCTAGAAAAATGAGAGACCCTCAAATATGTGGTCTACTTTTTGCATAAACAAAAACAAGAATCTTTTAACAAAACATAAAATTCTTTTACGGAAGAAAAGTTCCCTGCATCCTTATTAATGTTTTTTGTATTCTATTCTTTTCAAGTTCCTGCAGGTAAGCATTGTTCTATTATTCTGTTTATTTTTCCTTACATCTGTACAAAAATTGATGAACTCTGACGGTCACGTCCATGGGTCTTTTGCGGCCACAAACGACGCAATGATACTTGGAAATTATTAATTTTTTTTCGGAACGGCATAAACGTTCCAAGTAAACACAACAAGTATAATTTTCACAATAAATCGTAAATATTAAAACTTATAGCCATATTGAACGCATGTAGTTGTATCATTTAAGCAGCACATTTCACTGATATCTTTAATTTTTCCAATTTTATTTCCCTAACTATTGTTATAAGCTTATTAAACGATCTCCTCCTTGGCACAGATGTGCAATGCCAAGTTGGTGCGGGAAAAAAGCACTTGCAAATGTGGTGCGTATATGACATATGTGCCTTGTTTTCATTTACAGTTTAAAAGTTCAACTCTTACATGAATTTCCGTTGTTACCGCTACATGAAACGTTCTAAAATTCCCAGTTTCCTATAAAAATTTTAGTAAGTTTACAGATTCTTTTTACAGTATATTAATGTTAAAAAACTACAGCGTACTGTTTAGCATCCCAGAGCTTTTAAAAAATAACGGCTATTTATGATATTATTACACTCATCCCACCATATTTTTCATAATAATATAGTCAGAATAAAATAAAATTTGCTATCAGATGGCTTATCGTTATTTTCATGAAAATAGATTTTGTTGATATTTTATTTCATCTAGCTTCCTCTGTTGTTATGTCTGAGTGATGTCTGTGGTAATTATACATTATGTATTCTTCAACTTCTAATAATTGTGCCAATACATAAATTATTAAAAATTTCAAGCACTGCGTTTATTACTTGTTGTACTCTTTTATCAGTTACAAGCTGGTCCATTAAAACATATCGCTGAAACAATTAATCAGTATATTTAGATTATGCAAGCAAAAAGCGTCTGCTGTTTCAACACTCAACATTAGATTCTTGGAAGAAAGTAATATTTATTGAAGGAAAATTTAGCTGGAACAATAAAGCAATTCATATTGTTAAATAAAATAATATTGCTGGGACAATTAAGTTTGTTTAGTAAAACAATATTGCTGAACCAGTAAAACAATGCAGTGTGATTAATAAACAAAATATTGCTGGATCAATATAACGGTGCAGTTTATTCAATAAAACAATATTTCAGGATCTATAAAACAATGTAGTTCGACACTAGAAACAACAAACAGCAGATAGTTAAAGCCAACTTCCCCCTCTCAATATCGTAGTAATACTGCTAAGTATCATTATTTATTTAACAAGGGAACAGTAAAGAAGCTGTAACTGTTGTTGTTATGAATACAGTAATTGCTTGTGTGAATGCCTGGTTGTCAGTCACATGATTCGAAAATTATTCCGTATCCCTACACTGTAAAAAAAAAAAAAAAAAAAAAAAAAAAAAAAAAAAAAAAAAAAAAATCTGTAAAGGTACTACATTTTATCTAGGAAACTGGGATTCCAAGTACTTTTCCTGTAACGGTAACAACAAAAACTCAAGTTTTAGAATCGGTTACATGGATTTTTCCTGTTATCGTTACATAAAAAGTTTTTGGAATCCCAGTTTCCATAAAAATATTTAGTACCTTTACAGATTTTTTTACAGCGTAGTACAATAGCCATTGAAGGGCAGACTTTTAATTTTACAGTATTGGGGATTACCCTGAAAATGAATTGGAAACAAGTCACCGTAAACTACTGCAACTGACTGATTTATAGATTTTTCAATAAACTCTAGGGTCATTCCATGTCAGTTCAACCAGACCTTGTAACCCGACCCTCAGGGATTTTGATAAAACTTTGTGTACACACTAATTCTATCATGAAATGATTCCATCAGAAATTTTACCTTCCTAGACCTCATAGTTTGTGAGATATGGGGGGTCCAATTCTTGGGTTTTTCTCAAATCGCACATTTCTGAGTCTGTATTTTGAGATTGCAGTTCCATCTTCAAAAAATTGTTTCTCTGGATCTAAACAATGAATCATCCTAAAAATATCACTGTAAGAAGATAAAAAGATGCAGATTTTAATAAAAAATATTTAAAAAATTTACTTGTAATATTTAGGATAGAAAAAGTCCGCCAAAGTTGAGAGTTATGGTTATTTTTCCAAATTTTTGTGACTTCACGAAAAAGGCTGTACACAAAAAGGCAAATTAAATTTCCAATTTCTTTTTGTTTTGAATAAAAGTTATCCCTTTGGGCTTTCTATCTATAAAATAAAAATGATGTGTTTCGCATGGCTTATGCAAAAATTTTGGGTACTTTCCAATTAGCCGGATGCATGTCTTATTTTTACATGTTACATATGCACACAAAAAATCAAATGAAATTTCCAATTTCTTTTTGTTTTAAATAAAAGTTTACACTTTGGGCTTTCTATCTGTGAAATTAAATTGATGTCTTTCGCATGGCTTATCCAAAAATTTTGGGTACTTTCCAATTAGCCAGATGCGTGTTTTATTTTTACATATGTAGATATGTATAGATCTATATAAATACAGATGTATTATGCATGTAGATATGTATGTATATATATACAGTATATTGATATATATATGTGTATCACACTGGTGCCCGTCTAACCGAAAAGTACCAGATTTTCCCTTGTTTTGAGAATCTGCACCAATTAAGAGGGAAAAATCTGACTAAGTTTAGTTGTGGTACTTAAATAATTACTGGAATTTCTATGAGTTATTGAATTTAATGTTATTTGATGCAAGTTTTTTTTTTTTCCAAAGTAAAGTTTAGGCTTTGTTTTTTCTGATTAAAAAAAAAAAAATCTGACTGTAATATGTTTCCCCATTAAATTTAGTGAATAGTCCATATATTTCATTTAGTTATTTAATAATGGGCATTTTTTGCTAATCTAAAGAATCTCTTACTTTTATTTTCAATAATTAAACTCAAAACAGATTTTTTTTTCTTTTTTTGTACAGTATAAAATAAATAATTTTTTCTCCTCGCATTTCCATTCTTTCTTTCCAATGCTTATATATTAATTATTTGTGTTTAAAATTGTTCAAAATCTTGTATTTCCTTTCCTTGGTTAATTTTAATCAGTTTAAATATTTATATTGGCAAGTTTAAATACACAAATGTTTAACAGAACTTAAATTTGTTTCTATAGTCTAAAAGATTTAATTGCACCTGCCTTGTATAAACACCTTCTGAACTTCTGATAAAGGCAGGGTAATGTTCGTAGAGAAAGCAGATGTTTTGAAATCATTTTAATCAAATTATTGTCATTCTGTTGTTTCTTATCATAGAAAAATGATCTAACTTTTACTGTGCTACTAAAAATATATTTTGATTGTTATATGTTTTATTGTTTGTGATAAATATTTTTTTACTTTATTGTTTTAATATGGAGCGTGATATTAAACTTTCTACTAGTCTTCAGGCTTACAGTATTGTAATATTAACTGGTTTAGAATGTCACAAAACCAGCCATACAAATAAAAGAGAAATAGACTACATTGATAATCTCTGTTATTCAGAAAAAGAACTTTTATTAGTTAGGACTATTGCATTTATAAGACAAAAAATAAGTGAAAACCGTTTGATTAATATATGTGAGCATCACAGAATTTGGCTCTTAATGAAATATGAATTTTATCAATATAAATGTGCAGATCCATTTAAGCGGCATAAAAAGCAAGTGAAAAAGCAATTAGGGCAGTTAATAGAGATTTATATACGGCCGAAAAAGTAAAACAAAGTTGAAAATTATGATTATTTTTCCAAAATTTTGTGACTTTATGAAAAAGTCTCTACACAAAAAGACAAATGAAATTCCCAATTTGTTTTTGTATCAAATAACATTAAATTCAATAACTCATAGAAACTTCACTAATTATTTAAGTACCACAGCTAAACTTAGTTAGATTTTTTCTCCCCCTTAATTGGTGCAAATTTTCAAACCAAGGCAAAAATTGGTACTTTTCGGTTAGACGCGCACTAGTGTTATACATATATATATCAAAATACTGTATATATACATACATATGTACATGTATAATACATCTGTATTTATATAGATCTATACATATGTACATATAAACACGCAACCGGCTAATGGGAAAGTACCCAAAATTTTTGTATAAGCCATGCGAAAGACATCATTTTTATTTCACAAATAGAAAGCCCAAAGTTTAAACTTGTATTTAACCTTTACAGAGGGGCTGTGACAGCATCTGTCCGGGAATACATGTATTCTCAGGTAGACACTAAGCGAGCCCCTTCGTAAAGGTTAAATCAAAAAGAAATAGAAAATTTCATTTGCTTTTTGGTGTGCATATGTAATATGTATAAATAAAGCACTTATCCGGTTAATTGGAAAGTACCCAAAATTTTTGCATAAGCCATGCGAAAGACATCATTTTTATTTCATAGATAGAAAGCCCAAAGTGTAAAATTTCATTTAAAACAAAAAGAAATGGGAAATGTCATTTGCTTTTTTGTGTGCATATGTCATATGAAAAAATAAAGCACTTATACGGCTAATTGGAAAGTACCCAAAATTTTTGCATAAGCCATGGGAAACACATCATTTTTATTTCATAGATAGATAGCTCAAAGTGTAAACTTTTATTTAAAACAAAAAGAAATTGGAAATTTAATTTGTCTTTTTGTGTACAGCCTTTTTCGTGAAGTCACAAAAATTTGGAAAAATAACCATAACTCTCAACTTTGGCTGACTTTTTTTATCATAAATATTACAAGTAGATTTTTTAATTATTTTTTATTAAAATCTGCACTGTTTTATCTTTTTATAGTGATATTTTTGGATGATTCATGTTTTAGATCCAGAGAAACAATTTTTTGAAGATGGAACAGCAATCTCAAAATACAGACTCAGAAATGAGCGATTTGAGAAAAACCCAAGAATTGGACCCCTTGTGTCTCTCAAACTATGAGGTATGGGAAGGAAAAATTTCTGATGGAATCATTTCATGATAGAATTAGTGTGCACACAAAGTTTCATCCAAATCCCTGTTGGTCGGGTTACAAATGGGGGAAAAATTGGTTGAACTGACATGGAATGACCCTCTAATAATAATTTGATAAAACAAATTATTTATTTTACTTGCGATTCCATAACTTTAAAAACATTTCTTGATTTACTGGACTCATTCTACATTACGTGGTATTTCGTTATCAAGGCCAATATAGAAGTGTCTAATCACATGTCTCTAAATCAATGTCACTTCAGTGTATATTAAAAAGTATCAAATTTTTTTCTTGAAAATTTATATATTTCGCAGAAAAATTGCTGTATACCTTAGTCGGAAAATCCACATTTCGTTCCGGTTTGGCTTTTTATTTATCATATTATATATTTTCTTGATTTAAAATAAGTGCTTTAATAAATAAAACGAAAAAATGAATTAAAAAATTACTATATATATGTATACATACATACATATACAGGTTGTTTCGCTACCAGACCGACAAACTTTGAGGAATAATAGTAGACACGAAGACAAACATTATTAAAAAGGAAACCATGGGGCGCAAACGTCTTCCGTAAGAGCTAGGGGCCATTAAAATTTAAGGTCCAAAATTTCAAACGATGAAAAAAAACGGAAAAAAAGGGTCGATTCGTTTGCGGTTTTCACTAAAATTATTCTTTAAATCACGATTTTTTTAGAAATTTTTTTTAAAAGTTACGTTCAAAAATTGTCGATAGAGCGCGCTTTACATTTTAGAGTAACGAACAACTACTTTTTACCATTATTTTGTGCATGCGGTTGAAATTATTTTATAGATTAGACTTTAACTTAAATTTTAAGCCCATAATCGGAAACATTGGGATCGGTTAACTAGCGAAAATTTAACTGTAAACAGAGTGGAAAATTTTAAACGCTCATAAATATTGGACAAACAAATCAATTTTGTTGCGGTTTGCGTTACGTCATTCCCTTGGTAATTATTTTATTCAAAATTAAGTACAGCATTGCTGTCCCAATTTTTTGATAGAGGGCGCTTTCGACGCAACTCCGAAATTTCAATGGCATTACTCCTGTATGTTTTACTACCACACCTAGATACGTCCAGGAAGTATTAGGGATGCAAAGATGACTCGGAATCATATTATAATGTAACGTCGAAAATGCCTTTTTTGCGAGTTAGGGTTAAAAGAGGCAAAGAAAAAAGCAACTTGATAATTCTACAACACGTTCTGTCGGAACTTCTGGTAAAAGAAAATGTTCCTCTTTCGTTGCACCACTCTATAGCACGATAGAGCTCCTTCACATTTTACCAATGATGTTCGCAGACTCCCCATTGTAACATATGGATAGCGGTGGATAGGTAGTGGTGGCCCGGTTCGTGGGCCTGCCAGATCGTCGCCCCTACTTCATTATATCAATTACTTTTTTTAACCTACCTTTAATGTATTAGTGTGTAATTTTGCTGTATTTTTTAAATGAACGTTGCTGGATGGGGCTAGCTGAGCTCAAACCAATTGGTAGCCCCCCCACCTGGCTCAATCTGAATCTGAATCTGTATGGACTTCTTCTGCTGGGGTCAAATGAAAACTTGAATATATAAGACTCCCGTACCGTCAGTGGAACACCTCTCAGCTCGAATATCTGTAGCTGCCAGAAAGCTATCCGAGATGCCAGGAATTTTTCAAAGTGAGAGGAAATTGCATTCATCGCTGCTGTCAAGCATGCCCGACTACTTCTGGTCGTAATTTCGGACACCTTTTGTAGTAAAACCCTTAACTAAAATGTTTTCTTCCACATTAACGTGTTGCTGTTTCACTACCTGTTCTGTTGTTTTTTTCTCTAGTTCTTTTAACCACAGCTCGCTAAAAAGGCATTTTCAACGTTACATTCCTATGTGATTCCGAGTCGCTTTGCATCCCTAATATTTCATGTTAATATGTCAGTCTGGTAGTTAAATACCAAGAAGTAATGCCATTGAACTTTAGGAGATGTGTCGAAAGCGCCCTCTATCAAAAAATGAGGACACCAATGCTGTACATCATTTTGTATAAAATAATTACCAAGGGAACGACTTATATGCAAACCGCAACAAAATCGATTTGTTTGTCCAATATTTATGAGCGTTTAAAATTTCCCCCTCTGTTCACAGTTAATTTTTCGCTAGTTAACCGATCACAATGTTTCCGATTATGGGCTTAAAATTTAAGTTAAAGTCTAAACTTTAGAATAATTTCAACCGCATGCACAAAATAACAGTAAAAAGTAGTTGTTCGTTACTCTAAAGTGTAAAGCGCCCTCTATCGACAATTTTTGAACGTAACTTTTAAATTTTTTTTCTAAAAAAATCGTGATTTAAAGAATAATTTTAGTGAAAACCGCAAACGAATCGACCCTTTTTTTGGTTTTTTATCATCGTTTGAAATTTTGGACCTTAAATTTTAATGGCCCCTAGCTCCTACAGAAGTCATTTGCGCCCCATGGTTTCCTATTTAATAATATTTGTCTTCGTGTCTACTATCATCCCACAAAGTTTGTCGGTCTGTTAGCGAAACACCCTGTATATATATATATATATATATATATATATATATATATATATACAGGATGTTTCACCATCAGACAAACTTTGCGGGGTGATAGCAGACATGAAAACAAGCATAATTAAATGGGAAACTATGGGGCGCAAACGTCTTCTGTGGTAGCTGGGGGCCATTAAAATTTAAGGCCCAAAACTTCAAACGATAATAAAAATTGGAAAAAAGGGTCAATTCGTTTGCGGTTTTCTTTAAAATCATTCTTTTTATCATGATTTGTTTGTAACAAAATTTTAAAGGTTACGTTCAAATATTGACAATAGAGGGCGCTTTAGACTTTAGGGTAACGAATAACTACTTTTTACCGTTATTTTGTTCATGGGGGTTGAAATTATTCTAAAGTTTAGACTTTAACTTAAATTTATAGCCAAAAATGGGAAACATTGGGTTCGGGTAACTAGCGAAAACTTAACTGTGAATAAAAGAGGGGAGTTTGAACGGTTATAAACATTGGACAAACTAATCGATTTTGTTGCAGTTTGCGTGTAGGTCATTCCCTTAGTAATTATTTTATTTAAAATGACGTACAGCATTGGTGTCATCATTTTTAGATACAGGGCACTTCCGATCCATCTCCTTCATTTCAATGGCATTATTCCTGGGTGTTATTTTACCAGACCAACATACTTCCAGGAAGTGTTAGGGATGCAAAGTTGACTCGGAATCACATTATAATGTAACGTCAAAAATGCCTTTTTTGCGATTTCTGGTTAAAAAACACAGAGAAAAAGCAACTTGATATTCCTACAAAATTTTATTTCGGAACATCTGGTAAAAAAACATAACTCTTACTCTGACATATACTCTTTTGCTGCGGTACTCTATGCAGTTCCAGCACGATGGGGCTCCTCCATATTTTACCAATGACTTTCGCCGACACCTCAATAGACACACATATGTCCCACACATATGGACAGCAGTGGATAGGTAGTGTTGGCCCGGTTCATTGGCCTGCCAGATCGTCGGACCTATCATGTATCAAATGAAAAGTTGGATGTATGAGACTCCCTTACCGTCAGTTGAAGATCTCTCAGCTCGTATTTCTGGCAAAAAGTTCTCAGAAAATGCCAGGAATCTTTCAAAGCGTGAGGAAATCCATGCGACGCTGCTGTCAAGCATGCCTGACTACTTCTGCTTGTAATTTCGGACAACTTTTGTAGTAAAATCTTTAAAAAACTGTTTTCTGCCACATTAACGTGATGCTGTTTCTCTGCTTATTTCTGTAGCTTATTTCTCTATTTTTTAACCATAGCTCGCAAAAAAGGCATTTTTAATGTTACATTCCTATGTGAATCCAAGTCGTCTTTGCATCCTTAACACTTCCTGGAAGAATGTTGATCTGGGAATAAAACACCCAGGAGTAATGTCATTGAAATGTCGGAGATGTGTCGGAAGCGCCCTCTATCAAAAAATGGGGATACCAGACCTGTAACTCATTTTGAATAATATAATTACCAAGGGAATGACCTACATGCAAACAGCAACAAAATCGATTGCTTTGTCCAATGTTTATTATTGTTTAAAATCTCCCTTTTGTTCACAGTTCAATTTTCGCTAGTTACCCGATCAAAATGTTTCAAATTTTGGGATTAGAATTTAAGTTAAAGTCAAAACTTTATAACAATTTCAACACCATGCACAAAATAATGGTAAAAAGTAGCTGTTCGTTACTCTAAAGTATAAAGCGCCCCCTATCGAAAATTTCTGAGCGTAAACTTTATAATTTGTTTATTAAAAACCTTGATATAAAGAGTGATTTTAGCAAAAACTGCAAACGAATCGAGTCTTTTGTCCGTTTTTTATCATCGTTTAAGTTTTTGGACCTTAAACCTTAATGGCCTCTAGCTCCTACAGAAGACGTTTGCGCCCCATACTTTTCGATTTAAAAATGTTTGTCTTCATGTCTACTATTACCCCTGAAAGTTTGTCGGTCTGGTAGTGAAACACCTTGTATAAGCCTATTAAGAGCCCACAATGGTCACAGAAAAAGTACGCAAAAAGACCCGGATGATTATGTAAAGTCTATGGGAGCGTTCTTTTCTAATATCTCGCTCAAATTTTAATGTTTTTACATGATTTTTTCTGCATAGGCTTGCTTAGGACGATCTACAACCGGGCTAGTTATTACTTTTTCGATTTTGGTTTCAGATTTGTTTAAAAAATATTTTAACTTTCAAAACCGGTTTAAACCGGTTCTGAAATTGAAACTATCATAATATAAAACATATATGAGCAAAATCGAAAAAGTAAAAACTAGCCCGGTTGTAGATTGTCCAAAGCTAGCCTATGCAAAAAAAATCATGTAAAAATATTAAAATTTGAGCGAGATATTAGAAAAGAACGCTCCCATAGACTTTACATAATCACTCGGGCCTTTTTGCGTACTTTTTCTGTGACTATTGTGGGCTCTTAAGTAAGTATGTGAATTTAATTTCAAAACTATAACGTGTATGCGACTGACAACAGACAAAAACGAAAAAGTAACTTTTATGCTTTATTTATTTTTCTTTTGTTTTAACTATGTAATATATTAAAATCAAATGTGTCCTAAATGTATATTTTAAATTACAATATTAAGAACACGTATTTTGCACCTCTTCAAAGAGTTTTTTCACAGTATTTTATGAGACATAAAATATATTCTTTTAAACTTTGTTTCATATATCTATTACCAAACGATCGAAATTTGAAGTTTATTGCTTAAACTTTTGTATTAATTTTCAAGGATTTGCTTTGTAGGCTCTAAGGAAACTTTTAAATTATATGCGTTTATTTAACTGTCGATAAAATTTTCAGAGAAATATCATGTATTTTTATACCCCGTCTTTACTGCCTTGCTAGCGGTCTAAATTTTATGGAGTTGGGTGAATATATTTTTTAAATTTGCACACGCAAGCCTTTTAAAATCTCATTTTTTTCATTTATGATGGAATTTTATATTATATATTAATGGTCGCTAATATAAAAATGTAATAAAGATTTAGAATTTCGATAAAGTGAGGGAATTTACAGATCATTGGTTATGTTTCATATGTGTTTGTGGGATTAATGTTTCGGTTATTGAAATTAAATATTCTTTTATGGCAGTTTACTAAAGTATATATTTGCGAAAATATTCTGAACTGTTATAAAAAAAATATATTAATCTACCAAAATATAACATAGGTTAGACTAGGGTAGGGTTATCCATATTTAAAAAAAATGTTTTTTTCTTTTGAAATACTCAGCTTAGAATAAACTTTTATAAATCATTATACGGAATATGCAGTCAGCTATCTCAACAAAATGGTTGTATTTGTCTAGCATAAAAAACTAAAAAAAATGATTAATTTAAATCATGAAAAAATGTTGGGTCAAGAATCCCCAAATAGAAAATAGTTGTTCCACTGTAAGGGATGTAAGACCCTCTTGTTTAATATTTTAATGTTCTGTAAAGAGAAATAAAATCTCAGGAAAAAACTTAACGCTAGATGCTTGAATTATTTAGATACATTTGAATAAATGATGTTAAAAGAAATCTGTTTACACGGAATCGTATATCGTAGTAGAATAATTCCTTTTTTTTTTAAAAAAAAAGATTATATTTGAGCAGACATGATTGTGCATCGGAGAAAATGACATTTTTACATTTAAGACAGCTAGTCCATTAGAAACAGTTTCTATTTTCACAAGTTTCATGCATTAATATGTCCAGAAATAGATGTTACTCTACCACTATTTTTGCTTCATTATCCCAATTTTGCGACACTCGACATTGCAACACTATATTTCACATCGTTTGACTTTATCTAACTGTATACATTTTGGTGAAATTTCTCTACATGCATTTCTAATTTTTCTGTCAATAATTGTTCTTTTTTAGCCGCATGTGTAATTTAGGGAAATCAAAACTAGACGCAATCCTATGGAGGAAATATGTGATTTAGGACAAATATCCTCGTAAACTACGTAATTAGATTTCTATGAAGTTTGAAATCCATTTTTCCTGGTTTATGAACAAGATTTATAACAAACAGTTTTATTTTAAAGCAATGGCAATTTTAAAAAAATGTTCCCTTCAGATTTTTATTTATAAACTAATTAAAGTATTTAAAACTATTTACCATATAGGATCTTATATTTAGGCTCTACCAACTAAAAATATATAATCAAAATATTATGAGTATTTTATAAGACAATGGAATTTTACTTAAAAAACACGATTTTTAAGGAAAAATGTAATTCAGCAAATTACAACAGCCTTTTTGAAAATTATATTTTTAGAGACAAAGATTTTAGACTTTAAAAAAATTTTCTTTTCAAATAACTTCATAAAAAATCGAAATATACAGGGGTTGGACAAAAATATGGAAACACCTTTGAGAAATGCATGTTTGAAAAGAAAGATTGATTATAATGAACTATGTTGATGGCACTGGAATTTTCGCCTACTGACGCCACCTATACAACTTCGTAAAATCGCTGCAGCGTTCACTCGTTGTTGGAACACTGTCATGTGAGATTATCATTGCATTATGTCAGAGTTAACAGACTTCGAACGTGGACAAATTGTTGGCGCGCGTATGGTGGGTGCTTCCGTAAGCAAGGTAGCCGAGGTTTTTAGTGTTTCAAGAGGTGCTGTGTCGAAGATTTATTCCGCGTATTTGAAATGCGGAAAAAACATCATCCGCTAAATCACAGCGCGGACGAAAGTGTGTGCTGAGTGATCGTGACAGACGATCATTAAGGAAAATTATCGCGAAAAATAAGCAGTCCACAGCTGCAAAAGTTACTGCTGAAATGAATTTCGTGTTACCAAATCCTGTGAGTACCAAAACAATTAGAAAGGAGCTTCATAAATAGGGAATTGCTGGCCGTGTTGCAATTGAAAAGCAATCCATCAGTAATGCTAATGCTTGTAACAGGAAAAAGTGGTGTTTAAGTCATAAAGCCTGGACTATAGAGCAGTGGAAGAGCGTAATATGGTCTGATGAGTCTTCTTTCGCATTATTACCCACTTCTGGCCGAGTTTACGCCTGGAGAACGCCATCTCAAGCCTATAATACAGACTGCTTGTTGCCAAGAGTGAAACATGGCGGGGGTTTGGTGATGGTTTGGGCAGCCATATCGTGGTTCTCTTCTGGCCCCATGATAACTCTGTAAGGGCGTGTTACTGCTCAGACTTATGTGAACATTTTGGCCGATCAAGTCCATCCAATGGTACAAGCTTTGTTCCCCAATGATGATGGTATCTTCCAAGACGACAACGTCCCCGTTCACACAACTCACCTTGTCCAGGACTGGTTTTCTGAGCACGAGGATGAATTTCCGCATCTATCCAGGCCACCAAAGTCATCAGACTTGACTAATATCGAACCTTTGTGGTCTACATTGGAGCGGAGTGTGCGTTCTTGCTATCCATCTGCAACATCGTTATCTGAACTTGCCACTGTTTTGCAGGAATAATGGTACAATATTCCCTTGGCAAACATACAGAAACTGTATTTATCCATTCCGAGAAGACTGCAAGCTGTTTTGAATAACAACGGGTACCGTACACAAAACTAGGCAAGGAAACGTGTTTTTTTAAAGGTGTTTCCATATTTTTGTCCAACCCCTGTATTTGTGAACATTTAATAATATATAAATATGTGGGTTAATCGCTTTAGTACTTCCCGCAAATTGAATTTTGAACTTTCATAAATTACCTAAAGACCGTGGCAGACATAGGAGGGGTCTATCCATTTTAATTTTTTAAGCGCGAAATCCTAAAACAGAATTAATGTTTCTGTATATTTGTATCTAAATTTTAAACAGTTTTAACCCTTTGCGGCACAGGGAAAATTTTTTGCTTAAGTGTTGAAATTAATGCTGACACCGGAATTTGAAAACAACTTATTTTCTAAATAAGAAAACGCTATATTTCACGCATTCAATAAACCGTAATTTTTTAAACAAAATTCCGGTGCCAATGGGGCGTTTGGGAATTAAAATTAAGTGGTATATCTATGAAACCACTGCGCCGCAAAGGGCTAAATAAATCCTTGGTAATAAATCACGCTCATTATACTCATTTCGCATGGTATATCTTTACAGCTATACCACGCAAAATTTTGAATGAAATTTTCAAATTTAATTTAATTTTTTATGAATGTGTGTACCTGAAATGGTATCCACACTTCCATACATTTTTTCTTAAACCGCACCCTTTTACACTCATCATTTATAAAAAATAACTGAACGAAAATGGAAAAAAATTAAATAGATTAAAATTATTTGAAATACATATTTAAACAAAAAAAGTAATTATATAAAAGTAAGTTTCAGTAAAGGTAGCAGATCTTTCAGAATATGCTGTCAAATTTGATGTTTTTTTCGAAAAAGCCGGACGCGACAGCGAAATGCTAAAAAACGGGAAAAAAAAAATCCTACCGCTTATGAGTTGTGATTCACGCATAAATATATAAAAAATAAAAAGAAAACTGCTCAATGACAAATCGCTATAATAATCATTCGGTCTAGATTAATGTTTCTGCGCTTAAAAATTCATCACAGAATGTGTAGAAAAGATTTGGTCCATTAAAAAAGGCAAAAAAAAAAAAAAAAAAAAAAAAAAAAACTACACACACACATTTTTTTAAAATATCCTTATTTTTAAAAATTTAAAACATAAGCCCTCTAGAATCTCAATTTAACGAAAGATTTTTCAATGATTTCTTTAAAATCACTAAAGATCGTACAATCATTTCTTAAAGTTTTCTCTTAGAAAAGTAAATGTGTGCCTAAAACTTTGATAAAAGTTTTCTATAGATATGTATATTTTTTTACTTAAACTTCTGTAATATGACTCTTTGTTTTGTTTCAAAAACATCGTACAATCTTTAATTTATGAAAAAATTATTAAAATGCAGTAAAGCCTCTGTGATGCGGACACTGTGTAAGACGGAAATCTATACATCTCGAAAAGATTTTCAAGTCTCTGCGAATTTATAGAGATTGACTAAAATTTATTTATGGCTGAATATTGTCTACAACGGGAAATTTTCTCGATTCAAATCTATTTCGCCTTAGACAGAGTTTACTGCATTTAAAATTCTGCAGAGTTGTCGTTAAATTTGCGAAACGTCTCCTTAAAAAAAATCTCCAGTAAACATTAAAATACATAGAAACATATCAGGGCTGTAAGATTATATTGTTAAATAGACATAATTTTAAAATCCAGAAACATTAAATAAAGGTTTATTTTACTATATCTATAAAAATATTTCTTATTTCCCTCCTTTTTCTGAGGAATTTCAAGGACACACCAGTGACTTCTTAGCAGTTTTTCGCTGACACACTCACAACCCCTCTTCCCCGATGGAAAAAAATATCTATCATCATCAAATCAAGGTTTCATACGAAGGGTATCAAGGTTAATTAAATCTTACTTCTCTATTAAAAACATTCTAAATCAAATGTATTGTATATCGAAAAAATTCACAAGAAGAAATAATGTGTATCAAAAGGGAAATCGAAACGAGTGTATCAAACAGCTGCAGTTTCACTCAGCATATGTTTCATGCGCGTGTGGTTGCCTTGGTTGCTGCCCGAACGTAATATTCAAAATGGCGATTGGAAAGCAGAAAGCGTTTTGTGCACTAACATTTTCAAAATGTGAATCGATTATAACCGTCCAGAGAGCATTCCGGAAGCCGTACAAATGCAAACTACCAACCCAATGATGGATTGGTCGAAGTCAATTTCGCTGAGTTGCGGAATCGCATCACGGCTGCATTCGCGATCATCGAGGCGACAATGTGTAGTAATGTTTGGAGCGAACTGAATTATCGCCTTGACATCAGCTGTATCGCTCAAGGAGCACATATTGCACATTTGTAGTATGGACGTCAATCTTATATATTTTCGGATTATTTCCATGTATAATTTATTGTTGTAATCCAATTATGTTCTGAAATAAACGCTTCAGAAACTTGATCATTCTTTTGTAATAACCCTGTATATCTACTTATTCCTGGAATGGCTATTTCTTTTTGATTGGTTTTTGTAAGAAATACTACCTATTACAGTCGTTTCTATTTTACGACTTTTAGAAAATTTCTTTATAACTTTTAGTTATATGACCCCACGAACCCTATGCCCTCTTATCTTAAAAGTTTATAGTTATGTGTGTTTATGTATGTATTTATGTACTAAATTTTGTCCGCACGATAAACGTTAAATTATGTACAGATCGTCTTCAAACTCGCCAAATACAATGAGATGGCTAATATGTCGGCGGTGATTTCAAATGGGCAACATCAGCTCAATAGGGTGGAAATAAGGAGGGTTCAAACATTTGAATACCACCTTAACCCCTTCCGGACGAGCGACGGGTGTACGCAACAGCCATTTTGGTACTGAGTCACGAGCGACTGGTATTCGCACCATGTATATGGAACGTTATATGTCTAAATCTATACCGTACAAAAATACTATTTTAATCGTATTTTAATTTAAATTAAGAAAAAACAGATTTCCGTCTAACGAGTAAAGCAAATAAATCGATGAATATATCTTTTTAAAGACAATGTTTATTAATTTTTTTTAATGCTACAATTTAAAAAGAAGAAATTATTTCATCATCTATTTATGTTTATGACTGATTTTCTCAATTGTGATCTCTTTGCGATCATAAATATTTTACATGTCCAATAGAAGTCTATTTTTTATTTATCGTAAAATTCTGTACAATATTTGGTACAGGGGAGAAGGATTGGATAAGCCGATGAATGTAAAAATATCATATATGATGCAATTATGCCTCTATCTAAGATTCGTAATTAATCCGTGTTTCTATAATATTTTTTGGTACTACTTTGTTATCCCGTTGACCAATTTCGCCAAAATATACAAATCGCCAAACTAATAGCCAAATTATACATAATTTTTATGACATAATTTTTATTTTAAATAATGAAAAAACGAATAATTAGTAGAATATAAAAAAAAAATATTAATAAAAAGTCGAAATAAAAATCACTTGATGACGTTTTAAACACATGAATCGTATTTAATGTCATTGAATGTGACATTCATGATCATCCATTATTGGCAATTAATTTTATAGTTTGGCGATAATTTTTTGGTCGACGGGATAACCTAGTAGTACCTGCTTTTTCCTACTTTTATCTTGATTGAAAGATTACATTATTTATATGCTGACGGGTGAGTTTTTTCTGAAGATTTTCTTTCCTTTTTTTTTTTTGTCTTTTTTTTTTTTTTTTTTTTTTTTTTTTTTTTTATTTTGGTTGGAAAGTATGTTTATATGTAAATTGCTGCGATTGCTTAAGACCTGTTTTTTTCAAAATGAAAAATTTTGTCTAATTCACACATTTATTTTCTTATGGCATATTAATTTGCGTAGCAGGAAATAACAAATAAAGAAAAAGATTAACAGAAAATATACAAAGTTCCCGATTGTGGGATTGTATTTTATTCAACATTCGGAATATTTCGGCAAAGCAAAGTTTTGAAAAAAGTTTTTTTTTTTTTTTTTTTTTTTTTTTTTGCTTTGGTTTTAATTTTTGATTTTTACCTTCAGTAATTTTGTACATCGTTTCAATTTTTTTTTCATTTTAAATCTCGTTATCTATATCTGTGTATCACATTTACCCTACCACCAAACAAACAAATCAATTTATTTCCTGTATACCAAATTGATGTTGATGAACTCAATATCAAACATGTTTTTTATTACGCAAAAGTTCCAGAAGAATCCTTTTTATAACATATAATAAAAATCTGGTGGAACCAGAGAGTGAAGTAGAGCTCGATCTAAAAAAATGTTACAGTAAAAATTGGGAAATATTTTCGATCTAAAAATGTACGTAGAAAAGAAATGGAATCAGATGATCTGTAAAGCTCATGAAATAACCTAAATTTTTGTTAGCTGAAAATGCGGACTGAGCTTTACTGGTGCTTTAAAATCAATCAGGAAAAAAGAGAATCTTTAACTCACTTCGTATTTCAATCATCCATAACCAGTTTAAATATTTAGGTTCATAACTGTATTTTACAGGCTGATGTAATGAAGTACGAAAACGGTTCATTCAGTACAAAGTGTGGACACAATTCCATTCCAGCGGTTTTGATAAGTGAAAGATCAAAGCTCCAAGTAAATTTAAAACTTTGAACAGATATGATTCACCCATATACTAAATTTTTGTGTTCAGACATATTTATCTACATCAATTCCTCAACAACCTGATTATATTAATGTTATACTTTAATTGTTACTTCATGGTTTATATTCGTTTAGCGTTGTACAGTTTAACTCATTTCAGACAACATAACAATATATTATATTGACTAATTTAATCAAGTATCATTTTGATTGGATAATAGCATAATTCTGACTATTAGGCACCAGTAAAGCTCAGTCCACATTTTCAGCTAACAAAAATTTAGGTTTTTCAGGAGCTTTACAGATCACCTGATTCCATTTCTTTTCTACGTTCATTTTAGATCGAAAACATTTCCCAATTTTTACTGTAAAATTTTTTTAGATCGAGCTCTACTTCACTCCCTGGTTTCAGTTTTTTATTATATGATTTCATAGCTTTTTCAGATCCTTTCAGGTACTTTATCAATCACCTTCAACTAACAAATCTAAACTATTATTAGTATTAGTTTAAAGTTATCGTTAGACATATTAATTTGGCGTTATATCTGAAATAACGCCAAGTTGGCTTCAATTTTGGCGAATAATTTTTTGCGCCAAGTTTGGCGATAAACTTGGCGACATTCGGCGACAGAACCGCCTTTTCCGAGATGGTAGTCCCACTGCAGTTTCTCGGTATCTACGCAGATTTACTTATGATCATAGGTATCTACACAGGTTTAATAGCTTCATTTTTAAATCGTTATTTTTATAAATATAGAAGAATTTTTTTTTTCTAAATTATCCCTATCTATATTGTAGATCTATTGTAGATCCCTGTCTATATCTATATTGTAGTAACTGTTTTGACGTCGAAAACACTCAAATAAAGGTGCGATGTTGTTTTAACACATATTTAGTTACAGTTTATATATGTATGTTTATAAAAAAAATATTTTTTTTTTCTGTTTCGAACGACGTCAATTTCAAAAATGTAAAAATATATCAACATAATCAAAATTTTTATTGCCCTATAAAAGAATGAACACGTGTTATCATTTCTTTTTTTTAACTATTGGGTTGTTTTTTAGTTAATGGCAACTCGAAAAAAATGATTGAATTAGCAATTAAAAAAGAGAGATTTCTATAATGTTAAATTGCGGAAGGTATAGCGTTATGTAAATTAAAAATGGATGCCATTTCCTTAATTTTAGATATTTTTTTACCTGACCTTCGAAAGGCCCATCCCTAAATTAAAAGCTTTCGAACAAGCTATTACACGTCGCTGAATATTTCCTGGTTCGGGTTATAATTGATTTGTTTCTCTTTTTTTTTCTTGTTTCGCGAGCAAAAAATGACAAAACAGGGGTTCTGGATCTCCGAAACTAATAGCTGGATCTGGATGAATTTTTGTAAACTTTGAGATGTAGGGTTGGACACTTCCCCTTTACAATTTCGTTGCAATCCGATGATTAGTTCCAAAGTTATTAAGAGGCAAACTTTGGACTTTAACATTAGAGATGCATCTGAGCTGTACTATACAGCACTATCGTGCTATATGATATATATATATATATATATATATATATATATATATATATATATATATATATATATTCTACAAAATATCTAAAAATATTTCGTGCTAAATGGCCAGATAAAATGTATTTCTCTGTAATAATATAAAAGTCACTAAGTATTTCACATCAAATGCTTTTACAAATATTCATAAAACAAGTCTTAAAACTTTATACATAAAACAAATACAAACTTCATAAATATCAATTCTTTATGTGTTAGCTTTTTCAAAAGTTAAACATCTGTAACTTCACGATACAAGTTAGATAAATATTGGACCTTTTTGAATTTTATTATACATCTCATCCTTTTACAAAATCTAAAAGCTATAAAGAAAATGTCAAATTTTGAAATAACTTTTATATAAAAAAAATCCTATCACATTTTAAGAAAAAGTTACCCATTCATGTTTAGTGTTTTATCGTGTGGTAAATATTGATGTAGATAATAAATGAAAGCTGTATAAAAATTCTGAATTTATCGATTTAAATCGAACTGAATTTTTCCAACTACGTGATCAAAGTATCAGTCAAGATTCAATCCTAATAAACCTTGACTTCTATTACCAGCATTTATTTTTTTCTTTTTCCTTTCTTTGATTTATTTAATTATTTATTTTTTGAGCAAAATAGATATACAGTCAACATATTTCATTCAGGTACCCTTATTTGCTGTAGAATCTTATCTTTTTTGCAAAAAGAAAAAAATCAGTTTCTGTGGTATATTTTTACTAATATTCATGATATAATTAAAATTAATTATTCTTAAATACTGTAAGCCATAAGTGAAGTAAACTACAGGCTTTTGATAAATTTCTATAATATATTTAAATATGAAAATCAATAAATTGGAAATTAATTTCTAAAATTTTCAAGGAAACTAATATATATAAAAAATAAGAGTTGGAGTATTTACCAATAGAGTAAACTGCATAGTGTCAGTTTTAATTTCTTTATCGTATATTAAATATTTCTTTTACAGCATCCATATTTTAAATCATCATATGAAACTAAATGCTGACTATTTTTCTATCAACACAATAAATTATACATAGCAAATTGGTGAGAACATTTATAACTGAGTATAAACATAGATTAATTTCTTAAAAAAAGAATATATATATGGTAGGATTTATAATTAATAAGCCTTTATTCAAAGGGATAGATTTATTGAGTGAATTAGTACAACTGCCTAGTATTCTTCAAAATAAGTACCCCCTGCATCAATGCACTTTTTAGGTGGTATTTCCATGACTCGAAGGAGTCCACGTAAGCCTGTTCTGGGATGGCTTCAAGCGCAGTCTTGACATTTTCTTGGATGTCCTCAATCGAGTTGAAGCGTTTATATTTCAGCACTCATTTTAATCACGGAAACAAGAAGAAGTCAGGTGGCGATAATTCCAGAATATAGGGAGGATGTGAAACAATTTGAACATTCAGCCGAGACAGGTAAGTACTCAAGATGAAGGAGGTGGGACAGAGCGCGTTATCGTGGTGAATCTTTAAAACATCCACGATGTCGCTTTGCTTGCGTGCGCCGATATAACACTAGAGTCAAAATAAATTGAGGCCCATTACTTATGAATTCGACCATGAATATACATACACGGTCACTATTTCTCAGCAGAAATAACAACCGTTGTAAAGTAAAAATATATATATAACTCTAATAATCTAAAATTTTTGAAATTTGTATGCTTACTGAAATTATATCTGTACACTGTACAAAAAAAAAAAAAGTCAATCTACAAAACTCGCAAGTAAATATACGAAATCAGTAACTTTGAAATTTTCTAAAAGTACGGTGATCTTACTAAAAACTTCATTCCTAACCTTAGTTGTCGTAACCTAAAAGTTTCAGAAAACCAAACTACTGAAAAATCTTAGTAACTTTAAAGTTTGTTTGATTCACGAAGAAAATCTCTGTATGTTACATGAAATTTTGTGCTGAAATTATATTAAAAGTTGTTGTAATACAAATTTTTCAAGGGGAATTTAAGTAACTTTCCAAATTTTTAGATTATTTAAAACAAACGTTTTTCCTTACTGTTATAGATTTATTTTAAGAAAAGGACTTTGCTTTTTTCATTTTTGTATTTTGTTGTTTGATATAGATTTTTAACGTTTTAAGCATTTTTAAAAAGGTATTTAATACTGTAAATCAGTAAAATTAATTTCTTTTTTCAAACTAAGTATACTTGAAAATGCGATTATTACACTATTCGAAGGTGTAAAAATTGCTTGACCGATTACATGGATGGTAAGTTTTATTTGTTTTATTTTGTTTTATTTATTTTATAATTTTGTTAGGAATTAAGCTGAGGAATTTATAAAGTTTAAGTGAAAATGAAATGTCAGGTTTTAAAATTATTATAATATCCATTAAAATAAATAATTGCAAGCACATTGTTCAAGCAAAATATTTTTGTATATGAAGTTTTTCCCTATATGATAGAGTAAAAATAGGAAATACGCGAGGATGAGAAATAAAAATTAAAAGTACGCAACTTAATCATTTAGTGACCAGCACTAAAATTCAGCTAGAGTTACACTTAATTAATCAAAAATCGTTAAATTTATTCTTTGTTTAACTTTATATTTTCCCTTTCTTTGCCTAGGTTACTTAAAAATAAACATATCCATTTTTATTATAAAAAATCCAGAAAGTGATAAGAAAAAAAAATGTATTTTCAAAAATACATATATTCTGTATATATATTTCTCTTTTTATCATTATTGCAAATTGCGTCACTATTTTGAAAAAGTTTCTTTCTTAAAAGTGATATCCATCATAAATAAAATGTGATACGTAAAGTGAAGGATATAATATTTTGAAGAACATTGATTAACAATATACTTATCTGTTCACAAAAAATAAGTCTCATGTCACTTTATCATAATCCGTTTGAAACTTTTCTATATATTTGAACAAAAAGCCAAATAATGTATTAATGAAATATATATATTACTTAATGCTAATTTTTTTTATCTAATAATAATTAATTAAGTCGAATGTAGCAGTATGAAATCTTCCTTCTATCTCATGCATGTTAGGACTTCAAAATTCTCTATCACAGAGCCAATATTAAATGGTAATCAATTTTCAATTTTGAATGTAAAATTTTAAAGCTATGAAATTCCGTGCATTACTTACTCAAACATCCTACAAAATGCAGCACAATAGAGCCACTCAATTGTCGATTAATGGCAAAACTCAGAAACAGCTTTCATCTACGTCCAACTGAATCCTAAATTGGATAAAAGAAATTATCCATTAATACTTCTGATGAGCTATTATGAAAATTGGGGAAAAGGAAGTATAGCTGGACTACATTTTGGGTGGTTTACACGAAAACGTAAAAAACACCACTTGATATCGATTCCTTAAATGAATCTGATGTTTAATGAAAATATGTACAAAAATTTCTAAGACAGAGCGAATTAAGACATCGTGAATAATGCAGCATAGCTGCGCCACCTGTTTGACGGTCTTTAGCAAAACGTAAAAAAGCATCTAATTAAGTCAAGGGCTGTCTGAATTTGAAGTTTTATGAAAATCAGTGCATTATGTTTTGGAATGAATTTTTTTACGGAAACTGTGAACATTTCTGCATAGCAGCAACACCTGTTTGGCAATTTACATCAAAACCTAATCAGCAATTATTTATATCAGTTACTAACTGAATATTATTTTATAGAATTCAGTATCATAGTTCGTGTGTCAGAGCATCTACAAAACTTCTTTCACATGGAGGCAGACAGATAGACAGACAGACAAAGTGACAAAATTACAGACAGACAGTTTAGAAAAACATGTTTTTCGTGGTATCAGACCCCTAAAATTAGTATTTCTGTCAAAAACCAGATAACTAAAATTTTCAGAAATCCAACACGTTCTTCTTCTAAAGTTAGATGAAAGCAAAACTAGCTTCAATATCATGTTATATTTAGAAAAATATCATTATGAATGAATTCTATAAGTTTAAACATCATAATATCTTTTTTGAACAACAATAAGGGGGGAAATGCGTATTTGCAATATGCGCTGATTGACTAATTGAGATTATTTTTTTTAATAACGGGATTCGAATTTCTTCTCCTGAACTCAATTGTTAGAACAATAGATGAAAAATACACAAAGTTAGATATTATGAAATTATAAGTAGAAGTTAATTTGATAAAGAATGTTAATGCAATTCATATAAATTTTTTCAGCAAATTTCTACAATCTTACATTTTCCAACTTTCAACTTTCTTACTTTTACAACTTCTAACACAAAATCTATTGCTAGAAATCTCGTACATTTAGTATTTAGTTTAAACTTCACGTTAGTTAACGTTATTTAGCTTTTAATAGATGTTTTTCTTTATTTACGAAAATATAGTGTTGACGTTTTGTGGTGTTCTATGTAAATTAAATTTATACACCCCAGTGTTTTACCTGATAAAATCATGCTATTTAAAAAATTACATGAATGCAAAAAATTATATGAATGTAAAATGAAAAAAAATTATGAATGTAAGACAGATGGTGTTCTAAAATGTGAATCTGGCCAATAATTCTTTATTTTCATATTGTAATTTCTTCCATCTTTACAAGAAGAAAGTTTTAATTATTGAAAAAAACTTGGACTTCACGCTTTCAATGGATTTACGTTTTAAAAGGTGCTGAACAAGACTTAATGTATTTTTTCTTCTTTTTAAATGTATGTTTGTAAGTCTGTTAAACTTTTTTAAATAGGCCAAAAAATGTCGAAGCTTTACCTCAAGGACTAATGCAAGGAATTAAAAAAAATTAGATTCAGTTAGATCTTAATACAATCAGGAATTCATTCGAGTATGTGTCTATCGCTCATAAAGTGGCGCTTTTATGCTGTTTTTCATAATTTCCACAATAGTTATATCTCAAAAACTAATGTACGGATTTTTATAAATATTTCGATTCAGCTAGTCCTTCAAATAATGTGGTGCTGTGACTTTTTGGTGCAAACCGCTCAATAGGTGACACTTCTATGTTGCATTACTCATGATTACCGCAATACCTCTATCTGAAAAATTAATGCACTGATTCTCATTAACTTTCGGATTCAGTTAATCCCTAATGTAGATAAGATATGCTTCTTTTGCTGTATAATCGCTTTACAGGTGGAGCGGTTATGATGTATTTTTCTCGATTTAGCTGTATTCCAAGAGCTTATGCATGGGTCTGCATAAACTTGTGATTCAGTTAGTACCTGATAAATGTGAACCTGATTGGTGTAATCCCCCGTAGTGGTGTAATCCCCCAACAGGTGACGCCTTTATGCATATTTTATTTGTATTACCTTAATATCCCTAAGTCATAAATTAATGTACTGATTTTTATTAAACATCAGATTTAGTTAGAAGTCATTATTAACTAGATTTTGGTGTTAATCACCTAACCAGTAGCGCTGATTGGCTAAATTTCACGGGAAATATTAATACGCATGGGGTAGAAAAATATTTGGAATTGAAACATCTGACTAGTTTTTTTAGCACCATATTTGTCTTCCGTTGTAAAGAATGCCTAATTATACAGGAAGTCACGTTGAAGAAATTACAAATGCGTCATAAATAATTTTGACATAAAGTAATTTATTCTGAGAGCTTTATCAGTTAACAATTACGAATTAGAGAATTTTCGAAAAAAAAAATATTTATCATCCAAAATCAAATCTGTAAGAGTAAAAAAAATCATAAAATTAGTTTAACATTCCGGTTAGTATGTTTGTATATGTGAAAGGAGTATTTTACCAAGTGTGATATTTTAGGTGAAAAGAAACATTTATACCTTTTCAGTAGATAAAAAATGTTGAATCGTAAAAATTTTCTCTTCCTTCTTTGATGTCAATACAGGATTTAGAATGTTCTCAATATCCTATGTTAATTGTACAGCATATATCTATAAGCCTGTTTGCGACACAGGCGGTTTATGTCTTCATGTAGTAAAATTACAGTAGCAACTTTTATTTCAAAATCTGTTGCTAGAAATCTCATACAATTTAATATTTAGTTGGAAATTCTAGTTGTTTAGCGTTTGTTAGATGTTGGTCTTTATTTTCGAAAAGATAGTGTTGATGTTCTGTGGTTTGATATATAAATTAAGTTGATATACCTCAGTGTTTTACCGGATAAAATTATACTATTTAAAAATTTTAAGATACTTTGGTATAGTTTTTTTTTCATCCCTGACTAAGGGGTTCTAAAAGACAACAAACTTTTCTAGTAGATATACAGTTGTATTACCATTTGTATTGAGTAGAAATGATTGAAAATTTTGTGCTAGTTGTTGTTTAAAAGTGAAGTACATAACATTAAACAAAAATTAACAGAATGTGCCTAGTGGAGAAAGCCACAATACGTAGATTTGAAAGTTACGAAGAAGTTTTTAACGCTATCCAAGCTGTAAGTTATGTTGCCAGGAAAATAGATATAAAAACTGGCTTTAACTACACATAATAGAATAAAAAAATACAAGTAGAAAAAAACATACATATCAGTAGTGACGCAGCTAAATTTCTATGAGAGAAAAATTAAGCTTAATGATGTAAGCATAGATTGTTAAACCCTTTCCAGTATTTCCTGAAATCTGTAACAAAACTTCATTATTTAGGGAAATAAGTTAAATAAATTAAAACTAAACATTTGAGAAAAGAGGTAAAACACCTGCAAATTTTATTTCAGAAGTTACCTTCTACAGCTAAATATGTATTCTCATACATTTGAAAAGTTGGTCTGTAGGTTTATATATATATAATATGTAATTGGTTTAGCATGTAAATGCATGATAGGTTAAACTTTTCTTTTAAATGTTTATAAAAATTCATGGAACAACAGATGTGTAGTTTCAGATCTTTTGTCATTCAGATCTGTAGTTTACCTAATATCAATGTTACGGCATTATACAGCTAAATTTTAATGCAAGCTAATATATTGTTAAAACTAATTAAATTAGATGTTAAAACTGTTGTTAGCTTTCGTTTTTTCAAAACTAAAAACTAAAACAAAATCACTTCACCTTTTTCATTTACGTATAAAAGACTATCGTTTCCATATACAAAGGGTAATTTTGAGAGGCTAAAGCTAAATTAAAAAAGTTTAAAATAGAATTAGTTGCTAAGCCACCTCCTAAGTTAAAACATCTTCTATACAGAGCTTTTGGTCCGGTTCCACAGGATGATCTAGCGGGAGTGTATGAAATTCCATATGAGAATGAAGGGGGGATATTAATTTTTATATCGGTATGACAGGTAGAAAGTTTAGGGTTAGAAAGAAAGAGCATGAATGTGACATAAAATTTGGTAGGGATAAGACTCCGTTATCAAGATTGTTTTTAAAGAGGGGGGTTAAAATTTGTTTTAAAGATAGTAAATTAGTGTTCATTTCAAGTTTATTCCGAAAATCAATCATCCGTGAATCCATAGAGATATATTCTAGGAGGGATAGGGTTTGTAATGATTCTTATTCTTATGACATTCCGAGTTTGTGGTTAGAATTACTTAATAAATATTTAGAGGGTGAATCTAATAGGGGGAGCCGCGGTGGCATTGGCTATTCACGATCATAGGGGGCGCAATATTTTGTGTTTTTGGGTTTTTAAATTATATTTATATCCAGTGTTATTTAGTTTTTTACTTTTATTAATATTAATTTTATACATATTAAATTTAATATATGATCAAAATATATTATATTTATATGCCGCGGTGGCAATGGCTATTCACGATCATAGGGGGCGCAATGTTTTGTGTTTTGGGTTTTTAAATTATATTTATATCCAGTGTCATTTAGTTTTCTACTGATTTTATGTGTTACGAATACGGTTCTTATGAATGAACCGAAACATGTCAACTTTTTAACTTAATTTTTATTTGTGACACCTGTTCTAAGTAAATAAATATGAAATGTTTTTTATACGTAATTAAATTAGATTTCCAGAAATCATCCGTAGGCGCCTGTGTATTGAATTCTTTGCGTTGCCACGTGTATCATTTTATATTTGTTCTATAAACAGTTATCAGTAAATTAAATGGCGTTCAGCATAAAAATGCATAACATATTTTTGAAAATGCTGTTAAGCTGTTTAAGCTCATTCTCAATTACCTGTACGAATTCTTTCGTGTATCACTGCATATCAACTATCGCATTTATGCACACAATATAGTTTGCATAAATGTAGAGAAAATGTGATATAAAGCGTACATCATAATTACAAATGCATCTCTTGCCATCAAAGGTATTATGCAACAATTCAGTTCATTTGCTTCGCACTTAACTAAATAAATATTGCTAAGATTTAACGTCTCGTAATTATGCATGAAATTGTTTAACATAATTAAAATAACAGTATTCTCTTTTATATTTTTTATGAAGGGGAAAAATTTGAGTGGCACTATAAATGAGTAAAAAATATTTTTTGTATCATATGTTCTACAAAACGTACATTTTAGTGAAGTTCGTAAATTCATATCAATTTAATTATGTTTGAAAGGGTTTAAAGTCATTAAAATTCATGTGGACCGATTTTTTTCTCATGGGCCGTAATGAAGCAAAAAACTTTTCACTATCCCTGTAAATAAATTAAGCATTCTACAAACTTCATTTAAAATAAAATTCGTGCTAGGGTAAATATAAATAGCATTCAAAAATTTCAATTCAATCCGAGTATATTTATGAGAGTTGGGACACAAACAGTCGAACACAAACGGAAATCATTAACAATTTTCAACTTTGTTGGAAATTGTTAATAATGAAACTTTATAGAAGAATGTTTTCTAATAGCCATACTTCGTATTGTTTAACTGTTATAATTTTAACACGATTACAATGCACGATTACAATTTACACGATGCATGATCGGTTAATAATCTGTTCCGTTTACGAACTAATAGGTTAACTGAGAGATTTTTTATATTCGGTTAACAGAGACATGTTCGGTTAACGAAGACCTCACAAACAATGATAAAATAAGCTTTGCTGTGTTTCAGATTTGCAAAGCTGTATTTAATACGTGCATAAATTTGACTTAGAAAATACACTGGTTTCCAAAAATTAAGGAAAAATCACAAAAATAGCGATAACTCGTTCAAAAAGAAAGCAATCCGTATGAAATTTGCATATATTGTTAAATAAAAGATACTGAATAAAAATATCAAATGCAAATTAGTGGCGCTGCAATCGCATTGTGTCATCCGTGAGGCATATAAAAATGCACGTTAGAGAGTAAGGCTGCAGTTGTCGCTGTGATAGTGATATTATAAATCTAGGATAGCCAATTAATTACAATGACCTCGAGGCATCATTTGCCTGCAAAACTACGATTTAGAGCTATTGGGAGATTAGAGGCAGGACAAAGTCAGGCAGAGGTGGCTAAATGACTAAATGTGAGTCCTTCGATGGTTCCTAGGCTTTAGTCCTTCGATGGTTCATAGGCTTTAGCAACAATTTCAAACCACTGGTTCGGGTTCAAGAAGGTTCAGCCTTAGACGGCCAAGGGTTTCGACAAACGCCGATGACCGATATTTGCGGTTATGTGTACCAAGGAATAGAACCGCAACCCCATCTCACCTTAGATTCTGCCTTGCTGCAGCCACTGGAAGGTTGGTGTCAATGTCTACTGTGCGTAGAAGGCTTCACGAAGGTAGACTTTACGCGAGGCGACCAGAAATTTATGTGCGGCTCACCTCACGTCACCGGAGGGAACGTTTGATGTGGGCACGTCAACATGCAGACTGGACGGTTGATCAATGGAGGCGTGTACTCTTCACGGATGAGTCCCGGTTTAGCCTCCAAAGCGATAGTACGCCTTGCTTGATTTGGAGAGAACAGGGAACAAGCTATCATCCATCAAACATTCGTGAAACAGAAACATACGGAAGAGGAAGTGTCTGCGTTTGGGGCGGTATCTCTTTGGGTGGACGCACAGACCTCCATGTCTTTCCACGTGGAACCGTGAATGCTCACGTCTATAGAGATGACATCCTTGATGCTTATGTGCGACCTTATGCCGGTGCAATAGGTAATGATTTCTTGTTACAGGACGACAATTCTAGACCGCACACGGCTCGCATAGTGGAAGATTATCTTCAGCACCAAACAATTCAGCGCATGGAATGACCAGCTCGATCACCGGACTTGAATCCCATCGAGCATGTTTGGGATGCTTTAGGGAGACGTTTCGCTGCTCTCAATCTCCCTCCTATGACCCTTGCCACGCTTACAACTGCTTTGGAAGAGCAATGGTTCTTACTTCCCAGCGAACTCATCGACCGCATAATTGACAGTATGACACATCGCTGTATGCGCTGTATTGCTACTAGGGGTGATCATACGGCTTATTAAAGGTACTTTTCCTATACCAAACTGGCAAACTGAATTTTGTTAATTTTATAATTATGCTATTTTTTGAAACACCATAATTGTCTGGTAATTTCTTTTCATGTTATTTTATACCTTACTATGCGGTGTATATTGTGTCTAAGTTTCATTAAAATCTACTTATAATATTTTGAAATATCGCTATTTTTGTGATTTTTCCTTAATTTTTGGAAACCAGTGTACTTTAGCAATTGTATACGTATAGTTAAATTAATTCATGAGCTATTGAGAGCCCAGGAGGTATATTTTATACATTACCCAAATTAGAAATAATAGATCAGAAAAATGAATTTTATATTTAGCGAAAAATGCCTTTTTAAAGAAACATTTTCAATTGTAAATTATTAATATTGTTTATAATTGGCTGGGAAATTCATTAACAAGAAATCCACAGTATTTTAATAATTTTTATTTTTGAAGGTACAAATTAATTAAGATAAATCTGACCATGTAAATATACATTAAGAAGTATTATTTTTTAAATCAAAAGGAAAAAAATAGATCTATACTGGAAGATTTCATTAATCATTAATTACCTTTAACGTTTGATTTTACCATTCACGTCGTCTTACGAATGTTTCGTATTCCTGAATTTTTACAAGTGTTACTTTTAAGTATTTTGAAATCTTGTACTGAAATTTTTTAACCCTAAAAACATTGCTGAGTTCAATATTTATTATAAGTGCATAATAAGTTTAATAAATGCTCTTTTCGTATGCATAGAACGCTGAATTCCACGATACACAGAGAATTTTTCAACGATCCATTTGTTCCGCGATCACATCACGCTTTTATTGCGCACAAGTAATAAGTCCTTAAGTTTACTCATTAATAAAATATGCTTTTTATAAAAAATACTAACCGACTTAAAAAAAAAGTACTAAGCTTGGCGACAACTTGGCACTAACGCATATGAATGCATAGTTTTAATATGGTTATGACTTGAAAACGTTGCAACAATGAAAGATGATTTGCGACGAATCATTGTTTTTTTTATCAAATCCACATTTTGTTATTTAAAAACATTCTAGTCACCAGAATTTACTGAAATTAAAAGATCTAGTATCGGTGCAATTGTTATAGCCTGAAATTTTATTTGTTTACTGTACACACACATCTGACTTGTGTGCTCGACATGAAAGCCTGCAATTACCTGAAAAATGAACGCTTCTAATTGGATGACTGCTTCAAAAAGAGTTGGAATTTTCATGTTTTTATTTTTAATAAGTTCTAATCGCAAGTATTTGATAAAATTGAAATGGGACCATGTGGGCATCTTACACTTTCAAACAAAAAAAGTATTATTAAAATCGGTTCATATTTACGGAAGTTAAGAGTGAACAACAAATACATAGAGGTCGAAATCATAACATAATTCCTCCTTGAATTCGGTTAAAAAGCATTTTTTTCAAAGATTTCCGAATATTTTTTTATGCCAATTTTGACGTTTTCTACGTCATTTTAATATTTTTATGAGGAATACTTAAGAAATATGTCGATTTTTTTTTTTTTCATTTAGTTTACATAAATTTAATTTTTAACTAATAGCAAACTTAATCACGATTAATTTAATTAAAATTTATTGTTTTTTCAATAAAATAAAATATATATCCTTGAAAATTGTAGCAAATTTGTCAAAATTTTAAACGGAAATCCAATTATTAAATATCTTTCCAATTGAATGATATGAAGTTCTGTGTTTCATCAAAAACTTTCCTGAGAAACTCATTGGTATTATAACAGATGTAAATTTTCCATTTTTATTTTTGGGTGATGAAATTCCGGGCCAGGATTCGAACCAGGGATGTATTGGCCGAAGCCGCCAATGCTCTTCCAACTGAGCCATCTCAGACACGAACACTGGAGGACTATTTCACCCAATTAACCTCAACGAGCACTTAATCTGGTCTGATACTCTGGATCAGCTAAACAGAAACTCTCAACAACAGCTCTTTTTTCACCCAAAAATAAAAATGGAAAATTTACATCTGTTATAATTATTTTACCGATTAAATAATCGTGCTTAAAATTAATCCATTGGCATTATATTCATGGATGGACAACTTGATAAAATATAAGTAAATAAGGAGTTATCCCTCCGTATTATTGTTGAACTGAGTAATACAGAATTTGTTTTTTCTCGATAAAAACAAGTAAAAAACGATCATTCTTAGTCTTAGTGCAGAACTATCTTGAGGTAAGAGAACAAATTTTAGTATGATATATACAGGGTGCGTCATAAATACGTGCAAAGTTTAAAAATCCATAATTTAAGAAGTAATGTTCGTAATTTTTTTCGGTTCGCACGAAGATGATCAGATGGATTTCGGATTTTTATTCCATACATAATAAAAAATGATTCAAAAAATAATCAATAGAGGGCGCTCATACGTGATATTGTCACATGTTATGCAAATCAGGCAAACGCAAACAGACAGCTCCGTTTCTTCCAGGCGTCCTATTAAATTGTTTATCCTATCGAATGAAATAGAGCTTGCTTTTTTGCCTCTTTAATCCTTTCTGCGTGCGAAACTTTCACAATAAAATAGTTGTAGATTCACTATTCTTCTAGCCAAGTTTAACAACCAGTGCTCGATCTGATAACGGTAGTATGATACCGATATCGAATGACGAATCCATTTTCAGCCAGGTGTTTTATTGCTAATCTGATTTTCATAAAACGGCTCTTTATGACGCGTGAACGTCCTCTATCTGTCACTTTTGGAGTCTTTTTTATTATATATGGGGGAAAAATCCAAAATCCGTCTGATCATACTCACGCAAACCGAAAAATTTCCCGAGTTTTACTTCTTTTATTATATCTTTTTAATGTTCGCATGAATTTATGACGCACCCGGTACACAAAATAATGCATTTTTATTACAGATGTCTTCGTTCAAAATGAGCATTGACATTTATCTTTATTTTGATTCTGGTGCAAATCTCCGTAATTAAGCTCTTGGAGACATTTTTATTTCCCAAATGCGTAATGAACAGCCCATTAAATTATTTAAATACTCAAGGGCGTACTTTTAGTTATCCATTAATCTTAATTATAAAAATACAAAAAAAAAAAAATCACTAGTTTGTAACTGTTGTGTAATGACATATTAAGCACCTAAGAGAGTAATTTTTGATAATGATGTAAACTGTATTATAAAAAAAACTACAATAATGAAATTCCGCATATATCTAAGACATTAATTTAATTTCCTAATTACGTATACAAAAGAGTATGGTAAAAGGAAGGGGATTTTTTTTTTATATTTTCGATTTGAAATAATTTATTTTATACATTAAAAATAATTATTTAAAATAATAAAACATATTTCAATTCTTAATGGCCAATCGCATTGAAAACTGTTATTTGGTATTTTTATTTTCTTCTATCTTCAATAGAAGAAAGTATTGTAACCGAAATTTTTTTCGACTTCCGGTTTTCGACGGATTTACACGTTTTACTAGTTGGTCCTCCCTGAATTTGAAAAATATCCGCCGGAAGGGGGCTCTGCAATCGCGATTTATGTGCCATTTTCAATATTGTACCGACCAAAAGTATATGAAGTTATGTATCGAATTGAACCAAATTTTTTGTGTATCTGTTTGACTATGGCTAGTTTTTCCTCCCTGAATTTGAAAAAAATCCGTACGAAGGGGGCTCTGCAATCGCGATTTTTGTGCCATTTTCAATATTGCACCGACCAAAAGTACATGAAGTTATGCATCGAATTGAAAGAAAATTTTTGTGTAAGTGTATGTCTAGTTGGATCGCTCTGAATCTGAAAAAAATCCGCCGGAAGGGGGCGCTGCAATATCGAATTTTATGCCATTTTCAATATTGTGTATGAAGATAGTTCTAGAACTGAACTAAACATTTTGTATACGATTATTTTTTGGTAAGGCAAGTAGGTCCTCCCTGAATTTGAAAAAAATCTGCCTATCATTCTATTGTCCATCGGCTCGTGCAGAGACGGAAATTCGTTTTTACTCCGATAAACTCATTGAAGCAGAAATTTAAGATGAAAATCAAAGTTGGTAGGGTATTGAATTAAAATTATTAAAGCATTAAAATGAGTAACTTTTTTTTAATATTAAAATATATGTATGAGATAGAAGAAAGTTTTGGGATTGGCACATCCAACTAGTTTGTATAAGTGTTTGGCTAAGACTAGTTGGTCCTCCCTGAATTTGAACAAAAGACTCCAGAAGGGTGGGATGATATAGCGATTTTAGTGCCATTTTCAACATTTTACCACAGAAAAGTGTATGAAGTTGTGCATAGAAATGAATGAAATTTTTAGTATAAGTGTTTGGCTATGGTCAGCAAACCCTCCCTGAATTCGAAATAAATCCGCCGGAAGGAGTCGCTATAATCAAGATGTTTGTGCCATTTTCATTATTACCATCAAAAAGTTTATGAAGTTAAGAATAGAACTGAACTAATTTTTTTGTGTTTGATTATTTTTGAGTATGGCGAGTAGATCCTCCCTGAATTTGAAAAAAAAATAGCCTATCATTCTATTGTTCACCGGCTCGTGCAGACACGGAAACTCGTTTTTACTCCGATTAATTGACTGAAGCAGAAGTTTAAGATGAAAATCATGCTTTGTGGATTAGTGAATTAATAATATTAACGCATTAACATGTGTAATTAAAATTTGACATATTAAAATGTACATATGAGATAGAAGAAAGTTTTGGGATTGGCGTTTCTTTTAATATTTAACATCTAATATATTGGTTTATATAAGATATAATAAATTATTAAATATCCGTAACCGAATCTACTGCAAAGATTCGAGTGAATCAAAAATAATATCAGCTACAATGAGCTTGAATATAAATTTCGGTAATATAATAGTCTTTTCTTTAAGAAAAAAGAAAAAAAAAACATTGTACAGAAATGTATCTGATAAATGATTCTAAATGAGAGAAATACATAATAAAAGTTTGCGCAATATTTTGCCAAGAACGAAGATGGTTTTAGCTACGTTTATCGTACGCAGGCGCAAATCCGATTATTAACATTTTTTAAAACTTTCTAGTCTCATTTTTCATCATTCACGTGTTAAATCGAAAAATAATGCTTCAATTATCAAATTAAATGCCTTTGGTTAGAATATTATTTGAATTTTTGCCTTTTTTGTTTTCATTTGTTTTATTTTTAAAAAATTGAAATGAGTGAAAGTCATGTATTTTAAATATTTGTTTTAAAAAATGAAGTTATGTATTATAAATAAGAAGAGTTAAAGTGTTAGATTTACAATTAAGTTAACGTAATTCGGGAAAAGTCGGTTTGAACAACATTTGGCGATTTATCCACTACTCATGGATAACATAACTGTAAGATTTCTTGACCAATATAAGCATTTGTTTATCGAAATACTAAACAAGAAAACTGAATTACGAATGAAAGTAAAATGATGCAATGCATATCATACACTGTCTGGCCAAAGGTTGATTGCTATTTTAAACGTTTTGTTAAATATTTAGAAAAATACATGAAGAATTATCTCGAAACTCCAAGTGTGTAAACACAATATTACTGGTCATAGATTTCCGTGAAGATTTTTTTCCCGAAATTCCATACGGGATCGTCAACAAAAAGAAACAAGTTGGAAATTGCACTTGAACGTAGCAAATGAGGTGCGTTCGTACGATAACGAAGTTTTAAATATATTTAGATCTTGCTGATATAGTAGTCGAAATCTTTACGTTTCTGTAAATATGCAAGAAGTAATTTTTATTACACATCAGCAACGTATATCTTATTCATAAAATGTAAAATAGTTGAATATATTCAAACACGCCGCAAACAATGTTTCCCCGTATAGCATTATATAGTGGAATACTTTTGTGTGGCCCTGTAATTTAATAATAAAAATTCTTTGCATGACAGATTGTACAGAATGCATATTTTAGTATATATTTCATAGATTCATGCCAATTCTATTATGTTCGAATGAGTGTAACATCATTAAGATGCATTTGAAACTTTTTCCCCATTGACCGTAATGTAACGGAATCCTTTTGATTGTCCCTGTAATTGATCTATCCATCCGATTTTCATAACATTTGAAATGACTCGACAAAATTACGCAATAATTATATGTTTTAAATTTCAAACGATTAAAATGCATTTAAAACTTTTTTCCCTATTGACTGTAATGTAACGGAATACTTTTGATTGTCCCTGTATTTGATCTATCCATCCGATTTTCATAAAATTTGAAATGACTCGACAAAATTATGTTATAATTATGTATTTTAAATTTCAAACGATACGGTTTGGTAGTTTTTGCGTTGTTATATGCGGACAGACGGACGGACAGACAGATAGACGGACAGACAGACGGACAGACGGACGGACTGAGCGACAACAATAGGTACTACGTATTTACATAATTACGAACGCACCTAAAAAGCAAATATCTTTTCGATATCCCTGTCAAAACTAATGTAGCAAAACCGTCCAAACTCTAGACTGTGACTGAAAGTCTTATGTTAATAAACTATGTTCCTTTTTAATGCTGATAGCATGTATACTGGTAGAAAAATTAAGATTTTTTATAAAAACAGTCCCAATTTTTGAAACTTTTTTTGCTTATAATTTGCAGAGTTCTTAATGTATAATAATGTTCTCTTTTGAAATTATGACAAACAATATTGTACATAATACCCTGCAATCAGAATTAAAAAATATTAAAAATTGTATGAAAACTGATGAAATTGAGCAGAGTTGTATGAAAATTGGGCAGATTTACCAAATAGTTTTCCTTTACGCATGCGTAAACGCTATCAAAATTTCATTAGCATATTTTGTTAGATAAATGTATAGAAAGCATATGTAATAGTCTCAAAAACATAATTTGGAAATTGTGAAAGTGATCGTCGGTAGAAAAACTCAAAATCCATTGTTTTCAAAATGAAGCAAAAAATAGGGGTTGTATCCAAATATAGAAGTACATGCCATATTATGTATTCTATTTTGACACTAATCAATGGCTATAATGGATGAATGGATAAATAAATGGACACAAATCATCGGAGCTGCTCATATATTTCCTTCATTTTGGGAATAACGGATTTTAAGATTATTCTACCGACGATCTCTTTCAGAATTCTCAAGTTTTGTTTTTGAGACATTATTCGCATAAAAGTGAACACAGGTTATGACAATAATCCACTTAATCATAAACTAGAGTTTGGATGCTTTTGCTACATTAGTTTTGACAGGGTTATCGAAAAGATTTTAATTATTTTTCAATTTGTTGACGGTCACTATGGAGTTTCAGGGAAATGTATGACCTGTACTATTAGGTTTATATACTTGGAATTTCAGGATAATTGCTTATGTATTTTTCTAGATATTTAATAAAATGTCTAATATCGGAAGTGCCCGGTCACCTTTGGCCATATAGTGTAGGGTGTAAAAGAGAGTAAACTGTGTAATAGGGGCGGCTAGTTTGTGTAAAAGGCTTGAAATTTTTAAACTAACATGTATAGTAATTGGATAGGAAAAAAACCAATGAGAACGAAACAAATACAATAAGAAAGCTTGTATAAAAATACATATTTACAAAGTGTAACTCGCTGCTTGCACCATCTGGGCAGGAAAAAAAAATGAATGAAAAAAGAGGTAGGTGAAAGTTTCCCGCTAAAATAAAACCACTGCTGTTAATAATCAATATATCTACCATATTTATACATCACATGGAATGTATGATGTGGAATACCATTTACCAATTTCTGAAAGACAGTAGTATCAATATTATCCCAGGCTTCAATGTTGGCAACATCCAATTATGTCGTAGAATAAAACTGTCTGTCATTGGCATATACAGGTCTACTGAGGTAACCAGACACATTTTCTGGAGGGTTTTTTAAGCCCACAAGATGCATCATGCCATGACATGCACGCAATTATCCGAAAAGTATTCCTAGGAGAGATTCGCAAAGATTATAGGGGCATTGTTCCGTTGAAAATTATAACTTAGGTCACCAGCTCTCTCCATAAATGTCAAAAAGTTGGTGTCTAACATTTCCTGTTAATTGACAGCCATTCAACGTCAAACAGTTCAAGTCTGTGGCAGAACTGAAGGCCTCTATTACTGAGCCCGGGACTATTCTGATGCTATGGTCTTCGAGAGATTGATACATGAAATTTCCCATCATATATTCGAAGTCATGTATAACCATTTCGAATATAATGACTATTTACACTAGTGGCTTTATTTCAGCGGGACACTGTTTCACCCTTCTTTTTTATGCATTCATTTTTTTCTGACCAAGTGAGGCATGGCGTGATCTACTCTTTGTAAATATGCATTTCTATATCGACTTCCTTAAAAGATTTGTTCCGTTCTCGTGGAATTGTTTCGTGTCCAATTACGGTACAAAATCACTGTTTTTTTTTCGGTGGGACACAATATACAGGGTGATTCAAAATAAGGTGGACAAACTGATATGACAAACCCGGCATACGACAAGGATAAAAAATCATATAGGAACATAGGGCCTCTAGCCAGTTAATGAGTCACAAATTCAGGGTGTTTCTTCCTAACTCAGTTTGGGTTGACGGTAATATATTTCAGAAAACTGAAGTACATTATAATAAAAGAATTAACAAACATTATCATCTTTGTTTTAAATGTTGTAACACCAAACAAAAGTGGTAGAAGTTTGCATTATGCGCACCTGCAATAAGCGCTTGGCACCTCACATTTTGGACTATGATAATTAGTTTATACGGTATCATCGATTGCTTGAGCAATACGTTTTTCCAGATCTTTTCGTAACGTCATCACATTTCACACAAAATAAGGTACATATAGTTGCAGTTTTATTACAATATTTTTATTTTCCTTGGACTTATTACTTTAAAACTGGCCGTATCTAAAATGAAACACCCTGTATTTCTGACACAATAAGCAGTTTGCGACCCTATGTTCCTATATGATTTTTTATCCATGCTGTATGCCTGTTTTGTCATATCATTTTGTCCACTTTTTTTAATCACCCTGTATATACCTAGATATTTTTATATCATAGTATCACTAGATATTTGACATCATGATCCTATATTTCATATTCTTCAAGAAGGCAAAAAGTTCTGCGTTACAAACTTATAACCGGTGGAAGATGTAGTTGAACTGGTAGTGATATATTTTTCAGGCAAAACAAATTATAAGACTTTAAGAAAGCGTAAATAAACACGCACATTTTAAAAATAGTTTGTACAGCGACAGTTTTGATTCTAGAGTGACAGCCACGTATTTTATTGTGAAAATCATCCTCAGTTTTAAACTGTTTGTAAATTTACGAAGTTAAAAAAATACAAAGTAAAAACATTAGAAACTAAAAGAATTTTAATATAAAATATTTTGTGATACCGAGAAAATTGATGATTTTATTTAATGTTTAAGTATGCTATTTCTACTGCACTGTAAATTAAAAAGTAACAACCTACGAAAATGTATAAAATGTAAGACTTATCTAGAGTAATATATACGAATATATAGTAATATATACTATGAAAACTGTTTAAGAACGTTTCTGAAAGTTAGTGGAAGCACCAGAATCTCCATTAATATATACAGGGAGTTTCAAAAATGACCGGTATATTATTAAAATCAATAACACCTAAACAGGCAGCGATAGAAATGCACCGTTTGTTGCAATATGCTTGGGACAACAGTAAATTTTCAGGTAGACAAGCTTTCGAAATTAATTACAATTTCCAACAACAGATTGCGCTGCAGTCTGGAAAAATCTAAAGTACTATATTTTTCATATATCCAACATGCGCAGCAATAATATGGCATAGTCTCTGAACTAAATTATCAGAAACCTTTGTAAACGTGTCAGGTGATATGGCTTTACATGCAGAAGAGCTGTACTGCTTCAGTTGTTCATTTGTTTCTGGATTGTGATGGTACACTTGCTCTTTCAAATCAAAACCCCTCTTTTCTAAGGAATAAATCATTTTTCATAGAACTTGCAATCTGTGAACAACACACACTTACAGCAGACAGACGACTTACAGAATGGTGAACTCACAGACTGCGTTTTCTTCTGTATCTTTCAAATCGCCTGCAGCGCCATTTGTTGTTGAAACTTGTAATTAGTTTCGAATGTTTGACTGTCAGAAAATTTATTATTGTCCCAAGCATATTGCAACAAATGGTGTATTTCTATCGCTGTCCGCTTATTTTTTATTGATTTTTCAAATATACCGGTCATTTTTGAAACACCCTGTATGATTCTTAAAGTTCAAAAATGTATTTGTTTCTGAGATTCCTAATGATAAAGGAAACAATTTGAAATCGCGGGTAATCCAAAGGATGTTATTGTCTGTTTTCATTCATGGATACATCATGTTGTAATATTGAACGAAAAATGAGCCTTTTCTTACAGTGCATTAACTAAAGAAACGATTTTCCATAGCTAAAAATTGAATTAATAGTTATAATGCAGATTTTAAATATTTTCTACAGTATGCATACAGCAGGTCTGGAAGAGAGGGCCAAAAGTTTAAAACTTTAGAACTTTTTAGAACTTTTTAAAGATTGAAAAAAAAAATTCTTAAAGTGCATATAGAAGATATATTTATGCATATTTAAATATATAACTAATAATATTTTGGGCAAAAAATGATTAAAAATTTAAAACCAGAAGTAAAAAACAAAATTTAATTTAAAAATGAGAGATGGCCTTCTTCGGTAGTTGTCGAGGAACGATGGTGATAAAAAAAATGAGTTTAATCAAAATAGCAAAATAAATATATAAATAATGCAATTTATATAGTTAATCGTGAAAAAAGACTACGATCATTTATAAAAAAAAAAATCACGACAAATAAATAAATAAACAGTAATAATCAAAATTTGAAGTATAATTTCAATATTTAACTTTTAAAAAAATTTACCACATTTTTGGCAAATGTTTCGATAGTTTGTATAATTTACATTAAAAGCACTTCAGGCACCTTATGTATTGTATACAGAGATTATTTTTGGCTGTGGTATTATACTGTTCTCCTTAACTACGGCAATGATCCTCTATTATTATTATTATTATTTATTATTTATTATTATTATTATTATTATTATTATTATTATTATTATTATTATTATTATTGTTTCGGAATCCATAGAATCTGATAATTTAAATGTATTTCATCTACTTCGCTATTGGAAGTGTTTCTTTTTCTTTTTTTCCATTTCTGTTTTTAATAGGATATTTTTTCAAAATTTTATTTTATTAACTTTCTGCCTTCTTGAAATGAAGGGTTCCAATGAAGGTTTTCAATTTCCCTGAAAGAAAAAAAATATTATAATAATAATCAAAATATTTATATTAGCTAAAGTTAATACACACACACACACACACACACACACACATATATATATATATATATATATATATATATATATATATATATATATATATCAATTAATATAATTAAAAATATAACAGCTGTAGTATTATTTTAAATTTAATTTTATTTAGTTAAAAGCCTCACCTTGTATAATTTTGAAATATTTATTAAAGAAGGCCTTTTCTAAAATTGAAGGATCGATATTCACCCAACTTCAAGCATCACTACGCCATTGTATGTTTGTATTAGGGTTTGAAATAAAAATTGGATTATATATGAGTACTTAAAAGTACGTATAATAAATATATAGGGGGAACTGGGGGACATTGATACAGCTTTAAAAAAAAAAAAAATGGTAAAAAGCAGAAATTTCAAGTTATTTTTCTATGTGATGTCAGCAAAACCTGTGTAGTGTGTTATAAAAATATCCAATCGTTGTTTTATATATTATTTTAGCCTGTGATTTAAAAAAAATAAAAAAAAGTAATTTGCATCAATGTGCCTCATCCCTGGGGCAGATTGATACACTTTGATACGTCTGGGAAAAATGGAGACAAAATAACACCAATGCATATTTTTCATAGAAAAATAGTTAGCAAACCATTTTATATATTTTTATAGACATTAAAATCGCACACAATTTATTTGTAAGCGATATTAAAGCAATCAAAATGAAATTTATAATGACCTGATGTTCTGGCTGTTCTTTGTCTGTTTGTTGGCTGTGGTAACTTTGTCATATCTGGTACTTTAACACCAGAATTATCTTCTTTCTTAGAAAAGGTGAAAGAATTACCAGATTTTCTGTTTATATAAATCGGAACATAAAACAGAAAATAAAGGATAATTATATTGAAAATTATGTTTATTATATAATTATCCTGTACTGTTCTGCAGCTTGTTTCTCTTACTTAACATTTCTCATGTCGATAATACTTTTTTCTTTGGATAATCGATATAAATTTGAGATTTGCCAGGTTGCCGTCCATTTCTTTTGTTAATTCTACTAGCACTAGATATTGTGTAAGTTTGTACGTCTTCTATTTGCAAAAATTCTATAAAATGTTCTAATATAAAGAAATTAGAGCTATTTCACTTAAATAAAAACTAATAGTAGAAATTGTTGACGAAAAATGGCTGAATTAAGGAGTGTATGGTAAAAACAAATAAAAGGTAATGAAAAAATGAACTAGAAAAGGATTTAGGTTGTATCAATGTGCCCCGAAAAAAAGACTGTATCAATGTGCCCCATACAGCCATTTTAAATAAAATGAGTCGCAAATCCAACCCTTCATAATTTATCTAACAATAAAGAATGAGGAACAGATAAAGAGTAGCTTTAATTGCTAGGGAGGGTATTTTTTTCGGTTGAAAATACTGGAACAGTTGTATAATAAAATTTAAATTGTACAACTCAAATTTACTTTTGACTTACAAAAACAATTAATCACCCATCCAATTTCATCAAACTATTGAATCATTCCAAAACTTTCTGTATGTAGCTAATTTCACTAGTATCACCTTTTGAAGCTGTTGTGAAACTTCCTGTAATGACCCTGTGTGCTGTACAGGGGTAGTATCAATGTGCCCCAGTTACCCCTATCTAACTTATTTACAGCAAATCTTTCAAATGTCCAACTCAACAGAAATATTACGCCGCTAAATTAAATAAATATTAAAGTTACGCTTTTTTTATAATAGAGAAACACGATTGCCCTTTGTAAAGCATGAACTTCTTGAACTTGAAATATTTAGACAGGCAATCTCTCCAATATAACCAATTATCCTAGTGTTGCTTAATGCGATACCCATAAAAGTACTTCATGAAGCTGTTTTAAAAAACGATTGACCAGTCGACTTAATCTGTTTGACAGCCATTCTCCATGTTATCTGAAACCTTTGGTGCTGAAATAAAAACAAATCATAAGTATTAATCAACGTAAATGGAAAATTGTAATTTTAATCAGAAATATTTTTCGAGATACAGTGTATACTTTTTTTATATTTTGAGAAGATTTTTGTAACGGTGTAACAAAAGTACTTCATTTTGTGGAGATTAGATAAAAGATTATTAGTTTTTTTTTTTTTGCTTATTTGCATATTGCAAGATGTTAAATAATATGTTAAGTGAGATTAAAATGAAAATGGCTGCGACTTTTCCGTTGAGATCCATGATATTAAAATTTAATTTTATTTATTGACATTTCTCTGATCTACTTAAATTTCTGTGTGTAAATATTAGTGCTCGCGATAGGATACGTATAGCAGCTATACGTTTAAACGATATACGTATATTCGTATAATACGTTTTTCTGCTATACGGATACTTACGAATATACGTTTGAACGTATCCGGATACGTATAAGGCGTATCTGTTAAACGTATATTTTAGAATACGTATATTTTAGAATACGTATATTTAATGAATACGTATATTCCACGTATCGTATCTAATTTAAATATTGGACTTCATCAGTCTTATGTCACTGAATGAAGAATAATTTGGAAATCGGTGGCGTTACCACAGGAATCCGTATAGTATGTCTTATATGGGTGGTTCTCAAAATAGGGGACAATTTCAAAAATGAAATCTTAAAAAAATTACTGTTAGCAAAATTTCTGAAAACAATATGTGTTGTTAATATAGTATTAAGTATACTTTACATGTAGTCAGCAGAGCTAAATATTTAAAAATTAACTTAAAAAAATAATTAGTATTTTTGAGCCATGCTAATGACAAAACAAATTGCATGGAATAAATATATTAAGAAATTTTTATTTTCTTCCTGTTTAAATATTTTTTTCTACGTTTATTAGCCTTCCTTTCCAACAAATAGTTTCCATTTTTACATATATACATATAAGGAGAATAAAAACATTACCAAAGAGCAAACTTTGTTTACATGAACAACATTCTGACACTAACAGTGTAAGAAGCTGTCTTAGTGATTTTCTGACAGATTTAATGTATATTATAGGGATAATAATAAGTAATACCTAAATTTATATGTAAAATTAAACTTTAAAAAGGATACAATATAAGTACTGGTTACATTTATGCACATAGGAGTCCTTAGCATGGACAGAAAAACCATGCTAATGACACTGATATCTGTCCATGCTAATGACAAATTTTAATTTAAATAAGATTATGAGCCATAATATAATCACAATGCAATAGTCCTTTCTGGGGCTTTTTAAAACACAAAAGTTCTATGCAAATAAGTAAAATAAAAATTTTAACTATAAAATAAACATGAAAATTATTATCCATTCTAATGACATACAATTGATGTACTCGCCTAATATTCAACTTCTATTCTTAAAATACAATACATGCTTCTATTTTCAGGCTGGAATAAAATGGCTATTTGTTGCCATGGAGAAACTTTATATTTTCAAAGTATTTTCATATGTGAAAATGAAATTTTGATTAATAAACAGCTGTTATAGTATGACCTTGTTTTGAAAACAGAATATGGAGGACAAACTTTAATTCTCTTTTTATATACTATAATTTTATTTTTAAAAAGAAATTTATTGGATAAATCCTCTCCTTGATTATTTTAAAGAAAGAATAACATTTGTTTTATTTTATAAACATGATATTAACTCTTGAAAAAGCTAGTATATATATGGCACAGCTGCTGTGGACATCCATGCTAATGACATTTTGAACATTTATTCTGTTATTTTAAGGTGTTTTTAACCTTTACGCAGGGGCTCGCTCAGTGTCTACCTGAGAATACATGTAAGCCCGGACAGATGCTGTCACAGCCCCTCCGTAAAGGTTAACTAAAAAGTGAGTAATTCTTGAGTGCAAATAATGAATAATATTAAGACAAACATATCTAAGTATAAAAACATGACAGAAAACCTCTCAATTTTTTTGTATGCTGAAAGACATAAATTGTCCCCTATTTTGAGAATCACCCATATATACAAGATCAAGCAATGAAAAGCGTATATTTTTTAAAACAGTTTGCAAAAATTTCACAAAATATCAGACTCCTGATTGGCCAAACTCGTTTCACTAACAGTGAAATGTCTATTTTCAAAATAGCGAGTTATTACCGTGAATTGCAAAAGTATTTTGCAACATTGTACTTTGAATTTAATTAGATTTTTTTATTCATCTCAAGGTAATGAGCTCAGATATCCCTTTATTTTACATTTTGTGTAGGTAATGTATACAAATTGTATCCATTCTAAATAACCAGCAAAATTAAACACTTTTTGAGGAAAGAATGAGAGTATAAATGTTTCAGATTTATTGTGAAGTCTTGTTAAATTTAGTTTTTTCTTTTTAATTATTTAAAACAATATTAAATGTAAAACAATTTTTTGTCCTTATTTTACAGGCAAATATAGGAATGAGAATCTTTCGCCTTTTGGTAGTTTTCCTATAAATATTATCCAAATGCCCCCTCCTCAAAATCTCCCTAAAAAAAACCCCTAAGCAAAATTTAAATTCTTTAATTATTCTCTCAAGTTTACTTTTTATTTTTTTTTTGTTATATTGCAACAATATTTTATCAATTATCTAAGCCCCCCTCCAAATCTACTTATTTTTATTTTATAATATTTTGCTTAAACGCATAGCTCAAAAACTAAATAAATATACATATATTTTTCTTTATGGTGAATTTAATAAATAATACAACTAATGATTAAGGTAACATATGAAAAAGATAATAAAAACATGTAATTTTTTTTCCCTTGTGTTCACATGTTATGTTTTCCTTACGTGTTTACAACTGCTCTTTCGTTGGGGCACATATGATTTCTTTTTTTTTTTTTTTTTTTGAATTCAATAAATTATTAAGAAAAATAAGAAGAACTGTAAACTTAATTTTAAAAAAATACCATGCGTAAAAATAAGTTCTGTTTACTATATAGAGTAGTTTTAAAGTTTTTAGTAGTTATAAAGATTTAGAAATTCTTTATTACACTCAAGATTGCACCCAAGCGTAAATGCTATTCTTTTCATGGAGCTAATATTTTCTAATAATGTATAATGAATTTTCATTTTTTAAATCTTGACGTTCTCACCAAAACATACATAGAATCACTTCATATCAAGCATTAACTGAATTTGTAGTTTGATGAAAATCCGTGCATTAATTTTAGAGATAGAGCTATTGCAGAAATCGTGAATAAAATATAGCAAAGTAGAGCCACCTGTTGAACGATTTACATACAAAACTAGTCAGCAACAATTTCTACAAGGGACTACTTGAATATATAGGGGAGACTGGGATGCATGTGAACAGTTCACATAAACATAGCTTTATGTCATAACTGGGTTAATTTCTATAAGCAAAACTACTCTATATAGTAAACATAACTTTTTTTTACGCATGGTATTTTTTAAAAATTAACTTTACAGTTCTTCTTACTTTTCTTAATAGTTTATTGCATTCAAAAACAAAAAAAATGTTCATATGTGCCCCAACGAAAAAGCATTTGTAAACACATAAGGAAAACATGTGAACACAAGGAAAAAAAAAATTAACATGTTTTTATTATCTTTTTCATATGTTACCTTAATCATTAAATGTATTATTTATTAAATTCACCACAAAGAAAAATATATGTATATTTATTTAGTTTCTGAGTTATATGTTTAAGCAAAATATTATAAAATAAAAATAAGTAGATTTGGAGGGGGAGGGGGGTTAGATAATTGATAAAATACTGTTGCAATATAACCAAAAAAAAAAAAAAAAAAAAAAAAAAAAAAAGAAGAAGTAAACTTGAGAAAATAATTAAAGAATTTAAATTTTGCTTGGGGCTTTTTTTTAGGGAGATTTTAGGGAGGGGGCATTTGGATAATACTTATAGGAAAACTACCAAAAGGCGATTCTCATTCCTATATTTGCCTTATTTACCTGTAAATTAAGGATAAAAATTGTTTTACATTTATAAGCTTCCTCCAAATTTAATTTCTTTTGCTTTTAAAAGAAAGGGAGGAGTCAATAATAGAGATTTCATGGTAGTTAAAAGTTTAAAAATTTTATTTTCTTAATATATATATCTATTTTCAAAACACAAAATAAAATAGCTGTTTTAGAAATGGAAGTAAAATAATACTACAAGTTTGCAACAAATGAAACAGAAAAATTTGCAAAGTTGTTAAACGTAATATTTTTTGCATTAATGATGCATAAAAAATAGTATTGAAAACTGTTAAATAAAATAATGTATATCATTTATTGCAATTTAGAAAACATGAAATTTATTTAAGTTACAATTGAACGTAAAGAGCTTGTTGCTTTTTATGTATTTGCTGACAGTTGTGTTTGTAGAAGTTTCTATTACACAAAATCAACTTCATATGAGAGAAATGTCTTCAATTTCTATAAAAATATAGATAATAAAGCTGGCATTATTTGCACGAAGTTAACTAAAAGGAATTGAATCACTGAATGAGTATTGGGCAATTTAATGACATATTCAGATCTGCCCTGACTAGACTCTTCATAAGTGTCCCACATTCCCACAAGAGTTAAAATGGCAAATCCTTAGCATTTCTCAATTTTAAAAATAAAAAATATCATAAATATTTATTAGTATCCATAGTATACGTTAAAGAAAGAAAAAAAGAATAAATAAATAAAATGATTCTTTTATCAAGCTGCAGATTTCACTTTTAAGTACAGTAAGCAGATTTTGGCTCCTGGGAACAAACAAAATGTCGAAGAGATTCAAAAATTTTTTTCCATATGTCTATAGGTGCTCCCATTTTTGATAATTTTTTGAAATAAAAAAAACATATAATAACTAGTGAAAATGGCAATGTTCTCATATGCCCCATTTTCATATGTGCCCTAGTCTCCCCCATATATGTTACTTAATTCTGTGTATTAGGTCTTGAGATAGAAAACCCAGAAAATCCATGTCACATACAGACAGACAAAGTACAAAGGACAAACAAATAAACTGCCCGGCAGATATTTTGTAAAAAGATGTTTTTCAGACTCTCTTCCCCTTAAAACGTGTAAACCCGTCGAAAGTATTCCCGAATCCAATACTTTCTTCTTCTAAAGATACAAGAAAATATAAAAAACTAAGTACTGCGTCGCAGATTTTCCAAAGATTAGTTTGATTCTACCCACAACTAATGTAAGACATTTTATAATAAATAACTTAGTTTTTTGGAAAAAAAAAAAAAAAACCAAAATCTAAACTGAGGAAGTATTCAGATTTTTTTAAGTACCTGCATAACAAGTAGTAGTTAAGTAAACACATCGTAGTTCCTTGAACAAAGAATCGCGATGGGGATACTCTACCGGATATTTCTCAATATCTCTAATCCACAAAAAAATATTGAAACATCAAATTTCATACATTGAATGAAAAACGTTTAAACGTTTATACGTTTAACCGCTTGGGTAAAATCCGTATATACGATGTACCGTATATGCTGTTTCGTGTAATACGTATAACTGCCGATGCCGAATTATACGTATAGCAAATGCGTATTTCGTATAATACGTATTATACGTATACTCGTATAAACGTATAATCGGGAGCTCTAGTAAATATATATAAAAAATAACGCTTTATTGGATAGATAATAATAGTATTTCCGTACATGTTTTTACTCTGTTTACTACAAGTTTTATTTATGTATGACTCTTAAATTTCGGCTGATTTCGGTTTTTTATAACTTACTTTATATACTTATTTTTTAAAATATAAATCATTAATACTTTCTCTAATTTGTAACAATGTATTATTTCCTAAAAACCTTCATATATATTTATTTAAAACGATAAAATATACTTGATTATTCCGCTAAAACATTACCGTATAAAAATCATTGCTCATAATTGGAGGTAACAACATATTAAATACGAAAAGTTAATCGTATGTCATAACTAAGTTCTGCATAGTTTTCAAGAAAGTCTTTATTACATGAATAACAATTATGAAAATTTAAAACTGAAAACGAAATTACGTTCTTAATTAATTAGAATGGTTTCTCAAGCAGAAAATTAGACAGCATAATTGGTTTTAATTATTACACTCATTTTTCATTTTAAAAAGAAGTACATAAAAAGTATTTTTTAATTAAAAGAGAGTGAAAAATATTTTTGCTTTATATTTTTTAAAACATATTTCGCTATTTTGAAAGTAGGGGTCACTGTATAACTTAATGATGAAGTGAAGTATGAAACAGTTTTATAATTTACATTATCCATATATAGTATAATAGGTTAACAACTTTTTAAATCCCTATTATATTCAGTTCATACTATGCACGTTATCGATAATCGATATAAAGTCCTACGTACAGAAAATAAATTTGAAAAAAGTTTTTATATGACAATATTAATCGATCTCATAAATTTAGTAAATTACTTCAAAGTTTCGAATAAGAACAAATTATGTTTTTTATGTAATTACTACCTGCAAGCAGTCGATATAGTTACATTTAAATATTTGGAGGAATTGCTTCCAAAGTTTCTTTTATAATTTCAAGGAATATTTATATGAGATATCTATTATATTTCTAAATGTATTTATTTATTTAAAGCAGTTTAATATTATATTCATTTTATTCTATTTAATTTTATTCGTCATTCGTCCTTTTAAACTCGAAAATTCTTAACTGTACAAATTTATTCTTATTAGCACATTTAAAGCAATTCAAAATTCTTCTATTCATAGTACTTTTTGATCCGTCGAGTCGGAGCTATGATGGAAATTTATTCTTAAGCTGTAGCAGTATTCATTCATTTTTGTATGTCATACATAAAATAGAAAAAAAATAAAGTAAAATCGTTTGCGCCTTACTTGTATATTTGATGTTTATTTATTTACTCTATATGTAAAGAAATCGTACATTTACGATATTGCCAGTGTTTCATTTATTTTAATATTTTTATTCATTAATTGTATTGCGTATTTGTAAAAATTAATTGTGGCGAGACAATAAAAACAGGAACTGTTATTTGAACGAATTTCTAAGGAAATTGATATCTTTCATTTAAAATTACAGATTTCCAATTCGGATGAGCAAGCTAAAATTACAACTTTGAAATCGAAAATATCGGCGTGTGAACAAACGCTTACACAGAAACTTACAATGAACGGAAATTATTATAATTTGGATAGATTTTTGAAACATCAGGAAGTTATTTGTGATTTGTTAATCGATTTAGAGGCAAAAAAAGTTGATTCTCCAACTTCAAACGAATTTTTTAACCCCAAATATACAAAACTATTCGCATTTTAAGTTCTTAATTCGATCTTCCCTATTTCTTATGGTGATTCAGACAATTGGATTTCTTTTAAAGAAATATTTAAATCGACGATTTTGGAAAATGAAAAATTGCCTGATATTGAGAAATAAAATATTTGCATTCTTCTGTTCGCGTGAATTCTGCAAAATTAATTCGAGGATTCGCTCTGAGAGCAGCCAATTTAATTCTGTGTTGGAATTTGATAAATGAGTGGTGAAAATAAGAAGCAATTGGCTATAAGCCAAACAAACAAAATATATTCGATAAAGATTATCAAAGCTAGTAATTCAAAATCGTTGTTAGAATTATTAGATACATGTAATGAAGCAACTCGAGATGAAAAATTTTGGGGCTAGAATCTAATGTTTTGAGTGATTGAATTTGAATATATTTTTTAAAGAATAAGCTAGATCAGCCTTTCAAACAAAGATTATTGGTAGATAATAATAACATACTTGACTTGGGTCTTTTTCGGAAACGTGAAGCTCGAAGTGTAAAAGAATTGAAGTGCCATAAAGTTAAGTCTAAATTTATTTTTTCTAAAAGCACCTTAGGTGATAGTCGAGGCAAAACCACAGTAATGAACTGAAAATATGACCATGGGAAAAAACTTTTAAAGTTTTAATTTGTGTGGAAAATTACAATAGGTTTATAAACATAATTATATATAATTCGCCATATATTATCATATGCGTAAACAAAAGCTGTCAAAATATTCACAATTAAACAGGTTTTTATTTTATTTTTAAAAAGAAATCATGTTTATTCAAAATTTCCAGGTAAACTTTTCATTTTAAAGGATATAGTTGAACTTTCTTGAAAAATATATTCTTGAAATTTTTAAAGAGTTTTTTTTTTATATTTTTATTAAATTACTTTTATCATTTGTAATTTCAAGCAAAAGTTTTGAAATACATTTCTGGAACAAAAATTCCTTTCCAAATCTGTATTTTTTTCAATTTTTTTTTCAATTTCTTATGATTTCTCTAAGAGATATTTCTATATATTTCGGTGACATATTGAAAAAAAAAAAAACCTCAGCGTAATAATGTGAAAAAAAAAATTCCAAATCTAAATAGCGGTTCATGAGTATTTTCAAAAGGTATACAAGTTTAAATTTTTAAAGCTATTTATTGTTTTTTTTATTTCAAATTTTTTAAATGATTTTTGAAGTAATCATATAAAAACACACATTTTTGAAAAAAAAAATTAAATAAGTAAAATAAAATTTTGACAGCATTTTAGTAATGAGCTATAATTGCAAATAATAAAAACTTTTATGTATTCTTTATATTCTAAAACATTTCCATTTTTAATACAATTAAAAACATAAAATATTTAACTGTCTTAAAAAATCTCGTATAGAATTTCACGTGAAAAATAATTGAAAAAAAGTTAAATTTTATATTACGTTGCATTTAATGCTTCGTCTAAAAATATATATTTGTTTTGAAACAAACAAAAACAAAATGATACAATTCAGAAAATATTGCTTGAATACAAATGAAACACGTACCTCAATTTATTTATAACACGATAACAAAAATACAATAGAATTTATTAAACATTTATCCATACATTTTAAAACATTTGTGCAACGGTACTGCATAAAATTGCTGCAGCTTGCTGCCTCCAATATTTTGGAGTACTTTTACCGATATTACTGCCGTAAAATTGCAATGTTACACCAGTAATATATGTTTAAATTATTCCATTATATAACTGAAAAAAATATATATTTCTAAAATGGAGAAAGCAGCAGCCACAAATCTTATGGAGTGAAGTTACGCAAATATTTTACAGTGTATGGAAATTAATTTAAAAAAGTAGTTTTTGAAATTAACCCATTAATACCCGAATTTTTTTCTTCGCTAAAATTTAAATTTTGTATTTCCTACCACTTTTAAAATCAAATTAACTTTTATCTAAATTTATCGAGGATTCTGTCTCGTGAAAGAAGGTATATATTTATCTTCCTCTTTACTGGTGGGAAAACCGCTTTCTTGCTGTTTTTGTAACCGTCCTCAAAAGAGGACGCTGGGCGTTAATGGGTTAAAAAAATACATATATATTCATTTCATGCATCCGTCATTAGCTCATGATGAACTTAAAAAACAGCAATCCCTTACTAGAATGGCTTTTAGAGTTCTATAGTAATTTTTTATAGATTCCTATAGAATTAAAGCCCGTTCTTCTTTAAGCTAGTTTAATGGCTATAGAGATATCTTTAGAAGTTCAATAGAACTATTATATAGAGAAAATAATTCTATTAAATTTCTATTAAACACTTTCTCTCTAAATATATTTCTATTAAACTTCTACAGGTTTTTCTATGGCTTTTAAACTAGCTTATAGAAAAACGGGATACAATTCTATAGGATTCTATAAAACTTTTTCTATAGAGCTCTAAAATACATTTTTGTAAGGGTTAACTTTAAAAAGCTTTTCACTAATATGAAATAATATTTAATTATAATTCTGTGTTATTATGTTAAATTATAATCTGAATTATCAAAAGAAGCAAAAATTATTTTATTAAAATAAACAGTGATTATACAGAAAAAATTAAATCTGACGATGAACAAGAATTAAATTAATGATTTGAAATTCAATGTAAAAGAAAATATCATTCCTTTTGAAAAAAAAAATGCTTATCTGATTAATTCATAATTACATTTTGATTAGATTTATTTAGAATTAATTTCTCTTTTACAAGTTTCAATTAATGAGGAAAGTTGATTACAGCAACTCGAAATATGTAATCCATATTCATTACATTTTAATATAATTTAACATGTTATATTTTATCGAAAAGAAAATACACTCTAATAGGTATGCTAGGTAAAAGTTTTATTGCAAGATTTATTTCAATGAAAACGTTTATAAGGCGACTTCATTTGGCGATAATTTTTTCGAGTTTTTAAAATGTTTTCTTATTCTTTAGCAAAATTGGAAGAATAGTTTTTTAGCATTTTTCCTAAACTTTCTTTAATTCCTAATTTAAAAAAAAAAACTTTTACATTAATAACAATAACAGTAGCTATTCAACTAGATTAATTGGAATTCAACTAATGTTTCGCTGTCTGAAGCATAACGAATTTTGTTGTTTTGCCTAACTATTCAATTGATATTTATATGAAAATAATCTAAAATAGAGTTTTTGGAGTTGTTTAAAAAATAATTCAATACAACACGGTGTAATTGATATCACAATTTTCAAATACTATTTGCGCTTTATTATTTATGATTCTTTCACAAAAGCAAACCTTTATTTTAAGAAAGAAGTAGAGACTAATACTCAACTTTCAAATTTTGTTTTGAGAAGATGAGCAATTTAGGGGGGTGAAAAATACTTGGCGCACCAAAAGTGTAAGTAGGCCTGTGAAGCAGAAACTAGGGCTTATTTATAGAATCCTTTGATTTTCTAAGACCCCAGAAGGCCCCAGTGTTTTATATGGAATGTTAATAGTGAAAGTAAGTAAATGAAAAAGGGATTACATAAATGAAGGTTGGAATTAAAGGAAGGTATTTATTATCTCAAAATATAACGTACTCTGAAATAGACCCCAAGATTCCAGGATCATAACTATAGATTAAAAAGATAAGACTAACTAAATAAAGAAAAAAACCCTTCAAAATGGTAAAGATTAGATAAAAAGGGGGAACATTTTACAATTTATTGCGTAAAAATGTAAACCGGTCCAGGGTACCAACCTCTTAAAAAATTTTAAAAGTGGGCTTTTGACGAATCAGAACCTGTTTTGGACTATCTGTACCTAAATATACCATATGGCTAATTGTTACAGGCCGTTTTCGATTTTAAACATGTTCTTAAATATCTAGAGAAATAGATAAGGAATTATCTTGAAACTCTCAGTGTATAAATATAATAGTATATGTCATACATTTCCGTGAACATTTTTTCCCAAAACTCCATTGGAGACTATCATCAAATAAAAAAAGAACAAATATCTTTTGGATAACCTTGTCAAAACTAATTTATCTAAAATGCTCAGTCTGTAGATTATGATTAAGTAACTAAATGTATAATTTGTTTTCATTGTATGTGGATAGAAGACTCGTAGAAAAATTCGTGTTTTTATGAAGACAGGCCCAAATCTTCCAAGTTTTTTGATTAAAATTCTTAATATAAAATAATGTTATTTTCTTAAAATATGACAAACATTGTTGTACACAATACCTTGTAATCAAAATTATAAAATAATAAAAATTGTATAAAAAATGAGCAGGTTTACTAAATAATTTTTCACTGCGCATGCATCAACACTATCAAAATATCATTTGCATGTTGTGTTAGCTAACTGTATAGAGCAACGTTTTTAAAAGTCTTAAAAATATAGCTTGAGAATTTTGTAAATAACCGTCCATAGAATAAGCTCAAAATCGCTGCTCCCAAAAATGATGCAAAAAAAATTGAGGGGTTTTATCTAAGTATAGTAATACGTGCCATATTGTGTATTCTATATTGACATTAATCATTGGACATATGGATACAAACCCTCATTGTTTTTGCTTAATTTTGGGAATAACGGATATTGGCCCTATTCTATGGACAGTAGTACGTGCAATATTGTGTATTCTATATTGACACTAATCAATGGATATATGGGTACAACCCCTCATCTTATTGCATCATTTTGGGAAAAACGGATTTTGGCCTTATTCTATGGACGATCACTTTTATAATTTTCAAGCTATGTTTTTGACACTTTTACAGAAGTTGCTCTACACATAAGGCTAAAGAATATGCAAATGAAATTTTGTTATCTTTGACGCATGCGCAGTCAAAAAAGATTTAGTAAACTTGCTCCTTTCTAATACAATTTTTATTAAATTTTAAATTTGTTTACAGGGTATTGTGTATAATATTGTTTTTTATATTGTCAGAAAAGAACATTTTTTATATTGAGAAAGTTGCAAATTATAAGCAAAATACTTGGCAAATTTTGGGACTGATTTTATAAAACCCCTAATTTCTGTACGAGTATACATACTATCCACATGAAAATGAACACAGTTTATTATAATACGCCACTTAACCGTAATGTACAGTTTGAGAGCTGTTGCTACATTAGTTCTGACAGGATTATCCAAAAGATATTCGTTTTATTTTTCAATTTGTTGACGGCAACCTATGGAATTTCGGAATATAATCTTCACGGAAATGTATGGCTTGTACTATTATATTTACGCACTTAGAATTTCAGGATATCTCCTAATGCAGTTTTCTATGTATTTAACAAAATGTTAAAACTGCAAGTGGCCGGTCACCCTTGGCCATATAGTGTAATACACTATTAATGTATGCAGACTTCAACGTATGGTAGATTTTTCTGGACATGTCACGCACACAGAGAAACGGAAAGTTTCTTATTTTATATTAAAAGAGTGAAATGCATATTGAAAATAAAAGAATTTCAAAATGTGCAAAGAGGACTAAAGAAATATTAATTAGTGTTATTATTACTTAATACTGAAACTTTAATAAAGTCATATACTGATAACATGGACACATCCTAACATTAATACATATCCAAAATAGCATAAGTATTTATTAAAGCAAAAAATATTGAATTAAGGAACATGTACTATTACCGGTCCCGAAGGTGTGTGGAATAAATTTAAATTATTAATGAAAAAAGATATCGGAAACGTAACCAAATTTTACAAATAATCTATCGATATATCCTGCTTTTTCCCTTTTAATTACCTTTAGGTTGTTAATTTTGCCCAAAATGGAAATGTATGCTTCCGACTTATAAATGTTCCAATACATAATTCCAGTTTAATGACAACTTATATTATAAACGTTGAGCCAGGAAATATTAATTGCGACTTCTATCGTATTACGTATTCACTGATGTGAATAGTTACAAAGCAAGATAAATGAATGTGCGAGACAGGCAAAATAGTGTTGATTTTCTTCATCTTTCACGACCTTCTGAACCAAATTTGAAATTTCAATCTTGCTTTACATGTGAACTGCACTGTTAACTCTGCATTACAAATCAGCTTTCCGTGCAGTTCTATGGTGCGGGCATGCTTGGTGGCGCTTCAATGAGTATGATACGTCTCGGGAACTAAGGTTTTTGGTACTATTTTGTCTTACATTCATGTTTAATTAAGCTCCGTTTTTTCTGGCTATGTCTTTGCGCTGCACATTTTTATTGCAATTGTGACTAATTTCTTTTATACGGAAAATGCGCAAATATGATTTTTTCAAATTTGGCATTGACAGTGAGCTGCAGCCAAGAAAGAACCTTTAACTCTTTTATACTTAAAAACATATTAACCTTCTTTTGTTGCTCACCAGAGTATTTTTTAATACTTGTATGAAACATGCTTTAATAAATTTGTATTTTTAATTGATGAAGTAAGATTTTTGATAAAAAATCAATATTCCTGTGAGATCTCTCATTAAATTTTATACATTGTTTACGTGGTTATATTTCATTATCTTCATATTAGCAAAAATTAACAATTAACTGCTGTTTGCAATCTCACTGAATACTGTTCTTTTCCCCAAATTCCATCTCAGCTCAGGCAGGGCATGTCAATTCACTATCACAGATTTTTTTCAAAAAATACAGTAATTACACTTAAGTGAAACATAAAATTTCCCAAAAGTATTTTTTCCAAAAAAAAAAAAAAAAAAAAAAAATCTCCAGTTACAGCACTTTTAATTTTGTGATAAAATTGACAATTTTCAGAAAAACTGAAAAACGCTTCATTTTGAAATGAATACAGTACCAAACATATTCAACATATTCACTCGCTGCGAGTAATAATTGCATGTTATGGGAAGAAGAAGAGCTGGTATTCAAATTTTCGTTACATTTCATAGATAAAAGCCCCTGATACGAGAGTGCAATTGTCAGTCTCTGTAGTAACGCATCTGAAGATGTTGCCTTTCTCTAATAAGGAAAAAGCCGATATGCATTTTGTTTACGGAGCTGCAAATGGAAGTAGCGTTGAAGCTCAACGGTTGTACGGAGAGCGATTTCCCAACAGGCGGTTGCACAATCCGAAAACATTCGAACGCTTGCATCGACAGTTGTGCTAGACGGGTTCTTTTCTTGCATCCCGGTTGGATGCAGGTCGTCCAAAGAGGGATGTTATGGTGGAAGAAGCCATTGGTGGCTGATGAGTCAAGTACAAGTACATGAGCACTGAGCAGTGAGTAGAGGATTACAGTTATCGCAATCCAGAACATGGCGAGTACTTCATGATTATCGTTTTTACCCTTATCATGTTCAATGAGTCTAGGCACTGAGGCAAAGCGATTATCCTCGTCGTATGGAGTTTGCTTGCTGGTTTCTGCAGCAGAATTCTGTAAATCCAAATTTTATTTCAACACTTCTTTTCACGGATGAATGTATCTTCATGCGTGATGGTGCATTTAACAGCCACAATCAGCATGCATGGGCAGAAGTAAATCCGCATGCCACTTATTCACATTCGCACCAGCAACGTTTTTCTATCAATGTTTGGGCAGGAATAGTCAGCCCATACCTTCTGCCAAAACACTTTGATGTGAATGACTGCATCGCGTTTCTGCAACAGGTGCTACCAGACATGTTGAACGAAGTTCGTCCACACGTCAGGCAGGTAATGTGGTTTCAACAAGATGGAGCACCAGCTCATAACGCACGAGCACTGCGAAACTATCTGGACATAATCTTTCCAAACAAATGGATTGGGCGAGGTGGTCCTGTAGCTTGGCAACCGCGCCGCCAGATCTTTCATGTCTCGATTTTTTTTGTGGGGACAGCTAAACGCTCTTGTGTATGAGACTCCCTTTGAATTCGCAGAAAAACTTGTCGCCAAGCTTTCGGCTGCTGTAGGGGAAGTTCGCGATATGCCTAATGTGTTTCAAAAAATTCGCCATCTGTTCTTCGCCGTTGTACTGCGTGCATAACAGCTGCCGGTCAATGTTTTGAGCACTTATTGTAATCAAATGCCATTAAAATTGTTTTTGTAACTTAATCGTTCATTGTGTGTTTTTGCCTCGTATAAAAATATAACTTTTGGGGCCCTCTAACTTTTTTAAGTTTAGTTTTCTACCATGCATTCTTTGATACAAAATGTTTGTTTCGGTGTGTACTATCACCTCTTAAAAACTTTCCCATCTTTTTTGAATCACCCCGTATATATACATATCTAATATTTGTCATGCGATAAGTAACGTATTTATGAACTGATTTGAAAGAGACTGGGTATGAGCATAGTATATACAAATATCTCGACCGAGCTCGTTGGCCAGCATCTTCCGCCATCTTGTTTCAAAATGGCGGCCATTTTTTTTAATTTTAAATTTTAAATTAAATTCGAAAAAATAAAAAGTTGAAAAATATTTTTATTTCATATGTCAGATCTTAAAACACCAATTACAGAACACTTTTTATTTTGTCTATATCTTTAAAAAATGATTGAGTTATAGCATTTTGAATTTTTCTTATGGCTGACATTTTGAAACGATTGATGTTTATCATGCTATAACTAACGAATTTATGAACCGATTTGAATGAAACTTGGTATGTACATAGTACATACAAATATCTCGACCCAGTTCGTTGGCCAGCATCATCCGCCATCTTGTTTCAAAATGGCAGCAATTTAAAAAAAAAAATTAAAAAAATTAAATTTAAAAATAAATGCGAAAAAATTAAAAGTTAAAAAATATTTTTATTTTATGTGTTAGATCCTAAAACACCGATTCTAGAACACTTTTTACTTTTTCTATATCTTAAAAAATGATTGAGTTATAGCACTTTGAATTTTTCTTATGACTGACATTTTGAAACGATCTGATTTTTGTCACGTGATTACACTCGTATACGTAAATCGATTTGGATATAATTTGGGGTGTACATAGTACTTAATAAAGCCTGTACCGTGTTCGTTAACCAGTTCCATCCGTCATCTTGTTTTAAAATGGCGGCCATTTAATTTTTTTTTAATATTTAAAATTTGAAATTAGGTACAAAAAAGTGAGAAAATGGAAAAAAATTTTCTTTTATGTATTTGACCTTGATACAGAGATTCCAAAGCACTTTTTGTTTCGTCTTCGTCTGTATCTTAAAAAATGTCTGAGTTATAGTACTTTTAATTTCTAGTGTTGCTCAAATTTTGAAATGATTTGTTTTCGTCACGTAATAACACACGTATTTATACACCGATTTTGATGAAACTTGGTGCGGAGACAGGATATACTGATGCCTGGAGCGAGTTCGTTGGCCAGTTCCAACCGCCGTCTTGTTTCAAAATTGCGGAATATTATCTTTTTTTAATTTAAATTTTAAAATTAGGTGCAAAAAAGTAAGAAATTGAAAAAGATTTTTCTTTTGTGTTTTGACCGTGATACAAACATTCTAGAGCATTTTCTGTTTCATCTATATCTTGAAATATGGCTGAGTTTTATCACTTTAAATTTCCATTGAGATTGATATTTTGAAACGGTCTGAAATTTGTTACGCGTTAATACGCATGTTTATAAACTGATTTCAATATAACTCCGTGTGTTCATGGTACATACCAATGTCTTAACCGAGTTCACGGCCAACTTTATCTGCCATCTTGTTTCAAAATGGCGGCCATTTAAATTTGTCAAAAAAATTTTAAATGTATATTGATGTATAAACAAAAAAATAGAAATTGAAAAAAGGTTCTTTCTAAACTATTTATCTTAATAATGAATTCCGGAGCATTTTTTGCTTTGTCTTTACCTTGAAAAACGCCTGGGATATAGCAGTTTGAATTTCTATTGTGGGTGACATTTTTTTTAAATCAATTTGCCCGCGACAGCACTCGTATATATTAATCGATTTCGATGTGAGTGTGCATGTTCACATGAATTAAGATTTCGATCAAGCTCATTGGTTTTTTTTATCCCATCATGCTGCTTTAAAATGTATATAGTGCAATTTGGCGACCCTATAAATCGCTTAAAATAAAACCAGATTGAATAAAACATGACTAATTTCTAAAAATTTCTATTAATATTCAGTATTGACAAAAACTAGTATTCAATCTTACATAATCGTGTTCCACTATTTTGAGCTTCATATATTTGTGTTATATAACTGAATTTAAAATAAATAAATAAGTATATGAAAGCTACCTCTTACTCCCGGCATTGCCGGAAGGACTTTTTTTATATTCTATTTGCAACACTATATTTTAAAAGTAGATTTTGTGGTACCTTTCTGTTGCATGTGTTATCAAAGTTAAAGTAAATGGGTTTCTAATATAGAGAGAGATAGATAGACAGATATGCGTGTAATTAATTATGCTGATTTCGACATCGATTGAGAAGTAACATGAACCAATAAGCGTTAAAATAAGTTAAAAAAAAACAAGTTAAATATTCTTAGAATAAATATCATATTTCTATTCATATTACTTGTGGAAATTAAACAATTAAAAATACACTGTAAAAAAAAATCTGTTAAGGTACTACACTTTATCTAGGAAACTGGGATTTCAAGAACATTTCTTGTAAAGGTAACAACAAAAAGAATCGGTTACATGGATTTTTCCTGTTATCGTTACATGAAAAGTTCCTGGAATCCCAGTTTCCTAGAAAATTTTTAGTACCTATACAGATATTTTTTACAGTGTACATGCTATCAAATGTTAAAACTTTAAAGTATAAAATGCTTAAATTTACACCCATATTTTTCCGTGAATCGCCGACTCTGGTAATAATTATAAACTATAAATAATCCAATATCGATGAAATTAAATAAATTTGTATAATTCGTGGAAATTTTTATTTAGAACATTTCTAACAACTTGTACTTTCTATAGTATTTCACTGTGGCCTAGAAAAAATATTCCATCTTGTGCAGCAACTGCACACATTTGTCAGATTGCATGGCAAAGGGGTATTATGCGCAGACTCAATTCGTGGCAAACAGAACAAAATGTCGTGGATACTGTTGGAATCTCCAGCATTGTCATTTTAAAACTGTGAAATTGATTCCAAAAAGCTGGAATATCAGACGTCGACGAGAGCAAGTTGAACAAGCGCCACTAAAACAACTGATCATTACTATATATTACTAAAAGCTCGTCAAAACAGAGCGGAGAATGATACTCAGTTGCGAAAACAGTTGCTTTTGGCAACTGGACTAAGGATGTCCAGCGAAGCAGTACGCAAAATTCTCCATGAGGGAGGTTTTTATGAACGTAGATCAACGGTCTGCATTCCTCAAATTAAATATTGATCACATTGAACAAGAAACTTTGATTTTATCATAAGGCTTTTCAGTAGCTAAAAGTTATAATAATTATCACACATAATTATCACACATAAAGATACACTGTAATAAAAGGGTTGATCTACTAAAAAGTTTTTAGTGATCTTTGTTATTACAAAAAAATTTTTAGTAATCTTACTCGGTTACAAGGAATCTGCAAAAATTACTAGAAAAAAGCTAGAAACGAATAGAGTTAATAGTTTTACATTTTTAAAAGCTATTACTAAAACTCACTTGGTGTGGCCGTGGTAGCCCAGTGGTCCTAGCACCGAACTCCAGGCTAAAAGTACCCGGGTTCGAAACTGGGCGTCACCCAATATGCACCGAATGTATGCAATGTAAGTACTCGTTAAATAAAAGGATTATGAAAATCCTATTGTAGCAGTTACCATGTGTAATGATATCTCGACTTTCCCTCCCCTTTAGAAACATGTCAGAATAGAGCAGGTAGCAATGTTTAGTGCTGCCATCTATATCGGCTTCGCCGAAAATCTTCCGTCTTTTTACCCACTGGATGCAGCTCGAAAGAAGCTCCTGCCCTTCAGGCACAGGTAATGGTTACCAAAGATAATTTTGGAGCTATTACTAAAATTTGCTTAGTGGCTCATACTAAAAAGTTTTAAGTTAGTTATACAAAAAAAATTCTTTTGTTCAGTTTACAAAAAAAAAATGTTTGTTTCACTTGCAAAAAAAAAAAGTTTGTAATGGTTACTAAAAAATTCTGTGGAATACAAATTTACTAAAAAAATGTTAGTAACCTCTTGAATTTTTTTTACCGTGTATGACAATTTACAGAATATTTGTTTCTGCAAGAAAATGTACTAAAATTAACTTTATAATTCCAGCATCAGAATTGTTTTTAAATTGAGAAAAATATTTTTGTAATGGAGATTTGAATATTAAGAAAACTATGTACATTGTAAAAAATAATCTGTAGTACTACTAGAAAATCTCTAGGCAACTGGGATTCCATAAACTTTTCTAGTAACCAATACAGCTTCTTTTTAAGTAACATTACTGCATTAAACTTAATAAACAGCACACATCCTTAGTGAACATACTAAGTAATCATTAGTAAACTTTACAAGTGTTTTTTTAGCATGTGTGCTACGAAATGGTTAGTAACATTACAAACACTTCTCTCGTACCTTCACTAAAAAATTGTTAATAGTTGTTACTGGTGTATTTTCAGTATGTTTACTAAAAAATGATTAATGCTATTACATGTATTTTTCTGGCATATTCACAAACAAATTGTCAACAGCCATTACAGATACTTCAAATGAAAATCAAATCTCAAAATTTTAATTGCTTAAGGGGCGCAAATGCCAACATAGTAAAAAAAAGCAATCAAAATTTTGAAATTTAATTTTCATTTAAAATATTGTATGCAGGGCGAATTTTCTCTGTAGAAAAATTTCCAAGTATTAAGCTATTACAGATCTTTTATTTACACTAGATAAATCACGTTATTTAATTGTTTAAGAGAAAATTATTAAAACATTAATCCATTAAATATTTTAAGTGTAATTAAGCTAATTTGTAAATTTATTTTTAGCAGTTCTAGCTCAAATACATTTGATAAAAGATATCGCTCAAAAGTAACCTTTCGGTCACACTCATTTGTATTTTCCACTTTTTTTGGGGGGAGGGGGGGGGGATATTAGACAGTATAATTTATTTATTAATCTTCTAAAATTTTTTGCTCATGTTTAAATAAAACTCTTTAATCATTATTTTTCAAATCTGATAAATTAAATTTTTTTCGTACATATTAGTAAATAGAATGTAAATATTATACAACAGTTAACACATATTATAACACATATATTATATGTTATTATAACACAATATTATATAATTCATATGAGTTAAATCACATTAATTAATGTTTAAAGAGAACACCAATAGTTTAAAGAATAATTTAAAAGATTAGTTATGGCCAATTTGTAAATTTATTTATAAAAAAATCAAAGAAAATTGATCTCATCCCCCCCCCCCCTCCTGTAAAAAAGAAAAAAATGATAAAAAAATATTAATGTATGATAATAACTTTCTCTCTCTCTCTCTCTCTCACCCGGCTATTTCTGAAAAGCAATGTTTAAACCTAGTATTGAAAATTTCAATTTGTTACAATTTATTTTGTTCATTCTCAATATAAATGTTTTATATTGATAATTTTTAAAAATTGTTTGTGTAATCTATTTACATCACTTTCTTCAAATATTTTCACTTTCTTTTGGTGACATTGAAAATAAATTGTCTAAAAATATCTAAGAGAATATAATAATATTGTTATGGCTATTACTTTTAATTTAAAAGACATTTTTTTTATAAACAGAACTTAAAATATAAATTTTGTTTAAATTTGATGAGAATTAATAACATTAGAGTATTAGAAAATGGTAAATTAAACACAAGTAGAGTTAATTAAGTGCTAAAAAATAGTCAAAATTTTTATAATACTATGCATTCTTTAAAGCTTTTTAAAATTAAGTTTGAATAGAAAAAATTTCGTATGGCACTCGAGGACTGCCGCGGTAAAGCTATTGCATAGAATTATTTTCAAAGTATGCAATTAGAATTATCTATTTATTTTTTAATTATGCAGTTTTTTTTTGTCTTTGATATTATTCAAGTTTTTTTTCTTTTTCTTTGATATTAAATCAAGTTACACTTTTTGAGCGTGGTGACCGATAAGAAAACAATTTTTTTCTTTTATTGAATATATGAGAAGTCTGCCGAAGTCTGCCGAACTGAAACGGTGTTAGCCGAAGTGTTAGGTTTTTTTTTTCTCGCTACGGAATTTCTAGATTCGGACTCCGCGCTCAAAGCCCGCGATAAAAGCTATACAATAGTTTAAATGTGCCCCCTTAGGGGCTGACACACCAGACATGCATAATATGAATAAGCAGTTTCAAACCTTTCAAATGATGTGTCACACGACTGGTGTTGTAAAGAAATTAAAAATGTGCACCCCTGGGGGCAGTGTGGGGGGATGACACACAAGATATCCATAATATGAATAAGCAGTTGCAGACCTCTCAAAGGATGTGTCACACGACTGGTCTTGTAAAGAAATTAAAAATGTGCCCCTCCTGGGGGCAGAGTGGGGGATGGCACACAAGACATGCATAATATGAATAAGCAGTTGCAGATTTCTCAATTGATGTGTCACACGACTGGTGTTGTAAAGAAATTAAAAATGTGCCCCCCCAGAAGCGGAGGGGGACACACAAGACATGCATAATAGGAAAAGGCAGTTTCAGAACTTTCTAAAGATATGCAACACGAGGGGTGTGGATAAAAATTAAAAAAGTTCCCCTTTGGGGAGAGGGGCAAAGTGAGGTTCCGCGCCTCAAACATGCATAATTGGAATGAGCAGTTACAGTTCTTTTAAACGATATGGCACACGATGGAAGTATATACAAATTTAGAAAATGCCCCCCCCCGGCGGGCAGAGTTGGGGGATGGCGTACCGGACGTCCAAAATATGAAAGAGCAGTTTAAGGCCTTTCCAAAGGTATGTCACATGACGGATGTTTACGAAATTTAGAAAAGTACCCCCCTGGGGTTGGAGGGCACATCGAATGCGTAAAAAATTATAAATTATAAATGGTAAATTTTTTTTAACAATATAGCACACGATGGGTGTCATCAACATTTAAAAAAATTCACATCAAACAAAATTTTGAAAGATTTGCCGGCGGGGGGAGGGGGCGCATTCACATGAATAGTCACAGGGCTTAGAACGATATGTCACACGAATTCCCCCTCCCCCAAACAGGGGAAGGTGGTAACCTTCCCTAAAATATACACAGAGCCACGTTTGAAATTTTATAAATAGTATTTATTGAAGTTCCGTGTAAAAAAAAATACCGCGTGAATATCTGCCGAAGTCTAACGAAGGATACCGTGCCGAAGTCTGCCGAAATGAAAAGTCGTTAGCCGGAGTGTTAGGTTTTACTCGTTACGGAATTTCTAGATTCCGTCGCCGTGTTCAAAACCCGCGATAAAAGCTATGCAATAGCTTAAAAATGCACCATAAATTGACTTAACTGACTAAAAAATAATTTTCAGTATTTAATTTATAATCCAAAAATCGGAAAGCTATAGTGATTAAAGTATATAAATTTTTATGTACATTCGAAAAGTTTTAAAATATGTCTATCCCTAAAATTTGTAAATTAAAACACCAAAAAATTTAAAACGAAGCGTTTAGAAAACTTAAAACAATGAAATTAATAAATTGCAATACTAAAATATCCTATTTATTGTAGTTTAATGTTTCATTATGAAAAGACCGGGAAAGAATTCAAAAAATTTCTCTTGTACCTGATTTGAAACAAGAAACATAAAAAAAAATATTTGAAACCTATTTAAAAATTATATATGAAAAACCCAAATGTTCCAGTAATTTGGTAATATTTATATTTATAGAATTGAACTAAAATAAGTAGAAATATAATGATTCTATGATCATTCAGATACTATGAATTCTTTCTTTATTCTTTTTTTATTTCTTCTATATTCTTTCTTTAATGAAATTTAAAAAAGGGGGGGACTCTCAGGATGTAAATATAGGTAAGAAAGTTTTTTTTTTTTTTTTTTTTTTTTTTTTTTTTTTAAGTATCCTTCCATCTCAGCGTAAGTGTATTTCTAGTCAGGGAGAGGAGCGGAAAGTGTTGTGTGTAAAATGCTTCTTAAAATATCTCGTGGCTTAAAAAAAAATTATATATGCCAAATATCAAAATATGAAAATAATGTAGGGGTAATTAAGTTTTCGGAAAAATGACAAAATTTCGCTTTAGACAGGTTATCGTCTTACCAGGTAGTTCCGTATGATACGTTCTCCATCGTGATCAATATATATATATATATGTATATATATATTATGTTTAGGACAGGATTTGTTATAGACGAAAGATAGACGAGCCTTTACTCTAAGGATTAATATATTTTTATGTGCTGATATGTAAGTCAGTGTTAAACTTTTTTTTAGACAGCGAACTTGCCAACGGTATTTGCGCACCACTGTTTTAACCGCTTAACTGATTAGCTTATATTACATACGGACAAGACGAGTTTGCTTAATCCTTCACTTAAAGCTTTTTGACAACACAAGATTTTTACAATACAATTTCTTATTTTCTGAAAGAAATGTTTAGATAAAATATTGTTATTTTTTAGCTTAAAAAAGGGGTGTTTATCCCATATTTTCAATTTATTGTACGTAAAAAGAGTTAACCGGTTACAAAATCTTTTTTTAATACAATTTATTTATGGTAAATGTGTCATAAGTCCATGCTTGTTAAAAAGCATGTTTTTCTAGTTTTTATTAAATATAATAGACATTGTTCAATCATAAATATTATTTTAAATCTCTTTCCATCTAACAAATTCTATTTCTGCAAGTCAGTCGAGAGTCGATTCAACATTTTGATTCAGATTCCACTCAGCAAAATAAGCCGAAAAGCTCATGCATATGAAAACTACAGTAATGTCTGAATTTTGGCAGCCTGTTACCGTCAGCGCCATCTGTTGGTGGAAATTCAAACTATTTGAAGTAAGTGCATTCTTAAAGAATTTTTTATTTTCTAATAACTATGCTCCTCCTCCTTAACTCCTTAACTCACGCCGTTTTTTGTTATTTACATTCAAAATGAGTCAGTCATTTACTGGACACCCTGTATATATATATATCACATAATTTAAATTAATCATTTTTAAAGAACATTTTCTATGCCATTGTATTAGATTAGACAATAGCATTTTTTTATTAAGTGAAATGGAAATCGGAGTTTTTTTACGTAATAGTATAATTGAAATTACAAGAGTAGAGTTACATTTTTTCATTCTAAAGGAAATTAGTTCAATGAACACTCCATTAGCAGAAAATCTCCTTAATGCAGTACCAGCAGAAAATATCGTACCAGTCCTTAATAATTTTTAAAAAGCACTGTTTTAAAAGTTTTACCAGAGCTTAAAGAAAAGGAGAACTCTGAGTTACTTCAACACTGTTAAAACTTATGGTGACACATTGCACCTTTTAGGGGTGAAAGGCTTGTCTCACTGGTGACACCCCTAAAGGAGCCAGAATGACACCTTTAATTAGGGTGAAATGATGGCACCCTTAATCCAGAGTGTCCAATAATAAAAAATTAAAAAATTTACAAACCGACTTTTTGCCGTCGAAGGATTCGAACTCACAACGTCTGATTACAAGCTCAGTGTTCTAACCGCTCGGCCATCGAGCTCACTTTCAATCACTCATAGCCATAGATTTTACTTGCCGTCACAAAAAACAGAAAGACACACGTCACAACGCATGCGCATTGTTCCAGTCACCCGATGATGTGCCACATTGCTGCCAATACGAAGTGTATGGCACTTCTATTGTGCGTTCGAAGTGTATGGCACCCTAGGGCTCCAAATGCCCCGGGTTCCAATGGATCCTAGGGCCTTTTCACCTCCGGGTCCGAAATGGCACCGGTTTGTCACCTTCACTTTCAGTGAAGGTTCTTGGGCTAACTCTAGGATCACTAAAATTCATCGAACATTTTCTTAACAAATGATCTTCTCGTGCCCAGAATCATTAAAATACATATCTTTGTCAAAATAATTTGAGCCTTATTTTGGATGAGATTAGCTTGATCCTGACCCACTTTACCCTAAAATTACCTACAAATTTAATTTTCTTGAACATATGAAATAGACCAATGAATCGCCGATCCCGAAAACAATAACATAAAATATTAATGAAAATTGTTTGAAAAATTTTCTAGGTAAAATTAGCTTGAGCCACGAAAAATGTCCAACTAAGCAAACTTTCTCGAATATGTGTCCTAATCCAACAATATTTTCGCCACTGAACACGATATAATACTAAATTTTGTCAGAACCATTTGCGCGAACCTTTAGACACAAACATATTTTGAACTTGACCTTTACCTAGTGGGATCCAAAACGAACCACTAATAGAATTCACTTCAACATGCGAGCTCAATAAATAGAACATAAGATTTAGTCCAAACTTTTAAAATCGTTTTTTACCTACAACCACAGTGACCCTAAATTTACCACTAATCCAATTTTTCGAACGTGTGAATTAGTCCAAAGGTGTTCTCGTATAGCAAAACGCTGAAATATAAAATTTAGTCAAAATCTTAACAACTATTTTTTAAGTAATGTTAGCTTAACCCGTAATGATCCAAAAGGGGCTGATTGGTGAAAATTTCTTGAACATTTGGCATGATTAAGTAATATTCTTGTTCTCAAAGAGGCCTAAATTGAAAATTTAGTCGAAATAGATTTCCATTAATCAAATTTTCTCTAACAAGTGATTAAAAACATTGTTCGCCTTGGACCTGAAATTAGTTGGATTAAAATTTAATTAAAAACCGTTTTTAAGATGAAAATTAGACACGTGTATCTTTTACACAATTTATATAAATATAAGATAAATCGTTAATTTATTTATCAAATAATATATTACAATAGTATACAAAAAATTATGATGAACGCAAGTTATTAATTTATGTACATACCATAATACTTATGTATTCTCATCAACTCACATATACAAACTGATGCCAAAATATTTTCAAGTTATTCATATCCCGCTCAATCGTGCTAACTTTGTCGACGTGAAATGGTTATCTATAATCATAATCAAATTCTAATTAGTGGTTAATTTAGAGATTTTATACAAATTACTACAACAAAAAATTTTTGATAATCAATGTTTACGTCAAGTGACGTATATTTAATAACTTCGCTTAAACTTAGCAGAATTCTTATTAGAAGATACGATTTTTTATGAAAATATTCACTCGCATACTAGTTATAATTTAAATTTTTAACATTTGTATTTTGCGTGAAAAGTAATAATAATAATATATTGTGCATATGTAATATATACATGCAAGAAAATAATTTCATAAAATATTTTTTTTACTAAGTGAGAAATTGAAAATATATCAAAATAGCCAGTTTTTTGCTAATTTAAAAGCAAAAATGTAATAACTAATATGCGTATTTATTTAATTGTTAATTGTTCGATATATGTAAGTACTAGTTAGTATGATATATGTAAGTACTAAAATTATCTTGTTAATTTGATCCTCGTTATGCGTAATTATGCCTCTTAGATAAGTATTTGATTCGTTATATGTAATCTTGGAATCAATGATGACTGTCTTTTAAATTTTCGATTCGATCAAGTGATTTTAAACAAAGACCAACCTATACACATATATATGGATGCATATTTTACTTTTTTTTTTAAATTGTTATTCTTATATCATATCTTTCGCCATTCATTATCTTGATTGCAAAACTTTAAGTTTATCATAATAATTTAATAATACTACTTCAATAAACATATGAAATGAAAATTTTATTACAACGTTTAGATACAAAATAAAGTATCTAAATAGAAATGCATCAATATTTCCTTTTATAAATTAATAAATTTTAAATAATTCACATATCTTAGCTAATAATGATGTTTCAAAAATTTCGCAATCAATTTGTATTGCAATATTTTCTCAAACAGCTTAATGTTTAATTAAACTTCGTGTTAATATTTTAAATTATAACGCAGAAAAATGAAACTACGCAAAAAGCAGTTTGAATGTAGAAATTAAACAGAAAGCTTATTTCGATGCTAAAGCTTAAATAAATTAGTTTTAATTTCGATATAAATTCGTTTTAGATTTAAAAGTTATTATATTTTGATTGATTTTTTCCCGATTAATTCCTGTCTGATTTTTATCCGATATTTATTCCGTTACATAATTACATTTACTTATATAGGGTCGATTTAATGAAGAAAATTCTTCAAAAATAAATGATTATGAAATTCCCTATTATCTCCGTGCCTAATTTAAATTTATATACTAGATAATCCTCAAAATGCACTTATCGAGATATGTTAATTAAAATTTCACCTGGCATAATACGTTTTATTACCAGCTATGAACACAAATCGTTTTTTTTTATACTTCTTTATAGCTTGTCTGAAAAGTCTCTGAAACTGAATATATAGCTTAAAATTAATAAACACTGAAATGTAAACGAAGAGGTTCATTCCATGGTAACTTACGTTACATTTAAAACTATTTTAAGTAATTTTAAGAATATAACACACAGAAAAAATATTCAAAATGTAATTTTGACATGGTTTGCTATTTAAACATACTCAAAGCCCAAGTCAGATGCATTTGCCTAATTTTAATGTTCTGTCTTAAATTTGGGTAGTTATATTTACTATTGTAACTACCATTACTGAAAAGGAAATGTTAGTTATCATATAATGTGTAATTTTACTTATCATTTTTTTGGTAATTTTCATCCAGATTGACCCTTAGATAGATTTAAGGTTGTTCTTAAATCAAAAAGGGCAACTTTGTGACACATGCTTTAATTTATTTTTGTTCGGAAATGCTTGAAAATAACAGATGTTATTATTCAGAACATGCCTAATTGCACTCAATCTTCTGTTTTTTTTTTTAAACCCAATATATCTTTCATAACAAGCCTTCATAGTTGACACTTTTGAGCACATTTCCCGTTGAAAGCAGAAAAACCGGCCGAAAAGCAGGAGAAAAACGGGTGATCAATTGATCGAAATAGCTTATAACTCAATAGTTAATTTAATTATCATAAAATGGAAAAATAAGTTCGATTCGAAATCGCTTCCATAGTCATGCATTCAAATTTTATACCTTTCCGTTAAAAAACGAGTTTGTAAATGTGTCAAAATATTTTGCGCTTGTTGAGTGGAACAGTTCAGAACACCTTTAATTGATAAATCAGGATAATTTTAAATTTGAATAATTTTTAGTGTTATTTTACTAAATTTATCTTAGTAAATTGTTATAAATGTTACGCAAGTTACCATGGAATGACCCTGATATTAAAGAAACTTTAATTATATACTGCTTGTGCGAAATACGCATCCCATCTTTTTTTTAAGAATTTTTTATTCTGCGTAAAAATTGCAAAAAAAGCAGTTCTTAACAGAACATTTACCACATTCTGATTATCACAGAAACATTAAGAAAGTGACTAATGCTGATAAAAGAAATTACATGAATCTAATTGTTTTTCTATGTTTATTTCTGTATTTATACGCATTAATATTACAGTGTCACATAACCCTCCTATATAAATCTTATTTCTCTAAAAATGCAACTTTTCCTAGCATGAAAATGTAAGAATATAATAACAATGTTGAAAAAGTATAAAGTGGCTATAATTAATCTTTCTGACTCTTCTTCGGAAAAAAGGTATTTTTTTTTATATATATATAATTTTTATATTTTTATAATATTTATTTTTTTATTTATGCACAAGAAAGAATTATTGTCAATGTTGAAAACAAAAAGGATAAAGGGAAATTCGTATGTCCCAAATGTTGCTAATTTTTTTCATGTCATAAGAATAAAATATCAAATGATACCGCAATTAATGGTAAGTATGAGAAAATTGCCAATTTCTAGGACTTATAATTTACATCTTTAGAATTGGCAACTTACATGCCCTTTCAAATCATGCAATTCTATTTTATTAGTTATTGCCTGCTAAAATATTCTTTTTATGTGTAGTTACTAAGTTGCTGTATCAAATCCTACATTTGCTTGAAAAAAAAATCGAAAAATAAAACCGGGAAATTTGGTAGAAACTTAACTTGTTTGACCCAGGAACCTTATATAAAAAATTCGAAAGTATGAATCTAAATTTTTTCTATTTTTCACAAATATAGAGTATTTTAACTCTATTGAATAAGATTATGCAACTTTTCTGTCTGTCCATATTCAAAGTGGATGTTTTAACTCGCATAACTCGAGAGTTTCACTCGATAGAGTAGATTGCGAGATATAGTAGTGATATTTACAGTTTGAAACCGGCTAAAAAAGACTTGTTGATTTGATTTTCTCTTTTTTAGATAGATTTTGTATGAAATACTATCAATTGCGGTTGCTCCTATGTTAGAATTTCTGAAACAATTTTGCAGATCTACGCCGATTATAATCTTTAGATCCCAAAACTACCGTCAGTAAAATAATATATGTATATATATATATAGATTACAAATTTAAAACTTTTTCGCCAAAACTAACCTTTGTACTACCTTAATTTTTTTTATAATAATGTTCCGTACTTACTTCAAATTATTAAATTAAAATCTTGTTTCTAGATCTAATCTGTTAATCTGTATGCAGACGATATAAATTCTTAATTTGCCTTAAAAAACATTATTCCAGTATGCGTAAATTTAAAAAGATGGCTCTAAATTAAAAATATTCTTAATTAAAACTTTATTTCTTAATATTCCAAATAAAACTGATTTCTTCTATGTTTTTATCAACCCTTTTTAAGAAAATCTTATAAAATTTATTCCAAAACAAAAAAAATCTTTCAAAAAATATCATTATTTTATTTTATCTATTTATTTATTTTTCCACCGTCAACCTTTGATGTGTGCATTAATAAATTCATTTCTTTTCTTTTTCTTTTAAAATTAATCATTTATAAAAATCGTCTGCCTAAGAAATTATGAGTCAATTATAAATTGGGGCTAATGACAGACGGCCGACTATTTCGACGTTTGTTTTTTCAACGTGAAAAAAAAAAACATCTGCGCCCCTTCGGTCAGACGAGCGTTTTGAGTCCCGTTTTCAGACGATATTTATCGAAGTTACAGATTCCATTCAATGTTTTCATTTAAGCTAAATGTATGTTCTGCAGGGAATAAATGATTCTGTAACTTTATATGAATTATACAAGAAACTAGAAAAAAGAACTATAAACAAAAGGTAGTGGGTTCATTCTATGATCCGGGACAGATAATTTAACGGACTATTCAAAACATTCTATTTAAAACACCCAAAAAATATATAAATTTTCTTTAAATTCATTAGAGTCTTTTATTTTTAATATATCTGATGTTAAATGAAAAATCCACCATATTTAGGAAATACAAATGGGTGCAGATATTATTAAAAGGTTAATTGTTATTCAACTTTAATTTAGATATTATTTCTTCTTTATTATTATTATTAAATAAAAAAACTAAACTGATTTTTCTTAAGTTGCTACAGAACATCATAGCAAAATAAACATCTTAGCTACATAAATGAAAAATAGAAATGACAACTTTCCAAAGAGTGAAATTTCGTGAAATTAATCAAGAAGCATGTGCTACCTTCGTATGAGCAAAAGCAATACTTTTACCCTTTTTGGAACGGTGCACATATACATAACGTTTTAAACTTTTTGAAAATTTTAACCCCCTCCCTTCTTACGATATCACACGTTATCAAACCTTGATTATCCCTCCCCCATAATGATATCGTTATCAATGTCTAAGAATTCCTTTGATTTTTCGAAATTTTTTCTTTTGCTGAAGTGATATGCAAGTATGGTTACATTTATTTTTCGCATACTTTATTGATTCAAATGAAGAGAAGTCAATAAAATATCACTTTATATATGAAATAGCTTTATATCAAATATCACTTAAAGGAAATACATACTATTTAAAAGTACAGTAGAACCCCGATAATCCGGATCTCCGGATAATCCGGATCATTTCGGTCGATTTTTTTTTCTTTTTTTTTTTCAAGTTTGAGCAGTGATTGGCAAATTTTCATAACATAAATTTATTTCAGCTCCATATTCTGAATAAAAAAGTATTTTTTGAAATTTTTTCGGAAGAATACCTCAAGCTTTCTTATTTAAACTCTTTAATGTTATCTATGAAAGGGACAACTATGCATCATTTAAGCTTTGGCAATTCCAATTTTTACAGTTCTCTATTTAATCCATTTAGAAATGTCATCAAAAGCTCACTGCTTAATAAAGTTTTATTCAGAACATTGCAGGAAAGCAAAGTAAAATAGCCCTTGTGGACACACTGACTGATAAGGATCGCTTTCCGATTTTTGTCAGCCAGTCCATAGGTCTCTTGAGACTGTTTCCTTGTCTTCGTGCCAAAACCCTTCTACAAATCACTTGAGGAAAATTGAAAAATAATGAACAGTATGCCTCGCTTGCAGATGACTTAATAATCGATTTGTGCACAACTGAAGAAAATGAAGATGATGCAGACGAAAATCAATATCAATGATAATCAACTAGAAGTTATAAACTATAATGAAGCAACTTCCCATTTTGAACAATTAATGATTTATTTTGAACGTCATGTGGAGACTCCATCCAACGAACTATTTATGCTCAAGGGAATGTGTGACCATGCGGCTCACAAAACTGGCACAACAGAATATGACAAATTTTATAATTACAAAGTAAACATTTTTACTGCCTATAAATGTTGAATATATTCAGTATAAAGGTGATTTTCTATGAGTAAGTTTTATTTTATTTCATTTATTCACATTCTCCGGATAATCCGGATTTTCGACAATCCAGATTGGGCCTGGTCCCAATTAATCCGGATTATCGGGGTTCTACTGTATTTTAAAACAGCTTTTTAGCTTACAGGCGATCAAAGCCCGAAAGCTAATGTACCCGCTGGGCCTGTATATGTTTGCATGCACGTACCGCAATAACTCTTCATATGAATATCCGATTTGCTTAAAAAACTTGTCGATGTTCATTCTGATAAAATGCTTCCTTGATTAGTTTTTGGGGTTCATTCGTTAATATAAAGGGAGGTAATGGAGACTAATCCCCACCCCCTTAGCTTTGATAAATGGGTTTTTCATGCAGAATTATTCAACTTGCTTCACATTTGATATACGTTTCTTTCCGATATGACATTCCCTTTATTAGATTTGGAGATTCATTGGTTAAGTATAAAAGGGGGAAAAGAGGGGCAAATCCTCCTCCCCTTATTTCAGATAAATAGATTTTCATGCAGAATTACCCAAATTGCTTCGATTTGTTTCTTAGCTTCATTAAGATAAGGATTTTCCATTATTAGATTTAGAAGTTCATTTATATAAATGGGGGATGGCGGAGCTAACACGCCCCTTATTTTAGCGATCGATGTCATGATCGATGAAAATATGCCAACATTTTCCGGAAGTGCTTTCCATCGGACAGTTGCAATAGGTAGCTTCTTACATTTCGTAATGAAAGATACTTAAAAGTGTCCTCAATTTTGCCCACTACTGTACTTACATTGCCCCTTTCTAGTCTGTCACCACTGCTTCTCTTTTTCCAGTAATAATGCGCGTTTTAGTCTAACGAAAAATGTTTCATGTTTTCAATTCTTCTTTAATTTTTAAATGCATTTAAAAATTTAATAAATATAATTGTTATTTATATAGTTGAAAACTCATAAAGGCTGACGAAACATATAATATTAAAAATTAAATTGAATAAGAAAGTTCTTTCAATGATTCAAAAATCGTGTATTGATAATATTGAAAAATTAAACATTTCCAAATTTATCACCATATGCATATCGTCATGTAATATTTTACCAGGGGATATAAACTTTCCTACTATCCAAACTTTTTACCCCCCCCCCCCCAAAAAAAAAGTAGTAGTAAAAAAAAAAAAAAAGAAAAAAAGAAACGCGCCATTTTTACCAAAAACAATTTTATTTGCTTCAAAAATATAAAAGAAGCTATTTTTTCTTTGAACTAGATTTCATTAATGCTTATCTCTGCAAGATATTTATTTAAAAAATTCTATTAGTACATTCAGCATAAAATAGTAAATTTATAAATGTTTTTAGGGACCACAATTTTTAGGTCAAGTGTAAAAAAGCTTCAAGTTTGTTAAAGATATAACCCAGATAATTTATTTTAACGCATTCCACGGCCCGATCAAGCAAAAAACTCATTCAAATAGCAAAACACACTTTTTACACCACACTTTTTTAACCATCATCTTTCTTCAATTAAAAACCTTTTGAAAGAATATTATGCACCATAGTTTTTAAATTCGATGATTAAACAAGACAAATTTATATATTAAAAACAGTGCAGTGAGGGAAAAGTCGTAAAATTTCCTGGTATGGTATACATATTTATACAAAGAATATGAAAAAGAAATAATAAAAAATAATAATAAATATAAATTACAACATTTTTCAAAATAAATGTTCGCAGTATATAGCATCGGTACCGGATATGACCCAAAGTCTCAGTTTTGTTGTCGACTTTCTCATACCGGATTTTCAAAATCAGATTTAGCTTGCAAAGATTTTAATTTCAGAGATCGATCCAGGAAAATTTTGCGTTCTAATTAGTTCCTCTTTACAAAAATTTATTTAATGAAACAGGCCCCTTCTCAAAATATGCAATAATAAAACATATTCTTTCACAAAATTGTATTCCTAAAAACATTGATTACAAATTGATTAACATATTCTAACTTATTCATTAATTAATCTAATGTTGAGTTTTAAAATTTTGTAATTTGCAAATGAAATAAGTTCTCCAGAAAAAAAAAATGTAGAAGGATTTAAAGAAGTTATTACTAAAAAGATGCCTGTTTTTCATTTTAGTAATTGGATTTCATATTGTTACAAAATGTTACTTTTCACAAATGTAAAATAAATTTTCCAAAAATGTAAATTTCACATAAATTTAAATACTTTATAGTTTTCGCAAAATCTCAGTTGTTCCACGTATATTAAATCCACTTTAAATTCTAGCAAGAAAATTCGATGCACAATTAAAACAAAAACTCATGAATTTCTGAAAAAGAAAATCGAAAGTCAACTTTTAAATCGCTTGCCGTCTGACCATAATAGAGTATTCCATAGCTTTCAAAACGCAAACGACCGCCAGCGGCATGGGGGAAAATCTAGGCATCGAAGCGAAGTTTTGCGCACATTTGAACGCGGCGTATCGTCTGCGTCCATGTGGACAGAACACTAGATTGCCATGCTCTCAACAGAGGACGTCTTTTTTGGCTGCTTTTCAAATCCGCTCGTGTGACATTGGCCTAAATAATATTTTTTTTAAAATAAATTTATCGTCTGTTGAAAATAATCTCGTAGCTGGACAAGAATTCTGTTTACATAAAAGAATGATGGTTTGAGATTACAGAAAGTTCTAGAATTTTCTTTTTAGTTTTAAAAGGTGGAAGTCTCGAGATGAGAAGGAGAGAGATTCTGGAGTTCTTTCGTCGATGAGTACGGCTGGTTGGAGTAAATGATGGAATATTTTTTGGACATTTCGGTAAAAGATCGTTTGCAAAAAGGAGTTTTTCCCTCTATACGCCCAATCCAAAGTTGCGGGTGTGACATTTACACAACTTACATTAGTCACCAACAAAAATATTTTTGAGCATTGGTTTCAATTTGTATGAATTTCAATGTAGACCACTTACATATACATTTATCCAAAACTGAAAATTGTTCGATGTATCATTTATTTATAAAAAAAAAATAATTTCTACCTGTTGCGGGTGTGACACAAAAAGGACATGCATTTTCACCTTTCAGTGCAAAAACGCAAAACTCTGTGAATTATGACAACTGAGTGAATTGATTTTTTTAAATATTAAACAGCAATACTTAAGTAATTATTCTATGAAAAAATTAAATTACTTACTCAATTCTTGCTTTTGTAGAAAATATTCAAAATTTTCGTTGCGGGTGTGACGCCCTGTTGCGGGTGTGACTTGTACGGCCAATAAAATAATGACATACACAAATATTTTCAAGGCAGATTTTTTTTAATTGAAGAATTAATCAATGTTACAATTATAATATCTACAGAAGAAAACATCAAACAAATTTCATTTCCAATCTTGAATTTATAATTTCTGGTGGTAGTATCTTTTTTTAAAAAAATGCTCTTTTTTCCCTAGGATACATCTGACTGACTGGGCCAAATATACACACTTTCTTAAATTTTTTTCAAACATTCTAATTCTATATCGTCACCATCCATTCGTCTTATTTACCCATCAAAATTTTACTTTTTTAATGTCGAGAATAAAACAACTTTTACAAAATCTCCACTGCACATTCATTGTTGGATATTATATCCTTGTCAAAGTATGGATACATTTGACTGCCTGAGCCAAATATACACATTTTCTTGATTTTTTTTTTCAGATACTCTTATTCTACATCATCTCTTTTTTAATTTTTTTTTTTTTTAATGTGGAGAATAAAACAACTTCTACAAAATCTCCAACTTCACTCTTATCGTTGGATATTATATTTTTTGGCAAAATGTTATAACAAACAAATTCTCTTGTGATCCCTTTCTGAAGTTATTGCGACATTAATTGTTCCTACGTCAATAGAAATAAACATGATGTATCGATTGAATGTTGCGCTCCGATTGTGCTTGGTGCCAGAATGCATGAAGCATTTTCACAATATCTTCTGAAATTTCACATTCAGCAGAGTTCTTTTATATTTTTTAGGACTTTTTCTATACACATAGCAAAATCTGAAGCTAAATTTATAGTTGCAGAGTGTTGCTAGCGTTACCAATTTCTTGGCAACTGCACCAACCCCTTCGACAACTCCTTTACCATGAGATGAAATGTAAAAGGATTGCCATCCTTTACCATGATTTTTTAAAATATTCTCTTCTTTTCTCTCCTTGCTTTGTCTCTTTCCTTCTCCTTTTGTAGCTATGCTTCATATTTAAAAGGGTTTCCTTTAATCTTTTTTCTATGATATCGTGATCTTTCTATACTCTTCATTTTCTGCAAAAGAGAAGAAATTAATGTGTAAACTTCACTTCCAGTCCGAAAATATATGCTTAACATATTGTTAATATTTATCCCTTGAAATTTCCAATCTTACATAAGGTTAATTATGTTAAATTTTGGTTAATTTCAAACTGACTGTATACATTTTATGCTAACTTAATAAACATTTTAACATTTTCTATTATTCTTACTTCTACTTTTTATTTAATTTGAATTAATTTGAAAAAATCTTCCCCTAATGATACTTTACTTATTTAAAAAAAACTAAATATATATATATTAGATAAATACTATCAAATAACATATATATATATAAAACAAAACAAAATTAACAAATTTAAAGAAAATTACTAAAATATTGTTTCTTAATTTTCTTTTTTTACATTTCTATAAAAATCTTACCTTTTAAATTAATTTATAATCATATGTCAGTAATAAAATTATTTTCTTGCAGTAAAGCAACAATTTTATCAATCCAAACTGAATAAATCAACTACACACAGAGTCACATGCTCAGATGATGCAAATTTTTATTTATTAACTGGAATTCACTCTATTAAATCAAACGATATAATTAAAGCTGCCAAGTAATGTTTTCCAGCATATTATTCCTATATAAATTTACATATAATTTGTTCAAATATACATTTGTAATCAATTTTAAAAGACGTTGCGGGTGTGACTTTAATTAAATGTCACGCCCGCAACGCTCAATAATTATAATTAAAATATTAATTAATTTTTTTTGTGTCTGTAATTCAAAGTGTCTTAATAAACTATTTTTGAATATAAAGTTTCATAACTTTAAGTCAAATATTTTTTTCTGTAGAGATATAAATGTAACTTTTTGTTGCGGGTGTGACACAATAATTAAGAGTAATTAAATATGCTTACCTTTTGTAATGAAGATTAGTGAACACTTCTCTGCAGTTAAAAACTCTCAATAATAACTGTCAGATCATATATATCCTAGTTTGGAGATTTTCAGGATGTTTGTTCAGCTGTACGAGACCATGAAATGTAAAGATATTTGCCGCAGTCTATTTTACAAAGTCATAGTGTCACTTTATTAATTAAAATAAGTATGTTAATGACAAAAATGTAAATCTTTTTTGATAAAATATGAAATAGTACACCCTTAACAATTAATATGCAAGATTTCAATCATATTTAAAGAAATTTAAATTTTCATCCTCATGTCCGTTTTTTTGTGGATTGGGCGTATAATGACTACAGTTGAATAAATAAACTTACAGCCACCAATGAGTGATTTATTGGATATTCTGCATTTATTTATTTTTTATTTTTTCCCTCGCTGGCCATGACTTCTGTGCAAAGAACGGGGACCCTGGCGATGATGTTTCTGGCTCCTAACTTTAAAATGTCATATATATATATATATATATATATATATATGGGAAATTTCTTTATTATCATTTATCTCTTTATCATTGTTGTACGTAACTGTAACTGTAATTTATTTTTCATTGTTTTCAATTTATATTTTTATGTATCTGGCAACAACAAGAGAGATATGAACGTCATGTGACGGAATAGAGAAAAAGCGGGAGTAGTTGGTTTTTTGGGCTCCGAGGAGGGAGCCGCGTTTTTGTGAGGATGCAACACTTTTGTGTTCTGTGTTTGCTGTTCTGAACGACATGCAGAGACCGCGTGTCACGAGAATGCGATCTTGTAATTATTGTATATTTTTAATTTGTGTGTGCGGTTTTGTTTTCCTATTAAATGTGTTCGTCTCAACAAAAGACTGTTTGTAATCATTCGATTATCCCTAGACACCCAGCCAAACCCCATATACAGCTCATATTCAAAATATTAGAATAATTACCTTTTTTTTAGAAATTGAAAATATCGTTTGGTAATTTAATGTCTTTTAATGAAAATATGCAAACGATATTTTTATTAAGAACTTATTGTTGATTAAACTTACTTGTTATCTTAAATTTAATATCATTTTTGAAAAGATTAATTGCAAAAAAAATTATTTTGAAAAGTCAAAATATTAGAATATTTATTCAAGTGGTTCAAAATATTAGAATATTTCACATTAATTCTCCTTTAATTATTACCAATTCTTAACTGGTGGCATCATTGATTAAATTCAGACTATTTTATTTAAAATCAGTATTCTTTTTTGCAGTTTGTTTCTTTTTCGTCTTAAAATGGGCCGTGTGAGTGATATTCCTGAATCTACTAAACTTCGTATGGTTGATTTGTATCGGCACGGTAAAAATCAATGTTTTATAGCGAATTATTTACATTGTTCGCAATCGAGCGTTTGTAAAATACTAACGCAATATTCAAAAATTCGAAAATTTCAAAATAATCGCCGAAATGGTGGCCGAAAACCAAAAACATCTGCTAGAGATGACAGGAAACTGAAGCGTATAGTTAAGAAAAATCGTTTTAAAAGTGTGCGATTCTTGCACCAAAAATGGAAAGAAGAAGGAGTTGAAGTTTCTACATCGACAACATTAAGACGTCTCCATAAATTTAAATTTGAATCTCGTGTACCGAAAACAAAACCTCTCATGACTGCAAGACAAAAGCGTATAAGATTGAATTGGTGTAAATCAAGACGTTTATGGAGCAATGAAGATTGGAAAAATATATTATTTAGTGATGAAAGTATGTTTTGTGTTTCATATGTAATCAAGGTATTCGAGTTTGGAGAATGAAGCAAGAGGCATTTGATAAAGAATGCCTTAAACGTTCCGTAAAATTTGCGGCTAGTGTCATGGTTTGGGGTTGTATGAGTGCAGAAGGACCTGGAAAGTTATGCATCGTCTACGAAAAGGTTAACTCTCTGATATAGCAAGAAATTTTAGAATATTACATGATTCCATCATCAGAAGATTTATTTGAAGATGATTTCATCTTTCAACGAGATTTAGCGTCCCCGCATACCTCGGTGTCAACTAAGAATTGGTTCCGCCAACGCAACATTAAGGTACTTCCTTGGCCACCAAATTCACCAGATCTTAATCCCATCGAAAACTTATGGTGTATAGTGAAGAAAAAACTTCAAGAAAATCCTCCTTCAAGTAAAACTGAGTTAGTGGCACGTATAAAGTCTATTTGGGCTAATATTGATAGAAATGTTTGTAAACACCTTGTATATAGTATGCAAGATCGATTGTACGCTGTTATGAAAGCTAAAGGGGATGCTACAAAATATTAACTACCATTTACTTCATATTCATAAGGTAATATTGTTGCGTAAAATAAAATATTCTAATATTTTGAACCAATCTAAATTTTATTCTAATATTCTGGTGTATTTAAGGAAGCTGTATACCTAATTTATTGTGCTGTATTTTATATTTTATAAATGTTAAAATCTTATCTAAACATTCCAGATTTAATTTATAAGAAATTTAATTGCATTTACTTAGTATAAAAAATAAATAAATGACAAATAATTTTTTCTTATTACTTTTTCTCAATTATTCTAATATTTTGAATATGAGCTGTATATATATCACTTTTTTACACGATAACTTGTATAATTCTTCTCTAATCTCGACCAAGGGCCCCACCAGTGGCCGAGAGGTACAGACCTCTCAACTGGTTGACGGCAGGTGCTGGGTTCGAACCCAATCGCGGCTGTCGGCCTAACCGTTCGAAGTTTTCGTGGTTTTCTTCGAACCTTACGTAAATACGGGTTAAATTCCCTTAGAAAGACCCCCACGAATGGCACTCCCCCCCTGGTCCTATATCCCTAGCGCAGATAATCGGACGACAAAAATAAACCAAACCAAACCAAACCAAACTAATCTCGACCAAACTGATACATAAAATCAAGAGGTATAAAATCTCGGTCAAGTTCGTTAATGGGCAAAATCGGACGAAGGGGGTGGAAATAAGGAGGGTTCTTGTGAAAACCGAAAAACCGCCATAACCTCTTAATTAAAAAAATATCAAATCGTTTAAAGTTTATATTACTTCTTAAATTTGGACAAAAGTTTATGCATTTTTGTTAATGAATATGAATCGTTGGGTGTAATTAAGTAGCGCAAAATTGAACTGAGTTCAAGAGGGAGGAGGGTTAAATTTCAACTCCTGAACACAGTTCAGTTTGCGCTTCTTAACCTATTCCAATGATTTAGAAATTTAGATCAAAATTTAAGCCTCAGCTTTTGCAAGCATTTAATTACATACAAAAAATAACAGTTAAAAATAGCTGTTGGTTACCCTAAAGTTTAATGCGCCCTCTAACGGAATTTTTTGAAATTTATCTCTAAAATGCATTTTTGAAAGAAACATTGATATAAATAATAGTTTTAGCGAAAACCGAAAACGAATCAACCAATTTTTCCGTTTTCTATAATCAATTGATACCACCCCCCCTTCCCCTTAAACACATTTTAGTTTGCGGTACTTAATCACTCCCAAAGATTCAGTTTTTGAGCTCAAAATTTAAGTTTATCTCTAAGTTTCTAAAAAAGAAATTAATGAGATGCAAAAAATAACGGTAAAAATTAGTTGTTCATTAAACCAATGTCTAAAGCGCCCTCTAACAGCCTTTTTTTTAAATTTATCTTTATAATTTATTGTCTAGACAATACTGACCAAAAGCTTTAGTTAAAACCGCAAAACAATCAACCAATTTTTCCGTTTTTTATGATTATTTGAAATTTTGAACCCTACACTTTAATCGGCGGCTATCTCCTTCGGAAAACGTTCGGGACCCTTGGTTTATTATTTAATATTGTTTGTCTTCATGTGTACTTTCACCCCTCTTTTATTTTAAAAACAATTTAGAATCACCATGTATATATATTTAAACTTTTTTTTTTTACTTCAGGAAATTTAAATATGCATATAGATTTTATTTTTAAATATTTATTCACTAGAAAATTAATAACTGAAAAAAAAATATGTATACCAAATTTAACATTATAACCGTTAAACTCTTTAACTGTTAATGACAGTTTTCATTATTTACATTCCGTCAGGTAGTGCAGGTAATAGACGTTTATGGATTCTACACAGGAGGTTTTCTCAAAGTTGTCTGCATACTTTTAAATGATTTAGTTTGAAATTAATAGATTTTCCTTTTAAAATTTAGCTAAAATTCCCATACACAAAGTCAAAAAGTGAAAAAGATGTTTCAATACAGGCTCAATAAATTCTCTTACTTTGGCAAACGAACCGAGAGTTTCGTTTTAAATTCCCAAAATTTAAGAATTCAGTTAATTTTCATATTATGATAAACATATAGAACTTTGCATTAGCTCTAAGGGGAAAAATATTTAACTAACGAAAATCATAAACTGTAAAATAAATTACAGATAAGTAATACTTAAAATTATTTTTCGGCATTCTTAAGAAATTAACTGTAAAATGTATCCGTTCAGTAATATTTCTAGTATAAACTAATCTATTAATATCTTCTAAATATAGTTCAATAACATTAAGTATTTCATCTCAAAACTATTTCATATTATCAAATTGAATTAAATAATTTAATTGCTTAAATTTTTAAATATTTTTTAGAGAAATTAATAAAAGACAATTCATATAATTTAATAAAAAATTATTACCACAAAATTGTTCTCCATTAACTACAGTAAACGACAAATGATTAATAATATTGTAGCGAATATGGGGTTCTTTTGATCTTATGGTTAGACAACTTCAAACTCTTGTCTCTTAGAAAAGTAGAAAATAATTTATTTACAGACCTTCAGAACAACAGAGTCTTCGAAACTCACAAATATTACTAGATAGTCAAAAATAATTGCTCAAATCTATCGTACAAGTACAGCTTTAAATCCCAGAGACTCTTTATACAACGTCTCAACACTTAATAACATTCAAAACAAAATAGGTGAAACTCAAGCAAACTTGCTTAACAAACGCCTTGTTCACTCAATGACTTACTGGTAAATAATAACCACAACAGCTCGCATTGCTCTCCTTATAGAGGCTCGTAGCATGCGCCGGAAATTTCTACAACCTTCTAGAAAAATCCAGAAACCAAGGAAAAACATTCACTGTATCAGTAGACCTAAGGGGGGTTACCATAGAGAGGTAAGGGTTACCATCGCCAACAATCGCCAAGTTTGTCGCCAATATGGCGATATCTCTAATATTTCGCTAAGCTGCCATGGACATTCACTGAAAATAATAGACACGTTTGCTTAATAACAGAGACAATGTAACTAAAACTAATATTAGTAAAGAAATGGAGCTTAATAAGATTATTTACATTATTTTACAGTACAAACACTAACTATTTACAAAATTCGTAACAATATGTTGATCCTTAATTATATATGTTACGATAAATTTGATAAATTTGATTGCTATTAATAATAACTGTATGTTTTAGTAAATTTGTTAAATACAGCATACATATCGTATATACCGGTTCCGAAAAATAATTCATTCAATATGATTAATTATGATCAGTAACAGATATTTCTTTTACTGCAATATATAAAATCACAACTGCATGTTTATAATAACAAGAAGAATTGTTCGGCGATAATAATAGTAAATTTTAAAAAGCGTGTCCAATAATATAATGCCAACACCTAACGGATTAACTATTGACATTTTAATGTAAAAATATAACTGTAATTTTAATTCCTTGCGTTTGAGTAAATCACTGCCGGCTCGGACAACAGGTAGAGGTAGATTTCGAAGTTAATTATCAATTTCAAAACAAAAATAAATCAAAACTTTAGATTAACCCAGTTTCAGCATACTAAGAATGAGCTCTAGTATACGTAAATGTTTTGTGAAAATTTTAATGTACACTCAGTATCTATATGTATGGCACAGATTTAACAAGGGCAAAAAAAAGAAGAAAAAAGTTACGCTATATATTTCTTTTTTTGTTTTCATGAGAAAAACTTGCTATAGAAAGCTTTTATGTAATATTCATTTTTTCTTAAATTTGCTAAACCATTTTTTTCCATTTTTTTCCATTTTTAAACGTTGCAATGGTAAAGCAATTTTTATAGTAAGAATTTTATTTATCTATTTAATTTTGGCAGTTGGCAACTGCTATAGCGAAAAATGTTTGTTTCTTTTATGTCACTTTCCTGTAAGAATTAACTTCTCAGGGTCATATTAAGGCGTTATACAAAGATTTGAAACCTCACCATTACCTCCCCCTTGGATCGATGGTGTCCAATTGCCAAGCCCGCCGACATATTAACCTTCTCAATGTATATGGTTTGTTTGATATATTTGGCCTGTCTGATATATATATATATATATAAAGTTTTTACTTACAGGTGGTTTTTGATTCCCGTGGTCATGTAATGAAAAGTTATAAAGAAAACTTTTAAAAGCCCTGCCATGTTAACGAACTCAGTCGGTAATGTTTCTTACGAAATCTACTTTATTTATTTTGGTAAAAAGAGCTATTGTAGCACTTCGCGTTATCGGGAAGTTTTGATTATTCACTTTTGCAGTAATTAGAGTTACGATTTCCTTGACAATCGTAATTTTAAAATCCATGACCACCTAAGTTAGATTTCGTACCATCATATTCTCTTACATTTATATTATTCACTAGAAGTTTATTATCATAAATTAATCTTTTTAATTTTTTATGGGAAACTCCTTTTAAAACACTGCCTTTAGGTGTCAACTTCACGATCTGCGTTAATGTCCTCTTTGTATTCGGTGTTTATATAATTAAATAACTTAACACTTTACTGAAAGGAATTGCAATTCATTTGATTGAATGCTTACACGCGTTACGTGTAACAACACGATATCTATATACGTAATAACTTAATTTATATTTTAATATATGACTATTGTGACGTCGTACTGAAAATTTTAATCTGGGCAGAAAATAGACAGTGAAGTCTCACTGTGAAAAAATATGCAGGGGTGAAGGTTGAAAAGCTGAGAAGAATAGATGCTATTGATCTTAAGGGACATACCTAGAAAAATGATTCATGAGCTGAGAGTGGGACCCTATAATTATTGAGCGTGGAAGAGGGAAGAAAAGGAGTTGGAAGAGAGACATGCTATGAAAATGTACAAAAGAGTACGGTGATGTAAGTTGGCTTAGACGTGCAAAGAGAAATGTAATACTGGAGCGTGGCTTCTATGTCGTTTTATTTATTTTTTTATTAATTGGTTTACAGTTCTAATAAAGAACTTGAGGAGCTAAAAATGTGTTATTGATGAGCTTAACCAATAAAGAAACTGTGTAAAGAGAAACTTAGGCCAATTTTAAATGACTTAGAAAAAAATTTTGGATGTAGTTTAATAAATATAAAATTTATAAGGGAAATATTTAAGTGCTATCATATAAAAATTAAAATTTTATTTTCAACTGAAACAAGAAATAAAACAACATGTAAGTTTATATTTAAAATACTATTAATGCGTGTTTTCAGCGTGCTAAATAAATTATAAGTTATTGTTTTTTTTTCAATGAATATAACAGTCATCAAAGTTTCTTGTTTAACAAAACTCTCCTAGTAAAGAAGTTAACAAAATTAACTATTAAGTGGAAAAAAATAAAAAATATAAATAAATAAATAAATAAATAAAGCAAAAAAGATTTCCCATGTTATTTCTTTTATATTATGTGTTTGATAGTTTTTTTTTACTTGAAAATAAAATAAAAATAAGTAATATATTTGTTTTAATAATCCTTTTGCTGGAAAAAGTATAAAAAAACACATATTTTTATCTAAGATGTCTCATGTAAATAACTCATTTTCCGTAGATTATAAATATTATAATTAATAAATTTCTTTTATTTCCCATTATTATACGTTCATGCACTAAGGATGCAGACAATGATGCGGAGTTCGGATTTTTGTCATTCTTTTTTTTATAGTTACCAAGAATTAAATGAATCAAGTAGATTGGATGATTTCTCTAGAAATATTTCTTTTGAATAAAGGTGATTCTTCAAACTATATCTACTTTATTTCTTTGTAAACCGGTTTTTCTAAATTTAAAGCTATCATCTTATATACTTGAGATTTTACTACTTTATTCTTATCAAATGCAGATTACTAAGAAATTGTTTTCACGAGATATATGTCGAATCTTAATTTGACATAATTCATCATTGTATATTGTGATTTAGATATTAAAAATCAAAGTAAAGTAAGTTGCAGTTATTTATACTCATTAGCCAGCTATACCATTTAATAGAAATAGCTAGAATCTTTGATTGTACACTGTTGAAAACCTTGTCCTATTTTGAACGAAATTTTGGTTCTCAGAGCTGTCACCATAAAGTTGTGAAGGCTCGTATAAACATATGGAACTTCGATTAAATCATACTTTCTATTGCACTTTCATTCCAACTACTGGAACTATGCTTCATATATACCAACAAGAGCTCCAAATGTTTGTGCGAGATTTCACTATCTTATGATTGCAGTTATTTTGCACCAAAATATAATTCAAATTTACAAGATTTTTAACAGTATAACTTCAGAAATATAGATCAATCTAACAAGCATTTTTTTTTCACAGTGCATATAACATTATACTACAATGTGCATGCGATGTACAATGTGCATATAACCGTGTTAATATAACGTTTTTGAGCATTAAAACAATTTAGAATTTTTAGTTCAAAAAACTTTTCAAACGAACAACATTCCTGTTTTTTTTACAAAATAACATCATTAAGATATAGAATTATAAAATTGAATTCTAGATATTGTATATTCCAAATATTCGAAGTATGGGTTCAAATTAACTCCATTTAAAAATTCTAAATTTGTTAAAATTTCATTTCGAAATATTAATTAAGTACAGTTTTAATAAAGAGGTAATTACTTATGACTAATTAAACTAAAAAATAAATGGATAAATTTACACATTGATCTGATATTATGATGTTAAAAAAAGCATTCCTTATATGTGTAACGTAGTATGGTGCAAAGCAATACACAATATTATGAACTTTTTGATAATTACACATTAAGCTGCATAAAACTGCACGAAAATATTCAATATACTGTATTGAAGCGTATACAGCGCGGAGTTAAAAAAAAAAAAAATAGAGCAAAACTCCAGGTGCGCGTTATACACGGTATAATTTTTACCGCAGGATGTAATCACACGATTTACATATGAATCAAGAAGTGTACTCAAAGAAGAAATAATCACTCGGAAAATCTTATTCAATTGAAGGTATCACTGCATTTTTATTTCACTCCTTGCACTTTTTCATACATTAATATTATATAAACGCTATTTAGAAATTCTCTTTGGTGCCACTCAATCCTACTCTCTGCCATTCACTCCCTACCCGAAATCTAAAAGTGTATTTTAGCCTTGTTTGTGGCCTGGTGTAATGTTTCTTTCATCTTTCTTTACTGAAATTCATTTAGTCATTCTTACATTTGCATATAAAATTTACGGTGCCCGTTGTATACGAGATTTTTAAAAATCACCATTTTTACTTGTTGAGTAGGGGTGCGCGTTATAAACGCGTGTGCGGTATTCACGAGTGAATACGCATTCTAAAATGCAAAGTTTAACGTGTAAATTGCACATGAATTATCATATAAATATATGCAGTGCACAAAATTGTTGGATTTTGTGTATACAGTACACAATCTTATAAATCTCGAAGTAAATTTTAGAGTAAATATTTTCATGATTGCAAAACATATTTTCGTAAATAACAAACTCATTTGCTTTACGTTCTTGTTCTCCTATCAGCACATTTTTTTACCCCTTAAATGACTGTAACTTTAAATAACAATATACAGAGCCATCTGAAATTATATTATCTGCACTCAATCCTTCTGTTTGAGATACATTGAAATTTAAAATTGCATGCAGAATTTATGCACAGAAACTGTATAATTTATATACGTGCACATTAAAACATAATTTCGTTAAAAGAAAAACTTGTGATGTCAGAAATATTTCCGCGCTTTGTAGAAATTTTTTCTGTCAATTTCAACCAGAAATTCTCAAAGATACATCAAAAGAAAAAAAAAGTATCAATTTAATTCAACCTACGGTGCACAGCCAATACTTCTGAAACCAGATACAAACTAAGTAATTGAAACGTTCCAAACCACTATCTTCGCTTTTCAGATTACGATTTCACATGCCAAGTTTACAAGAATCAATCTTTATTATGTTCTCCTGAGTATACATAATTCTATCTAATATTCTATTTCTGTACATGAGACTATTATACTCTGTTCTTACTGAATAGCTGGGTAGAATCCGTACGATTTTCTGTGTAACATTATGTTCTTACGCATATATCGGTGGGGCATACTCCCATATATTTTTGCATAATATATAAAATGAAAAAATATTTGACTAATATGCAAAATTTGTAAAGTATATTAACACACGAATTCGGGTAAATCCGTAACATTTTTATACATTTATGCACTTGGTTCAGTTTTCGAAGACATAAGAATTTAAACATTTCCATTAAGCCATAAATGCAGAAACATTTTTGCGACAAATGTGTAATTTTACAAATTTATGCAAGTATATTTATACAAAAGTAAACAATTTAGACATTCATTTTTTGCCTATACCAGTCAATAAATTTCATAAGATTTTATATAGATTTTACTTTTTTTTCACAATATTGCACAGATAAGATAGATAAGCATTAAGTATAGCATCTTATACACTTTCCAGAAATTCCAGTATATTTTAACTTATCTACACTGTGTAATAAGATTAATAAGCTACCTAAGTGGTTCGTTTAAAAAAACGCAGAATTTGAAAAACAGTCATTTTCATGTTTATTTGGAAAATAGTATTAACCAATTATCATACATTACTCGGTAAAAAAATTATGTATCCTTAGTCCATTAAATTATTGACAGAGACTGCATTTTATTGAGTAACTTATTTCACTTATACAATGGTGCAATTTAAACATATATATTACCAATGTAACATGCCGGATATGCCGATTAAACCGGAATATGCCGATCTATTAAACCGGATATGCCGATTAAAGTACTCCATAAAATTGTAGGTAGCAATGCTTCCACTAATCTTTTGGAAGAATTTTATACAAATGTTTTGTAGTGAATCAGAATGATTTTCTGATTTTTTTTTTTTTTTTTTTTTTTTTTTTTTTTTTTTTTTGCACAGCTCTGCCAATTACCTACAGATTATAATGTATGTCATGAATTATCTAAAATTTTATAGAGATAACGCTAATAACTACTGAAAAAACACTTTTTTGTTGTATTAACTCCATAACTTGTCATTTATTAAGTATATTTTATTTAACACTGTTTATTATTAAATTTATCTTCCTCACTCCCAATGTCGTTTAGAGAGACATAAACTATCGCCATTTCAATGCTTCTAGATTCGATACAAATTACTTCAAAATCTTTTTTTTCATAAATGCAGGCAAATTATAAGTATTGATGCATAGATATATATTTCTTTGGCAATGTTTTATAGTAATTCTAAACTGGCTTTTATAGTACCTCGTAATATTTGCCTCTTGACTGTGGAGGTTAAATCAAAGCTCTTAGAATCTTAATTATTGTCCATCTTGAATATAGAACTTAAAACGATCTTTAAGCAATGCCTTCTGATATTGGCAGTGCTTACGATTGTTCTTTTTTTCCTTAGCCTTAATTATGATTTATGTTTCTATCCTTGATTGATTACATGCGTTGTAATATCCAAATTTTACATGAATTTAAAAAAACATATCGTAAATGTAACGATTTACAGCAAATGTCACCTAATAGACAGTAATTCTTATACAGCATTGCACTTAAAATTTTATCCATGTCCCTGTAAAAAAACAATATATTTTAATATCATTTATATCAGTTATCATTACATGGCACTGTACAACAAGTATTTTGCTGTAGCAAGCGGTTATAATATTTAACAATTTTGAGATTTTTTGAAATAGTATAACGTAATTAAAAAATTCCCTGGAATATTAGTTCACAGCATCCATTTATTTTATTATGTTAGTATATAAGAACTTTTCGTAGTTTACAGAAGCAATCCAAGTGCACAGTTTGCATAAAACATACAGAGAGTATTTCTTATATAGAAAAACTATACTATTAAACTTTTTATGCTTATCATTGCAATGAACGAAAAATTTCATTATCAGTTGTATCAGTTATAGACAATGTCGTCACATAAATCTATACAGCAAATAGTTTGCTTTAGCAAGCGTTAGTATTGTGTATCAATTTAATGATATTTTAAATAGTGTAATGTAATAATTCTATACTTCAAACAGATAAAATTTCTAGATTACTGGGATATACGGTAATTTAGCATGTAATAAATATTCATATCATATTTTACAGAAGCTATCCAAGTACAGGGTTAGCAAAACATAAAATGTCCACTTCAGAAAGCTCTGGAGTAGCTCTACTGGTCCAAATGAGATCAAATTAAAACTACAGACAATTCAAATGATGCACTGTAAATACAAAGAACCAAATTTAGTTGCATGTTTTTTTGGTACAGCAATGTTAGAAATTGGAAAGTTCATTTGGTAGCCCAAAATGTTTATAAAAACGATTGATCCTTAATAACATTAAAACAATCAAAATATCTTAGATAATATACATCATATCTAAGAAATCTCGTTGTTTTAATGTTATCAAGGATTTGGTCCGTTTTGAACCATTTTGGGTTGAGAACGGTAGGAACACTACTGTACCATTTAGGGAATATTACTGTACAATAGGAATATTACTCTACTTTACCCATATACCTTAAAACCCAATTTGGGATTTTAACTTTTACATTGTACGCTTGACATTTATTAAAAATATACAAAAATTCAAAAGTACAAAAGTACAAAAACCTACGAAAATGAGGCTTTGTAATCCATATAAATCACTTAATTCGCTGTCTAAATAACAAATAATATTAAAATTGTGAAACCGTTTAATAAAAATGCAATATTTGTCGCAACAATTTTCGTACAGTGAATACGGCATATCCAAATATCGGGAAACAACTGGTAGACACACATTACCATGAGGAGACTTCTAGATATAAGTTTCCCTCTTCAGAGGACTTTATACATTCAGCGATCAGTCTTCTCTAAAATTCCAGAATTAGTTAAAACTCGACTTGCATGTTAAAACGCAATCGTTCTTCCAAATTATATTTTGGTAAAAAATTCCTGAAAAGGAGTTTTTCCCCTCAGTCGATTGAGTAGTTAATTGCGATTTTAGCGGTTGACTCGTAGGTTTAACATCTTATTTTTCTCCCAGTTCTTTATGTTTTCATCCTCTCAGTCTAATATAACATTCTAGAAAACTTAGATGTCATTTTTGTAATGTAACGACATTAACAAATATAAATTTAAAAGGTTAATCAAAAAACCTATAGCATTACTAAAACTTTTACATTTTATGTAATTCTAACCCAGTTTACAATAAAACAAAATGTTAAGCTTTCTGATTTTTTTGCATATTTATTTTTCTACAGATTTTTGCAACTTTACAAAACCTAGTTTTGTACATTAACATGATCTATTTTTATATATAATGTATATATAAATATTTAATAACCATGTTCATTTCTATGAACACATACATTAAAAATATATTTTTAATGTACTTTCAGTAAAGTAACTTAAAAAAACATTTTTTCAGTATGCTCTTGACATTTTTGTTAAGAATGTACATTATTATAATATCATTATTAGTAGAAATAGTTAAGATTTTTTTATTCTTATTTGCATTTATATTGATATTTATAATAGTTTATAAAGTTAATGTAGCACAACGTATTTTGTTTGGCGTCAATGTTAAATAATAATAATATTAATTTCTTTTTGTTTGTTAAATTATCTTATGTTCGCAAGTGTAATACTTTTAATAAAAGAAACCATGATAAAGATTTATTTTTTATGAATTTGCTTTTATAAAAAATTAAACTTTGAAAGAAAAAAATGTTTTAATAAAAAAGACAAAGGTTTTATAGCATGTAGTGAATAGCATTTGATGAAAAGTTTTATCACTAAACTCCTTGAGATTATTTTCGAATATGACAATAAGCTGTGAATGATACAGTGTTTATACGATTAGTTTTAGTTGGTTCTTATTTTAAATCAAAGAAATTATTAAAGTTATGAGAGCATTTTGTAAATCCTAATCAAGAACAGTTAGCATGATATATTTATCCTGATTATAAAGTCATGTTAAAAAGGTTTTTAACGAGAGAAATAATATAGATAGATATTTTTTTCTTCTTAAACTGATTATAAAAAAATACTGATGAGTTTTTTTTTATATTCACTAGAATTTTTTGAAATATCACATTTGATTTAATCTTTAAAAATTTTTAACCATAATATTGTATTAAACTGTGGAACTAAATTGTGTAATTGAATTGAGCTGACTATTTGATATTTCAAGTTTAATTTAAGCGTTGTTAAAGAGTGTATGTTTTTCTTTTTAGTAACAAAGTACATAATATCTGATGGTTATTCTTATATTATAAGTATTGAAATTAATATGAACGTAACATACTTCATATTCACCATCATAATTAAAAGGTGTTTATAATTTCGGTTTGTCTGCCTGTCTGTGCATGTTTTAAATCCAGTAAATGATGTCAGATTTTTATCGTAATCTATATATGTTTCTGATACATGCTAAGGAATGTTCACAATTTTAAATCGTTCTTACATATATATTTTATGATTAGATGATTCAGATTTCAAGATTTCACATTGATTGTATGAATCTTACCCTCACAGCCTCTTTTTTAAAATACTGCACATAGTTACGTTTAGCATGTTTTACTGTAAAATATTTCTGCCTGAAGTGAAAGCTCATTATTTTTACATTACATAAAATCTACATATCTAAATTTCAATATTATTTTTTATCTGCAAAAAATCTTATAGAATGTTTATAAAAAATACGTTTTTATACTGAAAATCCTTCATAATTTATATTTCCACACATTTTATTTTTTTTTTAATTTTTTAATTTTTATTTATTTATTTATTTATTTATTTATTTTTGTGTGATACAAAAATTATTGTTTAACCATTTCTGTAGACTCGGGCTTTATCTATTGGAAAAGCTGTGTAATTATTTAAATATGAAAATTGAAGGGTGAGTAAAATCACCCCTATGGTCAACCCTTCCCAGTCTTCAATATATCTCCTATGACTCATTTACAGGACATATAGAAAAATTCGGCATAGTTCTGTCTCCAATATATCACCTATGATTCATTAACAGGACATATAGAATGATTCAACATAATTCTGTCAATAAAGTTCATTGTTTGAAGAGTGTTTTGAATTGTGGTGTGAGTTTCGAAGTTTGGCTATTATTTAACCGTTTTTGGTACATATAATTTCTTAGACGATTTATATGACTGCACAAAAAATCAAGTGTATTCTGCTTTTTATTGAAAATTACTGCAGGAGATTTTCTATTTGTTATTCATTTTCTTACAGGACATTACTACATTGTAAATAAACTGATATACCGATAATAAAAAAAACTTGCGTGATATAATACAATATTTCCCCACTCATGTATGCTAATATTTAAAAGAGAGTGCATAGAACTGTTATGGATTTTTAAAATGATTCTTTTATCATTATTATTATCTTTATGTCACAGTGAAATTCGGTTATGGTGTTCTAAATGTGTTGGAATGTGTTTCTCAATTTGTGCTTAAAGATTTATTTTAATTTATTCGAAATGATTTGTCTGCGTCGCTAACTCAAATCGTTAAATTACAAATTTATTTACATTTTTCTACGGGAGGACAGAAGACTGGTAAATGGTGTTGGTTCAAGATATATAAAACTTTGTTTGAAATTTTATCAGTGTGTAAACGAATATAGATCAATATGCTTACATTAAAATATTTGCAAATTTTATTGAATTAAACTTCTTTTATTAAAAATTTATTAATTCAAAATCAAATATAAAAAATATATATGTATATTTTAAATTAACAAAAGATTTGATTTCGATGAGATAAATGAACTTATATTTCATTTTTACATGTCTATTTTGTTTGAAAATCAATGTAAGTTGAGCTTGTAACAAAAACAAATTTGAAATTAAACATGAAAATAATTTTTCGATTTACATAAAGGTTTTTTAAAAAAGATGCAGTAGTAGCAGTTATATAAATTTTTACACAGGTTTTTTTTTTGAAAATAAATTAAAATTGAAATGTTAATAAAATAACTAGAATTGAAACTAGAATTTCGTATCTAATATCAAACACTTAACTTTCTTATATGTAATTATTTTTATAAGTACGCTGTAAAAACGTGCAGGATATTTATGTGACAAGATCATCGTTTCTACATTCAAATAAGTGATTTTAAAACTTTAATAAAATTATGGATAATATAAGAATTCGAAAGCAGCGTATAGCAGAAAATCATGCTCGTGATAAGTTTCGAACAAGCTTTAATACGTGTTCTATTTTTTTAAATGATTTTAATGATATGTAACGCTACAAACAATTTTTCCTTATATTGGAACAGAGTATAGAAGCAACAAATATATATGAGATAAAATAGTTTCAAATTATTCGGTGATTTATCTAAAAAGAAAATAAATAATCGAATTCTTTTATATATTTTTAAGCATACAAATATTTTTATAATAAATACAGTTTTATGTATCCATTTTAAAGGAAAAAAATATTGATTGTAGAAATGAAAATTCATTTTCATTGAAATTTAGGTACAATAAAATTTTGTGCCGGTATATGTATATGTAATTTTTTTGGGTATTTCATTTGACATTTAGTACATCCAAATATTACATTTTGTGGTAACAATAGTGATATAGCTATTGAAAAAGAAATAATAAAAAGAGAGAAAAATAAGTTTGCGTAATTGGTGTAGAATATCATCAATGTTTTTAATGATGGTATTTTACAAGGATGGTAATATATAGTAATATATTCAAATATATATTCAATATATCGCATAGTAATATATAATAAATAATTTACAAAATTTAAAATAAGTAGAATTTCTCTCCTACACGGTTAAAAATGTTGTCCTACTTTGAACTAAATGTTAGTGATCAGTAGCTGCCATCATCAGACGGTGAAATCTCGCAACATCATTTGGAGCTTCCCATTGCAATGTTGTTCACATTATTGCAACGCTGCTTCAATCAGAGGTCCAGCGGCAACAGCTACTATATACTAAAATTTGATTCAAACTATGACAAGATTTTTAGCAGTGTAGATAAAGAAACACACAAAAAATATTTGCAAGATTAAAAAATATGCCATCCATGAGGCAAAATTTTAAACAAAAACAACTACTGTATACTTCAAAGGAAAGATGATAAAGTTAAATTTGATCCAAAATAAATCATAGATTTATTCGTATTGAGCTGCATATGAGAAAGAAATCGTTTGTTACTGAGTACTCCGTGCAGTATATGAAAAAGAGTAGAGTGTCGGAATAAGTAAAAAAATCGTACTCGAAGAGTGGATACTTGACTTTTTATTTTAAAACTTATCATGAGATATAGATAACTTATTTTAATCTCAAAATATAATTTGTATCTATTTATTGGAATATTATATGGGGGAGCGTGTTCTTCAGATATATAGATGGCCAGATTTCAAATCTATAAGATCAGTAGGCAATTGCAGCTAATTTGTTAAAAACTAAATATCTTTCAAAACGCTTTTAAGATGTGGATGTTAGTGAATTCATGCTTCCCTCTGGTGTTACATAATCTAATTCATCGAAATAAAAGTTTAAAGTAGAACGTTTTGTATTTATTTATTTGTTTAAGTGATTAGACTTATTCTGGTGATCTTTTTCTTTGAGATTTTTGACAATCTAAATAATCTACATAAAATTAAATAAGCATATTTTTCATTCCAAAGATGATACTGATTACTCTGCAACATCATGTTTTTCCACTTTTCAAGAAATGGATTATTTTAAACGCTTATTCTTTGCAATATCCGCCTTCAAAACTTGAACAAAACAATTGAAAAAAGTGAGACATCATTATTAGTCGGAAGTTCTTTGAACCCTTTTAATAGTCCAAGAGCCGAGAGAACAAAATCCTGAGGTATCGAACACAAGGGAAAAAAATCCTTTACTTTGTGGTACACTCTAAAAAAAATCTGTAAAGGTACTACACTTTAACTAGAAAACTGGGATTCCAAGAACTTTTCCTGTAACGGTAACAACAAAAACTCAAGTTTTAGAATCGGTTACATGGATTTTTCCTGTTATCGTTACATGAAAAGTTCTTGGAATCCCAGTTTCCTAGAAAATGTTTAGTACCTTTACAGATTTTTTTTTTTTTTTTTTTTTTTTTTTTTTTTTTTTTTTTTTTTTTTTTTTTTTACAGCGTAGAGTAATAATAGGGGAATCTAATTTTTAACGTGTTTCAAAAGTGAAGTAGTGCATAAACCAGAAATTAATACCACTAGTGCTTTACTCGTCGGTTTAGCATTGTGTTTGCCGAACAATCAAAGATATAAAACGATTTTACAGAAAACACAATGAAAGGCTTGCGAATAAACCATAGTATTAATAAACGTAGTATTAATTTTTAGTTTATGCATTACCTCATTTCTAACAGTTACATATCATTAAATTCCTTTTTTACTAGTCTTCCATAAAATAAAAATTATTTTCTTGTGCTCGATATCTTGAGTTTTTGTGCAGTCGGCTTTTGGACTAAAAGAGTTGGTAAGCTTAAATTCGCATTTTATGCGTATCTGAAACATTTTATGGTTCCCTCGTACGTTAGTAAATATTTTTCAATAAGTTTCATTACAATTTATGTTACTGAAAGTCAACTTAGCAATTTAAAATGTATGAACAAACTTTTTGATAAAGAAACTTAATCATTGGCATTTCTATGAAAATTTTCTATGATTTATTTTATGTATATGTGTATGTTTAAGAATTAACTCGTGCTTAGATAACTTTTTTAAAAATATATAATGTTGATAGAAAGAGAAATTAAATATTCAAGTATTCTCAAAATATTCATTTTTCCATAATTTATTGTTCTAGAAAATCCTCTTTAGTAACTTACAATTAGGGAGAAAAAAATCTAAGTTAAATGATACAAAAAATTTATTCGAAATCATAAATAATATAATCATCATAAATAATTATTTTCAGAATACTGAATTTTTCACGCTTTCAGTATTTGAAAATATCATTAAATTTTTTTTTCAAAGTATGTAAAGATGCTTTGAAGAGACATAAATTGACTCTCAACAATATTTTTAAACATTAAATCATTTTTAAAAGTTATGAGCAAAAAATATATTTTTAAAAAAATTATTAAACTTACACTCCCAAGAATTAAATTACAAATGAATTTATCATTGATACTAAACTGAACAATTTAAAATTTCTTCCACTTAAAAATATTTAAAATGCATGCCATTAATTTGGAGAAAAAAATTCAAAAAATGTTTTTAGTTTCAGATAAATGTCAGTAAACGCCTAAGGTACAGTGAATAAATAATATTTAATTTTGAAATCAGATAAAGGGGTTATTTTTCATTTTATACTAGCAGTATGATCCGTTTTCGGTCCTATTTTTTCCGATAGTACAAACAAAAATAAAAATAAAATGTAAATTTAATTCCCTATACTTTAATCTGGGATTTCAAGTTTTTCTGAATCATTCTTTTAGTGTGTACTAAACAGCAATTTGGTAAAGAAAGAATGAAGAATGAAAAGCGTTTTTCCTTTTTTTTTTTTACATTATACATACCAGAGGATAAAGCCTATAATTACCGAGCTATAGAACATACTTCCAATTGTTGAAATATTATATGGTTTTATTTTTACATGAAAATAACAATATCTTTTGTACAGTTACCATATTCTTCAAATTTTTCATAAAAAACGGGAAATACCATTATTTTTATACAAAAATAACAATTGCGAATTCGAATATAATTCAAAAGATTATTAAAAAAAGAAATCCGTCAATAGCTATATATCCGTGATTAATATAAATTAAATCGTTTAGATTTGAATTTTATCATTTATAACGATTTTTTCAATGACAAAGCCTCATTTCTTTCAATACGGACTGTTTTGGCGTCTCCAAATAAAATCTTAGTCCGCTTTTATAATATTTCCAAAATAGTAACTGTTTTAGAAATGTATAGGAATTATGGTAATGGCCGGTATTACGGCACTTTAACACCGTTTTCCAGTTTTCCGATAAATGTAACATCGAAACATTGTACTTTTTGCCTATTTTTAAAAAAGTGACCAAAGTGTGCAACTACTATATATTATCTAATCGTCTTGAAATTTGGCATACCTATCTTTTACAACATCTAGAATCGGGGCATATTCAAAGTCATATGAAAATCACACATTTGAAAAAAATGAAACACCCTAATGTACACATATCAATCTTAAAGTAAAACAAGTTGGAAATTGCACGTAAAACGTAGAAAGTGAGGTGCGTTCGTACGATAACGAAGTTTTAAAAATGTCACTCTCATATATCAATCTCATAAAACTGTAAATAATTACAATTAAAATGCGCACCAAAGAATGTTCTCCCTATACCACTATGCTATGGAATACTTTTGTGTGGCCTTGCAAATCAATAAAAAATAGTCTTTGCACCACAGATTATGCAAAATGCATGTTATAATATCTTCTTTATAGTTGCATATCAATTTTATTACGTTCGAATGAGTGTGACACCATTAAGGGGTCAGGTACCTTTGATCGATTAAAATAGAAGCAAAATTTGCATACAGTATTGATCTCAATATCTTTAAATCTATCGCTTTTAAGAACTTCAAATTTTTAACACATATTTAAATAATCTTCCTGTAACTGTTACAGGTCATGGAATATTTTTATACCTTCACCATAAAATTAAATTAAAAAATTACAAAAGGTCTTTTTTTCTCGAAGAAAAATCATACATAGTCTTGCGCGCAGCTTGACATGCATAAAAAATATCATAAAGACCTAAAATCACTTTATATATAAAGAAAAATAGTCAATAATCAAAATGACGAACCCTAGTTACTTTAAATTCTGTCTTTGTATAAAAAATACATAAAAATATGAAAAATAACAAAATTTAGCACTTTTTTTGTAAATAATAATTCATAACTTAAAAAATTCATACACAAAAGTGATAGTAGTTCGTCATTTTAAGCATTTATATGTTATGTAACTTCTGTAAAAATTTCATCAAATTCTACCCAACCATTTTCGAGCAATCATGCGCGCAAGTTGAAAAAATAGCATTTTGAGAAAATCCAATTTAAAGATAAAATTTCTTTTTAAAACATATTATGCAAAATATCTTTAGATATTTAAGTATACATATATTTATTTACTTACCTATTTATATAAAAACTTAAATTCAATAAGTTTCATTATAAAAAAATAGTAAATAGTGTGCTATAAAACATGCAAAATGAATATAAATACACAAATAACATATACTGATACAACATTTTTCTATATATTTATTCATTATTTACAAAATTTTTACATGAAACTGGTAATACTTCATCATTTTCAACATTTATATGCTATGTAAGAGATGTTAATTTTTTATGACATTTTAGACAACCATTTCAGAGAAATCATGCGCGCAGTTGAATCGTAAACGTAAAAACGAAAATAATTTTTCATCATATCGTTCTTCTAAGTAACCATTCATTATCTAATAAATCCTTACATGACACTGATAACAATTCGTCATTTTCAACATTTGAATGTTTTGTATGAGCTGTTAATTTTTTATAAAACTTTAGCCAACAATTTCAAAGAAATCATGCGCGCTATTGAATCGTAAACGAAAAAACGAAAAAAAATTTTCCTCATATCATTCTTCTGAATAACCATTCATTATTTAATAAATCCTTACATGACACTGATAATACTTCGTCATTTTCAACATTTGAATGTTTTGTAAGAGCTGTTAATTTTTTATAAAATTTTAGACAACCATTTCGGAGAAATCATGCGCGCTATTGAATCGTAAACGTAAAAACGAAAATAATTTTTCCTCATATCATTCTTCTAAATAACCATTCATTATTTAATAAATCCTTACATGACACTGATAACAATTCGTCATTTTCAACATTTGAATGTTTTGTATGAGCTGTTAATTTTTTATAAAATTTTAGCCAACAATTTCAAAGAAATCATGCGCGCTATTGAATCGTAAACATAAAAACGAAAATTTTTTTCCTCATATCATTCTTCTAAATAACCATTCATTATTTAATAAATCCTTACATGACACTGATAATACTTCGTCATTTTCAACATTTGAATGTTTTGTAAGAGCTGTTAATTTTTTATAAAATTTTAGCCAACAATTTCAAAGAAATCATGCACGCTATTGAATCGTAAACGGAAAAACGAAAAAAAATTTTCCTCATATCATTCTTCTGAATAACCATTCATTATTTAATAAATCCTTACATGACACTGATAATACTTCGTCATTTTCAACATTTGAATGTTTTGTAAGAGCTGTTAATTTTTTATAAAATTTTAGACAACCATTTCGGAGAAATCATGCGCGCTATTGAATCGTAAACGTAAAAACGAAAATAATTTTTCCTCATATCATTCTTCTAAATAACCATTCATTATTTAATAAATCCTTACATGACACTGATAACAATTCGTCATTTTCAACATTTGAATGTTTTGTATGAGCTGTTAATTTTTTATAAAATTTTAGCCAACAATTTCAAAGAAATCATGCGCGCTATTGAATCGTAAACATAAAAATGAAAATTTTTTTCCTCATATCATTCTTCTAAATAACCATTCATTATTTAATAAATCCTTACATGACACTGATAATACTTCGTCATTTTCAACATTTGAATGTTTTGTAAGAGCTGTTAATTTTTTATAAAATTTTAGACAACCATTTCGGAGAAATCATGCGTGCTATTGAATCGTAAACGAAAAAACGAAACAATTTTTTCCTTATATCATTTTTCTAAATAACCATTCATTATTTAATAAATTCTTACATGACACTGATAACAATTCGTCATTTTCAACATTTGAATGTTTTGTATGAGCTGTTAATTTTTTATAAAATTTTAGCCAACAGTTTCGGAGAAATCATGTGCGCTATTGAATCCTAAGCGTAAAAACGAAAATTATTTTTGTGAAAATTCAATTGAAAGAAAAGATTGACTTAGAAACTTATTATGAAACATTATTTTTAAGTATTGCAGTAATTTATATAATTATTTACTTATCTTATTTATACACATGAATTTAATAAATATTAAAAAATAAATATTGTGTACTAAATCAAGAAAAATAAAAGTAGAAATAAAAATAAATTTACCTTTACAAGAACAATACTACACAGCGTTAGAATTCCTAAAAAAAAGTCACTGGTCCCAAGGACCAGTAAGCATGAGAATTTACTGGTCCGCAGACATCATCACTGGTCCGCTACATAAAATTCTATTAAATAATTTTAACACTTAGAGTAAATTTTCGGTACTTTTTAAAGAATAAATGTGCAAGATACAAATTTAATTATAAAATAATGCTTATTTAAGTGCAGAAGATAACAAGTATCACTATTGTTTGCATTTCTTTTAAAATGGGGCAAGATAGGTTTATTGAAAAAGACATTTCTGCTGAAAAAAGGTGTTTTTGTTGAGTAAATGGGTACTTTGCTTAATGAAATGGTGCTTTCAGGAGTCACATTCACTCAGAAAGATTTGGAGCAATAAAAAATCGATTGGGAAGCAGGAAAATCAGTTTTTGGAGCAGCAACAATTTTGAAGCAGGAAAATTATTTTTTAAAACAGAAAAATTCTCTCCCGGCATTCATTTATTTATTTTTTTGTGCTTTTTTGTCGAAATTTCCGTTTTTTCGCGTTATTTTGCTTTTATTAACGAAATATACCGTTTTTCGCGATATTTTTTGAAAAAATTTGCCGTTTTATCGCGATTTGTGGGGAAATTTGCCGTTTTTTCGCGATCTTTTGAAGAAATCTGCCGTTTTTTCGCGGTTTAGGATAAAATTAGCCATTTTTTCGCGAATTTTTTGACGATATTTGCCGGAAATTAGTCGTTATTTAGCGCTTTTTTAACAAAGTTTGTGGTTTTCTTCGCAATCTTTTTGTGAAATTTGTCGTTTTTCGCGATTTTTTTGACAAATTTCGCGTTTTATCGGGATTTTCGGATAAAGTTTGTCGTTTTTCGCGATTTTTTGTAGAAATCTGAAAAATTTCCGCAATTTTTGGAAAAAATCTGCCTTTTTCGCGATTTTTTGGGCGAAATTTGCCGTTTTTTCGCGATTTTTCGAAGAAATCTGCCTTTTGTTTCGGGTTTTGGAATGAAATTAGCCATTTTTTCGAGAATTGTTTAACAAATTTGCCGGAAATTAGTCGTTATTTAGCGATTTTTTAACGAAATTTGCCGTTTTTTCGCGATTCTTTAACGAAATTATGCGTCCCGTGGGACGCATAAGAGCTATTTTTTGCGTCCCATCGCCGATTTTTTGAGTAATTTACGCGCTATAGCGCGTCCGCGGCATCGCTGATAATTAAAAAAAATCTTATGTGCGATCGGTTGCAGTTTTCTCAGGGCCTGAAAAAAGGCACTGGTCCTGCGGACCACTAAATTTTTCAAATTAGTGGTCCGATTGAATTATCGGTGGTCTCGGACCAGCGGACCACCAAGGATTTCGAACGCTGCTACATCATCTGTTTACTTAGATTATTAGGTTGATAAACTTTTTAGAAGACTTGTGAAACAAAAATCTATAAATTCATTCTGATGTTTTCTATTGCATGACATAAATAAACCTTTTAGAAATTTGAACACTAATTTACATACATATACTTTGATAACTATCATCGCATGGGATAACAGATGGAAAAAAACTTTGCTCAAAGATTTTCACAAAACTTAACACATTTAAAAAGCACCGGCACTGTAAATTTCACCTTCCTGCAAGAGAAATTTATCTTTCTGGGCAATTTCTTTCATTCGCTTACTTTTTCTTGCTTCTTTTGTGTTTTGAAGAAAGCGTAAATTAGAAGTTGCAATCCTTTGGTCGTCTAACTGTTTCAAACATCCTCGAGCATGTGCACCAACTGTCAAGCCAAATTCTTGCATTACATTCATTTTTCCTTGATTTTCATCATTAAACAAAATAACTGCTTCATTTGTAGCAATTTCCACAATCCTTTTACCTACTCCTTGTGTTTTTGGGCATAATTTCCATATTAAAGAATTTATCGATTCATTGTTGTTCTGGGTCTTACCTCCTAAGCACCTAGACAGAAGTTTTGGCTGCGATAAGTCATTAAAAATTGGTTTTATAGTATCCATTACACTAGTCGGGACTGTGTTCTTGTGTTTAAATGTTTTAATGGTACCACAAGCAACTGCTTTATTATATTTGCACCAAGATTCACTTCCAGTAGGGCAAAATGAATGTAGAGGCTCGGCATCCGTTGAACGAGTATGAAAATATGCAGCCCAGATAGCTTTACGCATTTCATGTAAATTGTTTTTATTCTGTCGAATTGCATTTCCATAATAATCTGTTAGCTTAGCAATGATGTTGTCCGTAAGTCTACCTTTTCCTCCAAGTGCTTTACCTTCACTACATTTTACTTTGTTTTGTTTAAGTTTTCGTAAGCGTGTGCCCATTCTCTTTTGAATGTGACCCACGCATTCAATTTTTTCAACTTTTGTATCAGAACCATATGGGCTGGCCTCTGATATGGCTTGAAAAGTTTTGGCATCACCATCACCTATATATCCAATGTACTTTACATTTCTTGTGGCTTCTGAACGTTGAAATATTCGAACCATACCACTTAGTTCCATTTTTCCAGCAGATCCATCGTGGTTATTGAGGCAATCATTTTCATGGGTTTTTTTCCATGAATTATATTCATGCGTCCCTTTTTTTAGTTTCCATGCATCACATGACTTGCAAAATGAGGAAAGGACTTCAGTATCAATAACTTTGCCGCTTTTGTCACCAATGACAGTGCACACACCTATTCGTGAAGTATGACCCCGAGTTTTCCATGTACCGTCACCACTGATGTTTAAGCATGAAGAATCAGTCAGAGTTACTTCTTCTGAAGCTGCAGATATCATAGATCTTTCTGCGACAGATGCAGAGCATTTCTGTAGCACCTTTATCGCAGCATTGTAAGATTTTTTGGAAACCGGTTGAGGCAGATCCATGATTCCACAAAACAGTTTCATTGCTGCATACCCCAGTCCAATTGATCTAATGGCATAAATATATCTGTTGTTAATTTCTGAAATTTTGTTATTTTCGCCGATCTTCTTAGAATTCTTAAATTTAATAACTTCAGCACAATTTTCACATAAAATCGAAATTTTAGATGATAAGCCACATTCAATTTCTTCTGTTATACTTACTTCACCACCACAAGCTTTACAGCATAAAAATTTTTCCAGAATGGAAAACATGTGACTGACATCCATAATACGATATCCATCAAAGCTAGAATTATATTCAAACTCCTTGTTTACAGAAAGTTTTCTCTGTGAAGCACTGTTATTCAGTGAATCATTTTCACTTTTCGTCAACTTTCTGGTATATATATTACCAGTAAATTTCCTTTTTTTCGGTCGTATCCCAGAAGCTCTTTTAGGTGTGTTTTCGCTAAGAACTTCACTCATTGTAGCAGAAGATTATTAACGAAATAAATAAAATTAATTTAAAGCTAAAATAAAACTTATTCGCAAACAAATCACTATAAAAAAATCAGAAATTCAGCATCGAAAGAGTAAACAACACAACGTGCATAGATTTATTTCTAAATCAAGCTAAATAGCTTGAATCTAAAGTTGAAGTAGCAGTTGCTAATTTCTGCTTGATTTCCTGAAAGGAAAGGGAAAATAAATAACCACAGAGTAAAGAAAAATAAGAGTAGAAATCCTTGAATCTTATCAGCTACGGCCGGCGCCTACTGCGTGAAAAATGTAAACAAACAGTCTAGCCCTTTAAATATCGCTGTTTCATGAAAAGAGGCCTTACTATTTTGCCCATAACTTCGTTTCTAATGAGAATTTTTTTATGGGGTTTGTTTTAATATGAATCTAAAAGATTATACTTTCATATAAAGCAATAAAAAAAAATCGAAATTTTGACCATTTGAAAGGTACCTGACCCCTTAAAATGCATTTGAAACATTTTTCCTCATTAACCGTAATGAAACGGAATACTTTTGATTGCCCCTGTAATTGAACTATGCATCCGATTTTGATAAAAATTGAAATAACTCGACAAAATTATGCAATAAGTATGCAATTTAAATTTCAAACGATTAAAATGCAATTGGAACATTTTCCCCATTGACCGTAATGTAACGGAATACCTTTGATCGTCCCTGTATTTGATCTATCCATCCGATTCTCATAAAATTTGAAAGGAATCGACAAAATTATTTAATAATTAGATACTTTAAATTTCAAAAGATTCGGTTTGGTCGTGTTTGCGTTGTTATATGCGGATGGATAGACAGACGGACGGACTGAACGACAACTATAGGTGCTACGTATTTTCATAATTACGAACGCACCTAAAAAGCTCCTTAAAACTTTTAGCAAATTTGGTAATTGATGCGTCGCAAAAAATTAGTTTCTTCCAAATACGAATTAAATTGTAGTGCAATATAGATAAATTACATAAATATATAGATAGAGATAGAGATATGATATTCATAATTACAGACTACATTTAAAAAATAGAAATTGGTTAGAAAAGCAAGTAGATTTTCGAATGTAGACAAAATTCATTTCAATAAACTTAAATATTAATGCTAATAAATTAATTTTAGCAACATGAACTGCATATGTTTAGAAGCTACCCGTTTTTAGTTGCGTTTGTAATTATGTAAATGCACACATAGAGTCATTGTTTAGTCCGTCCGTCTGAACGCATGCAACAAAGCAAAAACTACTTAACAGAATCATTTGAAATTTAAAATGAATAATTTTTGCATAATTTTGTCGATTCATTTCAAATTTTATGAAAATTGGATGCATAGATAAATTAGAAGGATAATGGAATGATCAAAATTATTCCGTTACATTATGGCGAATGCGGAATATTTCTTTCGATTGCATTTTAGTGGTGCTACATTCTTTTGAACAAAATAAAATCCATATGCTTATATGAAGTATCCATCAAAATATACATTCTGTACAATCTGTGGCGCAAAGCATATTTGTAAATACTTTACAGGGCTACACGAATGTATTCCATTTCAAATTGTATCGGAAGAAACATGTTTAGGATGCGTTTTTATAATATTAATGTATTTCATATTTTATGAAATTAATATAAATTGCCGAGGCTTACTACAAATTACTTCCTATATAATAGAAAGCATACAGCATTTACAGAAATACATAAAAAATACATAAAAGATACTCTACTGAACGTACCTCATTTGCACGCTTGATGTAAAAATTTTTAACTTGTTATATTTTGTTTTAGTTCATTATAAAAAAGTAGGCTTTTAATGAATTATATAGTGTATAAAAAAATAAAATTACGAAAAGCATATACTTTAAAACATTTAAGATAACAAATTGCTCACAGACTGCTTTTTAAGCTGTTGCGAAATTTCGTTTTAAATAAAGAATGCAAGTAACTATATTTCTTAACATTTTTAAATTTTTTTATTTATTTTGCTCTATGAAAAATTGACATTATTTACACTTAGATAAAGTATTTTAACACACAAAATCACCTACAAAAAAAAAAAAAAAAAAAAAAAAAAAAAAAAAAAAAAAATGCATGAAAATAGATGACTAATTAAAAAAAATAAATAAATATACAATAAATCCGTGGATATATTTTACAATGGTTGAAGATTGTGCATTAATATTCATTTAAATTAAAATAGGTATTGAAAATGGTACACATATTAAAAAAATCTCAAAATTTTATTTTTTTCTTATATTACAAGTAAAACAAATTAATATACGACTTTTATTGTAATACATCTTTGACTGAATAGTATTAAGAGATTGTCTAATAAAGGAATAATATAAAACAAGAATAAAGATTTTTTCTGAAAATGAAAAACAAGATCAGCTTTGAATAAAACATAAACGATTTTTCTTTTGCTCAAAAAATTGTAAATGGATTTTCGTGTAACACATTTTTTTAAGTACCACTTTTTTACATTGTCTAAGGCCTTTTTCTTTGCTTTTCTGGACTTTTAAGGATCTTTATACACTATGAAATAGCGTATCTTAATGAATTTATTATAATAAGATTACATATTCTTATTTTTTAATCTTCTTAAATGTTTCAACAATGAGATAATTAAATATCACTAATTAAATCTAAAGCGAAATATTTTTTCAGAATACCTTTCAACATTTAATTTTTTGTGAAAAAATAGCAATTTAGAATGAAACATTTAAGAAAAAATCCAAAGTGATCGCATTGAATACTTCTATAATTGCATTTTTCTTTTCCTTTCTTTTTTTTCAATGGGCTAAAAACTTCCAACTCATGGAAAAGAAAATAATGTATTTCTTTTTTACTTTTCAGACATAAAATTTATCGTAAGATGTACTAAGCACAATCTTTGGTTTTTAGCAGAAAATCAATGTTTGAGGAAATAAAGCAATTTTAATTTTTAATAAAGAACAGTTAAATTAAAATGTGCTTAAAATTTATTAGAATTTTTGCTTTAGAAAATTTATCACGCTTTGCGTTCAATATTATACGAAATTTTGTTTGACTAAAACGGGTATAGTCAACAGAGTGAAAAGTGTCCAAGCCGAGGCAGGGCAAACGGCATAGCGCACCGACGTTCTACCAACTCAACCACTTGAAACTATACCCAAAACCTAAAACCTCTCACTATTGTATGTTGTCAATATAGAATATTGGGAATTGCTACTCTGGGTATTGTTCCAATAGATTAACGTATGATAAAGTGAAGTGCCAGGATGGGTATCGTTCTAACAGATTAACATATGATAGTGAGAAGTGGCAGGATGGGTATCGTTTGAAGTGGTTAATATAATGTAGTGAAATCTGCCTAGATGAGTATCGTTTCAAGCCATTAACATATGATGGTGAGAAGCGCCAAGATGGGTATCATTCTAACAAATTAACATATGATAGTGAGAAGTGCCAGGATGGGCATCGTTTGAAGTGGTTAATATAATGTAGTGAAATCTGCCTGGATGAGTATCGTTTCAAGCCATTAACATATGATAGTGAGAAGTGCCAGGATGGGTATCATTCTAACAGATTAACATATGATAATAAGAAGTACCAGGATGGGTACCGTTCGAAGTGGTTAACATAAATGTAGTGAGAACTGCCTGGATGAGTATCGTTTCAAGCCATTAACATATGATGGTGAGAGGTGCCAGGATGAGTATCATTCTAACAGATTAACATATGATAGTGAGAAGTGGCAGGATGGGTACCGTTCGAAGTGGTTAACATAAATGTAGTGAGAACTGCCTGGATGAGTATCGTTTCAAGCCATTAACATATGATGGTGAGAGGTGCCAGGATGAGTATCATTCTAACAGATTAACATATGATAATAAGAAGTACCAGGATGGGTACCGTTCGAAGTGGTTAACATAAATGTAGTGAGAACTGCCTGGATGAGTATCGTTTCAAGCCATTAACATATGATGGTGAGAGGTGCAAGGGTGTGTATCGTTTCAAGTGGTTCAAATATTATAATGCAAAGTAGTGAGTAGTGATGAGTATCTTTCCAAATGGTTCAGTTGATAGAAGGTACGTACAATATATCGATGCCCGGGTTCGAATCCCAGTTTAGACAATTTTTCACTTTAATGGATATACTCATATTGAGCAAATAAAATTTTAATTAGTATGTGCATAAAAGTTTTCGATTTATTTTCTCATAAAAATAGTTATTAAAAAGGATTCTTAAAAACTACAAAAATAAACTCATACCATTGAAATTTAGCTATACGGAATAATATTTTATAACTATATACGGTAATTAACAGCAAATATAATTGTATACGGTAACGAAAATTCCACTTTTCTTAAATTGAACATTGCCGATAAGGAATAATGTTTTATATCTATAAACAGCAGTTAACAGAATGTAATATTAAATATGGCTATGCCTATTCAATTCTTATTAAATTAAACGTTAGCGATACGGAATAATTTTTATAACTATCTACAGTAAATTAAAATGTGCTTAAAATTTATTAGAATTTTTGCTTTAGAAAATTTATCACGCTTTGCGTTCAATATTATACGAAATTTTGTTTGACTAAAACGGGTATAGTCAACAGAGTGAAAAGTGTCCAAGCCGAGGCAGGGCAAACGGCATAGCGCACCGACGTTCTACCAACTCAACCACTTGAAACTATACCCAAAACCTAAAACCTCTCACTATTGTATGTTGTCAATATAGAATATTGGGAATTGCTACTCTGGGTATTGTTCCAATAGATTAACGTATGATAAAGTGAAGTGCCAGGATGGGTATCGTTCTAACAGATTAACATATGATAGTGAGAAGTGGCAGGATGGGTATCGTTTGAAGTGGTTAATATAATGTAGTGAAATCTGCCTAGATGAGTATCGTTTCAAGCCATTAACATATGATGGTGAGAAGCGCCAAGATAGGTATCATTCTAACAAATTAACATATGATAGTGAGAAGTGCCAGGATGGGCATCGTTTGGTGGTTAATATAATGTAGTGAAATCTGCCTGGATGAGTATCGTTTCAAGCCATTAACATATGATAGTGAGAAGTGCCAGGATGGGTATCATTCTAACAGATTAACATATGATAATAAGAAGTACCAGGATGGGTACCGTTCGAAGTGGTTAACATAAATGTAGTGAGAACTGCCTGGATGAGTATCGTTTCAAGCCATTAACATATGATGGTGAGAGGTGCCAGGATGAGTATCATTCTAACAGATTAACATATGATAGTGAGAAGTGGCAGGATGGGTACCGTTCGAAGTGGTTAACATAAATGTAGTGAGAACTGCCTGGATGAGTATCGTTTCAAGCCATTAACATATGATGGTCAGAGGTGCCAGGATGAGTATCATTCTAACAGATTAACATATGATAATAAGAAGTACCAGGATGGGTACCGTTCGAAGTGGTTAACATAAATGTAGTGAGAACTGCCTGGATGAGTATCGTTTCAAGCCATTAACATATGATGGTGAGAGGTGCAAGGGTGTGTATCGTTTCAAGTGGTTCAAATATTATAATGCAAAGTAGTGAGTAGTGATGAGTATCTATCCAAATGGTTCAGTTGATAGAAGGTACGTACAATATATCGATGCCCGGGTTCGAATCCCAGTTTAGACAATTTTTCACTTTAATGGATATACTCATATTGAGCAAATAAAATTTTAATTAGTATGTGCATAAAAGTTTTCGATTTATTTTCTCATAAAAATAGTTATTAAAAAGGATTCTTAAAAACTACAAAAATAAACTCATACCATTGAAATTTAGCTATACGGAATAATATTTTATAACTATATACGGTAATTAACAGCAAATATAATTGTATACGGTAACGAAAATTCCACTTTTCTTAAATTGAACATTGCCGATAAGGAATAATGTTTTATATCTATAAACAGCAGTTAACAGAATGTAATATTAAATATGGCTATGCCTATTCAATTCTTATTAAATTAAACGTTAGCGATACGGAATAATTTTTATAACTATCTACAGTAATTAAACAGAAAATATGAATGAATATGGCATCGTCAATTCCACTCTTCTCTAATACCCTAATATATATTACACAATCTATGTACACTCCAAAAAAATCTATAAAGTTACTAAAATGTTTCTAGTAAAATATGATTCCTAGAATTTTTTTTTCGTATGTCACGGTTCAGTGCCCCCATAGCGCGAGCCTACGATTTGAGACTCTTTTTCTTTTTCTCGCTTATTGGCCGCATTTAAGATTTTCATCGGAATATCCATGAGATGTATGTCATGAAATTACAAATGCGAGCATTAAACATTGCTATAAATCAGTAAAAGTAGCACAGTTACGAAGAACATTAACAAATTATAAATGGTGACACTCGTTAAAGCAAAGGTTACCCGTTTCAAACTTTATACAGAGTTTAATATTGAACTCTAATTGATTGAAATTATCAAGCTTTTTTCTGTTTTTAAATAATGTATAAGTATGATTCACTATGGCCATTGTTTTATGTTTCATTAAAAATATGCATATGTATTGTCAAACAATAAAGATTCCCAAAATTTCTTAATACGAAATCCCCATCTAGAAGTGAAAAATATGGTAATTAAAATCAAAACAAAATTATTTAAATAACTTTTTCAATTTTTATAGCTGTATAAAAAATTTAAATTGAAAAAAAATTCGATGTAAATTATGTAAGATTGATTTATTCATATATAAATATCCGTACTATAAGAATTTTTAGATGCCGCAAAATAAGCATTAATTCAATGTTTATTAACGGCTTTCTTGTACATTCTTCAAAGTGTAGTTTCTATAGATTCAATTAGAATTATGTAAACATGAATCGTATTTTTATTTTTGGTATGCAGTATTGCAGTTGAGTTCTCTGGAAGATATTTATCAACAATAATTTTCCTAACGAAAAATTTTTTTCTTTTGTTCCAAAAGACTCAGAAATGTTTTTCGAAATACTCTACAAATCATGCTATTTTATTCAATTTATAAAAATATTTCTACAACACACCATATTTTACTGCAGGTTTCAAAGAAAATCTCAAACAAGAGCAATCTGTCTGTTCTCAAATTTGTCCGTATGAAGTTTCTAGGAACAAATTGAATTCTTTTCAGTTGAATTTCAAAACTCTGAAAAACTTCTCATTATTTTTAAGACACTTATGGATAAAAAAAAATACTGAAAGTATATTTTATTACTATGTGATAAGTGAAATAGACATATGTGTCAGCGTTCAAAAGACATGACAAAAATTATTTAATATTAAATGATTATTTAACTTGTCTGCAAAAAAGACATTAAAACCATTATAAATCACGATCAAACACCATATTCTTACTTCTAATTCAAAGAAATACCAAGGTTTCTCTTCAGAAATTTCTTATTTTTACAAACATAGCTATTTGACATTTTTTATTTATTAAAATCTGTGGCTCAGTGTTTATTCATTTCATAAATATATATTTATTTATTCTATTTATTTCTTAATTTTTTTAATAATAATTGAGATACAATCGCGTCGTTTTAATGGATTTATTTTCTTTTAGCTAATTAAATTTACAGGTGCTATTCTTCAGAATTGGAGTAATATACGTAAAAGATTAGGATACCTTGATGCAGCTATAACAAGTTTCACTAGTTTCATAAAAGTCAAATGTCTGACATTAAATTTTATTGGTGCAAGTGTTCTAAAATTCTAAAATTTCAGTCCCAATAATTTAAAAGTGTAACGTTTGTAATATTATGTAAATCACCATTTTTATGTGTAATACCACTGTGTTGATGCGTAACAAACAATATACATTAATAATCAAAATTTATATATGTGTAGATTTTTTTTAAATTTATAAATTGGCACATATGAAAAAAAATAAAATTTTCCATTTAATTTCTGAAAAATCATATTTGTAGTTTCCTTAGTTGTAGAATTTAAACACATACTAGATGTATTATTGATAGAGTTTTTTTTTTTGTTTTTTTTTTTTTTTGTTTTTTTTTTTTGATTAAACTTTCTACTAACTCTGATTTACACTTTTATTTGAGTTTTACTGGATAGACACTAAAAATGTATGCATGAAACTGCAGTATCTTTTTGTAAAATTAGGGTTACAAGGTGACTCTATTTAGTTACACTTATTCACGTAATACTATAGTCTATAAACAAAATGCGTAAATTAGTCAGATTTCTTATATATATACAGGGTGATTATAATTAAAGTCCGAGTTTTAAAACGCTCTAAAAAGCGAACCACTCGTTAGAATGGCGTCAAAATTAACAGCGTATTGTTGAAGAAGGGGGAAAGAACATGAACCAAAAAAAGGTTCCAAATTTTGGCGACAGATGGCGCTGTAAGCGTCAGAATTTCGACTACAAATGACAAATCGTAAAACAACGACTAAGGCGTAAGTTACACGATATAAACCAGTCTCGCCAAACTTAAAAACCGATTGGAGGGATGATTTTTATGCGGTTTTTGGCCTCAGGACAATTAAAAACCGATTTTTCCCATCCGATGTGGTACGACCTTGCCGTGGTGGACGGGCTTACATAACTAACAGTATCACACGCGTACAGTCATGCACACTGAACAATACAGTTGGTTTATATCGTGTAACTTACGCCTTAGCCGTTGTTTTACGATTTGTCCTTTGCAGTCGAAATTCTGACGCTTACACCGCCATTTGTCGCTAAAATTTGGAACTTTTTTTGGGTCATGTTCTTTCCTCCTTCTTCAATAATACACTGTTAAATTTTGACGCCATTCTAACGAGTGGTTCTAACGAGTGGTTTTAGAGCGTTTTGAAACTCGGACTTTAATTATAATCACCCTGTATATATATATATATATATATATATATATATATATATATATATATATATATATATATATATATATATATATATATATATATATATATAGATAGATAGATAGATAGATAGATAGATAGATAGATGTAAACGTCTAAAATTTCACATCTGCCAAAGGAATTCCACACTTTTTTATAATTTATATATATATATATATATTTATGTGTATTTTATCTTATTAAGCTAAGTGTGTAATTCGTGAAAAATACATCACGTGAAAAATACAACTAAGTGTGTAACTGAAGAAAAATGCCTAAATTTACACGAATTGGTGAGTTAATATATTTCAAACATAATAATGTCTAAACAGACAAGTGTGTAGATTTCTAAAATCATGCACTTTTCATAAGAATTGCACATATTGATAAAAAATACCTATTATTTTGTGTGTATTTCGTATGAAATTAAGTCTTTAATATTTTATCAGTTGATGAACACAGACACGTGTGTAAATGTTAAAAACATCTGGATTTACACTAATAGGATTGTTTAAGAATATACAGGTGTATAAACCTTAAAGTGCCAAGATGTTAAAAAATAAATGGACTGTATATATATAATTCAGAGATGTAAGTTTTATTTTATTTTATCCATTGCAAAAATATAGTACTCTAACAGAATTTTAAAATTAAAGAGCTAAAATATTTATATATGATGTAAGATGCTCCAACCCTCAGACACCCTCCATTTCATTTACATTAAGAGAATATGATACATGCCCATGAAAATTTATGAGAAAATATAATTTAAAACATTTTTTCAGAAATATAAGGTGGGAAGGGAGATGTTCACATGACAAAATATTCTTAGTTCTTTTTTTTTCTTTTATCTCACTTAATTATCCTATAATCGTATAATAAGCATGGTCTGAATGAATTCACTTGAAGTCAGGGTTGTCTCCTGAGATCTGTGGTTAAAATTACATTTATAAGTGACGCCATGTCATGATTAAAATGTGATTTTTTTTTCAAGAATTATAAAAATACAAAAGGCATTATAAAAAGAGATATATAATCGCTCTTTATTTATTGTCATTTAATTAAATTATATTCCTTGTAATGTTGACAACTTAATTGCTCCTCTGACACCTTAATTTAAGTTACAAATGTTTATAGAATATCAAAAATATTTTTAATTTATTCAGTATGTAAAATGCGATATAATATAAACTCTTGAAATTTCAGAATTTTAATTTTTTCCGGTATAACGTTTTCCAATTTGAACGTAAAACTTAATGAAGAAAAAATGCTATATTTTACTCTTATAAGTATAAATTAACCCACCTACTGTTAATCATCCCACAGATTGTTACTTTTTATCTGTTTTATAAGTTTAACTTGGAGTTTCTTTGCAGCTAGAGATACTACTGTAATTTAGTTATGTTTGAGTCAGTGGCCTATGGTTAAAGACTTTGGAAATTCTGAAAGTTAACTACAATAGTATTTTGCAAAAAATGTCGTACAATAACAATATGATGTGAGTTAATCGAATCTTGTATTCCTCTTTTAATGAAGCGTTCTAACAGCCAGCTCTCAGTAGTTATGCGACGGTTTCTGCCACAGTAATAAATGGTTAACTAAGTTAGTATTATAAATTTTATAGAAAATAATTAAATAAATAAATTATCAGAAGTTTTATTACATGATTTTGTTTGCAAACAATATGATTAACCATTACAAAAAAATTCCAAATTGTAGCTCACTAAATTAAAATTATTTTGCAATGTGTTCTGCGCACAGTTAAATAAAATTCTGAAGGTTACAAACTCTTTCTATATGCATTTGTTTAGGTAAAAACTTAATTTATTCTCTAATACAACAGCATTCTCTAATACAGTAGATAAATTTCTTCCTGGACTGATTACAATTTCTCTATAACATCATATATCTCAGTCTGCGATATCGTCTCAAAGAAAACGGCTAATGAAGAGTCTATGAAACATCCATCTTCTCAATTCTAAAATTAATCCCTTTTGAATATACGCATGTGCGTATAAGATATCTGAATTCCAATAATGCATCATCAGAAAGATATTTGTAAAGCATATTTGATGTTTTGTCATTCATTTATTCTGAGATCTGCATGGTAATATGTCTTAAGCGATATTAATATTCATGACGTTCTAACTAATACACATTGACTACACAGTAAAACAACGGAAATAAAAATTTAGGACGATATCTAAGTAGAAATTTCTAAATAATAATTAAAAATATATATGATACGAAGAATTATAAAATGCAAAAATGCATTTTTTATTATTCTTTTAAATATGAATATCATTTTGTTATTTTGAAAATAGAAAAGAAAGAAGGATTCTTGACCAATTATTATTTTCTTATAAGGAAAATAGTTTTCATATTAAAGTTTTTTAGTGACACTTTTAACATTTGCTTTTACTATTTCTTTCATGTACATGACATTAAAAAATATATTTTATATCATTAGCTGCAGTAACGTTAGAAATGAAATTACAGATATTCTTTCGAGTACAATATTCGGCATTTTTCTCCCGTGAAAAATAGTATTGCAATTTTGGTTTCTTCAAAAATTGTTTTTTAGTTGTTGTTGTTGTTGCTGTTGTTTTTTAAGAAATATGTAATCTTTTTAAACTTATCGAAACATTTTGGAAATACCTTATATATAGATGACACTTAAAAAAATTTTTCTTAAATATATGCTTGTATGGCAGTGTAAAAATTTTACTGTAGGATGTATTTTATTGAATCTAGGGGTTTAACTGCATTTGGTTCATACGTGATTCGCGTGCAGAGTTTTTCATATTATATTTATGCGTATGTATATGTTATCTTATTTTCGCAAAAATTATTCAAAACTTTTCCCTTATTCTTAATACAATACGTAATAAGAAATATGTCGAACATTTGATTGAATTTTTATTACGTAACACAGCTCATGCAAAAAATGTGTAAATTAGTTTTTGGCAATATTCAGAAAGCGTAAGATAGTAAATATGATCTTAATATAAAGATAAATTGTATCTTTTATGATAGAGGCTTAACATGTTTATGAATAAGAACTCACTAAATATTCGCCCTCGATTTTTTTTTCTTTTCTTCAAGATGCATAGCATCATCTCCTTTTTTTTTTTTTTTTGCTTAAGTTTTGGATAAAGAAAAAATTTGCGCTTTATTGCTTAGGTAAATATAAAATTAAGTAATGTTTAACAAAACTTTTTGAAATAAGTATGTATGGACTTAAATCTTAAAACATGTTGTGAGGGCTCACCATAATATTTACCCATCATCGATATTAATAATTTAAAATGTGAAAATAAAACTTGTGTATTAATAAAATGCACTGTGATTCCAGAATAAAATTTAAACGTATTTTATGTTAAATTATTTAATACTGTATTCATTCTTTAAAAGAAATGATTTCGTAAATTTTTATATACGTTTGATCAGAAAAAAAAAAATATATTTTAAAATTCCAAGCAAATAGCTCCGGTTAACAAAGGCTACTGAATTTTAATAGGCTTTATGAACTATTCTTTTCTAAGTACATTTCAAATTTCAAGCCTCTATCTCAATTCGCTTGGTAGATAGGGTGCTAAAAATAGTGGCTTGACGATGCCATGAAATTTAAATGTTTTATTGCTGAATTACATTAAAGAAACATCCTTATAAATGAAAAATAATAATAATATCCATTACCAACAAACTGCGTCGGATTAAACTTTCTATTTTGAATTAAATAATACATTTTAATTTAAATTTGAATGAAATACGATGTGATAAAATATCAAAGAATGTGTTAAATATGATTAAAAATATCTCAGTAATTATAAGATTGACTTCATTCTTCATTCAAAATTTATGTTTTTTTATATTTTTTAATATATTTACTCTTTAAAAAAGGGGTATATTTCTTCGTTAGAATGAATATTTTGAGTGTCCGAAGAAACGGTTCCGTGTAATCGAGATTTTTGGCATCAAAACGTTTTTTTTTTTTTTTTTTTTTTTTTTTTTTTTACATTATTATACGCTAAGTACGAACCGCATTATAAGTACCTATTTCAATTTGTTTTGGAGATCGAGCATTTACAGACACACAGACAGATGGACGACAATTTTACTTTTCGAAAACCAAGTTTTTTGGAAAGGAATCTCCAGCGCTTAACACACATAAATCCGTCACTTTTTTTTCTTGATTTTTAAAACATTACAAAAACACCCTACACTACATATCATGTGTAAGTAGAAAGTCAACATTTTCAGTCAAAATAACTGTAAATAACTATTATGTTCAAATGAAAACTGAATTTTAAAACTTGTGATAAACTTGGGGAAAAAATAGATCATAACAGTTAACCATACGAAAAAATCGTTTTAAGGACATGGAATTATTTAATAAACTCGACTAAAAGTTTTTCAGGCTGGTCCATTTAATTTTGCATGTTTTTCATATTTTTCTATAGTTTAAAATTTATTTAAATTTTATTTCAAATATTTTGAATAAAGGCCTGGAATATTTTTTGTATGGAATTTTAAAAACTATTTATATTAATATTACAATATTTTGTTAAAATGTGTATGATTATGATAAAAAAACTACTTTTCGTTACCCCCCCCCCCCTGCGTTGCAAGGGTTTTTATTTTGACTTGGAGGTAAGTGTGATTAGTAAAGTAAACTCCCGATACATTTTGATAAATTATTTCTGCTATTATACAATTTAATATTCAACAAATTGTACAAAGAGAAAGAAATGAAATGTGAAATTGGCTAATATGATTAAAAGGAACATTTCTATATATGGAAGTTAAGCAAACATGATACTACGCAGGAGATAATATAAATCGCTGGAACACCTTTTCAAAACTTTCTTCAACTAATGTTGACTTTTGATTTACAAACACAGGTGTTAATAATGCCTTCTTGATTTTGACAGCCAATTTCGTCACTTGGTTGCTGTTGGCAACACAGTTTTTTAGCTCACAGGCTATCATAGCCTGAGAGCTTATCTGCCCGTCCGTTCTGTATGTACGTTCGTACGTTCTTATGTTCGTTCGTGCGTAACGCGGTAACTCATGATAAAAATATCGGATCCACTTGAAATTTTGTATATAGGTATATCCTGATAAGGCGCTTCCCTGATTAGTTTTTGGAGTTTATTCGATATGTATAAGAGGGAGAACGGGGGGCTCATGCCCCTTTCCTTAATTGATATAAACGAGGTTTTCGTGCAGAATTAACAGTTTTCGTTGAAAATTTAGGTATAGGATCATTCTGATAAGATGATTCCGTGACTGTTATTAGGTGTTCATTGAATAAGTATAAACAGGGGGAACGGGGGGTTCATGCCCCTCCCCTTAATTGATATAAACGGGATTTTCATGCAAAATTAACAGTTTTCGTTCAAAATTTAGATTTAGGATCATTCTGATAAGGCGAGTCCGTGGCTGTTATTAGGTGTTCATTGAATAATTATAAACAGGGGGAACAGGGGTTCTAATGCCCCTCCCCTTAACTTGTATAAATGGATTTTTAAATCAGAATTGTCAGATTTCGTTCAAATCTCTAAATAGTTTTGGAAGTTTAGTGGTTAAGTATAAAAGAGGGGAATAACTCCTCTTAAATTGTATAAATGATAAATGGGTTTTATTAAGAATTATCCGATATGCTCTAAATTTTGGATATAGATTTTTTAATATGATAAAGCATGTACTTGATAGTTTAGGAGGTTCAATGATTAAGTATAAAAAAGGAGGAAGGGGAGAGCTGTGTCCCCTTCTTAATTTTTTTCGAACGGAATTAACGAAAACACAAGACTGTAATGTACAATGAGTATACGTAGCCTGTGAGCTCAATGCCATCAGTTTAACTGGGCAATATTCTTTTTATTTTGTTGTTATTAACAAACGATTTTTTTTATACGTAGAAGGTTTTCTGAAGCTAAATATGTCGGTAATAACTAAACTCTCAGAATGAGAGTTAAAATTATTAATATTTCTTTATGTAAATAAAATGTAAATATCTTTTTTTAATCTAAGTTCTTTTAATTAAAGCTTTGTAGATTTACTGAATTTATTAGAATTAAATATTTACGAATTGATATTTCAATACAAATTATATTCGACAATTTGATTGTTATTCCAAAGATAAAACCCTACAGTCTGAGCGAAGTAGTATGCTTAAACAGGTGAGGATCACCTAGTACAGTTTTATTTTGTCATATTTTTATAAAAAGCATAAGTACACACTAATAGTATACTTCATTTATGCAAATTAATAAAATTATGTTATAAAATTATTATTATGTTATTAGTTTATTATGTTCTGCTCGTTAATAAAATTTTATAAGATGTATCTCGTTTATATACTTTTCAGCTCTTTTCCTTAACTCGTAACTACTATCACGTTTGCTTTATTTTAGAATGTCTGTCATATTTTTGATGAATTAACTTGTTTTCAATTTTCCTTCAAGTCTACGTCTTTTTCTTAATATTTTCCTCTTTTCAACGTTCTTTTAAATATTTAAGGTAACAGAATTAATTTAATTGTACATCATATATTATTCAGAGATTTTTTTCTTTAAATTACACCTTTTTTCGGCTCAGTACAAAAACCCTGACATTTTGGATTCAATCGAGATCGATTAAAATGTCATTACGTAAATTGTTTAAAAATGCTTCTTTATATATAAAAAAAATTTAAAATGCAATTTTTTTACAAGTTTATACATATTGAAAAAATAAGTTAAAAAATGTATATTAAGAATAACTATTATGTTTCGATTAAAAGATTCCTTTTAGGCTCTCTTTAAACAAACTTGAAATAAAATTTTAAATCAAGAAAAAATTGTGTAAAAGTTTACTAAAAACATATATGACCCATGCTGAGTAAAATTTTGTGTCAAGTGTCATATTTAGTATTTTTTACTCCTTAAAATGATTTTTTTTCATATGTTTAACTTTTATGTTGATATGTTTTTATACGCTTCTTATGACACTAATTAAAATTGTTTTTTATTCGAGCCTACTATAATTTAAAATTATTTTTGCTTCCAAACTTTTAATATATTGAATAAATATATATTTTTTATTTAAAATGTTTCGTAGAAATTTTATAACATTCGAACATTGTTAAATTTTACATTAACTAAGCAATAATATGTAAAATTTCATTTATAATGTCAATTTAAACTTGCCTAAGGAAGAAGTAGCTCGAATGCTACACTGTAAAAAAAAAGGGGTCGATCTACTAAAAAAACGTTAGTGATCCTTGTAATTACTAAAAAATTTTTAGTAATCTTAGTCGGTTACAAGAAAATCTGTAAGAATTACTAGAAAAAAGTTAGCAACGAAGAGAGTTAATAGTTTTATATTTTTAATAACTATTACTAAAACTCACTTGATGTGGCCTTGATAGCATAGTGGTTATAGTAACGGACTCCAGATTAAAAGGTCCCGTGTTCGATACGGGCCACTGCCAAAGACGCCCCGAATGTATATAGTGTATGTACTCATTAGTAAAGGGATTATGAAAATCCCGTACCTCGGAGCAGTTAGCAATGTTTGGTGCTGCCATCTATTGCAGTTTTGCCGAAAATCTTCCGCTTCAGAAGTCAGGATGCAGCTCGAAGGAACCTCCTGCCCTTCGGGCGCACGTAATGGTTATTAAAAATAATTTTGGAGCTATTACTAAAATTTGCTTGGCGGCTCATACTAAAAAGTTTTAAGTTAGTTATACAAAAAAATTCTTTTGTTCAGTTTACAAAAGAAATGTTTGTTTCACTTGCAAAAAAAAAAAAGTTTGTAATGTTTACTAAAAAATTCTGTGGAATACAAATTTACTAAGAAATTTTTACTAACCTCTTGAATTTTTTTTTACAGTGTAGGTATCTGAAATAACGAAAAAGAAAGATGCATTTTTAGTAAAAGCTTATTCTAAAATGAAATAAATCGCAATCATATAATTAATTTTTACCATGCATTGCAAAGATGTTTCTGGATTGAAATCGTAAATTTAAGTACACTGTTAAAAATCTTGTCCCAGTTTGAATCAAAATTTTGAGCTTATCAGCTGCCACTGTAATATGGTGAAATATCGTACAAACATTCAGAGCTTCTTATTTCAATTTCATTTCACGTGTTTGAAATATGTTTCAACAATAACTCCAAATGTTGTTCAAGATTTCACCATCTTACGGAAGCGATTATTCAGCATCAAAATTTGGTTTAAACTGGGAATTTTTTTTTTAACAGAGTAGTCCTATAAAAGTAAGAATGTATTAGATGATTGTGGTCTTCTTCAGTAAAAATACCAACTTTTATTTTTCCGGTATTTAAGCATATTTCTGGCTTAAATCCTTAAGTCTAATGAATATTTTATAATAACTTAAAATGTCGTCAGTTGTGTACTAAACTTTAAAGATTTTAATTCATCATTATAGATATAGAAATGAAGCAGTTATAGTAATTTCAGTAAAGAAACCCCAAAATTTGCTTCAAAAATGGTCATTCTCAAAAAACAATGCAATTAAAAAAAATCGGTATTTCATGGTTATCCCGTCGACCAATTTCGCCAAATTATACAAATCGCCAAACTAATAGCCAAATTATACATATCGACATATTTGTTTCGTTTAAATAATAAAAAAAAAACAAATAATTAGTAGAATATTGATAAATATATTAATAATAAAAAGAATATTGCCCAGTTAATCTGATGACATTGAGCTCACAGGCTACGCATACTAATTGTACATTACAGCCTTGTACTTTCATTAATTCCGTTCGAAAAAAAAATTAAGAAAGGGAAACAGCTCTCCCCTTTCTCCTTTTTTATATTTAAACATTGAAACTCCTAAACTATCAAGTACATGCTTTATCATATTAAAAAATCTACATCCAAAATTCAGAGCAAATCGGATAATTCTTAATAAAAACCCATTTAGCATTTATATAATTTAAGAGAAGTTATTCCCCTCTTTTATACTTAACCATTAAACTTCCAAAACTATTTAGAGATTTGAACAAAATCTGACAATTCTGATTGAAAAATCCATTTATACAAGTTAAGGGGAGGGGCATTAGAACCCCCGTTCCCCCTGTTTATACTTATTCAATGAACACCTAATAACAGCCACGGACTCGCTTCATCAGAATGATCCTATATCTAAATTTCGAACGAAAACTGTTAATTCTGCATGAAAATCCCGATTATATCAATTAAGAGGAGAGGCATGAGCCCCCCGTTCCCCCTCTTTATACTTATTCAATGAACACCTAATAACAGTCACGGAATCGCCTCATCATAATGATCCTATATCTAAATTTTGAACAAAAACTGTTAATTCTGCATGAAAATCCCGTTTATATCAATTAAGGGGAGGGGCATGAGCCCCCCGTTCCCCCTCTTATACATATCGAATGAACTCCAAAAGCTAACCAGGGAAGCGCCTTATCAGGATATACCTATATACAAAATTTCAAGTGGATCCGATATTTTTATCATGAGTTATCGCGTTACGCACGAACGCACGTACATACAGAACGGACGGGCACATAAGCTCTCAGGCTATGATAGCCTGTGAGCTAAAAAGTCGAAATAAAAATCACTTATTGATTTTTAAATACGTGTATCGTATTTAATATCATTGAATGTTACATTCACGATAATCCATTATTGGCATTTAATCTTATTTTTTGGCGATCGTTTTTTGGTCGACGGGATAACCTAGTAGTACCAAAAAATCATGTTAAAAAACTATAAAGATTCCTTTAATAAAAGGCAAGAAAAACTGAAAACATCAACCGATACCATCGTAGTGTTTTAAAATGCATTGACCCATATATGAGTCTGAAGTTTCATGAAAATCCGTGAGGTCAGTTTTCAGATATGCCTATTGCAGAGTGAAAAATGCAGCCAAGTAGCAAAAGTGTTGGGTGATATCACCAATTTATATAAAAATTTTACTGAATCTGAAATTTTGTGAAATTTCGTGCGTATGTTCTTGAGATAAGTCTAGCACAAAAGTTCTGTCACATATAGATACACACAGACACTCAGAGGGATAAACAGCCTTACAAACAGACATTTTCCAAAATAATCAAATCATGTTTAAGACCTACTAAGTCATATAAATCCATCGGAAACCGGAATTTGAAAAAGAAGATTCTAGCACTTTTTAGTATTTTAAAGACAGAAGAAACCAGAAATACCGAAAATAGCAACACATTCAACTTTGGTATTAATAAATTAATTCATTCATACTTGTAAATATATGTGCATATTTTGAAAATAAGCAATAAATTTTCAAACTATTCAAGATATATAAAATCATTATATACCATAATAGTACAAGAAGATTGCTCGAATTATCAGAAAAAGACATTTGTTATAATATTTAAAAAATTGAATGAAAACTAATTTCGTAAAAGTAAATCCATTGTATAAGCTGTATAATGAATTACTGTATGATATGTCCTAGTTCATAATAAAGTTTTTAAATATCGCGAATAGTATTTAATAAAGGTTTTCAATGTGGTAATGAAAAGTTAATTAAAATCCTTATTATGATTATGACTTAAAATTTTTCCGTATGAAAGTATGCAAAAATGGTTTTAAGGCTAAAATTAGCAATTAAACAGAAAATTATTTTCATGTTTCAGCTAGGACAAATTGCTTTTTTTAATTTACATGTAAATAAGTTCTAATTATATTCATGAATTGAAAGTTTTAAAATATTGCATTCGCTTTTTCTGTTTGCTTGATTAATGCTTTTGTCTAACCATATTTTAAAAAGATTATTAAATGAAATCCCCTTGTATAGGTTCAGATTTAATTAACCGTTTACACGCCGAATTAATAACGCAATGTAATTATAATTTTGTTTTAACTATATTACAGCTTCAAATGTTTTATTTTAGGCATACAAGTTTTGAAAATAACAAAAAAAATATTTCTGCAGGTTCTTTGGTTATTTTAATTTCAGTGTTCGCATTTTGGAACATCATTATTGATTGTAAACCTATGCCAATATAGCAAATTATTTTCCGCTATATGCTATTGTATATTTTTCTTGAGTATTTTCTCGAATTCCAAAAACATTTAGATTCTTAGCGGTCAAATGTAAGTAATATAGAGAAAACGAGGAAGGAAAATAATGTTTTTTTATGCAAATTAATGAATTTACATATCCTTTTTACAGGTGATAAATGCTTAAACATAATTTTTTTTTCAAATGTTTAAATTAACCTTATATTTTATAGGAAAAATATGGACATCGTTATTAAATTGGAAAATATATGTTTGGTATTACAAATAATGCCATTTTCTCGTTTGGGAACATTGGCGTTTAAACGGTTAAAGAAATTCTTACAATGTTTAGTAGATATTCAATTGAATTTGAAAATAATAAAATTATAACCGATTTTTGAATCTATATTCTAGATATATTAAACATTTATTAGATATTTATTCAAACTAATTGTTTTTGCGAATACAAAAAATACTATATATTTCCTAGTTCGTAATAAAGTTTCTAAATATCGCGAGCAATATTTAATAAAGTTTTTCCATACAGTAAGGGAAAATTTAATTAAACTCCTTATTATGATTATCACTTATCATTTTACCGTATAAAAGTATGTAAAAATGGTCTTAAGGCTGAAAGCAGCAATTAAACATAAAATTAATGTTCATGTTGCAGTTAAAACAACTTGCTTTTTTTATTTATATGTAAATAAGTTCTAATTATACTCACGAATTGAAAGTTTTAAAATATTTGTTACGATTTTTCTGAGATTGATTAATGCTTTTGTCTAATCATATTTTAAAAAACATTATTAAATGAAATTCACTTGTATAAATTCAGATTTAATTCAAGAAATTTTTATAATGTTTACAAGATATTCAGTTGAATTTGAAAATAATGAAATTATAATAGATATTTGAAACTATATTCTAGATATATTAAACATTTTGGTAGATATTTATTCAAACTAATGCTTTTTGCGATTTTTTTTCACTTTATATTTCTGTTGCAAATGCTATCTCATCATATGAGTTTTATTGTACCGTAAAATTGTACCGTAAATCACTCATCTCTTACAACTGACAACCTGGAAAAAAACAGACAATGCTTATGAAACCATTTTTTTGAGTATTTATATGGAACTGATAAATAAAAAATAATTTCTAAAACAGAAAGCTCATCTATTTATCTTGCAACAGAAATTGCTGATATATTTGAGAATCAAATGTCATAATCTAGTAATATATGTTTATATAACGTACATTTTTTATTTATACTTCCACGCATAATCTTCAGTCTCTGTAATAACCAGACATAAAAACAAAAGTTTGTGGCAGGAATACCCTTTTAAAAACATTTTGTCCATTTTTAGGTGCGTTTGTAATTATGTAAATACGTAGCACCTATAGTTGTCGTTCAGTCCGTCCGTATTTCCTTCTGTCTGTCCGTCCGCATATAAGAACGCAAAAACTACCCAACCGAATCTTTTGAAATTTAAAATATGTAATTATTACATAATTTTGTTGAGTCATTTCAAATTTTATGAGAATCGGATGGATAGTTCAATTACAGAGACGATTAAAATATTCCGTAACATTACGGTCATAGGGGAAAATATTTCAAATGCATTTTAATCGTTTGAAATTTAAAATACATACTTTTTACATCCTTTTGTCGAGTCATTTCAATTTTTTTGAAAATAGGACGCATAGTTCGAATACAGGGACAATCAAAAGTACTCTGTTACATTACAGTCAATAGAAAAACAGTTTCAAATGCATTTTAATAGTATTACACTCATTCGAACATAATAATATTGATATGCATCATAAAGTATATATTATAATACAGATTTTACATAATCTGTTCTGCAAAGTACTTTTGTTATTGATTTACAAGGCCACACAAAAGTATTTCTTTGCATAATGAGAATGCATAATGAGTGAACATTGTTTGTCGCGCATTTTAATTGTAATTAACTATTTACAATTTCATGAGATTGATATATGACAGTGATATTTTTAAAACATCATTATCGTACGAACGCACCTCATTTTCTATGCTTCAATTTCAAATTTATTTTATTATATTCTTTAAAATTTATGTAAGGACACGCATTGCGTATTTTGTATTAAAATGTTCCATAATACAAAACCACATATATTTTATTTATTAAAATCTGATTCAACTTTTGAATAATACTTTATCATTTTAATCCATTGATCCAACGCAAAGTAGAACTGAAATTTTGTGGATATTTCATAAGTGTTCTATTCATTTCTTGTGGAGTGCTTTTATTTATAGATTTACAGTTTCTGAATAATTTTTGACGAAATTTGATTTGGCAAAATTTAAATTTATACCAAACTGTATTTTATGTTGAGAAATTTTAAATATATTGATTTGGTAAATTATTTTTTTCTTTCCTTACTACGTAGTATGCAATGTGTAGTGAGTTTTGTGTTGAAAAAAGGAAAAGACACCGTTAATGCATTACTTTGTAGCGACAAATGGTGAGCAAATGTTGATGATGAAATTGTAGAATTCACGCTCTGTTTTCGTAATATTTCTGAAGCATGAAGATGGTGCTTTTTGTATGGTAAACACCAATAAAAGAAAGCTAATAAAAAAGAAAAACGATTATTCTCATTTTTTTGTTTGAACGCCTTAAATTTGAGTTAAAAGAAATAAGTATATATATATATATATATATATACACTGCTCAAAACAATTAAAGGATATTTGAAGTTTTATATAAAATAAAGATATAAACGAAATTTTTTTGCCGAAAATAGAAGAAGAGAATCACAAATGCAAATTTTTCTGGATTTCAAACTGTGGAGTATGCAAATTTTGACTTCGACGTCAGAAACGTCGCTTCAGCGGCAGCGAATGAAATTTGACTTTCAACTGGATAAAACAGAATGAAGACAAGGATGATCGGCATTCAGTGATTGCTTTGTTTGGATGAGTACGATGTCTCAGCGAAGTCATTTGACAGATTCAGAAGCTTGGAGAATTGTTGATAGGTTAGAAGGGGTCAAACTCAAGCCGAAGTAGCGCAAGCCATTGGAGTGTCACAAAGTGTCATTTCCAGGATCTGGAACCGTTTTTTGGAGAGTGGATGTGCCGGCCGAAGACCAGGGTAAGGTCATAGACGGGCAAGAACGCCCAATGAAGATCGGTATTTAGCGTTAACAGCTCGGAGACACCGAAACATGAACGCTACTCTTCTCCAACAACACCTTCGCTCGGCTACAGGCACGACGATTTCAACTCAGACTGTCCGAAACCGGCTCCATGCTGTAGGTCTGTATGCTCGCCGACCGATGGTATGTGTTAGATTAACATCAAGGCACCGTCGCGACCGCAGGGAGTGGGCAACCGATCATATCAACTGAAGGAGAAATGAATGGAGCAATATTCTATTTTCTGACGAGTCCCGTTTTTCTGTGCATCCGGATAATAGGCGTATTTTCATCTGGAGAAACCATGGCAGTAGAAATAATCCTGCGTTCGTGCACGAAATTGTCAGATTTGGCGGTGGAGGAGTGTTGGTGTATGGTGGCATCTCCATTGACGGGCGCACTGACCTCTACATCATTCGAGATGGAGATCTGACTGGTTGGATTTCTAATAACACAAATAAAGAAATAAAAAGACTTAGAATTTCAGATTGTCAATTTTCTGATTCACACTGTGATCACAAGTGCATTTATATTGTATAAATATCTATTTCTTGTTTTTTTTATTTATAATGAAAATCTATAACTTATAAAACAAATACATGTGAAAAGTAACAAATTATATGTGTTACAGATCATTTTCATACTTAAATATGATTGTCACTGAAATAAATATCATTTTTTAGGGCATGCGCATTTTAGTTTTTTATTAGTTATAAAAATTGCGTTGCAGAGTAATGCTTATTGTTTTTGAGATAGATCAAACGACAATAGTAAAATGATACCTTCAAACAAAATCTTTTAGCTATTTCTTTGAAAATAATGCGATTAATTTTTTTTAATTAAATAGAATTTTATTCTATCATTTTCCTGGCTTTTATAAATTAACAAATAAAAACGAAAATTACATGAAATTTTAGTACTTTATTTGAAACATGCTCATTTAATGGAATTAAAAATGTTATGCCCAAAGTAAAAATTAATTAATTAATTAATTAAAGGGAAAATCAAGAAAAAAATAAAAAAATGTTTTAGAATGAAAATGTGATTATCCACATACAGATGACAAAAAATGATATTTAATTGCATAAAAATATCTTAATGTTTAAGGATTTAAAAATTTAGCAATTTTAAATAGAAAATACTTTGCTCTCTAATAGATAGTAAATTATCCTCTTGAGATTTTAAATGACTTTCACTGGATATTTTCAAAGAATCAAATGATCAAAATTCGTCATTTTGTAAAAATCTCCCATATGCTTCTTTATTTGATTTATCGCAAAATAAGTCTGGACATAGTTTTTAAAATTCAGCTTATCATATTAAAGTTATTTTAAACGCAATGATCTACTATAGAAAAATACCTTTGAAAAAGGCTTGAATATAAATTTCAGATATATTTTACGGGAAATACTTTCTATAATAAATATTATAAAATTCTTTTTCAAGATTATTACAAATGATTCATTCCAAAGGAATAAAAGTTATATATTTGTTTAATATTCTGACCTATAAGAACGGCAAATTTTTAGGATCATTACAGACTTTTAGCTAGTACGTCATAGTGAAAAATTTCCTTTGGTACAAATGGTAAACCTTGACTTTTATTATCTTTGTTATCTGCTCAGTGAAAAATAAAACTCAGATGTGGTTTCCGGATAATTTTCGTTCTTCTACTATGACAATTTTTTTTAGAATTTTTTAGACATTGCTTTTGTATAAAAATGAGAAATAAATCCATAAATTAGGATAAGTTATCTTCTTTTTTTCTAGCTGTCGCAGGATACATTCGAAAACAAATCTGCATAATTAAGGTTATTAAATGTTAAATATAAAAAATGAATTTTGGTAGCTGTAAAATTTAAAACTGGTATAAAATACCGCGCAGAAACGAAATAATCGGCTTCATTATATTGTTCTAAAATCTATTTGAAAACCATATATTTACGCTCATTCATGAAATAATACCTAAAATATTTTTTTCTTGAAGTTTGTCTGAATAGTTCAACACAAAGCAGTGTAATCATACCCGTAAGACATGGTGACGTCATTGCAACGTCGTTGTGAAGTCACATTGTGAATTTGGGACCATCGACTGTCGATGTGACGTCACGTGACGTCGATGTGAAGTCACAGTGACTCAAATGTGAAGTCGTTATGTCCGTTTTAGAGTTTTTTGTGACGTCACAATGTGACCAATTTGTGAAAAGTGTGTCATTCGTGACTAATTTGATATTAACATTGTGACGAAACTGCGACAAAAGCGACAATATTTAAATTGCCATAAACATGTTTTTTAAAGTAAATAACATGTTTTGAAGAATATTTGTGATTTTCTAAAAATTTTTAAGAAAGTCACATCTCAGTCACGATGTGACGTCACTGAGGGGCGGCATTTCTGTCACAGATATGATGATGTGAAGTGACCAAAGTGACCCACAGTGACTTCATTGTGACGTCACTGTGACCATGCATGCTATGAGGGTATAAAACGTCATGAATAGAGCAGGTCGTCACAGAATGTTAACTATAGACTTATAATATTTCATAAAGTATAAAATAAAACCAGATAAAAAAAACAAAAATTCTGCTAACAGTAATGATGTAATAAAAATGACATGATACCAAATATATATAACTGATAACTGTGTCACATCGTCAGAAAGAAATGAGATTTTCTTAAAAAAATTAATGTATAATTTAAACAACATAATACAAAAAACTGATAAAAATAGTGCAAAAAAAAGGAGAACTACGCTATATATATATAGAAAGCCCAGTTAAATTTATCTTTTAGGCATAAAACAATTTTACGGAGTTTATAAATCTTAACTAAATATAACTATGTTGTTTTTCAACATTGTTGTTGGTGAACATCAAATGGAGAAGTGTATGATGTAACAAAATTGTGGTTATTTAAATTTTCGAGAAAGGAAACATAAATTTTACGTCAATGCAATGTTAAATTAGTAGCAAGTCTCCCGAATTACGTGACGATCTAATATCGCAACTGGTATCTGTTTTTAGTCCCATGTGAACAAATAAATGCTCGTTGGAAATGATAAATGTATTAACTTCATCAGATAATATTAAAATTTGTTTCATTTGAGTCGAATTTTTTTCATTTGCAAGACGCTCAAATGGCTATACAGATGATGAAAAAGTATGTTTCTTGAAATCAGTCATTGCTAGGAAAATTATATTTAGAAAAATCATTTCTTGCAACATCATATTGATTTTAATACAATTAATTAAAAATATGATTACTTAATTCTCAAGAAATTCAATATTTAATTTGTGCAAATACAAATAAATTTTAACACATTTAAAACATTTAAAGATCAAAACATGAGCAATAGAAATTAATTGTAAGGATTATAGAGTATAAGAGAAATATTGCAAGGGGTAATTTATTCCGCAGCTTATCCCGTTTATATCAGGGCATAGATATTGATATCTTCTATAAAGAAATTAAAATCATGGCACAAGCTTCGCAAAATAATATTTGTATGATAAGAGAGTCTTTGGAGGTATTGACAAGAGGCAAGATAATTTGTAATGATGTATTACCTTACAATATACATCGTGTATAGCACGAGATTAGTCGCGGGCGGACTATTTGCTGTCGATCTTAGTAGACCGAAAACAGAGGGGATATTTTCAGGCGTTATTAGATGAGCGAAAACGAATGGTATAGCATAAGTTGAAAATATTGATTGAGCTCTAAACGATATGTTTTACAGAAATTATTTATTATATTTTATTATATATTCAGTTCACACTTAAATAAATGTTTTTAAAAAACACTTTTTTTTTTCATTTTACGAAATGTATTAAAAAAGAAAAAAAGAGAAGAGAAGAAAAAAAAAAATAATTGTAATTTAAGAAATTACCCCAACCATTTGAAAAATGTTTCACTCGATACATTCATCTATCATTTTAAGCTAAATACCAGTTGTTTTATTGTGTATTATCCGTGCCACTGCTATAAATGACTTTATACATGCTGCAATTTGAAGGTACGGTTCGTTTAAGTTATATCACTCTATTGTCGCCAAGCATAAAAGTTGGCGACGAAAGAAACATTTCAAACTATTTAACATTGTTGGTGCAAAAGTAATCATTATTAAAATACAGCTTTGGCATATACTGTTATACTTGTAAGACTTTGGCATATATTGTTTGATTTTACAGAGCAGAATTTTGGTGATGGAGGTTTTAAACCAAAATCGATCGCAGCACATGCATCTGTGAATGGGTCCATCAGACATCGAATCAAAAAAGTTTTTTCCCAGTTTTTCCCAAGCCGATTGCTTTTTAGTTTTCTTTTTAGGTGGTGGAAAATCAAGAGTAATAGCTATAACATTTTCCGGCTTGTTAGAATCACTATTGGCACTCAAATTTTCCTGGTTAGAACCGACCGATAGTAAAACGCCATGGCTAGTGGATTGGTCGCCCTGGCGACATGATGTTTTACAATTAATCGGTTCGGCATTAAATTGCTTCCTTTTTCGTGATCGCCTTTCAACACGTAATTGGTTTTCAGCGGCTCAATAATCTTTTGATTTTATCATTTTCTGCATTGAAAGACGTTTTTGCGCCAAACCAAATACAGTATTACTCAGTTATCCCGTCGACCAATTTCGCCAAATGATACGAATCGCCAAACTAATAAGCAACTTATACATGTTGACTGTGTTTAATATCATTGAATGCGATATTCACGTTCATTCATTTCTTTGGCTTCGGTTTTTTCCGTATCTGTTAATTTCCGTCTACCCATTTTTAAATTTGTTAGTTTTCTCCTTTATTACAATGATTTTAACCATTTTAATTTACTATTCAAATAAAAATTCTTCTAAAAGTAAAGAATTTAATTTAAATTCAAATAAAAATTCTTCTAAAAATAAAGAATTTAATTTAAATTCAAAAGTGGTAACATCATTCAAAAGTGGTAACATCATTCAAAAGTGGTAACATCATCGGGTCCATTCTCCCGAAAACAACAACCATTTTTCAAATGGTTAATAATTGTAATTTAAGAAATTACCCCAACCATTTGAAAAATGTTTCACTCGATACATTCATCTATCATTTTAAGCTAAATACCAGTTGTTTTATTGTGTATTATCCGTGCCACTGCTATAAATGACTTTATACATGCTGCAATTTGAAGGTACGGTTCGTTTAAGTTATATCACTCTATTGTCGCCAAGCATAAAAGTTGGCGACGAAAGAAACATTTCAAACTATTTAACATTGTTGGTGCAAAAGTAATCATTATTAAAATACAGCTTTGGCATATACTGTTATACTTGTAAGACTTTGGCATATATTGTTTGATTTTACAGAGCAGAATTTTGGTGATGGAGGTTTTAAACCAAAATCGATCGCAGCACATGCATCTGTGAATGGGTCCATCAGACATCGAATCAAAAAAGTTTTTTCCCAGTTTTTCCCAAGCCGATTGCTTTTTAGTTTTCTTTTTAGGTGGTGGAAAATCAAGAGTAATAGCTATAACATTTTCCGGCTTGTTAGAATCACTATTGGCACTCAAATTTTCCTGGTTAGAACCGACCGATAGTAAAACGCCATGGCTAGTGGATTGGTCGCCCTGGCGACATGATGTTTTACAATTAATCGGTTCGGCATTAAATTGCTTCCTTTTTCGTGATCGCCTTTCAACACGTAATTGGTTTTCAGCGGCTCAATAATCTTTTGATTTTATCATTTTCTGCATTGAAAGACGTTTTTGCGCCAAACCAAATACAGTATTACTCAGTTATCCCGTCGACCAATTTCGCCAAATGATACGAATCGCCAAACTAATAAGCAACTTATACATGTTGACTGTGTTTAATATCATTGAATGCGATATTCACGTTCATTCATTTCTTTGGCTTCGGCTTTTTCCGTATCTGTTAATTTCCGTCTACCCATTTTTAAATTTGTTAGTTTTCTCCTTTATTACAATGATTTTAACCATTTTAATTTACTATTCAAATAAAAATTCTTCTAAAAGTAAAGAATTTAATTTAAATTCAAATAAAAATTCTTCTAAAAATAAAGAATTTAATTTAAATTCAAAAGTGGTAACATCATTCAAAAGTGGTAACATCATCGGGTCCATTCTCCCGAAAACAACAACCATTTTTCAAATGGTTAATAAAAAGAAAACGGAATTTCGGATGTTACATTCAACTACTAGCTAACATAAATTTTCAATTATGAATTTAAATTCTTAATAATCGTAGGATTTTTTTTAGGCTCGAATTTCAGTAAGTTCGGTTTTCACGAACTTACTTCATCACTAATATAAGACCTATATAAATTTTACAAATTTTTAAAGCTTTTAGAACAATTAAAAAAACTTAAAAAAAATTCTTAAAAAAAAAAAAAAAAAAAAAAAAAAAAAAAAAAAAAAACATGAGGGATTAAAGTAGCAGAAAAGAAGAAAGAAAAACGAAAGTTAAACGGAGAATCCATATTTCCGGGAAACTTAATTCTTCCGGATTGGGATATATATATAAATGAAAAACCAGGAGGGTGGGGGGAATCAGCTACCGCGAGTCATCGCATCGCGGTGTTTTAGGCCAATTTAAACTTTAGAATGCTGTAAAACGTCAAGAAAGCGCAGGAAAGACTTGCAATTTTATTATAGAAAGGAGGGGACGACCAAGGTCAGTTACCGGGAATTTCGTTATCATCACTTTAAGGGTGTTCTCAAATCAAAAAGGGCAACTTTGTGACACATGCTTTAATTTATTTTTGTTCGGAAATGCATGAAAATAGCAGGTGTTATTATTCAGAAACTGTCTAATTGCACTCTTTTTTTTTTTTGTAACACAATAGATTTTTTATAACAAGCCTTCAAAGTTGACACTTTTGAGCACGTTTCCCGACGAAAACAGAAAAACCGGCCGAAAAACGGGAGAAAAACGGGTGATCAAATGATCGAAATAGCTAATAACTCGATAGGTAATTTAATTATCATAAAATGGAAAAATAAGTTCCATTGAAAATCTCTTCCATAGTCAGACATTCCAATTTTGTATATTTCTGTTAAAAAATGAATTTGTAAATGTGTCAAAACCTTTTTATCTTGTTGAGCGAAGCAGTTATGAACACCCTTAAGGAGAAACGAATTACAGGAAAATAATGGATTTCGGCGACGAAAAGATCAACTTGCGACTACTGACGAGCTGGTTATGCTCCATATATCTGGTATATTTATGTTTGAAAACCCCTCCCAACCTTCCTTTTCCTCCCTTTTTTCCGGATTCGACACCAACCACTTCACTTCCTTCCATGACTCCTTATTATTTATCTTTTGTTGATTTCTCTCCCTGATGTATACCAGCCTATGTTTTTCAAGTTACCATAGTTTTCCATGATTATGGCTCATAGTTAACTGAAAGCACAAGATGTTTTTCAACATCTTCTGACATCAATGTTTTAACATCTTAAAAATCTTTAAATGTTTTAAAATTTCTACATATTTTCACTTGTGAATTAATACATTTATTGTAATTTGAGCCAATTTTTATAATGTGATTATGTGATAATGTGAATGTGATTTTTATTATGATTTCTTTCCTAATAATTGACTATGAATATATTTTTTTAAAGTCAATAAGCTTAAGAAAAGGAATAATTTTACCCCCCCCCCCAAAAAAAAAAAACTCCACGTAAAATTTAATAATCATATACAGCATTATCATTGAAAAAAATAGTATATAATATTTTTTACATAAAATCATATTTGTATAATACGTTTTTCACAATAGAATAAATTTGAAATTTTTTTACGCAAATAATTCAATCATTTTCTATTTCAATGTTGTTTTAATTACAGAATTTTATAGTCATTACATATTAATCATATACTGTAGTATTTATCTCAAAAATGCTTTAAAATAACATTAATTACGTGCGTTTTAATAACGTAAATTCTTAGCACTTACAATTTTCGTTTAGTCTATCCATTCGTATGCATGTCAGTTTACAGATATAAGAGCAAAAACTACCTAACAGAATCATTTGAAATTTTAAGTATATGATTGCTGCATAATTTTGTGAAATGATTTCAGATTTTATGAAAATTCAATGTATAATATAATTACAAGGACAATCAAAAGTAATCGGTTACTTTAAGGCCAATGGAAAAAATAGTGCCAAGTGTATTTTCATAATGTTACACTATTTCGAGCATAATAAAAATGATATGCATCTGTTAAGTGCTTACTAAAATATACTTTTTGTACAATATTGGTGCAAATAATATTTGTTATCGATTTACAGGGCGACACTAATGAATTTCATTACATAAGTGTATAGGGAAACAATATAAGAGATACATATAAGAGATAGTTAATAGAGTTTAGATAATATTTGCCGGGACACACAAACGATTTCGGTTACTATACAATGAAAAAAATATCCTCATCAAATCAAGGTGTCATTCAAAGGGTATCAAGGTTAATTAAATCTTACTTCTCTATTAAAAACATTCTAAATCAAATGTATTGTCTATCGAAAAAGTTCACAAGAAGAAATAATGCGCATCAAAAGGGAAATCGAAACAAGAAAATTCTTCTCTGAAATTTTCTTTAACTAAAACGCTTAATAAGATAAAAATAAGTATTTACAATCCTACATGTACATATTTACATAACTTTAAATCATTGGGCGACACAATGCTCCACTTTCATATCTGTTTTTGACTTAATTGTCACATCTTTTTACCGAAATAAAATCATTCTAATCAAAACAACATATCGGCTGCTTCTGTTTACAAAAATCTCAGTGTTCTAAAAGTGGAAGTTGAAGTTAAGAAATTGCATAGCGCGTAGCGCCAATCTAACTGCATTTTTTTTTCCTTACACTCCGCACCTGAACCCTTACAGAGTTCATCAATAAAATTCTATTATGAAAATTAAAATTTTCATATCAATGTTTTCAATAATCTAATACAATTTTCATATCAATGGTTCAATAATCTCATACAATTTCAAAATTGAAGTACTAATATCAGTTTCAAATACAAAATCAATTCTAAACAAAATAATCTAACAAAATTTCGAACAAAACCAATTAATTTCAAACAATAAAGTATAAAATTTAAACAATATAGTAAATGAAAAATATTACCTACAATTAGCACGATAAATATATATATATATATATAGATATATATATTTATCGTGCAAATATATATATTTTTAGAGAAAAATAAAAAATCATTCATTATAGGTTTAATACATTTACGCGGGGTTTCGATACCATGTTTTCTGCTTAGCCCATGTTTTCGGAGTGCTGTTGTCCGTATTCCTCGCGTAAATAATCCGCATAAACGTATATTTAAGTTATAGAAGTAAATACAATATTTCATATCTACCAAAAATAATGGTACAGAGAATCTGCAAAATATGAACATAGGGGTGAACTTTCAATTCAGAGAAGATGATATAGTTACGTAACACATTCCTCGTTCCTTTAAAAGTATGATTAAACTCTCTTGAAGTCTCACTGTTCTCATTTAAGATATTTTGTACGATATTTTGTAACACATTTATTTTGTCATATTTTTAAAATATGGAATAAATTTCAGCGTCAAGTTCCCAGACTGATTCTTGATTTCCGTAAACATCTGCACTCGCAACCATTAAAATACTAAGAATAGAAATATTTAATTCAACATTATCTTTAGATTGTTGATTTAAGAGGAACAATTGTATTAAATGCTTCTCATTTTTCATATAAATTTGCTTTTTTCACTGAAGATGGACAGATATCTAAAATAGTAATTTCAAAACCATTTCTCTGTCATTCTCTTGTCCGTTACCCAGACATCTATAGTAGACATCTATAGTCGTAGAGGCTTGATCGGTAAAAGATTAATACATGTTCAGGGTAATTTATTTTATTCCTACATTTTTTTTCCTTTATTCAGTGTAACTCAAATTTCTTTTGCATTTAGAATTTTCCATTACATTGGAAGTTTTCCTTTCAAATAATATGTTGTTATGCTTTCAGTTACGTTATTGTTTCCTACATTTAGACTTGATGCACATTTGGTACATGGCGTTCATTATAATTCAATAGTGATATCTATATACATAGATATATATAATATATTTTTATACAATATTATGCTTTCAATGTAAATTGATATTTTTAATAGTAAATGTTCATCATCATAAAACTTAAGAAAAAAATTAAATGCAATTGAAATCGTCTCATAATGGAGTAAATTAACTCAGTGGTCTTATTTTGTTATTCAAAATTAATACCGAATATAAAAAACGCAGAAAGAGAAAAACCGAATGACAAGATTTAATATTGGATGTCGTATAATATTATAAAGTCCGATATAATCTCAAACATTAACACAACCATCTCTGCATAAGACTGCGTTGAATAGACAACAAATACTACAATAAAACTAAAAAAATAAAGGATTAAAAGAAACACATTAATTGAAAAAATATCATATAAAATCTAAAAAAAAAATCGAAAAGGAATACTATTTGTTTTTTACAGAAAGTTATAAAACTAACTTTAACCTTGGAATAAATTGTGTACTTCGCACTACAATAGGTACAAAAGCCTCATAAACACTGCTATAAATTATGGCATTTCCTTTCTTTTTTATTATGTAACAAAAGACTACCTCCACACAGTAAATAGCTGGGAAATAAAGCCAGATTCTTTTATGTCAGACTAGAATATTAATATTAAAAAATAACTCGAATACAAACCTTTTTGCTATTTAGAATCTCTTCAAAACACATGTAGCAAAGAGAAGAAAGGATATATTTATGAATTATAGAAGACAGATTTTTAAATGCCGTGCCGCCTCTAAGGGATAAAAAATAATATTTATAGTTACTGAAAATAAGTGTGGTTCAGCGTCACTGCATACAGTAATTATGGGATTTTTTTGGAACACCTTTGAAAAATATGTTTACAATAAAAGCTTCAGTGTAATGAAATTATTGTTATTGTGGGAAACAAAAATATTAAAAACATATTTTAATACAAATTTAAAAATAAATTAAAGGAATTTTAAGTAATAATTTCATTTTTTATATTAAACCATACTACATAAAACACATTGATAAAAACTTATTGAAATTCTTCTCTTGAGTACACTCTTAAATTGAAAGTTTTTTTCGCTTTTATGGAAATGGTTATAAATTATTGGATCATGACTGAGTTAATTTTTAAACATTTTTTCTCATCTGTTTTAAATGACTTATTTAAATTACCTATGTTCATTTAAATTGATTAAAAACAACTCATTCACTCGAGCTGTTTGAACTCTTTGTGAAAAGCTGACTATCAAATCTTGATAAAAGTGGATTTCGGTTCAACCTGAGTTATTTTGTGGCTGAGGATAAGAGACTACATTATAATAACAATTTAAATTTTTTCTTAAGAAAGGTGTTATAGTAAAAAGAAACAAGTTGGAAATTGCACGTGAAGCGTAGCAAATTAGGTGCGTTCGTACGATAGCGAAGTTTTAAAAATATTACTTTCATATATCAATCTCATAAAATTGTAAATAGTGAATTACAATTAAAACGCTCATCAAACAATGTTCTCCCTATACCATTATGTAATGGAATACTTTTGTGTGGCCTTGTAAATCAATAACAAATGTTCTTTGCACCACAAATTATGTATGATGTATATTATAATATGTACTTTATAATTGCATATAAATTTTATTAAGTCCGCATGAGTGTAACACGATTAAAATGTATTTGAAACATTTTTTCCCATTGACCGTAATGTAACGGAATACTTTTGATTGTCCCTGTAATTGATCTATGCATCCGATTTTCATAAAATTTGAAATAACTCGACAAAATTATGTAATAATTATGTATTTTAAATTTCAAACGTATAGAATTTATTTGAAACTTTTTCCCTATTGACCATAATGTAATTGAATACTTTTGATTGCCCCTGTAATTGATCTATGCACACGATTATCAAAATATTTGAAATGACTCGACAGAATTATGTAATAATTGCGTATTTTAAATTTCAAACGATTAAAATGCATTTGAAACTTTTTTCCCCATTGACCGTAATGTAACGGAATACTTTTGATTGTCCCTGTAATTGATCTATGCATCCGAGTTTCATAAAATTTGAAATAACTCGACAAAATTATGTAATAATTATGTATTTTAAATTTCAAACATATAGAATATATTTGAAACTTTTTCCTAATTGACCATAATGTAATTGAATACTTTTGATTGCCCCTGTAATTGATCTATGCACACGATTATCAAAATATTTGAAATAACTCGACAGAATTATGTAATAATTGCGTATTTTAAATTTCAAACGATTAAAATGCATTTGAAACTTTTTTCCCCATTGATCATAATGTAACGGAATACTTTTGATTGTCCCTGTAATTGATCTATGCATCCGAGTTTCATAAAATTTGAAATAACTCGACAAAATTATGTAAAAATTATGTATTTTAAATTTCAAACATATAGAATATATTTGAAACTTTTTCCTAATTGACCATAATGTAATTGAATAATTTTGGTTGCCCCTGTAATTGATCTATACACACGATTATCAAAATATTTGAAATAACTCGACAGAATTATGTAATAATTGCGTATTTTAAATTTCAAACGATTAAAATGCATTTGAAACTTTTTTCCCCATTGACCGTAATGTAATGGAATACTTTTGATTGCCCCTGTAAATGATCTATGCATCCGAGTTTCATAAAATTTGAAATGACTCGACAAAATTATGTAATAATTATGTATTTTAAATTTCAAACGATTCGGTTGGGTAGTTTTTGCGTTGTTATATGCGGACGGACGGACGGATAGACGGACGGACTGAACGACCACTATAGGTGCTACGTATTATATAATTACGAACGCACCTAAAAACATTGGCATGTTTCGGAACCGTCAAATAAGTTCCATAGTCATAATATAAATAAAAGAAAATTTCAAAATATTTCTCGGACAATACAAATGACACGCGACAATGAGATATAAATAACAAAAAACATGCGCTCTATTGCAAAAAAATTAAACTACAATATAGACCATGATCTAAAATTTAACTAAAAATAAAAATTTCAAACTATTTCACGATCCATAAAAATGACACGCGACAAAGAGATAAAAAACACCAAAAAACACGCGCGCTATTGTATAAAATTAAATTAAAATAAAAATAGACCATGATCAAAAGAGTAATAAGCAAGTGCTTAATAAGCAAGTGGATCCTATTGGACATGATGATCTTGCTGGAGTTTATGAAATACCTTATATTACTGAAAATGGCGACTTAAATTATTACATAGGCATGACTGGGAGAAAGTTTGGAATTAGAAAAGGGGAGCACGAATCTGATATTAAATTTGGACGTGCTAACACTGCCTTATCAAGAACATATTTAAATGAGGAGATAAAAATATTGCTTAATCAAAGTAAATTATGTTTCATATCTAATTGTAATCGTAAATCTATTATAAGAGAGTCCATTGAAATTTATACGCGTAATAATCTGGTTTGCAATGATACCGTTTCTTTTATTATTCCTAGGTTATGGTTAGAATTAATGAATAAATTCCTCGTGAGGGCTTGAATGGGATGAACCAAGTTGGAATTTCCTTTGATCATAGTCTATTTTTATTTTTATTTAATTTTTTACAATAGCGCGCGTGTTTTTTGGTGTTTTTATCTCTTTGTCGCGTGTCATTTTTATGGATCGTGAAATAGTTTGAAATTTTTATTTTTAGTTAAATTTTAGATCATGGTCTATATTGTAGTTTAATTTTTTTGCAATAGAGCGCGTGTTTTTTGTTATTTATATCTCATTGTCGCGTGTCATTTGTAATGTCCGAGAAATATTTTGAAATTTTCTTTTATTTATATTATGACTATGGAACTTATTTGACGGTTCCGAAACATGTCAATGTTTTTTCTTTTTACTATAACACCTTTCTTAAGAAAAAATTAAAATTGTTATTAAAAGGTTTATATAAAAGGTGAATATTTTAAAATCTGATGATTAAAAAAAATCAATTGGATTTAATTAACTTTTTATCAGAGACTACATTATATTTGTTATTAAGGTATAATTACTTTCAAAATGTTATAAAAATCGAAATGTACCATTCGAAGTCTTTTAGCCAATCTCCACTGGACTTTTACATCTAAGTTATAGTCATTTTACGCTGAAAAACATAATTGGAGAATTAAAATTAAGAAAAAAGGATTAGCATCATTAGTTTGGCTGAAATTAGACCATTATTCGTTCTCGATAATACATTTTTAAATTTCACAGACTGTAATTTATTTAAAAAATAGTTTGTACATTAACATTTTCGAAGTGAATTTTGCTTATAGAAATATCGTTTAAAAGAAAAGCTATAATTTGAGAACATGTGTCTATTTCTATTTATAGTAAAATGAACAAGAACTGTATTAACAAAGGTATGTTCCTTCCTTTTTATTCCTAGTGACAAAATGCAAACGTTGTCGACTTTCCTTTGAAACCCTCAAGTGTGAGTGACAAAATGTCATTTTGAAAGCTCTAGAGATTTCATTATAATGTCTTACAAGCAAAAAATATATTTATAAATAGCTCTGATGAGTGAATATTTCGATAATCAGTCAAAGGCTCATGCTTATACATTTACATACATAAAGACACATACACATGTATAGAAACAGAAGACTTCTAAATATAAAATATAATCAGCATTTCAATTGCATATGCAAATTATATAAGAAACAAACCGTAATTTGACAGCGTAATTCTTAAAATTATTTCATAGAAAATATATTATTCAAAATAAATTTAATATTCGAAATTAATTTTAATTTATTCCACAGTTATGCATTTTTTAATCTTTTTTAAGTATGAAAGGTTGTTATCCACTAAAACTGCAAAATCTAATTACTTTTAAAGAAAATATCTTGTCCGCTTGGTAAATACACATTTAATTTTCTTAGAAAAGTTATTGGTTAGATAATAATAAAGTGTATCAAGATGAAATATCGCCTGATGTAAATATGGTTACTCCTTATGTTAACCAAATATGACAGCGTTGCATAATTATTTTGATATAATATTTGTGATTGAAAGCCATTTGTAACTTATGGTGTGAAATTAGATAATGAAAACATATTTAAGGTAAAACTCAGATAATCAGTAAAAGCAATCTAGATTTAGATAAGTAACCAATATACAGTAAAATTTTTCCCATAAATATTCCCGTGCTTTAATATATTTAACATAAAATACAAATATTTACAAAAAATAAATAAAAAAATCTCTAAAAATAATGCAATAATTTTAACGCAATATCTTTCTGGATTGGGTTTCTATCTTAAAGGAAACAAATTGAAAATTATATTTCTCTTTTTTTTTTCACCATCCGAACACATTTCATGTAGTTAAAAATTTATATAAATGTCAATAATTACAGAGAGTGAAAAATACAGTTCAAATACGATTTTATATGTGCTTTCTATTATTAACTAATATCTGTGTTGTTACAAGTTGGTACAACAGTCGAATCTATCTAATCATTTTCTCCCAGTTCCTATAGAAATAGAGCTTTGAAATTTAAGTCCATCTACACTGTAAAAAAAAAAAGGTCGATCTACTAAAAAAACTTTAGTGATTCTTGTAATTACTAAAAAATTTTTAGTAATCTTAGTCGGTTACTAGAAAATCTGTAAGAATCACTAGAAAAATGTTAGCAACGAATAGAGTTAATAGTTTTATATTTTTAATAGCTCTTACTAAAGCTCAGTTGGTGTGGCCCTGATAGCATAGTGGTTATAGTAACGGACTTCAGGCTAAAAGGTCCCGGGTTCGAAACTTGCCACAGCCAAATGCACCCCGAATGTCTGTAGTGTCTCGTTAATAAAGGAACTAAGAAAATCCGATCGGAGCAGTAAGGAATGTTTAGTGCTGCCATCTGTTGCGGTTTTGCCGAAAATCTTCCGCTTCAGAATTTTGGATGCAGCTCGAAGGAAGCTCCTCCGCTTCGGTTGCACGTAATGGTTATTAAAAGTAATTTTGGAGCTATTACTAAAATTTGCTTTGTGGCTCATACTAAAAATTTTTAAGTTAGTTATACAAAAAATTCTTTTGTTCAGTTTACAAAAGAAATGCTTGTTTCACTTGCAAAAAAAAGTGTGTAATGGTTACTAAAAAATTCTGTGGAATACAAATTTACTAAGAAATTTTTAGTAACCTCTTGAATTTTTTTTTACAGTGTAGTTTTGTCAACAACTGTATATAAATTCCTGATTGCTCTACATGAAATGGAAAATGAATTTTTTTAATTAATTTATCCCAAAAAAGAGTCATAATGACACTAAAGCTTTAACTAATGATTGCACTTTTATTTCATATGAAAAAATCAGTATCATGATTATAACTGAGTGTCCTTTAAAATAGAGGGCCGCTACAATAGTTCCAAAATTGTGACAACTGGGACGTACATCATTAAAGTTACTATAAATGCAGCAATATAGATTTATCTGGATAATATGACAAAATTCCTATTTAAATCCATTAATCATCCATACTTGATATCAACGCAGTTTGATTTTAATTCTGCGTATTAAAGTTCTTTTTTCCAAGACTTCTGTTTATTAGTGAATATAATATATATATATATAAATCTAGTTATACATATAATATATATATATATATATATATATATATTTATATATACCGGTGTGCTAAATTTAAAAACGAGTCCCAAATTGCCAGTTTTCAAGGGATTTTCAAGTGATAATTTTCACGCGAATAATCCAAAGGAAGTAATATAATGCGAATAATTACTATCCCTGCATAACAGTTAGTCCATATAACATTTCATTCTGGTCGCACATGGTCATAAGAGTCACAGTCCCTACGGCGCGGCGAAACAAAAAATAGGAAATTCCATACATCTGTTTTATGACTAAATAAATAAACAACGTTAAAGGGCACAAATATAATAAAATAAAATATGTTAAAAAATACAGCTGTTTCGGGACTTCTAAAGTCCCATCATCAGTGCTAAAAGTGTAAAACGTAAAAGAAAGTCACATCGTAAAATAAATTAAAATAAACCGTGCATCTGAGCTCGCCGCTAAGGCGAACTGACTGAGAAACGTCCCAAAGCAACAGTAAAAATAAATTGGAACGCGCACCCAGAGGAGACCAATCATATGTCACTTCTCACTGGACGAGTCCAAATCAAAGAGAACAGGAGGGGGGGAGGGTGAGTGAAATTGCAGGAAGGGAAACCAGACATCAGAAAATCTTGGAGTATTGGACATGTCATTAACTAATTTACTAGAGTTTTTCCACATATGAAAAGCTTCCCAAAAGTCTAAATCATAAACAGATGAACAATATTGTATTATTGAGGCTTCGGAAAATTTAAAATTATGACTATTGGACCAGCAATGGTTGGCGATAGCGGAACGTTTTATTTCACAATTTTTAACTTTAGCACTGTGGTCTCCCACACGTTTTTTCAAGGTACGCTTCGTCTGACCGATGTACATTTTATCACATTCGCAAGAAATCTTATAAATACCCCAGTGTGATAAATCATCTATTGGATCTTTGAGATTAGAGAATTTAATTTTATTGAAAGGGGTAAAGGTTATTTTAAAGTCAAATTTTGACAAAATTTTGGAAATTTGATGACTGATTTTTGGAAAATATGGAAGAATAATTAAATTAACATTGCGGTCTGAGTTGAAGTTCGAAGGAGTACGTTTTCTTATTTTGTTATGAATGGAATCAACGATATTGATTGGGAAACCCCGATCAATGGCACTGGATTTGATATGGTTTAGTTCTGCTTTAAGTAAACTATCGCAGGAGAATTTATTTAAGGTCCGGTGTACATAAGTGTTAAAGGCAGCTAAATTCTGATTAGGGGGGGGGGGTGAAATGAAAAGCGATGGGGGGGGCGAAGATACAGCGAATGGTTTACGATAGACAGTTGTGTGAAAAAGGTTATTTTCGCGGGAAACCAAAACATCCAGGAAAGGTAAATGATTGTTATTTTCAAATTCGTAGGTAAATTGAATATGGTCATCTATTGAGTTCATAACTGTAAGAATATTAGTTAGATCAAGCATATCAGAGTCCAGCAACGCAAAACAGTCATCTACGTAGCGGATATAAAATGGAAAAGTAAGTTTTTTGAATAGTTTTAATTCGAAATAATGCATATAAAGTCGCTAAGGACAGGACTGAGGGGGGGAGCCCATGGATAAATAATCAGTCATTCGATAAAAGTTACCATTGAAAATAAATATGTTTTGCGAGAGACAAGTGCTAGTAAGGTGAATCAGTTCATCAATTTCGAAGTTTGTGTAATGAAATTCCCGCAAACGCGATTCAAGTCACTTTAGAGCACCTTGAACTGGAACATTGGTAAATAAGGATTTAACATGAAAAGAAACCATTTTAGTGTTTTGTGCGCTATTGAAATTACGAAGTTTATTGACAAACTCATAAGAGTTCCTGCAAGTATGAATATTGTTAGAGAGTAGAGGGGAGAAAATAGAGTTAAGATATTTTGCTAATTTATAGGAAGCAGTACCGATGTTAGAAACAATCGGTCTGAATGGAATGCCTTGTTTGTGTACTTTTGGGAGAGTATAAAATATTGCACAATGTGAGACAGAAGGAATGATAGAAAACCCTCTCCTTTATACTCCTATTTTATAATTGACCTATACTTATAATTGACCTTTGACTGAATAGTATTAAAATTTTAAATAATAAAGGAATTGCGTGAAACAAGAACATCGATTTTATTGTGCAAACGAAAAACAAGATGAACTTCGATTGCGCATAAAAGATTTTTCTTTAGCTGAAAAAAAATTGAAAATGGATTTTCGTGTAGCAATGTTTTTTTAGATGCCACTTTTTTATAATGTCTATCAAACGTAAACTTTATACATTATAAAATGATATATCTTAATGAATTAAATTTTAATAAGATTACACTTCAATTTATTATTTTAATTTTCTTAAGTGTTTCAACAATGAGATTATTAAATGTAATTAATTAAATGTACAGAGGTATATTTTTCAGAAAACAATGTAACATTTTATTTTATTTTTTCGTAAAAAAAGCAATTAAGAATGAAACATATTAGAAAAAAATGAAAAAGTAATATCGCTAAATATTTTTTGATTTTTTTTTCTTTAATGGTCTAAAAAATTCAGTTCGTGGAAAGAAAAAAAAAATGCATTCTTTTTTTTCTTACACATGAAATTTCTTGAAACATGTACTAAGAACAATCTTCGGCCGTTAGCAGAAAATCAGCGTTTAAGGGAACAACGTAATTTTAATTTTTAATTTTCATTTGATTATATTAAAATGTGTTTAAAACTTAAACCTTATTAAATAATTTCCGTAGAAAATTTCGCGCACCTTACATTGAATATTATTTCAAATTTTGTTTGATTAAAAGTTGTATATCCACCAAAGTGTAAAAGCCGAGATACAAAAGATTTCTTTTTTTTTCACATATTAAATTTGTAGTAATACATAATAAAAAATAATATTCGGTCGTTAGTAGAAAATCAGTGTTTGGGGGAATAAAGTTATCTTAATTTTTAATGAAGTACAATTAAATTAAAATGTGCTTAAAATTTAAAACTTATTAAAATTTTTCGTGTAGGAAATTTCTCACTCCTTGCATTTAATATTATTTCAAATTTTGTGTGTCTAAAAGGCATATAGACAAATGAGTGAAAAAAGCGTCCAAGCTGGGACACGAAACAGTGCCATCTCTATAGTGCATCGGCGTTCTACCAACTGAATTACTTGAAATGATATCCAACCGGGCATTTTTCACCATTATATGTTGTCAATGTACGATACTGAGAAATGCCAGGATGGCTCTCGTTTCAAATACAATCAACTCTCTTTAATTCGAACTCGTCGGGACCACAAAAATGTTCGAATTAACCGAAGTTCGAATTATGCAAAACAAGAAATGAAAACATGCTGAATATGGTACTATTACAAAGAAATTTATGTTATAGTATTTTTTAAACTTATTTCGTCAGTTACCATTAGAATATGGCTTAATATTAAATTAGAATATATAAATATATAAACTAATTAAAAGATTAGAAACAAGCACGATGGAAGAAAAATTTAAAGCGTCACTGATGGACAGACTGGGCTCTAAGAAAGTGGATATCAAATGCAATGGATTGTATGTATACTCGGTCGGAACAATTTTCACAAAAATCAAAGAAAGAAAGTTATTCAGATGATCTGAAATCCGCGAGAAAGGAAAGAAAAATGAAAAATCGGAATTCTCGTTAGTTTGAATTAAAATAAGTCAAGAGAAAATGAACTCGAATTAATGAAAGTTTTTAATGTTACTCTGTCATTGAAAATTTCGGGACTTTAGTTCGAATTTAAGCGAAGATTCGAACTATCCGACTTCGAGTTAACGAGAGTCGACTGTATTTAACGTATGATAGTGTGAAGTGCCATGACAGGTATCGTTCCAAGTGACTAAGAAGTTAGAACGTCTGTGCACCGGTGGGCCGGATTCGAGGCCTGGCATGGACAATTTTTCCCTCAGTTAGTTACACATATTTTCAGCAAATAAAATGTTTAATAATATGTGCTCAAACATTTTCGATTTGTTTTCTCATAAAATTAATTATTAAAAAGGATTTTTGAGAAATACAAACAAGGAATTATTTCATTTAACATTAGGAAATAATATTTCATATCTATCGACATTAATTAACAGAAATTAAGATTGAATATGGCAGCGCAAATTTCCTCTTTTTAAATTCCGTATATATACATATATATATATATATATATATGTATATGACTGTGACATTTTAAAGTTAGGAGCCAGAAACATCATCGCCAGGGTCCCCGTTCTTTGCACAGAAGTCATGGCCAGCGAGGGAAAAAATAAAAAATAAATAAATGTAGAATATCCAACAAATCACTCATTGGTGGCTGTAAGTTTATTTATTCAACTGTAGTCATTATAGAGGAAAAAACTCCTTTTTGCAAACGATCTTTTACCGAAATGTCCAAAAAATATTCCATCATTTACTTCAACCAGTCGTACTCATCGACGAAAGAACTCCAGAATCTCTCCCCTTCTCATCTCGAGACTTCCACCTTTTAAAACTAAAAAGAAAATTCTAGAACTTTCTGTAATCTCAAACCATCATCCTTTTATGTAAACAGAATTCTTGTCCAGATACGAGACTATTTTACACAGACGATAAATTTATCTTAAAAAAATATTATTTAACCAATTTATAATCGACTCATAATTTCTTAGGCAGACGATTTTTATAAATGATTAATTTTAAGAGAAAAAGAAAAGAAATGAATTTATTAATGCACACATCAAAGGTTGACGGCGGAAAAATAAATAAATAGATAAAATAAAATAATGATATTTTTTGAAAGGTATGGGTTTGGAATAAATTTAATAAGACTGCCTTAAAAAGGGTTGATAAAAACATAGAAGAAATCAGTTTTATTTGGAATATTAAGAAATAAAGTTTTAATTAAGAATACTTTTAATTTAGAGCCATCTTTTTAAATTTACGCATACTGGGATAATGTTTTTTAAGGCAAATTAAGAATTTATATCGTCTGCATACAGATTAACAGATTAGATCTAGAAACAAGATTTTAATTTAATAATTTGAAGTAAGTACGGAACATTATTATAAGAAAATTAAGGTAGTATAAAGGTTAGTTTTGGCGAAAAAATTTTAAATTTGTAATATATATATATATATATATATATATATATATAAATATATATATGTTTTAAAAAAAATCTAAAGTTACTAAAAATTGTCTAATAAGCAGGGATTTCGATCATTTTTGTCGTATGATATGGTTCTGTGCATGACTTGAGCGTACGATTTGAGACTTTTTTTTTCTTTTTTTTTTCATTTATTACCCGTATTTCTGACTTCAATGACCTCCATGAGAGATGTTTCATGAAAATACAAAATCGAGTAGACAAAATACAAACTTGTAAAAGTAGTACAAAGAAAAAGAATATAAACAAATGATAAGTGGTGACATTCGCTAAAGCAAAGATGATGTGCTTCAAATTCCATAAAGAAATTAGTATTGAACTCTAATTGATTAAAACTATCATATTTTTTCAATTTTTTACTCACGTATAAGTATAATTAGTTATGGTCATTATTTTATCTTAAATACAAATATATATTTTTTTAATACAAAAATATTTCGGAGTTATAAGAATTTTACAAAAATTCTTATGACAAATACCCATCTTTAAGTGACAAATATGGCAATTAATATCAAAACAAAATTATTTAAATATACTTTAATTTTTTATAACTATATAAAAATTTGTAGTTTAAAACATGTATATACATTTATACATTATATAAATTACGTAAGATTGATTCATTCATATTCAAATATCCATTCTATATAAGAATTTTCAGATACTGCAAAATAAGCTGTAATTTTATGTTCAGTAACGGCTTATTTTTACATTTTTCGAATGTACAGATAATGTATTGAATCAAATAGCTGAAAATACGAGTCGTATTTTTATATTCTGTATATAGCATTGAAATCGATTTCTCTGTAAGAAATTGCTTAACAAGATGTTTCCTAAAAAAAGCTTTTTCTTCTGCTCCGAATGTCTCAGGCATGTATTTCCAAAAAGTCTACTAAAAATCACGATATTTCACTGAATATACCAAAATATATTTTTACATCACACCATACTTTACTGCATGTTTCGAAAAAAGAAATCTCAAACACGGCAAATCTGCCAATTTTCGAATATGTCAATATGAAATATAAAACAGAATTCTATTGGTGTGAATTTCCAAACTCTTGGCGGAAACGTTTTATATTTGTTGAGACTCGACGGATTTAAAGAAAAAAAAACTGAAAATGTAGATTATTATTATATGATGAAAGAAATGTATACGCATAGGTCACAGTTCATAAACCAGGAAAAAAAAATTATTTTGACTCTAAAAAAGATATTTAAAACAGAATAAAACACGACCAAACACCATATTTTTAATTCTGAATTTAAAAAAAAATCAAGATTTTGTATCACATTTTCTTTTTATTTTTACATATTTCACTATTTATATTTACAGCAATCTGCAGCTAAATATCTATTCAATTCATGAAATCTTTTTTTATACACTGCATACATTTCATTAAATTACTTTTTATGATAATTATGTTACAGTCGTGTCACTTTTTTAAATTTTATTTTTATATTAGCTATAAAATTACAGGTGTCATTCCTCAGTTCTGACGGGGTAATATAAATGAAAGATTAAAACAACATTTGAATAACACAACTTTTAAACAACGCAACTATTAAATGTCGCCTAAGGGTTGGTAATTATAAAGAAATATGTATATTAATGCAATAATAATATTTTGTCTTTTGACATTCCCATTATTTATTTTATTAATATCAGTAAATACTAATCTCGCTGATTAGAACATTAAAAATACATTCTTCGTTATCACCTTAATTTTTAGCACTTATTATAAGCTTAATATTTATCAATTCCTTGTCACTTTTTTCCGGTCATTTTCTTTTCTGCATCACCTTTTTTCCTGCGTCACCTTTCTTCGGCTTTTGTAGTTTATGTCACTTTCTTCTCCGGTATTTTTTTTCATTTACTGTAATACCCGTGTTAATTCTCGCTTCAGGCAGATCATTTCTTTTTCTTCTGCCCGTTTAGTGAATTTTGACGCGATATTTGAATTACGAAGAAAAAAAAAATATTTTTTTCGACATTTTATACAGACTGTTTCTAGTGATGATGAATATACAGGGTGTCCCTAAACAAACGGTAAATACGCTAGAGGGTGATAGAACAGATCAAGACGAGTAATAGTAAATAGGAAACCAAGGGTCCCAAACGTTTTCCAAAGGAGGTAGCCGCCATTAAAGTTTGGGGTCCAAAATTTCAAATGCACATAAAAAACAGAAGAATTGGTCGATTGATTTGCGGTTTTCAATAAAATTATTCTTTATATTGGTATTTTCTTGAAAATAAATTATAAAGATAAATTTCGAAAAATGCCGGTAGAGAGCGCTTTAGACTTTAAAGTAATGAAAAACTATTTTTTGACGTGATTTTTTGCATCTCATTAAAAGGTTTCGTAAGCTTAGACTTAAACTTAAATTTTGAGCTCAAAATCTGAATAGTTGGAAGCGGTTAAGTAGCACAAACTTAACTGTGTTCAGAGGATTTAAATTTCAAATGATTATAAAAAACGGAAAAATGGGTCGATTGATTTGCGGTTTTCACTAAAACTATTCTTTATGTCGGTATTTTATTGAAAATGAATTATAAATATAAATTTAAAAAAATTCCGATAGAGGGCGCTTTAGACTTTGGATTCACGAAATAATCCATCCTAATACTATTTTTTGTCGTTATTTTTTGCATCTCATTAAATGGTTTCGTAGGCTGAGATTTAAACTTAAATTTTGAGCTCAAAATCTGAATAGTTGGGAGTGGTTAAGTAGCACAAACTGAACTGTGTTCAGAGGGTTTAAATTTCAAACGAAATGGGAAACTGAAGAAAAAAAACCCGAAAAAATTAGTCGAATCGTTTGCGATTTTTGCTAAAACTATTCTTTAAATCAGTGTTTTCTCAAAAATAAATTTTAAAGATAAATTTCACAAAATGCCGATAGAGGACGCCTTAGACATTGGAGTAGCGTAGAACCATTTTTAACCGTTATTTTTAAAAATCGCATTAAATGCTTTCAAATGCTTAGATTTAAATTTTGAGATCAAATTCTGAGTCGTTGCGAGCTTTTAAGTAGGGCTGTATTCGAGTGTGTGTGTGTGGGGGGGGGGGGGTGGTTAAATGTCAACTCCTGAACACACTTCAGTTTGCGCTTCTTAACCCCTCCCAACGATACAGAATTTGAGTTCAAAATTTAAGTTTAAATCTAAGATTTCGAAAACATTTAGCAAGTTTTGGAAAGCATTTAATTAGATACAAAAAATAACGGTTAAAATTTGTTGTTGGTTACTCTGAACTTTAAGGCGCTCTCTAACGGAATTTTTTGAAATTTATCTTTAAAATTCATTTTTGATATTTATGACTCACCCTGTATATATACCGGGTGTATTTAAACTACTGGGCAAAACTTGAAGGGGTGGTAGTACATATCAAGAGAAATAACATTAAATGGGAAACTAAGGGCCCCGAACGTCTTCCGAAGGAGATAGGTGCCAAGTTTAGAGTCCAAAATTTGAAATGATTATTAAAAATGGAAAAATTGGTCGATTCATTTGCGGTTTTCACAAAAACTATTCTTTATGTCAGCATTGTCTTAAAAATGAATTATAAAGATAAATTTCAAAAATGTCGATAGAGGGCGCTTTAAACTTTGGAGTAACGAACAACTACTTTTTACATTATTTTTTGCATCTCATTAAATGTTTTCGTAAACTTAGACTTAAACTTAAATTTTGAGCTCAAAATCGGAATAGTTGGGAGTCGTTAAGTAGACAAACTGAACTGTGTTCAGAGGGTTCAAATTTCAAATGATAATAAAAAACGGAAAAATTGGTCGATTCCTTTGCGGTTTAAAATAAAACTTTTCTTTAAGTCAAAAAATTCCGTTAGAGGGCGCCTTAAACTTCAGAATAGCCAAAAACAAATTTTAACCGTTATTTTTTGTATCTAATTAAATGCTTTCCAAAACTTGCTAAATGTTTTCGAAATCTTAGATTTAAACTTAAATTTTGAACTCAAATTCTGAATCGTTGGGAGGGGTTAAGAAGCGCAAACTGAAGTGTGTTCAGGAGTTTAAATTTACCCCCCCCCTCGAACACAGTTCACTTTTGCTATGCTTAAACACTCGCAACGATTCAGAATTTGATCTTAAAATTTAAATCTAAGCATTCGAAAGCATTTAATGAGATTTTAAAAAATAACGGTTAAAAATAGTTGTACGCTACTCCAATGTCTAAGGCGCCCTCTATCGGTATTTTGTGAAATTTATCTTTAAAATTTATTTACAAGAAAACACTGATTTAAAGAGTAATTTTAGCAAAAACCGCAAACGAATCGACTAATTTTCCCGTTTTTTTATTGTTTTCCGTTTCGTTTGAAATTTAAACCCTCTGAACACAGTTCAGTTTGTGCTACTTAACCACTCCTAACTATTCAGATTTTGAGCTAAAAATTTAAGTTTAAATCTAAGCCTACGAAACCATTTAATGAGATTCAAAAAATAACGACAAAAAATAGTATTAGGATGGATTATTTCGTTATCCAAAGCCTAAAGCGCCCTCTATCGGCATTTTTTTAAAAATTTATCTTTATAATTCATTTTCAATAAAATACAGACATAAAGAATAGTTTTAGGGAAAACTGCAAATCAATCGACCAATTTTTTCCGTTTTTTATAATCATTTAAAATTTAAATCCTCTGAGCACAGTTAAGTTTGTGCTACTTAACCGCTTCCAACTAATTAGATTTTGAGCTCAAAATTTAAGTTTAAGTCTAAGCTTACAAAACCATTTAATGAGATGCAAAAAATCACGTCAAAAAATAGTTTTTCATTACTTCAAAGTCTAAAGCGCCCTCTATCGGCATTTTTTTATTTATCTTTATAATTTATTTTTAGGAAAATACCAACTTAAAGAATAATTTTATTGAAAACCGCAAGTTAATCGACCAATTTTTCCCTTTTTTATGTGTATTTGAAATTTTGGACCCCAAACTTTAATGGCGGCTATCTGCTTTCGAAAACGTTTGGGAGCCTTGATTTCCCATTTACTATTACTCGTCTTGATCTGTTCTATCACCCCCTAGCGTATATACCATTTGTTTAGGGACACCCTGTATATTAGACTAGAGTGATTAATCTCGTGATGTACTACATCGTAGCAATCATGATAATTCTACCGAAATTGAAATCAAACCAGAAACAGAAGATGAAAGTTCACAGAAAACAGCCAATTTATATACTACTATTTTTTTTTTCTAAATTTAGTTCTTAGAACTTCAGGCTTTTTATCGTCTACGAGAGGCTGTTATAAAGTCTGTTTTCTGGGCCAGGTCGTTTCTGGAAATAAAGTTACCTTTTTTTAATACTCGACTGGCCAGGCCTAACGTATTTTTCATACCGAAGGGGCTGCGTCCATTTTCCCAAGTCTGCAGTGGACGAAATTTTCAATCCTCGACTCGACACAACCTGTATTAAAATCACTGTCTCTGACTGACCTAATACGTGCATAAAATAAATAAAATCTGACTCAATCAAAATTTATACAAGAAACACATAAATTTTAATATCGTCTTTATTTTACAAAAAAAAAAAAAAATAAATAAATAAATAAATAAAATAAACATGTAAATTTCTTTTTTAAAAGAATGGTATATTCAAAGGCTAATATATTAATTACATTAAAACCAGCAAAAATATCTGCCTATGACGGAATCCTGTCTTAAACGGAAAATGTATTGATCCATACAATATAAATATAATGAGAGAGAAAAATAACTGAGAAAAAAAAAAAAAAAAAAAAAAAAAAAAAAAAACCTCCATTTACATTTTATAAATTGGGCATTTGTCTAAAACGTATATTTTCTTTCCTATTTGATTCCGTCTTAAGATGTTTTACTGTATAACATTTTTCAAAGGCTCCAATGCATGGGATATGGATTAACGATATTAAAATATAAGTGAAACATTTACATATAGATAGAGATTTACCGATAAAAATAATAGTAGCACTCCGAGTTCCGACAGAAATGAAAATTGAAACAATTGCGAAGACTTTTAGAAATTTAAATTTTAATCCGTTATGGGTGCGTAACGTGACCCAGAATGAAGGGTAGAATATTTTTATGCTATATTTGTAATGTATGAAGTATAAGCCTTCAAAAGACATATTGCATTAAAAATATATGCTCCTCCCCCCCTTTACCACAATAAAAAAGTTTCTATGGGAAAACCCGGAAAACTGAAGTAACAAATAGAACGGAGAGGAAAAGTTGGTTATGCTTGAATTCTTCTTCCCCGCCGTAGCTCTCATAGAAGCAAAGTTATAGCCTTTTAAAGATTGTAATGAAGTGAAGATATGAGCAAAATTAGGGCTGTAGCGGACAGGGGGGTTATGGCCCCAGTGTTGCCATGTAGCTGAATGTAAAAAAAAAATCAAGATTTTGTATCGCATTTTCTTTTTCTTTTTACATAATATTTCACTATTTACATTTACAGCAATCTGCAGCTAAATATCTATTTAATTCATGAAATCTTTTTTTATACACTGCATATATTTCATTAAATTACTTTTTATGATAATTGTGTTACAGTCGTGTCACTTTTTTAAATTTTATTTTTATATTAGCTATAAAATTACAGGTGTCATTCCTCAGTACTGACGGGTAATATAAATGACAGATTAAAACAATTTGGTGGAGTATGTTTAGCAAATATTACAAAAGTTTTATGATCTTATTTTCTGTGGAAAAAATATAATAAATGTAAAAGTATTGTAACGGTTGTGTGCTCGTACTGGATGTTGAATGCAGACATAACTCTGAACATAAGATAAAAACAGTTTATTTAAAACGGTTAGGGCTCAAGGGCAGTGGAGCAGTTCTGTAATTTTAATAACTGATAACAATACTAAAATATTAAACTCATACTCACAGCTCCGGCACTAATTCAATTGGGGCACTTCAGATTATTTCTCAGCTATATTTCGGCTAGGCTGCTAGATAAAACTTTATTAGAGAGCCCGTGGCTGTATATATATTCTTTATTAACTTTGAAATAGTCAACGTAATTAATATTAACTCTTACCACCGGCCAACTTCTCAAATCGCCTTCCAAAACTCCTTGTCAACTCACTGAAGGCTCGATAATACTTGATATCACTCGCTCTAGATTAATCCCACTGCTTGTTGTTACCGCCTTGCTAGCTTCTAGTCACTACTAGCTGGCTAACGCCGCTAGACACCCCACAAACACACTCAAACTCCAAGCTTTTATATGCTGCAAACTGAGATTCTACCAATTTACATATCACTTCTAACAGCGACATAACCGTAGAATCCGAGAAAGACACACACGCTCTAGAAAGTTAAAGTAAAAGAGGGGATAGATGTCGCTTTCACGCTTACACATGTTAAATCATTGTCGTCACGATCTCGAAAATGCTAGAGTGCCTTTATTACAAAGGTCACTCTCTCACAGTATCACTTGTATATTTATAATATGCCGTAGAATTCTTTTAATTAAAAAAAATGCTGTACATCACCAGAAAATTCACTGAAAAAGAAATCATTTACAAAAAGTTATTTTAATGAACTAATAATGCATTTTTTTTAATTAGGTCTAAAAAAATTGAAAACACCGAATAGGTTTATTTCAATCATCACCGATGGCTGAAAGTCTGTTTGCAATATGCCAAGCAACCAAAATCTTCAAAATTTCTAAAAAGTAATATTATTAAACAAAAAATCTCTTTGTTGTCACCTGCTTAAAATGACGTTCAAAACATGTTGTACCTTAATTGGAACATTATTTTTGTTTGTTTGTTTGTTTTCAAAATCTAGCTTTCAAGCAATGGTTGTTATGGAAACCTCCTCTTGCAAAAATGCGCTTTATTTATGATGAGTTTTTTCACCATTCCTCCTCTATAAATTGTTTTAAGTCAATAATGATTAAATGTGAATGGTTCAAACCTTCAAAATATATTTTTCAATAGTTTTACTTTAATTTTCGATCTGCAAATTTTAAAAAACATATTTACTTTCAAAATATCATATTTTTATAAGTTCCAACGTTTGCTTTCAAATATGTATTTTAAAAATTTTTTAATTTTATCTAAATTAGATTTACATTTTATTTAAATTAATGGTTTAAAAATGCTGAATCAAAAATAAAGGTTATATATTTTAGTTTATTTAAAAGAAAACAAATTGAAATTATACAAATAATATTCTGTGTTATAAAGATTTTAATGTACCATACTGTTTTAATAAACTTTAAATTAAAAGATAAATAAACATTAGAAAAAATATGAGAAGATTTATCGCGTGATTATGCTTACAAATAATATGATGAACCATTAAAAAAAAAAAAAAAAAATTGTCACTCACTAAATTAAAATTATTTTGAATTGTGCCCCGCACATCCTTAAGTAAAATTCTAAAGATTACAAACTCTTACTATATACATACAAGTGAAAACTCAATTTAATTTATTTCCTAATACAACAGTGCATAACGATTCAGATTCTTCTTTAACTCGTTGCAATTTCTCTAGAACATCATCTATCTCATTCTACTATATCGTTTTAAAGAAAACTTCTAATGAAGAATCTATACAACATTCATCTTCGTAATTCTAAAATTAATCCCTTTTGAATATACGTATGTGCGCGTAAGATACCTGAATTCCAAGAATACATCATCAGAAAGATATTTGTAAAGCATATTTGACTTTTTGGCGTACATTTAATCAAAGATCTGCACGATAATGTGTCTTAAGCAATATGAATATTCATGATGTTCCAACTGGCAATAATAATTTTTTGGATGAATACAAATTAAAATTATTCAAATAATATTTCGTGTAATAACGATATTAATATACCCCACTGTTTTAATAAACTTTAAATAAAATGGATAAATAAATAGAAAAAATATTACTATTAAAGCTTATCTTTTTCTGTTTATTTAAATAAAATAAATTTAAAATTATACTAATAATAATTCGAGTTACAACGATTTTAATATATCCCATTTTTTTAAAAAAACTTTAAATAAGATAAGTTGCGTAAAGTTTTATCATTTCACTTTTATTGCAAACGATATGATCAAACCACCAAAAAAAAAAAAAAAAAAATCACAAATTTAGCTAACTAAATTAAAGGTATTTTTTAATGTCTCCCACACACCTTTAAATAAAATTCTAAAGGCTACAAACTCTTGCTTTATCAATTTGTTTAAGTGATAACGGAATTTAATTTATTTCATAATACAACAATATATAACAGCTAACAGTCTTCCTGAACTGATTGGAATTTCTCTGGAACATCATGTATATCAGTCTGCGATATCGTCTCAAAGAAATCTCCTAATGAAGAATCTATGAAACATTCATCTTCTCAATTCTAAAATCAATCCGTTTTGAATATACGTATGTGCGCATAAGATATCTGAATTCTAATAATACGTCTTCAGATGGATATTCGTAAAGCGTGTTTGATGTTTCGGGATTCATTTAATCAGAGATTTGCATGGTAATGTGTCTTAAGCGATATTAATATTCATGAGGATCTGGCTAGCACACATTGAATAATCCAGACATTAAAATTCCATAAATTAAAATTTAAGACGATATCTAAGTTGTGATTTATATATATTACAAATTTAAAATTTTTTTTCGCCAAAACTAACCTTTATACTATCTTAATTTTCCTTACTTACTTCAAATTATTAAATTAAAATCATGTTTCTAGATCTAATCTGTTAATCTGTATGCAGACGATATAAAGTCTTAATTTGCCTTAAAAAACATTATTCCAGTATGCGTAAATTTAAAAAAAGATGGCTCTAAATTAAAAATATTCTTAATTAAAACTTTACTTCTTAATATTCCAAATAAAACTGATTTCTTCTATGTTTTTATCAACCCTTTTTAAGAAAGTCTTATTAAATTTATTCCAAAACCATACCTTTCAAAAAATATCATTATTTTATTTTATCTATTTATTTATTTTTCCGCCGTCAACCTTCGATAGTGTGCATATTAATAAATTCATTTCTTTTCTTTTTCTCTTAAAATTAATCATTTATAAAAGTCGTCTGCCTAAAAAATCCCAATTCAATTATAAATTGGTTAAATAATATTTTTTTTAAAATAAATTTATCGTTTGTGGAGAATAGCCTCGTAGCTGGACAAGAATTCTGTTTACATAAAAGAATGATGGTTTGAGGTTACAGAATGTTCCAGAACTTTCTTTGGAGTTTAAAAAGTAAAAGTCTCGAGATAAAAAAGAAGATTATTGGGTTGCTTCTTGGATGAGGACGGCTCGCTGAAATAATGATGGAATTTTTGCAAAAGGAGCTTTTCCCTTCCTCATTATTACGAATTTAATAAATAAATTTACAGCAGCCCATGACTAATTATTGGATCTTCTACATTTATTTATTTATTTAGTTTTTTCCCTCGCTTGCCATGACTGTGTGTTTCTTTTTAACCAGTGGAAATAATTCGAGTTCTCCTTAAATCGTCACATATATAATAATTAAAAAATATATGAAATGAAAAAGTATAAAATGAAAAAATGCATTTTTTATTATTCTTTTAAACGTGAATATCATTTTGTTATTTGGAAAATAGTAAAAAAAAGAAAGATTGTTGATCGTTTATTACTTTTTTATTAGAAAGATAGTTTCCATGTTAAAGTTTTAGTGACACTTTTAACGTTGTTTTTGCTATTTCTTTGAAATATATAAAATTTAAAAAATATATATTTCATTATATACAGTAACGTTAGAAACAAAATTATGCAGGGTGAGTCATAAATATCGAAACAATAGGCTATCTCCTTCAATATTGCCTCTAGAAAAATACTTCCAATTACAAAAATTCGTAAAAAAAAGGTGAAATTTCTGATAAGATAAGTTGCAACTCCATGAGGGGTCTATTTGAAAAAATACGAAACTTAAATTTTTATACACCCCTCGTAGTTCAAAATTTCCATTTAGTAAAAAATTCCTTATCCATTCCTAAATTGAAAAAAAAATTTCATCTCCGTATCTGAAAACCTGTCAGAGATATTAAAATCCAAAATACTCCAAAACTCGTGACTTACACCACTTTACCATGCCTGTAAACGAAGAATTTTTGACTCGGTTTCAAAGCAAATAAGGGATTGTCCACAAATTGTTCGTATTAAATGTCTATTTAAGACCGTGCTTCTTATTTGGACATAATAAAGCAGTGTATTGATTTAAATCAAAACTTGATTTCAAAATATGTTGATTGTTAGCACTGAAGGTCTGCATGGATCGAAATATCTAGGTCCGGTCTCAAACCGACCCATTGGGAAACATTTTCAGCCCGACATGGAAAAATATTAAAATCACAATCCGGACCAGCCTGGAAATAATTTTAAATCATAGCCCAGCTCAGCCGTGATTTTCTACATACTTTTTTATTTCAGTGTAATTAAAAATTGTTTCACGAGGATGAGTTCTGACCAAAAATACTTATTATAGCTTTTCGTTTTTTATTTTATACTTTTGATTATTAAAGAAGCGCCAAAGGCTGTGATATATTTATTTTATCAATGAATCTCTGTTTATATCTAAATGTTTCACTTACATTTTAATATCGCTAATACATATCCCGTGCTTTGGAGACTTTGAAAAATGTTATACAGTAAAACCTTTTAAGACGGAATCACATAGGAAAGAAAAAATACGTAATAGACAAATGCCTTCGCTAGGAGGTTTAAATGTAGTTTATTTTTTCTTAGGTACTATTGTATTAATTTTGCATGGACCAACCCATTTTCTGTTTAAGACAGAATTCCGCCATGTGCAGATTTTTTTTCCTCATTTTATTGTGTTTAATTTTTTAGCATTTAAATATGTCATTCCTAAAAAAAATTAATATATATATATATTTTAATCTATGTGGTTTTCGTAAAAATTTTGTGCTGGGAACATAAGCATCCAGCAATCTTCCGAGATTTATAGATATATATATAAATGGTATATTATACATTTTGTATCCTTTGATGTTTTTGTATAGTGATTGTAAATACTAGTGTATGTTTAACGCTATTCATGTCAGGAGCAAGGCAGACCCCTATCTCAGCTGGCATCTAGAAGGCACCAGTTTTGGGCTCTCGCATAACAATCGCTTGACATTTACGTCAAGAATGGTTTATTGGTAGATTTACAAGCCAATTAAGCGAGACCGCACACGTTTTTCTAGTTGAGGCTCCCGGTCATTTTCCGGCTAGGAGCGAGTTGCAGACAAGAGGGGCCAGCCCCCCACGCTCGAACAAGAAGCCAACGAATCTGCTTCAGGAATAGGCCGGGGGAGAGACTGAATGGTCATTTTCGGGCAGATTGAATCGAAGGGGAGTATTAGCCAAGCCCGCCATGAAAAAAAAAAGAATATAGACTGTTTTCTTGAGGAGTTTAGATGAAAAGTTCGCTCCGAGATGCGAAGATGTATTTATAAGAGAAGCGTTAATAATTCCAAGGAGGACCTACCAACATAGCCTGTGATCCGAAAATGATGACCGCCGATGAGGATGTGTGATCGCCTGTGATCTGAAAGTGATGACCGCCGATGAGGATGTGTGATCGCCTATGATCCGAAAGTGATGACCGCCGATGAGGATGTGTGATCGCCTATGATCCGAATGTGATGTCCGCCAGTGATGATGTGTGACCGCCTGTGATTTCTCCGAATGCGAGACTTAACTGAGTGCTGGGCACGAAATAATATGAAGGTACGGTTTTTCTTAAAATTTATATTGTTTCCCAAAATGTTTAGGGCAAAATGCCAAGTAGGGGGTTCTGCACGCTCCAATTGGTATTCAAGATTAGAGTATTAAAACCAATAATTATACAAGTAGAATTAATAGTGTTTTTTTTTTGTTTTTTTATTTTATCTATATTGAGAATAATGTGTCTTGTGACGCACCGACAATTTGTAAAATACTTGTAAATAAATTTATATGTTAGTTGCTAAAAAATTTTTGGTATCTTTTCGACCATGAGTCTTATTTTATTTAATTCTATTATGATCTGATTTAAAGTTATGTTCTATTTACGATCCATAAGTTAATTCCATCTTCAAAAACAATCACAACGCAATTTGGTAATGAAGGCAGTTGCCTCACTTATATCGAAGGGATTAACAAGGATTTAAACGAACGATCACTGTTATTTTTGTATTAGATATTAAAAAAATGCATGAGTTTGCACTATGAATACTTTAAATTAAAATGATTAGGAGTGACTAGCATAGTTCATTCAAGGATTTGGGTTATGCTGACATGTCGAAATAAAGATTTCCGTTACAGGAGCCCAGTTCTGTCCAGCATGTGCCCCAGAATCCTATTTGGTACCGCGACCTTTTCGGATGAGTTCCGGAGGTTAATAATATTGTTTTTGTTATAAAAAGTTAATAGTAATTCATAGTGTTAGTTTTACTCAAAATTCTACGCGCTATTCATGGTTTTTAATGTTAAATTAAATTTTAAAAGTAAAACTTGGTGCCAATGGAGTGTGCTACAACGTTTCTGACTCATTCGTCCAAAATGGCTATTTTTTGATGTGTTATACTAAAAATAAATATATATGTTTAAGTATGATTATACTGATGATATTGTGTTTTAAATTGGAAACAAACAATCTTATAATTGTGTGTGGAAAGGTTTTAAGAGTAATATTATGAAATAAGGTTTCAAATTATATGATATATTTGAAAAATTTGAAAGAATTTTAAAAGAGATTTTGCATCACATTGAATTTATTTATGGTATTTTATTGTAATGATTATATTTTGGGGGTACATGGCATTTTCTATGTTATTGAACAAAAAAAGAAGTGTTTTATGTGAATTTATAAGACCAATTTTATGCCGCAAAGGAAAAAAGCGGGAGTAGTATTACAAATGAAATAAAATAATAATAATAAGAAGAAGAAAGGGCAGTTTAGAAAATTAATAATTTTGTTACTGATTTTCTATGTGTATTTTATACATTGTTTTTGAATTTGATTGTATTTGGATTTTGAGGGACAGTGTATATATATATTTATATATTTTCTTGTGTATTATAGATAATTTTATTCAGGAGTTAAGTTGTATTGCAAAGTTGTTTGTGTAAAAATATATAATATAAGGGTAATGAATGTCAATTAGGACAATATATGCCGAGGAAAAGAGGAAGGAAAAGTTTACAAAATCAATCTAAGCCAGGGGTGGTAACAAAAAATAAATCAAAATTGAAATCTAAAACGTTAGAGATTAAAATGGACGACCCGTTAAAACCGAATTTGTCGCAAATGTTATCATTGATTGTTCCCTTTGACGTAAAAAAGATTAGCAATGTGTTATTTTATTTGAAAGAATTCGATGAATTATTGGATCGGGTCCACGTAGAAGAGGATTTTAAATTACAGATATTAAAAGCTAAATTTGTGGGTAAGGCCCGTGAGAAATTAGTATCTGACCAGACGCTAAATGAGGAAAAGAATTATACAGTGTTTAAAAGGAAAATCGTGGAATTGTTTCAGAAAAAAGATTATTTTATCGAAGCACAGATAAATTTTAACTCAATTAAGCAACTCCCAAATCAAAACATGAAAGATTTTATAGAAGTTTTTAACAAGGCCGCATCAATGTATTTAGGTGCTTCTGGCCAGGCAACGGAGGTGGGAGCTAATAAACTATTCGATTTAATAAAAGCCAATAAATTTTTGGAGGCAATATCGCCAAATATTGCGTTGGAATTGCGAAAATTAGACATTAAAGATTTTGGGAAATTGTGCGAAAAAGCTCAGACGATCGAAGCCGCGTATAAATCGACAGTTTTAGATCAGATTAATGCGGTAACAGCCAATACAAGCAAAGAAAATGAGGATTTTTGTACGAATTTATTACAATTAAATAAAGAGCAGGCTACGGCCATAGCAGAATTAACTGCTCAGGTCAACGAGTTGAAATTACAAACTAAAACCCAAGTTAGGGAAGATAATTGGAAAGAAAAACGATGTGAAATCTGTAATACGAATCGGCATGACATTTCCGAATGTTGGTACAATTTGAAAAATTCAAATACTAAATTTCGGAACCAGGGACAGAGAAATTTTGCAAATAAGAATTTTGGTGCGAATAATTACAGGACGATGGAAGGCTATGGATTTGCAGCGCCAGTATCACAAAATTATTTTCTTAGTGCACACATGTATAGTGATTTTAATTATGACAGATTTCACAGGGATAGAAATTATCAGGATTATAATAGATTTGAAAATTTTTATGAAAATTTCAATCATAGTCCTCCATGGAATAGGGATTCCTCGGATAGAAGCTATAATAACAGAGATGACAGATCAGGGGTTGCACGCTACGATGCATATTATGGAAATCGTAAACAATCGGATGAACATAGGACAGGGCGAAATGACTATTCCAGGGATGAACCGCAGCATGACAGAAATAGACATTCAATTCAGGAAAAAGAAAATAAGAGAGATGTTTCGGACAGACACAAAGGGAAAAGAAAGTCGAATTCGGGAAACTTTTAAGGGAATCTGCAGTTGTAAATAATCGTCATAAGAAAGACCCCGGTAGATTCCCGATAAGGGGGAATAAGTTCGTGATTGCTAGTGTCAATTCAGCGAGAAAGGATAAACTTCTCATCATTGCATTACAGATTTTTGGGTTAAAAGTTGACACTTGGCTGGATAGCGGGGCCGCAGTTTCGCTTTTATCACCGGAGGTTTTAGAGGCGCTCAAACAAACGGATGCAAAAATTAAATACTTGGCGAATAGGGTAACAATCCACACATTCGATAACTCAGTCATACCTTTTCGGCAATGTATAAAAATTACATTTAAAATTAACAATGAGTTTGTGACAGGAACATTTTATGTTACATCTCATAATTTTCAAGGGGACTATAAAATGTTGCTAGGTTTTGATTTCTTGAAAAAAAATAGAATGATTTTAAATTTTGATAAGAAAACACTAAAATTAAAAAATACGGAAATTGCCCTGGAACCGCAGGTTATGAATAAGGAAATAGTTAATATAAATAGTATAAACAAAAGGGGGGCGGAAGTGAAAAATGTCATAAAAGCGGTACGCACAAATATTACCAAAAGGCATTTTAAAGGAAGTGAAGTATTTGCGTGCATGGAGAAAGAAGCACATTTACACCCAGGACAAACGAAAATAATATCGTTGAGATGTCCGGAGGCGGTCCAGCCTAATCAGCTGATTTTAATTGAACCAATTGAGGAATTTAAAAATTTATTTACGGAATGTTCAGTTCATGAGGTACCAGTCACTAACAAAATTAATTTAATTATAACAAACAATACTGAAGATAAGATTATAATTAGAAATGATACTAGGGTCGCACTGATCAGTTCGGATTTTGTTAGTAAAAATAACTTAAAGCTTAATGAGATTGAAGAGGGAGAAATTTATCAAATTAATAATCTAGATTTACAAGAAGTTAGGGCTTTGAGAGAAGCGGAGCTTGACAGATCGGATTTTAATTTAGATCATTTAACAGGTGATTTTAAACAAATGATAGGAGACTTATTGATGAGTCATGCACATGCTTTTTCGAAGTCCTACAAATCTTTGGGTCAGTCTTCATTGGTATCGCCCAAAGTACAATTAAATCACAATTTTCCTATTCAGCATAAACCATATAAGACGCCTCAGGCAGTTAAGCAGTATGCGCAGGAAGAACTACGAAAATTGCTAGAAGCGAAAATAATCGAAAAATCTGATTCGGATTATGCATTTCCGGTATTATTTGTAAAAAAAAAAGGCACGGCAAAAAATTTGGTTCGCTATAGATTGGCGGTGGATTACAGGACGTTAAACGAGATTTTAGAGGGGTTTCCATATCCGGTACCGGACGTAAAAGATGTTTTACAGACAATTAGTGGAAAAAAAATTTGTACAACATTAGATTTGCATTCGGCTTTTTTCCAAATTAATTTACGCCCGGAGGATCGTCACAAATTAGCATTTGTGACGGAGTTTGGGAAGTACGCCCCTTGCCGTCTCAATTTTGGGCTTAAAATAAGTAGTACAAAATTCGCTGAACTTATGGATAGGGTCCTGGGACACTTTCCTAAGGACAAAGTAGGATATTTTATAGATGATGTGGTTTTGGCCGAAGACAGCCCGGAGGGAATGGCACAGTTGTTAAAGGAACTTTTGGAAACTCTAATTGATCACAATTTAACAGTTGAACCCTCTAAGGTGCAAATACGTAAACCGGAAATTGAATTTTTGGGTTTCAAAGTTAATAAAAACGGATATGCCCCATCAGAAAAAAACGTGGGGAAGGTATAACGATTAACTAGACCTAAAAATAAAAAGGGGGTAAAGTCACTTTTAGGTTTGGAAAATTATTTCAGAACTCTTATTCAAAATTATGCCGATATTGTCAATCCTCTAGTCGAATTGACTAAACAAAATGTAAAATTTAAATGGACTGAGGAGACAGAACAAGCATTTTTAAATATACAAGAGGCAATCGTGAGCAACCCCACCCTTAAACCGCCAAAATTTGATAGGGAGTTCTTTTTAATAACTGATGGTTCAAAGAAAGCAATATCAGGTGTCCTTTCGCAGGAAGATAATGGATACTTAGTCCCTATTGAATTTTACGGTAGAAAACTTAAGCAGTCAGAAACGGCTTACCCAAGCATGAAGTTCGAATTATTGGCTATTCATGACGCAGTTATGCATTTTAAACACATGCTGTTAGGGCGAAAATTTACTATTTTAACGGATAACAAAGCTCTCACATATCCGCTGAAAATTGAAATGCAGTCGGATATAGTGGCTAGATGGATTTTAAATCTCAGCGACTATGACTACAATATCGAATACATCGAAGGGAAAATTAATCCTTCGGATTTTTTGTCTAGAAACTTAGTAAATAATATTACTAGTAGCAACGAGTTACAGAATAACTTATTCAAAGTAAATCTTAACTTGAATGAAGAGAACATTAGAGCCAAGCAATATGAGGATGAAAAATTAATCACAATTATAAAAAAGGTTGAGTCAAAGAAAAACAACAGAATAACAAAAAAGTATAATTTAAACGAGAATAAAACGCTGGTATTAAAACAAAACGGGAAATATCCAAAATTAATAATCGTACCGGACGAGCTTAAGTTTACGGTTATGGCGGAGGCACATGGACCCCATTTTGGTTTTAGAAAAACATACGAAACTGTCAAAACTCGTTTATTCTGGTACGGAATGTACCAAGATATAAAAAATTATTGCACGAATTGCGTAAGATGTAATTGCAGTAAGCAGCATCAGACGATTAAAGTACCACTTGAAAAAATGGAAAGAAATTTACAAATCGGAGCAAGTCTACAAATGGATATAGTAGGTAAATTACCCATGACCCTCATGAAAAATTGCTTCATTCTGACTATCATAGACGCAGGCTCTAGATTTTTAGAAGCAGTCCCTTTACGAAATGTGGAGTCCCAAACTATCTTGAACGTTTTAAATAGGTACTTCGGAGCCTACGGCTTGTGTTCCGAAATAGTTACAGACAACGCACAATATTGTCGCAGTGCGCTTTTTAAAGAATATTTGAAGACATTAAATATAGATCTACACCCGCCAAGCGTCTACAAACCTTGTGGGAATGGTCTGGCTGAAATCATTAATAAATCGATTAAGGCATCCTTGGTGGCAATGTGCAATTCCACTCTTGAGTGGGACACCAGACTCGAATATTTTAAACTTAATTATAATACCACGATCCATCGAGCACTAGGTTATTCTCCTTCAAAATTATTCTTTGGTAGAGAAATTAAAAATCAATTTACGGTATTAAGTGCTCCGGATTCAACGTGCACTCAAGCGTTCGTTAAAAATAGGATAGAACATATGAGGGCAGTTCACCGGCAAGCCATAGCTAACCAACAAAAAATTATGGCGGAATATATCAAAGAAAATGATCTTCAGGAAGTTAAAAAGTTAGACGTGGGTCAAGAGGTGTACGCAAAAGTAATTGGCAAGCCTAGGGCTTTACACCCTCGTTTTGAAGGGCCTTTTGTGGTAGTAAAAGTTGTTCGACACAATAATTATGTGCTCCGTCTGAAAGACAAAATAAATGGGCCAACAATACGTCGACACATACAATTTCTTTTTGCACCCAAGGCTACGACGAGGAATGCCAGAAAAACTAAGGGCGAGTTAAATGAATCAGACTCGGAACAGAATATTGAGGATTAAGTAAGGGCACTCTTACTTAGATATATAGGTTACGGAGGATTAGCTTGTACAAGACTGTCACAAAGACTTAATTAAAAAAAAAAGGCTCCTTTCAGAGCCATACATGAAAAAAAATAAAATAAAATAAAATAAAATAAATAAGTATTACGGTTGATAGGCAAATTTATATAAGATAAGGTGGATGAACGCATTTCCTCTTAAGATTAATTATTGAGTGAATGTAAAGATAGCTTAGATAGTCAGATTCATTGAAAATTTTGAAATAAAATTATAACAATAATATTAATAATTACTTCTTTCAAAAGTGGTTTTGTTTGGGCGACACAGGGAGATAATACCTCTTTATATTTAAAGGCGAAAAGAGAACTTAATTAAAAAAAAAAAAGAAAAAAAAAAAACTTTTGCATAACTTTATTTTTGGCGGGGCAACCAACATTGGGGGTTTTGGGACTTTGCATGTAAAAAATTCTTTTGCGGGCCGAAGATTTTGATTTACTTGGCCAAGGCATGCAGGGTCATGAACTATCATTGTTTTTATTTGCTCCGAGAAGGATAGATTTCGAAATTGGGTAAAAGGGTTTGGAAGTAAATACATTAATAATAGTGATACAAAAAAATAAAACGGATATATAATAAAAGGGGTATAATAATAAGGATTATATAAGTAATAAGGAGACATAATGTAGCGTTGGTAGGATAAAATAAATAAATAAATCAATAAATGTGGTAGCTTTTTGTTTTTCCCTCCCTGTTTGGTTTCAAATTAGTTAAATAAAATAAAATAAAATAAAATAAAATAAAATAAAATAAAATAAATAAATAAATGAATAAATAAATAAATAAATAAAAATTTCTTTACATCAGCACATAACAAAATGCTCATAAGGCTTACACAATGGATTACTTGTAGAGTTTGACTACTAACAAAATTTTATTGAAGTATATGGTTTCCGCGGTCATCAGAATGACATAAAGTTTTAGAAATTGGGATTTTTTTTGAGTGGACAGGTTATATTATATATATAAATGTTATATAAAGAAAAAGGGTAAAATTGGTCTTGTAAGATTAATTTTTCAATATGTATAAGGAATGAAACAAAAACAACAGCACTTACTATAAGTTTTGAATAGTGCTAAGGGTGAAAATCATCCTGCACAACAAAATTGTAAGTATAAAAAATTGTGTGTATTGATTTTATATTGAAATAATGTGAATGGTATAAAATGTGTATCATATATAAAAAAAGTATAGTGTAGCATATAAATATGGTGATGCATTGTTTGTACGTTATGATAACAGCCATACTTGTAAATGGAAAAATGAGTCAGAAATGTGTTCTTAAACTATTTCAGTAACTAGTTTTGGACATAATAACAGCTTTAAAATAAATAAATAAGTAAATAAATAAAATACATATATATATATATGTATATATATTATCATTGCTTTATTATTTCGGAAATTCGCGATTTTAGTCTAAATTATGGGAACAATATAAGTATTGATGCATAACGCAGAAAAGAATCCTCACATATCAACAACCTCCCAGCACGGGAGATAAGCAAGTAGCAATACAATCAGAGACTGCGAATCATTGTGTTACGTAACCTGAACTTTCTTTACAGACATGGACAAAAAAAAATCTAGGCATTCTACGATGATCATTTTAGATTGTGATGTACAGAATTAGACAACTGATGGCGTTGCAAGTGTTCAATCACAAACAGACTTTGAAACAGTGATTTATCTGTAAGGATCGCCGAACACTTATAAAAAAAAACTTGAGTCATGACGGGAAGTTTTCACGAAACTCAGTTGTTTCCCTTGAAAGATACAAGGTTTACACACCTAACAAAAAAAAAAAAAAAAAAAAAAAAAAGAAAAGAAAAGAAAAAGTACTCTTTTGTCTGTTTGTTTCTTTTTTTTTCATTTAGTTGGGGGGGGGAGATGCTGGGAACATAAGCATCCAGCAATCTTCCGAGATTTATAGATATATATATAAATGGTATATTATACATTTTGTATCCTTTGATGTTTTTGTATAGTGATTGTAAATACTAGTGTATGTTTAACGCTATTCATGTCAGGAGCAAGGCAGACCCCTATCTCAGCTGGCATCTAGAAGGCACCAGTTTTGGGCTCTCGCATAACAATCGCTTGACATTTACGTCAAGAATGGTTTATTGGTAGATTTACAAGCCAATTAAGCGAGACCGTACACGTTTTTCTAGTTGAGGCTCCCGGTCATTTTCCGGCTAGGAGCGAGTTGCAGACAAGAGGGGCCAGCCCCCCACGCTCGAACAAGAAGCCAACGAATCTGCTTCAGGAATAGGCCGGGGGAGAGACTGAATGGTCATTTTCGGGCAGATTGAATCGAAGGGGAGTATTAGCCAAGCCCGCCATGAAAAAAAAAAGAATATAGACTGTTTTCTTGAGGAGTTTAGATGAAAAGTTCGCTCCGAGATGCGAAGATGTATTTATAAGAGAAGCGTTAATAATTCCAAGGAGGACCTACCAACATAGCCTGTGATCCGAAAATGATGACCGCCGATGAGGATGTGTGATCGCCTGTGATCTGAAAGTGATGACCGCCGATGAGGATGTGTGATCGCCTATGATCCGAAAGTGATGACCGCCGATGAGGATGTGTGATCGCCTATGATCCGAATGTGATGTCCGCCAGTGATGATGTGTGACCGCCTGTGATTTCTCCGAATGCGAGACTTAACTGAGTGCTGGGCACGAAATAATATGAAGGTACGGTTTTTCTTAAAATTTATATTGTTTCCCAAAATGTTTAGGGCAAAATGCCAAGTAGGGGGTTCTGCACGCTCCAATTGGTATTCAAGATTAGAGTATTAAAACCAATAATTATACAAGTAGAAATAATAGTGTTTTTTTATTTTATCTATATTGAGAATAATGTGTCTTGTGACGCACCGACAATTTGTAAAATACTTGTAAATAAATTTATATGTTAGTTGTTAAAAAATTGTTGGTATCTTTTTGACCATGAGTCTTATTTTATTTAATTCTATTATGATCTGATTTAAAGTTATGTTTTATTTACGATCCATAAGTTAATTCCATCTTCAAAAACAATCACAACGCAATTTGGTAATGAAGGCAGTTGCCTCACTTATATCGAAGGGATTAACCAGGATTTAAACGAACGATCACTGTTATTTTTGTATTAGATATTAAAAAAATGCATGAGTTTGCACTATGAATACTTTAAATTAAAATGATTAGGAGTGACTAGCATAGTTCATTCAAGGATTTGGGTTATGCTGAAATGTCGAAATAAAGATTTCCGTTACAGGAGCCCAGTTCTGTCCAGCATTTTGATTGAACCAAATTTTACTCATTCCATGCACGTATTAGGTCAGTCAGAGACAGTGATTTTATTACGGATTGCTCGAGAGAGGAATTGAAAATTTCGTCCAATGCAGACCTTATTAAAAGTTAAGAATTGTTAAAGAAAAAAGTACAAACTTGAAACATGTCATTTTTAATCATTTTACATTAGTTTTGTTTCGGCCAAAATTGAAATTTTTTTTACTTTTGAAAATATAATTTTTTTTAAGTTATATTGTTTTTTCAATAAATATTTTTACTTGTTCTAAAATTAATATTGAAAAACAAAAACCCCGAAACAAAACTAAAATCAGATTTTCATCTTTAATTAAATGGAAAGAAATTGAAATCAGATAAATAATGTTTGGAGTTATAACGATTTTTAATTATCCCATTTAAACCAGTACTAATCATATAAAATTTTTATAAATTTTATGATAAATTTTAGGATTTGATTTTCTTATCAAATTATATGGCTAACCATCACAAAAAAAGAAAAAAAAAACAAAATTCTAACTCAAAAAGTAGATTTTTTACATGTTTCCTAGAACTATTAAAGTAACATTGTCTTTTGAATTACGCGCATTTCAATTTGTGTCTAATCCTTTAAAATCTGATGAATTATTCAAATGGTTATAACTCTGCGACTTTTGAACATATGAAGATGCAACTATTTGTGTATTATTCAGGACTGGATAAGGAAAGTTTTCGTAATTGGAATTTTTATCCTGCGGGGGACTTATAAAAAGTTAATTTTCGTATTTTTTCAAATGGACCCCTCATGGAGTTACAACCTTTCTTATAAAAAATTACCTTTTTTATGAATTTTTGCAATTGGAAGTATGGGTCTACGGGCAATATTGAAGGAGATAGCCTATTGTTTCGATATTTATGATTCACCCAGTAGGTAATCTTCAGAGTATGATATTCTGAATTTTTCTAACTTGAAATATCGCATTATGATTCTGGTTTCATCAAATAACATTTTTTTTCTTTTGAAGAGATTTATAATTGTTTTCAAACTTATCGAAACATTTTGTAAATATCTTATATATTGATGACGCCTTTTTTATGATTGCTTAAATATAAACTTGTATGCCAGAGTAAAATTTTGACTGTTGGATGTATTTTAATAATTCTCAGAGTTTACCTGCATTGGGTTTCATATGTGATATCATCACGTGAAGAGTTTTTCAATGTATAAATGTGTATATATATCTGCGTGTGTGTGGGTTTTCTAATCTACGCTAAACATTATTTAAAACTATTTCCTTATTCTTAATATCTTAATAAGATCTGTAATAAAAAATCTGTAGAACATTTGATTGAATTTTTGTTACATAAGACAGCTCATAAAAAAAAATGTGCAAACTTATTTTTTGCAATTTTCATAAAATATTCAGAAATCGTAGGAGAAGGAACATCAATGTAATATTAAAGATAACTTGTACCTTTTATGGAACAGGCTTATCTTGTTTTTGAATAACAACTTACTAAAAATTTTTCCCACTTAATTTTTATCATTTTTTACAAAATACATAGCATTTTTTTGTTTTTTTTCTTTGTTTATGTATAAAAAAAATTGCGCTTTACTGCTTAGATATATATAAACTTAAACAATGCTCAAATGAACTTTTGAATGAAATGTGTATTGAATTAAAATTGCAAAACAAGTTGTTGATGCCTACCATAATACTTGCCCATCAACGATATTCATTGTATTAAGTTTGAAATTTAAGCTTGTTCATTAATAAAATGCATTGTGATTCCAAAATTAAATTTTAATATATTTTATGCTACATTCATTTTTTTAAAGACATAACTTCTCAGATTTTATATAGATTAGAACAAATATTTTAAAATTCCAAGCAAATAGTTCCGGACAACAAAGGCTACTGAATTTTTTTGTAGGTTTTATGCACAATTCTTTTCTAAGTACATTATAAATTTCAAGCCTGTATCTCAATTCGCTTGATAGATGCAGTGCTAAAAATAGTGGCTTGACGATGCCATGAAATTTAAATGTGTCATTACTGAATTACGTTAAAGAAACATCCTTATAAAACGAAAAAAATGTCAATAAACAATACACTGAATAGGATTAAACTTTATATCTTGAATTAAATAATACATTTTAATTGAAATTTGAATGAAATACGGTGTGATAAAATATCAAAAAGTGTGTTAAATATGATTAAAAATAGCTCAGTAATTAATTATCAGATTGACTTCATTCTTCATTCAAAATTTATGTTTTTTTAAGCTATTGCATAGCTTTTATCGCGGGCTTTGAGCGCGGCAACCGAATGCAAAAATTGCGTAACGCGAAAAATCCTAACACATCCGTAACGAAAAAACCTAACACTCGGCTAACGTCGTTTCAGCTCGGCAGACTTCGGCATGGCATCCTTCGGTAGACTTCGGCAGATATTGACGCGGTATTTTTCAAATATTTAGAGGATATCAAATCTCAAACTTATGTTTCTTATTTCAGTTACCATAAATCTATAGTTTCAATGATAAAAATTCCTGATAGAATGTGTATAGAAAAAAATCGTCTTAAGATAAAACAAGGTAGGATAATGTAGCTTTTGGTGATTGGAGACCCGCCCAATGGTGAGGATCGAAAAATTTAAAATGCTTATAACTCGCGATCTAATTTTCGTAGCGCGGCCAAATTTTGTTTGGTAATTTATTATGAGACAATGTTAACTTTTGGTGACAAGAGACCCCCCACGGTGAGAGTCGAAAAATTTAAAATGCTTATAACTCGCGATCTAATTTTCGTAGCGCAGCCAAATTTTGTTTGGTAATTTATTAAGAGACAGTGTCAATTTTTGGTGACAGGAGACCCCCTACGGTGAGGGTCGAAAAATTTAAAAAGCTTATAACTCGCAATCTAATTATCGTATCGCGGCCAAATTTTGTTCCGTAATTTATTATGAGAGATTGTTAATTTTTGGTGACAGGAGATCCCCCAAGGTGAGGGTCGAAAAATTTAAAATGTTTATAACTCGCGATCAATTTTCGTATCGCGGCCAAATTTTGTTTGGTAATTTATTATGAGAGAGTGTTAATTTTTGGTGACAGGAGACCCCCCACGGTGAGGGTCGAAAAATTTAAAATGCTTATAACTCGCGATCTAATTTTCATCGGGCGGCCAAATTTTGTTCGGTAATTTATTATGAGACGGTGTTACTTTTGGTGACAGGAGAACCCCCCCCCCCCACGGTGAGGGTCTCAAAATTTAAAATGTTTATAACTCGCGATCTAATTTTCGTAGCGCAGCCAAATTTTGTTTGATAATTTATTATGAGACAGTGTTACTTTTGGTGACAGGAACCCCCCCCCCCCCACGGTGAAGGTCGCAAAATTTAAAATGCTTATAACTCGCAATCTAATTTCCGTAGCGCGGCCAAATTTCGTTAGGTAATTATTAATGAGACGATGTTAATTTTTGGTGACAGGAGACCCCCACGGTGAGGATCGGAAAATTTACAACGCTTATAACTCGCGATCTGATTTTCGTAGTGCGGCCAAATTTTGTTTGGTAATTTATTAAGGTATTGCATAGCTTTTATCGCGGGCTTTGAGCGCGGCGAAAGAATCTGGAAATTCCGTAACGAGAATAAAACCTAAGACTCCGGCTAACGTCGCTTCAGTTTGACAGTCTTCGGCACGGTATCCTTCGGTAGACTTCGGCAGACATTAAAGCGGTATTTTTCAGATATTTTGAGAATATCAAGTCTGAAACTTATGTTTTTTATTTCAGCTACCATAAACGTATAGTTTCAATGATAAAAATTCCTGATTAACCTACATGTATTGTAAGATAATAAAAATATTTTAAACGATATTAATTTCTCATTTATTATTATATTAATTTCTGAAAAGAAAAAAAAAGTTTTGTTATCGGTCATCACGCTCAAAAAGTATAACTTCAATTAATATCAAAGACAAAAGAAAAACTGCATAAATAAAAAGTAAATAAATAATTATGATTGCATAAGTTGATAAAAAATGCTATGCAATAGCTTTACCGCGGCAGTCCCCGAGTGCCACATGTCTTTTTATTTTTTTTAAATGTATAATCACTCCTTAAAAAAGGGCATATTTTTTGAGAGTCCGAAAAAACGATTTGGTATAATCGAGGTTTGTGGCATCAAAAGGTTTATTTCCATTATTATACACGAAGTACGTACCAAATTTCAAGTCTTATTTCAATTTGTTCAGGAGTTGAGCATTTACTGACACACAGACAGCTGGACGGCAATTTCATTTTTCAGAATTTACGTTTTTTGGGGGGGAGGGGAGGGGGGAAATCTCCAGCACCTAACACGCGAAAATTAAACTTTTCTTTCTCGATTTTTGAAACATTACAAAAATACCCTACACTACGTGTCATGTGTAAGTAGTAAATAAAAATTTTCACTCGAAATAACTTTAAATTACTATTGGATGCAAATGAAAACTAAATTTTTAAACTTCCGTTAAACGTGCAAAAGAAAAAAAAAAGATCATAATAGTTAAGTATACGAAAAAATCGCTTTAAGTACACAAAATTATTGAATAAACTCGACTAAGAGATTTTCAGATTGGGCCATATAATTTTGAAGTAATGTTTTACATATTTTTTCTATATTTTAAAATTATGTTTAAATTTTACTTAAAAATATTCCCAAGAAAGGGTTAGAAAAATATCTACATGGAATTTAAAACAACTATTTTTATTAATATTGTAGCACATTTTTTTATGTGCGTGATTATATAAATAAAAATTACTTTTTGATACTCCCTAGATTTGCAAGTGTTTATATTTTGAGCTGGTGATAAATGTAATTAGTAAGGTAAACTCCCGACACATTTTGATAAATTATTTCTGATAATATTATATATTTAACAAATTGTAAAAAAGAGAAAGAAATGTAATGTGAATTTGTCTAATATGATTAAAAGGAGCATTTCTAAATATCAAAGTTAGGCAAACATGATGCTGCGCTTGAGATGATGTAAATCACTGGAGCACCTTTTCAAAACTTTCTTCAATTAATAACGTCTTCTGATTCACAGTACACAGGTTAGGAGCACGTGGTACAATTTTATTTTGTCATATTTTTGATAAAAGCATATATACATAAAATCATAAGAGTATACTTCACTTACACAACCCCTACCCCCCCCCCCGTTCGTTAATAAAATTTTATAAAATGTATCTTGTTTGCATACTTCTCAGCTCTTTACCTTAACCCGTACCTACTGCACTATTAAAAAAATCTATGCATACACTGTAAAATTACTGACAGCAAAGTTGCCAGACATTTATTGTTCCGTTAGTACATTTTTCGTTTTGGGAAATAAAAGAAAGGAAAACTCCGTTTGAAAAAGCCGTAATTTTTCATTACAAGGTTTGATTTTAATGATAACCTTTTAATTAAATTTTTAAAATTAATAAATCGATCAATGATTTTGGACTTTTTGAGTGATTTTGAACTGCTATATTATTTAACTTATTTTTTTTGTTTAATTTACTTTAACCCGCCCTCGGGATCAAACACGAGACCTTTTGACAGCAGAAGTCCTTACTGACTAAGCCAAAACTGCTGATGCCATTTTGTACAAAGTATGTCTTTTAAGAGTTAGTGGGAAAATATGTTGTGCTTTTCAAAGATTTTCTTTCAAATATATTCGTTAGGATATTCGTAAATGGTTTATTTCATTTTATTTTAGACCGATGCATAATACTTATTTTTTTTAAATCATTTTTAATTTTTTTACTAGTTTAAATAAAAAAAATACTGTTTTTTTTTTGAGTGAATGAATGAAAATGTTTTATTCATTTCTTTTTACAAAAAAAAATGTTGAAATTTTCACGCAGTGAGTTATTATTTGGAGGGCATGGGGGGCTAATTAATTAAAAGCTATTTTAATAAGAAATAAGAGAAAAATAAACCAATAAAATGTAAATTAAAAGTGGTTATTTATATTTTTATTATTTTATTCATTTTGTGTAATATGTTTTAATAAAATTAATATATTTTTTATAACGCATTTATCAATAAAATAATAATAATAATAATAATAGCATTGTAATAACTATTACTCCTTTGAAGTAACACTGCTCAATTTATTTTCAACATTATAAAGATTCTGGCATCAGGTGAAGGAAACAATTGCAAAATGACTGTCGATGAACATTCCTTCTAACTCTGAGATGAGGATTTCTCCCTTTCTAAATTATCTTAAATAAAAGAAAACGAAAAAAATAAACAATTTTTTTAAAAGTTTCTTCTTTACTACTTTTAATAAATTTGCAAAAAAAGTGTTTATTTTGAATTGAAAGTTTAAAAAAATATATCTTTAAATAAAGACATGAAAATAAATACGGGGAATTTGATATTAGATAAGAGAAATGCTTGCAAAATGTTGACCGAGAAAGTTATAGAATGTTTTTAACCCAGAACTATTGTAAATTTGAAAATTTTTGCTTTTTCTTCGATGGTTTAACATAATTTTTTATCGCTGTATAAAGTTGCTAGAATTTTGGCAAGAAATATAATAATTTTTAATCTCGATGACAACAAACAGTACTGTTGCAATTCAGCAGAACGAAACAATTTTCCGAAAGAGCCAGGATTCTTTCTCTGAGTTTTCCATTTCTGTGAAGTAATCTGTCAGTTTTGTAAACATTCAAAATAAATTTGTCCAGATAACGGAGTTTTATTATTATTGAATATATATGTCTGACTTGTTTGCTCGACATGAAAACCTGCTTATAAGTTATCGTCAATACAGAGGGAGAGAATAGCTAAAGGAAATTTTACAACAGAAAGAAATTCAGCCGGAGGTCCCACACAAGGCGTGTGCGCAATGGTGCCTTGATTAGTCGGCCACTGAGGTCCCCAGATAACAGAGTGTCTCTGTTGTTTCTTTCCATTTCCAATCATTTCGTTATTTTCGTGATATATGGTGGAGTTTTCTGATTTTCTATGGAAAAAGTCGTTTTTTATGAAAAGGGACTTTTTCTGAGAAATTCAGGAAAAATGTATCCATGAATTTCAGATTTTTTATTTTATTTTATTTTATTTTATTTAACGGTCTATTACATTATTTAATGGTGTATTACATTTGCAGTCTTTTGGAAAATACATCATTTATTTGATTTAACGGGTTTTCTATTTCCCTTGTAAGTCTATGTTTTTTCTTAATATATAATTCTTTTCAACATTCTTTTAAATATTTAATGTAACAGAATTAATTTAATTGTACATCATATAATATTCAGAGATTATTTCTTTAAACTACTTCCTTTGTTCGGCTCAGTATAAAAACTTTGACATTTTGGATTCAATCGAGGTCGATTAAAATGTCATTACGTAAAATTGATTTTTATTTTTAAAAAGTTTTGAAATGCGATGAAAGAATGGTATTTTTTTACGTGATCATACATACTGAGAAAATTAGATTAAAAAATATATATTAACAATAGCTATTATGTTTCCATAAAAAATCAATTTAGGCTCTATTTAAAAGTATTTGAAATAACATTTCAAATCGGGATTAATTTATGTAAAACTTACTGAAGAATTATATGATCTTTGCTGAAAATACTTCTAGTCTTTTTTTTTTTCTTTTTGCTCCTTAACATGTTTTTTTGTCATCTGTTTATCTTGTATGTTATCATGTTTTTATACACTTCTTAAGAAGATGTTTAAAATTTCTTTCTCGAAACCATTAGTTGTAAAATAATTTCGATTGCCAAAATTTATTTATTTTACATTTTACATATACATTTTACATATACAAAACATTTTTATACATATTAAGAATTTTTCGTATAAATTTTATAATATTTAAACATTGTCAATTTTTACATTAACTAAGCAATATTGTGTAAAATTTGTTTTTATTGTCAAAATATTGTCAAATTTAGTGTTTTTATTGACCTCATAAGGAAAAAAATTAGCTGTTGTAATAATACGGATCTGAAATAAAGATAAGAAAAGGTGCATTTTTAGTGAAAGCTTATTCTAAAACCAGTCAAATATCAATCATAAAAAATTATTTTAATTTTGTTTAACAAAGGTGTTTAAGAATTGAAATTTGTAAAAACATGTAGTTCAAGTAAAGAAAAAAATATGCAGGGTGAGTCATAAATTCGTGCAAACTTTAAAAATCTATAATAAAAGAAGTAAGGCTCGAAAAAAATTTCGGTTTGCGCAAGTATGATCAGACAGATTTTGGATTTTTTTCCATGTGTAATAAAAATGATTTCAAAAATAATCGACAGAGGGCGCTCACACGCCATATTGGGATGTTTCATGCAAATCAGGCAAACAAAAATAGACAATGAAAAAATTACAATAACATGAAATTGTGCATTTATTATGAGGTAGTAAAAGATACTCAACAGGGGGCATTTTCGCGATGGAATATTTGTGCATTTACCACTCTTGTAGAAAAGTTTAACCACCAGCATTCGATCTAATAACGATACCATGCTGCCGATATCGAATAACGTATTCATTTCCAGCTATGTGTTTTACTGCTAGGCTGATTTGTATACAAAGTCTCAATATGACTGTGAGCGCCCTCTATCGGCTACTTTTGGAATTTTTTTATTATACATGGAAAGAAATCCACAATCCATCTGATCGTGCTCGCGCAAACTCGCGCAAACCGATTTTTTTTCGAGCATTACTTTTTTTATTATGGATTTTTAAAGTTTGCACGAATTTATGACGCACCCGGTATATATATAAGACGTGTGTGGTCTCCTAGAGAAAAAATAATGTCAGCGAAATGTGTTGTTAGATCTTCTATTTCTCCTGTATTTAAGCATGTTTTGTCTTAAATGCTTAAGTCTAATGAAAATTTTATACGAACATAAAATGCTGTCAATTTTATGCTGTACGTTTAAGATTTTGTTTCATCTTTATAGGAGTAGAAATAAATCAGCTAAAGCAGTTTTTGTAAACCAAAAAAAGCTCTATTAAAAATTGACACCCTCAAATAACAATGGAATAAAAATAATTATGTTGTAAAATACAAGTTAAAAACCGCAAACAGTTTTTTAACGAATATATCTCAGAAAAAAAAACCTTTCCAAAAGTTACAAATGGCGTTTAAAGGATGCCTCGATCCCCTTCCTCTGTGAATAATAAATTGAAATGGGTTCAAAGAAATCCTGGGCTATAGACCGGGGTACTGGCTAAAGAATGATTGAAAAGGTGACACCAAACAGTTTAAATATCTTTAGAAGGTGATGTAACTGAAATGAAATAGCTTAAAAGAAAGAGTCACCAAGCAGGATCTCTCCCCAGTAGCGAAGAAAAAGTTTTCTAGACACATCGTTAATTAAATTAGAAGTATGTTTATGAATATTGTAAGTTTCGAGAAAATTTAAATCCAAAACTGAACTACATTTTTGAATTAATTTAGCTTCTTTATAATTAAAGTGATGATTGAGATTCCTACAATGTTAAGCTACTTTAGATTTCTCACATTACTGATACTGATTCTGATTCTACTGCTGTAATTCTGATGTTCTTAAGGTCTGATTCTAAAGCACGCCTCGTCTGCCCAAAATAAGGTAGGCAACACAGACAAAAAGAATCTGTAAAGCCCAACTTATTGTGATTGTGAATTGGGTCTTTGTGATTCGGTTGAAGAAAAAAACAACCTTGAAATTTAATTTTATGAGAATCCGAGAAATTGTGTGCTGACATTAGGAAAATAATGAGATCGGACAACATTTTTCAAATCTTTATTTACTTAAGCAGAATCTGTTACGGTTGGAGGTTTAGATAAAATACGATTAACGATATATAAACCAAATCTACGATCAGTGGGGATTGTTTTAATATAGCTAATTTTCTAATTAAATTACTCAATTTTTGACCAAGTTTCAAGGGTCGAAATAAAGGTATAAGGAAAGCTGCATGTTTCTGCTCGGAAGTGGGAGGATGTTTGGAATTATAAAGAGGGGATAAACTAACAGCAAAAGGTTTTCCAAAGGTTTTCAAGGTTTTTTTAAAAAATCAGAAGAATTGCGAATTACTAGGACATACAGAAAAACTAGACGTTGTTGAGTTTCTACACTGCTCAAAACAATTAAAGGATATTGCAGTTTTAGGTGGATTTTGTATCTGGGAAACTTTTTAGCTGATTGATACACGGTCGACAGACATAGTAGGTTATATGAGAATAAATTACACATGTTTGGCAGAAAAAAATGCAATTTATTGCGCATTTGTGTACAAAAGGAAAAAAAACACAATTTGCGCATATGAGAAAAAAAGAATAAGAAAAGGTGTTTTCTTCAAATAAAATCATTTTCAGTAGGGGTATGGTTTCCTTGGGCGGCCAGCAACGGTGAACACCTTTGAGGCATGGACTCAATGAGGCTATTAATGACGAGTTGGGGTATTCTGCCCTACTCTTCCAGAAGAGCTCTTTCCAGTTCTTGGAGAGTTTGTGAGGGTTGTTGGCGGCCAGAAACTCGTCTTCCTAGAGCGTCCCAAACGTGCTCGATTGGATTCATGTCTGGAGAACACGCTGGCCATTCCATTCGAACGATTCCTTCCTCGAAAAGGAAATCCTCCACCAGGTTTGCACGATGTGGCCTGCAGTTATCGTCCATTAAAAAGAAGTTATCTCTGATTGCTGCAGCGTAAGGGACTACAATAGGCCTAAGGATCTCATCCCTATATCGGCGACCAGTCAGAGCTCCATCTCGAATGATGTAGAGGTCAGTGCACCTGTCAATGGAGATGCCACCATACACCAACACTCCTCCACCGCCAAATCTGACACTTTCGTGCACGAACGCAGGATTATTCCTACTGCCATGGTCCCTCCAGATGAAAATACGCCTATTATCCGGATGCACAGAAAAACAGGACTCGTCAGAAAACAGAATATTGCTGCATTCATTTCTCCTCCAGTTGACATGCTCGGTTGCCCACTCCCTGCGGTCGCGACGATGTCTTGATGTTAATCTAACACATACTGTCGGTCGGCGAGCATACAGACCTACAGCATGGAGCCAGTTTCGGACAGTCTGAGTTGAAATCGTGGTGCCTGTAGCCAAGCGAAGGTGTTGTTGGAATGTTTCGGTGTCTCCGAGCTGTTAACGCTAAATACCGATCTTCATTGGGCGTTGTTGCCCGTCTACGACCTTGCCCTGGTCTTCGGCCTGCACATCCACTCTCCAAAAAACGGTTACAGGTCATGGAAATGACACTTTGTGACACTCCAATGGCTTGCGCTACTTTGGCTTGAGTTTGGCCCCTTTCTAACCTACCAACAATTCTCCAAGATTCTGAATCTGTCAAATGACTTCGCTGAGACATCGTACTCATCGAAACAAAGCAATCACTGAATGCCGATCATCCTTGTCTTCATTCTCTTTATCCAGTTGAAAGTCAAATTTCATTCGCTGCCGCTGAAGCGATGTTTTTGACGTCGAACTCAAAATTTGCATACTCCACAGTTTGAAAATCAGAATCATTTGCATTTGTGATTCTCTTCTTCTAGTTTTGGCAAAAAAAAAATTCTTTTATATCTTTATTTTATATAAAACTTCAAATATCCTTTAATTGTTTTGAGCAGTGTATTTCAAAAGTAATCTAAATACATGGGTCAATTGAGTGAATAAATCGAGTACAACGTTAACATTGTGTTTAGATAAATAAAGAAATCGTCTATTTATCAAATATAAAATGGAAATCGTTTAATTTTAAATATATATTTTTTAAATAATGCATATAAATATTACTCAAAATTGGACTTAAAAGGTTCAGCTTAAAGTTCCGTCATTTTAAAAAGCTTACCATGAAACACAAAAGTATTTTGAAATGCACAAATGTCGTTAAAAGAAACCATGTTATCAATTTCGTATAGGAAGTAATGAAATTTATTTTACATTGTTTCTAGATTTTAACTTGTGCATAGAAAAGAGGTGGGCTGGTAAGGTCCATTTTTCGCCCATCATATATACGAAAAAAAAGTTTCGAATTCCGATAATTATACAGTAGCTTTGCATAATTAAAGATATGTATTTTTCTTTAGTATAAGCTTTACATGATAAATAAAATAGTAAGTCATGGAAATTACAGCCCGAAAATAGAGTATTTTGGCTTTTTCTACATTTCTGTCGGTTTTTTATGATTTTGAGTAAATATTTTCTTTTAAGAAGCGCTCGATAAACCCAATTAATTTTGGCATGCAATGATACTACTCTTTATAAGCTCTCATAGGAGCATTATTTTATTTGGGTTCAGTGTGAGCTTCGAGCTTTTAAAGAAAAAAAATGTATCATGCGGAAGAATCATATGCACTGTTATCGGAACGAGTTTAGATTTGTTTTACCGTACTCAAAAAATATTTACATTGTTGAGATGTCAATATTGTTATCTGAAACTGTTTTTGTAAATATTTATTAAATAAATTACTAATAAATAATGCTTGGATGCCAGTGTCATTGTTGTAAAATCTGGGGGAAAAACTGGGGGAACTGGGAAAAAAGTTCTATAGATACTTAGATGTTCGAAAAACTGCGATCTACAGAGTGGTTCTAAGTAGTGCTCGAAATGTAGATAGTATGTATTTTGTGATTGTTACGACTTCATTCCTTGGGGAAAGAAATGATCCCTATGGGGATTTCATCGTGACGTCATCCCGTCCCGAGGGAAAAAATAGTTTAGAATGTTTTTTGATTCCAGCTCTGACTGAAGTGGTTTTGATCCGGCGAAAAGCCGAGAAAACTATTATTTAATATATGTTTGTGAATTTTAATGTATGTTTATGTGTTTGTGAATAATAAACTGTATGTGTTCAAAGAAATGGATGATTTGATGCGTAGAACGCTAATATTATAATTCGAACGACGCGACGACAAACGATTACAAGAATCTTCATGGTGACGCCAGACCCGATGGAACACGACCTTTTGAATATTTGATTTATTATTCTTATTATTTGATTCAAGATTATTGATTACACACTACGACTCTGATGTCAGTGCGACCTGAATAAGGTAAGTCCCTTTAATTATTTAATTTGAATTCTGTAAATAATTTTGATAATGGATATAGAACGAACTAAATTAAAAAGAACCGCGGTAAGAGAATTGTTCACTAAGTTAACTACGAAAATAGATAATACATTAGAAAATCCAGTTAATGAAACTTATTTAGTCGAAGCTAAAATTGAAGACTTACACGATTAACAAAATCAGTTAGATGAAAAATTTAAAGAATTGAAAGAGTTAGACAGTTCGATTGAATCTGAAATTGAAATTAAGAACTGAAAAAAGAAATCACAGGTAGTGATAAATATCGCGAAATGGGTACAACCTTTAAAACAAAACTAGATAGATGTCTAAAATCTTTAGAAAAGAAACCGCAAACAGAAAGTAACGGACATGATGAAAGACTACCTGTTTCGCATGAAAACCGAACACTTTACTTACCCCGATTAAACATACCGGTATTTAATGGAGATTTTAGTGAATGGTTAGATTTCTGGAATTCATTTGAAGTAGCGATACATAATAATAAGTCCTTAAGTAAGATAGAGAAATTCGCGTATATGAAAACTTCTTTAAAAGGAACTGCTTTATCCGCAGTTTCAGTATTTGCTTTAACTAACGAGAATTATGATTCGTCGATTCAGTCACTTTAAAACAGGTTTGGTCGCTTAGACCTAATAACTAGCTCGCATATGAATAAATTGTTATTAATTAAACCAGTTAAGTTAATTTGTAAATTAAGGCCCTCAGGAAAATGTATGATGCAATTGAAATTCAAGTTGGATCTCTACAATCGCTAGGCGTAGCTGCCGGAACATACAGTAATTTACTTTGCCCCGTAATATTACAAAAAATTCCCGATGAAATAACTCTTCAATATAATCGACAACGAAATTCAGAAGATCAGTTTGATATAAGTGATTTAATGGAATTTTTGAGGAAAGAAATTCATTGTCGTGAAACATCACTTTTACTATCAAATCAACAGAGTAGCGGTTTAGAAAATTTGAAACAAAAACAAGCGAGTAATAATTCTTAGAATCCTACTAATTTTAACAGATCCAGATATGGTAATAATCCGCAAAAGAAACCAATGTCTACAACCTCCGCCTTTCTGGCGACTGCCGGGAATAAATGTATTTTTTGTTCCGATAATTCTCATTCGAATGAAAATTGTTATTTGAATGTTTCAGAAAGAAAAACAGCTTTAATGACACAGGGCCGTTGTTTTATTTGCTTCCAACGTTGGCACGTAATGAAGAAATGTTGGAAGAAAAATAATGTGTGTCGCAATTGTAAATTACCTCATAACATTTTAATTTGTGATCAAATTGTAACCCCCCCTTCCTCAAAAGATAAACGTGATGATTTGGTAATAGAAAATAGTTTATTTTGTAAAGAGAAAAAAGTAAACGACAAAATTTCAAATACAGTGATTTTGCAAACGTTTTCCGCGTTGGTAGAAAGTAGGTCAAATGATGGAACGTTAATTAGATGTTTGATAGACGGAGGGGCGACGAGGACTTTCATAAATAGGAAATTGCTGATTTCTTGAATTTAAAAATCATTAGCAGAGAATCACTTGTAATTTATTCGTTTGGAAATAAACAATCCAAAAAGCAGATGTATGATATCGTAGAATTTTTTCTAAAAAGCAGAATTAATCCCGATCAAAGAAAGAAAAAAAATGCAGTTGTCATAAATTCTATTACGTGTGGAGAGGTTGAAGTACCTTCGAATTGGGTAAGACATCTTGCCCTTGAGAAGGAAATTGAATTGTCTGATCTTGGCACTACAACAGAAATACATTGTTTAATTGGCGCAGATCAAATATGGGAAATTTTAAGTGAAAAAAATTTAAGACTTAGTAATAGATTGGTAGCGACAGATAGCATTTTCGGGTATGTTATACAAGGTAAGGGAAGAGAATCAAATGCCAAGGAAGTTCACGTTAATCATTTAATAACTCATGCGGGTAGTGAATCGGATTATGAAAGAATTAAAGATTGTGGGAATTGGAATCGATAGGAATTAATGTAAAAAATGATGTTTCACGAACAACTGAAGATATTTTAGAACAATTTACTCAGAATACAACGTATAACGATAAAAGATATGAAACGCGATTGCTCTGGAAAAATGATTTTTCGGAATTTAATAGTAATTATGAAATTGCTAGGAAACGTTTATTTAGTTTGAATAATACATTTAAGCGAGATGAAAATTTATATTTACGATACAAAGATATTATCGAAAATCAGTTAAAAGATAATATTATCGAGGAAATAGATTATTATCCGAATGAAAACAGACAATCATATTTCATGCCCCACCACGGAGTAGTTAGCGAGTCGAAAGAAACTACTAAACTCAGGGTGTGTTACGATGCCTCTTCTAAAGCAAAGGGGGAAATTTCCCTAAATGATTGTTTAGAGAGCGGCCCAAATTTGAATCCCGATTTACTTAAAATTATATTGAAATTTAGATATAACCTAATTGCATTTTGCGCGGATATTGAACGAGCATTCTTGGAAATAGGTATCGCTGAGCAAGATAGAAAATTTTTGCAATTTTTGTGGGGAAGGGATCAGGGGACAAATTTAGGTGTGGGTCGCAATGATATCAGAGTCTTGCAGATCACTCGAGCTACTTTCGGAATAAAATGCAGCCCATTCATATAAGCTGCAACTATCAGATTACATCTTTCTAAATTTAAAATTAAGTTCAAAGATGTTCCTGAATTACTGAATGAGTTATATGTGGACGATTTTATTAGTGGCTGCGAAACAATTAAAGATGCTTTCTCTATTTCTAAAGACGCGATTTACATTATGAATCAAGCATCTATGAACTTAAGAAAATGGGTAACTAATTCTCCTATTTTACGAAATATGTGGTTAAACGAAAATATTGACTGCAAACAAGCAACTGAAGTACTAGGAATCCCACTTAAAGTGTTAGGAATCGTTTGGGATAATGTGAATGATAACATAACTGTTTCCACGGAGCATTTTAAAGCAATAAGTGCCAACCCTTCAACTAAAAGAACTGTTTTAAAGGCCTGCGGTATGTTATTCGATCCTTTAGGCATTCTTGCCTCTTTTACAATTCGTATACAGTTGCTTATACAACAACTTTGGAAAATTAGAATTCCCTGGGATGACGAATTTCACCTTATATTCCAGGAATGGCTTGACGAAGTCATGAAAACCCAAGTCATGACTATTCCTAGACACTATTTCGATGACTCTAAATTTGAAAACTTGGAACTGCACTTATTTTCTGATGCGAGCCCAAAGGCTTATGGTGCAGTTGCATATTTTAGAATAAAATATCCTACCAAAATTTCGACAAAATTTGTGATAGCTAAATCACGTGTTGCTCCCCTGAAACCAATAACTTTACTTAGGCTTGAATTATTAAGTGCTTTAATGTCGGCCAGACTAGCATCTTATCTGAGGAATATTTTTCCAATTATTAAGGAGAACGATGTATATTTGTGGTGTGACACCCAAATTTGTCTGCATTGGATTCGAGGTGCTTCTAAAAACTTAAAACAGTTTGTGAGAAGTAGAATAGTTGAAATCAAGGAAAAAACTAACCCTTGCAATTGGCGTTATTGCAGTGGGAAGGAAAATCCGGCTGACAAACTAACTCGCGGTATGCACTCCTTCACTCTGGTAAAGGACGAAGTCTGGCTTTCAGGGCCAGCTTGGTTGAAAATGGACGAATTGCCCTCTGATGAAATACCAGTTAAACTTAAATCTGATGATGAAATAATGGAACTTAAAAGAGAAATGAAGGATGTTAAAGTTCTCCTTCAAATTTCGCAGGAACCTAGAGATCTCTTGTTGGATATTAACAAGTATAGTAGCCTTAATAAAATTCTGAGGGTCACTGCTTATATTATTCGTTTTATTAGAAACTGTAAGTATAAATCTGAGAAAAGGACAGGTCCCATGTCTGCAAAAGAATTGGCCGATGCTCTGAATTATTGGATTCACTTCATTCAAAAAACTGAATTTGAAAGGGAATATTTGCAATTGTTGAACAATTCTCCAATCAGCAACGATTCAAGACTTTATAGTCTAAATCCCAATATGACTCCTGATACGCTTATAGTTCTGGGTGGACGTCTCCAACATTCTAATTTCCAATTTTCAGAACGACATCCTTTAATAATTCCAGGGAACTCAAAATTCACTGAGCTACTAATAATGAGGGAGCATCAGAACGTGTGCCACGCTGGTGTATCAGATACACTTACCCAACTTCGTGAAAAATTCTGGATTCTGAAGGGCAGACAGACAGTTAAATCGTGCCTCAATAAGTACTTCATCTGTAGACGCTACAAGGTAAAACCAGGTAATCAAACTGTAGCTCCATTGCCTGCGGACAGGCTTTATGCTGAAAGTGCTTTTGAGATCGTTGGTACGGACGTCGCTGGACCGTTATATACTAAAGATATGAATAAACTGTGCATTGCCTTATTTACTTGAGCTGTGACTCGTGCCATCCATCTAGAAATTGTGTCCAACTTAAGTACTGAATACTTTGTATTAGCCGTTCGACGATTTATATCAAGAAGAGGACTTTTTAATACTGTTAATTCTGATAATGCCAAATCTTTTAAAAATGCTGATCGTGAAATTCAGAAATTGTACTCAAATTTAACTTCTGAACTTGTACAAAATTATTTAGTAAAAAGGGCATAACCTGGAAATTTATAGTGGAACGTGCAGCATGGTGGGGTGGATATTGGGAGAGAATGGTTCGAATCACCAAGGGTGCTATAAGAAAGGTATTGGGACGGGCACTAGTTACTCGGGAAGAACTCGAAACAGTTCTTATTGAAATAGAGGCAATAATAAATTCGCGACCCCTAACTTATGTTTATAATGAACCGGATGAACCATTCCCTCTCACTCCGGCCAATTTCCTTACAGGAAAGAGGTTGACTACATTATCCGCCATGGCTGTCAAAGATGATAAAATTATGAAAAGTAATAAAAAATTACTCCTTAAAAGATATTTGTATCGTGAAACTTTGTTAAATAAATTTTGGAATAGGTGGAAGGGAGAATATCTCCTCCAACTTAAAAGTGTACATTTTTCTAAACCTGTAAATGCTGTAAAATGTTTTAATGTAGATGACATAGTTTTAATAGGTGAACACAAGTTGCCAAGACAAATGTGGAAAATCGGAAAAGTCTTAGAAGTTCATCAGGGCCGCGATGGAAAAGTAAGAAGCTTAACTCTGAAGACTGCCACAGGAATTCTCAAACGCGCGGTCTAGATGGTTTTCCCTATGGAATTCGACTAACATATCAAACTTGGGTTTGGTTCTGTTTTTTGTTTATATATTTTTTGCCTTTATTTTTTTTGCCATTATGTTAGCATTATTAGCATTAATTTAGTATTGTTGTTGCTTAATTCTATATAATTGAATTGTAATGTAGTGTGATTTTATAGTACTAATTGTATTGTATTCATAAGTATTAGTAAATGATTAGTGATATTTTATACATATTTCATAATGATTAAACTACAAAATTTGATGAATGTATTCATCGGGGCGGGAGGATGTTACGACTTCATTCCTTGGGGAAAGAAACGATCCCTATGGGGATTTTGTCGTGACGTCATCCCGTCCGAGGGAAAAAATAGTTTAGAATGTTTTTTGATTCCAGCTCTGACTGAAGCGGTTTTGATCCGGCGAAAGCCGAGAAAACTATTATTTCATATATGTTTGTGAAGTTTAGTGTATGTTTATGTGTTTGTGAATAATAAACTGTATGTGTTCAAAGAAATGGATGATTTGATGCGTAGAACACAAATATTATAATTCGAACGACGCGACGACAAACGATTACAAGAATCTACAGTGATCTTCAGTCTCGAAATGATTCTATTCCTTCTTCTGATGTAGCAATAAGAGATTATGCTTCAAAGATAACAGCCGACGAGACCACAAATAAGAAACCTAATATACATTTATCAATACCTCATTGTAAGTACTCTAACACTTTTTGTATAATGTGTAAAGGTAAAAATTGCCTCTTATTCTGGCAAAAGCCCGAATAATATTATTAGATATTATTATTTTAAACTCAAGCCTTTATAGAAATTAGAATCTATATTTCGTCTGAAAAAGGATGCTGTAAAATTCATATTTCTTGATCGACCTTCAGCAAATTATCTCTGCAAGATTTACACTTTGTAAGTGAGAATACATCGATGTATGAAATACATATTGAAAGTATTTAAGACAATATCCGAAATGTACAAACCAGAAGGCCTCGATTCTAATATACATGGACACTTCTCTGAAATCGATTATTATACTGTCATGGGTATATCTATGTAACATTTTAGCTATGCCTTGAAATATTTAAAGTTCATAATACTTTCCTCAAAAAAGAGGTCATTTCGAACTTGCTTTGCAGCTTTACTTGTAAATCTTAGAACTGGTCTCTAATGGTATTCTGTCCACATCATTCAATATAAGAAAAATAATAAAATCTTCTGTAAAATATGCAAATCAGACACTGATTAAGAACTTTGCCCCACAACACTTTGAAATGGAACACATCACCAGAACACAGGTTATTGAAAAATATACGAGGCCTTTCGCAGGAAGATTAATTATTCCGGATAACGACTATGATACTCTGATGATTATTTTCAATAGCACGTACATTTATATCCAGAACATTTCCAACTAATCCTTTCCGAGAAATTCATTCTAGTTATGAAAAGGAAGAAATTTCGTTAAGCGTATGGTATTCTTCACTACTTCAAATTATATTTTGGATGTCTTCGGCCCTTGCTTCGCAGATTCAAAGAACAACTACACTAACATACTTATACATGTATTAAAAAAGGTTCAAATAATATCAGAGAGTTGCTGAAGCTAAATGATTTTGGGGGGGATTAATAGATTTTTACGTGATTGTTTGGAACCTTTGCAAGAAAGGAATATCGAACATGGCACGCCAAGATTCCTAAATAAGTAGCAACAGTTTTCAACAGAGAATGCTAAAGGACACTTCTCGTGACCAAAGTTTGGTTGTTTGACACAAAAAAGTTAAAAACTGTATCGATTATACTTGAATGAAAATTTGCGAAGCATCATCACACAATGGCACTGTCAATGTAAAGTAAGCACAAGTGTCTTAGAGTACTAGACGCATCTTGCTTCCGTATTATGGTTTCTGGCTTACTTGTGACATAACTCAACCAAAAATTTAAAAAACAGCATTGAATATCCTTATATGCTATAAGACGTGGTCGCTGCATGGTCTAGTAGTGTTTCTGGTGAAGCAACCAAGGAGCAAAAAAATCTAAAACATATTGCTAAAAATGTTTGAAACTGTATAATTATATTTTCTGTTATTGATTATTTCTAATATTTCATATATTGAAATAAAAGTCTTAATAAGCTCCATTCATCGTAATTGTGCATTTACTGTTGTATGTAATATTGATTTTTTTTATTACAGCTAATGACAATAGTGTAATTATTTTCTCATCAAGTATTACACTTTCATCCGAGATATTATTATTTTATTATATGTTATGAATTATAATAATGAAGTATAATTATAGGTGAAAATGGCCCTTATCAGCCCACCTCTTTTGCAAAAAGTGTTACATTTTTGCTTATATGTTTTTAAACCCTGAAAACTAAGAAGAAAGTTTTGTTAAAAGATAAGAAAATTTGAAAGTAATGAGCGAAATCACCTTAGAATTTTGAAATGCATTGACCCATATATAAATCCGAAGTTTCGTTAAAATCCGTGTGTAAGTTCCTTAGATAGAGATATTGCGGCATTCGTAAAAAAATTACCATATTAGCTACACGTGTTGGGTGATGTACGCTAAAAGCCAAATTTGCACCAATTTATATCAAAAACTAGCTAAAACTGAAATTTATTGAAATTTCGTGCATTAGTTCTTGAGATAAATCGATCACAAAATTCGATTGCCATGCAAACTCAAAGATTCAAAAGGTGACATTACACACAGACATTTAAAAAAAATAATCAACTCATGTTTTATATGCTAAGACATATAAATCGATTAAAAACTGGAAGTTGAAAATTTTCAAGAATCTAACACTTTCTTCTTGTAAAGATAGAAGAAAGTAAAAATACAAAAAAGAGCAACGTATCCAACTATTTTGGTTTTATTAAATTAATTCATTCAAACTTCTAATATTATGTATGCATTTTAAAATTTATTTATAAATTCTAAAACTATTCAAAATATATAAAATAATTACATACCATAATGGTAAAAGAAGATTGCTCGAATGATCAGGAAAAGATTAACATTAGTTATTATATTTTTTAAAAAAAAATTGAATGAAATTAATTCTGTAAATGCACATCCATGAATATTGCAGTACAATAGATTACTGTATGATATTTTCTAGTTCATAATGGGCTTTTCAAAGTATTGCTGATAGTATTTAATAATAATTTTCAATATAGTAAAATAAAATTTAATTAATATTCTTATTATGACAAGAACTTACAATTTTAAAGCATAAAAATTGCAAAAAAAATTTAAGACTGAAAATAGCAATCAAATAGAAAATTATAATTCTACAGCTAGAACAAATTGCGGTTTTTCATTTGCATGTATATCATTTCTAATTATATTCATGAATAGTTTTAAAAATATTTCAAACGAATTTTCTGATAAATTCCTTAATTCTTCTGTCTAATCATATATTTAAAACATTATTAAATGAAATTCCCTTGTATAGGTTTAGATTTAATTAAAAAAATTCTTATTATGTTTACCAGGTATTCAACTGAATTTGATAATACTAAAATTATTTCAGATATTTGAAAATATATTCTAGATATAGTAAAAGTCTGACCATTGTGATTTATTATTTAACAAAAGTTAATTTAAAAATATTGTTTCCTTTTTATTAGGTTATTTCTAGATGACTTGATACATTTCAGAATCAAGTGTCACATTTTAGTAACATACACTTATATTAACCATTTATACTTCTACATATAATCATCAATTTCTGTAATAACTAGAGTTACAAACGAAAATTTGATGAAAGAGTATCTTTTAAAAATTATTTTCCTTTTTTAAGTATTAAAAAAAAACATTTTAAAATATCTATTTTTTATCTTTTACTGCAATAACTCCATAATGCAAAACCACATATATTTCATTTCACAAAATTGTTTCAACTTTATACAAAATTGTTTCATAATAAATGATTGTCATAGAAATGATAGTCATTTTCCTGCCATGCTCATTTTGTTTTTTAACAGGTATATATATGGCCTGGAGAGAAATTACTTTATATTTTTCGTGATAGTTTATGTCACAAGTAGTAAAATCATAGTTACAAGTAAGATCTTATAAATATTTCTTTGAAAATAATGTGACTAATGTTTTTATAAAAATTAAATAGACTTTTATTATGTCAATTTCCTAGTTTCGATAAATTAACAAATAAAACCAAACATTGCATGAAATTTGAACAACTATGTTCAAAACACGTTCCTTTAAAAAATTGAAATATTAGCCTAAACTAAAATAAGAAAAAAAATGTAGAAAATTGTTTACAACAAAAATGTCATCATTCTGGCATCCATATTACAGCAAAAGACATAAAACTACGTAAGAAATACAACTTAATATATAAGTTCTTAAAGTTTAGCAGTCTTACTTTATAAAAGAAATTCTATAAAATCCTTTACTCTATAAAAGAAAATAATTTTATCTCTTGAAATTTTGAATGTTTTAAATTGATACTTTCAATGTCTCTGACGATCAAAATACGACATTCTGTGATATTCACCTTTATGCTTCTTTATTTGACTTATCACGTAAAAAGTCTAATCATAATTATTTTAACTTTGCTTAGTTATTTTAAAGTCAATGATCTTCTATAAAAAAATATCTTTAAAATGAGCTGAAAAATAAATTTCAGATTTATTTCACAGAAAATGCATTTTCTACAATTAACGTTTAAAACTTCTTTTCTAAGATTTTTACAAATGATTCATTACAAAGGCCTGAAAGTTATATATTTGCTTTAATATTCGATTTAAGAACCGAAAATTGTTCGGAACATAATAGACTTTTATCTAGCAAATCACACTTAAAAAATTCCTTTTGGTACAAATGATGAACCGTGACTTTTATTCTCTTTGTTACTCTCATTGAAGAATAAAACACAGATGTGGTTTCCGGATATTTTTCATTCTTCTACTATCGTTTTTATGACAGAGAAGAATTGCCTTTTTTAGTACGAATTCTTTAGACATTTCTTTTGTATAAAGATGAGAAATGAACTAGTAGATTAGTATATTTTATTATCTTTTTTCTAAACGTCTATTTTTCTTGCTGTTGTAGGATACACTAGAAAAAAACTGCATAATTAAGGTAATTAAACTTAACACATAAATAATGTATTTCGGAAACTATTAAATGTAAGTGATAATGTCAGGTACAAATGGCAATGAACAGCTTGATGGTATGATTCTGACAAATAGCGTAAAACATACATTTTCGTTCCTATTTAAAATAATACTCAGAATATATTTTTTAATGGTTCTTCTAAATATTTAAACACCAAGCAGCACATTCATGTAAAATTTTATAAATAGAACAAATTATCACATAATTCTAACAACAGACTTATTAATAATTATATATAACTTAATAATTATATAACTTAATAATAATATAACTTAAAAATTTATGAAGTATAAAACAAAACCAGTTAGAAAAACAAATATTCTGCTAACAGGATTATCATAACAAAAATAGTGTTCGTAGCGGTTTTAAACTAATACAAAATGTAACACATGATGGTTCTTTCAATTAGACACAACGAAGTTGACTGTAATCTTGCGGTTTATTATACATCATATAGCGAGCCACACACGGCTTACAACATTCTATCATCTTTTCACATTCAAATAAAAAAAAAACAGAGAATGCTGCCAAAAACATAAAAGAAAAAGAAAAAATTACCATGGTAACGAATAATACAATTTCTTACTGGAGCTTTTTTCCATATAAATGAATGCAGACGATTTTTATCAAAACATCCTGGCCCCCGTTGAAATCCCTTAGGATTTCAGCCATTGATTATCTTCTTACAGTTTTACTGTAATGAAAATGCAATTATTAACACAAATAAAATTAATGCAAAATAGAAAAATGAAAAAAGCTCTTGGTTTAATGTCTTATAGGAAAGAGACAGAGTTTCACTATTAGACGATTTATGACACCATTACTGTTCTTAATCGTAACAACTTAGACTCTATATTTTGAACCTGGATGAACAGTTATTATTCTTCCTAGTTTCCATTTTAGCAATGGAAGATTGTCATCTTTGAAAAGAACTAAGTCATTAACTTGCAAATCTCTTTGACATTTTTGTTATTAAAGTTATTTTTGTTATCTGAAGTTGAGACAAGTATTCCCGGCTCCATCTTTTCCAAAATGTCTGTAGCATGAACTGTCTCACAAGCCATCTATAAAGGAGATTTAAGGGACTGTGACTCAGATCTTGTTCAGGTATATCAGTCAGAGACTTTCGCACTAGAAAGTGGCCAGTTGTTAGAGCAGTTAAGCCTGTTGGGTCAGATGATATAGGACACAGTGGTCTAGAGTTGAGACAAGCTTCAACTTGCGTAACTAGGGTTTGAAATTCGGAATAAGTTAACACAGTGTCACCAACGGTTTTCTTAAGGTTTGATTTCATTAATTTTATTTCAGATTCCCACAGTCCACCAAAGTGTGGAGCTGAAGTGGATTAAATGTCCGAGTTATTTCCTCTAACGACAGAAATTTGTGAATTTCTTCATTCTGCTTGCTCTGCAATAGATATTTGTTGATTTCTTTTCCTGTATCATTGAAGTTACTTCCACAGTCACTAAAAATCTCAAGAGGTTTTCTTCTTCTTGCAATAAATAGTTTTAATGCTCTTCAGAATGCCTTTGCTGAAAGATCTTCTACGACTTCAAAATGGACTGCTTTGATCAAGAAGCAGACAAATACACAGACATAAGATTTAAATGATTTTGATCCACGTCACGCATGGCATTTCATCATGAATGGTCCTGAGAAATCTATTTCAACTCGATTAAATGGTTGTGATTGTGATATTCTGGATATTGGAAGATCAGACATTATTTGTTTTACAGATTGAGCTCTGTATCTACAACACGTAACACAAGTTCTCACTATTTTACGGATACCAGTACTCGCAGCAACGATCCAAAATTTCTGCCTAATTAAAGAAAGAAGAAGTTCTTGAACTGCATGTAAATATTTTTAGTAGAAATGTTTAATTATGATTTTAGTAACATGATGCTCTGATGGTAATACGATTGGATGTTTTTCATTCTCTGACAGCTGTGCATTTTTCAATCTCCCTCCGACTCTCGATATTTTGTCATCATCTAAAATAGGTCACAAACAAATGATACTGCTATTTGCAGGTAACTCTTTTCCGGTTTCTAAACAGTGGAGTTCTTTAATAAAGTTCATCTATTGAACTATTCTAACAATGCAACGTGTTGCGGCTTGAATTTCATTGCTTGATAAAAAGGATGTATTTCTTTATGCACGTGTTACCTTAGAGTTGAAGATGAATCTCAATATCCACGCAAATTTGCGTTGCAACATTGGAAACGAGGATATTTCCGATATAATATTAAGTTCCTTTGCAGTTTTAGAAATTACAAGTGATAATGTTTTCCGTGCTTCTGGTAAATATGTTTCATTTATGGGAATAGGTCTGTGCATTGTAACCTCACTGTTTTTTAACAATGGTGGTCCGTTCAACCACAATTCATGGGACAGTTATTCTGCTGGAAATAACCTACGAGAATCACAGTCAGCAGAATTTTCCGTTCCATCCACATGGGTCCAATTATCAGCTGGTAATATAGATTGAATTTCCGCAACTCTATTGGCTAGAAATACTTGCCACCTATTAGGATCTGATGTTAACCATGACAGCGCAATTTTTGAATCACTCCACGCGCGCACTAAATCTTGTTTTATATGTAATGCTGATTTAACAGCTTGTATTAAGTGGGCTAGTAATACTAGCCTTGGAATCGTGACAGGTTTTAGGAGTGCTACTCGAGTTTTTGCTGATAAAAGTTTCACATCAATGCTCAAGTTATTAGAATTTTAACATAAATAACGGCAAAATAACCCTTTTCTGATGCATCGCAGAATCCGTGAAGTTCATATCGAGAATAATTAGGCAAGATGGCTTTTCTGGGTATATATATGGGATTTAAGAGTTTGACTTCATGAAACAAAATTTTCCACTTTTGGTCAATAATGTCTGGTACTGGATCATACCATGATAAATGTAATTTCCACAGCTGCCGAAGAATGATTTTGGTTAAAATTACAAAAGATGCAATCCACCCTAATGGATCAAAAAGCGTTGATACAAATGACAAAATAATTATTTTAGTAGGGAAACTTTGACAATGTATATGACTGAAATTACATTTGAACACATCATTATGAGGATGCCATTCAATACCGAGAACTTTTATGGCCTTATTGCCCAGTACATTTTGCATATTATCAACACTTATGTATGTTAACTCAGCGTTTTTAAACAGTGATAATTCATTTGTGGATCATTTATCTAGCTCAAAAACAACTTTTCCTAGCATATTATGCAATTCATTTATCAATTCCGTACCTTCCTGACTATTCTCAACACCGGTTAAATCATCATCAACATAAAAATCCCTCAAACGTATAGTCATCCATTGCTAACTGATTCAAACATTTTGTTGCAAGATATGGTGCAGCCGCAGTTCCGTACGTTACTGTATTTCAGCGATAAACTTCTATTGGTTTTTCAGGACTACCTTTCCATAAAATTCTCTGAAAATCTCTACCTTTTTCATGAATTTTTACTCGTCAATACATCATTCTTATATCAGCTGTTGCTTCAATATTAAGAAATCTAAATCTCAATAAAATGCAAATTAAATAATCTTGTGTTTTAGGACCTGCCATTAAAGTGTCATTTAAAGAAACAGCTGTTGTGGTTTTAGCACTCGATCAAAAAAGACTCTTAATTTAGTAGTTAAACTAGAATTATACAAGACAAAGTGATGTGGGATTTAATAATGTTTATTCTCCAATCCATGATCTCTGTCTGAAGTATGATCCATATGGACCAAATATAAATATTCTTTCATATATTGAGCATATTGATCATAAGTTTCTGGCATAGATGTTAGTCTTTTTTCAAGATAAAGAAATCTTCTATACGCATTTGACGAGAATCACCTAGATTATATCGATTATGTTTGAATGGTAATGCAACGTAATAGCGACATATTTTTCTCTATAATTAATATTCTCAAAATGTTTTTCACAAAGTTTTTCTTCAAGTGTTAAAAGTGGCGCATTTGAATTTTTTTCTAATTCCCAAAATGAATTTACAAACTCATCAGGTTTTATATTTAAATGCTTTACATGTACTGGATCATTTGCTAGCATTTCAAAACTTGCAGTACCTGAGATTATCCACCCAAGTCTCAAATTTAAGGCACATGTAAGGTTATGTTCACGTTTAACAATTTCTCCAGTCAATAATTGCATAAATACACTTACACCAAAAAGGATTAGAGGTCTGCACGGGCCGAAATTCCCAGGTCCGAGCCAGGCCTGAAAGTTATCATTTTGGCCCGAACAAGGTCCTGCCCGAATGAAAGAAGTATTGGCCCGGTCCGTCCGGAAAGTTAAAATTTCGGCCCGAGCTCGGTCCGGCCCAGAAAAAAGTTAAAAAATCAGCCCGAAACCGGTGATTTTCAAACGGGAAGATTCAACAGTAACTGATTTTTTTGGTCCGTGAAAACTAGGAAGAACGAAATCAGTCTCGGCTTCGTACGGAAAAAATAAATTAGGCTCGTCTCGGCCCGATACTCCAGGAAAAAAATTAAGGCCCGAACCCTAATTTTTTCCGAATTCCAAATTAATAATTCCGAATACCGTTAATGGAAATCGGCACGTGCAGATCTCTAAAGGATATCCTTTTTTGTGATTTATAAAATAATGGATCATCTAACAATAAATCACTAAAGTTATCGCAAATGTTCGAAGACAAAGACACATAAGGAATATTATCTGTCACTTTGTCCATTACAAACGCTGATGTGGATACTCTAAGATCACTTTTGAAGTGAGAAGTAAATAATAAATCGACTTCTCGATCACTCACGGTATTAAATGCTCCCAAATATGACACAGAAATAGAACTATCTTTCACTTTTAATCCTAATTTGTTTACACATTCTCGAGAAATGAATGATCTCTAAGAACCTGTATCGCAGAAACATCTACATTTTACCAACTGTTGTTTATAATTTTGAACTTTTTTTAATGCGGTACATAACAAAATATGAGTCTTTTGATTACTCTTCGGGTTTGACTCATAATGGGAAGCACGCACTGTAGACGACACATTCTCACTTGCTGAGTCAACTTTTTGAGAGACAAATTCTTGTGGATGTGGGAACATACTACTATTTGGACGACTCTTATTCCTTGAATAATCTACCATATGCAAAATACTGTGATGTTTCTTAAAACAGTGGTGGTACGTATTAAGACTCTCACATTTGTTGAGTACATGCATGTTAGATAAACAATTGAAACAATAATAATTTCTTTTTACAAATTCTATTCTTTGTTGAACAGATAAATTAAGATTTTTTGGGCGCTAATCTAAACTATGGTCTACTTTACAAAAGCCACAAACCAAAGTAGATACAAAAGTATTATTCTTACACAAGCATAATCACAAACACATACATCAAATTATTACACAAGCAGAATCACACAAACTTAAATGACATTTAGTAACAATTCTTCATACAAATAATCGCTTACAATAAAAAAATACCACAAACAACAAACATACACTCTAAACTCTGAAAGTAATGAGAGTTAGTTTGGGTAGATGAAAACCTGCTAAAAAGACGGCCTTTTCTAAAATTTATCCTGCCTTATTATCCAAACCAAGAAACAAACAACATTTTGAAAGCGAATGGAATAGGTTTACCTTTTAGAAGACTTTGTGATATGTTTCAATCTTTTCCAAGAACGCATGTTCATTTTGGTTAAAATAAAATCAAGTATAACCATGCAAAAAAAAAAAAATCTTCGGGAGAGAGTGAATGCCTTTTTTGGACTTAAGGAATAAGGTAAATGAGTGCATCTATGAAATATAATCCAGAAATCCACGAAAATAAACTTATTCCACAAATAATTTAAAGCGTTTTCTGAACCTATGAAAGAGCATTATTGAATAAATTCTTTAAATGCAGATATATGTTTCGTTATATGGTGATATTTTTAAATGTCATTATGATAAAAATGACCGTTCCGACAAAAAATTCGTTAAATGGAAAAATTTGCTAGATGGAGTTTCGTTGTAGAGAGACTCGGTTGTATTTTCTTCTAATTCTGTCACATTAATTTCATTAACCGGAATAATATTTTCAATTTTCTTAATATAATTTGTAACAGTTCTGTGTAGAGCAGTGCTTTTTCTTTCAAAAGTATATAATTCAGTCATTTTTATTTATATTAAACCAATAAAACTAATTCTAAACTATACTTATTCTTTTTTGCACGTAGAATAGGATGTTAAATTAACTCACCTTCTCTTTTTTGTTTGCTATGAATGGCAACATAGAGATGAACTTCAGAAAAATGTTCTTTTTTTACACTGGTAATTTTCACTAGCTCCGGCTAGACATGAGACCAAAAATGTTCGTAGCGGTTTTAAACTTATACAAAGTATAACACATGATGGTTCTTTCAATTAGACACAGCGAAGTTGACTGTAATCTTGTGGTTTATTTCACATCATGCAGCAAGCCACACGGCTTACATCATTCTATCTATCATCTTTTCACATTTCAAAATAAAAATAAAAACTTAAAGACAAAAACAGAGAAAGTTTCCAAAAATATAAAATAAGAAGAAAAAATTACCATGGTAACGAATAATACAATTTCTTGCTGAAGCTTTTTTCCACATAAATGAATGCAGACGATATTTACCGAAACAAATGGCATTAAGTTAAATGTATATAACTGATAATTGCAGTATATTGCTACAAATAAATGAGAAATTTACAGTTTGTTACAAAATTATAAGACCACTCAAAATTTCTTCTTTTTTCAAAAAAGAAAATATTAGTTTGAATTTAAAGGTAATTGTATGAAAAGAAATAACTCTTGAGTGTTTTTTAGCTCAGGGAAGAAAGCTTGAATTATTTTTTGTTTAACGCCAATTGATTTTAAACAAATCAGCTGTTTCGTAAACATAAGGCCACTCTCATACTATTAATAAAGCAGACGATTTTCTTATGAACTCAATGTTTAACTGTAACCTAAACACTCTTAAAAATTTAAAAAGAAGAATTAAATGCAAAAAATCTGAATTGTATCTGATTCTTTGAATTTATTAGTAAAATGCCTCGTCAGAGTGATCTGAAATCGAAGTGAGAAGAGTTTGGTTCTACAAAGGAAAAGGAAAATTTGAACGTGATATAAGTAAGATTCTTAATCATTCTAAGTCTGCGATTCATAATGCTTTAAATAATAAAAAATTGTATGGAACACATAAACGATCTGGTCGTAAAACGAAGTTATCAGATCGTGATAATACGCAAACTGTCAAACTGCCAACGAAAAAATACCAGTTAACTCGTAAAACAGCACAACTAATAACTCAAACTGTATCACGTGCAACCATATGGTGAAGTTTGAAATCTAATTCTGTTGTTATTTATCGCAAATTAAACAGTAAACCACTACTACTAAAATGTCACAGAGAAGCTCATCTTAAGTGGGCAAAGGATGTCATGTCCTGCAACTCCGAATGGAGAAATATATTGTTTTCAGACGAGAAAAATTTCAATCTTGATGTTACAGACGGCAATAATTACTTTGTTGGCATGATTTAAGGCAAAGGAATCGCGACTTCTTCAGTGAGCAGATGGGAGGCGGTTCCGTTTTGGTGTGGAGCGCATTTCCATAAGCAGGAAAAAGCAATCTCCAAAGAGTTAAAGGGAAAATGAACTCGGGCAGTTACCATCGGATACTGTTTCGAAGTCTGATACCATACGAACCACTTTTAGGAGGAGCAAAATGGAAGTTTCACCAACATAATGCTCCCAGTCATTCATCGAAATCAACAAAAGAGCGTCTTATAAGAAAAAAGATTGATGTTTTACCTTGGCCAAGTCGAAACACTGGCCTAAACCCCATAGAAAATTTGTGGGGTTATTTGTCTCGCCAGCTGTATGAAAATAACAAGCAATATCATTCAACATATAAATTAGAAATGGCTATTACGGAGAAATGTGATAATATTACCGAATCGTTCCTTAAAAAGTTAATTAACTCTTTACCAAATCGTGTGTTTGAAGTTATTCAGAGAAATGGTAAAGGAATAACTTACAAAAAATTTCAGAAAATTGCGTTTCCCATAGATGGTCCTACAATTTTGTAACAATTCTTTTTGACACTTTTTTGTTATACTGATGTTTTAGTTTTTTTTCGAATTAATTTCATTAGTGTAACTTGTTGCACTTTACTAAAAACTTGATGTACTAACGTAAAGTATTCTTTATTTTGATTGAGATATTTCTTTAATTACCTAAATAGCAAAATATGTTGTGGTCTTATCATTTTGTAACAGACTGTATGATTTCTTAATGTATAGTTTAAACCACATAATATTAGTAGCTTATAAAAATTATATCAAAATATGAAAGAAAAATAGCTCAGTTAAAAATCTCTGTTAGCTGTAAAATAAACTCAAAGAGTTTATAAACTTCACCTAATTATCTTATGTTACTTCTATGTACTTTAAATTGAGAAGAACGTAATGCGATAAAATTGTGATTATTTAAAGGTTCAAAAATCAAATACAAGTTACATGTTAATGCAAAGTTTAATTAGTAGTTTGTCACATCGGTAAACGTTTCGTAAGCCTGAATCACAACTGGTCTCTTTTATTAATTATATAAATGCTCGTTAGAAATCATAAATGTATTAATTTTATGAGACCATATTGTAACCATAATTATATTGAAGTTTGTGTCCTTTGTAACACAAATAATACACTCTTATAGTTCACTTTAAACTGTATATATTCTAATACTGGGCAGTTCGAATTCAATAAGTAGCATTATTTCAGTATAGTAAAATTTCTTCAAATGATAAAGTTAATACTAACAAAACAATTTTATCTCTAAAGCTTCAGAATATTCTATATGCCTCTAAATGTTTGTAACGTTATATCTCGCTCTCTACGCTTCAGGTTTCACTGCAATTTAAGCAATTGTTAAGATAATAGAATTCTGTAAATTCAATGAATTTTCACTGCAATTAAGAATAAATAATTCTCTCAATGATTACATTCATATTCGTATTTGTTTTTTTTTATATTGAAAGAATCATATATTTTTAGCATTTAAAACGAAATCTGAGAAAATAGCATTACAATTTTGCCCATTTGCAAGACGTACAGAAAGCTATACACATTAAGAAAAAAGAATATTATTCTTCAAATCAGTTATTAGAAGAAAAATTATATTTAAAAGAATCAAGTCTTAATAATAACACACACACACACACACATATATATATATATATATACATATATATATATATAGATAGATAGTTAGATAGATAAATAGATAGATATAAATATATATATATGTATACAGAAATTGCATATCATATATTGAAACGTCATATTCCTTTTAATATAATAAAAAAATTACAATAAATTTAATATTTAATTGGCGCAAATATGCAAATTTTTAAATCATTTAAAAAATTTAAAGATCCAAGCATGACCCCTCAGAAATTACTTGTAAGGATTAAAGAGATATTAGAACTATCGCAAAAGGTAAATTATCCCTTTTATATCAAAGGTATATACGTCTTGATATTCTATGTAAAGAGGTTAAAGGCATCTCACAAGCTTTGCAATATAACACTTGTATGATCAGAGAGTCTTTGGAGGTATTGACAAAAGCAAGGTAACCTGTAATGACGTGTTATGCTACAATATACAGCGTGTATGGTTTAATATACCCCAGATATCTGGTGAATGTATAATGTGGTGTACTAAAAATCATTCGGAATTGTTTAGATCTAAACCTTACGAATAAAATAATAATTATAAATCAAACAATGCTGAAAAGTATCATTTGGAATCGGTAAAAATAGTGTTTACAGTAAGAGTTTTGGACATTTAAAAAGAACTTTAAGGAAATCGGTCTAAGCCAATTTTCGGATAATCGGGATTCGGATAACCTGGGTTCTACTGTATTAAGTACCGTGACTATCTTTTGTAATCGTGTTGCAATGAATTTGCATTTAAATAGATCCTCTTTTTTAGTTACCGTGATCTTAAACAGAGCTATTGCGACAGGCGAGGGGTGTATTTGGAATTGATAAATAAGGTTATAATTGATTTCACAATAACTCCTCGAGGGCTAATGCTGACGCAAAATTAACTAAATTATATTAATATATTTAATTTTTCGAATGATCTAAATAGGTTAATTAATTATAAAATTATTGTTAATTTAAATTTTCATTGTGATTCCTATACATTCTCATTACGCTTTTTTTCTTTTTGCAATGTAAATATTTCTGGCACTGTTAGTTTTTTTGCTAAGAATAAAATTTTTTATACGATTCTTTCAAAAATATTTGTACTCTTATGAAAAATATATTTCTATATATGCTCTGTAATTTTTCAGTAGGCAACTTTTTTAGTTTTCTTGAATTTTGCTGATTAATTAAAAAAGATTCTTAATGATTCACTTCAATTTAGAAATTATGTTAAGGTAGACAGTTTTTTAAAAATGATTCCTTTACTGAATAGCAACATATTTAATATCACGTTCTTATTTCATTCTTTTTTATCTTTTGTATGAAAATATCTATGACGCCATTAGATTTTTGCTTAAAGTACGAAAGTTTATTGTTTAATTTTTATGAAATTATCATATAGTACTGTAATAATGATACATCACTAATACGTAATGTTTTACTACTTCTGAAAATATAAAGTGATATCATATATATATATATATATTTAATTTTCTCTTAATTAGTGAAGATTCTCAAACTCTTTCGACTTTAATGGGAAATCAGGTCAAGATATTTGTAAGCTTTTGCTGTTTTATGTAAGACACAATTGCTTTTTTGATGAATTTTTATTTGTATTTCTAATTATCGAAAATTTGTCATCCCCAATTGCACAAGAACTCGCCTTCGATTACATTGGAACTTATCTTTAATCATTAAAATTCCGAGAAAAATTCATGAGATAGAATTTGCTAGATATCGAAGACAAACAGACAGAGCGAAACTTTACTTTGTTAGTATATAACATGTGTGGAAATTTTTTTTGGGTATAGTAACAGTACCTGATGAAATAAAAATTCTGAATTTCACTTCCAATTTTTACTACGTACCAAAAAAATGTAGAATAGTGAAAACATATAATTTACAATCTTATTACAAGACTTTTACGCAAATAGCACATTCTGTCCTGTAAGTCTGAGAATTGAGTTTTAAAAAATAATATAATAAATAAAACAAAAGATTGGACACTTTTTATTGTTTTGTATTGGAGTTTTAATGTTAATTAAAAAAACATTTTTAAAGTTTCTGCCAGATTACTAATTTAAAATATATATATATCATCATTCTAAATAAATATTAAACATACAGTCATTACTTACTTATTAATGCGGATTTTCAATTTTTAGCTTATTTCCAAAGTCGCATTATGATTAGTTTTTCAAGATGCTTAAAATTTTATGTACATTTCTGTTAATCTTGAACCATATTTCCATTTTATTGTACTCATAACAGAAAATATTTGTGCACGAAAATACGTTGATTAAAACTTATAGCAACATCAGACGGACCAAAAAAAATATTGTACAAATTAAATTTAGGTAGTCAACAAGGAACATTTCTGATTGTCTGAATACTTTTCTTAATTTTTTTTTTTTTAATTGAGTACGCTTTTAAATTTGCGGTAATGCACCACAACTTTGAAAACTATCTTTCGAATAATTGATTGGGTGTCGGAGAGAGCGATCGCACACCCTTGAATAATCAAACTTCTAAAAATATATTATTTCTATCAGCTACGTTTAGCAATATGAAGTTGAAAATTTTCTGCCAGGATGCAACTAGGATGGCTTTATGTTATAATGTTCCATATTGTCGTGTCCATATATTCATAAAAAATATAAATGAAGTTTGCGCCTTCTTTTTAACTTTGGAAAATTAAAAAAATGTAAATACATTCACATGATTGGAACAACAATCACAAATGATTGAACATTTTATAATTTCGAAGTTTTAACTGATTAAATGCTAGAAAAAATCTGTATATTTTGCGTCATTATCAAACAATTATTTACAATGATATACATAATGTGTTAGTGTGAATATTGGAAAATTGGAAAAATGTAAATACATTCACATGATTGGAACATTTTTAACAATCACAAATGACACATTTTATAATTTCAAAGTTTTAACTAATTAAATGCTAAAGAAAATTCTCTATATTTTGCGTCATTATCAAACAATTATTTATATTGATATACATAATGTGTTAGTATGAATATTTTGAATTAAATGTCTCTTTGCATTACACCGTCATAAATTAACATTAGGTCATTTTTCATCCATTACAGTAGTCTGATTGTCTACTAACTTTTCGTGCCAAATGAAATATGTGTTTAGAAAGATGAGAGAGAAATATTATTCTCCTGAGACTCACGTAATTTGTTTGCGTAAAATTCAAACACATAATGCTTGTAGTGTTAATGGATTTCACAAATGCAATATTAATTAAAATGAACTTCGCGCTATTTCTGTCATTCATTATAAATGGTATAGTTTTATAATAACCATGCATAAACATTTTTTAAATCACTATTTTGTATTGTAAATCTCCTATTTTTCGCGTTATTATATTCATATTTAGATGTCCGAATTTATCAAAATGCTTAAAGAAAGAAAGGATGTAAATGGCCGTAGTTAAGCACTTTCATTGCTTAACTTATGAAATTAATGAATGAAACCAGAGTTTAAAAATAACATTATTTTTAAAGTAAAAAAAAAAGAGAATTATATTTCGCACATCTAATATCCGAATTTTTTTTAACGAAAATTCTGGCGCCAATGTTACGTTTGGGATTTAATATTAAGTTGTTTTATAGACACGGCCACCGTCCCTTGCAGAAGTTAAATGATTATCACAAATTTTTGTTCCTTCCATCATCGGTTTCCAATTATAATTTGCACAAAAAAGCAAATCCAAAGACTAAAGTGATTGTTAAAAAAGTTATCTATTTTTCAAATCAAGATTTAGTAGATTTTTTGACAATGATATTCCTATCACTTTGGTAGAAACTTTGAGAAATTGATATTTTATGTAGAGTTGGGATTGAAGCAAGTGACGATTTAAGTGAAGTCTTTAGTAAATTAATGGGATTTCTGATGTTGCATCATGGATGCTAAATAATTGATATTAGGAAAACAATTGGTTATTTTTAATAAAATGATGAATTGAAATCATCTGACAAATTGATTTGATTTGAATGTTTAACATGGATCATTTCTAAAAATACTGATTCGTAAGCATAAAAATGATGAAAACTTGTCAACATGACAAACACTAACTTCTTTAAAAAACTGTAGGTGACTGGAATTGAATTCCAAATAAACTTAATTTTACTATTAGCATTTTTATTTTTATTTTATTTTATTTTAATTTATTTTCTTTTTTTTGGGGGGGGGGGGAGAGGGTTGGTGATGCTTTATATTTTGCATTTTTTTATCATCTCCAAAACTTTTCTTAATTTCAAAAATGTTTTAGTCCATATTGAGCTGGATTGAAAGTGGACAATTTCCATTTTAATTTCTAAAATTACCAAGAACTTGAATGCAAGCAAATTCAACTTATCGAAAGGAGTAACATCTGAATAGATACTAAACTTAAACGTTCCCGGAAAGCTTTTGAATTCACAAAATTTTGATGAGAACACTTCGACTAATGAATGAATGATAGAAACAATCTCTTTAGCGGGGCTTGCTTTATCTATTTCTTGATGTAAATGGAAGTGATCATCCACCTTTTGTAAGTGTGGAAAATACTTGAAACAATGCATTTTTTTAAATTTTTGCAATTTAACTTTATAAAAACTTGAATCATTCTATCATGATAATAACAATCTTATTTTTACCTTAGAGCTTCAAATTTAAATCATTTAAATTTTGGGATAAATACATTAATTTTACAAGCCATTTAACATCCATTAATTTTCTAAATTTCTCAATTTTACTTTATTAAAAAAAACTCTGATTTCTTCCAAACAGTCAACAAATCTTTGTAGCATTTCGCCGCAGCGTAACCAATAAATACTGTTATATATTAGTAATCCCCTGTACAATGAGTTTTCGTTTAATAAAGTCTCAAACTTTCGTTTTTTTAAAACCTCTGACGGTACGAGATTAAGTATTTTTGTGACTACGGTCTTAATAACAACAAGGAGATCGAAACCAGATTTTGTACATATAACTAGTTGATGTATAATGATGTGAAATCCAAAAATAATATGTGCAATCTTGGTTTGAATAAAGCTAAAATTAATAATAATAATGAATATTTTTTTCACCCACATTATAGGGAGTCCCGTCAGTTGTTCCATTTTCAGTAAGTGAATTTATAGCTACTTTACAAATAACTGCAATAGTTGCTAGTAATAATAACAATAATAATTCGCCTTAAAAATTATTTTCAACAAAATATCCTATATAAAAACTAAACAAGCTGACTTAATTATACCTGTATTTTCATCAAGATACACTGTAATTAAAGGAGAAGAGCAGATTTCAGATTTTTATTGCACTTTTATATTTACTGTCATTATTATGATTCTATCTTTGACTCTGTTTCTTGATAAATGAATGTGATTAATTCGCTGAATTATTTTATCTTCATTTTCGAACTAATAAAAAAGGGAAGGACGCATATTAACTAGGTTTCCTTCAAAAACTCTCCATCGCAGTAATGTTTATCATACCGGTCAATGACATTCGCAGCCAAGATATTGGCGACTCTAGTTAAAGAATCCTTGCTGATATATTTAATTATAGATTGAGCATATTAATTTTTTCTTGAATTGTATTGGCAATGAATTCTTTTTGCTCTTTGTAACGTTTTTAAGAAAGTAATATTTGATTCACTTCATACTGCTGTTTTATAGATGACGTCCTTCAGATTCCGGAATATAAAAAAGAACAGAGCTATATCGTATTTTTAATACTATCATATTTTTCAGTATAAAAAATGTTAAAGTCTCTACTTTCTATTTTGTACTTTCTATTTTTTAGCCAAATTTGCCATGTTTCATAAATACTATTAAAGCAATTCAATCTACTCAGTCTTCTATGACCAGCCTTAACAATGAGGATAGTTTTTAAAAAAATCATGCAATAAATACAAATCAGAACAATAATAAAGAAATGGCAAGCCACTGAGTCTTCTGAATTTAATACGCGTATCATTGGTGAGTCGTCTGTCAAATGAATTACTTCTAACCCTGCATTAAAAATATACAAAAAGAATAAAAATCTTCGAAAACGGGATTGTGAAATTACTCTTCATTATTATTATTATTATTATTATTATTATTATTATTATTATTATTATTACTATTATTATTATAAAATTTCAGAAATGTTAAAGTAAAAAAAAAAAGTTTCGTTATATTACTTTTTCTATATGAATTACATGCCCCAGCAGAACGAAATCGAAAAAAAATATGTGGGGGGGGGGAAAGGGGGTGTTTTCAAATAAGTACTATAGTACTTATGGAAAAACAAAAACTATTTTCAGTTAAACACCTATGCTATTAAAAAAACAATAATGAGGTGCAGAACTTTACGGAGATCGAGTGAATTTGATTTTAAACCCACATTTATGGCGTTTCATAAATATCCTCTCACACGCCAGCTACGGCAATCGTGCCATAGGTTCGCCGTTCCTGCTCTAGTGCATACAGTTACTAATTAGAAACAAATTAATTTTTTTGTCTTATTATTTATTTACAGTTGTCTTTTAATAGCAATTATTTTGAAAGTCAGACAGAGAGCAATAGTTGTATTTTTCGATTTGCTTGATTTTATTTTATGATGAAGAGATCAAAGTAAATGAATAATAAGTAATTTTGAAGCCCTGAAAAAAAATCTCTTTCCTATATAAACTGTCAAAATTCAAGGTTGTGAATGGCATTTTTCATGAAAAGTGAAATGCTAGCTTGTTTGTGGATTGCTATATCCCTGGCAAGCAACAACATCCCAAAAACTTTTGGCATAATCTTTATATTAATAATTAGAATAACTCTACCTGCGTATTAATTTTTTTTTTGTTTCCAAGGGCATTATTACAGACTATGAAAGTGTACTACTAGGGAAAATTAAATAATGTAGTACTCTATCGGGATATTGTTGCTGTTAGCAAATATATTAAAAATTTTCAAAATCTGCAATATTTGAAATACTATTCCTATCTAAAAAAAAAATCACAGTTGTGTGAAACAAAGCATGTCGTGCAGTAGTTGTTAATACAATATGCACAAAAACATGAAAAAGAAAAAGAAGCGAGGTTTTTTGTTGTTTTTTAGAAAAAAAAGTGACAAAATTTTCAAACAAACAATGTGGATAATTTCACATGTTCCCCATCAGAAAATGAAAAAGCCTACTTCTCTTTCTTCTTTCTATGTCTTTTCCTATGAGGAAATTGAATTACCTATTTTCTTTGCCCTTTCGAAAGAAAAAGGGGATGTTTTAATTTCTGATAGGGGGAAAATGAGATCATTTGTATTGTCTTTCTTGAAACGTTTGCCATTTTTTGCCTAAAAATAGCACGAGATCTTCTTCTTTTCCATGTTTTTGTACATTTATTCACCTATTGCATAACATATTTAGTTTCATTCAACTGTGAAGCTTAATGATCAGTAATGATGTAGAGTTATGCACTACATATATATATATATATATATATATATATATATATGAGATTTTGAGTGATTAACTTATGATTTAAGTAAAATTAATATTCTTAAGAATATTAAAAAGGTTTAATAGACATAAAATATATAGGTAACATTCAAATATAACAGTAGAACTGAATAATATTCAGCATAAACAAGCTTCCCTGAGCTTTGCATTAAAAATCCACCAAACTCGCCATCGCTGAAAAATCTATCGAGCAGCTCGTTCTTTCCACGCATCATCAAACGAGTCTTCTTTGGGATAATATGTTCATTAAATTTATTATATTTTATTGTTAAATATTTCATCCTTTATTCCCATATATATATATATAAATTTTGCTTTCGTTATATCTTTATGCGAATTTGCTTTTGATATAATTCTTTCAGTGTCTCTCATTTGGAGAAATGTTAATAAAATATAATATAATAAGAAATTAAAAAAATAAAATGTATTTTGCAGAATCCACCGTTTATTAACATAAAAAAACATTTTCTGTGCGATGTTCATTCATAATAATTCTATTCTTCAGAAGAAATTTTCGTTACTAAAACATATATAATTGTAGACCAAACAATTTTTGGTCATCAACCCTGAGTTTTTAAGGAAAACAATTTTAATAAATATATATATATATATATTTTTTAATGAAAACTGGTTATATGAAATTGTGCCAATTTTAGCTATTTTTTATTTATTTCTATTTTCATAATTTAAATTTAATTTTAAAAGTTTCTTTAAAGCTTCTTAAAAATGTTGAGAATCAGTATTGCAGAGAAAAAGGCGTTTATTTATTTTAATTGATTATATTCTTATTGATACCAACTTCTCATTACAATTAAAAATAACTTTAAAATTTGAAAAGGAACTGTCCTTACTCTTAAACACACACACACATATTTACCTCATAAAACTGTTGCAATCCAATGAATTTTCCTTCTATTGATACTGATGACAAGTTACATGAAATACTTCCGTGAAATGAGAGAAAAATGATAGAAAATGACATCATATTTGAAAGAAAACTTACTTCACTAATAAAAATATATTTTTTAAACAAATGCATTTATAAAACAGATTTTTTTTAATCTGTACTTGATGATACTAAAAGAAAAACCTCAAGTCAAGTGTGTTTATACGAAAATTGTAGCTTATTTGGAAGTATTGAAATTGGAAATTTGGAAATATATTTTGTAATAACCTATTGCACGTAATGTTCTTTAAATGATAAAAACGGATATAAGAAGTGTGTATGCAAATTTGTAAATTGTAAAAATGGCGAAAGATTTAAATTTCATGCACAAAAAATAGCCTATGATAGTGTTAATGTGAAATATTTTTTGTTGATTTTTTATTCCGTAATATGTAGCATAAAAGCCTCACGTCATAATTTAACCATGTTTTCTTATCTTGAATAAATTTTACTAATTACGTATTCGGATAAGAAAGTAGTATTTTGGTAACATAACATTAACAAATATTTGTTTTAAGAGTGAGACTAAGTAATATTCGATGCATTTTTAATTGCAACCATTTTTTTATTTCAAATTAATCGTTGAAACCCGAAGCACGCGATGGCACTGTTCAGTTTTTATCTCGGGAAAACCCAGCGAAAAACGAGCACTGTGGACCATTGATGCCATGCCGATTAGTATTATTGACATAAAATAAAAGATCCTCTATCGCTCTGCTTGGGTTTTTAGGACATGTTTATTTCAAAACCGTTGTGACTTAAACGGTTAATGAAACAGTCAACAGTTAGTGAGTGGCTTCATTAATAATTTTCTTTTATCGAAATTCTTCGGGTTCCATCTCATATTTAATTAAAATTTATCGTAATTGATGCATAATTTAATGAAAGTATTAGACCCATCTCTTTGAATGATTATGTAACAATTTAAAAAACCCTAATTAAAAAACTCTTAAAATAACAACTTCCTTCAAATACCTTTCAATATATAAAATTCAACCATACAAGAAAAAAAAAACACCATTAAAATTATCAAAATAATTCATTTACCATATTAATGAATTGATATTTGAAATCGAAATTCTATTAATTTTTTTGTTTTCAAACACAGAATTTATGTCCATTACTTAACATCCCGTCTTGAAAAAAGCAATGTTTTCATTGAAAGAGTGTTAAACAATTTTTCTTACATTACTTATCATAAAAACGCTTAAATTTAACACTCCATACATAATAAATTATCGTAGAAATGTCATTTATTATTATAATAATTATAGTAATAAAAATATTATATTGGCATAATGTGTATATTTAAAACAAAAATTATGTTCAAAAAGTACAATTATAGAAATTAATTGCTAAAGATTCTTTCTGCCATCCCGTAAAACTGCTTTGAAATATTACTAAATCCCTGGTCTACTCCATTAATATTACTTTTAGTCTTATATGAAGGATCTACTGACAACAATGAAATAAATCATTTCTGTAAAAAAAAAAAAAAAAAAAAATTCATCAATTTTTCATGCCTTAATGAGATATTAATGAGAGTAATTTTTACTTGATTTATAATAATATGAAATAAGGGAAAAGAGAAAGAGAGAGTGAGAACGCTTCCATTTTGATTCCTAAATTGTCCGAATAAAATGGAAAAAGAAAACAGTAATTTAGCTGTAAATTGTTATATCTTACCTCACATTAGATTAACATTAGAATTTCCAAATTTAAATTTACATAATTTATAAATTATCTGACAATTTTCCATTTTATATTAAAGGGTAAATTTTACCGGGAAAAATATATTTTTTCTATATCATTTTGTACAAATACAAAATCGCAAGTTTGATGCAATATCTATAAAAACACTTTCGTAATTCGTAAGCTATTCGGAAATATAACTTATCATTTTATGTTAGCGATATAATTGTATAAAATGTATCGATAAAATAAAAACTAATATCAAAATTATGTGCTCTTGTTTTACAGTTTAGTAAATGTCAGCAGAAACGCGACCGATTAAGCTTTATTTTTAATACAAATTAATAGAACATTAAAGACAAATAGTCCCCGATTTTTTTTCTTATCAGAATTTGAATGTTGAAATACTCAAGGTATAACTTTTTAATATCGCAATTATTTTTGACAATTCTTCTTAGATCACATCTTTGGTAATAAGTATTATCATACTAACAATATGAAAATTTCATCTGGAAAAAATATAATATTTTACAGAAAAACGAAACTTTTCTGATAAACCTAATGATTTGAGATTTTGGTTGTAATTTAAATCCGATGAATTAAAAACACCTATAAATATTATGTCGGTCGTCCGACATATTTTAGTATAGAGCAAAATGTGTCTTTAAAAGACGTGAAATGATCTGCAGTGTACTTTTTTTGACAGTGTTAACAGCTGTATTTCGAAAGAAAATTAAACATATTAAATGAGAAGGTCTCTGTTTTAAAATTGTATTTATAGTTTTCCGTATCTCTAAGTCTGAACAAGATGTAAATATTCAGGAAATTGTAGATAACCACAATCACAAGTATAATGCCTTCATATATAATTTACTTTATTAAAAATACCAATTATAGGCATTAGGTTTAGATCTCTTTAAAAAAACTCTCGAAAATAATTTTATATATCATATAATACAATTGTCAATATCACAATGAAAGTTTATATAATCCACAATTTTAAAACTGATAACGTTTTCATCCTATCTAGAACATCTTCAGTCAGCGTAAGTTCTTAGTCTAGGACATCTTCAGTCAGCGTAACTTACGCTGACTGAAGATGTCCTAGATAGGATGAAAACGTTATCAGTTTTAAAATTTTGAATTATATAAACTTTTATTGTGATATTGACAATTGTATTATATGATATATAAAATTATTTTCGAGAGTTTTTTTAAAGAGATCTAAACCTAATGCCTATAATTGGTATTTTTAATAAAGATGTAAATATCATCAAAAAGTGAAAGGATGAGATATGACTTTTGTGAAAGGGTTAATATTAATATTTTTCACATTTTGATACAAACGCAGTAAAATTTTAAGTTATTACTTTAGTTTTTACTTATCTAGAACAAATTTGCCGATTCCTGTTTCGTAAATACTCCAAAGATTTTTTTTTTTTTTTTTTTTTTTGCATTGAAGCTTCTATTGGTGCCGCCAGCTTCTGTTGGTGATGCGATATTTAATTACAGTTTTTTAATAATTATCATGGACGATTCTCCAAAAATTAAAAATCAAAACCTCAGTTATATGAGGATTTGCTTTCTAAAACTTTATCGGAATTTTAAGACTTGTGGTGGATTTTACTAGTCATAGTAGAATGAGATACATATAAATACACTTTTGTTTTTTAGCACCGAAAAGCAGCAAGTTTATACCTGAAATATAAATTTAATGGATTTTGTTTTTCATATATATACCAAAAATATTCACATTTTGATTCAAATTTGAAGTTGGACAGTGTATTCAAAATATTTTAATTTTCATAAATACAAGTTGAATCTTGTTATCAAGAAATATTTACTATTCTTTGTATGACATTAAATCTGATATATTTCTTCAGTATCATAATGGATGGCATTTAGTGATATATAATGTGTCAGTATAAACATGTTACGTATTTAAATTTCCCTTGCATCATTCCTTATCAAATTAACATTGGGCTATTTTTCATTAAGTCAGAGTAGATGGTAGCCTTTCGATTAAATTTTAGTGCCAAAGTAAATATTTGTTCAGATAGATGAGGTGCATTACTATTCTTCTGCGATACATTTCCTGTAATTCGTTGTAGAAACATTAAATACAAAACGTTAGAAAGATTCATGGATTGAACAGTGGTAAGATTAATTAAACTGAAATGCATCATATATAAGACTTTCGATTAATCGTTGCTATTAGAATAATTTTGTAATGAATATTCTTAAAAAGTTTAAAAATGTCTTTTTGTATTTCATATATAATGAAATTGTTTATTTAAATAGTCTTTGATTACAGTTATGCTTTATTGTTATATAAATTTACTAGGACACTAAAAGCAGAGTACAAAATGAAAAATCGGACTAGAAAGCATAGATTATAAAAGACTTTCCAATGTTTACTAAATATTGTAAAAAATAAAAAACTTAACTGTAATGTAATAAATAAATAATATATCAATGCGAGCAATTTAGGAAATGCATAACGTATTGGAAATTCATATTTCAGCAATCACTGTTCACAGCCATAAAGTAACTGGAATTTTATTATTGGCCATGTATATAATTCATAGTTTCTAAGATAAGTCATTCATGGAATTGCATGCAAAAATTTAGTTAGGTAAAAAAAAAAAAAAAAAAAAAAAAAAAAAAAAAAAAAAACTTTAAATTTACGTTTGGAAATTTCCTTCAGTTGGAAATGTACATTAATTCCCTTGTGCACTGCGCGAGATAAATAATCTACAGATGTTTATGCATGCTACGCATTGAGCTAAAATTGAATTCAGGAAAAAAAATCTCATATTGAAATTAAAACATATACAGTAGTATCCCGAATTATGCCACTCCAAAACTAAGTCGCCTGGCCTACAATAATAAATTTCTTACATAACATGCATCTCGAAATTGTTTCACGCTACTATTTGGGTTTGATTTGGTTTGAATGGACAGTGCTTTGAGGTCTATAGCTACAACGGCTGTCGCCTCGATTGATCCAGAATACACAGAAACAAATACAGAAAAAAAATACACTTTTATTTTTATAGAAAATCCATTACACACATTTATTACACATCAAAGGGACAACACAGACACTCATGCCGCTAGCCGGACTCAAACCGGGAACCAGCGGTGTGGGAGCAGCTGCCGCTACCAACCACGTCACTGGGTCGACTACTATTTGGGGAAAACTCAGGAAAAAATCCTTCGTTAGTCACGTGATAGTAACAAATAAAGAAACAAAGGCACTAAAAAATACTGTGCTGTGCTTATTAAAGAGAGTATGGTAAATTTGTTGGTTCAAGCTTTACTGCAAGATATCTTCACATCCTCAAATACTTAAACGGAGCAATTAGAAGGACAATGCATTTTACTTAAGACGCACCACTAGTCATAGAAAAAGTCACGGATAAAAATGTGAAGTCTATGAGGACGTTCTTTTCAAATATCTCGTTCAAATTTTAATAATTTGTAATGATTTATTTTGCACAGGATAGCTGAGGACTATCCTCAACCGGCCTAGTTTTTATTTTTTCAGTTTTGGTTTCATATATTTTTTAAAAAAATACTTTAACTTTCAAAATCGGTTTAAACCAGTTCTGTAATTTAAACTATCATAATGTACAAAATATATAAACAAAATTGAAAAAGTAAAAACTAAGCCGGTGGTAGATCGTACTCAGCTATCCTATGAAAAAAAAAAAAAAAACATGTAAAAATATTAAAATTTGCGCGGGATATTTGAGAAGAACGCTCCCATAGACTTTATCATCCGGGTCTTTTTTTACTAGTGTTGCGCCTTAAACAACTTACTGATGTATAAATTCTTGTATTGCAAATTAACTTCTTTCACTTCTGTTATATGTAATTAACGTAATCCCTAAATGCAATGAAATTTATAAACTTTGTATGTTAGAGGTATTTTATTGATTAATCATTTTTGCTAATCTAATTTACCTCAACATACATAATTTTTGACTATTCATTCACGACTATGTCATTTTTGCTAGTCCTGGAATGAATTTCTGATGTAAATCAAAACATCACTGTGTAAAAAAAAGTATATATACATATATATATATATATATATATATATATATATGGTATTATATACATTAGGGTGGGCCGAAAAAAACTTTTTTTCGATTTTCAATTATGGCGGGTGCGGAAAAGTGGCCACTTGTGGCACTCAGTTCATACAAGAAATTTGAGATTTTTTGGACAATTCCTTACCTTGCCGCAAACGGCTTGAAGTTTTACAAAAATGCTCATTTTTGAACTTTTTTCGAAAAAAATTAAAAAATGTTAAATTAATTTTTTTTTTATTGTATTTACTTGAAAAGGCATATTTAATATACCAAATGATTAAATAAGATCTGATCATGCATTATTTAATATCTATGTGTATTATAACTTAGGCTATTTTTATAGCTTTTTCACGTATAGCAGGCAAAAGTTGTATTTGTTTGAATCGATCGTTAGTTTCTATATTTTTTATGTCCCTTGGTCTTCTTTATATTTTTTCTATGTGTCAAACGTCATATATTTGAGAAACAGACAGCAGTCTACTTCAAAAACAAATCTGGAAGGTGAGAAAGTGGTGAAGCAGGACTCTAAGCGAGCGCAATGACTCGTCGTAATACTCATGGAATAAAGGACGAAATAGTTGAGAGCCAAAATGCGATAAAGGATTCTTATTATTTATCCTTGCTCAGTTACCTGCGACATTTGTTCAGTGTTAACGTGAAACCCTTTTATTGTGATATACAGTGCTTTTTGGGTCGTTTAATGTGCAATTTTAGTGTTTTGTGCGTTTTATTACAACGAGCTTAGAAATGGCTAGTATAAAGGGCCATGACAATGCAAAGACACTCGATAGCGTGAAAAGTAACTTTTTGGGGGCATCATGCATATTGAAAGAATTGCAATTGCTAACTTATGCTGATAATCATGCACCACTACTACTGGTTGCTTCGCCATGTAGAAGTTCTGACAGCAGAGGATACGAATCTCGTCATCGATAAAAACAAAGTCAGAAGAGAGAAATAGAAACTCGGAAAGAAGATACAGGCAGAAGAAGTTATTGAAAGAAGGAAAATTAAAAGCATATTTTTTTATGGTAGATAAAAGTATATTAAGAGAAAGAAAAATAACAAGCGGCACCGTCGAGAAAAAGGCGAGGAACATATCACCATGTTGTTTGAACCTGGTTAGGAATACTTGTGTCACTTGATACCTCGTTCCGTTACCTTGATACCTCGTCAGTTCAGAAAAGTCTAACTTGTGGTGACTTGGAAGAGTGTATTATGATTTTGCTATTTCTTTTCCGTGACCGGAACGAAGTATCAAGTGACCCGAGTATTCCTAACCAGGTTCAAACAACACGGTGATGTGTTCCTCGCCTTTCCTTCGACGGTGCCGCTTGTTCTTTTTTCCCCTCTGAATATACTTTTATCCTTTCTACCATTAAAAAGTATGCTTTTAATTTTCCTTCTTTCAGTAACTTCTTCTGCCTGTATCTTATTTCCAAGTTTTTTTTTCTCTCTTCTGACTTTGTTTTTATCGATGACGAGACGCGTATTCTCTGCTGTCACAACTTCAACATGGTGAAGCAACCAGTAGTAATGGCGCATGATTATCAGCATACGTTGGCAATTGCAATTCTTTCAATATGCATGATGCCCCCAAAAAGTTACTTTTCACGCTATCGCGTGTCTTTGCATTGTCATGGCCCTTTATACTAGCCATTTCTAAGCTCGTCGTAATTAAACGCACAAAACACTATAATGGCAAATTAAACGACCCAAAAAGCACTGTATATCACTACAAAAGGGTTTCACGTTAACACTGAACAAATGTCGCAGGTAACTGAGCAAGGATAAATAATAAGAATCCTTTATCGCATTTTGGCTCTCAACTATTTCTTCCTTCACTCCCTGAGTATTACGACGAGTCATTGCGCTCGCTTAGAGTCCTGCTTCACCACTTTCTCACCTTCTAGATTTGTTTTTGAAGTATACTACTGTCTGTTCCCCAAATATATGACGTTTGACACATAGAAAAAATATAAAAAAGACCAAGGGACATAAATAATATAGAAACTAACGATCGATTCAAACAAATGCAACTTTTGCCTACTATACGGGAAAAAGCTATAAAAATAGCCTAAGTTATAATACACATAGATATTAAATAATGCATGATCAGATCTTATTTAAACATTTGATACATTAAATATGCCTTTTCAAGTAAATGCAACCAAAATAAATTTAATTTAACATTTTTTAATTTTTTTCGAAAAAGTTCAAAAATGAGCATTTTTTCAAAATTTCAAGCCGTTTGCGGCAGGGTAAAGAAATGTCCAAAAAATCTCAAATTTTTTGTATGAACTGAGTGCCACCAGTGGCCACTTTTCCGCACCCGCCATAATCGAAAATCGAAAAAAAGTTTTTTTCGGCCCACCCTAATATACATATCTATATAATAAAGGCCAAACGTATCTGTGCGTAACGCATACGTCATGTTTTGAATGGCAACACTTTCCGATGAAATTTCGGTTTTGCAATTTTCGCTATTGTAAATTTTTCAACTTCTAGACATTGCACGTTTTCAATCTTTATACCATTGTTTAGAGAAAAAAATGCACTATTAAATGCCGTTTGTTAGAAAATTGTATCTCAATTTGTTTTTGAGATATTAATTTTTTTGTAGTTTTTGGTTCAATTTCTCTAATGGTGGCAACTTGAGTATCGCATTTATGTGGGAAAAAGAGAAAACGTAGCGAAAGAGTAAAAAAGAAAAAAAATAGAGATGCAGTTTAGCGGCTGGAGGTGACGCAAAAATGTAACTCTAAAATTCGCTGCATTGCATCAAACACAACGGCGTGCTTTCACAAAAAAGAAAAACTTTTAACGATGCAATTTTAATTCATAATACAATGAAATGCTATTTTATAATGCTAAAATATATTCAGATCTTTTTCATTTAGAGAAAAAAAGGTGTTAAAAAATTCGGTCTCTGTTCCATGTGATTGTTTTGTTTGCGCCGAATGAGAGACTTATATTGGGAAGAATAACGCCCATCAAACCGTTTTAATCGCATACTGCACATCCATCTATCTCTTTTCTCCATGGAAAATAACAGATCACTGTATATTTTAGTTGTCATTTTTTCATAGCAACTGAAAAAAATAGTAATTAAAAACCTGTTATGTCAATATATCGTCGGCTATAAAACCCGGTGAATGTTGTTGGTTTTATTTCGTTTTTATCTATGAATTTAGTGACTTTTAGTTCGTTGTAAACTTACTTTACAAACGATACATCAATTAACCTTTACAAAAATGTATTTTAAAGAACATCTGGGTGTCATATTTTCTTAGTTGTTTTTAAAAACTGAGAATGCAATTTTATTCTTTGGCGAAAACTTTGGCTAATAACTGCCATCTTGCGTCTAATACGCAGGGCCGTAGTGAACAATAGTGAGGGCTCAAGAGAATGTAGGGGGGGTCATAGTTTTTTTTTTCTCTCTCTCTGACGCAGAAAGATAAATTAGTGCATATTCATATTGTAGGTACTCTGTTTCTTATTAAACTATTAAAATAACTTCATTTTATTCTTAGAAAAGTATATGATGATAAAGTTTTGAGAGTATAACTGGTGCAAAATAGCCCATCATGATAGCTTCATATGTACAAATAGAATGAGGGTGTGTGAAACACTTATTTTATATACAAATTAGTAACTCTGCAAAACTGTGAAAAGGTTTCAAAACTAAATAAGATTTTTAAACAATATTTCATTTGAATTTTCGGAATAGAAATTCATTGAGTGACCTTTGAATCTTTTCCGGGGGGGGGGGGCTCAAAATATTTTAGGGGGGGTTAGTCGCCCATAGCGCCCTCTTAGCTACGGCCTCGCTAATACGGAAGTACCGATAATTCTTAAAGCTGTATATGATTACATAAATAATATGTTTCATATAAAATTGCTATTTGGAATTAGTTGGCAGTTTAAAAAGCCTATTACGCAGAAAAAATTTATTAGACTTTCCAATTTTAAATTTTAAAAAAGTTTTCATCTTTATTTTGTGACCCGGGAACCCCGGGTTCGGTGTACTAGTATATACAAAGTATAAAATGCATCTGTAGACGAAAATTTTTTAACTATGCATAGCCCTGTAAAGTAATTTCTTTGTGCTTTTATTTTTCATTACATTTTCATACAAGTATACCTCTACTTGCATCATTTTCAATTTAACTCGCTAGTTTTGGCTTGTCCAGTTATTATTGCGGAAAGAAAATATTATGCACAATGTAAAATATATATAGACGGAAATTAATATACTTCGCATAGCCTTGTAAATGAACACCTTTACATTTTCATCTCTTTACCATTACCAATAGCGCGTTTAATTTTGCTCTTGTGTTGGAATTGACTGTGAAAAACGAACTATCTCAGCCACTGTAAGTGGTATAGACGCAAGTAGGTGTACACTGGAAAAAAAAGGTCGATCTACTAAAAAAACTTTAGTGATCCTTGTAATTACTAAAAAAATTTTAGTAATCTTTGTCGGTTACAAGAAAATCTGTAAGAATTACTAGAAAAAAGCTAGCAACGAATAGAGTTAATAGTTTTATATTTTTAATAGCTATTACTAAAACTTACTTGGTGTGGCCTTGATAGCATAGTGGTTATAATAATGGACTCCAGGCTAAAAGGTCCCGGGTTCGATACTGGCCACTGTCAAATACGCCCCGAGTGTATGTAGTGCAAGTACTCATTAATAAAGGGATTATGAAAATCCTGTCGAAGCAGGTAGGAATGTTTGGTGCTGCCATCTATTGTGGTTTTGCCGAAAATCTTCCACTTTAGAAGTCTGGATGCAGCTCGAAGGAAGCTCCTGCCTTTCGGGCGCACGTAATGGTTATAAAAATAATTTTGGAGCTATTACTAAAAGTTGCTTGATGGCTCATACTAAAACTTTTTAAGTTAGTTATACAAAAAATTCTTTTCTTCAGTTTACAAAAGAAATGCTTGTTTCACCTGCAAAAAAAAGTTTGTAATGGTTACTAAAAAATTCTGTGGAATACAAATTTACTAAAAAATTTTTAGTAACCTCTTGTTTTTTTTACAGTGTAGGATATACGCTTGTTAAACACCATCGATTTTCATGGTAATTATGGCAATAACTAAACTTGAAAATAAATATTACTAAATGCCAAAATTTTCTATATAATATGAAATCTTTAATCTCAGTTGCATTTCACTATGTATACTTTGTTAGAACTATACTAGCCCTTTCAGCGTCCTTTCTAGCGGAATTTTACATGCAAGTTTAACAATTGATAAAATAATAGCTATGGAAAGTATTGATACGGAGATTCGTATTTTATAATCTTAGATATTTATTTATCATATACAATTCATAAAATGAAGATTAATATCTACTTTGAGTTTAAAAAGCTTTGATTCCAAAAACTATGTGACGGAAAAACCCGATTACGCCGCTTAAAGAGCTAGATGAAGACCAACTAGAAGATGCATAACACAATTAAATATATCCATTAAACAATTCACGATTACATATAGTAATGCTTGCGAATTCTTTTCAATAGCTCTGTATATCATTTTTAATGTAGAATATGCTACACCACGGTATGCAAAAATTAAGTTAAAGCTAACCCTTTAGTGACCTAACCTTGTTATTACGCCAAGAATCCTTTAAATTCAAGGTCTGTTTTTTAATTTAAAATTTTAAATTCAATGCGAAAAACTTAAAAGTTGAAACATATTTTTCTTTTTTGTGTTAAAACTTAAAGCAAAGATTCCAGAACACTTTTTATTTTGTCTATATCTTAAAAATAAGCTGGGTTAGAGCACTTTGAATTTCTAGTGTGGCTGACATTTTAAAACAATCTGATATTTGACACGTGATAACACGCGTATTTTTGAACCAATATGGATTTAACTTGTTGTGTACATAATACATACTGAGGTCTAGACCAAGTTCGTTAGTCAGTTCCATCTGCCTTCTTGTTCCTAATGGCAGCCATTTAATTTTTTAAATAAAATTTAAAATTTAGAACAAATATTTGAGAAATTGAGAAACGATTTTTCTTTTATGCATTTGACATTGATACATAGATTCCAGAGCATTTATAGTTTCGTCTGTATGTTAAAAAATGGCTGAGTTATAGCACTTTCAATTTCTAGCGTTGCTCACATTTTGAAATGATTTGATTTTCGTCATGTGATAACACCTGTATTTATAAACTGATCTGGATGTAACTTGGTATGTACACAGTGCATACCTATGCCTAGACCAAGTTCGTTGGCCAATACCATCTGCCATCTTGTTTCAAAATGCCGGAATGTTGTTTTATTATTTTAAATTTTAAAACTAGGCAATATCAAGAAAAATGGCTGTGTTATAGATTTTTCAATTTCCAGTGTGGTTGACATTTTGAAAAGTTCTGAAATTCGTCACACGATAATACGCATATTTATAAACTGATTTGTACATAACTCCGTGTGTACATAGTTCATATCAATGTCTTGACCGAGCTCATTGGTCAACTTCATTTGCCACCTTGTTTCAAAATGGCGGCCATTTAAGTTTGTTAAAAATCTATAATGATGTACAAACAAAAAACTAGAAATTGGAAAACGGTTCTTTCGGAAGTGTTTGATCTTAATACGTGAATTCAGGAGTATTTTTTGTTTTTTCTTTACATTTAAAAAGTCTGAAATATAGCAGTTTAAATTTCTAATGTGCGTGATATTTTTAAAAAATGAATTTGCCCACGACAGCACTCGTAAATATTAATCGATTTCGTTGTGAGTATGCATGTGCACATGAATTAATATTTTGACCAAGTTATGCTATTATGTTATTTTAAAATAGTATACACTTCATGATATCGTGGAATTTGGCGACCCTATAAATCGCTTAAAATAAAACCAGCTTAAATAAATGATTCCTATTAATATCTAGTACTGACAAAAACTAGCATTCAATCTTATATAATTGGGTTCCACTAATTCAAGCTTTATATATTTGAATAATCTAACTTAACTTAAAATAAATAAATAAGGTGTATGAATGCTAACTCTTCCTCCCGGTACTGCCGGAAAGACTTTTTGCTTCGAATCTTAATATGTATAACTAAAATTGAATATCAATTTTACTAGCACCATTATTTATCGAAAATCATTCATTTATTTTATTTTTTTAAATTACACATATTTCAAACGCATTTTTATAAGTTGTTAAAAAAATAGTTTAAAAAAATTTATTATTTTTTATCTATTTTACATCAAATTTTTGGGAAAACAGAATATTTCAGTTGTTATTATAACTGAAATAATATAAAAAACTACATAAAATTTAAAAACTCAAAAATTTACTGCGATGCACTTAAAAAAAAATTGTCATTAAAAGTCCTTTTTTTTCGTATACGAGGGTATATATACGGAAAATGTGAGAAAATAAGGGCCGTGTTGAGAGAAAAAAAAATGTATAATGGCGGTTAATAACAAATAAGATAATATATTAATTAATTGTGAGACAAAACACTTAAAAGTTAGAAAAAAAGTATGGTTTCAACATGTTTTTATTTAGTTTAATGGGCATTAAATTTATTTCTTCGAAAAAAAAAAAAAAAAAAAAAAAAAAAAAAAATCGCGACAATATACTTAATTGCTTATATGTATGATGATACTTAATACAATATGAAAAGTAGGTTCGATAGAAATTCCTGGTTTATTTGAATGCTCCAGATAACGTAGAGATAATAAAAGATAGAGGAAGAAAAAAAAATAGAATGTCGGATTCCTGAACTAACATCGTTACCAAAGTTAAGTGCATTGTTTCCTAAAAGTATCATAGTTTGTGGTAAAATGCTTAACTGAAAGGGTCTTTTTTGGAATAAAAAACGTATATGTATAAATACGTATATGTATAATCATATATACATAAGTAGTTTAATGTATGTCAGTATATTTCCTAAGAAATAAAAAACGGTTTTAGCGTATACATACATTGTACTTTTGCAGGAACAGTTTTGTTACTTTATTCTAAACTAAATAAATGTAACAATAAGAAAAATGTACATATTCCAATTTTTAGAAACTTTTAATTTAAAAATAAAATAAAATTTTAAATATCTTTTAAAGTTAGTTAATGGATACGTATACAAAAATTTTATTAAAAGAGAGATTCCATAGAGAGAATTTTATGTATTTTTTTCCTATTTGAATAAAATTTTTTTAATTGAGCATAAAATTTCAATCAAAGCGTATTCGCACCTTAAATTACAAGCCGAATTGATATATTATTTACTGCTGTGATAAAATTATCAAAATTTCAAAAAACATTTGTAGAATTGTGTAAAAAGTACTGACCGTATGATTTTTTTTTAATTTACTCGTGGCTATTTACTCGTGGTACTTACTCTCGTGGCTAATTATAGAATTAATGGGATTTTTCGTGTGTTACTGAAAGTATCCGAAAACAAACGAAATTTAAAAATAAAATAAAATTTTAAATGTCTTTTAAAGTTAGTTAATGGATACGTTCACAAAAATTTTATTAAAAGAGAGATTCCATAGAGAGAATTTTATGTATTTTTTTCCTATTTGAATAAATTTTTTTTAATTGAGCATAAAATTTCAATCAAAGCGTATTCGCACCTTAAATTACAAGCCGAATTGATATATTATTTACTGCTGTGATAAAATTATCAAAATTTCAAAAAACATTTGTAGAATTGTGTAAGAAGTACTGACCGTATGATTTTTTTTTAATTTACTCGTGGCTATTTACTCGTGGTATTTACTCTCGTGGCTAATTATAGAATTAATGGGATTTTTCGTGTGTTACTGAAAGTATCCGAAAACAAACGAAATTTAAAGAACATATATGTTTTAGCATTATTCAAGTAATTGTTCTAGTATTGTTCATACATCTAGCATTGTTCAAGTAAAATCGGAATTCTAACAAATCCATTGCCAATGTCAGATTTTCTGTGGCATGTCTTCGCATGTCACCTGGAAACATCATAGAAAATTTTAAACATGGAAGAATTATTAAAAATTTTGAAGAATGGTGGGAAAAGGAGAGTGTTGCCAAATAAATCGATGTCACCCGCATTGTCATATCTCGGATTTGAAAAGTATTTTTAAGAACCATTGTGTGCAACAATCGTCACAAGAGTTATTTTGTCAGGTTTCTGACTTATTTTCATATATAACTTTTTTTTTATTCTTCAAATTCGGGTCTAAAAAATTTATGCGTACCGATCTAATAATACCTTTCAATGTTAAAGCAAATTCAAATTCATGCGAGAAGTATGGTAAGATTATAAAGCAAAGTATGACAATGTTACCCCGGGTACGGGTTATTTTGTCATCGAATTTTCCAATTTTTTTCTTTGGGTGAAAACATTGATTATATCACCATCTGGATAGATGTTAGTCAATATAGGGATATTAATACTCTTTCAGTTAATTTTTTTTTAAAATAACATCTTAGCATGGTGCTAGGTTAAAAAAAATCCTAGTCATCCATGACTTCCAAGGTCTTGGAAATCAACAGTTCTTCATAAGTAAGGATTGTCGGAAAACCAACAGACTTCGCGTGTTTTCCAAAGTACTTATTGAAAGAGTATTTTGTGGCATTTGGAATTTTGTAACAGCTAGTTTTTTACTTATGCTAATATTAACTGTAATGCATTTCTCACATTCTTTTTATTATAATTGCAACAACTTCAGCCCCCTGGTGTGTTTTCGTAGGTCATTATTTTTCTTTTAAAACCGCAGACCTGTACACTGTTAAAACTAATGGTGACACATTGCACATTTAGGTGTGAAAGGCTTGTCTCACTGGTGACACCCCTAGGAGAGCTAGAACGGCACCTTTAATTAGGGTTAAAAGATGGCACCTTTAATCCAGAGTGCCCAATAATAAAAAAATAAAAAATATATAAACTGATATTTGGCTCTCGAAAGATTCGAACCCACAAAGTCTGATTGCAAGCTCAGCACTCTAACCGCTCGGCCATTGAGCTCACCTTCTAAATTTCCCTGAAATGTTCAAATGTTCTGAAATTCAAAGGTTCCTTTATATAAAAAAGCTCACCAAAAATTAGCCATCCGAAGTTCTAAACGAAATTGGAATAGCGCATAGCGGTGATAATCATCGTAGGGAGAAATTGCTGCAGTTGAAGGGGAAGGACACAAGTCACAGAACATGCGTAAATGACTAAGGAGTGAAAATCTTCCAACGGTATGCGTTACGCAGCACATTACGTCAATCACCCAGTGAGAAATAAACGGCACCCCAAGCACATCAAGCCCACGGGTGTCAAATGGTAACTCCTTTTCACCCCTGAGCGCCAGATGCAACTGGTTTGTCACCTTTATTTTTAACAGTGTAAGAATTACGATAACTAATAACATACGTAAAACACACCAGTAAATGGATATCAAAAAACAATAAATCAGCCCGTCTACACAGTGACAAAGTTAACCAGGGTGCCAATGTAAACCCAGTTTAGGGCATATTATCCGCTCAGAGAAGCGGTTCTGGAGAGCCACATCTAGAAATGTAGTAAATTATTTAGTTTCTGCATCTACAAACAGATATGCTTAAAAATACATGTTTGAATGAAAAGGAACAAAGCGTACAAAACCTAATACTTGCGTTCTTATAACATAGAGTCCACCATAACAGAAGTTTTCGATGATGATTAACGTATTTTGTTAGAAAATTACAAGTAAAGTGTTTCCAATTCACTAATAAAGTCATGCGCAATGTTGCAGACTTTTATTTAAAAAAAGAGCAAATATTTGAAAATGCATAACAGCTGACTTAAATACTTTTCGATGAATCAAACGTAGTAGACAAACGTCGTGTTTCACTTACAGACACAAACAAAGATAACGATTATATAAGTAACTAATAATATACATATTGATTCAAAAATACATCACAACTGTGTGTAAACAATAACTTTATTCGTTTATTTGTAAGCGTAAAAATTTCGAAGATTGTTCAAAAAATTTTTCGTCCATGCCAATGCAGAGCAATATTCTCTCATGACCAAAGTTAAGGTCACAAACATAAATTCTGTGAAAACTAAAGAAAAACTCACTGTGTTGCCACCATGTTTGGTTAAAGGTGTATTAAATTAGACAAAATAATACAGCATCATAATAATATAAAAAAGATTTTATTTATGACTTTTGAATCAAAGTATACCAAAAAGCGTTAATTCTTGAATCAGAGATTTAGCATTTATCTTGGAGAAAGTCTGTCAAATATCATGTAAAAAATGATTGGGGTTCAAAGAACTCGAGAACCAAATAATACAACGAATAATCTCTTCTTGAAGAAAAGCATCTAGAATGTGAGGTTCGTCTGTTTATGTATCATTGCTCATAAATATAAAGTCTAGGTCTACAGCACTCCGGACAGCCTCACATGAGCTTAAAAATACTCCTACATTTAGCGATGTGCATTGACATTAGAAATGTGCAGTCTGTATGGTGTATGGCTGCGCAACGTTATCTCACTCTAGACAAGGATTCCTTTGTCATCCAATCTGCCTATTTCTTTTAAGTAGAAGGAATAATACTGATCTTCATCTTCTCTGAACACTCTGCTTGATGAAACTCTACTCATCATCCGCTCTCATTCTTGTTGTGTACAAGATTGGTGTCTTCATCTCCATAACAACCGGTGTCTTCCATAACAACCGGTCGATTGGTGTCTTCATCTCCATAACTCCTGTTTGGAGCAGTGAAAAGAACACACACGACCAAATGTCGGGCATTAGGGATGAATTCGTTTTAATTTACTATTAACACCTTATTAACTTTGTATAAATGTATGGTACTACTAGATTATCCCGTCTACCAAGAAATTATCGCCAATCTATAAGATTAAATGCCATTAATGTCACATTCAATGACATTAAAGATATGTTTAATTCACATGTTTAAAATGTCATTAAGTGATTTTTATTTCCACTTTTTATTTGAATTTTTATTAATAGTCTACTAATTATTTGTTTTTTTTTTTGTTATTTAAAATAAAAAAGGTGTCAATATAATTTGGCTATTAGTTTGGCGATTTGTATTATTTGGCGAAATTGGTCGACGGGATAACAGAGTAGAACCAAATGTATATCTGCGATTTCTTTTGATAAAATGCTTCAAATTTGTTCACCATGTCATTAATGTATTTTCAACATGCAACTTATTATGGCAGCCTTTGTATGGCATCTGTATACAAATTTCTAATTTATATTTCTTCAAATTGAATACATTTTATAAAAATCTGCAGTATTTCTTTTTACATAATTACATAATTTATAATAAAAGACTATGATTAATGTTTAAGGAATAAAAGCCGGTGTCTACGTTTTTGGGATACACTGTATATAAAAAATGATATGATTTTATGAAATGCGTTGAATAAAGAATTTTAATAAACGATTTTGTGAAACGATTTTATATAACGAATTTTTGTATTACTTTATGATACGATTATATGAAACTACATCATGAAATTACGCATTATGTAATTTTAAGTAAAGACCGTTGTTTATAAAACGCTAGAAGTAATGTAATTGTAGTAAGTTTTTACAATCAACGCATTGAAAGTTAGTATATTGTTTTAAAGATAATTTATATACTACTTTTAAATTATTTTACAGGGTTGCACCCAATAGAACTCATATATGACAAATATAGGTTTGTAGAACTATGACGGTATTGCAATTTTAGTAAGCAGCTATAGTCGCTAATAACATAATTTTTTATGAATATACGAATGAACGAGTATATTTTAAGATCAAGATTTGTAAACAGCTGAGAGTAACTTATTACAGTAAGTTTTCACTGTTAATGTACATCATGTTACTTTTTGTGAAGTATGTATATAGATTTTATCGTTATTCTACAGAACTGCACAGATATACAGATATCTGCAATAGAGTGGATCGAAAAATCGAAATTCGGATAATCGACTCGGCGCGGGGTGCAAAAGTTGCCTTTAATGCAAACTAATTTACATATTTTTTTTATTGAAATCCATTCATATCTCCCGTTCCCCAAACGCCTCAAAGATAGTTAAAAATTGAAATTTTTATAAATTTTATATTTTTTTTTCGCTTCTTAATATTTTTAAAATTATTTTTGGCGCAGGTTGCGAAAGTTGCCTTATATATATATTAGTTCAATCTTTTTTTTCATTTAAATCCATCCATATCTTCCGGTGCCCCCAAGCGCCCTCAAAATAGTAAAAAAATTGAAATTTTATAGAAATTTATAATTTTTGTTTTTTTTTAAATTTATTTTGAATTATTTTATCAGCGGGATAAAAAAGATGCATTTTATAGTATATTAGCATGCATCCAAATAATTTTCGACTTTGATAAATTTCTTCCAATGCCCCAAAACTTTTAATTATTTGCCGAAAATCGAGTTTCATGCAAATTTTGAGCTAAAAAATACAAGTAAAATTAACAGTTAAAGAATAATTTATCTATCGTAAAACGTAAATCGAGAGGATGAGAAATCGTTATTCGTGTTTTATTAAATGTATAATATAAACTTTTTATACTTCATTATTTGGAAGACAACATAGATAGAAGAGTTCTCAGCAATGACCAGCAATATTTATATGATATTTGCATAGCAATATCATGTGGTGAATGTGGTTCTGATCTGGCATTAATGAAACGTAGTCCAGTTTATCACTCAAGATGGCTAACAATTGCGTGTAGAATTTTAAGGTTGTAAGAGGCTACAGAAAATCCTTCTGATAATCTCATTATTCTTACAACATATATTATGAAGGTGTGTATTGGTTTCATATCAAAACAAAGCCATCCATAACTGAAGGAACGAGTCATATTTGGAAACTTATCACATATTCTAGATATTTGGAACCCAATTTAAGAAAGATCGTAGATGTTGTTATTCAACGAAATAGTTTTTTTTTTCCACCCTGAAAATTTGTTATTGCCAATGCTCACAGATAACACAGAGCATATCAGATCTTTAGCAATGCGAAAGCTAATTTATGCTAGAAATAAAAAGAGAAAATCACCAGAAGTGAGATCTTTCAAAGTATCCCAAATGAACTTCAAAGTGAAAGATTAATTTGAACTTATCGACTGGCAACGAGTTGGACGTTTTGAACCACCTCTTTTGATGAATGTGCCTTGCGAAGAAGTTGAGAATAAAAGTTGTAAAAACGAATGAATGATCATAATATCCATGCCATACCCAAGCGGTTGAAAGATGCGTTCGATTAGTGTCTGAGGCATCAGAAACTGTGTCTGGACAAAAAAAGAGACATGGTTTTATGGAATAAAATCAAGAAGCCATATAAAACACTTTGATACCAAAAAAGATTACAAACTTTAAAAGTATGTAAATTTCCAGGTTGAAGGATGTAAAACTTTTCTCTACCTAAGTTCGATTTTTGTCATTTTTATGATTTGATGCTTTGACTTTTAAATTTATATGTCGCTTATTATTGTAAAATTAATGTTACTTATAACCTTATACGTTATTAATTAAACTGTTTTCAAAATTCGTAAGTATTTTTCGTAAATTATAATTCTTAATACATTTTTGTAAAAATTTTAGTTTTTAATTATAATTGTTGCATCAAAGATGTGAATGGATTTTGATTAAAATAATATATCGGAACTGCAGAGTTATGTAGTATTGTAATAACAACTTTCCATACCAGTACCAAATGAATTTCAAAAAGTAAAATAAAATAAAATAAAACAAAAATAAAATAAAACAAAAAAAAAATTTTCAAGAAAATTTCAATTTTAAACTATTTTTGGGGCGTTTGGGGCACCGGAAGATATGAAAGAATTTTATTTTTAAAAAATATCTAAGCTAAGATAGATAAAAGATAGCTTTTGCACCCCGCGCCAAAAGCGATCAAGAAAAAAAAATAAAACAAAAAAATATAAAAGAAATCATAAAAAACTCAATTTTTAATTATTTATGGGGCGCTTAGGGCACCGGAAGATATGAATGGATTTTAATAAAAAAAACCCTGTAAACTAGTATACATAAAAGGCAACTTGTGCACACCGCGCCGATAGTGATTTCTAAAAAAAAAAATTTTCCTATACTTTTCGATCCACCCTAATCTGCAATGTATTTATGAAAAAATGTATAAGATGTAAAGTTTGAAAAATGCGGATTGTAGTAATTTTAGTGTGTTTTTACTGTTAACTACATAAAATTTTTTGTTGTAGAAAGTGTACATAACATTTATAATTACTGTACAAGCCTGCATAAAACAAACTGATGATTTTGCATACGTACACTGCGAACGTTCAAACACAAAAATAAACACATTTCGCAACACTTTTTGTCAGCAAATACACAAAATATTAAGGTGTTAAGAGATTTTTTGTTGCGATTGTGTTATTAGTATGTTTCGAAAGTATTGATCTCTAGAAATGTGTTCTTAATGTGTGGGAATATATTGCTATCTGGAAATGTGTTCTGAAAATAGTGTTGTTAATTGTGTTGAAATAGTGTTGTAAAAAGTGTTGATGGAAATAGTTTCTTAAAATAACATTGTGCTGCACGAATCTTTGTCCCCAAATCAACAACAGATTGTAAATTTTTTACTTCTCCTATGTTTACAAGAGGAAAGTATTAGAATCGTGAAAATTTTCGAAATCCAGCTTTCGACGGGTATAGACGTTTTAGTGGTCAAAGAATCCGAAAAACATGTTTTTACAAAATGTCGGTGTCTGAGTCTGTGAGCCTGTCAGTCTGTGTGTATGTGAGAAAAAATTTGTGGGCGCTCTATCTCAAGAACTTTATGAACAGAACTCTAAAAACTTTGGATTCTGTTAGATCTTAATATAAAGTAGATGTGATTCGTTTTTGGTGCATTTCGCTCAACAGGTGGCGTTGCTATTCTGCATTATTCGCAATTTCCACAACAGCCATATCTCAAGATTTTATACATGAATTCTCACAAAACTTTAGATTTAGTTAGTACTTGATATCACATAGCTCTGATTAAGTTTTGGTGCAAATCTTCAGTAGGTGCGTTGCCAAGGTGCATTATTCATGAATATTTCAATAGGTCTATCTCGATAACAAATGCACGGAACTTTAGATTCTGGGAGACCTTAAAATAAACTAGATTTGATTAGTTTTTAGCGTATATTTCTCAATATGCTGATTAGGTTTTGGAGCAAATCGCTCAACAGATGGAGCTGTCACGGTGCATTATTCGTAACTGTCGCAATAACTCAATCTCAAGAACTAATAAACGAAATTTTATAAAACTTCAGATTCACTTAACTTTTTTTTTATAAATTAGTGTTGTTTAGTTTTTTTTTTGTAAATCGGCCGACAGATGAAGCTACTATGCTTCATTTTTCGCAATAAATATACCTCAAGAACGAATACATGGAATATTATTAAACTTTCGATATAGTTTACACTTGATACAAAATTTACCTTGATGCGTTTTTGGTGTACATCACTCAACATTTGGCACTATTATGTAGACTTTTTAAAGGTTTTGTAATATCTATACTCAAAAATTAAAGAAGAGATTTTGATTAAACTTCATATTCAATTGCAAGTTTACATTAGTTGTTGCTGGCTAGATTTTGGTTTAAACAATCTAACTGCTATGCTGCATTTTCAGGAAGTATTAACATGCTTAAGATAGTAGAAAGTTTTGAGATAGTCACATCTGACTAGTTCAATTTAGAACAACACACGTAAAATATTTTCAAAATATTTTCAAGATGGTGCCTTTAAAATTAGACAATTTTAAAAATGAACACAACCATGCGTAATCGGAACAACACAACTGAAAACGGTTTAAGTTACAAGTGTTGATTTTTATCTTCAGTTAGTGTTGCAAAAGTATTTCACGCGTTTCCAGTGCAGTATATACCGGGTGTTCCAAAAATAACCGGTAGATTTTAAAATTCAATAACATAAAAACGGTGACAGCTATTAAAAAATTTTTTGCAGGAGGGTTATGTATAATGCCATAAGTTTTATCTCCGTGATTTTTGATTTTAGTTCGGAAACCAAACAATAGATGGCGCTGACGGCGATTGGCGTTCAGTCGAAGCCGAAACTGAGCTCACTCAGCATTGATACAAAGGAAGGAGATTAAGGATATGGAGTGCGTCTCATTCGATTTGATTTCAATGAAATGCATTTTTGCCATGGATGTAACAGATTCTTCGATAGTGGAATGCAGCGTTCAGAAATGGGTATAAATTTCGCAAACAGTATTTGAGTTTGCAGGATATTTTACATTTATAAAGTTTTATTTGCTCGGATAAAATTACTTTCTTATGGCATGATTTAAAGAATATTTTATGCATCGTATTTTAAAACTACACTGTTAAAAATTTGAAACCTTTGCTGCATCATCACACCTCCGCTTTTATAGAAAAAGATTACTTCACTGTATTATGAAGCATCCTCATTGGTCAAAATTGAGATATTTTATAATAGCAATGCAGCAAATGTTTCAAATTTTAACAATGTTGGTGAAGATATTTTGCTACAATCTTGCTCTTACACCGTAAAAAATTGACCTATTTGCTGCAGCGTCACTCCACCGCCTTTATAGAAAACGGTTACAATATTGTATTATGGAGCATTATCATTGGTCATAAAAGACATATTCTATAAAAGCTGTGGAGTGACATTCTAGCAAATGGGTCAACGTTTTTGCAGTGTTTCTACACTGGTCAAAATCTGCTGCATTTTGTTGCAACGCACTCCACCGCTTGTATATAATATCTCTATTCCAACCAATGAGAAAGCTCAATTTCACGGCTAAGTAACCGTTTGTTTTCTATACAAGCAGAGGAGTGCGTTGTAACAAAATGCGGCAGATTTTTAACAGTGTATGGGGAGGCATTTTTGTAATAACTCTATCGCATTTTGACATTTTTTAATAATTTTTTTTTTTGCATTGCATAGCTGAGGTCCCTCTCAAGATCTCTCCTTTATTATATTTCTTGATTATTTTCAATTATTTTGGCAATTTTCAACAACAGATGACGCTGCAGGTGTGATGAAAGCTATTGAAGAAAACTCAGTCTCTGAGTTCGCTATTCTGTAAGTTGTCTTTCTGCTGCAAGCGTATGCTGTTCACAGACTGCAAGTTTGCAGGTAAAAATGGTTTATTCTTTAGAACAGAGGATTTTTTTGGTGTTGGAATTCCACCGCCTAGAACACAGTGTTGCTGCTACAAGACGAAGTTTTCAACGGAAGTTTAATGTAACCAAAGGACCGAAAACCGATACAATAAAGAATTTGTTTGAAAAATTTCAACGGACTGGAGACGTGAAGGATGAACGTGCTGGATATGTAGGGCGACCGCGTACGACAACAACAGAGAGTAATGCTCAGCTTGTGCAGAAGGTGATCGAACAGCGGCCTCAGGTTTCCATTCGCCGTGTTGAAGCTGCGGTCCAAATAAAGCCAACGTCCACGTACCGTCTGATGCGCCAGAGTTTACACCTCTATCCAAACAAAATTCAAACACGGAAACCCCTCAGCGCTTCTTCTATTGATGCACGAGTAACATTTGCTAATGATATGGTGCAAAGGATTGATGTCGGCGATATCCAAGTGGACAGCGTTTGGTTTAGTGACGAAGCTTATTTTTACCTGGACGGTGTCGTAAATAAACAGAACTGGCGCATATGGGGAGCTGAAAACCCCCATGTTTCAGTCCCATCATCCCTACATCCTCCAAATGTGTTGGTTTGGGCCGCCATTTCTTCCAAGGGGCTCATTGGTCCATTTTTCAGATCCGAAACGATTACTGCACCACGCTATCTGGACATTCTTCGAGAATTTGTGGCGGTACAAAATGCCTTAGACGACACTGCGAAGCTCTCGTGGTTTATGCAAGATGGTGCCCGGCCACATCGCACAGCCGAGGTCTTTAATTTCCTGAATGAACATTTCGATGATCGTGTGATTGCTTTGGGCTATCCCACACATACAGGGAGCGGCGTGGATTGGCCTCCCTTATCGCCAGACATGAACCCCTGTGACTACTATCTGTGGGGACACGTGAAAGACCAGGTGTACCGCCACAATCCAGGAACAGTCGAACAACTGAAGCAGTACATCTCTTCTGTATGTGAAGCCATCCCTCCTGAAACGTTTATAAACGTTACTGGTAATTTCGTTCAGAGACTACGCCATATTATTGCTGCGCCTGGTGGATATGTGGAAAATATCGTTCTTTAGATTTTTCAGACTGCAGCGCCATCTGATGTTGAAAATTGTAAGTAATTTCGTAAGTTTGTCTGTCTAAAAATTTACTATTGTCCCAAGCACATTACAACAAACGGTGTATTATTGATTTTTCAAATATACTGTCATTTTTGAAACAGCCGGAATAAAGTTACTTTTACTTCCAAAACCGATTTTTAATAGAAATTAACTTTGTAAAAAAAATCTGCAACCAAAATCGAAAATGTAATCAAGAGTGATCTTGAGAGGGACCTTACTTATGCAGTGCAAAAAAAAAAAAAATAAAAATAAAAAATAAAAAATAAAAAATAAAAAATAAAATGTCAAAATGCGACAGAGTTATTACAAAAATGCCTCTCCAAAAGAACACTATAAAAAATTGACCCATTTGATGCAGCGTCACTCCACAGCTTTTATAGAATACGTCTTTTATGACCAATGATAATGCTCCATAACGCAATAAAGTAGCCATTTTCTATAAAAGCGGCGGAGTGAATGACGCTGCAGCAAATGGGTCAAATTTTTTTACAGTGAATAGCTTTAGCTTGCGAGTTTCTTCGCGGGCAGGGACAGAGGGTTTACAGAATGGCAAATTCACAGATTGCGTTTTCTATTATAGCTTTCAAATTGCCTGCAGTGCCTTCTGTTGTTGAAAATTTTAAGTGATTCCGAAAGTTGTATACCTGAAAATTTACTATTGTCCCAATCATATTGCAACAAACGGTATATTTCTAACTCTGCCCATTTAAATTTTATTGATTTTTCAAATATACCGGTCATTTTTGTGACTCTCTGCATCGTCACCAACACTGTTAAAATTTGAAACTTTTGCTGCTTCGTCACTCGATGTTATTATAGAATATCTCTGTTTTGACCGATGAGAATGCTCCATAATACAGTGAAGTAATCATTTTCTATAAAAGCGGAGGTGTGATGATGCAGCAAAGGTTTCAAATTTTTAACAGTGTAGTTTTAAAATACGATGCATAAAATATTCTTTAAATCATGCCATAAGAAAGTAATTTTATCCGAGCAAATAAAACTTTATAAATGTAAAATATCCTGCAAACTCAAATACTGTTTGCGAAATTTATACCCATTTCTGAACGCTGCATTCCACTATCGAAGAATCTGTTACATCCATGGCAAAAATGCATTTCATTGAAATCAAATCGAATGAGACGCACTCCATATCCTTAATCTCCTTCCTTTGTATCAATGCTGAGTGAGCTCAGTTTCGGCTTCGACTGAACGCCAATCGCCGTCAGCGCCATCTATTGTTTGGTTTCCGAACTAAAATCAAAAATCACGGAGATAAAACTTATGGCATTATACATAACCCTCCTGCAAAAAATTTTTTAATAGCTGTCACCGTTTTTATGTTATTGAATTTTAAAATCTACCGGTTATTTTTGGAACACCCGGTACATAAAACGTATTTGAGTGTGGTTATGTTATACAATATTCTACTGAATTTCTATATAGAAATCAGGTCTTTTACAAAATGGTCTTCAATAAATGTATGAAAAAGTCATATATTTTTCTTATGGGAACACTCAGATTAAAACAGATGCATTACATTTTATCACCAATGTCTGTATGTACATCATATTTTAAAAATTGTTTTGTATATTTCGTAAGCATACACACACATATATATATAACCATTACATATAATACTACAATTCAACATCTATTAGAATAACCCAAGATAACAAACTTAAACATAACAAGACGATAAAAAAAATTAGTAATATAATAGCAATATTTTAAATAACTTCATGTACAATTAAACAGTTAAATTAGACCCTAATAATAACCATACAGCGAAAAAAACTTGCAGCATCAAACAGAAATTCTTAAAGAAAGGCATCAACTAACTACAAATGTAGAAATCTAAATTATATATATCTTCCCTATATATAAAATCATAATGAACGATTTTATGAAGCAACCGATTTAGTTTTACAGCAATTTTTCCAAAAATACTGAATATTATGCGGAAAAATTAGTACTAAAAATCCGTATTTATACAAACTATTATTAAAATTTTACAATGTGAATTATATTTCTCTAATAGTGGCAACCAAATAATTTGCATTTTGTGAAAAAATGTAAAAAATGGATAACATTAGAGTTTACTAGATTTTTTTTTTCTTACGGTTGAAATCAAAAATAACTTTTGTTTCAGTCAATAGTGAAGACCATATTACGATTAAATTAAGTTTTTCAAATATATCTTAAAAAACAAAATCTTAATTTTATTTATTCAATCTCCAGAGGATTTTATAGTCTCGAACCAAAACGAAGAATAGGGTATACTTCTTTACTAGGAGTTGTTAACTGGAAATAAATAGTAAGCTACAGATATTTTAAAGTAACTTAAGTAGTGTAAATGATTTTTTTTCTCTAATCGTCTATATGTGCTAAGTTCAATAAGCAGTATTCATTTGATTTTACATATGGCAAAATGGCGATTTTTTATATCCTCGAAATGAATGGAGGAATGCCATCCATTGCTTAATTGAATCTAAGTAGTATAAAAAAAAATTCCTGTTTGGTTTTATTTTCAATTTCAAAGAGAAAATAATACCACTCATGTGAAAATGACTTCATATTTTTTAATAAAGAGGCTGTAAGAGAAATATCATTAAAACTTGAAACTTGAACTTTCTTTTCAATTTTAATAAGAAAATGACATCACTTCTGATTGAAAAATCTAGTGACTTCAATTCATCAATCTGAAGGAGAAAAAAAATAAAATGATATTATTATTTCATGCAAAATAAATTTGATGCAAAAATTATGTCATAACTTAGAACTATGCATTCAAACGATTTATTTATGAACAAAATTCATTTGACTTCACATTGGGAATCATACGGTATAAAAGTAGTTTATGCTGCCTGCATTGAAAGCAGCTTAAATGGAGGTTGTATGTGCCAAATATTTTCGTATTTTTTTATTCAAATTACTATTCGCTACTATTTGAAAAAAAATGTAAATATCTTAATAAATAAAATTAATAATTTACATTGTAAAAATAAAATGGATATATGCATGGTAGTGAATTAAAATCGAGAAGATAACTGAAATCTATTACTGGCATTATCTAAGTCGAAGAAAGAATATATGTAAAAGTAAAATTTCAATATGCGGTATATTTCATAGTTTTACATATTATTACCAAGGTAGATGGAGTTTTTTTAAAATCTTTCAATAAAACGGATGAATATTGCCTATAGCATCGTTATAAAAGACTGATTGGTAGCGATAATTTAACATTTACATGAGTATTCGGACAACAATTGTTCGAAACCCTGGATAAAGGTTAAACAAAATCATTCTTTTTAAGGAGATTTTCAAGTATGCAATTGATTTTAATTATCATTTTCCAAAGAAATCATCACAATAACACAACAGCTGTGAATGAAATCATGGTAATCGAAAATGGGCCATTCAGGACTGAATAGTGATCCAACTACAAAGCATTTCCATTGTTCTTCGCAATCCTCCGTAATTTGGTATTTTTTTAAAGAAAAGTATATTTACCATACTTTTAAACTCTAAACGGTGGCTAGAGGGTGTAGCTCTCAGGGGGCAGAGCCCAATAGTGTATAGATATGTACACATACATACGTTATTAATATTATTATTATTAATTATTTATTAAATATTTAATATCTTTAAAATAAAAATACATTTACCTTTAATAGATATATATTCAATTATTGTCGTAATTTCATACATATTCTTTGCAAAGAAAGATTTAAATATAATTTAAAATATGTTTAATCATATGTAAAGGATCGTTATAAATTTGGAGTATTTCTTTAGTATTCATATTTATAATACATAAATAGAAAAAGTAGATTTTTTGTTTTTGCACACATTTTTCTCAGATATATACACAGTTCTTCAGATCAGATACGCATTATTTTTTTATAATGCTTATCCTATTTAAGAAATTTTAATTATTCGAAATTTCTAGTTTATTTTGATATTTACATGCAGAGAATAGCCTGAAAATTTTCATGAAATTTTAGTTTTTTGTAAAATTCAAGTAAAAATTAAATGCAATTGAAATCTTTTTATAATGAAGTAAATGTACTCAGTGGAATATTTTTTAATTCAAAATTAATGTAAATTTCAAAAAACACAGAAAGAGGAAAACCGAGTTAAAAGAATCAATTGTGCACGTCGTATAATATTAGAAGGTCCGAAATAATCTCAAATATTAACGCAACCTTTTTTTTTTTATAAAAGACTGCGTTGAATAGACAACAAATATTACAAAAAAAAAATAATAAAGAAAGAAACACACACATCAGTTGAACAAAATGTCATATTAAATCTCAGATATATATATATATCTATATACAGTGTGTATGTAAACTATTGGGCAAAGCTTAAAGTAGTGATAGTATACATCAAGACAAACAATATTAAATAGAAAACCAAGGGTCCCAAACGTATTCCAAAGGAGACAGCCGCCAATAAAGTTTAAGGTCCAAAATTTCAAATAATTATAAAAAGCGAAAAAATTGGTCATTTGATTTGTGGTTTTCACTAAAACTATTCTTTATATCAGTATTGTCTTGAAAATAACTTATAAAGATAAATTTAAAAAAATGCCAATAGAGGTCGCTTTAGACTTTAGAGTAATTTACAGGTATTTTTTACTGTTATTTTTTTCATTTCATTAAATGTCTTTGGAATCTTGGACTTAAACTTAAATTTTGAGCTCAAAATCTGAATCGTTAGAAGTGGTAAAGTAGAACAAACTGAACTGTGTTCAAGGGAGGAGGTGGTGAAGGTTCAAATTTCAAATGATTATAAAAAACGGAAAAAAATGATCGATTCGTTTGCGGTTTTAGCTAAAAATATTCTTTATGTCAGTATTTCCTTGAAAATAAATTTTAAAGATAAATTTCAAAAAATTCTGTTAGAGGGCGAGGAGTAAACAGCAACTATTTTTAAGCATTATTTTTGTATCTAAATAAATGCTTAGAAAAGCTTAGACTTAAATTTTCAGCTGAAAATTTTGAATCGTTGGGATGGGTTAAAAAGTTCAAATTGCACTGTGTTCAGGAGTTGAAATGTTACCCTCCCAGCCCTTCAAACAAAGTTCAATTTTGCGCTACCTATTTACTCACAACGATTCATAATTTCAGCTCAAAGTTTAAGTCTAAGCTTTTACAAGCATATAATTAGATACAAAAAAAAATCTTTATAAATTATTTTCAAGACAATACTGGCATAAAGGACAGTTTTAGTGAAAACATCAAACGAATAGGCCATTTTTTCCGTTTTTTTTAAAGTCATTTGAAATTTTGGACAATGAACTTTAATGGCGCCTATCTCCTTCGGAAGACGTTTGGGACCCTTAGTTTCCCATTTAATATTGTTTGTCTTGATGTGTGCTATCACCCCTTACAGTTTCGCCCAAGAGTTTAGATACACCCTATATTTATATATATGTAAATTAAATCGAAAAGAAATACTAATTATTTTTAAAGAAAGTTAAAACTAATATAAAACTAACCATAGAATGGAATAAATTGTTTACTTTACTCTACACTACAACAAGCACAAAAGCCTCACACACAATGCTATAAATTATGGCATTTCCTTTCTTTTTTATTGTGTAACAAAAGACTACTTCTACACCGTAAATAGCTGAGAAATAAAGGCATATTCTTTTATCTCAGACTAGAATACAAAAATTAAAAAAAAGAAAAAAAAACTTGAATACAAATATTTTTTCTATTTAGAAGTTCTTCAATGTACGTGCAACAAAGAGAAGAAAGGAAAGATTTATGAATCATACAACACAGATTTTTAATAGCTTGTAAAGAAAACAAAATAATATAATAGTTGCAGAAAATAAATCTGGTCCTGCGTTAATGCATACAATAATTATGTGATTTCTTTTTGTACTAACTTTGAAATATACATTTATTATGAAATTTTAAGTGCAATGCATTTATTGTTATTATAGGAAACAAAAATATTAAAAACATATTTTTATACAAATTGAAATTTTTTTAAATATGTTTTTAAATAATTATTTCATTTCTTACATTAACCCTTTATGCACCAAAAGTATTTTAAAGTACCATTGAAGAAAATTTAATGTAAAATTTATTTTCTCGGTCTATTAAAAAATATTTAGTTTTCTTTCCACACAAAATGCATAGCTTGATCAAATTTAGAAAGGGTAGAGAAACAGTCCAGGCTAAATATTTACAAATGGCGATGATTTCCAAAATCATTTGCATAAATATATTTTTTCTCTTTAAAAAAAATCTATGAAACCTTTTTAACTGCATTTTTTCCGTTTGCAGAGAGCCTCATATTAAATTTAAGTACACTGCTTTTCGAACAATTGTGACATTTCCACAGGAGTATCTTTCGTTAATTATTCTGGTTATTTTTAAAAATATTTTACAAAAAAAGTTATGATTACCAATATATTTAATCAGTTCTAATAAACAATGTCTAAATTTTGTATTATATCTATTTGGAAACTCCAGTATATCCTCAGGTATTAAGTAAAATAAAAATTGAGGTGAAGCAGTTTTTTGATAAATAATTCGGTAGATAAAGGGTTAAAATATATTACATAAAACAGATTAATTAAAACGTGTTTTAATTCTTCTCTTGACTGCACTCTTAAACCGAAAATGTTTATTTGGCTGTTAAGGAATGAGTTATAAATTATTGGATCGTGACTGAGTTGATTTTTAAACGTATTACTCATCTTGATTTAAATTAATTATTAGAATTTATTATCTTCATTTAAATTGATTAAAAACAAGTTATTCACTCGAGTTCTTTTATCTCTTTACAAGAAACTGACTTTCAAATCTTGATATGATTAGATTTCGGATCAATTGAGTAATTTTGTGGCTGAAGTTTTAAGAGTGTACATTATCTTTGATTTGAAGTTTTAGTTACTCTCAAAGTGTTATAAAAATCGAAATGTTTCATTTGAACTTTTTAGACAATTTCTGGTCGGCTTTTCCATCTAAGTAGTAGTCGTTTTGTGCTGCAAAATATAGTTAAAGCATAAAAATCTATAAACCATGATAAACAGCACCACTCTGAACGAAATTGGGCTATTAGTCGTTTTCGATGAATTTATCGCTAAATTTCACAGGTCGTGCCTATTTAAAAAATAAATTACAAATTGACACTTACAAAGTAAATTCTGTTTCTACAAATTTTGCTGAAAGAAAAGCTATAATTCAATAAAATGTGTCTGTATATAGAAAAAGATCAAGTATATAATCATAGGTATGTTCCTTAAATTAAGATAGACTTCGTATGAAATACTACTGATAAAGTCGCTATTTTGCTAGAATTTCGGGAAAAATTTGCAAATCTACACTAATCATGAAACCTATTCCCCAAAACTACCATCAGTAAAAAAAAGTCTATATACATACATATACGTATATATTATATCTACGGGTCAATCCATTTTAATTGGTCCAGAAAATATTTTTTTGGTCGCTCGACCATTTTTAAAAAATCTGAAATTATTTCTCTAACAACCCTAACATGATGGAAGTTCAAAATAACCGTTATTTTAATTTTATTATTTTTTGTTTGTGCATGGCGGCCATCTTTGAACTCGGGTGCAGCGATTTTCTCAGATACTAGGATACACAAAATTGTAAATATCTCGTTTTTTATTTTCCCAATTGAATTCGAGTTTGCAGCATTTTTTCAGAATAAAATAGGCTAAGTGTATTGTGGCAGAATAATTTTGGAAAATAAAATTTTACAGGTGAAATTTTAGCACAAAATTTAAGTTTTCTTCCAAAATCTATTCGTTTGCAAGAGAAAATTGTTCATGCAAGGAAAATTTTCATTCTTACAGAATTTGTTCTACAAATAGGTCAAAAGTGCGTTTACTCATGCACCAAGTCCCAGATCTGGGAGTTAATTTCTCTTTGCAAAAAACAAATTCCGAAATTCATCAAAAATTTCAAAAATCGCACTTTTTAGGCTTTGGTATCTCTTATAGGGCACGAGATAAAAATCTGAAATTCTGGCCTTTAATAGTATTGTGTATTAATTATATGTACAAAAATTTTCAAGAAGGAGATTTGACTACAAGCGGAGATATGACATGGACAAAATGTGAAAAAAAATACTGCCAAACTATTGTAACCTACTATGTAATTGTTCAACAACACTGTCGTCGCTATACCAATTGAGATACGATCGTCCATAACTTAACTTTTCTAAGTTAGAACTTAAAATTAAGTTATAATATTAGATACATCTGTTTCTAAAACACTAAGGAGCGTTGTCTAAAATCCATTGAACCAGTGGTTAACGAGTCTCTACCCAATAACATACATTTAAAAAAACAAATGTGTGGTTAGCCTTCTCCTTGTTATTTAATAATTCATATTGTAAATAATTTTATTAAAATTCAAATCTTCTCCGATTCTTCTATTTATGCTAATTTTGACAAATATGATGTTTATTCTAAAACAACGAAACAAAATTTTTCTTTATTCCGCTGTCTAGATAACATGAGATTTAGCCCAGTTTAATTTGTACAAACATTTACGATATGCAAAAAAGTATTTTTTTCCTTGGAATTCTAAATTCTACAATAAATTTTTGCAGTCATTGATGAGCAGACGTCACAAACAATGTTGCCTTAATATTTGCCTTTTTTATTTTCTACACTTTCAGTTAATTTTATTTTGTCTCCTATGCTTAAACTTTTATTTATTCTATCACGATTTCCTGTTGTACACCGTTATACGCGAAAGAAAAAAAAATGAAACAAACAAACAAAAATCTTCTTCATAAAAGATTGATATTTAATTTAAAAAAAAGTTTTATTCCTAAAGATATTTTACAGTGATTTGCTACTAACTATTTAAACATTTTTAATGATATGTGTTTAATTATGTGTACTCTCATAAAATTATTTTAAAATTTTATTTTCCAAAATATTGATTAACTTGTTTTATTATTATTATTATTATTATTTTTGGAAATTTACTCACAACAATTCAGAATTTCAGTTCAAAATTTAAGTCTAAGCTTTTTCAAGCATCTAATTAGATACAAAAAAATCTTTATAAATTATTTTCAAGACAATACTGACATAAAGAACAGTTTTAGTGAAAACCGCAAACGAATAGACCAATTTTCAATTTTTGATAATCATTTGAAATTTTGGACCCTAAAATTTAATGGCGCCTATCTCCTTCGGAAGACTTTTGGGACCCTTAGTTTCCTATTTAATATTGTTTGTCTTGGTGTATACTATCACCCCTCACAGTTTCACCCAAGAGTTTAGATACACCCTGTATTTATATATATATAGTAAATCGAAAAGAAATACTAATTATTTTTAAAGAAAGGTATAAAACTAACCATAGAACGGAATAAATTGTTTACTCTGCACTACAACAAGCACAAAAGCCTTACACACACTGCTATAAATTATGACATTTCCTTTCTTTTTTACTGTGTAACAAAAGACTACTGCTACATCGTAAATAGCTGAGAAAGAAAGGCATATTCTTTTGTCTCAGACTAGAATACAAACATAAAAAAAAACCTTGAATACAAATTTTTTTTCTATTTAGAAATTCTTAAATGTACATGTAACAAAGAGAAGAAAGGAGAGATTTATGAATCATAGAACACAGATTTTTAAAAGACTGTGAAGGAAACAAAATAATATTACAGTTACTGAAAATAAATCTGGTCCTGCGTTAAAATGCATAAAATTGTTATGTGATTTGTTTTTGTGATACCTTTGAAAATTATATTTATTATGAAATTTTAAGTGCAATGCATTTATTGCTATTGTGAGAAACAAAAATATTAAAAACATATTTTTATACAAATTGAAATTTTCTTAAGTATGTTTTTAAATAATTATTTCATTTCTTACATTACCGCTTTGTGCACCGACAGTATTTTAAAGTACCATTGAAGAAAATTTAATGTAAAATTTGTTATCTCGGTCTATTAAAAAATGTTTAGTTTTCTTTACACACAAAATGCATAGCGTGATCAAATTTAGAAAGGGTAGATAAACAGTCCAAGCTAAATATTTACAAAAGGCGGTGATTTTCAAAATTATTTGCATAAATATAGCTTTCCTCTTTAAAAAAAAATCTATGAAACATTTTTAACTGCATTTTTTTCCGTTTGCAGAGAGCCTCATATTAAATTTAAATACACTGCTTTTCGAACAATTGTGATATTTCCCCAGGAGTATCTTTCGTTAATTATTCTGGTTATTTTTAAAAATATTTTACAAAAAAAATTATGATTACCGATACATTTAATCAGTTCTTTATAAACAATGTCTAAATTTTCTATTATATCAATTTGGAAACTCCAGTATATCCAAAGGTATTAAGTAAAATAATAATTGAAGTGAAGCAATTTTTTGATAAATAATTTGGTAGATAAAGGGTTAAAATATATTACATAAAACAGATTAATTAAAACGTGTTTTAATTCTTCTCTTGACTACACTCTTAAACCAAAAGTGTTTATTTGGCTGTTAAGGAATGAGCTATAAATTATTGGATCGTGACTGAGTTGATTATTTAAACCTATTACTCATCTTGATTTAAATTGATTATTAAAATTGCTTATCTTAATTTAAATTGATTAAAAACAATTCATTCACTCGAGCTGTTTTATCTCTTTACAAGAAACCGACTTTCAAATCTTGATATGATTAGATTTCGGGTCAATTGAGTAATTTTGTGGCTGAAGTTTTAAGAGTGTACATTATCTTTGATTTGAAGGTATAGTAACTCTCAAAGTGTTATTAAAATCGAAATGTTTCATTTGAACTTTTTAGACAATTTCTGGTCGACTTTTCCATCTAAGTAGTAGTCGTTTTGTGCTGCAAAATATAGTTAAAGCATAAAAATCTATAAACCATGATAAACAGCACCACTCTGAACGAAATTGGGCTATTAGTCGTTTTCGATGAATTTATCGCTAAATTTCACAGGTCGTGCCTATTTAAAAAATAAATTGCAAATTGACACTTACAAAGTAAATTCTGTTTCTACAAATTTTGCTGAAAGAAAAGCTATAATTCAATAAAATGTGTCTGTATATAGAAAAAGATCAAGTATATAATCATAGGTATGTTCCTTAAATTAAGATAGACTTCGTATGAAATACTACTGATAAAGTCGCTATTTTGCTGGAATTTCGGGAAAAATTTGCAAATCTACACTAATCATGAAACCTATTCCCCAAAACTACCATCAGTAAAAAAAAAGTCTATATACATACATATACGTATATGTATATATATATATATATATATATATATATATATATATATATATATATATATATATATATATATATATATGTATGTATAAATAGATATACATACGGGTCAATCCATTTCAATTGGTCCAGAAAATATTTTTTTGGTCGCTCGACCATTTTTAAAAAATCTGAAATTATTTGTCTAACAACCCTAACATGATGGAAGTTCAAAATAACCGTTATTTTAATTTTACTATTTTTTGTTTGTGCATGGCGGTCATCTTTGAATTCGGGCGCAGCGATTTTCTCAGATACTAGGATATACAAAATTGTAAATATCTCGTCTTTTATTTTCCCAATTGAATTCGAGTTTGCAGCATTTTTTTTAGAATAAAATAGGCTAAGTGTATGGTGGCAGAATAGTTTTGGAAAATAAAATTTTACAGGTGAAATTTTAGCACAAAATTTAAGTTTTCTTCCAAAATCTATCCGTTTGCAAGAGAAAATTGTTCATGCAAGGAAAAATTTCATTCTTACAGAATTTTTACTACAAATAGGTCAAAAGTGCGTTTACTCATGCACCAAGTCCCAGATCTGGGAGTTAATTTCTCTTTGCAAAAAACAAATTCCGAAATTCGTCAAAAATTTCAAAAATCGCACTTTTTAGGCTTTGGTATCTCTTATGGGGCACGAGATAAAAATCTGAAATTCTGGCCTGTAATAGTATTGTGTATTAATGTTATGTACAAAAAATTTCAAGAAGAAGATTTGACTACAAGCGGAGATATGACATGGACAAAATGTGAAAAAAAATACTGCCAAACTATTGTAACCTACTATGTAATTGTTCAACAACACTGTCGTCGCTATACCAATTGAGATACGATCGTCCATAACTTAACTTTTCTAAGTTAGAACTTAAAATTAAGTCATAATATTAGATACATCTGTTTCTAAAACACAAAGGAGCGTTGTCTAAAATCCATTGAACCAGTGGTTAAGGAGTCTCTACCCAATAACACACATTAAAAAAATCAAATGTGTGGTTAGCCTTCTCCTTGTTATTTAATAATTCATATTGTAAATAATTTTATTAAAATTCAAATCTTCTCCGATTCTTCTATTTATGCTAATTTTGACAAATATGGTGTTTAATCTAGAACAACGAAACAAAATTTTCCTTTATTCCGCTGTCTAGATAACATGAGATTTAGCCCAGTTTAATTTGTACAAACATTTACGACATGCAAAAAAGTATTTTTTTCCTTGGAATTCTAAATTCTACAACAAATTTTTGCAGTCATTGATGAGCAGACGTCACAAACAATGTTGCCTTAATATTTGCCTTTTTTATTTTCTACACATTCAGTTAATTTTATTTTGTTTCCTATGCTTAAACTTTTATTTATTCTATCACGATTTCCTGTTGTACACCGTTATACGCGAAAGAAAAAAAAGAAACAAACAAACAAAAATCTTCTTCAGAAAAGATAGATATTTAATTTAAAAAAAAGTTTTATTCCTAAAGACATTTTACAGTGATTTGCTACTTACTATTTAAACATTTTTAATGATATGTGTTTAATTATGTATACTCTCATAAAATTATTTTAAAATTTTATTTTCCAAAATATTGATTAACTTGTTTTATTATTATTATTATTATTATTATTTAAATAAAGCTTTTTACATCTGCATGCTAAATGTTTAAAGTAGAATAATGTAATTCTCGTTCGAAAATATCTCAGAAGATAGAAAATTTAATAAAAATAGTTTTAGAAAGATTTTCTTTCCTTGGCAGAAAAACATCGCATTTCATAAGTAATAAAACGTCAAAAGGAAAGTGACAAAATTTTCTCTTTGCCAAAAGTTGTTTCTTTTATTCAGTTATAAAATGAATGCTCCTTATTGCTTCAAAAGAATAATGAGAAGGTGAAATACTTAAAATAATAAAGATAAATTTCAAAAGGAAAATAAAACTTACTATAATATGAAATATTATATAATATATAAAATTAACTAATTGTATTCCCGTAGGGAAATTTTTGATGTCATGTAATCCTTTTAGGAAGAAAGCTTTTTTGATCGAAAAATGTCTAAAAATGCTTAAATGATTTAGCTTAGTGTAAATTTCTGTTGCATAAATTTAAAAAAATCATGTCATTACCTAAAATGCCGTAGAGACACGTAAAGAGGGCGAAGATGTTTAAAAGTAAATAAATAAATATATATGTGCATATATATATTATTTTAAGAAAGTGACATGCTTTTTATTTTTTGCAAAAAGCATCAAACATAAGGATAGGTAAAAAACAATTATTACTCTATGATATTTAAAGAAATACTTTTTATATAGTTCTGTCACTGAAAATGCATTTTTGATAAAAATATATTTATATTATTTTCATTATAGCATAAGACACACAAAACTCTAATTTGTATGCATAAATTCTGTCACGTAGATGAAAACACTATAGTTAACATTATAGTTCATTTTTTTTTATTTGTTTTTTTTTATATTTCGATTACACATATTTTCACATAAAACATATAAAACTGTTAATTTTTAATGCTTGTTTTGCTGCCACATAAAGTAAATCTCATGGTTACAATTAATTTTTCTAAAATCATTACTTTATATTTCAATTGCATGTTTAATATCAAAATAAACAAAAAAAATTATACATTTTATATCATGTACAGTAGTGATTATTGTAAATAGTACACTTTTTCTGCAATTTTTGTTAGATGTGAATTTTATTAATGTGGCTAATCCCATAAAAATGTTTGGAAATAAGAAAAAATCAGGATAATATATCAGTTATTACATTGTAATCGCGAAAAAGGGACAGAGATACATAATAGCAATAATTTTATAGTTAAAAATAGTTAATCTGGGCCCACTGCAAAATAAACGTATTTAGTGTCCAATGCATTCTCCACAGTTTTCTTTAAAACTATCATGATCGCAAACGAGAAACAATCATAACAGAACTCATCAATGTATTTTATGTCTGAATCAGCAATGAAAATTTAGTTTTTTTTTGAACAGATTTTTCTGTATTTTTACGAGAGTGAAAAAAAACTACAGGAATTGTACTCACAATAAATATTCTTAAAGTAAACAAGCAAAAATAACATTTAAGGCATGTTTTACGAAATAAAATATATTATTATGCTTAGAATTAGCAACGTAGACCCGCTCCTTGCCTGATTTTATAAGAAAGACCTCAGAACATGGTGGAAAGTTGCAGGATTGGATCAAGGCAACGGTTTTATTCTCAAACTGTAATGTTCTTAATCGTTTGATTCTCGTTAAAAAAAAGACAAGATTGACTTTTCAATAATTTAATTAGCAAAATATATCATGCTTAATTATAACAATAAACTTTACTTCGATAGTAGCTTTTAAAGGAATGTCAGGCTTTTTTCTAATTAATAGGGGGCTCCATTCTATGTTTGCTACGCTTACCAACATCTCGCGTATTTGCATTCCCTATATTCTAGCATTCCCTATTATTTTGTCAACCACAAATATATTTTTTCGCTTACCATTCCATTCCGTTTGGTGATTCTTTATTTTCTCAACGTTCAATTTTTAGATTCTACTTGACAAAAATGCACTCCTACCAATTTTTGACGTGCCCTCATATTTAAAAGTTTTATTATGTGCTATATAATATTTTAAAAATTCAAACAAATCACATTGTTCTATATTAAAATTTTTTCCCGCTTTTCCACTCCTTCCACGAAATATGACGTGTCTTTCTTTTTTAATAAATTTTAATAATGTGTTATAAACTTGATTAAAGTTTACAACAGATCGCTTTGATACAATTCCAAATTTTTACCAAATTGCTGTTAGTTTCACTTTTTATCACCAGGAACACACTCTATTCTTAACAAAGTCTTATCTGAACGAAACTTGTTAAATTTTTTTTAAATATATGTTACTCCAGGTGGTGTGAAACAGGAATTGAAGATATTTGGTTAAATTATTATTCAAACTAAATTTTTGATATTGTCGGAGATTTCACAAGAAATACGACATTCGTAAAGAATCAAGTTTTTGATATTAACAACTTTTACTGCAAAAAATAAATAAACAAATAAATAAATTTAAATAAATAAAATCGAAAAGAAAAAAGAGAATCTATTAGATAAGAATTGAAGACTACGGGAAAATGGCAAAATACCAGAAATAGCACAAAGTTAGCGTTTCTTTTGGCAAGTTGGTTGCCAGATTTGGTGATATATTGTCAACTTGGCAAACCGAGTCTTCCCGATGAGAATTCCTTCTCTTGCGGTTTCTCAATATCGACGCAAATTTCCATTGCTCATCAAAATCTACGCAGATATTTACTGATCCGTTTATAAATCGTTTGGCCAATTTTAAAATGGTTATTGGTTGGTCTGTCTCTCTGTCAGGCTACCTGTCAGTATGTGACATAAATTTTGTGGGAACGCTATCTCACGAACTAATAAACGGAATTCCACAAAACTTTAGATTCAGTGTGTCCTTGAAGTAAGCTGGATATGTGTAGTTTTGGGAATATATCGCCTAACAAGTGCCGCTGCTATGCTACATTTTCTACGAACATTTTGCAAAATGTCCGTTTTTTTACTGTGTCTGTCCTTCTGACTATCTGTCATCTCAAGACTAATGCTTTGGACTTAATAAAAATTTTTATCCGCATAGTCCCATATAAAAATTGATGCTAGCTAGGTTTTGGTGTAAATTGCGCGACAGGTAGCGCTATTATGCTTTCTTGTTTTCAATTTAATTAACAGCTGTATCGCAATGATAAAACCTCGATTTTTATCAATCTCCAGATTCGGTTGTTTCTTGACATAATTTGATACTGTTTACGCTTTGATGTAAATCTTTTTACAGGTGGCACTATTATGCAGAATTTTTCAAGAATTTTTGCAATAGCTCTATCTAAAGAACTAATAATAATAAAATTTAATATGGATTAAAAAAGAAATTATATTCGGATAGTCCTTAATATAAGATGCTGGTTCGTAATTAATGTAATTCATAAATAACTGGCTCTGCTATGCTGCATTTATTTATTTATTTATTTATATTTTTTTATTTTTTTTATTTTTACGATTTACGTAACAGCTCCATCTCAATAACTAAATCGAGAATTTCTATCAAACTTCAGACTCAGTTAGACTTTGACATGAGTTGATGTTTTTAACATTTTGGAATAAGTGGCTCGATTTGTGGCATTGGTACGCAGCATTTTTCCCGAATCCTGCAATAGCTCTATTTCAATCGTGGCATGTTTTGTTTCAAGAGTTGATGCGCGGTTTATTATCAAACTTCAGATTCATTGAATCCGTGATATGATCTAGTTTTATTTACATTTTGGTGTCAATCACCAAACAGATAGCTCGGCTATGCCTAATTTTTGACGATTTTTGAAATAGGTACACAGGAAAAAATGAAGACCCAAATTGGGTTGAAAGATTTCTGGATACAGAATTGTTCCAATTTGGAAAGTTCAGTTTGTAGCACAAAATCGTTTTAAATAAGTCTGATTTTTAATGATATTAAAGCAATTCAAATATCTTAGATAGTATATACATATACCTCAGAAATTTTGATTAATTTAACGTTAATAAAGATCTGCTCTGTTTCGAACCATTTTGGGTTATCTATTTTGGGAACAATACTCTACCATTTTAGAATCCTTACTGTACAATTTCAGGAAAATTACTATACCCAGAAATCTTTCAACCCAATTTGAGTCTTCATTTTTTACTGTGTACATCTCAGAAGCTGATTGACAAATTTTCATTACATTTTAGATTCATGTATAGCTTGACAAATATTATTGTTGTTTATGATTTCGTATAAATTGTCGTACAGGTGGCACTTTTATGTTACAATTTTTTTCCGATACTCACAAGAGTCCTATTACAAGAACTAATGCACAGAATTTCATGCCATTTAGAATCTTCACGGTGAGCATTGATTGCCATTTTATTTTGGCTCTATTGTAGAGAATTTTGAAGTATTAACATGCATATGGTAAAATAAAATTTTGGGATCACCACATCCGACTAGTTTCGTATTTAAAGAATTTACTTATATTTAATGAAAAAGAAAATAGCTCATGTTTAGTTTAGTATTGCGTTCGGGATTACAGTTTTTATGTCTTTCTGATCAAAGCATTCGAACAACAGCAATGTCATCAAAACAAACTGACAAGTGATGCGTTTTCCAGTTTGATTACTGTGGTCGATTTTTGTCTCTGAAAATTTAAAAAAGAATTTATATCATTTTTGGTGATTCTTTTTTTTTTACTTTTATTAACCTAATTCAGTATCAGACCTCTTTTCTTATATTTAATAGTATGGTTTAACCATTATACATGAGTAATTCTATAAATGCATTAATAATTACTTAAACAGAAAAATGTATGTCTATACAGGTATATGAAAACAATAAAAAAGCATACATATGTATACGTTTCAGCATCCATAAATATATATATATGTACATAAATATAATATATAGATGTAATTACATATATATGGATGACGACAAGCTACTACATTTCAAAAAATATCTTTTATAGAAAATATTACATTCTTTATAAAATAAGTCAAATAAATATTCTATCATAACACATAATCAGACAAAGTCAAAATTATTATAGCATGATTTTTCTGATGAATTTCTTTTATATTTTAATTTTGAGAAAAGTTAAAATACAAAAATATTTTTATTAGAATTCCTTACGATATGATAAATCATTCTAACATTGTAACATATAATAAAACATTGCATAACATTTGATACGAAATATAGTACTACAGATACCAATTTAAAATATGTATTGCGTTCATTTTAGGTTTCATATAATAATTTAATATCGATACAGATGATGCAAAGTACCATATTTATTTCTCAAATGATTGACATTTTGACTCAAATTACAAAAATCGTTGCACTTAGTATTAACCAAAAGAAGAAACAATTTCATGCTGCTCTTGATGCTACTTTGAACTCAAAAATCAGTTTGTATTTCATGAAATAAAAGTTCTAATGATCGTTTCAGGTATCATTTTTCCTGAAAGTTCTAATAATGAACATGAATTGTAAAAATTTTAATCATTTCCAAAATATTATTTTTTAAATCAATTTCAGCATGTCAAACAAAATTCATCACAATTTCAAATCCGGTAATTGTCTTGTGAAACCCTTTGATATTTGATGCTTTTTTAAACGTTTGTTTTATTGTACACTTTTAGTACATTTTCCGATTAAATTTATTTTTGTAATTGTCTCTAGTTACTTTCATTTAATAAGTAATTAAATATGATATAACGGATCTTAAGAATAGGGAAAGGAGTAATGGGCAGAATTATTTGCCTGTCATTCCTCGCATAGTTAATATTAGACACAAACACACACACATACATATACATGTACCGTAATTTCGGGTGTATAAGCCGAGGATCAAACAATCCCAGAAATCTTATTTAGTGATTGAAGACAAATATTTATGTCAATCTAAGTAGTTACATTTGTTCCTTAAAAATTTCTGGGTCGAAAAACAGTTGTTTGACCCGCGGCGTATACACCCAAATTTACGGTATATATATATATGTCTACATATACATACAGGGTGTCCAGCAAATAACACCTGATTTCAAAATTAAATTTCTCAAAAATAAAGATCAATAGAATTATGCAGTAACCGGTTTGTTTATCAGGTAAGCTGTAAAAATGTTATACAAAAGTTTCGAACGATAAATATTTTGAAAAGATTGTGTTCTGATTGCAAAGAATGCTTTGATTTGACATTTTTCTTGGTTTAGATTGCTGCCAGAGAATGTGTTTTTCGGCTTAAAATGCCATATTTCATTGTTTTTTTAAATTAAATTTTTTAAATTTTTAAATTCTAAAAATTTGCTTCGAAAAATCTTTAAAATATTGCACTGTTAGCTGAAAAATTATTTATCTGCAGGCAATCTAAAACAAGAAAAATGTCAAATCAAAGCATTCTATGCAATTAGAACGCAATTTTTTCAAATCTGTCACTGTTTGAAATTTCTGTATAAGATTTTTGCAGCTTACCTAATGAAAAAAACGTTTACCGCATATTACTATCGATCTTTGTTTTTGAGAAATTTAATTTTGAAATCAGGGTGTTATTTGCTGGACACCCTGTACATATATATATTTCTTATCAGTATTTAAAATAGAAGTTTTCCTGTTAGATTTGTGCTTCATCTGTAGTAGAATGATGCATTACAGATTACAGTTTTAAACTTTCATTAAATTCAAAATATTTCAGGAGCGCAGTGAATCCTGTCCGTATTTATGTTATATTCACACCACAAAAAAAACATTAAGATTTAGAGATAAAGCTATAAGAATAACTTTAAAATAAAATAAGATAATATGGGGATAATATGAAATGTATAGTTTGAGAAAAAAAAAGAAACAATCATCCAAAAATCTGCAACAATTTATGTAGAAGAAATGCAAACGTGCCAAGTGATTGAAAATACTGTCTACTTTCAAATGATATATATAGAATTTATTTAGAAGGCCATTATATGTAAAATGAAACCTAACTTTATTTCGTTATAATGGCTATAATCTAGTTTAAAAGCGTAAACAAATTCTAAACCAGTATTCCGCAAGTAATTTTATGATAGGTCTGAATAATTTTGGAAAAAGATATCGATGTTCACAGAAAAAAAACTTAGGTTATATATACGTACTTATTAATTATATTTTTTTCATATATATACAAATAATACAATTTAAAAATGTCAGGTATTTGTTCTAAAAAATTACTGCTTATACAGGTATGCATTTCGAAAATTTTTATAAGTACATAAAAAAACTAAAAATGAGGTTTTCATTAATGTGAAAAATTACACTTGCTGTCATGAGCCAGTTTCTTTATAGTTTGGTTGATGTAGTGAACATTTAATGGGATCTTAATCATAATAGATCATAATCTTCAAGGTTGATGTTCGTTAATCTGGAACGATGCATGCTCTTCAAAAAATCAATTTAGCGAAAGTTGTTTCTCATACATATGTGATATCAATTAAATTAGCCAGGTCAATGTTTATGTTGTGAAACTTTTACAAATTTACCAATTTCTTATCATTTTTTTTAAAAGTGTCTTTTGGGTATTGTACCTATAAATCACTAAATTAAATATGAAAAAAAAACTACATATTATTAAGATTGAATTGCCATGATAACTTTTTAATAACTTGTTATTTTATATTTCTAATGAATACATTTTATTTGTAAAGTAATTTTCATCCCTTAAACAAAATAATTTATTCAAACGTTCAGTAGATGGCTCCTTCAATTTTTTTTTAATTCCTCTTCTTGATAACGTCTACGAAATTCTATTTAAAACAATTTATCATTTTAATAAAATTACATTATTTTTATTAATTTGCCTAACACGTTTTGTTTAATATTATTTTAGTAATTTAATATTATTAATAATAGTTATTTTTAATTAAAATAATAATTACATATGTATATTTGGTTTATATTATTAATCTCTTTACAATGTACTATTAACTGTATCTCATCTTTAACTGTTAGAAAAATGAGCTTGCACATTTGAATTTTTTCCCACATGTTGGCAATTTTATACTTAAAGTTTTTTTCTCTCCTAATTCTGTTTTTAATGGTGTAATATATGTCTTGTTCTTTTATTGACTTTAATTTTGACGTTACGATTAATCGGGTAATATAGAAATCATTTTAGATTTTCCTGATTTCTAATCAGAAATTAATCGTAATTATTGTGTCTACATGGTATATTCTTGAGAATGAGCCATGTACTAGAATTTCCAATAATATTCGTTGTTGTTCCCATATTGCTAAAACCTCTTGTTTTGTTTAAGTTTGTTATATATTGGGTTATTATATATTCAATTTCAGGGCTTCCAAATGGTCCGCGAACGGAACACCAATATAATTTAACAGAAAATTTCATTGTAAGTTCGAACAGCATGTGTGCTAAAACTAACCTCCGAAAGCGGTTTCTTCGCCTTTTGCAAAAAAAATGTAAAACGAAAATATTTCTAATAAAATATTGATGTTCAGTTGACGGACAATTTGGAAGACCTGCATTGTAGATGTTGAATAGTTGTATTATATATATGGTTATATACATGGATAAGGTAATACATTGCTCGCCAGAAGCGAGTGGATTTTCTGGTAGGGCAAAAGCTTTTTTAGTCTTTTGAAAAACTGTATGGAGTTCAGACATTATCAGAAACACTTTTTTAACTTTCCAATTTATTACAGTGTAAAAATATTACTAAAATGTATCGTATATTAAGCTTACCTCTGTTTGATATATTTTTTAAAATTAAAGATAAAAAAAGAATTACGAAAATGCATTGCAGTAACAGAAATTTCGTGTGTGATTTTGTCATAAGTATTTTCAACTGAGTTTGTGTTGCATCTTGTAGGCTGGTGAAATAAATCCTTGGCTGGTAAGATTTTTGAAAAATTACTTACTCATGTATACATACACACACACACACACATATATATATATATATATATATATATATATATATATATATATAGGTATATGTATATATATGTATATATATATATATATGTATGTATTAACTCAATCAAAGTTGTATAGATATCTACGATGTTAAACAAAACAATTCACTAATATAACCTATATATAAAGCGAATATCATTCTTTATTTTGTAAAAAAATGTTTAGACAACCATGAAAAATAATTTAAAATAAACAAAACTAAAGATATGAGAGAAACATCATTTTTCTAACATATTGTATATTTTAATTTTAAACATATAATGGAAAAATATTTTTATAAGTGTAACTTAAAATTTCATAAAAAGAAAAATTCAAAATAAAATATAATGGCAAGTATCCAAAAGTAAAGAAAGAATTCCATCTTTTTATGCAATTAATAGTGTAATAGTATAACATATAAAACAAATTGCACAACTTCTTTCGAAAGATTAAATCTCGAAAATTAAAAGATGGCAATTTTGATGCAATTTCTGAAATCGTTGCTCTTAGAAACAACAAAAAAGGATAAAATTTCATGCTGTTCTAGATGTTACTTTAAACTCAGAAAGCAATATTTTGAAATCTTAAATTAAAAATTCTGGAAATGCCTCAGAATTTTCTTTTTCTGAAATATATATTAATGAGCATGAAACTTAAATTTTAATAATTTTCTGAATTTTACTTTTTAAGGAATTTTTGTAAATGAAGCAATATTATAGTGCACGTCAAATTCGTTAATTATAATTCGTTCATTATTCATTATTCATTATTCATTCGTTCATTATAATTAGAGAAATTCATTCATTATTATACATGTTTGGGATCTCCAATTCTTTTATGATGAATTTCCCTTACATTTTAGTGTTTCATTTATTTTATATTTGACGTTTTCATTATTTCATTGAATATGTAAATAAACTTTTCAATTTCTTATTTCTCTACATAAATCTATATTATATCTATATGTATATGTATAAGGTAAAGCGTCCATATTTCGCCCCCTTCCCTAATTTCGTCCCCATTCATTTATCCGCTTCTCTCAAAGTGACGCCACTGATAACACAAGACAAATCCTAAAAGGATTCAGAATTGAAAATTTCTCTCGTCAAGACGAATCCGTGTATTATTAATATCGAATTTCCTATTTTTAGAAGATCTATATTCTTGCTACGTCATTTGTAGAACAATATTTATTTTACGGCAAGTATTTATTTCCAAATCATTGCATGTATTCTACGTAGGTAAGGTGTTAAAAGTACCATATTGTGCGTTTTACAATGTTCAGCTTACAAGAATTGAAGTATCGATACATTAGAAAGTAGTGATGTTCCAATTTGCCCCCCTTTCATTTCTTAATTTCGTACCAGGTACGAAATTAGGAATACTTCTTAGCGCTGTCATATCCTGATAAATAATGTGTCTGATATTTTGTATGTAGGTATCTATAGATTTATCTTGAGAATTTGCTAAATATTTTGTTACTAAGTTCATTCTAATAAGGTGCTTTCTGATTAGGTTTGAAGGTTTATTGGTTAAGTATAAACTGGGATTCGGGGATTAATTCCCGCCTTAATGTAGGTGCATGCTGTCGTTGTTAAAACTGCTGTCAGTGGTTTTAGAAAGACAAGCATTATGCCATTTAATCCCAATATTTTAGGACCTGAAGTTTTTTCGGCGAATGTTCGTCCCTCTCCGTCTGGCAGAGACTTTATGTTATCTAATTAACCACCTTCAGTGGTTAAGCAAACTGTTGCTGCCATCAGCCCTAAAGTGATCAGGAAAGTGCAACCGATCACACCAGCAAATTCTGCCAGAGGAGATTCAACAACATTGATCACAGGATCTCCGCATAAAACAAAGAGAAAATTTTTCAGGCAAAAAAAACTCTTAGCTGAGAAAAAAACTTTTGACACTATCACTCCCAAGGGGAAGGGAAAAAAAATCCATCATGTAAAAATACCACACAGGACCAACCAACATCACTGATGACTAAAGTGATTTATCTGTTGAAATTCCGCACAATCCTTACTAATATTATAAATCGGAAAGTGAGTTTGTTTGTTTGTTCCGCTTTCACGCCGTAACTACTGAACCGATTGCTTTGAAATTTTGCAGACGTAAAGTTAGAAGTCCGGATTAAATAATAGGATAATTTTTATTTATTTTATTCAAATATTTTCCTTAATAATTCAAAATGTAATTATTTTTCATAGAAAATCAATAGGCATTTTCCAGATAAAATTTAACCATTTTCCTTTCCTGTTGCCAAGAAAATAAAAAATTGGAATAATAATTTTTCAGTGGCAATGAATTTTTAATAGAAAACTTCCACGCGAAAACTATAATAAAATAATTTAAAAGAAAATAAATATGACGTCATGTTTGAAATAAAAATAAAAGGTGTATTTTTTATAATACATTTAACAAGGATATTTGTTTAGTTAATGGAAATTTTTGTGTAAAATATGGTGACATAAATTAAAAGTAAAAAGAATGACAAAGAATTATATTTTTAATAAAATGGTTCACTCATGAAAATTTGACGTCATAGTTGAAATAAAACAGGTACTTTATAGCAGTCGTTAAAAATACAAGGGATATGAATTTCAGTAGCTAATGAAGCGAGATAAATAATGACGTCATATTTAAAATGAATCAGAAATATTTTTTACTTATACTAATTAATTAGTTATAAGTTACATACAAATGAATATTTTTATTCAAAACTCATAATTATCAATGGAAGAATTTTTTTGTGGGGAAAAGGTGGAAAATAAAATCACTGATTAATATATTTTTGGCTCGATTTTTTAACGCTTTCGAACAAAGTTGAAAAGTTATTATGCTTTCGGTTTGTCTGTGTCTGGTCGCTTTCCAACTTTCATAAATATACTCCGATTTCCATGAAATTTTTGGACATTATTAACGTTTACCTAGCACGAATACCTATTGAAAATGAAGTTTCTACCATGATTAGTTTATTTACAGGGATAGTCAAAAATTGTCCTTATATTACGGCATTATGGGGAAAAATCGTTTTAATTAAATTTAACGATGTTACAGCCTGTAGAACATATTCAAATTTATATGCATTTACAAAGTGCACTAAAATATGCATTTTGCATAGTATGTAGTAAAAAGGGCACTTACTATTCATTTACAGGGTCAGATAGAAGAATTCCATAGCATAGGAATAAAGGGAGGAACAGTTTCCGACATATTTTAATTATGGTAAACGATTTCATGTATAATCAAATTGATATATGTTGCTGAGGCTTAATGTAAGTTATTTCATGCATAATACGAAGTGCATAGCATTTACAGGGACACACAAAAGTTTTCAAATTTTATATATTCTATCCGAAGTACTGTATATCATGGATGATGACTGTTGCATGGATGAAATGCATTTTGAATTATGATATGTGCTTTTAAGTTTCGCTAAATGTATGCATATTAAATGGAGAGTATAAATGGTAATAGTATAAATAGTTAAATTTAGATATACAGGGTTACACAAAAGATCTCGGAAAGGTTACTGAATATGAGCGTAATTTACTTAAAGGTGGTTTTTAAATAAAATATGCATTTTTATTTTGAACTGCATTTAGTAAACTAAGAAATGTTTGTAGTATATATATTAAATGATAAACAGGGTCCCGCAAAGTACTGGATACAAAATTGTCTTCGGATGATAATTTCTGAAAATGTAATTTAGGTAGTAATAAAAAATATTTTTGTTTGAAATAAATTTTAGAAAGATACTTTCGTGCATTAAAGGCACTTGGAAAACTACAGAGCTGAACAAAATAATTCAAGAATGTTTCTATCTATTAGTATTAATCTCTGAAAGGAAAATTTTGACCAGCAAACAAATTAGCAACTAGGGATTATCAGAAGTTTTTTTATCTTAAATTCGTGATAAAAAGTTAATTACACTTGCTTATCATCATCGAAATATTTTGCTTGATTGATCAATTATTTCTTCTTTAAATGTTATGTGAACGAAGTCACGGGTAACTGCTAGTGATAATATAAGCGATGATGATGACAATGATGCAAAGTGCCCTACTTCCTTTTAGCTTTTTTTCTCATGCTAAACAAGGGTAACAACAGGTTCAGTGCCTTCAGTGCTGCACATGGTCACACGGAACATGCTCAGGAGCCAAAAAACAATGCACAATTTATATGTTATTCCACATTCTTGGATGGATAATGTTTTTTATGGTATTATTGATGCTGTTATTTACTATTAGGATTAATAATACATTTCTTTGTACCTTAAGTTAAGGTAAATTAAGTTAATTATTTTCTTTCAAATATATTTTGATTCAGTCGTAAGTTAATCCTTGGATTTTTGGATTTTTTTCATGGGGACGAAATTGGGACAGTATTTTTATTTTTTTTTCATATTCAGATACTTTTAAAACAATCAATTTATCGTAGTTTTAAAGTTTTTCTGTACAACATTTGCCTATTTATCCAAATGTGTGAATAATCAGGCTACACAAAATCCAAATTTCGCAGGTTTTCTCTGAAAATTAAAGCATCCAGGGGCCTAAAAACAACTGGGGGACGGTAATATGGCAATTTACCTTATATATAGATATCTAGCTAGAAAAACGCTGAAGCTAGTTAATACTCTCTGCTTGTTAAGCATGATGAAATCCGTAAACGTTTTCAAATACATTTTTTTGACTTACGCGAATAATGGAGCCTAAATAATTTTCTTTAAAAAATAAATGAAGTTTGCTATAAAAAATTGATTTTAATTTTTTTTAACACAAATATTTCAAAACTTACTTCTTTAGATTTTGAATACTTTATTTGCTCAAGTAAGTAAATAAAATAACCTTTTTAATTGCTTTTTTTATTCATTTAGTTTAATACTACTGCTTGAGCAGAAATTTGCCAAGCAAAGAGGCAAAAAAACATGCTTCACTTATAACGTAAAGGTTATATAACCATATCCTAAATAAAATAATCACCGTATCCTTAAAAGTTCTTATTATAAGATTATTGGTGAATCTGACCTTTAAGTTTGAATGTAGACGTGTATATATGTATGATAAAAACATTGTTATACTGTGCAATAATTTCGCATGCTTATGATTATCTTTTCTGTAAATAACTCTAAGCGTGTAAATATAAAAGTATTATTAGATTGTCGTTTTAATGTGTAAAATTAAAAAAAAAATCTTTTTTATGTTGTAGATATTTGAAAAAAGAAAAATAACTACACAATACAATCGACCAAAAAAAAAAAAAATTATGAAATTAAGACACAATTTTAACATGTGTTAAAACAATTAGCTTTTTACTTTTATCTTTGGAATACTTAATTTTATGAGTTTAATGCCATTCTAATAATATTCATATTATCAAAAATAAATTTTTATCACCATCTTAAAGTTTTATCAAAATAACATATTTATTAATAATGTTAATGAATATATTATTTACCCTCAGGCAATATAAAAAAAATATTTTCATAAGTAAGGTTATAAAATGGGTAGATAATCAAACTATTTTTTTATATGAAAAAACAAGAAAAACATTTGAAATTTTTAGCCAAGAGACATTTATTTTTTAGATTTTATCAAAATTATAAAAAATTACTTAAGTAATTTTTTTATGTGTCTAAATAATACTTACTAACAAAAGTAAAACAATTAATTAAAATAAGTGTTTTACAATTATTTAACATAAAAAGATTTTTTTTTTTTTTTTTTAACGCAGAATAACTTTTTTGAAAAAACCGTAAGTCGCATTTAACTTTTTTTAATGTACCTCACGGCAATCATGAATCATCGATTTTTTCTGGGATTTAATTTTATTATAATAGAAAGGGGATATATGTTACTCATTGTGAATTTTACAAAAAGTACATGAATTGATAAAACAGAAACAAATAGACAGTTTAAATGTATATAAAAAAACAAGCTTTGTAGTTCTGTAATTAAATTGCATCCCTTTTAGCAAACATTTTAATCAATAAAATATCTAGCATTTTTAATTATACTTTTCATAAGTATTAGCAATTCTAATATATTAATAAATTTAATAAATTAGCTACTATATTATGGACTAAAGCCTTTTCGCACAAAGCATTTTCACAAATAACCAATTATTTAAACACATATTCATTAGAGTATACTATTTGCCAGTTGTTGGGACTTAAATTTCAACCTCAAAAATAGGCTTTTAAAGTTGACTTTTGGAATATCTGATATAACCTTTTAAGATTGCACTTTGAAAAAATAAATGTGATCATTTGCAATTAAAATTACTATACTGATTTACAAAAATGATTTTTTATACGGCTAATAGGCGGGAAAATTGCCAAATACACGCCCTGTCGATTTAAAAATATATACTTCTTGTATATGGCATTAAGCGGCGAGTGTGAAAAATGTTATCAAATCTCTCAGAAATACACAAACATGTAAATTGTACTTGATTGCAGAGATATTTCTGCAACATACAAAAATGATTGATTTTGCATACAGAGTGCATAACCATCTAGTTTGAGATGTAAATTTTAAATGTTGTATTTTTATGGTCGCAAAAGGTATTTACACTAAGAACAAATATGCGTGTTTGCTGTGTTTTTGCTTTCCAAATGGTTTGTTTTTAAAACTACATAAAATAAGCTTTTTTCAAAAAAATATCAACCGACTTCAAAAAAGCGCTAAAAAGAATTAAATAATTCTTTAAAATTCTCTAATGACAAAACGCTATCCAATAAGCACACATCAGATATCAGGTACCGGCATAAAAACAGTTAAATTTAATATGTATAACACTCAAACACTCGACCCAAAACTTGCAAAATATAACTCTTTGTGTCAATTCTTTTAGAAGCAAACGCTGCTAATTCACGAGTGTCTAAATACAAAAAATCATTTAGACTGTTCAATGCTATTCCTAAAACTTTGTAAGGAACATTTTCTGTTTCAGATGTTTCCAAATTATCACTGGAAATTACATCATTATTTATCCATAATTATTTTAAGGACTTTGAATTAGTGTGCCACTTACGTAATGTCATACTAGCTTCTTTAAAAATAGCTATAGACTCTAATAGCGGATAAAGCTTGCTCGACAGAAGATTGACTTCCAATTACATCATCTACATAAATATTTTTATTTAAAAACTCGACAGTTTCTAGAGGTTTTTTGATATATTTCTTTAAGTGATGTTTTATTGTGGCTGCTAACAAGAATGGACTACAATTTACCCCAAATAAAACTCTAGTAAATCTATATATTTGAGGAAGGTTAGATTCATCAAAAGGGTCTTCTGAAAACAAAAATTGAGATACATCTCTGTTGAAGTGAAAAAAACTTCTTTAAACACCATAAAATAAGTTAACTGCGCAAGGCCTTTCGAAAGAACTTAGTCTTTCTTCGTCAGGCGCAAAAAAGACGTGTGTCTACAATGAATGTAGCGGCACGACTGCCGTCTTTTTTTGCGCCTGACGAAGAAAGGCTAAGTTCTTTCGAAAGGCCTTGCTCAGTTATTTTATTTTATGGTGTTTAAAGAGGTTTTTTGGAGAAAGAAGTTTTTTGTTTAAAGAAGGTGTTTAAAGACGTCTTTTTTGCGCCTGACGAAGAAAGACTAAGTTCTTTCGAAAGGCCTTGCGCAGTTAACTTATTTTATGGTGTTTAAAGAAGTTTTTTTTACTTCAATTGTGTATAACACCAGCTTCAATTTTATGCATACATTTCTGTCTTCTTCATCTACTAATATCTGCAAAAACGCTTGTTTTATATCGGTTGTAAAAGCAATTGGATTTAATCGAAATCGTAACAAAATATCAAAAATTTCAGGGTACAAATTAGGACCTGGGTGAAGACAGTTATTGAGAGATTGTGAATTTAAATCATGACTGATGAATCAAACACAATCCTTAATTTACTTGTTAAGCGGTCTCTTCTTATCACTTCTCTGTGAGGTAAATAACATTCAACATGCCCCTTATCTTCTGAATTAGGAACTAATTCTACGATTCCCTGTTTTAAATAATCATTTAATACATCTTTATATTCAAAAAACCACTGGGGATTTCTAACAAATCTTCTATTTAATTTAACTAATCGAGATTCAGCAATTTTTTCTGTTATCATCCAGACGCCCTTTTTCCAGTTTCCACGGCAATTTTACTTTATATCTTTTGTTTTCATATTTAATATCGCGTTCAAAATTTTTCATTATTTCATTTTCAAAAGGGTCAGCATCTTGTTTAATATTAATAAGTCCTGAAGTTTCAAGATCCCAAATTTTTTATTTGATCAGAAATTAAGTGTTCTTCAATAATTACGTTTAAAATCAAAGAAGTTTGGTATTCGCTTTTTCTTCCTTGGAGCCACCAGCCAAAGATGTTTTCAACAGCAACAAGATTTTTGTTTAAATGTTTTATATTACCTGTTACTATATCATAATAGTAATCGACTCCTATTAGAAGGGAAATGGGGTCTTGACATTGTGGTGAGTCAGCAAGGGTTAAATTCTGTAAAATACTCAGCTCTCCAAATTCTTTTACTTCAGGGGGAGAGATGTCAGATCCAGATAGTTCGTCTGTTACCAATGCTTCTATTTCTAAATTAGACTTCGAAAAATGTTTATTTTCCAATTTAAGTTTAACAACATCATAATTTTTCTCAATTGGGATTTTACTTCCGAATGTGAATACCGATAATTTTTCCTTTCTCAATATTTTAAGTTGTAATTTATCAGCAATTTCTTGAGTTAATAACGTTCGCATTGCAGCAGTATCCAATAATAATCGAACAGAAACTTCTTTATTTTTATTTTTTACTTTCGCACAGCAATTTTGCAAGAAAATTCGATTTTTTCCAATACACGAAATAGCTGAAATAATTTCATTACTTGTTTCATTTTGTGCATTCGCTGTTTTCAAATTTCTATCTGTATAACTTGTTTTATTTGGTGAATTAGATTGTTTACAAATAGCTCTGTTATGTCTACCCTGACATGTCGTACATCGTATCATGTTTTGGCAAAAGGCAGAGGTAACATCTACCTTGTGATTTCAAAATGTTTTTCTTTTTATCAAGATCAAAAACATTGCATATTTCTGACAAATGATTACTCTTACAAAAGATGCAACTTTGTTTCTCTGTGTTCTTTTTGTCTGAAACTGTAGTCATTAATTCATGCGTGGATGAAAAGTTTAATTATCTTTTAGGAAATTTCGTAAATTTTTGTTTGTTTACTTCTAATCTATTTGATTTTGAAAATGAAAAAGCCAATTCGCGACTTTTAATTTCGGTTTGCAAGAAATTAAGTAATTTGTTTATATCAGGGTTGCATGAAGATTTAATGTTTTGCTTGTTAAATTCCAAATTTAAATCTGGTGGTAGCAATTTTAAAACTACGGCTAAAAGCATAGAGCTGTAAGCCTGTGGTACGAGTCCCAAAGTGGTCAACGATCTTACATTAATTTCAATATCATCATGAAGTTTCTGTAATTTTGAAGTATCACTAGATTTATAAACCGAAGATAAGTTTAACAATTTATTTAAATGATGATTGATTATCATCTCTTTATTCCCAAACCTACTTTCAAGAATTTTAAGTGCTACATCATAGTTTGATTCCGAACCTTCTAAGCCTTCTATGACGTTTAAAGCAGATAAACCTAAGTAACTTCGCAAATAATTGTATTTTTCAATTTTTGTCAGTGAATTATTATCATTTATCGATACTTTAAAAGTATTCCAAAAGTTGGTGAATTGCGTGCAATCGCCATAAAATTTCTGTATATTCAATTTTGGAAGTTTCACAAATTTATTTTCATTATTGGGGGTAGAATCATTAACCGAACTATTGTTCAAAGGAATAATATTTTTATTTTCTTTAAGTTTCTTTTCGGCGCGAAAATTCGTTAAGGATATTTTGTTTGCATAGTCATATACTGTATTCATTTCATTCTCATATTCGTCTAAATTCAAAAGTGGTTCTATTTTTTTATTTATATCATCTAAATTACTTGATTTAATCTTTAACTGCTTAAAAGATTCTTCAAGAGAATCAATATTAACGGTATCATTTTTTAATATAATCTCTATATTATTTACCAATTTCGTGACAGAATTTCTTAAAATTGTTATGTTTTTCTTAAGCTTTTCTAGGTCAGCCATAATTAACACATCAAAATAAAATTATATAACTCTTACCTTTAAAAATCTTCGCAATCAATAATAATCTTCTGTATTTATCATATTTCAATTTCGTTCCCGGCCTCTATATTCACCATTGTAAAAAAATATATGTCATGTAATCTTCAAATCGTGGTTTTTCTTTCGAAAATCAAGGTCGAGTAAATCATACGTAAATATGAATCGTAAAATCTAAAAAAACATTCTGAATTCAAAGGAATAATCTATCGCATAAATCCACAATGCATATTATAAGTGAAAATCGAAACTGAAAAAATCTTCTTCGAACGTTTCTTTAACTAATTATTTAATGAGATAAAAATAAGTATTTACAGTTCTTTGTACATATTTACACAACTTTAAATCATCTGGAGACACAATGCTTCATTTCATATCTGTTTTTGACTATAATAGTCGCATCTTATATCATAACAAATTCGTTCTAATCAAAACATTCGAATCAAAACGAAAATCGTCTACACTCTGTTTACAAACTTCAGAATGTTCTAAAAGTGAAAGATGAAGTCAAAGAAATTGCATAGCGCGTAGCGCCATCTAACTGCAATTCTTTTTCTTCACGCTTCTTTAAATCAGTTAAATCGTTTGCGGTTTTTGCTAAATTTACTCTTTAAATCAGTATTTTCTTTAAAAAAAATTTTTAAGGTAAATTTCAAAAAATGACGATAGAGGACGCCTTACACTTTGAAGTAACGTACAACTATTTTTAACCGTTATTTTTTTTTAATCTCATTAAATATTAGCAAAAGTTTAGACTTAAATTTTGAGCTCAAAGTCTGAATCATTGGGAGTAATTAAGTAGCGCAAAATTAAACTGTGTTCGAGGGGGGGAGGAGGGTTATGTTTCAACTTCTGAACACAGTTCAATTTGCGCTTCTTAACCCCTCTCAACGATTCAGAATATGAGCTCAAAATATAAGTCTAAGTTTTTGCAAGCATTTAATTAGATATAAAAAAATAACGGTTAAAAATAGCTGCTGGTTACAATTAAGTTTAATGCGCTTGCTAACGAAATTTTTAAATTTATTTTTAAGAAAATACTGACATAAAGAATAGATTTAGCGAAGACCGCTAACGAATCGACCACTTTTTTCCATTTTTTAAAATCATTTGAAATTTGAACCTTCCCCCGCCCCCTTGAACAAACTTCAGTTTGCGCTTCTTAACCACTCCCAACGATTAAGATTTTGAGCTCAAAATTTAAGTTTCTGTTTTAGCTTTCAAAAACATTTAATGAGATGCAAAAAAAAAAAAAAAAAAAAAAAAAAAAAAAAAAAAAAAAAAAAACCGTAAAAAATAGTTTTTTGTCACTCAAAAGTCTAAAGCGCCCTCTATCAGCATTTTTTAATACTTATGTTTAAAATATATTATTAAGAAAATACTGATTTAATGAGTAAATTTAGCAAAAACCGCAAACGAATCGACAATTTTTTCCATTTTTTATAATCATTTGAAATTTAAACCTCTGAACACAGTTCAGTTTGCGCTACTTTACCACTTCCAACTATTCACACGTTGAGCTCAAAATTTAAGTTTCTGTCTAAGCTTCTCAAAACATTTATTGAGATGCAAAAAATAAACGTAAAAAATAGTTGTTCGTCGCTCAAAAATCTAAAGTGCCCTCTATCGGCATTTTTAATATTTATCTTTAAAATGTATTATTAAGAAAATACTGATTTAAAGAGTAAATTTAGCAAAAACCGCAAACGAATCGACATTTTTTTCCATTTTTAACCGACTTCAAAGAGGAGGTTATGATTTCGACCTGTATGTATTTGTTGTTCATGCATAACTTTTGCAAATATGAACTGATTTTGATAATTCTTTTTTTGTTTGAAAGCGTATGAGGCCCATGTGGTCCCATTCAAATATCATAAAAATCTGATAAGTAGAATTTTTTAAAAATAAAAACTTTAAATTTCAATCTCATTTTGAAGCAATCGACCAATAAGAAGTGTTCTTTTTGCATGCTTTTATGTTACACTTACATAGACATACGATCTTTTCACTGTTAAAAGTTTGAAGTTTTTGCTGCATCGTCACTCCACCGCTTTTATGGAATATCTCTATTTTGACCAATGAGAATTCACCATAATAAAATGAAGTAATAATTTCTATAAAAGCGATGGATAGACGATAAAGTGAATGTTTCAAATTTTTAACAGTGTTCAAAGTGCAAAATCCTAACTGGATGAGGGCCAGGATTCACATAAATTTTGCGCTGTTTGCGAAACGAGATTTATTAACAAGAAAATTTATTTAAAACATTGAAAAATTTGCTAAAATTCAGGCTTTTGATTCGTTAATCTGGTTTCGCTAACAGCGCAAATTCTACCTGGATTCTGGACAAGTTCTCTTATGCAAGAAACCGGAAATATAGCATCTAGGGGATATAGTGTGGAAATCGGCTATCTCAGGGCGTGTTCAGAGCAACTTACAAAAGTACACTGTTAAAAATTTGATCCATTTGCTGCAGCGGCACTCCACAGCTTTTATAGAATATCTCTTTTATGACCAATGAGAATGCTCCATAACACAGTAAAGTAACCGTTTTCTATAAAAGCGGTGGAGTGACGCTGTAGCAAATGAGTAAAATTTTTTACAGTGTAACCAATGTTACTGACCGATTGTAGGGCAGTACGAAAGCAAATTGTGGCATCAATAAAAACTATTCTGTTGAATTGTAGCTGACGTCACACTTCGCTTTGATTTTCATTCCGTACTTGTCTACAATCGGTAAGTGGTCGGTAAGTAACCGGTAAGTTGTGCTAAACACGCCCTCTGTAACACTTAAAAAAGCGCTAAAATGTTCTATTATTTAAATGTGCAACAATGCTAATAAAATTTAAAAATAGAAGCGACATCTGCAGGACATTTCCTAAAAATGCAAGAATTATTGCTAGTCTACATAATGTATCACGAAAATGCCGCAGATGTCGCTGTGATCGACACTTTGGAATTCAGTAGCATCGTTGCACATTTAAAGGATACAAATTTTTAGCACTGCTTGCATTGTAAAAAATTGAACCCTTTTGCTGCATCGTCACTCCATCGCTTTTATAGGAAACGATTACGTCGCTCTATTATGGAGCATTCTCATTGGTCAAAACAAAGAAATTCTATAAGAGCGATGGAGTAACGATGCTGTAAAAGGGTCAAATTTTTTACAGTGTCGATAGTAGATTTCCATTCTATGTATTCCAGACTCTCTCCTTCGAACAATGAAATGTTCTCAAAAATGAAGGCTTATGATTGGTCAATCTTGTTTTGCTTAACAGCGAATAATCCTTCTGGATCCTAACCACTGTTGCAGAGATGCTAGTTTTTTTTTCAAAGTACGAAATCTTAGCTGGAACAATTCTCGTATCCACTAAAGTGAAAGATCCACATCGATCCAGACAGGAGAATTCGATATCGAAAAGCTGAAAATTCAAGTCTAAAGAGCCTTACACGTTAAAGCAAGAGTGTCTGTGTATCAGGGGGCTTGTTATGCTGGATTCACAAAGTGAATAAAGTACATTGCTATGTGCTAGATTTACATTTGGACAAATATAAATGACGAAAAATTTTGATAAGCTCACCATTAAAGTTAAGCTAGTTAACTTCTTTCACCCATAAAACTCGTTCAGACGACTACCGCCAAGTTCTGAAATAAAAATTCTTAAATTTTTTGTACTTTGGAAAACCGCGTTTATCAAAGAGCATTCTTAACTTCAAATATTGCTACTTTCATATAGACGTAGCGTTGCAAAGGTTAGAAAAAAGCCGGTTTAAACCCGGGAATAAACCGGGTTTTTAGGAATAAACCTGGAAAAAACCCGGGATTTTTTTGGAATAATTCGGTTTTTTGGGAATAAACCTGGAAATAAACCTGCTCTATTGGAAATAAACCCGGGAATAAACCGAATTTTTGCAACTCTATATAGACGCATGTTGAATCATGGTGTGATTTTCATAATATCTTCCTTTTCAGTTTTTATGACTGAAAAGGGTATTTTAATACATACGAATATTTAGAATTACTTTGCTATGCATTGAATCATAGAAGCAACTTGACGCGCTCTGATTGTGTACGCGTACTTTAAACTGTAAAAAATCTGACCCTTTTGCTGCATCGTCACTACCCCGCTTTTATAGAATATCTCACTTTTGAACCATGAGAATGCTCCATAATAGGCTGAAGTAATCGTTTTCTATATTAGCAGTGGAGGGACGATGCAGCAAAAGGGTCAAATTTTTAACAGTGTACCCTGTTTAAAATATCTTGAAAAATTACCTCTGTTTTTAAAGACTATCTATTTTCTGACCAATGAAAACGCTCCATAGACGTTTTTAGATCGCTCTCATTAGTCAGAAAATAGATAGTCTTTAAAAACAAAGGTATTTTTTCACAAGAATTTTAACGTGTACTGATGGATTGTTAGCTTTTCAATGCCCATTTACGAAGTCTGTAGATTTCAATGTGGACCTTAAGGCACTACACTTAGCATTGCAAAGGTTAGAAAAAACCCGGAAATAAACCCGGTTTTTAGGAATAAACCTGGAAAAAACCCGGGATTTTTTGGAATAATTCGTTTTTTTGGAATAAACCCGGGAATAAACCGACTTTTTGCAACTCTAACTACACTAGTCTCAGAAAAAGACCCGGATGTTAGTGTAAAGACTATGGTTGTGTTCTTTTCAAATATCTCGCTCAAATTTTAATATATTTACATGACTTTTTTTGCCTAGGATAGCCGAGAATGATCTACAACCGGCCTAGTTTTTACTTCTTCGATTTTGCTTATGTATGTTTTATATAATGATAGTTTCAATTTCAGAACCGTTTAAACCGGTTTTGAAATTTAAAAACCAAAATTGAAAAAGTAAAAACTAGGTCGGTTGTGTAATATCCTCAACTATCCTATGCAAAAAAATAAAAATAAAATAAAAAAATAAAATAAAATCACGTAAAAATTTTAAAATTTTAGCGAGATATTTGAAAAAACGCCCCCATAGACTTCACATTATCATCCGGGTATTTTTCTGTGCCTAGTGTGTGGCCTTAAAGTTTGCTGGATGCGATAAATTTCCGAAATGTCAAAGCTTAAATGGACAAGTTCTCGTATCCACTAAAGCGGAAAAACATCGATACCAATCAACATCCTTAAGTAGTTGAAAAAATGAAAATCCCTTAGTATATATTTTGCTCCGGAGGAAAAAATTATCTCTACATATCAATGCAAAATAAAGTGCATAGATATGTGTAGCAAAATTATATTTAGATACAGATTTGGTTACCGGTTTAGACACCAGAATGATTTTAGATTTTGTTCATGTAGGATTCCTCAATGTGAATATGACGACACATGGAGCACAGTAAATGATTGATTGAAAAGATTCTGGACAAAAATGAGTCATCAAGGGGATCCTTGTGGCCGAGTGGTTAAGACATCACGCTGCTAATCTCTTAAGAGCGTAGGAGATTGTGGATTCGAATCCCTCTGGCTCTGGGCTAAATTTAATATATAGAATTTAATATCCACCAAAAATATTTTTTACAAGAGATTAATTTACATATTTTTGATTTAATTTTTGAATATATACATATAAAAAGTAAGGAATTACTTTTTTGAAGTTGGTGCCAAACTATCATAAGTATAGTAAGAATTGTGGATATATTATGTCTAGTACCATAAATAAAATGGGGAAATCATTATCGATTATGATTGCTTGGCACCAACTTCAAAAAGTAATTCCTTACTTTTTATATGTATATATTCAAAAATTATATCAAAAATATGTAAATTTATCTCTTGTAAAAAATATTCTCTGGAAAACCTATTTTTGGTGGGTATTAAATTCTATATATTAAATTTAACCGTTTTATATCGGTACATGTTAGTCAATGTGTGGTTATTGGATAACGATTTGTCATTAGAGATTTTTATAGAATTATTTAATTCTTTTTAGCGCTTTTTTTGGAGTCGGTTATACATTTTTTTGAAAAAGTTAAATTTATTTATGATAATTTAAAATTTAAGGGGTCTCAGGACTTTATATTTTTTATGTTAAACTACTATCTTTTCTGAACATTTTGATGTAAAAATTTTCTTGAAATTCTCATTAGAACAGAAGTTATGGCTATTAGAAGCATACCCACTCAAAGCTGAAATGACGGTTTGAAATTTAAAGGGACAGCCGACTACCATATATTCTTTGTTTACATCGTTGCTGTACCGTGTTTACATTCAGAATTTCTTTTAAACCCCATGTTTTTATAGTCCCATGTTTTTATACTCCATGGAGAATATCAAGTAAGCATCCAACCTACAATATACACCTTCGTGTGTCAAGTCAAACAAGTTATTTGCTTTTGAAAACAAGCTGAAAGCCCCACCAGTGGCCGAGAGGTTGTGACCTCAAACTGGTAGACGGTAGGTGCTGGGTTCGAACCCAATCGCGACCGTCGGTCTAACCGTTCGGAGATTTTCCGTGGTTTTCTTCGAACCTTGCGTAAATACGGGTTAGGTTCCCTTAGAAAGACCCCCACGGCGGGCATCCCACCCCTTAGGGCCTACGTCCCATAGTGTAGATAATTGGCCGACATACAAACAACAACAACAAGCTGAAATAAGCACATGTTTGTGAGTTACTTTGCGGCGTGCTTTATATGAGTTTTTATCTTATGATTGCGATTTGTTTATATTGTTTTATAGGATGGAATCGAATAAAAATAAAAGTAGATCAGGTGAAAGGCCTCGAAAAAGAAGGTTTAATGGCAATAAATATGTTAATTCTAAAAAATCACAGAAAGATAGAAAAATAAGTGCATCAGATCGAAAGCTAAAATCCTCTTATACCAAGGAAAGCCTTAGTAAATCATTTTTAGGCTATAGAATGATGGATATTGCATTATTATTTAAAAATTTAGAGAAGAATTTAGTGTGCAAGACTTGTAAAGGTGAAATAAAAATCGTAGAAAAATCAGTTTCTGGATTGAGCAGCACTTTCCAAATCTCATGTAAGATCTGCAAAGAAAACATCATTTTCAGGAATAACAAACTTCTTGGAGCAAAATCAAATATTCCTGAAATTAACAGGCGGGCAGATTTTGCCATGAGATGTATAGGCAAAAGCCTCACAGATTTAAAAACATTTTGCAGTGTAATGTGCTTACAAAATCCTGCGTCTCAAAAATCATATGATGCTATAAACAGAAAAATTTGTACAGCTGCATCATCCACTGCTGAAATTTCCATGCACAATGCTGTGCTTCAAGAAAGTTCTATGACTGATGGTAGTATCGATAGTGGGTCAGTGGTGATGGCACCTGGAAGACAAGGGGCCATTCATCTCTTTTGGTGCATGTGTTGTTATTGGAGCTAATTCAGGTAAAGTCATTGACACGCATGTTATGTCATCGTTCTGTAAAGGATGCGAATCCTATAAAGGTTCGAAAAGTGGCGAGCGCTTTCAAATGTGGAAGAAAAATCATGCTAAAGTGTGTAAAGGAAGTCATGATGGATCGCCTGGGAAAATGGAAGTATCAGGCATGGTCTCAATATTTTCTCGGTCGCTTGAGGAGCACGATGTGAGATATGTAAATAATATAGGAGATGGCGACACGAAAACTTTTTTGTCACTGAAAGATAAAAAACTTTATGATGACATCAATATCAATAAAGTAGAGTGTGTTGGTCACTTTCAAAAAAGAATGGGTTCCCGTTTGAAAAAACTGAAAATGCAAATGCAGAAAACAAAACTTTCTGATGGAAAAACTATCGGTGGAAAGGGACGATTGACTGATTCTTTAATATTAAAACTTTCGTCTCATTATGGAAATGCAATAAAGGGAAATTCTAAAAGCGTGTCTGAAATGAGAAGATTGATTTGGGCTGTATGGTCTCATACAGCATCGTCGTATAAGGAACCCCTGCATTTTTTTTGTCCTAAAGGTGAAAATTCATGGTGTAAGTATAACAGAGCTGCTTTAAATAATGAACATTTTACTCACAAGAATACTGTTCCTTTGCCTGTTACGCTTGCTATAAAGCCAATTTTCAAAGATCTTTCCCATCCAGATTTATTGAAGCGTTGTCTGGATGGTAAAACTCAGAACCCAAATGAATCATACAATTCCATACTTTGGAAATGCTGTCCAAAGACTATTGGAAGTGGAAGAAAAATCACAGAAATTGCAGCATCCATCGCTACAGTTATTTTTAATGATGGTACTAAGGGAATTATCGAAGTAATGAAAAACTTAGATTTAGCTATATCTAAATGTGCATTAGAAAACTTTTGCGAGAAGGACAAAATTCGTATACAAACTGCCGAATATCGTGCAAAAGCTGCAACACACGAGTACCGCAAAGCTAGAAAAAGACAAAAAATTTCAGAAAATGAATCTAACAAACTGTTAGAAGGCACAATGTATGCATCGGGTTCATTTTAACTGCAAAATTCAAAAGACAGTTTTCTTTATTTGTTAATTTTTATGCTTGTTAATAACTTTTCTTTTTTTTCAAAAACTGTTAGTGAAATCTATGAAATCTAAAAGATGCATTTATTTTGATATAAGGAATAACTTATACTTCTGTTATTTGTGTAACAATTGCTTACATATATCACAATCTTCAAATTTAGCATTATAAAAGCATTTATTTTTTAAATTGTGTAAATTAGTGTGTATGTTCATACAGGGAAAAAAATTAAGATTTCATGTATCAACAACATCAAAAATGCTTCAGGATTCATTAAAAAAAGTTTTTTTGTTAAAATTACTGATGGTAAACATTTTTCAAGGTAAGATATATTACAGTTCAATCATTGTTAAATATAAATGTTCTGAATATAAATTCAGTGTTAAATATAAATGTGTATTTGTTGAAAAGTTATATGCATGTAATGTCATCTTGTGGGGGGTGAAAGGCAAGATATCTCACATCGAGAATATTGAAAATGCATCGGGATTTTTAAAACAAATGATTTTTTTGTTAAATACTCTGAAAATAAATATTTTTAAGTGTGATATCTATTTCGTATTACAATTCAATCATATTACATTCATAAATTTAAAAAGTTTTGTGACAATTTATTATCTAGATGCAGTTTTCTCGATTTCTTAGATTTTATGCTTGAGCACAACATTTTTCTAAAACCGATAAAGAAATTCGCATAAATCTTGGTAAACACATTCAGTTTTATTCAAAGTGTAACCTATACGTGTGATTTAGTTATAAAAATTATTGTTTTTTTTTTGTTGAAAGGTTTTATATATGCATGTATTTGATCTTGCATGGGGATTTCTCATATCAACAACATTGAAAATGCTTCAGATTCATGTTAAAAATAGTTTTTTTCGCTAAATATCTGAAAGGAAACATTTTTAAAGGTAATATCTATCTATTATTATAGTTCAATAATATTATATTCAAAAAATTTAATAATTTTGACAGAATTTAATCTTTAAATGCATTTTTCTCAGTTTCTTAAATTTTATGCTTGCGCGCAACTTTTCTCAGAAACTAATAAAGCAATTTCAATGAAACTTGGTAAATATCTTCATTTTAAGGCGAAGAATAACTTGTACCTCAAATTTAGTGTTATAATTGAATTAATTATTTAAAATCAGAAATTTTTTAATTAAAAAATTAATTTTTTCAAATTTTTTAAATTTAAATTTAAATTTTGAATAAAATAAAATAATTTATTGCTCAAAAATGAAGTATACGTTCAAGATACATCAGTTTTACATCATTATCAGTATCTTGGGGAGCTCTTGAACCAATAGTTTTGCTACAATCTTGCGCGCAGTGCAAGCAAGTAAAAAAAAAAAAATCTAATTTTTTATTAAAATTAAACATAAGGAAAATAAAATTAATTTTTATTATGGGATATTGAAAAAATTATTTTAAATAGAATGAATGTTAAGTTGTCTATATTTAAAATTTTGTGCATTTATGTTTTATAGAGACTGAGAAAAAAAAATAAATGTGACATGTTGTTAGATTGCACCGAAAGGAAAAAAGAAAGGCTCCTTAGACCCCTTTAAACCTCTGCACACAGTTCAGTTTGCGCTACTTTACCACTTCCAACTGTTCACATTTTGAGCTCAAAATTTAAGTTTCTGTCTAAGCTTCTCAAAACATTTAACGAGATGCAAAAAATAACCGTAAAAAATAGTTGTTCGTTACTCAAAAGTCCAAAGCGCCCTCTATCGGCATTTTTTAATATTTATCTTTAAAATGTATTATTAAGAAAATACTGATTTAAAGAGTAAATTTAGCAAAAACCGCAAACGAATCGACAAATTTTTCCATTTTTTATAATCATTTCAAATTTAAACGTCTGAACACAGTTCAGTTTGCGCTACTTTACCACTTCAAACTATTCACATTTTGATCTCAAAATTTAAGTTTAAATCTAGGCTTCCGGAAACATTTAATGAGATGCAAAAAATAACGGCAAAAAATAGTTGCTTTTTACTGCAAAGTCTAAAGCGCCCTCTATTGACATTTTTAAAGTTTATCTTTATAATTCATTTTCAAGAAAATACTGACATAAAGTATAGTTTTAGTGACAGCTACAAATCAATTGATCAATTTTTCCGTCTTTTATGTTTATTTGAAATTTTGGACGCTAACATTTAATGGCTCCTGTCTCCTTCGGAAGGTGTTTGGGACCCTTAGTTTCCCATTTAATATTGTTTGTCTTGATGTGCACTATGACCCCTTAAAGTTTTGCCCAGTAGTTTAGATACACCCTGTATATATATATATATATATACAGGGTGTCCAAAAAGTCTGGAAACGGTCGAATAACTCGAGAAATACATAAGAGATTGAAAAACGAACATATACGTGTTAAATATTTTTAAATAGGCTATTCAGTGATACCAAATTTGACCTTCGTAACCGACCCCCTGGGGGTCAGAGGGGGTCCAACTTTGAAATCTTAAATTATAACCCCCATTTTTTATTGCAGATTCGGATTCTACTGACAAAAATACTTAACTTTTGTATTTGATGTTTATTTCGAATCCTCGTTTATTACGGTGTAATTGAGCATATTAAATCGATACATATTTCGGTTTTTCTAACTGGGTTTTTCCTGATTGGCCAGAATTTTGACGTCAAATTTCTCGTCTTTTGCAGGAATAGCGTTTCTTGAAAATCACCTGTGGCGATTATTTCGATAATGCTATGCTGTTAAAAATTTGATCCATTTGCTGTAGCATCACTCCACAGCTTTTATAGAATATCTCTTTTATGACCAATGAGAATGCTCCATAACACAGTAAAGTAACAGTTTTCTATAAAAGCGTTGGAATGACGCTGTAGCAAATGAGTTAAAGTTTTACAGTGTATAGGTTTTTTTTATGTTTTTCTCTACAAAAAATTCATTGAAATATATTAATTTTGTTTTCTATTTGGATTTTTATTTTATCCAGTAAATGGTTTTTAAATAACGAATGTTTTCTAAATACGGCTGATGTGGGTGTATGTTTTTTTTAATTATTTGCTGTAGAATTTTTTAATTATTTGCTGTATTTTGCCCCGTAGATTCTGAATCTGCAATAAAGTTACGTATTTCTGTCCGTAGAATCCGAATCTGCAATAAAAAATGGGGGTTATAATTTAAGATTTCAAAGTTCGACACCCTCTGACCCCCAGGGGGTCGGTTGCGAAGGTCAAATTTGATATCACTGAGTAGCCTATTTTAAAATATTTAATACGTATATTTTGTTTTTCAATCTCTTATGTATTTCTCGAGTTATTCGACCGTTTCCAAACTTTTCGGACACCCTGTATTAGTTGGTAAATGAGAAAAACAAATGACAACCAAAAAAAAATGTTCTTTCTTTCACAAATAAAAAGAATATTGTAATATTACGTTAAGAACAGCTGTAAAATAAAGGAAAAATAGAGCAAAAGATAAGATAAAACACCAAAAATGGAATATTCGTTAAAAAAATTAAGTAATATCATTTGAAGTTTAATTGCAAATACAATCAATCGTCTCGAATATATCGTGTCCTCGTATCATACACTAATACGTGTATGGCCTATATGACTAAAAAAATAAATTAAAAAAAAATGTAATAAAAATAAAAGTAAATTAAGGATAACAATCACTACTAGAAAAAAAAACGTATCAAATAAAAGAAAAACGGAGATAATTAAGACCAAAAGATCAAGTGATGGGCGACTTTACTTACGTTGGTCAGCTATGCATCTTTTTTTTACTATAAGTTAATGTGTATTATGCCAGTATTTTTACATATTAGATGAAAGCTGATATCTTAAAAAATCAGTCAAAACCAATTAGAGTTAGCTATTTACCAGGTACCAAAAAAATATCTACACGTAACGTGTTTGAAAGTACATATTTTTCCTCTATATCTAAAGTCATTGGAGTGAGGGTTTAAGTATGGCAATCCGTCTTAAACAACTTGCCCATAATAAATGTATACTTTGAAAAGTTACATAACGGTCTACCTAAAGCTTTAAATCTTATTTAGAATACTTTCATAATTCAAAAGTTTGAGTAATTTCATAATTTACTGGCAATTTCTTAACATTGCATTAGACATTTATGTAATGTGAAAGAGAAAATTGACTTCATTTTCGAATTTCATATTGAGACAAGCACTTTCAGCTTCAGAGCAGCCAACCCAGGTAAACTAGGTTAACAATATGGTTTAACTCTATATGCCTCGTCCAGCAGAATATCTACCATCATCAATTATTATTCAATCATTAATTTTTAAGTAGCAAGGTTAGTCAATTCATTTAGCAATCTGCTGCAATTTTTTTATATAAAGAAAACTATGCTTTATTTCCTTTTTCAAAATTGTGTAAATTTGAAAGTAACAAATGGGAGGTTGTTAGAAGTGTTTAAAATGTGTTGTTTTATAGTGTTTTACAATGAGTGATTCATTTGTTGAAAATGCGATTATATTTTCTATATATGCGATATATATGCGATATAGCACAACACTATATTAAGAAAATATTTTTATCAATACTATTTATAAAATCATTTTAAAACACTTAATAGCACTATTATTCGAACAAATTTCTATGTAGCAACACTTACGCAATATATTAAGAACTCAAATACACCACAAAACACGTTTTGTATATGACGTTTTTACATATTAAGTGCATACAAAGTTGTCACCAAATTTTCAACACGTTGATTTGTTGTAAATTTGGTGACAAAAAGTGTTCTAAAATGAGTTTATTTGAGCAGTGCAGGTTTTAGTATGACGTCTTCATAATTGAAAATGAAGTATGTTCATTTACAAGAGAGCTAAAAAAAAATCCCTTATAATGCGCTCTATGATAAAACATAGATTGTTTGTTATCGGTAACATAATCATTTAGCATAATAAATGTGTCAAATGTAAAGTAAAATAATTTTCTAAATCATTAAAAGAGATTTATTGCTTTAATAATCATTTTCTGTGTCATTTAGCCAGATTTCTTTATGTTGTAATTATTTCCTAAAACATTAAGTGTGATACATTACTTTTGTGTTTATACTTTAATTCCAATGTCGGTATATTGACGTATTTGCAAATAATTTTTGACGTCATGATAAATCTATGGAAAATGTTATTGAATAATAATATTAGTTGTTGATTAAAATGCTTAAAGGATAACAAGTGTTTTACTATTTCGTATCATTGGATTTATTGTGCGTAATAAGAACGTAGTTTATGCTGTGATACTAAAAATATAGATTTTTTTAGCCAATTATATTTTAAGAGATAATTTGATTATAAGATATAACAAATGGTATGCATATTAATAATCTTAAACTGCTTTTGACATATTCAGACTTTAATGTATCAGTCACATTCTCTACAGGAAGCTCGTATAGTCGTCGTTTATATACAGGAACACAGAAAAGACTTGTACTGCAGTCCTGTCTATCAATATTAAATGCTAAAGTGTATTTTCATTTGTGGTTCGTGGTTTTAAATTTAACTTATTAATTGCCTGTACTACTACTACTACTACTACTACTACTACTACTACTACTATTAATAATAATAATAATAATAAAAATAATAATAATAATAATAATAATAATAATAATAATAATAATAATAATAATGGTAATAGAAATAATGGTAATAATAATAATAATAATAATAATAATAATAATAATAATAATAATAATAATAATAATAATCAAAGAAATATCAAAATCTAAACTAAATGATAATCATGTCTCAAATCATCCAATTTGAAACGAACATTATCTAAAGCACATGAATTATGTGATGAATAAACAACAACAACAAAAAAAAACTGAGTATCACTGTCACTTTTAAAGTAAAAAAAAAAAAAATCTTGCAGTCGAACATTCTTTTTTCATCGAAGGAAAAATATTTACACTTTTAATATTTTACATTAACAAAACTTTTAATCGTATTATTGGGAAACACAATGCTGCTCGTATATATTCCATTTATTACTGATAAAACTTCGCCCCAATATATTATGAAAAATAATTCTATTCTAAAGCAACATTCATTTACGTTCTGTTTAGAAAAAAACAAGGTTTTGTGGAAGTGAAACTATAAGTTTAATTTTCATAGCGCGTATTAACAAATTAACTGTGATTAAGTTTTTCTACAGCTGTATGTTATATATCTATATTATAAAGGCCAAACGTATCTGTGCGTACCGCATACGTTATTTTTCGAATGGCAACAATTTCCTCATACATTTTCGGTTTTGAAATTTTCGCCACTACAAAATTTTACTCTTCTATTCATCCTACATTTTAAACTTTTACACCATTAGATAGAGAAAAAAATGTATTTTTAAATGCAATTTGTTTAAAAGCTGTATTTAAATTTTTCTTAAATATTAATTTTTTATAGTTTTTAGTACCCATTTTGTAATTGTGGCAACAGAATCACTCCATTCTCTCTTAAAACTGAAAAAAAAGAAAGAAAAAAGAGAAAGAAACGAAAAGAAACTAAAATGCACAACATTTTTCCATGCAATTTCGGTTTTGCAATTTTCGCTACTTTAAATTTTACAATTCTGAGTATCGTACATTTTAAATTTTAACTTCGTCGTATGGAGAAAAAACATGTACTTTTAAATGCAATTTGTTTTAAAGATGTACCTCAATTAAATTTTGTGATATTAATTTTTTTTTTAATACTAGCAAAAGCCATGCTTTGTTTGGATTCGCGAAGCATTATTTCATTAGATAATTATTTAAAAGTAACAATTTTTTTCGTATATTATTTGGTACTACTTGATTATCTTGTCGACTAAAAAGGTACCGCCAAACTAAAAGCTTAAAGGCCAATGATGATGATAAAAAATGCCATATTCACGTAACATTAAACTCGTATCACGTGTTCGTTACGCCATCAAGTAATTTTTAATATGAAGTTTTATCTGTATTCTTATTAATATTTTATTTATTTACTAGCGCACCCGACAGACGTTGTCCTGTCACCGACAGACGTTGTCCTTCTTGGCACCAACTACAGAAAATCAAATAAATGTACGTAAATATGGTAATACGCAGAATAAACACTACGCTCTTAATTTAATTTCTTATTACAATTATGAAAGGAAATTATTTTTTACTCTTCATTAGTTTTTGAAGTCGGTTCAATTTTTGATAGAAAAGTTTATTTTTCCCTTTTAAATTAAAAGTTAACGATTGTCTGAAGTCGGTTAATCAAAATTATAATACAGGAAATATTATTGCAAAGCATACACGTTTGTCAGCAGTGGGGTTCGAACATGCGATCTCTTTCCTCAAGAAGCTGAGCTTAAATCTGGCGCCTTACATCGCTCCGACATTCCGTCCGCACTCCATTCATCGAACTTATTCAACACTTTTAATTAGCGAAAAATCACTAACTATTAGTTTTTGCCTAATTACAAAAAAAGTACTGAATCAAATTCGATGAAATGTGAATCTAAACCATTCTCGAATCTACTGGAACGCACACACAAAATTTCATCAAAATCGGTCCAGTCGTTTAGGAGGAGTTCAATTACATACACACGCACAGAAGATTTTTATATATAAAGATGAGCATTGAAAGTTTCAGGTTTTTGCGCCGAAGACATCGCCAAATTAGGAAAATGTGAATTATCTCACGAACGACTGGATTTAAACGAATTTGCTTAGTACCATTCGATTCAGAATGAAAAAATGCACTAAAATATGTTATCAGTTGAAAAATAACTACAAAAGCCGATTTTTATGGAATTTTTTAAAAGTTCGTTCTTTTTTCTACTCATCTTAAGGGTGGAATTTTCGAAAATCCATTTTTAGCGGCACTCGATGTTATAAGCAGTATTTTTACCCCAATTTTCAAGATTTTTGGATCGGTAGATTTTTTTGTGCTATGATTAATACGAAATCCTGACTTTCTTTAATATATATAGCACTAATTAGCGAAAAATCACTAACTATTAGTTTTTGCCTAATTACTAAAAAGTACTGAATCAATTTTGACGAAATGTGAATCTAAACCATTCTCGAATCTACTGGAATGCACACACAAAATTTCATCAAAATCGGTCCAGTCGCTTATGAGGAGTTCAATTACATACACACGCACAGAAGATTTTTATATATAAAGATTTGTTCTTTCGTTATTAAAAATAAAAACTACGCCAATATCTTTAATTAGGCCAAAAGTTTGGCGATTTGTATAATTTGCCGACATTGATTGACGGGATAACCATGTAGTAACTATCATTTTTGTATCTTATTTAAGCAGAAACGCTATTTTATGTTTTGGCGCATTTTAATTTAGAAATGTAAATTCAGCCAAATAACTAAGAATTTCCTTGGATTTTTTTTTTTTTATTTAGACATAAGACTAACTTAAACAGACTCAACTTAAACAGACTCAACTTAAACATAAGTTGAAAATAAATGCATATATTTTCAAAGCAAAATTTGACATATTTTTTTTTTAATTTTCAACTAAGAGTTCTTTTTTAAAAAAATACATTTTCCATCTTGTTTTCTAACAAAAATGGATACCACTTGGTTATCCCGTCGTCAGATAATAGAAATCGCCAAACTATCAGCCAAATTATACAAATTAAAGCAATTTTTTAAACAAAAATAAATAAATAAATAAATATTTGAAACATTATTAAAATAAAAATAAAAAGTCGAATTAAAAATCTCTTGATGGCATAACAAACACGTGTTTTGTGTTTAATGTCATGTAATATGACATTTACAATAATCCATTATTGGCATTTAATCCTCAAAATTTGGTGTTAGACCGGATAACTAAGTATTAACCAAAAATGTACTTTGATATAGTATTTATGGAATGATGTAATGAAGTAAAAAATTTTGTAATATATTGATGAAAATTAGTGATTTACCCACAGTATTCAAGCTGACCACCTTTAATGCGATAAACTGGATCATTCATAACTGGATGAACTTGGGCATCTGATTTCTACTCAATGAAAGTTAAGCTCTTACGGATGTGGACCAGGATCCATATTGTTAACTACAGAAAAAATATTTAGTTCATTATTTACTATACATTTATGGCAAGTCTTATCCGCCATATTGAATATGCATGCCAAATCAACGACGATGACAAATTGTACAAAAATATAATTTTTAATTTTTTGTGCATCTTCGAAATTTAAAGCATTGATACTACTAGGTTTTCCTGTCGACCAAAAAATTATCGCCAAACTATAAGATTAAATGCTAATAATGGGTGATCGTGAATGTCACATTAAATACGATTCACGTGTTTAAAATGTCATGAAGTGATTTTTATTTCGACTTTTTATTTGTATTTTTATTAATATTCTACCAAATATTTTTTTCGTTATTTAAAATAAAAATTATGTCAATATGTATAATTTGGCTATTAGTTTGGCGATTTGTATAATTTGGCGAAATTGGTCGACGGGATAACAGAGTAGTACCAAAGCATTTTTCCGAGCACATGTATTCTCTGTCAGAAGAGATTTGTCATGTCATCGTTTTGGCACAGATGTCAAATACGCACCACATTGACGCTAATTTATTTCAGACGCCAATGTCATACGCAACGGGGTACTTAACTGGCGACATTGTGTCGTTATTTTGCTTTACATGGTAGCCCTGATGTTGTTGTTTTTTCTTTTATTTTCTTTTTTTAAATTAAATAATTTGTTTCGTTCTATTGATATTACTTAAACTTTTGGCACAGATTTCAGCCATATACGCATCACATTGGTGCTATTATGTTTCAGACGTCAATGTCATATGCAACAGGGTACTTAACTGGCGACAAAGTATCGTTATTTTGCTTTACATGGTAACCGTGGTGTTGTTTATTTACTTTTATTTTCTTTTTTGAAATTACATAATTCGTTTTATATTATAGACTTGCTGAACCCGTCGAAATTCGACGGAAAAGAATTTATATTAGATATGATATTTATTAGTCTTATATACACAATAAGATACTGGGCGAAATAAACAACTGTCACCTTAAATAGGGATGACATAATTTTTCATGATAAAGATACACAAACTTCAGAAAGTAACAAAAAATAAGGAAAACAACTCATAAATTATTATGTTGGACTTAACTTCAGCTACAAACCTTTTTAATGCGATTCCTAAACCTTAAACATTATTTAAATGCCAAATTATTTAAAAGTTAATATAATGCCTCAGAAAACGAATTCAAAAATATCTGCACAGTTTATTTTTTCTCCCTTTAAATATCGCTTGGTAACTGTACAAAAATTATAATATCAATCATGGAGGAATGAGATAGGTGGAGGTGAAGTAAGCTTCAAAAAAATTTGCAATATGAAACCATTCATCGCTCAAATTTTAATGTCCCAAACAAAAGAACAAGGAAGGAATTTTGTATTATAAGACGAATTGAAAGAAATGAATTACAGCTGAAGCATATTTTAAGAAGAAATAGCAAATTTTTAAAATGGTCTTTGTTCTATTATTATTTATTAAAATAAATGTTCGCTTTTAAATTTAAATAAATTGAAAAATTAGACATAATTAAATATCAAATTAAAATTAAAATAGATAGTGAAAACATTTGATACGAACTAAAAATTGTATTACTAAAATTTTCCTTCTTTAATGTAATTTTAAATACTTTATAACGTAGATGAAGAATGTTTATGACTTAATAATTGCATGTAAATAAATATTAAAAATATAATGATGGAAACATTCTTTTAAAATCTGTATGAAAACTTAAGTAATAAATATTAATCTAAAATATAGATTTCTGACTGCAGATAATTTTAAGATATCCTTCTATAGTAAAAAAAAACTAGCCTTAAAAGGAATGACTCCTGGAATGATGCTGATGTGGAAGATTTCCAGAACTAACGAATCCGGGTTGTCCACTCCTTCCATGAGTCTAATAGACCAATCAGGAAAGGAGTCCGTCTATGCATCGCCGTATGGGTTACCATAAAGAGAGGAAAGGTTACCATCGCCAACAATCGCCAAGTTTGTTGCCAACTTGGCGATATATCGCCAAATTTGGCGACCAAAATTAGTCGTCAAAAGTGACGCCAACTTGGCGATAACTGTAATATTTCGCCAAATTTTTAATTTCTTTACAACACCAGTCGTTTGATACATCATTTGAGAGGTTTGCAACTGCTTATTCATATAATGGATGTCTTGTGTGTTATTCCCCATTCTGCTCCCCAGGGGGGACACATTTTTAATTTCTTTACAACACCAGTCGTGTTACACAAGATTTGAAAGGTCTGCAACTGCTTATTCATATTATGGATGTGTTGTGTTTCATCCCCTTCTCTGCCCCCGGGGGGGGCACATTATTAATTTCTTTACAACACCAGTCGTGTGACACATCATTTGAGAGGTCTGCAGATGCTTATTCATATTATGGATGTCTTTTGTGTCGCCTCCCACTCTGCCCCCCAGGGGGGCACATTTTTAATTTCTTTTCAACACCAGTCGTGTGACACATCATTTGAAAGGTCTGCAACTGCTTATTCATACCATGGGGTATTGGCGAGCGCAGCAAGAAGGGGTAGCCAATAATTTGAAATCGCGAAGCGATTACGCGGAGGGTTGGCGAGCATAGCGAGCAGGGGGGCGGGGCCCCCCTAGTATTAACAAAAAAATGTTATATTTTCAAGCAAAACGTTAAAATAATTTTCTATATTGATATTTGAAACACATATGATAAAATAATTAATAAATTCTTACCGGTGAAGCGGTAGATTAGTTCTATTTAAGAAACAATAGCAAAAAAATACGGGTTTAAACCTGTTTCAATTGACAGGCGTGTCGAAGCACGTGGTTTTGTTGGTATTTATTGTGACTTAATGTAGGGTTTCATTTTTAGCATCACCCCGAGAGATAATACTTCCACTCTATTAATTTCTTTTTACTCTATGAATATCAATAAAACATTTTAATTATAATAGAAACAGGGAGTTACTAAATTTCATAACCAATCCACTACACATTTACAGCACTTGCAATAAATTTAATTCATTTATTGGCTTTTAGCCTCCATGAACTTGTCAAAGTTAATTTTATTGTAGTGGCAACAAAGAGAAAGACGATATATTTGTTATTAAAAAGAATAATTTTTTTCAGCCGCTATAAGTCTCAAAAATCCCCCCTCCAAACAAACAAAAACAAACAAATAATTTTTTTGTGTTTCTTGCTGTTAACATTTTATTTATTTTTATTTTAAATAATAACTTAATACAACGAAATGATTTTAATTAATTTTTGATATTATGTAAAATAGAATTATCGTAATACCGGCATATCACAGGGTTTTTTCCCTTTTTTTCTAATATTACATCATTTACACCTTTAGAAATACGCATCTGTTCGAAATAAAAGCGTGATTTATGCAGTTATTTAAAAATTCTTTGGTGTCATAAAATATTTATAATAATTAAATAGAAATTGTGCAATTTATAGAAATATTTTTATTTGTGCACACCACGGACCTTTAAATAAATAGAAGTTCAGTTTATTTAGATGCAGGAAGAAAAGACGTCGAATATGACACAGTGAATATGACATCATCACTGACACAGCTATAACAATGTATATTATATTCATGGAACAAATTTATCTGGTTTCTGAATGACGACACTTTTCTCCATCGACAAAATTCGCCAAATTTTATTAAAGTTTATTTTCTACTATTTTATTTACAGAATATTTAATAATATTACTCAGTAAATAATCTATATATTGTACCGCTATTATTATACAATAAATAATTATGTGCAATCATTTTATTAGGATTAAATTTTACGAAGAACATTATTTTTTTCCTTTAAATGCGATTACACATTCACCTATCAGATCAAGCTCCTGATTGGTGGAAAGTAATAAAGCAAAATAAAATTTTATTTTAGTGAGACCTGTTGCCACTGTTTTGAAGAAATGTCACGTAAAAGCTTTAAAAATTAAAATTAAAATATAAAAATGGAAATAAATTAAAAATTAGCCAGAATGGACACATCTACACATAAACAGCTTTCATTAAAAAAAATAATTATCAAAATCGGGTCAGTAGAAAGCTCAGGGTTGATGACTAAAAAAACAGCCAGGTGTTTTAAATATATAGATATTAATTAAACTTATGACACAGATGTCAGTCATATACGCATCACATCGGTGAAATTGTTTTTCTAACGCTATTTTGGCGAAAACTTCGTTTTCAAATACCAATTACATATATATTGTTTTATTATTTTCACTTATTTTAAAAAAGAAATAATAACAAGTTGAATGTAGATTCTGCCATTGCAGAATTCAGTTTCGCCTCCGATTCAAAAAAAAAAAAAAAAAAAAAAAAAAAAATCGATACAGGTTTTTTAGAAGGGCAACATCGTTTAGAATGCAATGAACTAACTTCATTTTTCTTGTGTTTATCAATATAATAGCAAACAGAACGATGTGAAACACCCAATTGATAAGCAATTTCTCTCTGAGACATTGGAAATGTGGAGATACAATTTGACGTGTTATTTCTTCATTCGCAAAATTCATCAAAAACGAATTTTTTCTTTAGTTTAAACGCTTTTTTATAGACTCTGAGAAAAAAGGAAATGCAATTTAACAATAAAATTGTATATTATTTAAAGTATTAAATTGTAGAATTATTTAATAAAAGATATACAGGTAAAGTATTTCAAAATTGAAATTTCGGCCCTCCAAGCGGGATCTTTGGTTCATCGTGCAAGTAAGTTAAAATTCTTAAATCCCTTTTTAGATGGAGATAGCTTATTGAGGGTGGGAGAAAGACTAGCAAAATCAAATTTGAATTTTGACCACAAACACCCCATTATACTTCCAGCGAGCTGTCGCTTGACGAAATTAATTTTTCAATATTATCATAAACGAGATTTCCATGTAGGACCCCAAGCTCTTTTGAACACTGGGCGTCAAAAATATTGGCCGCTTGTTGGCAGAAATATTGCCCGTAACTTGCGTTTAAATGTACATGAGTGTTTACAATGCTTTAAAATTAAACCTATAACGGCTAGTCAAATGATGGGGGGATCTCCCTCCTGAAAGAATAGTGCCCAGTTCCCCATTTTCAAATGTAGGATTAGATTTAAGTGGGCCTTTTGAAATAAAATATAAAGGTCAAAGAAAGGGTACTTTTCAGAAAATCTATGTTGCCATATTTGTATGTATTGCCACTAAAGCTGTGCACTTGGATTTTGTCTCAGATTTGACATCCGAGGCTATAATAGCAACTCTAAAAAGATTCTTCGCTCGTCGTGGGAAAAGCTGTGTAATCTTTAGCGACAATGCTACAAATTTCGTTGGGGCTTCAGCAGAACTAAAACGTTTACGCAGACTTGTTACGAGTGATGAAGTTTCGAACTTTTTAGCTTCTGAAGGTATTAACTGGAAGTTCTCCCCTCCTAGGGCGCCAAATTTTGCTGGCCTTTGGGAGGCAGGAGTCAAATCTTTCAAATACCACTTAAAAAGAACTGTGGGCTCAGCTCATCTCACGATCGAGGAATTCCTGATAGTTATCACACAGATAGAGGCTATTTTAAATTCGCGACCACTTTGTCCTTTGTCAACAGATCCTGACGATCTTCAGGTGTTGACTCCTGGTCACGTCCTCATAGGAAAGCCTCTTAATTTAATTCCAGAACCCAATTTAAGTGAGGTCAAAGATAATTTGCTAAATAAATGGCAAAGGACTCAAAAATTAACGCAGTTAATATGGAAACGTTGGCAGAATAATTATCTGAGCCAGTTACAAGAAAGAAACAAGTGGCTATTTAAAAAGCCTAATATTCTGCCAGGAATGCTAGTTTTGCTTAAGGACTCACAACTGCCCATTTGCACTTGGTCACTCGGCCGCATTAATAAGGTTTTCCCAGGCGCTGACGGGATAGTCAGGGTAGTTGAAGTTCGTACCGCTAAGGGTAATTTTAAACGACCTATTTCAAAAATAAGTATATTACCCATTGAGGACAACATCATAGATCCTAAACCTTAAATGTGCTTTATTATGTATTAATTTTTTATGTATTATTTGTGTTTATTTATTTTTGCTTATAATTTGTATCATGTTGTGTTATTATTTGTACTGCATATGTATCTTGAAATATAAAAATATTTCAACGCCGGGCGGGATGTTCCGCTCCTGTAACTTTGTAACATCGCCTTGGCGACAAACACAGCCCCCGCCAATTATACGCCAATCAGCAATTTAGTGTAACCCTGCTCACGTGTTGTGTGACGCAGTTGGCTTAGAAAAACGGTCTCTTAGCAACAAGCTCTGAATGCTGCAACAAGCGGCGACTCTAAAAAAAATAAACATTCCATTAAAATTTACAGTCTACTTGCTTTTTCTTTTTAATTTAGTTTTTCTTTTTAATTTAGTACACCTCCGTACAAATGTCTCGTTTTAACGGCCAGATTACGAAACTAGTCGTTGGGAGCCACCGTAATATTTATCCGTCATGGATATGCATTGTATAATATGTGAAAATAAAATATGTGAAAACTATTTATAAAATGCATTGCAATTCCAAAACAAAATTTAAACGTACATTTAAATATTCTTAATATACATAGTAATACTCCATTAATGAATTGCCCCATTTCGACAAATTATGTAAAATACCAAACTACACAAGTAGTGCCGGATTCCGTAAAAGAAACATCCTTATAACTCCAAAAACAATAATCATATTAACTAACAGTTTACTGCATCAGATTAAGCGTCTCATTTTCAATTAAAACATATCTTTGAATTGGAATTTGAAGAAAATACAGGGTCATGAAAAATCGAAGAATGTGGAAAACAGGATTACAAGTATCTCAGCAACTATTAATCCGACCGAATTCGTTCTTGATGCAAAATTTGTGTTATTTTATTGCCTTTAACGTCCTTTTGTTAAAATAAAAAGAATCAAAAATTTTTATATACATTTCATCAGAACGAATTTTTCGAGAGTCCGAAAAAGATAGTTCCGGGTAACGAGGTTACTAATATTAAATAGGCTTCGTCCTTTTCTTACTTACTAAGTGCATAGAAAATTTTAAGTTTCGATCTCTATTTGTTCGTGAGATAGAACGTTTACAGACCGATAGACAGGCAGACGGACGGCAATTTTTTTCCTAAAAATATGTTTTTCGGAATTTCCAGTATCTGAAACGTGTCCTCATTTGAGAATTTTCTTATTTTGCTTTAGACATTAATTTTTATCATAAATTATTTTCTGTTATTTTATTTACATTATTAGTATTATTTCTTAGTAAATATATTTTTTACATCAATTAGTGCATAATTATACGCAATCCTTTTATTGTGGTTAAATTTTACGAAAACAATTAACTTTTCTCTTTTAAATGCGAGGACATGTTCAGTGATGAGATCAAGCTTCTGATAATGGAAAATAAATTTTTATTATCGAGAGAAAAGCTAAACTGAGTTGCCACCATTTGAAGAAATATCGTAAACAAGTTGAATGTAGATTCTGCCATTGCAGATATCAGTTTCGCCTCCGATTAAAAAAAAAAAAAATCGATAGAGGTTTTTTAAAAGGGCGACCCCGTTTAGAATGCAATGAAGTAACTTCATTTTTCTTGTATCTATCTATAATAATAAAGAGAGAAGGATGTTTGTCTGTCAGCGCTGTTCTGAAGAGACTGCTGCACGTAGAGTTACAAAATTTGGAGGGATGGTACTTTTTTACATGTAGTTTTGCACCTCGAAGCCCGATTTTCGATTTTTTATTTAGATTTTTTTAAATAATTTTTTTAGGCGATTTTTAGCGTTTTTTTGCGGTTTTATCCCATTAGTGAAAGGAATACGGTTTCATTCTTTTAACCCAAAATAGCAATTTTTTTTTCTCTTTGCAACAAAGTTTATTCGGAATTTGTACAGCGATTTTTGAATTTTAACGAATTTTTATTGCGATTTTTAGTGTTTTTTTCTCATTTTGCGGCTATTTTTTGAGATAAATAAAACGAAAATCGTTTTAAATTTTTAGCCTAATGCCCTAAATTTTGTGTTTGTTACGATTTTTAGATTTTAATGATTTTTAATGCGATTTTCAATGCGATTTTTAACGTTTTTTAAAGATTTTTGCGTTTAGCATCTAATTTTTTTCATAGTTGTTCTATCAAAAACTTGAGCTGTTGAGAATGCAATAAATAGTATTTTTTTGTGAAATCTATCTAAAATGTCAAAAATTTAGATAGAAATACGGTTTCATTCTTCTAACCCAAAATAGCAATTTTTTTCTCTTTTCAGCAAAGTTTATTCGGAATTTGTACAGCGATTTTTGATTTTTTAACGAACTTTTAATGCGTTTCTTAGTGTTTTTTCTAATTTCCCGTTTTTTTTTTTTTTTTTTTTTTTTTTTTTGAGATTGATAAAAAGAAAACCTTTTCAAACTTTTAGCCCTAAATGATTTTCAATGCGATTTTCAATGTGAATTTTAACGCTTTTTCAAGATTTTTTGCGTTTAGCATTTATTTTTTTCATAGTTGTTCTATTATAATCTTGAGCTGTTGAGAATGCAATAAGTAGTAGTTAAGAATATTCACTCGTATATTCACTCGTAAGAACCATATTCACTCGTATTTAAGAAATAATTCAGATTACACTATTTTACTTTATTAATGTAAATGTTGTCCCCAGCTATTTTTAAATTTGAAACGATTTGTAATGATTTTTTGAATACAATTTTTAGATGTTTTCGTGTCCACGGCGATTTTTTCACAATTGGAAAAGACATTTTTAAATAATTTGTAGCTTAATGTAGTAAATTTTGACATCAATGATTCAGATTTTTTGTGTATATTCATAAAATGTTTAGTAAGTTTTGTGTCGGTATTTTTTAACTAATGAAAGAGTTCAGATTTCAATGTTTTGTCCCATTATGGTAAATTATGTCCGCAGGAATTTAATATAAATGTTTATCTTACTATGGCAAATTTTGTCCGGATTTTTTAATTTTACTGATTTTTTATCTGTTTTATAGTGATTTTTCAAGTTCTGTGACAGTTGTTGACATCGGTAAAAGAATTTCTGTTTCTAACTTTTACCATAAATAGTATAATTTGTTCTCCATGCTTTTATGAAGTTTGTCAATTTCTAATGCGATATTCAATGTAATTTTTAGTTAGTTTGGGGGATTTTAGGTGTTCCGTGTTGACTTTTCCTTATTCATGAACGATTTCCTATTACAATATTTTCGACTAAATATTAAATTTTTACAGCCATGACTTTTAAATATTCAGCGATTTTTAATATAGTTTTCGATACGATTTTTAGCTATTTTTTTAAGTTCCTTGGCGATTTTCTGCCATTCAGAAACCAATTTTTATATCAAACATTTTGTTTAATGTAGTTATGTTTCGAATGCAATGTTTTATCTATTTTGGCGTTCCATGCCTACATTTTGTAATTTATGAATGATTTCGATCATAACCCCCCCTCCCTTCGCCCTGCTTTAATATTATTTTTTTAAGCACTGACTTCCAAATATTTAGCTATTTTTAATGCAATTTTCAATGTCATTTTTAGCCATTATTCAAGTTCCGTGGCGATTTTTTTACATCCGGAAATCGATTTCGATTTCAAAATTTTGGTTAATATGGTTAATTTCTTGATTACAATATTTTATATTATAACAGTGAATTTTTACCCTAGGGATTTTTAAATGTTTTACGACTTTCATTACAATTTTCAATGCAATTTTTGGGCTTTCTCAGTCTTTTTTTAATTTTAACATTTTTCAAAAGAATTCGATTTTAAATTTCTAGACTAATAAGAGTTTGGTTTCAAACTTTTATCCTTTACAGTAATTGTTTTGCTCTCTTATTTTGATCTACAGTAATTTTTAATGCAGTATGCTTTTTTTTTTGAGTCTACGGCGATTTTTTTCAGATATGGAAAAGGAATTCGGTTTTTAATTTCTTTGCTAATATGATAAATTTTCTCCTGTGCGATTAAAGATTTTTATTGTAATTTTTTAACAGTTTTTTTCGTATTTCAATGCTTTTTGCATTATCAAATTAATTAGATTCAAAACATTTATCCAAGTAGAGTAAATTTTGAAAATTTTGCCATTTTGAAAGCGATGTTTACGTTTCTTCGCGACCCGCTTCGATTTTTTAGAGGTTTCATTTTTGGCCGAATTTATTAAATTCTGATCTCTTTTCTTCAAAGTTTATTCGAATTTTGAAACACAATTTTTGAATTTTGTTTTATATTTTTATGAGATTTTTAATGTTTTTGGCGATTTGTAAGATTTTTCCACATTAGTAAAAATAATCCAACTTCAATTTTCTAGCCCATCTCTTTTCAACGAAGTTTAGACGAAATTCGTGCAGCATTATTTTAATTTTTCGAGGTTTTTACTATCATTTTTAAAGTTTTTTCGCAATTCATGCTATTTTTTGATGAACCTGGGCAATGCCGGGCAGAACAGCTAGTTTATCAATATAATAGCAAACAGAACGGCGTGAAACACCCAATTGATTAGCAATTTCTCTCTGAGAAATTGGACTTGCGGAATAATAAAGAGATACAATTTGACGTGCTACTTCTTCATTGACTAGATTCATCAAAAACGGGATTTTTTCTTTAGTTTAAACGCTTTTATATAGACTCTGTGAAAAAGGAAATGCATATTAAAAATAAAACGATTGAAATCTCGTGGAATTTGACGAATGAAATGTTTAAAAGACCCGATCGATTTGGTTTTAAAAAAAGCAAAAGTAATTACATTATTGAATCAATATATAATAAATATATTTCCAAACTTAATGTAAAGTTTGCCAGTTACAGTTTTACATGCAAATATTCGCACATCTTCAGTTAAAATTGGAATCTGAGTGCCGGCGAAATCCAGAAATTTTATTTTATATGCACTCACAGAAAAATAGCTTTATTAAAAAAAAACTAATTTCATTTTTACTATGACATTATTTTCACTAACTGAAATCATCTTAAAGTAAAATCTCAATCTCAATGTCCATAATGAAAAGAAATATTGAAATGCAATATCGTTATGAGTAAAAATGCGTTTTTTTAAATAGTGACGTCATTTTCTCTTCAAATGTTTTTTAAAAGTTACTGTTATTAGTAATATGAAAAAGGTGTCCGTAATAATATTGTAAATCCCATTTATCTGGTTGCTGAATGATATCATTTTCCTCATTTGAAAATTTTCTTATTTTGATTTAGACATTAATTTTTTATCATAAATTATTTTCTGTTATTTTATTTACATTATTAATATTATTTCTTAGTAAATATATATATTTTTTACCTCAATTAGTGCATAATTATACGCAATCCTTTTATTGTTGTTAAATTTTACGAAAACAATTACTAACTTTTTTCTTTTAAGTGCGAGGACATGTTCAGTGATGAAATAGAGCTTCTGACTGGTGGAAAGTAATAACGGAAAATAAAATTTTATTATCGAGAGCAAAGCTAAACTGGGTTGCCACCATTTGAATAAATATCGTAAAAAAGCATTTAAATTTAAAAATAAAATATAAAAATGGAAATAAATTAAAAAATAACTAAAATGGGCACAACTACAAATAAATAGCTTTTATTTTAAAAAATAATTATTAAAATCGGTTGAGTAGAAAATTCAGGGCTGATGACACGACATTTTTAGCTTGTCTGAAAGAAATAGCATCGGAGGCTAAAAAGCATTTAAAATTAAAAATAAAATGTAAAAATGGAAATAAATTAAAAAATAGCTAAAATGCGCACAACTACACATAAATAGCGTTCATTTAAAAAAATAATTATCAAAATCTGTTCAGTAGAAAATTCAGGGATGATGACACGACATTTTTAGCTTGTCTGAAAGAAATAGCATCGGAGGCTAATAAATAAAAAAAAGTTTAGTTAGTAATTACAGAGCAAAACAATTTATATTATTTAAAAAAAGAATTAAAACTGAATAAAAAAGTTTATTTTAAAAACCAAATTAATAGCCGGGTTACCATGTGAGGCATAAATTGACCATTTTTTGCAATCGGGCCAATGTTGTGCGTATATGACATCGGTGTCAAACTTTTTTTTAATTTATTGTTATTTCCTTTGAAAAAATACATATTGTAACTGGCATTTGTAAACGAGGTTTTTGCCAAATTGACGTCTGAAAAAAATCGCGCCAATGTGATGTGTATTGTCGGGGACAGCTCCCTCTGTTTCTCTTTGTAAAATCTGAACGCACTTTTTTCGATTTTAATCGATTCGTAACTTTTGTATGAATACAGAACTTTTTTTTTTTTTTTTTTTTTTTTTTGAACTGAAATGAACTGATAAAATGTTTTTTTTTTTTTTTTTTTTTTTTTTTTTTTTTTTTTTTTTTTTAGAATGTTTTTTCCAACGTTGTTATGGATGTGTAGAATTGAATTTTCTTGATGAATTGGAACGGAGCTGTGACTTCGTATTGATAAAATTTCTAAGATTCTATGTTAAAACACGCTGTAAATAATTGTAATATAGTTGTATATAATTTTTAAATTAATGCCTGCATCCTTTTTTGAGTTTATAGTATTTAATTGATACCAGCGTGGCGCGAATCCTATATTATAAGGAAGAAATAAAAGAAGCAGCCAGAACGTACCTGATCGAGAAGGTAAGTAGAAGATTTTGATCTTTATGTTTAGCTGCTAATATATTAGAAAAGAATTTTCACATATATTTATATGGCGCACGAATTCAGGGACGCCAGGTGTTTTCAATTGAATGAAGAGTTATATAGTTCTGAAACAGAATCATTATATTTTTCTTTTATTGTCATAGATTAAATGAGGAATTGAGTATAGAAATAAATAAGTGTTAAATGCTTAATCCTATTGAAGATAATAATACTGATAATATTGATATTTAACACATTTTGAGAACTAAATTATTTTGAAAGTTATTGAATTGTTGTATTTTGAAAAGTAATAGTATTTCAAATTATTGATTAAAATATGTCCGATTTTGAAGAATTAAAGAAGAAACGTAAGGTTTCTCGAACAGCAACTACAAAATTAATTAATACTTGTGAAATGTATCTTTCACAAACAGAACATGAAATTTCCGTTCTTAGGGAACATATTGATCAGTTAAGTACGAAATACAGCAATTTAATGGCTTTAGATGAACAAATTCAAAATTTAATGAACAATGACAGCGAACTAGAAACTGAATTTGAAACTGCTGAAAGTTATTCCGAGAAAATAATTTCAATAAAATCGAAATTAACTTATGTTGTTAAAACGGAAGTTGAACCTGCGCGTTCTGTTAAGAAAACGAATTCAATGAATGAGAGTATTTTAACAAAAAATTTAGCTGCTTGTTCTCATTCTAAAGTGAGTTTACCAAAATTGAACATTGATAAATTTAGTGGAGATCCCGCTTATTCGTTAACTTTCTGGAACCAGTACGATAATGCTATACACCAGAATGACAGTTTAAACGATATTGATAAATTTAATTACTTAAATTCTTTTCTTACCGGAGCTGCTGCTAGTGCAATTAGTGGATTTTCGCTATCAAGTGAAAATTATACAGCAGCTATTGAACTACTTAAAAAACGTTTTGGTCGTAAAGACTTGATAATTAATGCTCATATGGGAAAATTACTGAATTTAGAAACTGTTAAGAATGCAAATAACATTTTCGCACTACGGAAACTGTATGACAGTATTGAAACACAAATCAGAAGTTTGAATTCTCTTGAAGTAACTTCCGGTACATATGGTACGTTACTTACCTCAATTTTACTGAAATTAATTCCCAATTAGTTAAATTTGGAATTTCAGCGTAAACGAAAGTCACAGGAAAATCTTTTTGAAGTTAATGAACTACTTGATTTTTTACGGGCTGAGATCGAATGCAGAGAAAACGCGATTCAAATACAAGACAGGCTCATTGTTCAAAATCCACCCCAAGTGCAGAGGGATAGAAAATTAAATAAATTTAAAGTTCCTACTGCTGCTTCATTGAAGATTACGATTAATCAGTGTATCTTTTGCGGAGATTCCGCTGAATCAGTCAAACACATTTCTGCAGCCTGCTCTAAGTCCGTAGTAGAAAAGAAAGCATATTTAAGAAAAAACGGAATGTGCTACCTCTGTATGAAAAAGGGAAATCATTTAGCAAAAGATTGCTTTTCGAAAATAAGATGTGAACATTGTAGTGGGAAGCACAATTCTTTAATTTGTAATAAGGGTAATAAAGTTAATGAGAAAAAGGAAACTAATGAGAAAAATTTCACTTTGACGAACAAAACATGTATACAGAAAGTTTTATTGCAAACTTTAATTGTAAAAATTTGCGGAAATGGTGAAGATAAGTTTGTTAGATGCTTAATCGATTCTGGATCGCAAAAATCCTACATTTCAAAGTTTGTTGCCGACGTGATGCAATATGAAAGTTTAAGTGAGAGTATCATTATTCATAGTTTATTTGGTTGAAGGGAAATGTCTGAAATTCATAAACAGTTTGTTGTAAATCTAAGTAGTGTAAAAGGTGATTACAAATGTAATTTTAAGGCTTTTGATCAAATTAAAATTTGTTCTGATGTTCCACAAATTGATGTAAGACCCCTGTTAAATGAGCTCAAACAAAATAGAATATTTTTAAATGACACTATCCGTATGAAAAATAAGCTATTGTTTGAATCTTCGCCAACTGAAATTCATGTTCTGATAGGAGCAGATATTGCGGGAAAGTTACTTACGGGCAAGATAAGAAAATTAAGATCTGGTTTAGTATGTGTCGAAACTTATTTAGGATGGACTATTATGAGAAAATTTCCTTTAGAAATAGAAAATAAAATTGAAAACTCATTTACCTTTTCAATGTATGTGTCAGATTATAAAATTGCTGAATTATGGAATCTTGATACTCTAGGAATTTTAGATCCATCCCTTAATGAATCTAAAAAGGAATTGCGTGAGCAAACACTGCAATATTTTCTTTCGACGGTAAAAAGGGATGAAGAAGGCAGATTTGAAGTCTGTTTACCTTGGGTCGAAGGCCACCTCCCACTCCCTAATTATCGAGAAATCGCCGAGAAAAGATTAAAGAATACAGTAAAAAATTTAAGAAATAAGGGTTTCTTAGAAGAATATGAAGCGGTTTTCAAATCTTGGGAGGAAGAAAAAATTATAGAAACTGTACCTGAAAATGAATATGATAATTCTTACCATTATTTACCCCATCGTGCCGTTATTAGAATGAATTCCAAAACAACCAAAATAAGACCAGTATTTGATGGGTCGGTGAAAATTAAGGGATTTCCTTCAATAAATCATTGTGTAGAAAAGGGGCCTAATTTGATAGAAACTATTCCTGTAATTATTAACAGATTTCGTGAAAAGTCAATAGGTGTAAGTTCTGATATAAAAAGAGCCTTTTTGCAAATAGGGCTTAACCATAATGATCGTGACTTTTTGAGGTTCCTGTGGTGGGAACAAGGGAATCCAGATTAGTTGAAGATATATCGACATAAGAGAGTCGTTTTTGGAATATCCAGTAGTCCTTTGTTATTGAGTGCTACTTTAACAAAGTTAATGAATGATGTTCCTGAACATCTCAGTGCGACGGCTAAGAAACTTTCTGAATCTTAGTATGTTGACAACTAAGTCACAAGTGTAAACAATGAAGATGAGTTAAGGAAATTCAAAAATGATTCGTTTGAAATTTTGGCTAGTGCTAAATTTGAATTGCAAGATTGGGCTTATAATTTGCCATTGACGAACCAAATTGACAGCTTTTCGGAAATTTCATCATCTGATAATTCAAAATTTGAAACTTTTGAGGATACTAATGAAAAGAGAACAGTCCCTATTCTTGGTCTCATTTGGGATTTGTATAATGATATTTTGAGTTGTGATATTAGAAGTTTAAACGAATCTAATAATAAATTCATCACAAAAAGAGTTATTTTGTCAGAAGCTCGCAAGATTTATGACCCGATAGGCTTTACTTGTAGTATAACACTTATTCCGAAGCTTTTATTGCAAAAGTGTCGGCAACTGAAAGTTACATGGGATGAACCTCTTCCCGATGATATTTGTAAAACATTTATTAAGTGGAAAAATGATTTATCCCATTTGACAGAACTGAAGATCCCTAGACAAATGATGCTTAATTCTGATTTAGATACTGAATTTTCTTTTCATGTTTTCTGTGATGCCTCACAAAAGGCATATGCCACTTGCATTTACTTAACCCATTAACGCCCAGCGTCCTCTTTTGAGGACAGTTACAAAAACAGCAAGAAAACAGTTTTCCCACCAGTAAAGAGGAAGATAAATATATACCTTCTTTCACGAGACAGAATCCTCGATAAATTTAGATAAAAGTTAATTTGATTTTAAAAGTGGTGGGAAATACAAAATTTAAATTTTAGCGAAGAAAATAATTCGGGCGTTAATGGGTTAAGGTGTAAAGAAAAGGGTAAAATATCATGTCAACTTGTACAAGCTCGTGCAAGAGTCGCCCCCCTGAAACCTACATCCATTTGTAGACTCGAATTATTAGCTTGCACTATTGGAATCAGACTGATGGAAACTGTTAAACAAGATTTAAAATATGAAAATATGCCCACATTTTATTGGTCAGATTCGATGAACATCCTATATTGGATAAAGAATGATGAAAACTGGGGTGTATTCGTGATGAACAGAGTAAAGGAAATTAGAACACACAGTAATCCGGAAGACTGGAAGTTTGTTCCTGGTGACATGAATCCAGCTGATATACCATCAAGAGGATGCTCTGTGGAAGCACTAAAAGTTAAGAAATGGCATGAAGGTCCTACATGGTTGAAACCGGAACCAGACTTGTGGCCAGCCTTTGACATAGCTCCGAAAAAAGAGGAAATTGATAAAGAAAAAAAGACGACAATTGTATCTTCCTTGATTGTTCTAGATGAAGAATTCCCATATTTTACTCGTGTTTCCCAGTTCAAGAAAATAATCAGAATCACTGCATTTATGAAAAGATTCATAGACAACTGCAAAATTAATAAAGAAGAACGAAAGTATGGTAATTTGAAATTTGAAGAAATTAAAAATGCTGAAGTTATCGTATGGAAAATTATCCAGAGAAGTTGTTTCAAATCGGAGAAAGACGAGCGTTTACGTCATTTGAAGCCATTCATTGACCCACACGGTCTCATACGACTTAAATCTAGAATATGTATGAGAGAAGACACAGAAAATTTCAGTCTACCAATAATCTTGCCTTCTGACCATCCAGTTGTTTCAAAATTAATAATTGAAAAACACAATCAGTCATTACATTGTGGTGTTCAAACCTTAATGGCAATTTTGCGAGAAAAATATTGTATCCTAAAAAGTCGTAAAACTATCCGAAAGGTTCTGAAGAATTGTGTAAAATATAAGAAGTTCGAAGCAAAACCTCTAGTTGTAGAAATACCACCTCTGCCAGAAGATAGAATCAAAAACGGCTCTGTATTCCAAGTCATAGGTATCGATCTAGCTGGACTTTTATTTCTAAAAAATAGCTCAAAATCTTGGATTGTACTATTCACCTTCGCCGTTTTCCGAACTATTCACCTCGAATTCCTCACCTCCTTATCCACTGATAATTTCTTACTTGCATTTCGTCGATTTATATCACGATGAGGAAGACCTCAAATTGTTTATACCGATAACGGATCTAATTTTGTTGGTTCTAATTTTTTTGTTGAAGAAAATAGATTGGGAAAGAGTGATGAGTGATCATGCTGTAGAACGAATTACCTGGAAATTTATTCCTCCTGCCTCTCCTTGGTGGGGAGGTTTCTGGGAGCGTATCATTGGACTAATGAAGAATATCCTTAGAAAGGTGTTAGGAAACGCATCTTTAAAATATGAAGAAATGTATACTGTTCTTTGTGATTATGAAAATATCGTAAATTCCAGACCATTAACATACGTGTCTGAAGACCTTGAGCTAAAACCCTTAACTCCTGCCATGTTTCTTCGTGAAATCAAGTGAAGGTGGTGTCCCTAATCTGGACAATATAGATGCAAGCTATCTTCAAAAAAGATATCAATATCGACTGAAAATTCGTGAAGACTTAAGAAAACGCTTCCAACTAGAATATTTGGGACAGCTGAAAAATTATAATAAGAAGTCAAATAGATATCCGAAACTCTCAGCTGGAGATATTGTTATTGTCAGCACCAAAGGAAAAAGAATGAATTGGTCTCTGAGAAAAGTTATCCAGTTGTTTACAGGAAAAGATGGTGTAGTACGCTTAGTAAAACTACGAACCAAGTTTGGGGAAATACTTCGTCCTGCACAAAGATTATATCCATTGGAAGTAAATTTAGAATAGAATGACTTTTTCCAGAAAAATGTTGAGTGTGCTCCTCCTAGTGAGCCTAATGATAATGAGTCACCCATTTCTGCCAAAGTTCCAGAAGACTCTCCTAGAAAGTCTAAGTATGGACGTGTGGTTCGAACGACAGAACGTTTAGACCTCATGAACTTGACCTCGACAGTGATTGAGTTTCAACATGGTAAAACTCAAGGGGGAGAGTGTGTCGCGGACAGCTCCCTCTGTTTCTCTTTGTAAAGACTGAAAGCACTTTTTTCGATTTTAATCGATTCGTAACTTTTGTATGAATACAGAACTTTTTTCTTTTTTTTTTTGAACTGAAATGAACTGATAAAATGTTTTTTTTAGAATGTTTTTTCCGAAGTTGTTATGGATATGTAGAATCGAATTTTCTTGATGAATTGGAACGGAGCTGTGACTTCGTATTGATAAAATTTCTAAGATTCTATTATAAAACACGCTGTAAATAATTGTAATATAGTTGTATGTAATTTTTAAATTAATGCGTGCATCCTTTTTTGATTTTATAGTATTTAAGTGATACCAGCCTGGCGCGAATCCTTTATTATAGAAAAGAAGAAGCCAGAACTTACCTGATCGAGAAGGTAAGTAGATGATTTTGATCTTTATGTTTAGCTGCTAATATATTAGAAAAGAGTTTTCACATGTATATCACATCAGTGCCTTCGTTTTTTACGCTGATATCTAGCGTCTTGCGTTAAAGCTATATCATATTCGCGCTCTTTTCAACAAGTAAGTACATGTTTTCTTGGCATTTTTTATAATGGAATTAATACATTCCATAAACTGTTTTTAACGGCACACTATTTAAAAATAATACTGCATGTGCCAAAATAATAATATATGTGTTTTATTTGGTTTAATTTTTAATCTTCGAATTCAAATAACTCTTTATTTAATGAATTTTGAATTTTATTTGTTTACATATTTTTTGTTATCACTTTACAAAAAAGAAATAAAATAAAATAAATAAAACAATATAATTCTTTCAATACGTTTTTTGTTTGTTTTGAAGGGGGGGGGGTGTATTTGAGACTTATAGCGCCAGAGCTCTTGTCTCGAATGGTCCAGTAAAATAATATTTAATATGCGTAATGGTCATCAGCGTAAATGGTTTTTTCGGAATAAAGAAAATACATTTTATTTATTTATTTAATCATGATTCTATCTATAATTGTTAACTCCATGAATTAGTTATTCTTCTGGAAATATTTTTCTGGAAAATGTTTCATTTCTTTTTTCTAAAAATGCATCTGTAATGGAAAAACATGTAAAATAAATTAATTAAAATAATAATTATTTTAAAGGTTATTCTGTAAAAAAATAATATTGTGCAAATCTACAGATCATAATTTATTTTTGTGTTTAATTTCAAGTCAAAATATTCAACAGTTATTTTTATATAAAGTGTACGACAAAATGTAATTTGAGTAACCTAGTAAAGGATTCGCTTCGCTCATCCTAATAATTTTTAGTACCAATTTTGTAATTGTGTCAACAGATTCATTCCATTTTCTCTTAAAAATGAAAAAAAAAAAAAGATAAGAAAAAGGAAAGAAATCAAAATGCGTATACTATTTTAAAAATATCGTCTCTTATAAAATCCGCTGAATTTCGGTTTCATTTCGTTTAATTGTTTGGATAATTGAGTTTTATATTATTTTGTTAATTTTAGCTTAATTTTTGTTTGAGAGGTAGACTGACCAATATAAGATGCATTTTTTACTGTAAATACTTTTGCAGATTTATTATAAATCAATGAAACAGTTATTTTTTTTAAAGATTTTCTTTCGTCGGATTTCGAGGGGTTCCACCTAGTATATGTAATAATAAAATTTTCGCTATTTTTTGTTTTCGATTTCGCTTTGAATTCTTATAAGAATATACTTTCATTATTATTTTAGTAATCTACTAATATTTAATCATCGGCTAAACTTCGGCTTTTTTCTTTAATTCATCATTATATATCATTTATTTTCTAAAAATAACTCAACTGTATTAAATGTCATTATTTTATTTTTAAATATTAAAATTATTCTAATAATCCATTCCCCCTTTTAGAATAAAAAAAACATTTGTCAAAACTTTATTTTTGTTTTATTATTTTTATTAAAATATCGTCTTAGCAATTCGAAAAAAGATTGCGCTTACGGACTGTTTACCTTTGTTTAATTTTGCGAACTATCACCTTGGGAAAAGAGTCTGGATCTGAAGCTCCTCCTTTTGGCCAATGAAAATGTTGGAAATTTTCTGCACATATATTTTGGTTCCTTTGACTGGACTGTACATGCTTGCGTCAGCCGGGGGCCCAGGCAGGGGTCTCTGAGCTGCGATTGCAGTTTTAACACGGGCGGTAAAAAACAGCAAAATAGACTGACCTTCTCACTGTAAAAAAACTCCCGCCGTTCGTCAAAATTTTTCGAATGTTTTTTGGAGTTGCAATGTATTTCCAGCGATGTATTTCAACAGACCCCTTTTTACTTACGTATTAATTACAGTGACTTAGAAAAGATGGCTTACCTGTTGTAGTGCATCTTTTTTAATAGAAATAATTGGAAGAAGAACATTTTTGTAGTAATGCTCGAATGATGGAGAGTGAAATGATGTGTGGAATAGCAAGTGAAAGTGGACCATCATAAATATTTTATGTCACTTATTTTTGTGTATTTTTTTACTTATTGGAGAAACCACCGATTAAATTCACCCATCTGCCTTTGTATGCCAGCCACGACATGGATTGTACCTCAATAGTTCTTTAGCTAAGAATATAGAAAAGTTTAAATTGACCAGCGGTATTGGGAGATAATCCGTTCTTCCGTCGTTTCACCGTATGTTCTTCCTATGATCATCGACGTCTCTTACATATATATATATATATATATATATATATATATATATATATATATATATATATATATATATATATATATATATATATTACATACAGATGCAAAAGAAATCTCAAGTACATTTCGTTGGCGGAATATATGGTAGGGGAACTTTCAATTCGCCGATGTGCTTCCTAAATCAAATATATTTTACAACAATGTGTTATATACATGGATATTTATAAATCTGATACAGACATCACATAAATACTTCCGTGGTTTTTGATTATTGACATTAAATATTATTAATGGATTTGTAAATGTACTATGTCATTTAAATATGATATGTTAGAAGCCTTAATTCATTATATGCTATTATGTATTGTTACAACTTTTTAAATGTTTGAAAATGTTTCATTAATTATGATTGACGCACGACTTTTCGTTCTTATTTATTTCTGAGAATACCTTCCCTCAAATACATTTTCCAAATTTATCTAAAAAATTCTAAACAGTTGAATAATGAAATTCACATCTCAAAGTATTTCTGAAATTTTCAGGAAAAAATGTTTTGAGAATTCAGAAATTTTGTTTGCTTAATGCAAAAACATTCATTTTCACAAGTATAAGAAAAGTTCAGAAGCAAATAGGAATTTTACAGATTTCTCTATGGTTATTTGTAATTTTCTTGCCGATTTTTTTTCTTTTTTTTTTCAAACAATATTTCTGTAATGATAAAAGCTATATTACTTCCTTTTTGTGAAAAAAAAATTAAGAAAGCGGAAAATATAAGGATTGCTATATTTTTTGCTTCCAGTCTTTTTCAAATTGAATTTGAAATTATATTTTATTTTAATCGGAAATAAATGTAATTTTCTGCTTAAAGTATTTTTTAGGCAAATTTGAAAAAACAATTTTAACAGAATTAAATAATAATAATTAAAATATTTTTGTTCACTCATTTACAACAGTCTTGTTTTGCCAAATTATAAGTTTCAATCACAATTATTGACAAATAACTATTAAATAATTAATTGTTTAACAGGTTTTTCACTTATTTCATTTTACATGTTTCATTTTTTAGGAAAAGTTAAATATGAACATTAAAATTTTAAAATAGATACCTTGTTAAGTTCATGCTCTATAAATATATAAATTATAAATTTAATAATTTTATTTATTTATTTATTTATTTGCGCCTACACTGAAAAAAACTTTTCTGAAAAACTGAATCTTTTTCTTGATAATTGGGATTTTAAGAATTTTTCATGTAACAGTAACAGTAAAAATTGAAGTAAAAGTATCGGTTACATGAATTTTATTCTCTACTGTTACATGAAATATTCTAGGAATACCAGTTTCCTCAAAAATGTTTAATAACGTTACAATTTTTTTACAGTATGCATATGTAAAATTTTAATTATTGTTATAGTGTTCAAATCTCAAAAATTACTTTCATGCCATATTTTAGGGTTTTAACCACAGCAACTCCTAATAAATAATAATTAATATATTTTTACAACGTTTCTGCCCGTTTCACATTTTAAGTTTCGTTTTTATTAGAATGTAGTTATTCGTAACCAACATTTTCATCTTAAACGTTACCACAACAACAGTTATGTAAAAGCTAGTCCCAACAATGTTATCGAAATCGCTATTCTAGAAAGGTTAGTCCATGCTCTCTGTTGTTCATTGTTAAAAATTTTGCTCTAGACTACTATAAGATTTTAAAACCTTGAACTAATATTTGGAGATTCATAGAAGCTGAGCTCTAATAGTTGGAACAAGAATGAAATAGGAGGCTCCATATGTTGATACGAGATCTCCCCACCTTACGGTGACAGCTACTGAGAAACAAAAATTGTCTAGAGCAAAATTTTTAGCAAGTCCATGCTCTCTGTTGTTCATTGTTAAAAATTTTGCTCTAGACTACTATAAGATTTTAAAACCTTGAACTAATATTTGGAGATTCATAGAAGCTGAGCTCTAATAGTTGGAACAAGAATGAAATAGGAGGCTCCATATGTTGATACGAGATCTCCCCACCTTACGGTGACAGCTACTGAGAAACAAAAATTGTCTAGAGCAAAATTTTTAGCAAGTCCATGCTCTCTGTTGTTCATTGTTAAAAATTTTGCTCTAGACTACTATAAGATTTTAAAACCTTGAACTAATATTTGGAGATTCATAGAAGCTGAGCTCTAATAGTTGGAACAAGAATGAAATAGGAGGTCTAGAGCAAAATTTTTAACAGCGTAACTTCTTGTATTGACGTATAATACAGGGTGTCTATAAAAGAACTCCGGGGTTTTGAGGAAAAATATTTTAATGAAATAAAAAACATACATACATGTTTTATACATGACTGAAAAGCTTACATTTTCAAGTTTTTTTTAACACTTAGTAAAGTTCTATATGAGCCCCGTTAGTGGCACGGCAGACGTCTAAACCGTATTCTACCTCTTCCCATGTCCTGGCGAACATGTCTGGGGAGACGGTTGCCACACAATTGACTATTCATTCCCTGTTGATCTTGGTAACCCCAACTCCAGGCTACGTCGTGTCAACGATTTCTTAGGGCTTCAAAGGCATGAAGCTCGGATTCTGTCCACTTTCTCTTGAGACACACTCGGCCTACCCGGCGACTTTTGCTTCAAAACATTTCCTGTTTCCTTAAATGCACTGAACCATTGACGAATGGTTTTGTCAGAAGGCGGGTTAACACCATAGTTACGTCGAAAGTTTCTTTGTACGGTAACTACAGACTTCGTTTCTATGAGCCAAATAACACATTGAGCCTTCTGTTGCGAAGTCGCCATCATTTCAAGGTCAACGCCCTGCAGCGCCGCCAACAGTTGATGCAAACATTCCCAATTCTTATGAGTAAAACTTTTTGAGCTACTCTTTTCAGAGAAATCGACTAAATTTTGCTATCTTTTATAGTTAGTGAGATATGAATTTTTAAAACCCCGGAGTTCTTTTATAGACACCCTGTATAGTCTGTGTTGGAGCAGAGATAGTCAACGGCATTTTGTCACCGTTATTTTTTAATCGGTTTGGTAGTTCCAGGGATTATTCTAAAAGTAAAGAAACGTTATTTCTTTATAATATTAGTATAAAATGAGAAAAAAATATTAAGTGATGATGTTTTCTTATTGAGTACTGGAATAATAAATATTGTACATTATGAAAAAATCTTTCAAAAAATTAAAACAATGATTTTTTACAAAAAACGGCTAATGCATAAAGAAAACTCAAATATATAAATACACTATATTGCCATTGATTATGGGACACTTGCGATTTTAGACATTTTACTAAATAGCTAGACAAATACATGAGGAATAATCTCGAAACTCTTATTGTATAAATATAATAGTATACGTCATACATCTCCGTGAAGATTTTTTACCGAAACTCCATAGGGGACCGTCAACAAATTAAAAAAGAATGAATATCTTTTGAATAACCCTGTCAAAACTAATGTAGCAAAAGCGCTCAAACTCTAGATTATGATTGCATGCCTTATTATAATACACTGTGTTCATTTTTATGCAAATAGCATGCATACTCGCAGAGTAATTAAGGTTTTTATAAAAATGGCCCCAAATTTTTCCAAGTTTTTCCCTTATAATTTTCAGAGTTCTTAATATAAAATAATTTTTTTTCAGAAAATATGACAAACAACATTGCACACAGTACCCTGTAATCAGAATTAAAAATAATAATAATTGTATGAAAAATGAGTAGGTTTACTAAATAATTTTTTACTGCGCATGCGCCAAAGATATCAAAATTTCATTTGCATATTATGTTAGCTAAATGTATAGAGCAACTTTTGTAAAAGTCTCAAAATTATAGCTTGAAAATTCTGAAAGTAACCGTCTATGGAAAAAGGACAAAATCCGTTGTTTCCAAAATGAAGCAAAAAAATGAGAGATTTTATCCAAAAGTAGTCGTAACATCCCGTATTGTGTATTCTATATTGACACTAATCAATGAATATATGGATACAACCCCCTCTTGTTTTTGCTTCATTTTAAGAATAACGGATTTTCAACTTATTCAATTAACAATTATTTTCAGAATTTTCAAGTTATGATTTTGTGACTTTCACAGATGTTGCTCTATACATTTATCTAACATAATATGCAAATGAAATTTTGATATCGTTGACGCATGCGCAGTAAAAAATTATTTAGTAAACCAACTCATTTTGTATACAATTTTCATTATTTTTTAATTCTGATTACAGGGTACTGTGTGCAATGTTGTTTGTCATATTTTCTGAAAAAAATATTATTTTATATTAAGAACTCTGAAAATTATAAGGAAAAAACTTGGAAAAATTTGGGATCATTTTTATAAAATCCTTAATTACTCTGCGAGTATGCATGCTATTTGCATAAAAATGAACAAGGCTTATTACAATAAGGCATTCAATCACAATCTAGAGTTTGAGCGCTTTTGCTACATTAGTTTTGACAGGGTTATTCAAAAGATATTCATTATTTTTTAATTTGTTGACGGTCCCCTATGGAGTTTCGGTAAAATATCTTCACAGAGATGTATGACGTATACTATTATATTTATACACTAAGAGTTTCGAGCTGATTCCTCATGTATTTTTCTAGATATTTAGTAAAATGTCTAAAATCGCAAGTGTCCCATAATCAATGGCAATATAGTGTATATAAGAAAACGTATATATTTCGAAAATATTAGTTTTTGATGCAATTAAGCTTCAAAACATACGAAATAAGTTTTGATTTTTTTCAAATGAATTTCCTAAATTATTATTTCAGTTTCGATGATATTCAATACAACTTTTCAATATTATTATTTTTTTTCTTTACACAATGCTCAAAACATGCACTTATAAATTCTGAAATTGAAAACTAAGATATTATTTCCAAATATATGGAAGTATTCAGCCTTATAGTATGCTTTCTTGAAGGATTCAGGCCGTGCTTAAAAAAGATATTGTCTTTTTTGTGACAGTATCAGTTTTTCACAAACAAAAGTTCATGTTTAGGTGTGTTATCATAATTATTTGCGATGAGGTGGTTCGACGAATTTCATAAAATGGAAAATGCAATTCATAAATTTATGATGGATGAAAATTATACATACGAAATTTCACAGGAGTTGAATAAAATGGTTTTCTTCCTATAACAGATCTATAAATCATGTTTCTATCCATAATCTTAAAGAAGAAATATTGGACCAATAGCGCCTTGTAATAAAAGTAACTTGTACAAGGACGAGTTTGTTATTTTAATTCACTGACAAAGTATGAATATTTATCTGTAAACATGATTTGCACACTTAGTTTTAAAGCAAGAGAGAATTTTTTTGAAGAATCTTTCCTTTAATTAAAACATCACGAAATCATACATAGATCAATATGAACTAATACGTAGAGTTTCTTTTAAATTCATGAAAACAACTCTTCATTTTCCGTTTAACCTAGAACGAATAAGTTTTCATTATTTTGATGTGATCGGATGCAAAATATAAATACCATGAAGTGGCTCATCACGAACGTTAAGTAGAAAAAGTTTACTATATTTCATAAATAGCTTACATACCTAAAAAATATTCGCTTTTTAAGACATGAAAAATATATTGAAAGAATATTTTTTTCTCAATTTATCATAATTTAGACACAGTTGGATCACAAATTGCTATTTACGAATTATAATTTTAAGTAATTGATTCACCTGATTTCTACTGACATTATTTTATACGTAAAATTCTTTTCTAAAGAGCTGATAGTACATATAAAATTGTTACAAGCGACTATGTTTTAATTCGACCTCATACCATTTATTTAAAACAAAATTTATCCACATATTGCTAGAGAAAATTAGAAAGAGAATGGAACATAATGTGTTTTACTTTAAATAGTAGTGTGGAAAGAATAGAAAATATACTCTCATGTTCATTTATTGTATATACAACATACATTTTACATTTTAATACAAATAGATGCCGGAGTTAACATTAATACATCATTTGAGATATTTTAGAACATTTTATATGTTGCACGGAGTATGATAAAAAACGTTTAATGAAAAAAACTTGTTAAGAAGCACATATGAGACATTGATTTTCGCTCTTATAAAACTATCCCTATATTCTACATTATTGTGCTGAACTTACTTTTATTCATATAACAAATTCATTGAATGCACGGATTGTACAGATTAAAGATGTATAGAGACGAGGGTCAATCTGAACTCGGCTAAAATAATATTTGTGTTCAACTCGGTGAACTTTGCCATTTTAATCTGTTAATAGTATTTCTTCAACACGTATACGTTGTGCGGAACTGCGTCTTTTCAAGAACGTTTTTTGAGCATTCATTGATAGAACAATGTAAGGTATTTACACTAGAGATGCATCACGGTGTGAGATGGATCCATCAAATATTTCATTGTTGGTGTGCCCTACCGAAAGCTCAACTATTTCAGCCAAATACTTAAAGATTTATTTTATGTCGTGCAATTTTTTATACTCCTAAAACAATCGTTCTTTAAAATCATTATCATTTTTGATAAGTCAAATATTTTTTTAATTGGTTATAGTTAAGATATTTATTTAAAAGTTTACAACATTAGATTTATATGCGATATATCTATTTTTAATTGTGTAATATCAGGAAATCTTTAACATTCTAAGCACCTAAAATGGCGATGCATAATCTGCAGTTTAGAATGGATATAATTATCACCTAAGCAATCAATACAGATTATTAAAATAGCAAATAAAGCCTTTGTGCAAAAATGTTAAAGGATGGAAAACCAACGGTTATAAATGCACAAATAAAGTATGAAAAGGTAGCAAACAGCTGTTTCGAATCTACTATCGAGATTATTCTTCAGTGCAAAAACTCAGCGAGCTAGACAAAGCAAAACTGAGCAAAATCCTCTCAGTTTTGCTTTGACTAGCTCGCTGAGTTTTTGCACTGAAGAAGAATCTCGATACTAGATTCGAAACAGCTGTTTGCTCCCTTTTCATGCTTTATTTGTGCATTTATAATCGTTGATTTTAGATCCTTTAACAGTACAGATTAGTTAACTATAATAGAAAAGATTTTTAGAACGGTTTCAACTCGTTTTATCGTTTTATTTATTTATTTATTTTTTAGAAAAAATTATTTCCAAGCATTTATATCTTAAATGTTAACACTACAGCAACTCTAATTTCTAGTCAAACAATATCATCGAAAACATAGTTTAAGAAAATATTTAGTCTTTGTACCACGTTGTAGTTTGTTGTACTGACGTAAAATATAGTCTGCGTTGGAGTAGAGATAGTCAATAATATTTTAACACTATTATTTTTAAAACAGTTCGGTAGTTTAAGATATTATCCGCAACAAACATATAAAAGTTACTTCTTCATTGTAATAGTACAAGCTAAAACAGTTTCATTTTATAATATTTTCACTTGGTTTTATTAAATAATAAAAATATAAATATTTTCTGTAATTAGAAAAAAAATAAGCATAGATTTTGTGAAGAAAATGTCTACTTTATAAAAAGAGACAACTATATAAATAAACTAGTAAATCTGCAGATCAGGAGCCGCAACGTCAGCTTTTCACATCTTTTTTTTTAAAACACGCTTAGCGTAATATTCAAGATCCTGGAAACTGTAATTTAAAGTTTTCGAATCAGTAATTATTTATAAGAATAAAATAAGAATAAGAAATTTTCAGCCATCAAAAGCGTTAAATTAAAGGTTTAGTTATGTTAGGATATTCTGAAATTTCCATGATCTATTATTTTTGTTTTTTTTATTATACAACAGTAGATTTCTGCAGGGGGGCTCCGCCCCCCTGAATCCCCCGTAATCTCATTAAATTTAAATTTCTAACTTTCTATCAATCTGCTAATGGTTATCGTATATCTTGTATTTCTTTATACATTTACATTTATAAGGATAAGTGACAGTTTTAATAAGCATTTTTCATTATCCTCATACTTCTAGATGCCTGCCCACCAAAAACACCTAAATCTGATGTATCAGGAACTTTTGAAAGTGTAAACTCAGTAATCTAGGGTTTTACAATTTTGTTTCCCCTAAAAAAGAAGTTTTGATTGTATTTTGTGGCAGTTATCGGGGACTGACGGATAGACAGAAGAACAAACTGACAGATGGAAATCAATAAATTTTGCATCGCCAAAATAAGCCTTCACTGAAGTTTCGGCAATGTCGACATTATTCATGAGTTATTGCTGTCCATATTTCTTGTATTTTTAACGACTACTATAAAATACCTGTTTTTTTTTCAATTATGACGTCAAATTTTACCAGGTGAAAAGTTCGCTAAAAATATAATTATGTTTTATTTCTTTTACTTCTAATTATGCCCCCATTTTTGTCAGAAAAATTTTTATTAACGAAAGATATTTCCGTGTTTAATATTTAACAAAGTACTATAGTTATTTTTGTTTTAATTCTGACGTCATTTTTATTTTTTCTTAATTTATTTTTTTCGAATGGAAATTGCTCAATTGAAACTTATTGCCCTTGAAAAATTATTCCAGATTTTGATTTTTTTTTGGCAACGATAAAGGAAATTGATTAAATTTTATCTAAAAAATCGCTATTGATTCTGTATGAAAAATAAGGAAATTTTGAATCATTAAGGAAAATATTTGAATAAAATTAATAAAACATATCCTAAGTATGTTCTTTTCTGGGCTATGTTATATTTATACGCAAAGATACAAAGACATTAAATAATTCATCAGTTTTGACGTTGACTTCATTTAAATTTTTGTACACGCATTCAAATTTATAACATTATAAAAATAAGGATTAGGGTGAATGGTTGCTTAGCAACCATTAAGAGAAAACAAAAAAAGTTAAATAAATACATTTGAAATAAGTAAATCTCTAAAAAAAATTAGTTTATATTACTGGAACACATTTATAAAAAATCTCCAAAATTTACAGTAATAATTTTAAAAATCTGACAAATGCGTAGACAAAATTTCAAAACAATACGAATAATTTAACTGGTAAATTTTAGTATCCATCTATCGTTGAATTCCATTAATGAAATATGTCATCTTCTCTCAAGAAAAAAAATTGAACATCATTGGATTTGCCGTAGAAAAGCATTATTGCGCAAAATAAAAAATTCTATATTTTCCGAACGAATGAATCAAATCTAACAAAAAACTATACAGCTTAATCCCAGTGCCTTACTAACATACCCACTTTATTTCAAGCCAATCAAATGCTTTTTGCGTCAGTTATCGCGGAACAGACAGACAGACTGACAGACAGAAACCAAAATATTTCGAGTCTCCAAAGTGAGCCTTCAGTGACGTTTCGGCAATAAGAAAATTTAAATGTTTTGGAAATGTTACTTTTATATTCAATTAAGGTTTAGAATATGTGGTACATGTTTTGATATTTTAATGGTATTTACATAATTTTTATTTCAGTCTGGACGATGTTTAACACAACTATGCTTTAATACATTATATCAGAGGTTCCCAAAGTGTGCTCCGCGGAGCCCTTGGGGCTCCGCCTGAACTTTCCAGGGGCTCCGCGACGTTCCAGAAAAATAAACAAAACATGAAAGAAATATACATTTTGCAAGTGAAAGATTTTCAAAAGCTTGTAGGAATTGTTCTGTATGTGTGTCAAAAATAAATGTATCCATAACTGGGTTGAAAAATACAACAATACACTTCGAAACTATTTAAACATTTGCATTAAGGATGTATGTATTTTCAGTATAATATTTTTAGTTTGAATCGCTTTGTTTTATGTTTCTGGTTTTAATGTGTTTTAAAAATTCGATTTAAAATAAGCTACAAGAAATAGTATTCTGAATTGAATGCACAACGCGAATCGAAACAGAAAAGGCTCGTCAGTGCCTTTCACTCACTCGAATCATTTGTGTGTAATGTGTATACACACTTTACACACAAATTAAACATTATACTTTTTATTTTTTTTATGTTTGATTTTTCTTTAACGCTCTTTATTTCATTTGTATTCATTTTTAGTTATTTAAATTGTTTTATGCTGTTTTCATAGTAAAATAATGTTTGTCGCTGAAAACATATTTTTATTGCATCTTCTATCGTTTAAAGCCCCTCATTAGATTCATATTATATTTTTGTATATATATTTCTTTTTTTATATATGAATTTAAATTCTCATATCTGTTTATGTTATTTGTATATTTAAATTTTCTATACTGTGTTTCATTGCGCAACAATATTTGTTGATTAAATGCCCCTTTTTTGTAATATCTTATATCATTTAATAAACCCCTCATTAGAGTCATTTAATATTTATATACGTTACGTTTGTAGGTTTTTTTTTCGTTTTGTAATTTTAATTGCTTTCGGCTATTTCCATGCGAATTTGTTTGTCTGTTACACAGCTTAAAATCGTTTTGCTTGTTGGACACCATTATTTTGGAAAAGTTTGCTTTGTTTCATACAATTAATGAGATATCTTCGACAACATGAGTCACATTTTCTCGCTATAAAATACTGGTTGCCAAAAAACGTAGTATGTAACAGACAAACAATTTCGCATGGAAATAGCCTTTAATCAGGTTATTTTATTTCTATAATTTCTTAGTTATTTAAATTTTCTATGCTGTTTTACATAATTGTACTTACTTTCATAAGCAATTTACATCGCTGAAAAGCATTTTTTAGCATCTTGTATCACTTTACAACCCCTCTTTAAAATTTCCTTTTAAATGGTCTCTGCCATATTTTCCAATTAGAAATCAGTTTGTAGGAATTTAAAAAAATATGTATTGGTTCTTTACATTTGTCATCATACTAAGAATTTAAAATTTTGCTCAGTTGTACCCCTTGCTTAGACTTTTTGTCAATGAGTACCAGCCCTGATATATGTTTAATCCTACCATGTATTCAATTTTGTTAGTAAACTTTTTCTACTAGCTGCAGTTCGTTTAACTTGTCCAGTTTTTAACTGCATATCTGCTTTGAGGCAAAAACAATAAAGAAAGCAAGTTGATTTCAAAACTATAATTAATAGCCAAATACTTTGAATAAAATATCCAAAAAAATGAACAATACTGGATCTTAACAACACAGCTCATAGATTTTCTCCTGCCCACTTAAACACTAAAACGATGACCTGCTTCTAAATGTATTTTTTTAAATGGTTCGAAAAAAGAAGCTGACAGATGATTCATTTTCGTTGCATGTTTAGAAGTAATAGAAACTTAAAGAAGAACGAAACAAATTTCATAATCATATTATTCTATTACGAGTAGCCGGACTAGCGCAAACGTGTTACATATGGCAGACTAGAACTACGCCTTTTCTTTTTCTTTTCTTTTTTTTTTTTTTGCAATTAGCTTATTGGAATTATACAGAAGTATCTCTCTGCAAATGAAAACTGTACACCTTACCTTTCGTATGTATGTGTGTGGTTTTCGCCATAAATAATAATAGTTTTACGTAAGACCAAATAGAATGCATAATACAAAGTTACCATTTTTATCTTTAATTCCGACAAAAAAGGTCTCCATACTGGGCATAATCAGAATTTTCTGGAAAAAATACTAATTCAACTATTTATGTATGTAATAAAGGATCAGTCAAAATTAGCGGCGGAATTACAGTAGAAAGTTTGTAAAAAAATAAAATTCTTTTGAATATTTGGCGTGAAAATGCAAAAGCGTCAAGCGATTTGGCGAGCAGCACTTTTCGTCACCAAAAGCAATTGATTTTAATGCAATTAAAAACTGTTGGATTTTTAGAATCCGTGTAAATGGTATATGAATTTAAACATAAACAATGAGAGAGTTTAATTATATATATAATGCTTGTTCCTGTAGCTATTATATTTATAACTTGAAAAATACATTCATTCATAGAAAAAATCATATTGAGAAACATTATTTTCATAGATTTAAGAGTATTCAAAAATAAAAACCAGATGTTTCCATTGTAACAAAGTCGAATCGATAACGCTCAATTGGACTTTGAACTTGAAACAATTTTAATTAATTTAAATTATGAATTCCTTTTTAAATCGCAAATTTTGATTGCTAAATTTGAATATAAATGTACATAAATATCGATACTACAAAACTATACTTAAAACAAACTGAAATTGACAAAAAAAAAATATTTAAATTAAATTTATCTTAAAAAGAACCTTTTTATCTTTAAGGTGTGTTTAATACATAAAACTATTTTTTTAAATTTTTATTCCATCTCCAACCGATGAAAAATCACCAAATAAAGAAATATTCATTATTTTTTGACGGGTGCTATATGGAGGTTCCGCTGAAATTTATTTTATAAACGTATATATCCTCATAAGAAGAACTCATTTTGTAATTTTTTCAGATTTTGCGGAGTATGCCCATATAAAGAACTTCCTTGCAAGTTCATACTGGAAATCCCAAAGAATATTTTTTATTTTAAAAATGGATGTCATTTACCCATTAACACTATGGCTTGAACCTTGATCGAGCAAAAAAGAGTTTGTTTTCTTTGTTACTAAAAGCTTTCAGAAATCACAAATTTTAAATTATAATTTTTGCTGTATCTGAAGGAGATATATTATACAAGGTAGATATTTTAATACAAAAAAAAGAAGGTTTGAATACTTATATTTATTTTATTATGTCCAATAATAGCAATATTAAATAAAACTGTCGTAAACTATTATACAATAGAAAATTTCATTTTTAAAATTTCTAGAATGAATTCAGAATTTGTGTATCAGGAAAGGGCTAAACTGAGAACCTTGGTCCAATTTTGGAAATTACTGACTCGGATATTTGTCCAGCAGATTTTTCTCTGCTCCATAGTCATAAAAAACATTAATTTGTAAGCCACAGAACATCGTTAGGTTCAGGGGCTCCGCCTTAGAAATTCCTCCCAAAAAGGGCTCCGCGAGCCCAAAAGTTTGGGAACCGCTGCATTATATATATTTTTTTTATTTTCTCGTATCCTAAACATGTATTCATTAATTTTGTAACTTTAAACTGAGATATTATTTTCAAATATATAACAGTATTATAGCATTACACTATGCTTCCGAGTATAATGTTTCCGAGTGAGTGTTCCTATGTTTCCGAGTTATACTATGTCGAGGTATTAGAAAGTATTTCCAACAATATTTGTCACGTCTTTTTATTTTCTGTCAGTATCAATTTTTCAGAAACAGAACTTATTGTAAACAACCATGTTTCAGAATCCTTTGCGATGAATTGGCTCGACGAATTTCATAAAATGGAAAATGCAATTTATAAACTTTTGTTGGGAGTAAAATGTATGTATGACATTTCACACGAGCTGAATATTTTTTTTTCCTTTTTTCCTTTCTATACTCGCATATAAATCCTGTATATCTAAGTATTTTTTACTAAAAGCGAATTATAGCACTAATACTGTTTGTAATATATTTAATTTTTAAAAAGACGTGTTTATTATTGTAAATTAAAGACAAAGTATTGATATTTATGTAATAGCATAACACACTTACTTAAACTTAAAAAAATTATATTTATTCATATACTTTAAATGCAAGAAATCTTATCTATAATTTTCGTTTTAACACATAAATAATATACATACATATATATACTATGTATATAATATATTATGTAGAGTTTCTTAAATTATTATTCGTTTGTGTTTATTTTATTCAAGAAAATGACTCTTTTTTCGCTTTATATTATTTTTAACCTGCAACGGATGAATTTTCATTGTGTTGTCTGTTAAAAATATGACTCTTTTGCTGCATTGTCACTCCACCGCTTTTATAGAAAACAATTACTTCACCCTATTATGGACCATTCTCATGAGCAAAAAGAGATATTTTGTAAAGGCGGTGGAGTGACGATGCAGCAAAAGGGTCAAATTTTTTACAGTGAAATCAGATGCAAACTTAGATATCTACAATTATTTCTTCACAGACGTTAAGAAGCAATCTTTTACTGTGTTTTAAAAATAGCTATCTTGCCTAAAATTATGTAGTTTTTAAAGCACATTAAAAAGCAATTGACATTTTTTTCTCATTTTATCTTAACTTAGACGCAATTTAGTTCATAATTTGCGATTTATTAATTTAAGTAATATATTCTAATAAATTGAACTGATATAACTTTATGAATGTATATTTCTGCACTAACGAACTCATAGTACAAACAGAAGTTCTACCAGTGACTGTGTTTTAATTCTATCACGCATCATTTTCTCAAAACACAATGTATCCGCGTATTGTTCGAGAAATTTTATTAAATAATGCTACAAAATCTGTTTACCTTCAATAGTAGTACGAATGGAATTGCACAACACAATCTGGCAACTCTGTACACATATTCATTTGCACATAACAGCATACATTCTATATTTGAATACAAATAAATTCCAGAATTGGCATTACTGCATGATTCATATCAAATGTTTTAGAATAGTTTAAACAGTATATAGTCGTAAAAAAGAAAGTATATTTTTAAGTAAGAGCTTATTCCCTAGAGTGTACATACTATAGCATTTTTTTAGAAACTGACAATTTACGAGCTCTTTAAAAAATCCAGAAGTTATACGGTATATACTCACATATACACTGTTACATCCCTGATTTTGAATATAATATAATCATTAAAAACGCTTCAAACTGGTTAAAAAAACCTACAATGTAAAAAAAAAAAAAAAATCCGTTAAATTTATGGAAAAAAACTGCTGGCAGTAATTTTAACGTCAGTTTTTACATTAAAATGACTGAAAAGTTAGATGTAAATTTAATTATTACATCTGGTTTTACTGTGGCAACCTTGCTGCCAGCAGTTTTTGCCTTAAATTTTGCGTACTTTTTTACATCGTACCAAATATAGATTTCCGTACTATAATACATTCTACATTGATGTGCTGAATATACTTTAATTACTGTAATATAATCAATCATTGAACAAATAGTAAAGAACAGTACCAGCGAGTCAGGCCAAACTAAGCTCAGTTAAAGTTATTTCTGTGTTCTACTCGATAAAAATTGCAATTGATCCGACATATGTATTCGACAGATTTGTGTTGTGCAGAACATCGTTACTGTATTTCAAAAACGATTTATGAACTGTCATAGGTAAAAATATGTAGGTAAATAGATGGACCACATTATGAGATGGATCCGTCAAATTTTTCGTTATTGCGGCTCCGAAACAAGGGGCAACTATCTCCGTCAGATACTTTGTATATTTACACCGTAAAAAAAAAAAAAATATATATATATATATATATATACTTTATTACATAGGTGATCGAAAGAGATGGATAGACGACATTATAAAATGTTTATATAAACTTTTCAATTCGTTTCATCTTTTTAAATTTTGATTTTTTAGAAAACATCAGAATCAAGTATTTACATCTTAAATTTTTACGCTACCAAAACTTTTAACTTTTCTAGTTTTAACAGTATAACCGAAATCACAATTTATAACAAGTTTAGTTCCTTTATCAAGTTGTAATTTATTCAACCGAATGTAAAATATATTGTGTATTGGAGCAGAAGTTGTGAACAGCATATATAACCCCATTATTTTCAAATCGGTTTGGTATTTCTGGGGATTATACACCAGAAACAAATAAAAATTAATTTTTTCATAATATTATTAAAGGTTTAAAAGTTTTATTCTGTGATTTATTTGCCCGTTTGTTTATAGAATGCATAAAATATAAATATTTTATGTTATGTGAAGAAATATATATAAAAAACATTGGTATTTTATAAAAATGACTAATCCATATAATTGAATAAATTATATAAATATGAAGGAAATGTTATATATTTTGAAAATGTTAGTTTTTTATCCAATTAGTCTTCAGAATATACGAAACGCGCTTTGATTTTTTTTTTCATGCATTCCCGAATTTAATAGTTCATTTTCGGCGGTGTTCAACACAACTGTTTCATAATTCGACTTTTTCTTTTCTCGAAACCAAAATTATATGTTCATAATTATTGTAACTTTATACAGAAATTATTATTCTGACATACATAAATATATTCCAGCATAATATTATGTTTTTCACGAGGTTTCAGCAAATATTTCAAACAAAATTCGGTAAGTCTTTCTTATTTTGCGTCCGAATCAATTTTTCACGAACAAAATTGATTTTATAGTTGTAAGTTTCCGAATTCCTTGCGATGAACTGGTTTGACGGATTTCAGAAAATGGAAAATATAATTTAAAAATTCCTGATGGATGGAAAATACATATACAAAATTTCACATGAGCGGAACATATGTATATGTATTTTATTTACTTCTCACTTTTCAAGAAAAAGGTATTGGAATCGTTTAATTTTTTGAAACCCAGTTTAGCATGGAAATGCACGTTTTAGGATGTCAGAGGACCCGAAAAACATCTTTTTACAAAATGTTTGTCTGTGAATCTGTGAGTCTGTCTGTTTGTATGTGATAAATATTTTGTAAGCGCTCTCTCTAAAGAACTAATGCACGGAATTTTACAAAACATTAGATGATTCTATTAGACCTTAATATAAACTGAATCTGATTAATTTTTTTGTGTATATCACTCCACAGGTGGTGCTGCTATGCTTTATTATTCACAACTTCCACACAAGCCATATCTCAAGAATTAGGATTTTCACAAAACTTAATATTTTGTTAATACTTGATGTAAGATGGTGCTAATTATGTTTTGATGCAAAATACTCTCCGGGTGACGCTGCCATAGTTGATTTTTTGTAATTTTTGTAACAGTTCTATCTCTAGAACTAATGCGTGAAATTTTATAAAACTTCAGATTCTTTGAGAACTTTATATAATCTAAACCTAATTAGTTTTTTGTGTATATCACTTTACTGATGTCGCTGCTATGTTGGATTATTTACGATTTCGACAATAGAGCTATTTCAATTAAAATCTCAGTACTAGTCTCACTTATCACTGTACTAGTATACACAATCTAAGATCTAGTGCATGGATTTTCATAAAACTTTATATTCTTTACTAAAGACAAAATATAGGAATAAAAGATGTTTATATTAAATTAGATTTTTACAAAGACTTGTTTGTTATTTTAAATAAATGACAAAGTATATATATTAATGCAAAACATAGTATGTGTGTTTAAATAAAAAAAATTTGCTGATTTATTCATACATTTTAAATGCGAGAAATTTTATGAACAACTTTCCTTTTAATCATAATAAACGCGATAGCATAATAAACGTGATCATAATAAACGCAATATGTCAAATTTCAGATAATAAATAATATCACTCTCAAAATTAATAGTAAAATATGTAGAAAAATTCAATTATTATTATTAATAATAACAATTATAACAGGTAATATAATAAATCTCAATTTATGGCTACAACAATAATAATTATCCATATCCTAATATTTCTCAATAAGAGTGTAATTCGTATAAGATAGAAATAATAATAGAAATAATAATAATAATATAACAAGAGTATAATAAAAAGAAAAATATTACAATTTGTTTATTATTGATAGGGAAAATATTAGTTGAAGATAAAAATAATTACATAGCAATTGAATAATTTTCTTATCTTTAAATAATATAAGAAAGTATTTCTACCATCCGAAAGTATACATAGAAAAAATTTATAATAATTCCAAAATCCAAATTAAATTAAATCTAAGTATTTAGAAAATGGACTCTCAACCAGTATTTCCTTACAATAATTCCTCTCTGATACTCTTTTACAAATTTTATAGTTTGGTTCTAAGTTTTCATATCCCACATATAGAATAATGTTTTGTCTGCACATGGTTTATAAACATTAATAATAAAACAAATAGTAATAAAACGTGTTATTCTTAATTGAGAAATGGAATAAAAGATAATTTACTTAAAAAAAAAAAAAAAAAAAAAAAAAAAAACTTTTAATTTTTTGTAGTTTTTAACAATCACTGAATATCATATTATCAAGTTATATGTTTGTGTAAAATCGTCAAATTTTATAACTTTCATCATATTACTATCTACTGAAATAAACAGCATAATACTGATTTTTTGTAAACAGTTGGCAAGATAAATGAGTAAATAACATTAGAATCAAACACACTTAATTTTAATTTTTTAACATCAATTTAAAAGTTCCTACGATCAAAGTGCACATTTTATGCCTATATAAGATGCACAATCTAACCCAAAAACTCACCAAACAAGTAATAATCTTGTTAACTCCCAAGAAAATACCTGCCAATGTTGAAAATTATGGTGATAAAAAATAGTTAAAGAATAAGAATTAAAATTTAATCTACTTTCTTGACTTTATTCTGAACTAGTGATTGAGATTGTATTTTAGGTTTTGTTAGTTTTTTGGGCTGATTATGAAACAATTTTAAATCTTCTGGTGGAAAATAGGGTCTTAATTTATAAACATGCACAATAACTGAATTCTGTCCTGACTCATAATTAAATTTATCTATTTCATAAATTGCATCAGAAAGTTTATTTATAATTTTGTATTGTCCAGAGAAAGTAGGATCTAATTTACGAGTGTAAGGGTATTTAAACTCTTCATAAATTACAGAGTCTTGTATCTTTAATGGGGATTCAACAAAATTTCTATTATATAGTCTTTTTCTTTTAAGGTGAAATTCACGAGTTCGCGCTTTTGCAATGTCGAGGGCTTTGTCAAGTGGGTATCTGTTTACACTCTGGTTGCCTCGCACAAAATTATTAACACTCTTTTAAAAAATCTGAATCAGAATTATTGTGAAAACTGTAACTATATTTTGCTGTTAATTTTAACCAGAAATTTTATCTAGTAAAAAAAAAAAAAAAAAAAAAAAAAAAAAAAAAAAAAAATATTGCAAATATCATAGTTATATTTATAAATTTGAATCAACTCATTAATTCTATTATTCTATAAATCATGAACAGGTTTAAATGTTTAATGATAGGTAATTTCGTGAATAAAATCACAAAAATTACAGAAAAATTAAATTATATTTTATCTTTCAGAACTCATACAGCAGCTTTGTATAGTTCAACTTTCTTACTGAATTATATTAATTATAAGAATACGGGAATTAAAGCTAACTGCCACAAGAATTTCTATCAAATAAATAAAAAATATATAAATGTTAACTTAGTTTTCTAGCCAAAATATCTTGTAGTAGAAACATTTTCACAAAAATACTGCATCCTGAGAATGACTCTTTATAACTAACAAAAATAAATAAATAAGAAAATGTACTTTTCTTAAATAAACCTGAACTTATAAGATTCTTTTATACTTCATTTGTATTACAAATTTACCTTTAATCGTGCATAAATATCAGAAATATCATAATAATATTTAATAAGCAACAATAAGTATCTTAAGAAAATCATACTCTTCAATTAAATGTTTAAGAACAAAAATGTTTAAATATCCAACAAATAATAATAAAAATAATACTCATAAATCGATAAATAAATAAGACTCACTGAAAAACAAACAAACAAATAAATCAATAAATGCATAAAAAAAGATAGAAATAACAATCAAAACACTTCTCAAAGGAATTCTCACCGGCGATATTAGAAGGAACAAGTACTCCGAAAACTATCTATGTAATCACCAACTTGCAATCGATTGTCTCGTAATTTTTTTCTCTCATTATTACCAACAGTACTTAGTAACCAATCGAAGACAACAAGATAGAACTCAGGCATCATGGAACTTCTTTAACAAAGCTAGCAAAATCTCTTAGAGTAGTGTATTTTTAAGTATAGATTTGAAGCACTTTAGAAAGAACATTTGTTTTACTTAGTTAATTAAGGGATTACGGCGATTTTTGCACAAGAACATTCCCAACAATGTTAAAGAAATATTTCGGCGATTCACAGTCGTTCACCACTCCGTTCCACAGCAGACTCCACTTAGAGTTCCATAGTTGATTCCTTTAAAAATTCGAAAATCGGCACTAACATATTATTCTTAGCTCCCGTCACTTAATAAGTCCTGTCGGACTTAATTAAAAAAATTGTGACATTTTTACATTGGAAAAGAATAGTATTAGCGGCAAGTTTCCCCATTTTATATCAACGGAGTCGTAGCTGTATAAAAATTAAGATAAAATTAAGTAAATAAATGTAAAGGGTTCATTAAATTAAACATTGACAGCTCCAAAATAGTGGGTTTTCTAATTACTGCTTTCTACAGGCCCGTGTGCAATTTTGTGATTAAGTATTGTGAGTGGTCTCATTTTTTTCCTTATGTATTGGATGTTAAAACTATTGTTAGCTTTCGTTTTTTCCAAAACTAAAAACTAAAACAAAATCACTTCACCTTTTTCATTCACGTATAAAAACATTTCATATTTATTTACTTAGAACAGGTGTCACAAATAAAAATTAAATTAAAAAGCTGACATGTTTCGGTTCATTCATAAGAACCGTATTCATAACACATAAAATCAGTAGAAAACTAAATGACACTGGATATAAATATAATTTAAAAACCCAAAATACAAAACATTGCGCCCCCTATGATCGTGAATAGCCATTGCCACTGCGGCATATAAATATAATAAATTTTGATCATATATTAAAATTAATATGTATAAAATTAATATTAATAAAAGTAGAAAAACTAAATGAGTCTGGATATAAAGGTAATTTAAAAACCCAAAACACAAAATATTGCGCCCTCTATGATCGTGAAAAGCCAATGCCACCGCGGATCCCCCTGTTAGACTCACCCTCTAAATATTTATTAAGTAATTCTAACCACAAACTCGGAATGTCATAAGAATAAGAATCATTACAAACCCTATCCCTCCTAGAATATATCTCTATGGATTCACGGATGATTAATTTCCGGAATAAACTTGAAATGAACACTAATCTACTATCTTTAAAACAAATTTTAACCCCCCTCTTTAAAAACAATCTTGATAACGCAGTCTTATCCCTACCAAATTTTATGTCACATTCATGCTCTTTCTTTCTAACCCCAAACTTTCTACCTGTCATACCGATATAAAAATTAATATCCCCCCCCTTCATTCTCATATGGAATTTCATACACCCCTGCTAGATCATCTTGTGGAACCGGATCAAAAGCTCTGTATAGAAGATGTTTTAACTTAGGAGGTGGCTTAGCAACTAATTCTATTTTAAACTTTTTAATTTAGCTTTAAGCCTCTCAAAATTACCCTTTATATAAGGAAACGATAGTCTTTTAACCCCAATCTCTTCCCCCTTCTCACATGCATTATCAACCAAATTACAATTAACCTGAGAATTATTTTTATCCCTATAATGGTTACAAAAAGGATAAAATTAATAAATTGGTTAAAAATTATAGAGATAAAAATAATTCGCAGGTTAAGCCACCTCCTAAGTTAAAACATCTTCTATACAGAGCTTTTGATCCGGTTCCACAAGATGATCTAGCAGGGGTGTATGAAATTCCATATGAGAATGAAGGGGGGGGGGGTATATTAATTTTTATATCGGTATGACAGGTAGAAAGTTTGGGGTTAGAAAGAAAGAGCATGAATGTGACATAAAATTTGGTAGGGATAAGACTGCGTTATCAAGATTGTTTTTAAAGAGGGGGGTTAAAATTTGTTTTAAAGATAGTAGATTAGTGTTCATTTCAAGTTTATTCCGGAAATTAATCATCCGTGAATCCATAGAGATATATTCTAGGAGGGATAGGGTTTGTAATGATTCTTATTCTTATGACATTCCGAGTTTGTGGTTAGAATTACTTAATAAATATTTAGAGGGTGAGTCTAGCAGGGGGATCCGCGGTGGCATTGGCTTTTCACGATCATAGAGGGCGCAATATTTTTTGTTTTGGGTTTTTAAATTACCTTTATATCCAGAGTCATTTAGTTTTTCTACTTTTATTAATATTAATTTTATACATATTAATTTTAATATATGATCAAAATTTATTATATTTATATGCCGCGGTGGCAATGGCTATTCACGATCATAGGGGGCGCAATGTTTTGTATTTTGCGTTTTTAAATTATATTTATATCCAGTGTCATTTAGTTTTCTACTGATTTTATGTGTTATGAATACGGTTCTTATGAATGAACCGAAACATGTCAACTTTTAATTTTAAGTTTTATTTGTGACACCTGTTCTAAGTAAATAAATATGAAATGTTTTTATGCGCTTATGTATTGGAGACAAAGTAAAGCTATGGTGGATATTCGAGACTGCGACTGGGGAGGGGGAGAGGAAGGGAAAGTGTTGAAAGGGGCAAGGAAAAAAATCCCATTTCGCAACAACAAGGAAAAAAATGTATAAATACTAATGTTTAAAGTTTTATAGAATGACAAAAATAACTGTGAACCTCTGGAACTCGCGACTGGGGAGGGGGAGGGAAGGGGAAAGAGTTGAAAGGAGCAATAAATAAAATTCCCATTTCACAATAAAGAGGAAAAAATACGTATAAATATTAGTGATTAAAGGTTTTATAGAATTAGAAAAATAATTGTGGACCTCTGGGACCCGCGACTGGGGAGGGGTGAAGAAAAAATTCCCATTTCACAATAAAAAGGAGAAAATATGTATAAATATTAAAGTTTAAAAGTTTTATAGAATGAGAAAAATAATTGTGGACCTTTTGGGACCCGCGATTCAGGAACGGGTAGGGGGGAATTTGAAAGGGGCAAGAGAAAAATGTTACTTAAAAAAACACACACATATATAAATATGTATAAATATTATACATAAATATTAATGTTTGAAACTTTTATAGGATTAGAAAAGCAATGGACATTCGAGAAGGGGAGGGGAAAATGTTGAAAAGGGCAAGAAAAAATTCCGTTAAAAAATCTTTTATATAAATATTAGTGTTTAATTTTTTTATAGAATGAGAAAAGCAATTATGGACATCCGGAAATTGCGACAGGGGTGGGGAGGGAGGGAAAAGGGTCTGAAGTGGCAAGAAAAAAAATTCCGTTTCAGAAAAATAATTTATATATTAATATTAATGTTGCGGAAATGCTATACATTGGTTAGATTATCAACAATTTGTTAATGAACGTATTATTAAAGGAACAAAGAATTTCTAGGACCATTTTTCGCAAAGAAAATTAAAATTGTGTAAAACAATGGTTGAAAAAGTGAAAGTTGCAGCAACAGAAGGTATTATGGAAATAAAATGTGACGAAAAGTTGTTTAGCCATCTTCTCGTCCTTTACCGTTCTTGTCCTGATAAAAATTTCAAGGAATGTATCGGAATATATGGTTAACAGCAGTTCTACGATTCTTATTCGTAAGCGATGGAACAATGTACAAAACCAAACCAAAAGTAAGCCAATAATTTATGATTTAGAAAAACTTTGCGCAAAAAGATTTAACAACATACATATTTAGTATTTTTTATGGACTAGCAGAGGTAACTAAAATCATCTAAATCTGGTGTTTCAATCATAGATGGTATGCCAGAATAACATGCATTCATTACATCAAAAGGAGCTAAAACTGTTGCTGATTTGGCAGATCAGTTCAGCGAAAAAATTTTAATTAAGTACAATGAATATTCAGAAATACATATCATATTCGATACTTATTTTGAGAATTCCCTAAAAAATGTCCAAGTGAAAGACGGCAACATGGTAAGCCGACTGTTATATTCAAAACTGAAGAAATGATGATTATGAAAACTGTCTCCATGAAAAATATTTTATCCCATTATATAAAAAAAGATTTACTTACTGTAATAATATGTCAAAATTTGCTCAAAAAATCATCTTCTTGAGGGAATCTGATTCTTTACCACGCATATTCAAAATTAAATAGCAAGCAAACACTCTTTAGTTTTACAGTCATTAGGAAAATATTTTTAAAAGAAAACAAAACAAGATGGCAGGAACATAAAAAGGAAAAGAGTTCCTTAAGTCTGTTTTGGATTTGTCCACCTTTGCAATATACTTTGGAATTGGCCGATTTTTCAACAATCCATAAATTAATTTTGGCTAAATTTATTAACATTGTGATTAAGGTGCAGCAAATACACAAAAAAGTTTTCTTCAACTAAATTTTATATCACAGACACATAAAAAAAGAAGAAAAACGTCGAGTAAAAAGGCCATTGGTAAGTTATTAAAAATGCCTGCAACTTTGATTTGCTTAACTAGTAAGATTCTACCTTTTAAAAGTAATTTCAAATTTCCGTCTATTACATTACAGCAAAATTAAAACTTATTCCATAAATAATTAAAAAATAATATAAATAAATACAAATTTAACAGACATGTGAAAATACTGAAATGATCTGAAACAAAACTGCTGCCGTAAGTTACAAAATCTGCGGCTGATAACTTCTTACATGCCTCTAATTCGGAAATATGACTTTTGATAAATTTTAAAACTTTATTTGACTCCATTATAAATATTTGTCGTTTAAACCATTAAGGGGCTAACCGTGTTTTTTCGTCACGTAATATTTTGTTTCAGAGGCTGATTTAACACAAGATTGACATTAATGTAATTTTTCGAATTATATAAGATAGAATATGTGTAAAAATATCAAATACAAATCTTCAAATAAATACGTTTCATAGTTGTTATTTAATGAATTTAACATGAACGAAAAAAAAAATTAAAGACGCTTAAAGGGATAAGATGCCTTTTTTCAGTTAGTTGCCATTTTTAAGATCAAATTACATGCAGAAAATTTATAAGAGTTTTCAATATAAAGAAAAAATGTTTTTTTATCTTTACTATGCAACCCGGGAAGTCCGGTTTCGATGGTTTCAATCAACTAGTTTACTTAGAAGTAGTTAGAGGTTATGAAGATATATAAGATACAATATAATTCACAATTTTTAGCTTCTATGCTACTCTTCTATGATGATGCGCAAAATGTGAAATATATCTGATAAGTTAAAGTGACTGCGAAGTTAGCATATACCTTTATTTGGAAAGGTATCGCTTCATATGTGATTTATCATAAAACTGGTTTTAGTCAAAGTATTGCGATTTATATATATATATATATATATATATATATATATATGTAAAGTTCTGTTACCACTTAATAGGATTTTCCAATAAGAGTAGCAATATCATTTAATCATGCATATATATTGAGATTTAATATACTATTTATGGTACTTCTAGGTCATCCCGTTGACCAATTTCGCCAAATTTTACAAATCACTAAACTAATAGCCAAATAATACAGATTGACATATTTTTTAAATTTAAATTAATGAAAAAAATCAAAAAATTAGTAGAATATTGATAAAAATATAAATAAAAAATCGAAATAAAAATAACTTAATGATGTTTTAAATACGTGTATCGTATTTAAAATCATTGAATGTGACATTCACAATCCTCCATTATTGGCATTTAATCTTATTTTTTGGCGATCATTTTCTGGTCGACGGGATAACCTAGTAGTACCCTATTTATAATTTATGTCTGTGTTTAATATTGTAATAAATATTTTATTTATGTAGTTTTTTCTCATGTTCAATATGTTTTTTTTTCTATTAAATTCAAATGGTTCATATTGTAATACAATTTTTGTCTTATATATATATATATATATATATATATATATATATATATATATATATATATATATATATATATATATATATATATATATATTTAAGTTCGGCAACATATTTTCTTTGATAATATACACTTTTTGTGAGTCTTTAAAAAGCTTTAAAAGTACCCCATCTATTAAACAATTTGTTGGCCGAAATGCAGAAATCTCAGTTATTGTGATTATTTGATTATTTAATTTTAATATGTTTTATTTTGAAGATCCCTTATAATTAACAGGTTTTGAAAAAGGCAATTACTTCTAGTAAATAATAAATACTTTACATAACATACATGAGAGAAAATGTGCTTTAATGGACTTTTTAAACCGTGTCAATTTTACTTTGTTTGAAAAAGTGTAATTATAATGTGTAATTAAAAATGTAAGTAAAGTGTAATTAAAATAACTTGAAACAGTTTTTCTGGTTGGTTTTTATGTAAGAATATATTTCTAACTGTACCTGTAAATGGGCTACTATAATTATGTTGTGCACTTGACTTTTAATCTTTTAAAAAACGTAATAACTACTATGTTAAATACTTCAGTTTCAATAGATATTGCTTGAAATGAATGCTAGTAACATATATTCAATACAGATATACAAGAGAATGTATAACAAGAAGCACGGACAAACGATTTGAATGAGAGTTCATCCGATTTCATAAATATTTTCATTAGATATTAAACTAAGTCGTTGGAGCGCAACTGTAATAATTACCCCTTATAAATATGAAATATAAAAATAAAACATGAAAATAATGTAAAATATTATAAATCATAATATAAAATATGAAAATAAAACATGAAAATAATATAAATATTATAATATAAAACATGAAAGTAATATAAAATTATATAAATCATACTATAAAATATTATAGTAAAACATCTGTAAACTGTTTATAAAATGCATCACAATTCCAAACTAAAATTTAAACATATATTTAAATATTTCAACACCATAAAGCTTTATTAGTGAATAGCTGATGAACTGATTTCGACAAATAATATAATATATAAAACTACTCAAGTAGTGCTGAATCGCGTAATATAAACATCATTATAACTACAAAAATAACAATCATATTAACTAACTGTTTACGGCGTCGGAATAATTGTCTATTATCTAATTAAAATATATCTTTGAATCGAAATTTAAATCAAATATAGGACCATGAAAAAATCGAAGAGTCTAGAAAATACGATTACAAATATCTCGACAACTAATTATCCGATTGACTTCGTTTTTTTTATACAATTTTGCGTTATTTTATTGTCTTTTTAATCTACTCATCCAAATTTTTTAAAAAATGAAATTTTTTATGTACCTTTCATCAGAATGAAGATTTTGAGAGTCCGAAGAAATGATTCCGATTAATTGAGGTTGCTGATAATAAATGACCTTCTTTCCTTTATTATATACCAAATTGCAAGTCCCTATTTCAATTTGTTTGGGATATAAAGCATTTACAGAGACACAGATAGACAGACGAAAGGAGAGATAGAAAGACGTAAGGACAGACTTACGGTAACTTTTTGTTCTAAAAATAATTTCTTTGGAATTTCCAGTGTCTGAAACATGTAAATCAGTCATTTTTTTCGATTTTCAAAAAGACTTATTCTATACTACGTATAAGTAAGTAAAAAGGGTTAAAAAGCAAAAACTAATCATTAATTTTAATTTATTTTATCAAAGAAAAACCTACTAAGATTAAATCAAAATTAACTTTTATATTAGTTATTTATTTTATCTAAAATCATTTGAATTTTTAATTAATTGATATTTTTTTAACATAAATATAAAATCTACCCAATGTTTACATATATGAATGTATACATAATTTGAATTGTACTGTATATAAGCTCAGGCAACAACCCTGAATAACGCATTGCTATACCTTTGCAACATACTAAATCTTGCACTGCTATTATCATAGCACTACTCTCATCAAGGAAAATGTTAATGAAGCACCTATAAAAGATTCATTCTCTTGCTCTTTCTATTATTCAGCTTCGAAAATTTATATTGCCTTTGGATACATTTCAACTCCAATAACATAACGGATAGATAGAAAACATATAAAGTACGTTTGATGTTCTGCCATTCATTTAATTAGTGATCTGCGTGGTAATTTATTTTAAGCAATGTTCATATGAAGTGATAGGATAATGGAATTTATCCATAACACTCACAACATTTAATACTGTCTGGTGATTAAAAATGGTTATCTAAATTTTTTATTGATAAAATAAAACACCAACGACTTCTAAATACAAAGTTTAAGATAGACATAAATTAAGTTCTTAAACAGAACGAAAAATACACTTTAAAATATTTTCCTGTATTAACATCATTATTTTATTTAGAAATTTCATTTCTTTCACACATGATATTAGATACCTAGATACGCATAAAACCTAAATTATATTTTAATACAACTTTATTAAACGAAAATATAAATACCTGAAAAACACATAACTCAGTAAAATTTTATTTTTAAGAATACTAATCGCATCTGGTAATATGCACGAAGACTTTCGTACATGCTTGTACGTGAGTTGTAAAATTTAAAGATTCTTCTTAATAAAATCCAGATTAGGTAACTTTGAAAATATTACTGAAGAAAAAGCGATTCGAACAGTTATGCTGTTTAGCATTCTTTTAACCGAATTACAGTGCGTGGAAGGCAACTGAGAAAACATATGAAGGGTGAAATAGCATCCAGCATATAAAAATCAAAGATTTTTTTTGTTAAACATGAAAATGCCAAAACCTAGACCATGTGAGGAAATAAAGAGGTATGCTGTCATTGGCTCCTTTGGCGAAGAATAATTTGATTTATAGATCGTTACATTTTTTAAGAAACTCGCTCGATCATTTCTTTTTAATGTAAGGCGATAACTGAATGATGGCAAATTTTATGTGGTAAATCTTTCATGCCGGAAAGGAAATTGCAAGGGATATGAAATCATTAAGACCCCGGATTTCGTCTGTCAACTCGATAAAAATCGGACGTAGTCTAGGATGTCATTCTCTAGGAAAACACAGGGTGATGGGGAGACAATCTGATGTGTGATTCATGAGGATCTTTTTAAAAGACTTGCATTATGAATAAGGAAATTTCTTGACAGCGCGAAAGAAAAAAAAACATAACACACTAACCAGACAGAATCAACCACTTAACAAGATAAATCATCAAATAGAGTCAAGAAAGCTTATGTTTATTTACTATGAAGAAAGATACTTAAACTAGGTCAAGAAAAAAAAATCGTAAAATAAAATATTCAATGATGATGAAAATCCCGAAGAGTTTCTGACAGATGTGTGCAAAAAAGCAACCACTTCATTTAAAATTCTAGCTATTTTTAGGAACGTAGACAATCTGATGCATCCACATTTCATTTTTAAACATGTCTGATCGGAATTTATTATTTATATTAACGTCTAAAAGAACTAACTTACCTCTGCAACACATGGGAGGCTGTACGTTGTAAACAAGAATCTCCATTATCCAATACAGCCTGTAAAAACTAAAAATGAAATGCCAAAACATTTATGATAATGTCATCATCAAATGGTTAGTTCCAAAGATGTCCAGATATTAAACGAATGACTTATTGCGTGAATGACTTGTGGCGTATCTGTGACTCCGATAGTCATCTAGACAACAATGCTGTGGTTCTGAAGGCAACCGTTGTGTATGTACTGTCAAATGTTTTTAATACTTATCAGATCATTATATGTTGTTGATTTTGGCAACTTATTGAGGCGATTACATCGGCTCGCAATGTTTTTAATAAATGATGCCATCCAATATGTAAATGGTCAAATACGTTTTATTGAAAAAAATTAAAAGGCAATATGTATTCTGCATACTCCTGTTTGAAAGTAGTCATTGATTTGTTCTCAAATAAATGTCACACCTTGTCTACGTATGTCTACGTAAATAAATAGGGTAATTCCTATGCACTCTATATTCTAAAGAACTCATTCAGTGTGAAATAAATTACTTCGCTCTTTCCGTTGTTTTTAAAGTATCCAAATATTATATAAATACATAGCACACGATTTTTATGAATAGCTCGTAGTTTAAGAGAATTCTTCAGAGTGTGCTCATAAATGGACCCAAATGATTCTAATTCTATACTCCAGAAAATCATATTTTAGCCGAAATCCGGAATAAACAGGGACTGGAAAGTTATGCAAAAAGGCTTTATTTAACCCATTAATGCCCAAATAATTTTCTTCATTAAAAATGAAATTTTGGGTTTCCCACCACTTTTAAAACACGAATAGCTTTTATTTTAATTTATTGAGGAATTTTTCATGGGAAAAATAGTGTTTATCTATCTTTCTATTTACTAGTGTGAAAAGTGCTTTATTGTCTTTTTTATAATCGTCCCTAAAAAGGGACGCTAGGCACTAATAGGTTAATTTTTTTCCAGAGAAAAGTGCTTTATTGTCTTTTTTATAATCGTCCCTAAAAAGGGACGCTAGGCACTAATAGGTTAATTTTTTTCCAGAGAAAAGTGCTTTATTGTCTTTTTTATAATCGTCCCTAAAAAGGGACGCTAGACACTAATAGGTTAATTTTTTTCCAGAGTAATTTCCGTTTCATACAACATAGTTCTCCTTTCTCAGATAACAGTTTTTAACCCTTTCCGTCCCATTGTGCAGATGCCGGGATAGCTAATTTTAATTCAAAACTTGCAAACGGCGCCAATAATATTTTAATAAAATTTTGCGTTTAGAATGAATGTTTAAATTAAGAAATTCTTAATTTCTAAAAAAATTGTTTATAAATTCCGGTGACAATAGATAATTTTTCTTTTTACTGAGAGAATTCGCCCGTGCCTGTAAGGGTTAAAATAGTTCTACCACGTTTCACTAGTAAGTAAATTTCAATTGTTTTTCAAAGTTTTCAGAAGGTCTCTTATATTCGAAAACTGGAGTTATTTCAGATTTATTTTGAATTTTAGCGAGATGTCTCTAATTCCAGCCTTCTTTAGATTATGTGCATAAACAGTTAGATTCTGTAAGAAATTAAAATTTGCTGTCTTCGAAGGTGTAATTTTAACAGCAATGGTTCAAAATGACATTCCGATATTATTATAAACTATAATGTGTATTCTGTCGAGATCACAAAGCATTTTCATTTAAACATGTGTCGAAATATATTGTAAATTAAATGAATGCGCTCAGAATCTCGTTTAAAATGAATTGAAAATGGTATCCTGAATTATCAACCAATCACATTTTGCTGTTTTGAAATCTTTTCTGATTTGTTAATAGTTTGAATTTGTATTAAGTTAGAAAATTTGCTTATTTTGAAATACACTAATATATATACATATACAATAAATGTAAACGATTACTTTAATATTTTTTGTAAATATCATGTATTCAATTTTAACGTAAATATTTGCGAAATTCCCATAAAAGTCGCAAACCGATTTCTTCGTTCTTGTATCATTACTATAATTTTGCACGACGTGGTATAGAATAAAGTGGTCATATTTAGACCACCGGTGCCGCTTTCAATGAACGGTTGTCATTCTGTAATAAATTTATGAAATAGACGCAATCTACTGTTGTAATCGTACTCATCCGAATGACGGTACATGTGATTAACAGAAATAATCACCTTCTCTGTGCTGCTTTACAAAAATTTTTAAAAACCTAAAATTAGCTGAGTGGATGGAAGTTTTTCCTACTTTATCTAAAAGAATAAATACTACTTAAAACTTAAGTTAGTTCGTTATGTTTTACTATACATACATAAATCCATGTGTTTGATACGCATATTTTGTATATAATTTATTTACGTATTGTTCTTTGTCCAGAGATTATTTGTTTTAAAAAACAGCGCAGTTGCCTTAATTGGGCTAGTTTGAGTTGTTTAAATTAGACACTGAAATATGATCATAAATTAGGAAAGTAGGCAATGAATTCCGAGGAAGTCAACGCTTTGGGCATTTTTTTTTCTTATATTATATGACATATCATATTTATGCAAGTTTATGAATATTTTTTTAATTTATTTTTTATAACAGGATCAAATTCTTTACGCAATTTAGACCAACAAAAGTATAAAAAATACTTCACATATTCACGCAATATTTTTCATATTTAACTAGTTGACCCGCCCGGCGTTGCCCGGGTCCGTATTAACAATATTAAACGAACTTGAAATTTGTATGATTTTATCATTAACTCGTTACATGCAGAAATGCATTGTCTGAAATACGTAGCCACTGACTGTGTGAAAAATCGGTTTTAAAAACAACAACTAATATTAAGCTCTAAAAATACTCAAAATGAGCAATGAGAAACGCGGGAGAGAATATGTATCCAACGATTGCGTGATTTTCGTGTTAAAAAGTTGATATTTACCCGTAAAAATCACTTTTAAGTCACGTAACTAATTATTATTTTCCTATACAAATCCCAAGTGAAATATTTTGAATTTCAAACTAATTATATCACTCTTAAATCCGACTATACCATGAATAAAACCGATACACGATGCTAGCTAAAAGAATGGTATACAGTATTATAATTTCAGAGCTATTTAACAAAAGTAAGTGTAATTTTTATTCAAATCTTACGTAATGTTCACTGGGTGTATAAATTCCTAACCTTAAACTTTTGTACCGAAACCAGAACCTGTATGTTACCTAACAGCGACTTAACAATACTCTACCGTAAATTAAATATAACATAAATGTAACCTACCCTTCACTTTATTGTAACATATCATTTTTCTAACCATAATATAAATGCAATTTGACTTTAACCTAACTTTAACCTAAATAATATAATAGAAAAAAACCGTTTAAAAAAATTACTATTTCTTCGAAAAATATGTTTCAGCTGTAATTCATTTCTTTCAATTCGTTTTATTAATACAAAATTCCTTCCTCGTGCTTTTGTTTGAGACATTAAAATTTCAGCGATAAATGGTTTAATATTGCAAACCTTTTTTTCGGTTTACTTCGCCTCCACCTATCTTTTTCTCCATGGCGTACAGCAGCTGTGATAAAAAAAAATCCTCATTTAAACTGACAGTTTGTCAGTCTATGAATTTTAAAGGTCTGTCCCAGCTTTTTAAATTATTTCTGTGAAAATTTTATGCAACCAATCAACCATAAGAAAATGAAAGGGGAAAAAAGCGAAAAAAAGGCGATTTTTTATGAGAGTGAACTTTGGAATTTATTTAATTACTCAGTTAATAAATAGAATTTTTAAATTCTGAGCTCCAGGTGCATCAGGAGAGATATTGGGCTACTCTCATAGAAATTTTGAGCCTCGTACGTCCCATAGATTTTGCTAGCCATCGCAGACACACAAACACACACACACACACACTCAGACAGAGCGTTTTGTTCTTTTATTAGTATAAATTTCATTTATTTTGTATGCATTTGTATTAATTTTATTTCATATATCTAGTCTTCTGGAGTATGTAATTTGCAAGGTTGATTTTACATTATCCTCTGAAAAGTTATTTACGATTCGTGATAAGGGGGCAAACTTTTACAATCCTAATAGTTTTTATTACTTTTTTTGGGCTATTACCAAATATATAGGAAACCAAATGGAAAGAGTAAGTACTGAAGATTCATTCAAGAATTCTGCAGCAGCCTCCTCCCCTCCCAAAATAAATAAAATAAAACAAATAAATAAAAATAAAAAGAATCATTGGCAATATTTTCTCGCTAGCGAAACTCACGTAAGTCAAATTTCCAAGGAATTACAGCTGTGTTAAAAAATTCGTTGTAAAGTAAACCTTAAAATAAATAAATAAATAGAAAACAATAAAAAGGAGTTCTTAAAACCGAAAAGCAATTGAAACATCAAGTTTTTTAAAGTATGTGCAATTCATTTGGTAACGGGCTATGGAAATATAAAGTTATCATTTTAGGGGGGGGGGGGGGTTCCATTTGATAACGAAAGATATCGTTGGGAGGAGTTGGGTTTGTCTTTTGATAATGTTTACATTTTTAATGCAATTTTTTAATAAGTTAAAACACTTAATTTTAATTTTTTTATCTACTTTTATGAAAATGCAAACTTACTATAATTAAATCTATTTGTTTTAATGCACATATATCTCACATTGAAGAAAGCAGAAGTAAAGTTCGTTTGAAATGATATTTATTTATTTTACTAATAAAGAAAGAGAAATAATTTAACCATCTTATAAGTTGTTAAAATCTGTACTTTAGCGGTTGTGCATATATAACGTTATCAACTTTTAGCTAATTTTGGACCCCCTCCCCCCTTTTGATATCATACATTATCATCCATCGACCCTCCCCTCCGGTAATGATATCGATATCAATCTCTAATTTTTATTTTTATTTTTAGAATTTTTTTCTTTTATTTGGATTTATGTATAAAACTATAAAATTGGTTACATTTATTTTTCGCATACTTTATTGATTCAAATGAAGTGAAATCCATAAAATATCACATTATGTTATGTAACACTTAAAAGAAATTGTTATTATTTAAGGTATTTTGTTGTAGCTTTTTGTTAAATAATGAATTCAACAGTAATAATATCTTATTGCACTTGCCCCGTACTACGCGACGGAGGGGGGTGGGGATGGGGAGATAGGAAACCTTATCAACAAAACATGTGGGCTTCATTCTTTTTTTATTTTATTTATTAGTAAACACAAACTTTTTCTCAAATATACTTCTCCTATGGTTTCCTGAATAGTGACTATATATAGGCACACAATAAAGAGAAGAGGATTGTCAAATGTTGGGGTATTAAATATTTTAGTAATTAAATATTTTTATAATAATTTAGTGACTTTATTAAAAATTTTTATTTTCGTAAAATTGATAAGACTAAAAATTGATAATATACTATTTAAAACTGAAAACCATGTTATAAATATATATAAAAAAAGAAAGAATTTTTGGATCAAAAACATACTATTTCAAACTTAAAACCATGTTATAAACATAAAAAAAAAGAAAATTTCGTTGGATCAAAAATGATATCAATTGAAAAGATAAATTCCCCTCCCACTAAAGATATTATACGATATCATTTACCAGATCCCTCCTCCCCCCTAAAATAATAACATTATATTTGCACAGTGCACAGCCCCTTACTTTTGTCCCTTACTGGAGGCAGGTGCAAGAAAACGATATGGAAACCGCAAACGTGTGGAATTCATCAGATGAATTTTGTGTTGTTCCATTTTGACATTTTCGAAAATCACAAGTTTCTATTTTTCTGTTGTTATACGGTTCACCGTGGATACAAATAAAGAATGTTTCGAGGGAGCTTTATAAATGTTTTGAAGTAGAGTATCCATATTGTACAAAATGATCATGCCAAAAAGAAACAACCGTGCTTTGAATGAATGTAAAAAGAACTCAGATTTAGAAAAAAATATTTCAGAAAAAACTAGAAGAATTGGGTATTTTTGAATGAAAGAAAATCAGGTCTTCTTGCAAAGGTAAAACAAATTTTAAACAGCTATCAGTGTTATAAGTTATTAAATCTGAAATATTTTTTTTATTTAAATCTATAAACTAAAAAACTCGGAAATATTTCCTTTTTAAGTAAAGTAAATATTCTAAACACAAAGATATCCAATTACAAAAATACGTTTAAGAAACTTAAAATTGGAACTTATTTATCGTTCTATATTGTAAAAATACCCTCATGTATATATATAAGGGTATTTTATGTAAATTTTCTGTCTTTTAACGGGTATTTCGTATACTCATAAAATCATATAAAGTTATTCTATATAATATTTTATTAACTTATTCTCATCATTTGAAACTGCAAAGACTACTAAAAATAAATGTGTAAGACTATCTATTAATAGCGAAAAAATAGAACAAAAATTTTAAAATTGTAAAAAAAAAAAAAAAAAAAAAAAAAAAAAAAAAAAAAAAAAAATGTTGGCAGTTATTGATATTGATATCATTGAGGAGGGGGGGGGGGGAGTTCGAGGAATGATAACGTTTGATATCGTAAGGGGAGAGGCTGTCAAAAGTTTCCAAAAAGTTCATAACGTTATATATGCGCAGCCCCTAAGACAGAAAAATAATGTAAGAACTACAGACATGTGTTAAAAAAAAATACATGTGGCACTCGGGGACTGCCGCGGTAAAGCTATTGCATAGCATTTTTTATCAACTTATGCAATTATAATTATTTATTTATTTTTTATTTGTGCAGTTTTTTTTTGTCTTTGATATTAATTCAAGTTACACTTTTTGAGCGTGACACTTTTTGACCGATAACAATTTTTTTTTTCTTTTATTGAATAAATGAGAAGTTAATATCGTTTAAAATATTTTTATCATTTTACAATACATGTAGGTTAATCAGGAATTTTTATCATTGAAACTATACGTTTATGGTAGCTGAAATAAAAAACATAAGTTTCAGTCTTGATATTCTCAAAATATCTGAAAAATACCGAGTCAATGTCTGCCGAAATCTACCGAAGGATACCGTGCCGAAGTCTGTCAAACTGAAGCGACGTTAGCCGGAGTGTTAGGTTTTTGCTCGTTACGGAATTTCTAGATTTTTTCGCCGCGCTCAAAGCCCGCGATGAAAGCTATGCAATACCTTAATAAATTACCAAACAAAATTTGGCCGCGCTACGAAAATTAGATCGCGAGTTATAAGCATTTTAAATTTTCCGAACCTCACCGTGGGGATCTCCTGTCACCAAAAATTAAGACTGTCTCATAATAAATTACTAAACAAAATTTGGCCGCACTACGAAAATTAGATCGCGAGTTATAAGCATTATAAATTTTTCTACCCTCACCATGGGGATCTCCTGTCACCAAAAATTAACACAGTCTCATAATAAATTACCAAACAAAATTTGGCCGCTCTACGAAAATTTGATCGCGAGTTATAAGCATTTTAAATTTTTCGACCCTCACCGTGGGGGGGGGGGGGGGGGGTCTCCTGTCATCAAAAGTAACACTGCCTCATAATAAATTACCAAACAATATTTGGCCGCGCCACGAAAATGAGATCGCGAGTTATAAGCACTTTGAATTTTTCGACCATCACCATGGGGGATCTCCTGTCACCAAAAATTAGCACTGTCTCATAATAAATTATCAAACAAAATTTGGCCGCGCTACGAAAATTATACCGCGAGTTATAAGCATTTTAACTTTTTCGACCCTCACCGTGGGGGTCTCCTGTCACCAAAAATTAACACTGTCTCATAATAAATTACCAAACAAAATTTGGCCGCGGCACGAAAATTAGATCGCGAGTTATAAGCATTTTAAATTTTTCGACCCTCAGCATGGGGGGGGGGTCTCCTTTCACCAAAAATTAACACTATCTCATAATAAATTACCAAACAAATTTTGTCCGCGCTACGAAAATTAGATCGCGAGTTATAAGCATTTTAACTTTTTCGACCCTCACCGTGGGGGTGGGGGTCTCCTGTCACCAAACATTAACACTGTTTCATAATAAATTACCAAACAAAATTTGGCCGCACATCGAAAATTAGATCGCGAGTTATAAGCATTTTAAATTTTTCGACCCTCACCGTGTGTGGGGGGTGGGGGGTCTCCTGTCATAAAAAGTAACACTGTCTCATAATAAATTACCAAACAAAATTTTGCCGCTCTACGAAAATTAGATCGCGAGTTATAAGCATTTTAAATTTTTCGACCCCCACCGTGGGGGGGGGGGGTCTCCTGTCATCAAAAGTAACACTGTCTCATAATAAATTACCAAACAAAATTTGGCCGCGCCACGAAAATGATATCGCGAGTTATAAGCACTTTGAATTTTTCGACCATCACCATGGGGGATCTCCTGTCACCAAACATTAACACTGTCTCATAATAAATTACCAAACAAAATTTGGCCGCGCTACGAAAATTAGATCGCGAGTTATAAGCATTTTAAATTTTTCGACCCTTTCCATGGGGGGGGGGGGGTCTCCTGTCACCAAAAATTAGCACTGTCTCATAATAAATTATCAAACAAAATTTGGCCGCGCTACGAAAATTATACCGCGAGTTATAAGCATTTTAACTTTTTCGACCCTCACCGTGGGGGTCTCCTGTCACCAAAAATTAACACTGTCTCATAATAAATTACCAAACAAAATTTGGCCGCGGCACGAAAATTAGATCGCGAGTTATAAGCATTTTAAATTTTTCGATCCTCACCATTGGGCGGGTCTCCAATCACCAAAAGCTACCTTATCCTACCTTGTTTTATTTTAAGACGATTCTTTTCTATACACATTCTATCAGGAATTTTTACTATTGAAGCTATAGATTTATAGTAACTGAAATAAGAAATATATAAATTTGAGACTTGATATCCTCTAATCTAAATATCTGAAAAATACCGCGTCAATGTCTGCCGAAGTCTACCGAAGGATACCATGCCGAAGTCTGCCGAGCTGAAACGACGTTAGCCGAGTGTTAGGTTTTTTCGTTACGGATGTGTTAGGATTTTTGTCGTTACGGAATTTTTGGAGTCGGTCGCCGCGCTCAAAGTCTGCGATAAAAACTATGCAATAGCTTAAAAAAATTTTTTTTAGTTTAATGATTCAAAATCATGAAAATGATAGTAATGATAGTGATGATTGGTTTTGAAAATTTTTAAGAAAAATAAATTATTAGAAGTAATTTAGCGTCCTTACATAGTATATTACCATACGTTCGTATATGGTTCAATACTGTGTGCAGAAAAAATGCAAAGGAATAAAAGTAATTCATGTGTGAACTTTGCACCGATTTTTGCGAGACATTTAACTGTAACACGTAATTAATGTGTAATGGTCAATTACTTCACAAATTTAATTCTTAATTACTTATTGGCTTTGATTTATAATTTGATTACATTTTGTTTTAAAGCAACTACTGTTACTTTCAAACATTTGATTTCTTTATATTTCATTATCGTTGCATTGTTTAATTTATCGCAAACTTCGATTTTTATAAAATAATTCATTTTTCTACTCATGAACAACCACCTAATATTGCTTGGTCTGATTTAGGAAACTGCAGGTCCAACACAGGCTACTAATTGCTAAATTTGGATCTTTCTGACATTTTTTTTAATTAAAATATAAATTAAAATTTATAAAAAGAAATTACAATAAAAAATATTTATTTAGCAGGTTATTGAATTAATCACGGGTAATGATATTTTGCGAATATTCCAAAAATTAAGTGAGTTATACAAGAAAATTATGAAGTGGTCCAAATTTAGCTAATCTCCTCTATGTACTTTAGGCGGCTTCTATGCAAAATCTTACATCCATTTTTGTATCTCAAAGACGATATATTATTGCAAAAGTGCGCTGTCATATACAGATTGTGTAAAAAATATTTTTCGGGATTTGTGAAGCCTAAAAATATATAGATACATCCATGACTTCAATTGTAAATGTTTCCGATTACAATGCTTTCTTCTGTTATAGATAGAAAAAGGTATAAAAGAAGGCATTAATAAATTCTCAAAAATAGATCCATATTCAAAAATTACCATTATGGCCAAAAAATGCATGCATAAAATAGAATAATGCTGTGAAAGTAAATTATTATTCAAAAGGAACAACTGATTAGTTTTCGCTAATAAATTTCATTACATACGAAACATTTTTAAGTTGATTGTCTACATTAAAAACTTTTCTATAGAAAATGGATCGTAGCTACTCATCTAATCTAAAATCTTTTCACTCCTATAAGAGTTTTCAACGTAATTTTACACAAAGCGGATGCAACGAAATGTAATTTTTAATGGAAGTTAGTACATTACGTTCATTCAACACAAAATTATAACATTTTAAAAACAATTTTTTGAACTCCGAAAAAGTATGGTTAATAAGACTAATAGTTGCACGCCAAATGTCATCAAAGCTTTTGTTAAAGTAAGATCAAAGAATTTCTCGTTTATATACTCTATATTGCCATTGATTATTGGACACTTGCGATTTTAGACATTTTACTAAATATCTAGAAAAATACATGAGGAATCATCTCGAAACTCTTAGTGTATAAATATAATAGTATACGTCATACATCTCCGTGAAGATTTTTTACCGAAACTCCATAGGGGACCGTCAACATATTAAAAAAGAATGAATATCTTTTGAATAACCCTGTCAAAACTAATGTAGCAAAAGCGCTCAAACTCTAGATTATGATTGAATGCCTTATTGTAATACACTGTGTTCATTTTTATGCAAATAGCATGCATACTCGCAGAGTAATTAAGGTTTTTATAAAAATGGTCCCAAATTTTTCCAAGTTTTTTCCTTATAATTTTCAGAGTTCTTAATATAAAATAATATTTTTTTCAGAAAATATGACAAACAACATTGCACACAGTACCCTTTAATAAGAATTAAAAAATAATGAAAATTGTATACAAAATGAGTTGGTTTACTAAATAATTTTTTACTGCGCATGCGTCAACGATATCAAAATTTCATTTGCATATTATGTTAACTAAATGTATAGAGCAACTTTTGCAAAAGTCACAAAATCATAACTTGAAAATTCTGAAAATAATCGTCAATTGAATAAGTTGAAAATCCGTTATTCTCAAAATGAAGCAAAAACAAGAGGGGTTGTATCCATATATTCATTGATTAGTGTCAATATAGAATACACAATACGGGATGCTATGACTACTTTTGGATAAAATCCCTCATTTTTTTGCTTCATTTTGGAAACAACGGATTTTGTCCTTTTTCTATAGACGATTACTTTCAGAATTTTCAAGCCATAATTTTGAGACTTTTACAAAGGTTGCTCTATACATTTAGCTAACATAATATGCAAATGAAATTTTGATATCTTTGACGCATGCGCAGTAAAAAATTATTTAGTAAACCTACTCATTTTTCATACAATTTTTATTATTTTTTAATTCTGATTACATGGTACTGTGTGCAATGTTATTTGTCATATTTTCTGAAAAAAATATTGTTTTATATTAAGAACTCTGAAAATTATAAGGGAAAAAACTTGGAAAAATTTGGGACCATTTTTATAAAAACCTTAATTACTCTGCGAGTATGCATGCTATTTGTATAAAAATGAACACGGTGTATTACAATAAGGCATTCAATCATAATCTAGAGCTTGAGCGCTTTTGCTACATTAGTTTTGACAGAGTTATTCAAAAGATATTCATTCTTTTTTAATTTGTTGACGGTCCCCTATGGAGTTTTGGTAAAAAATCTTCACGGTGATGTATGATGTACACTATTATATTTATACACTAAGAGTTTCGAAATGATTCCTCATGTATTTTTCTAGATATTTAGTAAAATGTCTAAAATCGCAAGTGTCCATAATCAATGGCAATATAGTGTAAATATATATTAGAGCGGAGCATAAAAAACTTTTTTTCGAAATTCTTATCTCCCTAGTGCGGAAAAGTTGTCTAGTGGTATCAGTAATATAGTAACAAAATTTCAAAACAATCAATAAATATCTTCCGGTTCCACTTTTGGGTCGAAATATGCAGTTTTAGCCAAAAATGTTGTGATTTTTCGCATTTCAGTAATAGTTTTAATTTTCAATTTTTTCTTCCCCCTAGTGCGGAAAAACTGAAAGAGTACATAAGGAATACAAGTTCAAAATAATAGAGTAATTAAAAAATATATCCTGGTTCCACTTTGGGTTCTAAATATGGGAAATTTGTCGAAAATTATACAAATTTTCACATTTTAGTCATTTTTTATTTTTCGATTTTCTATTCCCGCTGGCATGGAAATGTTCGAAGAATATGCACGAAAAATAAGTAAAATACTTTAAAATAATAAATAAATATCTTCTGTCTTCCTTTTTGGGGTCTAAAAATGTCAAAGTAGCCAAAAAGTATGTAACTTTTCACATTTCAGAGATTTTTTTTTTCTTATTAATTTTCTCTTCTTGCTGGTGCAGAAAGTATGGAAAATCTCACGAGAAACACAGCAGAAGAGGTTATTGGTAACATTTACCTTATATAATAGCAGCCAGGTTCTCTATAAGTGTCATGTATTCTTCAAGCACTCTTTGTAGATGGAGCGTTCCCTCAATATTCCTTTGAATTAAAAATTGATCTTTTCGACGGTCAAGATACAATCTTTTCAAGGTGGATGTGAAACTCTAATTTTGGACTTGGCATTTCATGCGATATTTATTTCTTTGTCTTCTTCTGTTATGCCTGTCAATAACATTGGATATGTCATCACGTGTCACAACTCGCAAGTCTTCAAGAAGTGTGCCTGTTACTGATACTGCAACTCGGTCGGACACTCCTATTGTGTCTGAAGTTCTGGCTAGGGCAGGACGACAGATTCTTCGTGACATTTTTATAGTATTTATGTTCGAATGCAATGAAATTAAAGATTTATCACTAAGATTGTGACACAGTTGTTCATCAACAAGACTAAAACATTTAAATTACTCTAAGTCTTCGATGGAGCAGTAGTGATTGTTTTTTCTCTTTTATACCATTTTCTGAAACTTTCTTATTCTTTTTCGAGCTTGCTCATTCAGTTACTAAGTTTCCCTGTTGTGAACTGTGTTTCCGAATGTAGGTTTATCAACAATTTCCTTGAAGTTCTTTGATCCTTAAGAAACTGTCTTCTAATTCTGGAATTTTTATATCACGTGGGCATTTACATCGTTCTAGAGATGTACTCTTGCAAGAAAAATTTTCAAACAGACTTTTTTCCCCTTGCAATAAGAAAATTTTCAATTTTGAATTCGTCTGTTTTTTAGCGTGAAACTTCTTTATACTCTTGTATTTATCATTATATGAATCAATTATTTGGCCTATTCTTTGCCTAGAAATCGTTGGAACTGAGGAGCCTGCTAAATTGCTTCAACCATTTCAGCCCATAATCCGCTATCACCCCAAAGGTGGGTCTGATTTTTAATTATATTTCTATTAATTTCTAATCAATAAAAAAGTACATTATATGTTCATAAGTTGGTAGAACGCCAGTTATTAATTCTGTAGGATCCCAAAAAATGGGATGAGACAAATCCCGTGTAAACTGCGCCTTAATTTTATATATCTGAGTAATATTTTCCATGCACACTATAACTTCAACACAATATTAAAAATTAAAATTTTGTAAACACATTCAGATGTATTATTTTTCAATAAAATATAGAAGCTAAAATTGAATATCCTCATTACGAACCTATCACGAGCAGAGCATTAAACCAACAGTAATACTACAGTAAACGAACAGAAAGCTGAACTTATTAGAAGAATTTCCTTCAGATCGCTTTTAATTCGATTGTTCTATGACTTTTGAATACATTAATGCCATGAATTTACCAGTTTAAGTAATAAAAGTCAAATCAGAAGATATTTATTAATTATTTTAAATTTTTACACTTATATTTGTCATATGATTTTCCATACTTTCCGCTCCAGCGAGAAGAGAAAACTGATAAGAAAAAAAAAATCTCTGAAATGTGAAAAGTTTCATATTTTTGGCTACTTTGACATTTTTAGACCCCGAAAAGGAAGACAGAAGATATTTATTTATTATTCTAAAGTTTTTTTACTTATGTTTCTTGCATATTCTTCGAACATTTACATGCCAGCGGGAATAGAAAAAAAATGACTAAAATGTGAAAATTTGTATAATTTTCGACAAATTTCCCATATTTAGGACCCAAAGTAGAACCAGGAGATATTTTTTAATTGCTCTAATATTTTGGACTTGTATTCCTTATGTACTCTTTCAGTTTTTCCGCATTAGGGCGAATAAAAAATTGAAAATTAAAAATATTACTGAAATGTGAAAAATCACAACATTTTGTGCTAAAATTGCACATTTCGACCCAAAAGTGGAACCGGAAGATATTTATTGATTGTTTTGAAATTTTGTCACTATATTACTGGTACACTAGACAACGTTTCCGCACTAGGGAGAAAAGAATTTCGAAAAAAAAATTTTTACGCTCCGCCCTAATATATATATAGATAGATAAATAGATAAATAGATATATAAACCTATTTCATATCATGAAAAGCTTTTAGATAATAAAAAAATATTAAAAAATAAAATTGACGTACCATTAATAAATATTTCAAAATAATATATATAAAAAGTTCTTATGCAATTTGTCCACCGGTAAACCTTATCTTTTTTCATTGCTTGAAATCAGAAAATAATTCAAGTATTACCGAAAAACAAGTATAATATCCTTTTACATATACATATATACATATATATATTTCAAGATATTTTATATTAACTGGCAAAACGCATTATCAGTATATCTGTAGTCTCTCATAAATTGATATCTATTTAAATCGGAATACATATATTTAGTTAATACTTGAAACTAAACTAAATCATAAATATTTATAAAAATGTAATTTAAAGAAATTTTATTAGAGTAACTGATTTAATGTATGTTAACTTATTTCGATAAAAGCTGAATGGAACTTGCTTTGCATAATTCACATAAATATATAATTTGTTTTCTTAAATAACCACATCTTTTAAAATATTTTCTGATAGATAAAATTGCTTTGCCAATAGAACATGAAAGCGAATGATACAAAAAGCATTTCTTTAAAATTTTACGTTTTAAACAAGAAAAAACTAATTTTTGATATATATACAATGATGTTTATTGACAATAGTCAGGTAAACATTAATTCCGTCTAGAAAAAAAAGAAAGACAGAATAAGATATATTCTAGTTTAATGATGTTTAATTTTTTTTTTTTTTTTTTTTTTTTTTTTTTTTTTAAGTAAATGCATGTTTTCATTCCGATTCTTTAGGACCTTATCCAAGGTGTTATTAGAAGTACTGTTTTTTTGGATTCTTGTCTTTCTGCATCAGAAATATGTTTAATGATTATTTAAAAAAAACATTTTGCACTTAATAATTTCAAGATAAAATTGCAGTGAATTGATTTTATTCGATTACATAATGTTGTACTGTGTGTCACACTCAATTTAAAAGTATGTTACGTTTAGAATTTTCCCCCTATAATACAAAAATATAATTATAAAGTTTAATCCGTTTATTCTTAAAATAAATGAAAGTTAATAAAAGCTGAGTTTTCAAGTGGCCAACTTTTTGAATACCAGTATTTTAACACATTCGATGAAGATCACGCGCCAGCGCGTGATATGACGCCAATGTTGAGTGGCAACTCACGCGCTAGTGCTTGATGTGGGGTGATGTCCAATAGACAGACACGAGCTGGCGCGGGAAAATCTTTCACTGATTCTTTGTTATAAGATGTAAATCGGCTTGTGGGTGTCCACTTCTACAGTCCGGCATTAACTATCATCACATATTCACGAAAGCGGCAACGAACGTGTTAATACAGATAATGTTCTGATTTTTAATTTGAGCATTTGAGAAATTAATAGAACAGCATTTTCTAGAAGATAATATTTCATGCAAAAGCCGGAGACGTGACAACTCCATATAAAATTTTTATTTCGAATGATTTGAATAAAGCAAGCAAAACATAAATTTACATATTTTAAAATTAATAAGATATTGTTATAGAATGGGTATCAATGCAGGATATTAGAACTCGTTGTTTTTTTCCTACCATCTTCCGAAATAGCTTCAGTATCTTTAGATTTCTTGAGATATTTCAAGTATGTTAATGTAACTGCATGGGCTTTTACTACGGATTTTACTGAATTTAATTTGGAAATTGTTTAAATGTAATATACATGAAGAAAATATAACGATTTATTTATCAAATTTCATTCATTTAGCATCATATTTTATTTACATCATTTTTTTTAAATGAAGCGCACATAGCATAAAGGTTTATTTCACATCATAGGTATCATCATCATCATCATCAACAACAACCGTTTTCAATCCACTGCTGGATGTAGGTCTCCTCCAGATTTTTCCAATCTTTTCTGTCTAGTGGTTTCGTCATCCAATATACACCAGCCACTTTACTAATCTCGTCACTCCATCTTACTTCTTGTCGTCTTCTTGGTCGTTTTATATCTCTGGGATACCACTGTAGTATATTTGTGCTCCATCTATTGTCTTGTCTTCTTGCAATGTGCCCAGCCCATTTCAATTTTAGCTGTTTGACTCTTTCAAGGATGTCAAAAACTTTTGTCTGATTTCTTATCCAGGTTATCCTCTTTCGGTCTCTGCTAGTTATGCCCATTATGCATCTTTCCATACTTCTCTGTGTTTTTGTAGTCTTTATATCATCCGTTTTGTTAGTGTCCATGTTTCTGCTCCGTAAGTTAATGCAGGTAAAATATATTGATAAAAAAACTTTTCTTTTCACACATAGAGGCATATTACTCTTCAGAATAATATTGTTCTTCCCAAAAGCACTCTACCATTTCTTTTTCTTCTATTGATTTCATTCATGATATTATTATCCGATGATATTTCCTGTCCTAGGTACACATAAATTTGCACTTCTTTAATCTCAGTGTTCTTGTAGACAATTTTTTTTTTGATGTAAATGAATTAAACATCAACATATTCTTTTCTAAATTTATTTTTAATCCCAGATTGATGCTAGCTTCTGCAAGATCTTTTAGCATAATTTCCAATTCTTCAGGACTGTTACTGAAAATTACAATATCGTCAGCGAACCGGAGATTACTTAAATATTCCCAAATTTATTAAAATTCCTTTGTTTTCCCAATCCAGCTTCTTGAAGATATTTTCTAAGACATCATTAAAAAGCTTAGGTGAAATGGTGTCTCCTTGTCTTACTCCTGTTCTGAGCTTGATCTTCGCTTTTCCTTTATCCAAACGGATGGTTGCTGTTTCTTTCTTGTAAATCTTCTTTATGATATTCATGTAAGGTTTGTCTATACCAACGTCCTCCAGAGATTCTACTACTGCTGATGTGTAGACGGAATAAAATGCTTTTTCATAATCAATAAAGGCAAAGCAGAGAGGTAAATTATATTCTTTAAGTTTTTCTATGAATTCCCTTACTGTTTGGATATGATCCATTGTGCTGAATTCACTTCGGAATCTAATTTATTCTCTAAGAATCCACTTTGTTCTCTAGGTTGAGCTGAGTCCAGAGCTTATTCACAGCTGATTCATCTCCGGTATATTCTAATTAAAATACTAATAAATAGAATTTATGAAATTACTACTCAGTTTATTTATTAAATTTAAGATCTATTTCTTTAAAAATATGGAACACTTGGTGACAAAATTAAAACGAGTTATTAGTGAAGATCCATAACTTTCGAAATAATATTAGAATTAAAAAATTAAATTAGTTTTATTCGAGATAATATTTATTTTTTCTAATGGTAATGACAATTCCTTAGTTAATAGCAACTAAATTATTATTTTTGTGTATAAAAGAGAGAAAAGAGAAAAACCCATTGATAATTAGATTTATTCTTTTATTCATCCTTTTCTAAATGAAATGAAAATTAATCTTTATTTCAGTCATTTTTTTATTTCCAAATAGACGACACTGGAATAAAATTTAAACTTTCACGAATATTTCGTGAAAAAATCTTATTTTCACAAAAACGATCTTCAGGAATTCGTTTATTTTAGAAAAACAAAAACCGTCTGTCAATATCATCATTGACATAAATTCCACAGTGAAAGGCTGTCGGGATAGATAAATACGAGGATATAGTAATTTATAAAAGCCACAACTAAACAGATAAGCATGACAACAGGATAATAAAAATATTCCTTGTTCTTGATTGTATCATTCAATCATATGTTACTTAGTATTCATATTAAAACAGAATATATTACCACGTTTTTAAAGTCTGAACAGAAGTTCATGCGCGATGGTTGCAGGGTCATAACCAACTTGTTAATATGAAAGTAAAACAAATAAAGAAATATGTGTTACAAGCGGTGCATAGTTAGAAGAAAAATATTATCTAAATTCTAAAGGTTAAAAAAAGTATATGAGTATCTGTGACAACACATGTCCATTTTTTTTCTTTTATTCTTTATTAACTTCTAAATATCCAATAATTTTATTTTTAACACTGTAGAATAGGAGATATTTTATTCTTTTGAATGCAACTTGAATGTAAAAATACAATATGAATGCAAACTGGTTTAATGATTAATACTTAATGGTATTTAACTAATTTTCACAGATGATTTTTCCCCGTATTGCGAATAGCATAATAACATTGTCTCGCATTGCAAAATAATAATAATAATAATAATAATAATAATAATAATAATAATAATAATAATAATAATAATAATAATAATAATAATAATAGTAATAATAATAATAATAATAATAACAAACTCTAAAGTTGATAATTTTTTTCTAGGAAATTGGGATTCCTAAAACTTATTATGTAACAATAACTCCGAAAATTCGTGTAGCTCATCCTATTACATGAAATTTTTCTTTTATTGCTACATAAAAAAGCTTAGGAATCCCAGTTTTTTAGAAAATATTTAGGTTTTTTTTACAGTTTACTAAAATCAATTTAATTAGCCCGGCATATTTTTCCTTCTAAAAATTCAAAACAAAATCCGTCTGGCACCAGAAAATAAATATATATAATGCAAATTTAAGAAACAAAACACTGAACTATCATTTAAAACAATTGAAATACTCATATAGTAGAAATGCGCGCTGTAATCAGCGACATCTTTAGTTTTGAATAACTCGTAAATGGCAAATCGTGTGTAAATTATCACATTTGATAAATATAAAGCAAAAACTGCATTATGCTTACGTGTGTTATAAAACAACATAACAGATATAAATCACAATATTTACATACATAATATTTCCCAATCCACATGCATGTTTGTCGTAACATTGTACTACGCATTTGACGTTCAGCGATAGAAAATCGACTTTTTGTCTTGGAAAAAACCGGGTCATTGTCTAAAAATTTTGTTCCATTCAAAATTTTTTTAGGCTAACAGGTGAAAGTCGCAGTGTGCCCGAAAATATCAAAGCATAATGACAGACGTCCCACATGTCTGTGTCTCTGCCCTTGAACTTCTAGAATCCTGCGTAGATTCTATACACTCTCGAAAATTTTCGATGAATTTCTGTTCTCGTGAAATGTTTCTTTAATAAAAAACCCTATAGTTCAGTAAATGTTGGATTATTTTTTCAAGTTGCAAACCTCGTTTTCTCATACTACACTAGAATATTTATCATAATCTGAATGAAACTGATATCATTGGATATGGATACAGTGGAACGGGAATGTCTGCAAAAACTTTGGTCTTAAGGTTCAGTGCCAGACCTTTCATAGGTCTGTGCGACCGCCTTTCAACTGACAGAGAGCCGATTCATTGGCTGGTTTGCGTTTGTCTATATATTGTCGTAATTTCACGATGAATCTTCATGAACATGAATTTTTTTCACATGAAAAATATAGTATTGTGCATATATCGACGATGGCATAATTTCTCTACATATAATTACTTTTTTTAAAAAATATGTAGCATCAAATATGAATGAAATTGATATCATGGAAAGCCCAGAAGTTCAATTATCGCCTGAAAAAATATAGCTCTTATAGTACAATTGTAGAAGTCTCAATTACCTGTACTACCGTATTCGAGCTGCTTAAATCACACAGTGGCTGGATGTGATTTCATGTAATCCAGAACATTGGAGAAATTTTTAGATGAATCTTCGTTTTTCTTTAAATTTTTTACAAAAAAAGACGTAGCCCTGCGTATTTTAGCTTTAGAATAGCATTTGAACGATTTGTTTCCTATATAGCAATAGTTGCCACTCTCCAAGAAAATTGATACTGTTGGAGGGCATTAAACTCAATTACCGCCTGCGCAAGTTTTGTTCCTGTTGTACAATGCTGCCATTTGTGACAAAACACGAGTATCCTACTTTTAGAAAGAGCACTTGTAAGCGTACTTCCTATGTAAAAAGTTACAGAAATATTACAAATTAAATGCTTCTTATTAAAATAATGTCAATATTGAAATAACATATGCGTGATTTTGTTAATTATTTTAAAATGTTTTAGAATGTTAATTAAGCTAAAAAGTTCTTCATAATTTTTTCACTTCTTATATGGAAAAAAGTAAGACATTCCAAATTAGTAAAACTTTTAAAAATTATAGAAAACTATAAAACCACTTGTTATTTTCCTTCTTATTTGTTTTCTAATAATTAAATAAAGAAAAAATAAATATTTAAACGAGTGTAACGAAACAAATATCTTCGACATAAAATTTTAAAGTTTTGAAACATTTCATAGTGTCATTTGAGAATCCCAGTTAATGTAAAAGTTTTTGTCTTTTGTATAAAAAGATACATATTACTAATGAGTTATGTCTTCTGAAAATTTTTGAAATATACTACTGTTTCTTTAGTAGAAAAATAAACACGTAAACAAAACATTACTGTAAATGTTTATCTGGATCTTCATTGTGTTGGTACAGAAAGCACTATGCTGAATACTTGCTGATATGTTTCTTTATTTAACATATGCTGTCAACGATAAACATACTAATAATATAAAAAGGTCCTATTCAGATTCTAATGATATCCAACCGAAAAAAAATAACTCACATAAAATTAAATACATTTTAAGCAAATATTTTTCTTTTCAGAAATTGTGCAACATAAATATTTTCCAAATTGAACGTTGATTCAAAAAATATTCTTATTTTTTTTATCACATTATGAATATCTTATATAAACTATTTTTATGAACTTAATAAAATAAAATTAAATAAAAATATTTACTTGCATCTCTTTTGTAAATATACCATAAATCAAGGCAACGTATTTCCATTCTTGAATGAAATTCCATCAACCATTATGCCAGTTAAAAAATAATTGAATGTTTTCTAAATAGAGTAATTTGTGTGCATCAATTAAAAAAATTCGTTTTTGAATTGATCTTATAAGTGTAAATAATGTATAAAAATATGATCTTACTATCAATAGATTTTTTTTTTCAAAAAATGATCATAGCAAGTTTTTTTAAGCTTGGCTTAAACTTTGCACCACTGAAGTCGAACAAAAACAAAAGTTGTCATAGGTATTAAGAAAATGCGTTGACTTTTTAATATAATTTTATTATAGATATTCTTCAAACAGTAAATTTATTCATTGCAGTGTTGAACTGAAAGGAAATTTTGAAATAAGTGAAAAATATAAATAAATAAATAAAAATAATAATTCCATATTTATTTAATATATTTTTTTAAAGTTTAAGAAATTTTTTATGAAAAAAAATTTTTGCTATTTTTTTAAATCAGTAGTTTTGTCCAGCTACTTATTTTTAAACATTTTAATGTGCATCACAAAAGACTACACATGGATTTTCAAATACATCGAATATTGCATTTTATGCAATTTATTTTACTATCATATGTTGTGTAAAACGATGAATTCAAGCAAATTTCCATGATCTTTTATATTTTAAGATAGAGTAATAACCTAAAATCTACTACCATGCGAAGATTTATTACATATATGGGTGATTCTCAAAATAGGGGACAATTTATGTCTTTCGGCATACAAAAAAAAAAAAAAAAAAAAAAAAAAAAAAAAAAAATGAGAGGTTTTCTGTCATGTTTTTATATTTAGATATGTTTTTCTTAATATTATTCATTATTTGCACTCAATAATTACTCACTTTTTAGTTAAAAACACCTTAAAAGAACAGAATAAAGATTCAAAATGTCATTAGCATGGATGTCCACAGCAGCTGTGCTTTGTGTATACTAGCATTTTTCAAGAGTTAATATGATTTTTATAAAATAAACAAATGTTATTCTTTCTTTATATTAATCAAGGAGATGATTTATCCAATAAATTTCTTTTTAAAAATAAAATTATAGTACATAAAAAAAGAATTAAAGTTTGTCCTCTATATTCGATTTCCAAAACAAGGTCATACTAAAACAGCTGGTTATTAATCAAAATTTCATTTTCACATATGAAATAGTTTAAAAATATAAAGTTTCTCCATAGCAACAAGTAGCCATTTTATTCCAGCCAGAAAATAGAAGCATGTATTGTATTTTAAGAATAGAAGTTGAATATTAGGGGAGTACATCAATTGTATGTCATTAGAATGGATAATAATTTTCATGTTTATTTTATAGTTAAAATTTTTATTTTATTTATTTGCACAGAACTTTTGTGTTTTAAAAAGTCCCAGAAAGGAATATTGCATTGTGATTATATTATGGCTGATAATCTTATTTAAATTAAAATTTGTCATTAGCATGGACAGATATCAGTGTCATTAGCATGGTTTTTCTGTCCATGCTAAAGACTCCTATGTACATAAATGTAACCAGTGCTTATATTGTATCCTTTATAAAGTTTAATTTTACGTATAAATTTATGCATTACATTTATTATCCCTAAAATATGCATTAAATCTGTAGAAAAATCACTAAGACAGCTTCTTACATTGTTAGTGTCAGAATGTTGCTCATGTAACAAAGTTTGCTCTTTGGTAATGTTTTTATTCTCCTTATATGTACATATGTAAAAATGGAAACCATTTGCTGAAAAGGAAGGCTAATAAATATAGAAAAAAATATTTAAACAGGAAGAAAATAAAAATTTCATAATATATTTATTCCATGCAATTCGTTTTGTCATTAGCATGGCTCAAAAAATACTAATTATTTTTTTTTATGTTAATTTTTAAATATTTAGCTCTGCTGACTACATGGAAAGTATACCTAACACTATATTAACAACACCTATTTTTTTTTTCAGAAATTTTGCTAACAGTAATTATTTTAAGATTTCATTTTTGAAATCGTCCCCTTTTTTGAGAATCACTCATATATAAACAAAATGTACAAAATTTAGAAATCTCTATCTCACAAAAAGACTTTCCATTTTAAAGATGAAAATGGAGAAAAAATAAACATACATAAGCTTTTTCATCTCTGTGGAGAATAAATAACGACGGATGTGCTAAAGAAAATGTACATTATTCCGCGACTTAATTACCACATGGCCGAAATTGAGGAATCAAAATACTCAAAATTAAACGGACGTTCATTTAATATTTAAAAATTAGATTTTAAAAAACAGCGTTTGGCTTAACAGTCCTTTAAAAGAGATGTATAAAAATGACAATGGAAAATATAAAAAAGACTCTATGCAATACAATACAGAACCGACAAATAAACCACTAAATTTAAGAAGAAACTGACAAAAATCTCATTATAGTTTTTGTAATTACTGGGTGTTGTATTCATAATGATACATACGAATGTGGTTCAACATATATTACCCCTAGAGTATATAAAATATTTCAAATATTTCACATTAATATATTTTTGGAGGCAGGAATGAAATTTTAAAGGCCTATTTTTGAGAGGGAGGTAATAGAGGGTTGAGGGTAAAAGACTTGTTTTGATCTTATGGGGCTAGATTTGTTACAATGGGTGAGATGTAGTTACATTAAAATGGTCCCGAGTCAAAACGACAGTAGTAACGTCTCATCTATTATTATAAATATAGACCTATAGGCTCAAGATCGTAAGTTTAAACTGGTGTTAATCAATTGAAGTGAAAAAGTTTCTTTAAAGCACCATAAAATAAACTAAAGTGGGCAAGGCTGTGTCTTTTCCCGTCAGGCGCCAAGAAAACAGGCGTCTACTATGGATGTAGTGGCACGACTGATATGAGAGACAGAAAAGGGAATTTTTATTACAGATTTTTTTTTATTATTTTAAAGAGTGAATGTAAGATAGAAAAAATATATAAAATGTGGAATTGATCGGATGATTAGTTGCCGAGATATTCGTAAAACTATTTTCTTCAAACTTCGATTTCATATGAACCTATATTTCATTCAAATTTCAATTCAAATATATTTCTCTTAGTGGAAATGAGACGCTTAATTCGACAAATTAACTGTCAGTTAATATGATTGTTATTTCTGGAATTATAAGGATGTTAATTTTACGCAATTCAATAATAAAACCATCGACCCTAAAACTATGTCAAAATTATAAGATTAAACCACAATTGTAGCTTGTCGTAAATGTCACTTTCATTTGACATTAAATACGTTACACGTGTTTGTTGGGCCATCATTTGTTATTAAATTTGACGTTTTACTTGTATTTTTATTAATCTTTTATTAATATATTTATTCTTTCGTTATTTAAAGTAAAATTACACCAATTTGTATAATTTATGAGTAGTTGTACGATTTATATAACTTGTCAAAATGGGTCGGCAGAATAACCAAATAATACCCACGAGCATTATTATGTATTAATAATATTTAAATATACGATTAAATTTTATATTGGAGTTGCGATGAATTTAATAAAAAGTTTACTCACGATTTATTTTCATATTTTATATTATACATATCCATGATTTGTAAGTATTCTGATGGTCTCATACGACTAGTTTTGTTTTCTCGCCCAAAGTTTAAAAATTCTTATAATATAACACATTAAAAAGTAAAGGAAAAAATTAATTGTTTGAAATACATTCCTTAAATTGAGAATTGAGTTTGCGATCGCCAATACATAAATAAGTGCTTCGCGTCCATGAAAACTAACAAAGGAATTAAATCACTGGATGCATCAAGCGTGTCATATCTATGTCTACAAAATGCGTAAAATTCATTTCTAATCGCTATAATGAATATTATAAAACAAAGTGTAAATTGCTAAATTGTTGAATGTTTTTTTTTCTTTTTATGAAATAGTTAATTACTGAAAAACAGATACGATCCACTTTTTTTCATTCAAGTGGATATTTATAACTCATAAATTTTATTTTAAAAAACAGAAAAAGAATCTTATAAATTTATACCGCATAGATACTACGCACTCATTTTGAAATAACTAACAAGGAAGGTCTCCATACGGGCATACTCGAAAAAATCTGAAAAAGTTACAGAATGTTCTTCTCATCTGGGTATATATGTTTATAAAAATTTTTTGGCAGAACATCCATAGAACATCCGTAAAAAGTAGAGAAAATTTCATTTATTTGGCTATTTTTTACCGGTTTGCGAAAAAACGAAATTTTAAATAATACGCTTTTACGCTTTGAATACTTTTTAAAGAAAAAACTTTCTATGTTCAATTTGTTTAAATAAATTTATTTAACTAATTTTAGTTTTCTATTTTAGTTTGCTTTAAGTTTAGTATTGTCATATACATTCATATGTACTTATAACAAAATTTAATTATTACATTTTACGATTTAAAGCACAATTTAGTGTGAATAAAATTGTTCCAATCTCAAAAACATGTCACAGACGATTAGGCAATGCTGCTATGGAAACTTCTTTTTCTAATTGGAAATGTACGACGACAATTTTCTTAAAAGGGATTTTTATTACCGGTAAAGATGGTTATTTTTTCAAAAATTGTAAATTGGAGAATAAAACAATGGCAAAATTTTATTTAAATCGGAAATAAAAAGAAAAAAACAAGATGAAATATTTATTTAACCTTCTTTATAGAACATATTAAACTAATATTACTGCAAATGTTTAGAGAGTTGAAAATGTTGTACAAAAAATGGAAATTATTCTGAACAAGAGGAGTTATAACTAATAGCAAATAATTTTTTTACAAAAAATGATACTTTACAAAATCTAATAGGCAGTTTGAAAATTTAGTCAAGCAAATATTTAGATTTATTCATTTTAGCCATTTATAATCTGATTTCATTTTGTTTCCTCTACATCATATGTCAAAATGCTTTCGCCATATGACTGATACACATTGAGAAAGAACTACGCGAAACTTTTTTACTTCTTTAGAAATACGCAATAATATTAAAAAATCGAGACAAATAGCAGTAGGAATAACACTTTGAGATCTGCAAGTACACTCTAAGTTTTTTTCTTATAAATAAATTAATTAGACCCTATACGTTTTCCTAAATATATTTGTGAATGTTTAATAATCTGTAAATATGAGAGTCCACAATATTTATTACTTCCCCTAATTTGAACGTTCCACGTTTCATAGCTTAAAAGCAAAATTACTGTGACAGACAGACACAGAATGATCTTCTAATGGTTCCGCTTTTATTTTTTAAGTACGGAATAATAAAAATGAATATGATGCGTAAAAAATCGACGTAGAATTATAAATTAATCATCTTTGATTGCTTATTTTCCTTTATAGGTTTTTTTGACGCATTTCTTTCTTTAAATTTCAAGGCTTCGGTACACCATATTTTGTACTCTCAAAAGATATGCGGTACTTTTTGTTTTACTTACAACCATCATATTTGGTACGAAGGCTTTTATTTATTTAAAGAAGAAAAATGTGAAAACCAACATTCTATAAATGTGAGGTGCTTTATTAAGCTACAGAACTTCCCTTGAACTCCCCATTTGCTATAGAACTTCCCTTCGTATTAAATGTCAAAGTTCTGTGTCAATCACTGAAAGTACCCCGTAAATGTTTCTCTAAAAAGTAAAAGATAGTTTCTGTGACTTCAGGTTTGATAACGCGAAATATTTTTCATTATTTTTCTGCTGGCAATGTGAAAATAATTTTTGAAGTTTGCTAACCACCTTTTAGAAGCATGTGCATTTATTTTACTTTTTCTTGTTTCCTGAATTGAAATACATATTTTGTTTCTTCCAATTTTTCTTACTAGCAGTTACATTTTTATTTGTATTTGCAATTTGTATAGTTCACGTAAACGTTTTGCAGATTCAAACTTCGTTGGTACTTTTTTGAAACTGCGACTTGATTTTCCCGAATACTCACTACACCAGAAATTTACGGCATCTCTTTTATAATCCAACGATACAGGTTTTATAATTGTATGCTTTGATTCATCAGAAGGTAATACGCTAGAGAATTCACTTTCATCATAATTTTGCAATGCATCGTTTCATGAGAGATATATATTAACAATAAATTCATGATTTACATAAATACGCCTTTCACATTCATATTCTTTTAGAATTTCGATTATGCGGTTTTTTAATTAAATTTTCTCATCTATAACATTTGTCAGAATTATATTTATTTTTATATATTCTTTAAATAGCATCCAAACAACATTATAATTGTTCATTCTCTAAAACTTTATTTTAAACAAAACAAAAAACGATTTAATATTCCAGATACTAAAACAAAATTAGTTATAAAAAAATAAGTTGGTTAATGAACAAATTAAAAAGAAATGTCAGGTTGACTATAACTTAAAATAGATATTTGCAAAACATAATACACACAACCCGCAAAGCATGGTGTCGTCACTGCAACGTCGTTGTGAAGTCACATTGTGACTCTGTGACTATCGATTGTCGATGTGACGTCACGTGACGTCGATATGAAGTCACAGTGACTAAAACGTGAAGTTGTTATGGCCGTTTTAGAGCTCTTTTGTGACGTTTCGCAAAGTGGTCACAATGTGACAAATTTGTGAAAAATGTGTAATTTATGACTAATTTGACATTGTGACGAAACTGTGACAAAAGCGACGATAGATAAATTGCCAGAAACATGTTTTTTAAAGTAAATAACATGTTTTGAAGGATAGTTATAAATTTCTAAAGATTTTTAAGAAAGTCACATCTCAGTCACAATGTGACGTCACTGAGTGGTGACATTTTGGTCACAGATGTGATGTCACCAAAGTGACTCACAGTGACGTCACTGTGACCATGTATGCTATTAGGGAAATATTTTTTAATAATAAAATTAAATAACTGTAGCAACGAGCAAAGTGTATAATACAAAATAATAACAAAAATAATAAAATAAATTATTAAACCATAAAATACATACTTTTATGGTTTAAGTTTAAATTTATTTAATACTGCACATTTTACATGTAAATTAAAATCAGTTTTCAGATTCGTTAAAATCGTTTGCTTTTGATGAGAAAATGTGGTGCTCGAAAAATCGCGTGTTGCTTTCAGCTTTTTACGCCAATTCCTCCTTTCGACGCACATTCCAATGTATTTTATTTTCTTACATATCTCCTATTGTAATTCTGCCGCTAAATTTGACACATCCTTTATTATATACATGAGTAGTTTAATTCGTATTTTTTTCAACATATTCTGAGTATGCCCGGTATGGGGACCTTCCTTGTAAGAACAAAATTTTAAGCCACCTACCACAGCTTCTAATTCAAAAACATTCAAAATCTGTAAGGCCTGGTTCTCTGAATATCAATTGGGCGAGCCGTTGAGCCAGCGTTTGGTATCTGAACCGAATATTGACACCTACTCATGCAGCATATCCTAATGATATTCCAGACTTTTCTGCTCTCAGCAGAAAAGTCAGTGTAAATTTTCTGTCTAAAAAGAGAGAATAAAGATATAATAAAAAATTCCTTTATTTAAAAAAAAAAGAATATTTGCTTGTTCTTTTTCTACAGGGGGAATTTCCTACTCCCTATTTTTTTTCAGATAGAATTTCCCAGATATGTATAATGCAACATTTAATGATTACCATAACGTCCTACATTTTACAGGCTCTACGGTTATACTATGGCTATTAAACGTATATACTCAATGTAGGCATGAGAATATTGCTACAATAGTGTGAAAAATAATGGATACGTAATTGTCCGCTCATGTGAATAATGACCCATGCATTGCTTGTTAAAAACTGATTTGCGCACACCTACACTGAAAACACAAGTTGGAATTTGCACGTGAAGCTTAGAAAATGAGGTGCGCTCGTAAAATAACAAAGTTTGAAAAATATCACTCACATATATCAATCTCATAAAATTGTAAATAGTTAATTACAAATAAAACGCGCGCCAAACAATGTTCTCCCTGTACCATTATGTAATGGAATACTTTTGTGTGGCCTTGTCAATCAATAACAAATGTTCTTTGCACCACAGATTACTCAAAATGTATATTATAATATGCACTTGATAGATGCATATCGATTTTATTATTTTCGAGTGGGTGTAACAACATTAAAATGCATTTGAATCATTTTTCCCCATTTAGCGTAATATAACGGAATAATTTTGATTGTACCTGTAATTGATCTATGCATCCGATTTCCATAAAATTTGAAATTACTCGACAAAACTATGTAGTAATTATATATTTTAAATTTCGAACGATTCGGTTGTGTAATTTTTGCGTTGTTATATGCGGACAGACGGGCGGACTGAACGACAACTATAGGTGCTACGTATTAACATAATTACAAACGCACCTAAAAAAAAAAAAAAAAAAAAAAAAAAAGAGGATTTTACGGAAATTGTACTGGCATTTGCGAAGCCAGTACAATTTATTGTTTTTTTTTTTAACGGAAATATTCTTTTAAATTTCAGAAAAATCTCCTAAAAACGGATAAATATGTGGAGTATATTAATAATTTTGCGTTGAAAAATAGTGATTTGTACTGGTATCTCGATTCCCAGTACAATCTACGTAAAATCGTAGTTTTTTTCTTTTTTTTATATCACACTTAATTAAACGTTGAACATCCCTGTTTTAGAGTACATTTACCGAATATTATTTTTCTATAATTTTACATAAGACTTGAGATTACGAATTTAAAAGACAATTTTCGATAATTTTACAGGAAAAAATAAATAATAATAATAAAATAAATAGAAAAAAATAACAATTTTTCATAAAAATAGAGCAGTTGAGAATTTAATTGAACAAAAATGTTTTTATTAATTTATTTACTTTTGACGACAAATATGTCAGTCAGTAATAATCGAAAAAATTCATTCCTTAATTTAAAGCCCCTATAATAAATAAAATATTTTGCATTAAAAATTTACATTTATAAAATATTACAATGTTATATGCTAAGAAAACAAATGCTATCCATTTAGAATAAGCACCGCATTATACCACGAAGAATATGAATCTGAATGTTAAATATGCGGACGGTAATAAATAAAATAAATCAAGTCTCATTTTAATTAACGTAATTGCACTCATTATTCTTACTTTATTATGTAGTTTAATTTGTTAAGCTGACTAATAATACACCGCATTAATTTGGTTTTATAAACGTATGACGAATTTTGCTTACATTAAGAGAGTATGAAAAACAATACTGCAACACCATAGAATTGCAGAGACATTATTATTTTACGATTTCTAAGGGAAGTGACTTTACTTGCATTGATTTGACTTATACGTATGAATTGTTTTTCAATACAATAAAATTGCGAAATTTAATTTTCGATCAACACTAAGTGACAGAGAATTGAAAAAAATATAAATGTGCAGCATGTGCGAACAATGTTTCAGATACTTCAGCTTTGAGCAGAAAACCCAGAGTTAATTAATGTATAAAATTGAAGCTGGTGTTATACACAATTGAAGTGAAAAAAACTTCTTAAAACACCATAAAATAAGTTAACTGCGCAAGGCCTTTCGAAAGAACTTAGTCTTTCTTCGTCAGGCACAAAAAAGACGTGCGTCTACTATGAATGTAGCGGCACGACTGAAGGGGAATGCGGGAGGGAGAGGGAGCAAGCAGAAGGAACAGCCAATAGGAGAGTAGAAGGCAACAGCCAATCACGGAAGAGCATAAACAATGAAGGAGAGGAAAAGAAGTAGGGGGGAAGGGCAATGGGAAGAAAGCGGGGTAAATTAAAAAATTAACTAAAAGGAGAGATTAAAATGAAATGAAATAAATTATTAAATCTGATCAATTTTAAATGTTGGATACGTTATGTTGATGATACTTTCGTCCTATTGGATAATCCATTTGATATTTCTGCAATTCTTCAAACTGTCAATTCTATTGATCCTCATATTCAGTTTCTTTTGAGTTAGAGAATTGTAATAAACTCCTTTTCCTTGATGTTTTAGTTACCAAATGTGATTCTTCTTTCCAAACTTGTGTTTATAGAAAACTTTTTTCTCTCTCTAATCCGCCTTATGCTCTCTCAAATCATCCTGTCAATCAAAAGATCGGTGTTTTTTATACATATGTTTATCGTGCTCTCAAAATTTGTTCCGATTTTGCATTTCTTAAGAATGAACTCAATTACTTAAAATATGTTGCTGCAAAACGTTGATTCAATCATTCTATAATTAATACTGCTGTGAGCAAATTCAATAGACCCCCTAACAATTCCACTCTTTCTAATATTGATAAAAGTAAACCTGATAATTTGGTCGTCCTCCCTTTATATCCTCCTTTATGTTTTAAATTAGCTAAAGTTTTAAAACGTTTCAATTTTAATGTTATCTTTAAACTAATCAATAAATTAAAATTTTTTCCATGAAATGTCCTGTCCCTGACCTCCAAAAATGGGGTATTTATAATGTTCCTTGTAATGGCTGTGATTTATCGTATATTGGTCAAACTAAAAGAAATCTCGAAAAACGCCTAAAAGAACACTCTCGGTATGTTATTAATCAAGAAATTTCTAAATCTTCTGTTGCTAAACACTCTTGGGATTCCGGCCATAGTTTCAATTTTCAAACTGCTAAAACTGTCTTTAATGCCAATAGTTCCTCTGAGTTAGATTTTCTTGAAAATTTAGCTATTTATATTAATCGTGATATTATTGTTAATGATAAATCTGATTCTAAAACGCTCTCCGTTGCCTGGAATAATCTTTTCAGCACTGCTTCATAAATAAGTTTATTATTAAATTATTATTATATATATATATATATATATATACATATATATATATATATATATATATATATATATATATATATATATATATATATATATATATATATATATATATACAATTTTCAGGTTTATATATGCATGTTTATAATTGTACACAATTTTTATTTTTATGTATTTTTATTTTTATTTCATTTTTTCCTTATTTATTATTATTACTAATTTATATATTTTTTGCGTACATTTTATTTCATTTTAATTTCTCCTTTTAGTTAATTTTTTAATTTACCCCGCTTTCTTCCCATTTCCCTTCCCCCCTTCTTCCTTTCCTCTCCTTCATTGTTCATCTAGTTTTGTTTATGCTCTTCCGTGATTGGCTGTTCCTCCTGCTTGCTCCCTCTCCCTCCCGCATTCCCCTTCAGTCGTGCCGCTACATTCATAGTAGACGCACGTCTTTTTTGCGCCTGACGAAGAAAGACTAAGTTCTTTCGAAAGGCCTTGCGCAGTTAATTTATTTTATGGTGTTTTAAAAAAATTTTTCACTTCAATCCAGAGTTAATTGTCCGACTGGATTTCTTCTTCTTCCATTATAATAAAATGAGAAATTTTTTAGTGTATGGACGATGCACATACGGGCATTTAGACATTCTACGGGCCAAAAAGTCAAATTATTAAAGTATGAAGATTGTTTAAAAGAACGACAACCTAAGTTAGAGGACATTTTCGAGAACTGTACCCAATCCCTTCGAATTTTCCAAGAGCACGCGTCTCGTTCAACTTTAGTCGAAATTCGATAGTTGCTTGTTGCTTGTGTCTGTTCTAGGCGTTCATGTAAACACAGTATCTTTTTAGTGAAATATTTATTATTTTAAGCTTATTTTGAAAGTTCTTTCTGGTGGATCCTGATACAACAGATAATAATGCAAAACGTTTATGTTTTTTTCTTATTTTTATCATTGAGAAGTTTAATTGTTGTACTTTGAAGGTATATTCTTACTGCAGTAAAATTATTTCCAAACGATTTTTATTTAATCAAGTGTTTGTTGTACTGCCCAATGAGATCATGTTATAATTTCTTACTGAATCGAAAGTTCGATGTCTTAAGTATTAAAAAATAAAAAATAAAAACTGCCGCGGAAAAGCGCGTATGTGTATGCCTTATTGCTTTAAACTTTTTTCCAAATGTAGAAAAAAAATTATCGTAAGTAGCATTCTTAAAGAAAATATTTATATTGTAGACTCACAAGGTACCTTAGGAGTAAAGGTTGTAGTTCGTAAATGTTTGTTGGATCAAATACAGAGCTTTAATTTGTCCAATTTAGAAGACAAATTAAATTTCTTAGAAGAAGTGAAAATTACACCGAAGACCAAGTTGAGAGCTTAAAACACAATTTCGCACAGATTAAATCGCAAATTAAGAAGAAATAGTTAAAAGCAAAAAAGAAGAAACATGTATTTCTGAAAAAACCATAATTTTTGGGTAAATAAAAAAGTTTCAAATACCTGTCATATGTTGCCGTTTTATAAGATTTCGTCATGTCAAAGAAAATACTGATGTTGCGAAGGAAGAAACTAGCTTAATAAAAACTTTTGCGATGACACTAAACGCCAATGATGTTAATTTAAATGAGAACAGGTTCTCTGTTATTTACGTCTTTATCATGACAATGGTAGATGGTAAGATCTTCAACGATGTGCCTTGCACAAATATACAAGTCTATGCTAGATATGTGGTGCAAATTCTAAGCACTTCAACAAAAATGATAATCAAATAGAAATTAATTTTCAAGTCATCAAGTTTGGCTTTAAATTTTAAGTGCTAATAAATTTTAAAAGTATTCTCAGTTTTGCTTATACGTTGTCAGTTAAAAAATATAGAGAGTGGAAGACTGAAGCACAGGAAAAAACCCATTGACATCCAGAAAAGACTTCACAAAGAAACTAGTTAAATATTAGACATACCAAAGGCAAATTTTGGCAATACAAATGATGGTAATACAAACAGAAGGTTTTTTTGAAAACTTAAAATTCACTTCTGACTGTATTAGTTATGACTTAATAAAGCGCTTAAGAGTTATACTGAAGATATTCTATAACCAAATTCCCACCTACCTATTTATTTTATGGTCAATTAACTCATTAATCTTCTTTAAAACAAAATTATTACGCACCAGTAGACAAAGCCTCAAAATTGCAAAAGTGCGAACTCGTGAATTTCACCTTAACAGTAAAAGACTCTATGACCGAAATTTTGTCGAATCCCCATTAAAGAATATCAGAGAGGATTTGTTGTAAAGAAATATTGGTTGAGAGTATATTTTCTAAATAGTTAGATTTAATTTTATTTGGATTTTGGAATTATTATTTTTTTATGCAAACTTTCGGCTAGCAAAAAATACTTTCTTATACTGTTAGAAGATTAGAAAATAATTTAATTGCTATGCAATTATTTTTATCCTCAACCAATATTTTCCCTATTAATAATAAACAAACTGTGATACATTCTTTTGATTATACTCTTGTTTTATTATCCCGTCAGTAGTTGCGTGTCAGTCTTTTTGCTTCCCGTATCACTTCTCTTCTCCTAAAATGTATCGCATTACAAATACCATGGCGATCTACCATGTATCTGATTTTGAAGGTATTTTTACCCTTTTAGTGAAGTAAAAGGACAGCTCTGTTTTTCTTTTAGATACATTTTTAAAAACAAAGTTGAAATTCAGGAAAAAGTCTACGTAACAATCACTAATGTGAGTTCATTTTTATATTTTCAATTACTCCAGATCTTACGAATAAAATGTCGAATTTAAGAAAACAGCAAATTTATATCTTCATTGAAATGTTATTTTCGCATATTAGGTGAAAAATATTTCTTATTTTTCAAATTTGCTTTGCGGGGGGCCAGCGGCGAAAAGACCGAGTGCGACTAATGACGTTTTGTAAAAAGTCGCGACTACTCGCGGGTTATTATTATCATTATGATTTCTATAATGAAATATAGTATATGATGAAATATGACTATAATGAAATGTGCCTAATAATATAGACTATAATGAATTTAGTAGATGTTGGATCCAACCAAAGATTAAAACTAGATTTACAAAAAATTATGCAATTTATTTGTGAACTATGCCACTGAGGGGTTTATTGCAATATTCCGAATGAAGCTATTGAAATGAACTATTGAAAAGACTATTGAACTATTGAAGTGATACTATTGAAGAACTATTGAAGAAATACTGTTTAGTAAACTGGAATTTTATTTAGGGAACTTTGTTTAGTGGACTACTGATTAAGTTATTGAAATTATGTAAACTCCTAATGAAAAGTAATTTTTATTGTTTTTATTATATTTTTTATTTCTTGCTTAAAATATTTGTAACTTATTTACTGTTATTGTATGTATTATGTCCTATGCACTTACAAGTGGTAAGAGATATTGTAATATTATTGTATTTCTTTCAGGGAAATGCTCTTACCTAATTTTAACTTTAATTTACTCTTAACTATTTTTTATCTCTATTATTTTTTATATTACGTTAATTTTCTTTTTCTTCCATCTCTGAGCTTCCTGGGTTTGACAGTTTTTTTTTTTTTTCCAAAATTTAACTTTTCTATGTTATTAGATTTCTGTTGTCTGAACTTGTAGTTTTATTTAACTATCAATTTAATACAAAGTTTTGGATAATGTTACAAATTTAATTATTTTCGCCAAAATTAACCTTTATACTATATTAATTTCCTTTTAACAATATTCCGTACTTAGTTCAACCTATTAATTTAAAATCTTGTTTCTAGATCTAATCTTTAATCTTTATGGAAACGATATAAATTCTTAATTCGCCTTAAAAAACATTTATTCCAATATGCGTAAATTTAAAAGATGGCTCTAAATTAAAAATATTCTTAATTAAATTTATTTTTTAATACTCCAAATAAAATTCATTTTCCCTGCTTTTATCAACTTTTTTTAAGAATGTCCTATTAAATATATTCCAAAAAATATCATTATATTTATTTATTTATTTTTTTATTTTTCCCCCTTCAACGTTTGATATTTATCAATAAATTCATTCCTTTTCTTTTTTTTTTCAAAATGTCGTCTGCAGGATATCGAATTCAGCGTTCGATAATAAATTAGTTAAATAATAATTTTTTAAAATTAAAAATTATCGTCTGAATGAAATTAATTTCGACGATGGACATGAATTCTGTTAACATGTGAAAATCATGGTTAGTGATTAAAGAATATTCTAGAAGTTTTGTTTTTAGATTTAAGAACGGAGCTGAGAGATGATCACGGAGAGATATTCTTTTTTTTCTTCCGAGGATTTGGTTAGAAGGAACTGCGGAATAATGTTTTTATGATGGATTTTTTTCTTCTTTCGGGGATTCTATTCAAGGCAACTTGCAAGAGAGCATTTTCCGCGATATATGCCTGCACTTGAATAAAATTTTTTGGAGAAGTCAATATGTAGTTCCATGAAGAGTCTACATATATTTTATTCATTTTTTTCCTCGCTTGCCACGACTCTGTGTTTAAAAAAGGGGAACCGGTGAAGCTATTTCAAGTTTCTCACTTAAAATGTCACATATATATATCATAAAATAATTTTTGCCGCGTAGATAAAGCCCGTATGTGCGATTTTCTGAAGACAGCGCTGCCCCTAGTGGTAGAAAATTTGGGAAAAAGGTAACTCGATAAATAATTTTTTGAACCTTGAAACCTGATTTTTAGATTTTTAATTAGATTTTTTTATTTTAAATTCTATGCAAAATTTTGCGAATTTCTTTAAATATTTAGAGGCAATTTTTTTACACAAGAGAAATAATTATGGTTTCATTCTTTTAACCCAACTTCATTTCAATACAGTTAATTCAAAATTCGCCCGGCAATTTTTTTATTTTTAGAGACATTTTTAATGAAATTTTTAATGTTTTTTATTTATTTATTTATTTATTTATTTATTTATTTATTTTTTTACATATTGTGGCAATTTTTTATTGGTAAACAGTATCTATTTTCAAACTTTTAGCCTAATTTACTACATTGTGCCTGTTACAGTTTCTGAGTTTCAGAATTTTAATGCAATTTTCAAAGCACTTTTTAGCAATTTTTTGTAATCTTTTGCGTTTAGTGTCAATAAAAAAATATATTATTTAGGAAATATTTCCGATTATAAAATTTTACCCAATTAGAGTAAATTTTGAACCATGCGATTTCTGAATATTTATTTATTTTTAATGCATTTTTCAATGCGTTTTTTAGCATCTTTTAACGTTCTACGGCAATTTTTTGATATAGGAAAAAGAAATTTCTTTTTGAAGATTTAGCCTAATGTTTCTATATATAAAAGAAAGTAAAATTTGGAAATGATACAAACATTTTAGAAATGGACCAATAAAAATCTGCATAAATACCTTGAAATTACATTAGGATCACCATTATGAACGAGCAGGTTTTATCGCCAACTTTGTTCCTAAATCTGGCGACAAAAATTCCTCATCAAAAGTGACGCAAAATTTCTCCGAATTCCGAAAAATTCTCATTGTAATTCAATAGGGTCCATTTTTGTTTATTTAGTTATTTTTTTTTTATTTAAATATGTATAAACATAAATATATATAACGAGCTATACATAAAAATTTTTTTAGTCATCACTATTTTTGAATAGTAAATTCATTAAATCTCTTAAATTCTTGCTTAAGACCACTGCCCCCTTCAAGTAATATATATTTACTTATAGGTTATTTAAAGAAGTTCCGTTCATTTTTTTTTATAAATAGGCTTTGCTTCCTGGTTGTGAAATGGGGAATTAACAGAAAGTGATTTTATTAAAATTTGGAAATTTCACAAGGTGATTTAAAATAACATATATTGCATGATAAAAATATAAAAAAGTATCGATTAGTGAAGTAAATATAATAAGGTAGTCCGCTTGAAAAATTGAGAAAGTTTATAACACATAATCAAAATTTAAAAGATAAGGGTGCGTCAAAATTTTGAGTGAGGAGAGCAGTGCGTTTTTTCCAACTGGAATCTAAAATATAATGTACAGAAAAGAAAGAAACAGGCAGCGATCCAGAGTTAAAATGCTAAGTAAATACGTCTGGGATCGGCTAGGAAATAGAGATTGCGATGATGCATGATTTGGCGAGTGAAGCGAGCGTATATCTGTTTCAACGGTAAAGCAATAACCTTGTAAGCCAAGCATCTGGGTTCGATATCCGGCCTGGGCAATTTTTCGCTCAGTTGGAAATATTTAATTCGTATGGTAACTTTACCAATCAGTTAGATTGTGTTAAAATAGCAGTTGATCTACGTATGTATCGTTCATTGGAGTTCCTTTACCTGTGGTCTATTCTGTTAAGCTGTCTAAATGACAGACCAGATGTCATGACCTACAAGGTTATCAGAGCGAAAAATGTTCACCAGTTGATGTGCCCAGTTAGCTTAAACGGTAAAGCAATAACCTTGTAAGCCAAGCATCTGGGTTCGATTCCCGGCGAGGGAACGAAGCCCCCCTAATCTTATAATTGTATAGTGAATACAGATCTTTGGGGACTTTTTATGTATCTACCATAATCCATTATATATTTTATGTATCGAGTTCAAAGTAGATGTTGCCAACATCTACTTTGATCTCGATTAAACAAAGTTACACAAATTTCAATACAATTATAGATGTTTGATTAAATAGTAAGTTTTTTTCTTTGTTAGCTATACTTTGTTTCCTTTAGGATTCTTTTAGAGAAACCGATCACTATGAAAAAATTAACGATAACCATAATGCTCCTGAATTGTACGCGGCTTATGGTTACACTACGACTGTAAAACGCATGTACGTTATGTAGTCGTGAGAATATCGCTAAAATAGTGTGAAAATAAATATATGCACTGTCCATTTATGTGAATAATGGACCCTGCCATTGCTTGTCAAAGGCTATGATGCGCCTTTATTTACTAAATGATTGTAAAGCTCCAATTGTGAATACATTTACTGAATAATATTTCGTGTTATTTAGCGGAATCTCCTCTTTCTAGTCTTTGCAATTATATATAAGACATGAAATAGTTAATTGCGAATACATTTTCTTTAACGTCAGAGAAAAGTTCTATCAGTGTTTCATAAAAATAGAATATTTAAAAAATCATTAATCTTCTTTTTTATTTTTTATGATAAATATTATGTTTCAGACGTTCGAAATTATTGATTTCTAAATTCAATATCTTTATAGGAAATATAATCGACAGCAGTAAAAATTGATATCTATGCAAATATATGTCTTTTGTTAATAAAACAAATACTCTCCGCTTAGAGTAAGCACGACATTATACTTGTCCCGTGAATCAGATCAATAAAATCCACACAAATTCTTAATTATTTCTGAAAATGAACTTATCATTGCAACAAAACAATTTATTAAATGTTCTTTCAGTAGAAAAAAAAATGTATAATCAATAAATCATTCAAACATCACAAAAATTAACATTCATACCATATGATGTATGCATTTTGATATTTTGAGTCCCGTGCATCACGCATTGATTTTAATTTCTTGTTTATTCACTTTTTAAATGTAGGAAAAAAACTGCAATTCTTTTTGAAGTGCAAATTAGATTCTTATACCGCATAATTATCAAAGCCTTCAATAAATAAATAATTGGTTTAAACAGATGCAAATGTCCCGTAATTCACGTAAGAATCATTCTATATGTTTAATAAATTTCCAAATCCGTGCTGGTTTATTCGGATAAAATCAGATGTAAAAGATATCAAAATGAAAAAAAAAATTATAGAGGCAGTTCAATTATTTGCATATAAAATGCAACAACATTAGAAACTATGCAAAAAAATCACCAACAAAGTGTCATTAAACTTTTAAAGAAAGCATCCTTTAGGTTTTGTATAAAATACAATAAAATGAAATCTTATGTGGTTGTTAGCAGTTAAGAGTCTTATTGATTGCTTTTAAACATAGCATCCCATTATCGCTTTCTTGTGGTGTAAAAGTTTCCAATTTAAAGTCGATATTGAAATCATTAACGAATTAAAAATATTAAAATAACTTTTAAGTAGTTACTTTTCTATGTCAATAAAATAAAATAAATTTTTTGTACGTTTAAATAATTTTGGTTGCGCTGTAAGCAATGGCAAATGAGATGATATATCTGTTTAGTCATTAGAGGATTATACACATGCAAATCTGAAGATTTGATAGCGGAAAGGCAAAGATTACCAGTAATACACACGAAATAAAGGTCATTATTTATATTATTTTTTGTGTTGTGTGGAACAATCTGTGCATTTCACTGACCACTGGTAAAGTTCGTCTGGGATTTTCACGAAAAATTACTACACAAGTAATCAAATTTTACTCTTTTTAAATTGTACAGTGAATTTTTTTCTCATTTTAATAAACATTTGCAAAATGCGTAGAGTGGTATTTCAGATTTTCGAAATTTTTATTTTTACTGTCTTCACTTTGATAAAAGTATTTTTTTTCTATGAACGAATTTTTATTTGATACTTCATCTCCACATTTTTTTCTACTTTATAGAAGAGACTTTTCAGATAAAAAAGTATATATTTATATGCATGAAAAACTTATTAACAATCAAATAATATATTTTCATTGACTGTTTCTGTAAAATTGAAAAAAAAAAGAAATTAATTTAAGCAGTATTCGTTTTGAAATAAGTAGAGAGATTTTTCAGATTTCCGAGATTTGTATTTTTACTATCTCCAATTTGGAAAAAGTATATTTTTATGAACTGATTTTTATCAGATACTTTATCAACACATTTTTTCCCTTTTCTGGAGCAGACTTTCCAGGTAAACAAGTATATATTTATATACAAAAAAGTTAGTAACAATCAAAAAAAATATTTTCATTGATCGTTTTAGTAAAATTCAAAAAAAAAAAAAAAATTAATTTAAACAGCATTTGTTTCAAAATACGTAGAGCGAATTTTCAGCGTTCCGAAATTTTTATTTTTACTATCTCTAATTTAGTAAAACTATACTTTTATGAACCGAATTTAATCATATACTTTATCTGCACATTATTCCTCCTTTATGGAGGAGACATTCCAGATAAAATAGTATATATTTATATGCATGAAAAAAGTAGTAACAATCAAATAAAATATTTTCATTGATTTTTTCTGCAAAATTCAAAAAAGAAATTAATTTAAACAGCATTCGTTTCCCAAGTGACGATCTTTTCAGAAAACAACTTGTTTATACAAGATGTTTGTTGCCGCTTTGTCTTGTGCTTCTAAATATATTTTGGGAGAAAAGGTAGTTTCAGGTATTATTATTTATATTTTTCTAGAAATGAAAATGTCCATCCTAATTTTTATGTTTTTCTAGTTCTTTTAGCTACTGAAATATATGCCAGAGAAAAAGAGTCTCAACTCAACACTGGATGCATGGGGTTTTAAATTAATTATTATACAAATGAAAAAAAATGTACAGAAAGTTATTACTGAATAAAAAATAATTTTATTTTCTTAAATGGAACTAGAAACTTTGATTAGTTTCAGCATTTACCTATAACATGTTTTTAATAGAAATTTGTTATTATTTAGCTATTAAAGTTTTGATTTTGGACAGTTTTAATTTTGAGAATAATCATATAACTATTTACTATATAAAACCCTTCAAATATCAAAGATTTTTTTAAACAAAAAGCTATTACATTGATTTATTGTAAAAGTAACAATATTAATAGCAACATTAAAATATGAGTTACATTTATGATCATAACACTTAAAACAAGTATCATTTAAACCTTAATTTACAAAACCATTATTTTAATGAGTTTAAACTATTAAAATTTTTAAACATTAACTTATATTCATTTTAAAATTCAATAATGAATAATAAGTTTTTATGATCAACTAATCATTTGAAGATATTATGCTTGGCATAAAGCAAGGGACAATTAGAAAGATGGGTTAACCTTTCCACAACTAGATAAAAATTTCCTCTAAAATATGTGAAATAAACTTTTTTTTTTACACAAAAACGTCTTCAATATTTAAAAATTATTGTAATGCATAATGGATTATTAATAAGTAAATTTACAAGCTAAAAATACAGCTGCAACATTGTGTCTAAGCCTTCCCACTCTTGACTTGATTTTCTAATCTTTGATACTATAAATAATTTGACATAAAATAAAGAACAAAGATTTTCTCTTACACAATATGCACTGACTGAAGTACTTCGCTTGCAGACAAAATTTTAGCAGTAGGTTATAAATAAAAATAATGATGAAAAGTAAGAGCTTTGTCCCTGAAGGTAGGCGTTTTTCAAAAAAGTATTATCATTTTCTATTTATTTCTGTCAAAAACTTGATTTTTAATTGCAATCATAAAAAAAAGGTAAAGCGAAGAAAAAATAAAAATAAATAAAAATAAAAAATAAAACGCATTATATTTTCTCTGCAGCAATCGATGCAATTTAATCCAATCACATTTGTGATCACCTTAAAGAAATTTCTTAAAACCTCTAAAAATTCAGTTAAAACTAAAAATATGAATAGTATAAAATTAGCTAGTAAGTGTAAATCTACTAAAAATCAGCTTTTTTTTTTTTAAGTAAAATTTGTTTAGTAGAAAAACTTTTTCAGTTGATTGAAAAATACTTTTTTTAAAGCATATAGATTATGAAACTGTAAAATGTTTAAAATAATGTGCAATTTTTCTATAAACTAAACATATTTTTTTTTTGAAAAAAATAATAGCGGAAATATAAATACTAGCTTAAAGTTTTTTTTTCTTTAAAAAAAAATAAAAAATGAAAACGAAAAAAAAAATCTTTAAACAAAATTTTAAATGCTAAATAATTAATAAAACGCAATATATTTCAAAATAGAAAAAATGAACTCCAGTAAATGCTATGAAAGCCAGATGAACATATTTCTTCTAATATAAACCCTGAAATTGGCAAAAATTACAAAATTTCCTTGAATTAAATACATTTTCATGCATAAATTTCTCGTACCGAGGCAAGAACTAAGAGCCTTCCGTTCTCTAGTGAAAGCTTTACCTCCAAACTATGATGTTTATACGCAAAACATTAATGAATTAAGTTTCTGTTTTAAAGTTTAATTTTAAAAAAATGAACGAATATCATTGAAAAAAAATAATTTAATTAAAATTATAGACTTTTTCAAACTTTCATGTATTGCCATGTGACACGAGGTATTCAGCTGTAAATATACAAAATTTTAAGCCTCTGACTTATACAGTTTTTGCGTACAGGCACGGACAGAGAACAAAGACGACTAGTGTTTCGTCTAATGAGCGAACTCTAAAAAACAGATTATACATGCTGATAGTTGTAGCTGAATTACATAAACAACAAACGAACTAGTCACATGTGACAATTCCAAAACGTTCTTCAATTTTATGCATGTAAATAATTCCTGAAAAACAGCATAGCAACGCTGCCAGTTAGGTGTTTTAAAACCAAAATATTGTCACCGAATCTGAAATTTGATGAAAATCTGTGTAGTAATTTTTGAGACAGAGCTACTGCAAAATCTTTAAAAAAAATCTGCATAACAGTGCCACATGTTGGAGGATGTACGACAAAAACTAATCAGGATCGATTTCTATCAGATAATAACTTAATCTAAAGCTTGATGAAATCCGTTAACTAATATTTGAGATCTATTTATTGTGAATTTGTTAAAAAATGTAGCATAACAGAGCCATCTCTAGGGATATTTACATCAAAAACTTAATAATGTTAATCTTAATGAGGAACGAACAGAAGTTGAAATTTTAGAATTAGATCTTGAGATAGAGCTATTTCAATAATGAGTAATTAAGCACCACGGCAGCGTCACTTGTTTAGCTATTTGTAACCAAAATATAATCAGCCCCATGTTACATGAAGTACTAACTAAAAAAGTTTTACAAAAATCCATTACATTTTTATTGTTAAGATAAAATAATGTAACAACGTGCATCAAAAATGCACCACATTTTCTAGTATAATCTATAAGAACTGTAGAAAAATGTTAGACAGTAAGATTGCTTCTTTGATTTCAATAATGGTAGCGTTATTTACCGCGTATATTAATTTTGTGATAAATACTTGAATGATCGTCTTTTTTAGAACGTGTAATGAATCTTCATTTATCATTCAATATTTATATCATTAAAGCGTAAAATATTGTTAAAAGTGCATTATGTTTCCGGTCTTTATATTGCCTTTCTTTTCAATTTTTACAAAAGTAAAAAAATAGTGAAGTAAAGGCATCTGTAGATATTGCTGTAAAGATGATTAGATAATGAGAAAGTATAAGTTTATAATTTAATAATCTTTGTTAGTTTAATTTTACATGAAATGTATTACTTACCCATCATACGTAGTATAGGGTAAGTCTTGCAATCGTTTTGAAAATCGAAAAATTTTTTTGACGGATTTACACGTTTTAGATAGTGGAGATTCTGAAAAACATATTTTTAGAAAAAAAAATTTGCCGTCTGCCTGTCTGTCTGTCTGTCTGTCAGTCTGTCTGTCTGTAAACGCTCTATCTCCCAAACAAATTGAGATAGAGACTTGAAATTTTGTATGTAGTTAGTATGTAAGAATGGGACGAACCCTATTTAATATCAGCAACCTCGATTATCCGGAACTATTTTTTTAGGACACTCGAAAAATACGTTCTGATGAAAGGTATATAAAAATTTTCGAATTTTTTTGTTGTAAGGAATGGACGTAAAAGGCAATAAAATAACACACATTTTGCATATAGAACAAAGTCGATCGGATTATTAGTTGCCGAGATATTTGTAATCTTGTTTTCCACATTCTTCGATTTTTCATAACCCTGTATTTCATTCAAATTTCAATATTTTAATTGGAAATGAGACGCTTAATCCGACGCAGTTAATTGTTAGTTAATAGAATTATCATTTTTGGAGTTATAAGGATGTTTCTTTTACGCAGTTCGGTACTACTTGAGTAGTTTGGCGTTTTATATAATTTGTCGAAATTGGTACATCAGCAGTTCTTTAATATAGCATTACTATGTATATTAACAATATTTAAATTTTGTTTATGAATTGCAATGCATTGTATAAATAGATGCACATGTTTTATTTTCATATACATATCCATGATGGGTAAGTATTACGGTGGCCCCCAACGACTAGTTTCGTTATAGTCAACAAAACGAAAACACTGAAACTTTAAGTAATACAGTCGACTCTTGTTAATCCGAACTCCTCGGGACCACTAGAAATGTTCGAATCATCTGGATTTTGAATTATGAAGAGTATGAGGGGAAAACAAGTTTAAAGGCGTTTCATTACAAAGAAATTAATGTTATTATATTTTTTTTAATTTATTTCGACTATTACCGTTAGATTAAGGCTATAAACACATAACATAATCAGTAATATTGAGATAATATAAATTAAGTGTAAAAATTAATAATACTATGTAAAACAACTGCATTAAAAAAATTTATTAAATGTACTATAATTCTCTTACCTGAAATTAGATGAACATTTAAGAAATTATTTACACTTAATTATCATCACTATGAAAAAAGTTATCAATTGTTGTTTACTTAGACCTATTCAATTTTGATTTTTTAGCAAGTTTTTCTATTTGTAACAAAGAATTAAGCGCCTTGTCGGCTGCATTAGGATAAATATGCGCAAACATTCAATTGATTGTGCAGTTGAATTTTCTCCAGGTAAGGAAAGCACTTGGAACGAAGTACCAGAATTGCTAGAATCTGATTCCATCCCCTCATTGCATTTTTCATGAATTGTTTCAGCAATTTCTTCTAGAGTTAATGGTCCAGATACTTTTTAACAATTGTCAACTGCAACATACTCTGCGAAAGTAATATCATACTGCAAATTTTCAGAAAAGTTTGGAAATTCTATTTCTTCGAAAAGTCCGTCGTTTTCTTCATTTTGATTGCACCCACTCTTTTAAGATGGATGGATAAATCCATCTTGTCGAAATCATTTTTCTATTGTTTCAGGTAGAACGGCGTCCCATGCTGCATACAAATCATTAATGACAGTGAGTAATGTAATGTCGTAACTTTCGTTAAGATCAATCGAAAATAAAATTTCTTCTAGAACCCTTTTGCTATAATGAGTTTCTAAATTTTAGATTATAGCTTGATCCGTTGGTTGCAGTTGTGCTGTACTATTAGGGGGTAAATATTCAATTTTTATAGAGCTTAGTATTGGTAGTTTACGATGACTCTGCACGTTATCTAACAGCAATAGATTTTTTCTGTTTTGACGAGAAATTTTTTATCTAGTTCATTAACCAACTGATGCAGATTTCACGCGTTATCCAGGCGTTGTAATTTGCCACATAATCAGCAGGCAAAGTTTTAACTCCTTTGAACCAACGTGGTTTAGTTGATTTACCAATAACTAACAATTTTAGCTTCTCACTTCCATCCATATTGGCACCAACCATCACAGTTATTCTATCTTTTCTAAGTTTGTTACTTGTACTCGTTTCACCTTTAAATGTTAGGAAGAAGTTTATAAAGTAAACCTGTTTCTTTGGCATTAAAGATGTATTTCATTGCATACGTAGAAATGATTTCAGGTAGTTTTTCGCGGACTTCATTGCAAACAGCGAAGTCTACAGTACCACTTTCACCCCACACAGTTTTGTATACGATGTTATTTCGCTGCTTAAACCGTGTCAGCCATCCTTCGCTGTAATTAAAACTTTTAATATCCATGAGTTGTCCAAGTTCTTTTGCTTTAGTTGCCAATATGGGTCCACTTAAAGGTACATTTCTTGCCAATGAATCCTTTGTCCATAACAGTAAAGCTTCTTTTAAATCCTCGTGTGCTGCTGTTCTCACACGCTTATGACTTTTAACAAATGTTTCCTTTTCCCATGATTTCAGTATAAATTGTTTATTTTTCAAGTAAGTAGAGAGCGTATTCTTTTTTACTCCACATCCTACTTTTTTAATAATTTCCACTGTAGCTTCTAGAGTTAAAGATTTATAATATTCAGTTGAATATTATAAAAAAGGCATAATAGGCATTGATATTAATTTAAAATAGGCATATTTTAATGAAACAAAACCTTTTACTTTCTCAAAAGACACTTTAAAAGTAGGTATGAAACATTTCGCATTTCCCTAAGCGGGACCATTTTCAGCAGACTGGAGGCGCCAACGATCACGTGATCTACTAGAAAAGAAGTCAAAAAATATATATTAAAATATTTAATTGCTAAAAAGGATGTCAAATACTAATAAAATACATTAAAAGATCTCAAAAATTTGAAATGTTTCGGTTGAATTTACTCAATCATCATAAGGAAAAACAAAATATATAAATAAACACAAAGATGGAAAATGACAATAAACTGTTACAAATGAAATTTAAAAATAAATAAAAATCACGCACGTTATATTTTAATTATGTTTCACGTTGCTTAATTTTAATTTTCAAATTATCTAACAATTCAACCCAAAAATTTGGTATTTGAAATGACAAGGAGTCATTGCAGACCATTGAATTTCTGACATAAATTTCGATAGACTCTCTAATAAAAAATTGCAAAAGTTGTAACAGTTTACTGTAATTTTCCATCTTTGCGTTTATTAGTATATTTTGTTTTTTCTGATGATGTTTGAGTAAATTCAATCGAAACATGTCAAATTATTAAGATCTTTTAATGTATTTTATTAGTATTTGACGTCCTTTTAGCAATTAAATATTTTAATGTATGTTTTTTGCAATGTTATTTAATATAACGTTTTTAATGGGCGTATAAGAAAATTTCTATTTATAATTAATGTACTAGAAAATTGCTATTTAAACATTTGTTCTTTTTTTTATCGCAGCAGTAATCTGTAGTTTCAAAAGTGCAAGGAAATTAAATTTACGTAATTCAGAACAATTGTGAAAAAAAAAAAAAAAAAAAAAAAAAAAAGAAAGAAAAAGTTATTTCAGAGATCTAAAGTTCGTCAGAATGAAAAGAAAAATGAAAAAATAGAATTCCCGTTAGTTTGAATTAAGAGAAGTCAAGAGAAACCGAGTTCCAATAAACGAAAAATTTTAACGTTATTCTGTCATTGAAAATTTTTGAACTTCAGATTTAGTTTGGATTAAGCGAAGATTCGAGTTATCCGATTTCGAATTAACAAGAGCCGACTGTATATCCTTTTAATTGACTGTAGAACTTTATTGTAAAATTGACATTGTAATAACTAAAGTGTATCTTTTTAAATATATTTTAAAGGCTATTTTTTCAACTACATAATTTATCTCTTCATGTATTTCAACAACAATTTAAAATAATAATAATAATAATAATAATAATAATAATAATAATAATAATAATAATAATAAAACATGAAAATCATTGCAAAAACACTCATAAAGAATATCTTGATTTATATATATTTTTTATGTAGGGCATCATATAAAATAATCATATTTTGCTGTCATTAGTACTTAAATAAATTTTTTATTAATCTCGTTTCACCATTTTACATAAATTCAAATCTCTGGTAATTATAAATGTCTCTTTTGATTTGTTATATAAGTTTATAAATAATCTTTGATATAAATCGTTTCAAAGAGAATAGGCTTAAATATCTAAAAAAATCTCAATTTCCATTTAGATAAAATGTACATTTATTATTATGCTTATGTATGCAATTTTATCATATTTATGATACAAAACGTTATAAAAGAAATGCTGTGTTTCTTTTTTTGGTAAAATTGGTAAAATTGGTAAAATTTTACAAAAGCTGATATGGAAGAAACTGAATTTAACATATTGCATAAACACATTTTCTCTAGAAACAACATGAATATATTCTGGAACATTAAATTATTTACAAACTTGGATATTTTTCATTTTAAAAAAGAATATATTTATAAAGATGTGTTGGGGGAGAAGCATGGGTAAATAAATACAAAACTTTAAAAATCATAATTATGAATATATTTTCTTAATATATTTGATCTTTAAATTTTAATGTATTTTGTTGGTTAAATTAGAGATCTGCACGGGCCGGGGCTTGGACCGAAGCCCGAGCCCAGCCCGGCTCGTGGGTCGGGTTCGGGTCGATTTCCATTAACGGCATTCGGGCCGGGCCGGGCTCGGACCTTGCTTCTGAAGACTCGGGCCGGACCGGACGGGCCTAGTCTCTAATCTTTTCGGGCCGGGCTCGGGCCTTAATTTTTTTTCCTGGTGCATCCCACCGGGCGGAGGCTAACTTATTTTTTTCGTACGATGCCGAGACTGATTTCGTTTTTCCTCGTATTCACGGACCAAAATAATCAGCTTCTGTTGAATCTACTAGTATCAAAATACTTTTCTCGACGTGGAGAAGTCTATTCATAAATCAGTAAAGTTTAGCTTGGTCCAAAAATTTTTGCAAAATAGGCATATACTTTTAAGTCGTCATCATTCTACAATTAAACATTAGAATTTATTCTTTTTAAAAAATCGCAGATCAGTAGTCGCCTTAAAATAGAATTAAATACATAAAAAAACATGATTATGATGGAATTTTCGGTTAAACTGAAAACTTCAAATTTCTTTTAAACTGTTTATTCATGCAAAATGAATACAGAAATACGCGAAAAAAAAATGTATTAGACATTTACATCGGCTAAGAAGAAAACGCATTTCTTTTCTTTGCAATGTCTTAAAAGATTTTACTTTACCATATACTATTTTTTAGATTTTTTTAATGTTTATAATACTAATGGTAACTGAAACATTTACATACAACAAACAAAGGTTCTTTAAAAGCGTAAATATCGTACTCTATGGCACTTCTGCATAAATAGAGATTATAAACATGAAAGAAAAAAAAATTAAGATAAGGTTTTTTGGTCTGAACTCTTCTGTTAGAGTAAAGATCAATATTTTGTAGATATTCACCCGATCCGGGCGGGTTCGGGCCGAGTTTTTAATTTTTTCCGGGCCGAGCTCGGGACGTAATTTTAACTTTCGGGCCGGGCCAGATCGGGCCAATATTTTCTTCGTTCGGGCCGGACCAATATTTCTTTCGTTCGGACCGGGCCGGGATTGGGCCTGGAAATTTCGGCCCGTGCAGACCTCTAGGTTCAATCTAATAAATATATCATAATTAACAGCATTTTTTATGATTAAGGACGATACTAACGAAATGTAAAATTAATTTTGTTTGTACTGAATATACAAACTCCTTCGAAGCGTTTAAAAACTCGATGAAAACAAGGATGAATATGGATGAAATGTGGTTTGTGCGAAAATCATTTTCATAACACAAAATTTCCATAATCGTATTAAAAAAAACGGTTTTTTAAAATACTTTTCCAGATGCCTCTATACTTTTTAATTTTAATAATTCCTTAAAAATTAATGTAACCAATTACATCAGAATTGCATATGTGCAGAATGAATGTATATGCATTTTAGTGTATGAGGTAAAGTAAAACGTGCGCCAAATTTAAATACTGTGATAGATTGTAACGACGATAGATTGGTTGGTTCTTTTTGATGCTGTTTGTTTGCCTTTTCTCAGACTAAAAACTCTACCGGAAAATGTTTTCAATTCATCTCTGGAAATTTAAGGGAACTAACTTTTTGTTTAAACCCTTTTCTTTTGTGAGAAGTGTTTTATTGAAACTAGGCACTCATCTTCAAGTTAACAATTATATTGAACTTCTATCAACCTTTGATTCATCTGGTACACTATAGGTGCTTTTGACAATAACGGCAATATATTCAAGATTTACTATTTCTGATTTTTAGTGTTACTTTGCAGAATTGTGTTGAGAAATATGTACACATCTTATTTATAAGATTTTCAAATTCAAGCCAACGTTTTTGTGATAGTATCCATTCACCTCGTGCCGTTTTCATATTTTCGCGCCAAATATTAGATTTTTTTTATTTTTTACAGACTTTTTACGGAAATTTCGCCGCCAAATTAAACTGATCCTTTATTACATACGTAAGTTGTATCATAAGCATTTTTTTCAACACATTCTGAGAATTCCCAGTAAGGAGACTTTCCTTATTAGCCGCAACTCAAGCTCTCAAAGAAGACTATTAGATTGTGCAGGATAGCATAAGTTTCAAAAAATGCAGCTACTTCTATCGCAGATGCCCCTTAAACCATTATTTTACCGTTTTTAAGTGTAATTTGAAAACTCTTTTGAAGATAAATTTGAAATTTTGAATTTTCATAAAGCAGAATATAATGAATCTAATTCCCCCATAAAAATTGTCGGGTTCAATTTATAATTTTATCAAAAATTAATTTCATAATTCATAATTCCTATCTCAAAGTGATAAAAATATCGAATTCAACAAATGTATGTTTAGTATTATTGCTACTTAAAAAAATAGGGCATTAGGAGTATAATTTCATTAGATCTTAATAATAATATGAAAATGTAATTTAACATTAGAAGCGCTAAATTTTGTATGTTTATAATTGAAAACCTCATGATACAAATGACTTGCAATTTGTTGTCTGGGTATAGTTTGAACCACAGTTTAAAAATATCTTTTTAAAATTAGGTATTGCTATTAAAAAAAATTTCATATGTAGATAAACCCCCTAAGAAAATTTTACATGCATCATTCAGTAATTGATCTTATTTTCAAACGTTCGGTACCAGTTACTTTCTTGTACAATAATATTTTAAAGTGTCAGTAGAGAATGTGCACTTTTTTTCTACAACTGTACATGATTCTGGCGGATGTGCATTTTTCTTGCGGACAAGCAATGTCTTAATTGAAAATTCTCTTTGCAATAGACATTTTTCTTCGGGCTTCTAAGCTTCGAAATAAAGTAATTTGCTTTATCTAATTAGCATAGTTCTTGCATTAATTTAGAAGGATTGTTTCAAGTTCATTCAGGGTTTCATAGTTAAATTTACCTATTATAACGCAAATTCAATGAAGCTTTATCGTAAGATTTCAATGTTCTTTTGACCATTATTCTCTTTTGAGATGAATATGATTTTCGATTAATATCGTCAAATTATGAAAATAGCTCTTCATAGATGGACTTGTTGAATGTCTTTAGAAAATATATTTAAAGTAAAAGGAAATCAAACTATTTCAATCGCACAATTAATGTACTACTACAGATGGCGGGAATGAACAAACAATTATCTTTGAAAAAAACTAAAATTTTTTGTCACCAATATTTATTTATTTTTTAAAATGGAGTATGCCAGGATTGACTTTGTGTTTAATATATGGTTCTTTGGAACTGCTATAATCTAAACAATATTTGGTTTCAATTAGGATAAATATTATATGAAACTTTATGCATAAATATTTCCCATATACATGAAAAATTAAAAGAATCTGAATAAAAGTAACAGGAACTGAGTAAAAAAAAAGTTAATTAATTAAAACATTTTTAAAAAAATTAAGAAAAGTCGCTAAACGAGAAATACATTAATGATACTTAAAAAAAATCACTGATAAATTCAATTTAATTTTCATTTATACGTACTTCGGAAATACGGAGAAGTCTGTTCAATTTAAATTTTTTCAATTTAAAATTTGATTAAAAATTTACAATTAAAATTTGTGATTAAAAGTGTAATTTCTAAGTTTATGTTCATTAATGTTTATAAATATTTTATGTGTTTATAATTTTTTTCTATTGTAAATATTTTATGTTATGTTATAAAAAATAAAGGAATAAAATATTGATATTTTACTTAAAAAGTCTAATGGATAAAACAAAATAAACTACATAAATAAATACAAACACTAATATTTTTTCAAAATGTTAGTTTTTATTCAATTAAGCTTTAAAATAACGTGTTTTCATTTTATGATGTATTTCTGAAACTAATATTTCAGTTTCGACAATATTCTATACTACTGCTCTAAAACATTTTTTTTCCTTTTCTATAAGCCCAAACAAGAATCCATAAAGTTTGAAACTGCAAACCCATACATTAGTTTCAAATATAGAAAAGTATTCCAGCATAATATTTTTTTTAAACAAGATTTCAAAATGTATTTTTGAAATAATATTCGACATGTCTGTCTTCTTTTGTGTCTGAATCAATTTTTAACGAACAAAACTGTATGTATTTTTATATATTTCAGAATTCTTTGTGATGAACTTGTTCGAAGGATTTCATTAAATGGAAAATCCAGTTTGTAAACTTATGATAGACGAAAAATATATGTATGGAGTTTCACACGAACTAAAAAAAGATGTTTATTTCCTGTACTATATATATAAATCTCGTATAAATCTAATACAGTCTAACAAAAGAAGACATATAGGACTAAAAGATTTTTGTAATAGGCTCACTTTTTACAAGGACGTGTTTATTATTCTTAATCAACGAGAAAATATGGATATTCTAATAAACACATAATACGCATACTTTTTTATTTCCAAAGCAGTAGACATTATCCTTATGCCAATCATAGACCAAGAAAAAACAGAAATATATGTAAAATAAAACAACAAACACAAGAACAAAGTAAAAGAAACATGGTAGATGCACAAAGTAAAGATGTGAAGATATGTTAAGTTTATTTGGGCTCCCGGTAACAGGAGTAAAAACAGTTCTTCGTGATAGATGAACAATCGGAGAGAAGGTCTGATCAAGTGCCATCAACACGCCACTGCGGCAGAAGAAGCAGCCATAACTATCCACTATTTAGAGTCCGAAAAGTAGCATATAAACAATCCTGCTTTCTCGCAAGACGAAAGGCAGCTAACGATATGATTCTTGGATAATCGGGGAAATTAAGGAGGGTATTTTTCCACGATTTTTCTCTTCTCCGTTCTTTAAGTAGAGATTACGTGCTGTCTTAAGTATTTGATTAACCACTGAAGAGACAAATTTATAGTTAATTTAGCTGCGTGATACCTGGGTAAAAGAACAACTCATCCGACTTTTCTTTACCGGGTGTAACAATGTGTGAGAGGATCCATTTTAAGACAAATTGTCTTATATGTCTCTCGCATCTCTCTTATTAAACATCTATGCTGCATCACAGACAAAGAGAAAGGGGCTTGAGTTTAATTAATATTCACCAGAATCTCAGCTTGTGAATCTGAGAAAATAATCTGATTTGAAAGTGAACAACGAGCATTTAGTTGAATCAGGGTTGCTTTAATTGCTTTTAACCATCAACAGCGGAACCGGCTATTCCCAAGAAAAGATATTGAGTAAAAATCTCACATTAAATATCTGTTCCAGCCACATCATTCATCTCAAGCTTTGAGCCATCACTATAAATGTGTAGCCATGTTTCAAGGGGAAAGTGACTGTAAATAGACTCTACGTGGAAACCAAAGCTGCAGTACAAACATTGGATTTTAAGACAGGACGCATAAGGTACACGCCATGTAATATCCTAATAGCCTCCAAAGGATTTATGGGAGGTAGCAAAGAATTGATTTGGGAAGGAATTTCAAGTTTTTCCATCTCTTTTAATGCAGCTTGAAGATACAAACTTTCAGTTTTCAGCCTGGGTGGTGCAAAAATAACCGAAACATCAGCCTGAGATAGACGTATTAATTTCTGATAAGGATTCAAAATTGTTTTTTTTTTTAATTTCATAGTGCATAGGGATTCATAAGTATAAAATAGAAGTGCGTCAGTTTGTGAAGATTTAACAGTACCTGTTATGAGACGGAGCGCGTTGTTTTGTTGTCGTTCGACTTTATCAACACCTACCACAGGTATAGCAATACGAATGGCGCCACAATACGTTATGACATGTTTTATAAAGGTGTTATGGATAGCAAGAGTTGTGCTAGCACAGCCCCATCTTACTCCTGCAAGATGTTTAAGCAGTATCACACATTTCTCAACATCACATCAATATATAATTTTCAAGATGAGTTTTTATCGTTCGAAATTTACTCCTAAGTACTTAGTACCACACTGCCTTGGAGAACTATATTAATATAAAATAAATGTAGTTTTAACCAATAGTAGCATAATAATATGCATACTTTGATTCAAAAATTTGTGCATTTATTTATTTATTTTAAATGCTATATATTCTATGAACAATTTTAACTTTAATTAACACATCACAAATTATATATAGACACATATAGTATGTGAATTTCCTTTAAATTTATGATAATGATCCTTTTACGCTGTTTGTTTATTTAAACCTATAACATATTTTAATGAATTATGTGAATGGATGCAGAGGATAATTTTAAAAAAATGATATCCTTAAATGTTTTATTATAAACATTAAATTACAATATTTTACTATATTTTATAAATGTATGTCATACCTAAAAAATGCAATTTAGAATAAATTAAGTTTTAAAAGGTGATATTTATAAATATAACTCATAAAATTTTAAAAGTATAAATAATTTGAAAAAATATATAGAATATAGATGCATATATTTACATTTTAACATAATTTATAAGCAATTTCTTTGTAATATTTATACTTTGCAATTGATAAATTTGCAGCTTTGTTTATTCACCTTAAAATAATTGTTTACACACCTTATATGAACTAGTATTTAAAGGTGATCGCCTCAGTTACACAATATGTGGACCGAAATGAAGAAATCACAGTTATTGTGATTGTCTTATTATTTTATTTTATTTTATCTTGAAGATTCTTTTAATTGATGCGGAAAAATGCGGATATTTCTGCTAGCAAGTAATAAATGCTTTACTCACCATAAAGAGAAAGCATTTTCATTCGACTGCATAAATGGGATACTTAGCGACAAAGACGCCTAGCAACAGAGATTGAACTCTGCACGGCAAAGTATGCACTATCTATAATGAGGCTCTTGAAATAGACCTCAGTCCCCGAACAATCGAAAGTTTGATGAACTAAGTGGTTTTCTCTGAGAATGAAGACATATGCAATCTGGAGTTAGCTGTAGGCAGATGGTTCTAGAGAGCTGCTCGAGCATCTCGATTCGTAAAATTGACAGACGAATCGCGCCCAGCTAATGTAATACGTAGACGGCCTATGTTAATGTTCATCTTTTAATTAGATGCAAATCATCAATCTATATATTTTAATCCATGTATTTTAAAAAAAGGAAAAAGATTAAAGTTTTGCTATTAAACTGAATGACAAATTCCAAGACACCATTTTGCCAATTATATCATTATCGAAATATATTTACCTACCTAAATGTATATTAATCTCCTTTTGTTTGAAGCTGTGTAACGTAAATAAAATCACTTAAAAAAAGTTTTCTCTGATTCAAAATGATGTAAAAAGCATTTTCGAATATTTCTGTAAATAAACAATGGGTGTTACAGACTTCATATTCAATTGTGTGGAAATATACGTTATTAACATATACATATTACAGAGATATTCGAGAATGTAAAAGTGAGATAAAGCATGGATAAACCATTTGATGTAAAGGTAAACCGAACTCACAAACATTTATATATGATATTATTAATATTAATATCTTTTATCAGAGAAAGAAAAAGGTAAGAGTAAATCATAATTAATTATTCATTTTATTTATTTTTGTTATTGAAATTTATTAGAGTTGTTAAATTAATACATATTTCTTTTGAAATAAAATTACAAAATCTGCACAGTGTTTATGTATATGAATATGTACCTCGTTTTGTAATGTAATGTAGATAAATTCAGATAACAACTCTGAATATCTCATTGCAATACCTATACTAACATATTAAATACTACACTGCGGGGTCATTCCATGTCAATTCAACCAATTTTTCCCCCATTTGTAACCCGACCGACAGGGATTTGGAAGAAACTTTGTGTGCACGCTAATTCTATCATGAAATGATTCCATCAGAAATTTTTCCTTCCCAGACCTCATAGTTTGTGAGATATGGGGGGTCCAATTCTTGGGTTTTTCTCAAATCGGAAATTTCTGAGTCTGTATTTTGAGATTGCCGTTCCATCTTCAAAAAATTGTTTCTCTGGATCTAAAACATGAATCATCTTAAAAATATCACTGTAAGAAGATAAAAAGATGCTGTTTTTAATAAAAAAATATTTAAAAAATTTACTTGTAATATTTACGATAAAAAAAGTCAGTCAAAGTTGAGAGTTATGGTTATTTTTCCAAATTTTTGTGACTTCACGAAAAAGGCTGTACACAAAAAGGCAAATGAAATTTCCAATTTCTTTTTGTTTTAAATAAAAGTTTACACTTTGGGCTTTCTACCTATGAAATAAAAATGATGTGTTTCGCATGGCTTATGCAAAAATTTTGGGTACTTTCCAATTAACCGGAAAAGTGCTTTATTTTTACATATTACATATGCACACAAAAAAGCAAATGAAATTTCCAATTTCTTTTTGTTTTAAATAAAAGTTTACACTTTGGGCTTTCTATCTCTGAAATAAAAATGATGTATTTCGCATGGCTTATACAAAAATGTTGGGTACTTTCCAATTAGCCGGATGCGTGTTTTATTTTTACATATATACATATGTGTAGATCTATATAAATACAGATGTATTATACATTTATACATGTACATATGTATGTATATATACAGTATATTGATATACAGATGTATAACACTGGTGCCCGTCTAACCTAAAAGTACCAAATTTTGCCTTGTTTTGAAAATCTGCACCAATTAAGGGGAAAAAAATCTGAATAAGTTTAGCTGTGGTACTTAAATAATTACTAGAGTTTCTATGAGTTATTGAATTTAATATTATTTGATACAAAAACAAATTGGAAATTTCACTTGCCTTTCTGTGTAGAGACTTTTTCATAAAGTCACAAAATTTCGGAAAAATAATCATAACTTTCAACTTTGGTTTACTTTTTCGGCCGTATATAAATCTTTATTAACTGCCCTAATTGCTTTTTTCACTTGATTTTTATGCCGCTTAAATGGATCTCCACCTTTATATTGATAAAATTCATATTTCATTACGAGCCAAATTCTGTGATTCTCACATATATTAATAAAACGGTTTTCACTTAATTTTTGTTTTATAAATGCAATAGTCCTAACTAATAAAAGTTCTTTTTCTGAATCACAGAGATTATCAATGTAGTCTATTTCTCTGTTATTTGTATAGCTAGTTTTGTGACCCTCAAAACCAGTTAATATTACAATACTGCAAGCCTGAAGACTAGTAGAAGGTTTAATATCAAGCTCCATATTAAAACAATAAAGCAAAAAAACATTTATACGTACCACAAACTATAAAATATGTAACAATCAGAATATATTTATACGTACCACAAACTATAAAATATGTAACAATCAGAATATATTTTTAGTAGCACAGTAAAAGTTAGATAATTCTTCTATGAAAAGAAACGACATAATGACAATAATTTGATTAAATTGATTTCAAAACATCTGCTTTCACAAATAAACATTACCCTGCCTTTATCTGCCTTTATCTGCCTTTATATGCGTGTTTATACAAGGCAGGTGCAATTAAATCTTTCAGACTATAGAAACAAATTTAAGTTCTGTTAAACATTTGTGTATTTAAACTTGCCAATATAAATATTTAAACTGATTAAATTAACCAAGGAAAGGAAATAAAAGTTTTTGAACATTTTTTAAACACAAATAATTAATATATAAGCATTTGAAAGAAAGAATGGAAATGTGAGGAGAAAAAATTATTTATTTTATACTGTACAAAATAAAATAAAAAAAAATAAAATAAAATAAAAAATAAATAAATAAATAAATAAAAAATCTGTTTTGAGTTTAATTATTAAAAATAAAAGTAAGAGATTCTTTAGATTAGCAAAAAATTCCCATTATTAAATAACTAAATGAAATATATGGACCATTCACTAAATTTAATGGGGAAACATATTACAGTCAGATTTTTTTTAATCAGAAAAAACAAAGCCTAAACTTTACTTTGCGAATAAAAAAACATGCATCAAATAACATTAAATTCAATAACTCATAGAAATTCCAGTAATTATTTAAGTACCATAGCTAAATTTAGTCAGATTTTTTTTCCTCTTAATTGGTCCAGATTCTCAAAATAAGGCAAAATTTGGTACTTTTAGGTTAGACGGGCACCAGTGTTATACATATATGTATCAATATACTGTATATATACATGTATATGTACATGTATAATACATCTGTATTTATATAGATCTATACGTATGTACACATGTAAAAATAAAACACGCATCCGGCTAATTGGAAAGTACCCAAAATTTTTGCATAAGACATGCGAAAGACATCATTTTTATTTCACAGATAGAAAGCCCAAAGTGTAAACTTTTTATTAAAACAAAAAGAAATTGGAAATTTCATTTGCCTTTTTGTGTGAATATGTAATATATAATAATAAAGCATGCATCCGGTTAATTGGAAAGTATCCAAAATTTTTGCATAAGCCATGCGAAACACATCATTTTTATTTCACAGATAGAAAGCCCAAAGTGTAAACTTTTTATTAAAACAAAAAGAAATTGGAAATTTCATTTGCCTTTTTGTGTGCATATGTAATATATAAAAATAAAGCATGCATCCGGTTAATTGGAAAGTATCCAAAATTTTTGCATAAGCCATGCGAAACACATCATTTTTATTTCATAGATAGAAAGCCCAAAGTGTAAACTTTTATTTAAAACAAAAAGAAATTGGAAATTTAATTTGCCTTTTTGTGTACAGCCTTTTTCGTGAAGTCACAAAAATTTGGAAAAATAACCATAACTCTCAACTTTGGCTGACTTTTTTTAACCTAAAAATTATAAGTAAATTTTTTAAATATTTTTTATTAAAATCTGCATCTTCTTGTCTTCTTACAGTGATTTTTTTAGGATGATTCATGTTTTAGATCCAGAGAAACAATTTTTTGAAGATGGAACGGAAATCTCAAAATACAGACTCAGAAATTTGCGATTTGTGAAAAACCCGAGAATTGGACCCCCCAAATCTCACAAACTATGAGGTCTGGGAAGGAAAAATTTCTGATGGAATCATTTCATGATAGAATTAGTGTGTACACAAAGTTTCATCGAAATCCCTGTGGGTCGGGTTACAAGGTCTGGTTGAATTGACATGGAATGACCCTGCGATGTCATCTCACAACTTCCATCATGGAAACTTCTAATGAAGCACCTATAAAAGATTCATGATTACGCTCCTACAATTCTTCAGCTGCGAAAATTTATATTAACGTTGAATATATTTCGATCCCAATAATATAATACATAGTAAGGAAACATAGCGAGGTAGTTTCATGTTCTAACATCATTTAATTAGTGATTTGCGTCGGAATGTATGTTAAGTAAAGTTACGATTAAATGAAGTGTTAACAGAATTGATGTAAAATAATCATAATAATTAATGCTGTTTGGTGATTAAAAATGGTTAGCTACAATTTTTATTGATAAAATAAATTACCAAGGACTCCTAAATACAAATTTTAAGATAGAAATAAATTTAATTCTTATAAAGAACAAAAAATAGATTTTAAAACATTTATTTACAATATTATATTTTTTCATACATGAAATTCGATACCAAAATATGCATAAAAATTAAAAATTCTATACTAATAAAACAACAAAATGCTCTGTCTAAGTTTTTGTCTGCGATGGCTAGCAAAATCTACGACACGTAGAAGTATGAAACTTTAGGCGAAGATAGTCAATGACAGGTCCTGATGCACCTGAGGCTGAGATTTTTTAATATATTAAGTGACGGGGCCCCTGAGCACCCTAAAATTTTTATGCACAAAATTGCTAATAATGTGTCCCTTTTTATCCAATCTTCTTCGTTTTGTAGGACCGTTCTCCATTTAACTTTTCTCGCCTTTTTACTTTTCATTTATGACCCTGGACTTTGAGTCCCGTTTCAGGACCCCTTTAATTTTTTCAGATAATGAATTGGTAATAAATAGCTTTCATTTAATTTGATCTTCATATTTGAGGTACCTGTTCCATTTAGATATTTTCAATCTTTACATCCCTTATAATGCCCATCCCTTATGATATCCCAATCTTTACACCTGGCTCTCTAGGTAAGCATAGGGCTCGGCCCAGGGCCCCTTGAACTTTTTGTGCGCCAAATATTTTTTACTCCCTAAATTTCTCACCTTCTCAGAGCAAAATTTTAAACTTTAATGTTGGACGCTTCTTTCAGGACCAATATCCTGCTAGTTTTATTCAAGTCCCGGTTCCCTCTTTCAAACATTTACCCAATCAATTGGTGCATTTTTTAAAATGTAAGTTGAACTAAATGACTATTTATAATTATTTTCCTAGTATCTTTTTTAAATTATCAAACATAATATTATTATTTTTAAATTCTCAATTTTAAAATAAAATCTTCCTTTAGAAAACTTTAGAAATGTAAATATCATTATAGATTGTGAAATTACAGATAAATATTATTTTACATTTCCTAAATAACAAATATTTCAGAAGAATTTTCAATTGAGCATTTTGCATTACTCAAAACGTCCATTTAAGAAACCGATATCAGTGGTTGCAGCGTCTCTAAAACTTTCACACTTTTCTACCACAATTTTAAAACGATAATTTTTAATGTAGAATTTCATTGTAGATGTTGAGATAATCTGATTTGACGACTTTTGATTTAAAATGTTGGTAGAAAAGTGCGAAAATTTTAGAGACGCTGCGACACTTGTGATTTACTATTCCAATTCTTTAGTTTCAGATACATATAAACGGCTTTTTTCATGGAATTTCTTCATTTTTCCTTTATTATGGATATATCCATACTTAAGCGTTACTGAGAATATAAAAAACCTGGATGCAATGCTTTCAATGCACAGTCTGTTCCAATTGTAGACTAATAATTCAGCACCCCCACAATCCAGTGTTAATCAGTTTTGTCAGCTAAGAATGCAATATTGGCGGTAATTACTAAAGGAGAAAAAAAAAGAGTTTAATTCCAAGAATTAATAGTTGGAACAGTTGTGAAAAAGTGTTGCCTATGAATTTGGTCGTGGATTTCTGCAAAAGAAAAAAAATATAAATATTTATTTAGTTTGGGATTTTTACGCAATAATTCATTGATAAAAAGATCTGATATTTTAAATAAAGTTATCAGTTCTTTTAGGCTTTTTAAATTGCTTAAAAAATTAGTTTTATTAAGAGTCGTTCCATATAAGAATCACCAAGGATATGGGGAGTCTGTGATTAAATGGTAAACAGATTCAGCTGAATTTTTTTCTTAATAAGATGACCGTTAGAAATAAATAAATTCGGAATATGTGTGCTGTAAGACCTTTAATTTTGATTTGGTGGGGGGTCAAAGAATCAATACTTTACTTGAAAAATATAATTTTTATGTTTTTCATAGTGGCTCTCATAGTCTGCTTTGAAGTTACCCCATAAAACAAATTACATTGTTGTTTTATTTAAGGTTGGCTCTTTCCTACTTAAAAACTAGTTGGATGTGTCAATCCCGAAACTTTCTTCTATCTCCTAAGTACATTTTAATATTTAAATTTAAAAAAAAATCGTGGTGATCCCAAAGTTACTCACTATCGAATTTCCTCGAACATATGACCTAGCCTAATGAGATTCAGGTATCCGAAAAGCCTAAAACCCAAAATTTAATCAATATTCTAAGAAATGATCTTAGTAGTGCCTCATGTTGGGTCATTTATACCAAAACCTAATATGCAACTATTGATGTCAAGACCTGACAGAATCTGAAATTTGATGGAATTTCGTCCATTAGTTCTTGAGATATAGTTATAATAAAAAATTTTCAAAACGTAGCACAGCAACACCATATCTTGGACAATTTATGCCAAAACGTAAAAAACCGTCTAATTATGTTATGGTGTAAAAAATCTGAAGTTTGATGAAATTCTGTGCATTAGTTCTTGAGATATAGCTAGTTTAAAAAAAACCGTGTAAAATATAGCACAGCAGCACCATCAGTTGAAGGATTTACAACAAAATGTAATCATCGTGTAATTGTGTTATATGTCATTTTGTAACAAAATCTGAGGTTTGATGAAATTCTGTGCGTTGGTTGTTGAGATATAGCTATCGGAAAAATCGTGCAAAATGCAGCATAGCTGCACCACCTGTTGCAAGGTTAATACAAAATGTAATCAGCGTCTAATTATGTTATATATTTTAGTGTAAAAGAAACTAAAATTTGATGAAGTTCTCTGCATTAGTTTTTGAGATATAGTTATCGAAAAAATCGTGCAAAATGTAGCATAGCAGCGCCACCTATAGAGCAGTTCACACCAAAACCTTATCAGCGGCTATGTATTTCAAGGTATCGCGGAATCTGAAGTTTGGTAAAATTCTGTGCATTAGTTCTTGAGATATAGCTATCATAAAAATCATGAAAAACGTGGCATAGCAACGCCACCTGCTGGCCAATTTACACCAAATCATAATCAGCGTCTATGTATATCAAGGGGTCACAGAATCTGAAGTTTGGTGAAAGTCTGTGCATTAGTTCTTGAGATATAGCAATCTTAAAAATCATGAAAAACGTAGTATAGCAGCGCCACCTGCAGGCCAATTTTCATCAAAAGCCAACAGGCACTAATTCGTATCAAGGTCTAACTGAATATAAAATTTTATTAAATTTTGAGCATTAGTTCTTGAGTTAGAGCGCCCACAAATTTTTTGTCACATACAGACAGACGGACAGACTCACAAACAGACATTTTCCAAAAATAGTCAAAACGTATTCAGGACCTTCTAAAACGTATAAATCCGTCAAAAACCGGAAGTCGAAAATTTTCATGAATCCAATACTTTCTTCTTGTAAAGATAGAAGAAAGTAATAAAAATTATGGGATATGTGTAATGTAGTGAGCTAAGTAGCTCCAAAAGTTGATTTTTTTTCGAAATTTCACTAAAGTTTGGACGCATGTAGCTATTTGCATTAAAACCCTCCCATCATTTTTAACTGCTGTATGCATCCCTGTGGTCATATGAAACTAAAAAAAGTACACACTTCCATGGGCAGACCTTTAATGCATTCTAAAATTTTATGCCAAACATAAAAAAGTATTTTTGCCTATTTTAAGTGAGGTTTAACAGACATGCATTATGGTCACAAGCTTGTATAATAATAATAGAAATGTAAAATAACTATTCACCTTTCAAAATTATCAAACATAATCATGGGTACTAATGCAGTTTTCATAGGGTAATGGAAATCACATTAAGAAAATATGCTCTCCACGACCATAGCATTCATTCACTTTCAAGAATAAAACACTTTACAATTATTTTTTTTTATACATATATTTTTTATTCTAACATCAATTACATTATTTATTGTATAACAATAAGTATTTTAAAAATGGTTTTGCTATAGGTAGTTTCATAAGTTATAATCTTTAATTTTTCTAAGTCTCTGTAAACATACTTTCTATGTGGCTTAAGACAACCAGTGACAGCAATTATTTCTGAACATCATTTACGGAAAAATTGCTGTTTTGTAAGCAATAATAAAAATATTCCGTAAAATTTAGGGAAAAATCATTGGAGTTACATGGATTCATAATCGCATAATGTCAGTACGAAAACTGTATTGTTTTCTTAGAAAAATCAAGGAATTCCGTAAAATTTTACAGAAAAAATTCTGTGCATTGTGAATAGTTACGCTACATTTCTGTTATTATTATATCGGCTTCTGATGTTAATGCATTTCTGGTATGCCTCACTTAAAATGGGTACAAATACTTTTTTTTTTTTTTAAGTTTCGCATAAAATTCTAGAATGCATTAAAGTATTCCCTTGGAAGTGTCTACTCTTCTGAGTTTCATATGACCACAGGTAAGCATACAGCAGTTAAAATTGATGGGATGATTTTAATGCAAAGAGATACACGCGGCAAAATTTAGTGAAATTTCGAAAAAAAACTGCTTTTGCAGCCCCTTAGCTCACTGCCTTACGCATATCTCATGCTTTTTATTCTTGAATAGCAAAGGGACAACCTTATACAATACAACCATGTAATTTTTTTTGTGGGATAACATCAATGTAGACTATACGAGCCACTATGCAAAACATAAAATTTCAATTTTTCAAGTAGAGCATCCCCTTCATCATATCAAAACTAATGGTCTTACAGCAAAAATATTCTGGATTTTTTTTTTTTTCTAATGATCACCTCACTGAGAAAAAAAATCACTTGAATCTGAACACCTTTTAATCACAGTCTGGGTGTTCTTATATGGAAAACTTTTAGCTAAAATTACATTTCAAGAACTCACTAAAAATATTTTACATCTTTTATTAAATAAACAAATACTGCATAATGCACTTCTTATGCACAGAAAGATTTCATACGATTTTAAAAGTCCGTTAAGTAAAGTTTTATTTGTAAATTATTTTTTTAACAATAAAAAAATATAATAGTTTTGAAACAGAAACAAATTTTGTTAATAGTTTCTATTTTAAGTAACTCAACCTGCTTTTCAATGTAATGAAGGAATTTTACAATCGATTTTCATACCAAATACTGATGCGACAGAATTATACAAATTTATACAAAGATATGTTTTTGATGACAGTAAAGCATGTTATTATAAAATAATACATTGGTTTTACAGTATTTTACAATCCCGCAACAGGTGGTAAATCGTTAAACATCTGCAACTCTTACCGTCGTATGAGAATTTGGTAAACAACAGATTTAATTATGCGCCAGTAAATACTCGCAAAAATATGCCATAACATTGAGTTGCCCGTCGGCCTATTCGTTCGGAGTTTTCCTGTTTTTCTTGGAACCTTGCGTAAATACGAGTTAGGTTCCATTTAGGGATTACAATCCCGGGATCCCGGTGTATTTTTAATCCCGAAAATCCCGGTATTTATCAGAAAAAAATCCCGGGATTTTCGGGATTCTCTGGTTTTTTTAGTGGAATAATATTCAGCTGAAATTAAAAAAGATATTTATAAACTTTCGCTTTTGGGGAAGAAAAAATCAATTTTCATGAAGTTTATATATGATTGAAAAAGAATATATACCTCAAATATTTTTTACATATTGCGATGAAATCTTCAAATAAAATCACTAAGCGATGAAATCTTTTACAGCTGAAATCTTTTGACTTGCAAACAGATGTAACCCACACAGCTATTAGTAAGGAAAATTGAAATCGTTTGTTTATTTTGATTTTGTTGCGTGTGTAGAAATTATATTCAATTAGAATGGAGGTTTGTATTAATTTCCGAAGAAGAACAGGGCTTTTTATACTCTGATGAATATATCAATGAACTTATTAAAAAAGTTGGAAAATTAGTAATTTATAACAGATGTAACTTTTCCATTTTTAATTTTTGGGTGAAAAAAGTCCGGGCCAGGATTTGAACCAGGGATGTATTGGCTGAAGCCGCCAATGCTCTACCAAATGAGCCATCCCGGACACGAACACTGGAGGACTATTTCACCCAATTAACCCGGCCTGGAATCTTGGCCCGGACTTTTTTTCACCCAAAAATGAAAAATAGAAAAATTACATCTGTTATAATTAATTTACCGATTGAATAATCGTGTTTAAAAATTAATCTAATTAGTAATTTATTTTAAACGATCTGCAACAAGGAATGAAATTCTTTAAAAGTATGTTAAATCTGAAAAAGAGAAGGAACTTTCCATTCTTTTAGATTGCAAGACTAGATGGAATAGCCTAATAATTATGCTTGAACGATTTTATTTCTTGAAAAATAGCTTACAACTAGCTCTATCGATTTAGAGCGTGAGATATGAATTGACGATTCCGATTTTCTACTTATAAACGAAATTGTTGAAGTCCTTAAACCGATACAAATTACAGTAGAAGTAGTAGAATCTATTGTAAGGGTTCTAATTTGTTAACCGCAGACGCAACCTTAAAAATTCTTTTAAACGAATTGTTGGAGACAAAATCAAAATTTGCTTACAAAATGACAGACGCGCTAAAACTACACATTAGAGAAGGACTACGACGTATGGAATTATCAGGTGTTTTATATTACTTGCATAATACTAAATGAGATGACCTGAGTGCAGAAACTAGCAGTATGTTTTCTATTCCTAACAAAACTGTTATTAAGAAGCAAGTGAAAGCAATAATTGGAAGGGTAAAAAGTGTTGACAATGGCAATTCTGAAAATACAGAAATAACGCATATTGAGCCCACTGCGAAATGGCAAACGGATAACCGAACATATAAGGAAAAATTACAAGAAATAGAAAAAAAAGCATGCGAACTGTCGAACCTGAAACACAAAAACAAAAGGATTTATAAACACAAATTAGAAATGAGATGTCTCTTTTTGAAAATGGAGGAGTATGCAGTCATCATTTAGAATTAGCTTATCAATATTTGCTGACAGTTGCTCCCGCGAGTGTAGAATAGAATGAGCATTTTCAGCAGCAAAAGTTATTGCAAACAAACTTAGAAGTCAACTTGGAGAGAATACTTTAGATGCTTTGATATTTCTTAAATCGTATTTTCAAAGGAAAACCGATTAATTTTAAAAAACACTGAGCTATTGAAACTAATCTTCTTTTTTATCTTGGTATGCAATAATTTTTATGGTATGCAACGTTTTCAAATTTTAACAACGATCACATATAATTAGAAATTTAAATAATACATCTATTTAATTTTTTATTGTTATGTGTATGCATGTGTTAAGTACTTTTATTTTTATTTTTTTGCAAGCAAAATAAAAAGCATTATGTAGGGGGAAATCTTGTGTTTTCGGTATCTTAAATTTGTAATCTTTAATTATTTGGTTATGAGAATAATTCAAAATTTAATTAGTGATATTAATTATCTTTTCATATTGAAAATATTTACCCAATCAAAAACTTTTTTAACATCAAATGAAAGAAATTATTTGGAAAATAAAACATAAACATTTTTTCTTACATTGTCGAACATTAACAGCATATTTGTTTTAATTTCCAATTGTTGTAATTTATCCTATACTTTTTTATTATTAAAGTAATAAATTTTGAATTTGGTATATTTTCATAAGTTAGGCTGTATTTTTGCTTTAATTATTTTTTTACAATATTGTGAATTTAGCTATTGTAAAAATTGGTTATATTAGAGAAATTCTAATTTTCATAATCCCGGGATCGGAAATTAGTCTCGGGATTGTAATCCCTAGTTCCATTACAAATACCCCCACGAAGGACATCTCTCCAGGGCCTATATCATCCGAACAGATAATCAGCCGCCATAAATAACACGCCAAATCACTGTGAAACTACAATAATGAAATATTTCAAAGAATAAAATTAGAAAAGAAAAGTTTGAGCAAAAATTATACATTTTTTCATAAATTCACAAATTTATATAAAAAAAGCGCTTTTTATCAATCGTGAAAAAAAAAGGTAAAAGTGAGAGAGAGGGGAAAAAATCCTTTAAAAAAGCATTTTAACCTTTAAAAAATTTATATTTTTTAAAGGTTCCACTTATTTAGACTTTATTCATTGTTAATCATAAAAATAATTCATATGTTAAATAAAGCTGTCTGTATTTTACTTTTTTAATCTCTGAAAACATTATTTTTATTAACCAAAATTAGATTTTATTGAGATATATCATCAGAAACGTTTAGCATTATTAACTTTGTTTAATATAGTGTATAATCAGTTTTTCTAAGTGCAGAATTATTTTAATGAATTTTAAATATTAAATTTAAAGGAATATTATTATAATTTAAAAATACAATTTCCTGTAAAAATTTTAAAATTCTAAGACATTTATGTTATTTTAAATAATTATTGATAATGCATTTGGAGTTATTAATTTAAATTTAAATTTATATCGAAATACATACAAAATGATATGCATTTCCATCTGCAATAAAAGTTAGGTAATTAAAAGTACAAAAATGTAGATATTTCCTAGTTTTGAGTTTCAAAAGGGCAAAAAAATGCATGAGTGCAAAAACATTTATACTTTGATTGTCCTACAGCGTAACGGATAGAACGCTCGTCTAGTATACCAAAGTACTCAGGTTCCAATCCGGCAGGAAGAATGAAGGTAAGAAATTTCTTCCTAAAAGCTGTGTGTTAGACGCGATTTCGTGTGAAAAATAGGTAAAAAAATTGCGTGTTTTCTTCTAAAAAATAATTAAATTAAATCATGCTTTAATGTTTGAACATATTAAACGACATTGAAATTTCCCTAAGTCATCATTGTCAAAGTCATCATCAAAATTATTTTCAAGTCAATATTAAAATGAGAAGTTACGTTAATAGTAGTTAATTAAAGAATTTATGTTATATTTAAAATGACAAAAAAATAAATAAATAAATAAAAAATAAGAATTAATGAAATTTGCCGAATTTGTGATCGATAGTACATAAATAAGTGCTACGTGCCCATGAAAATTAACACACAAACAAAATCATTGGATTCATTGTTCATTATGTAAATAGCTATAAAATGGGTAAAAGTCATTCCACTCTCAATCACTTTAATGATAATTTATAAAAAAAAGTGTAAATCGCTAGAAGCTTTAAGATTTTTTTAAAATAAACTAATCATTGAAAAATAGAAACGTTCCAATTTTTAATTCGAATTAATTCTTATTACTTCAATAACTTTTAGTTTGAAAAAAAAAATATTTTTTTCTGATAATTTTGTACTGCATAACTACAACGCACTCACTTTGAAATACCTAAGAACAAAATTGTAATCTACCAAATACATCTTCTAATTCAAAACATTCCAAAACCGTAGTGTGTGGTTCCTCGAATATTTTGGCCAACTACTCAGATATGTTGGGTATCTGATTTGAGTAAGTAGTACCTTCTCATTAGAGTGGAGCATTTTTTTTTAAAAATCAATTACGGGTAGGTCCCAAAAGTGCCTTTATTGTTGTACATCAACGTGGTGAAATAATAATGCTGAAAAAAATTTAGTCAGCGCTTTTGGCCCAAATGTCGAAAGTTTGGTTAAAATTTGGCACTTTTATAATAAAAAAAATTCTATGTAAATGGTTATGATTTAAAAGTGTTATTTCAACCTTTATTTTTAAATATTTAAAAATTGAAACGATAAGTTGGCGTCTTTATTTTGTATAGGTGGAGTAAAACTTACAACTTTCGCTAAAAAATGGGCGTTACATCGCATAAGGATTCATTGCTTTGAGTGCAGCTTTTTGCTAGTTGCTTTCACAACTACCCAGGACATACCACGTGGAGGAGGCTGAATATTATATCCCACGCGCGCCCAGTCCAACCTTCCTACCATCTGAGCACAATGTTTTATTTATACATTAAATTGAGATTTTTTATCAAAGACTGGTATACGTTTTCTATCTACCAACCTATTCTTGAAATATCCATATCTTCTGTTGTACACACAGACTTTGGACGATGTTCTGTGACCTTTTTACGTATCTTTTTACTGCTTGCGTATGAGATGGCATACAAAGTAACGCGGTGGGAATGCTGTTAATCAAATCTGTGCATTCATTCATTATCTTTATCAAAATTGCATCCGATAAATGAATAGTGATTGGGGGTTCCCTTATCGCAACAGTATTCCAATCAATTAAATTTACATAATCATCTGCTTTAAAGTTGCGTTTCGGGAATCCAAATTTGCATATATCATCATTTACCACACCTTTTACATTAATTATGTGTTGAGCAGCTAGCATTTTTATGTAATGACGGTCATCAAAAAGCATTGTAATTAAAATTTGCTCTAGGTGTGCAAATAAGCATTGTCGTGAATATTTTTTTTTGCTGTTTCTTTTATGCTTTTTTCTGTTTTTTTACTAGCTGAGTAATTTTCAATAAGTTTTTTGATCCATTTTTAGATATGAAATACATTTGATAGTATACCATCCCGGGATATAAACTTGGGTTACATAGATTGCTAGTAAACGTAGAGGTTCTGATGGACAGTTGGTGTTTACATAAAAGCGAAGTATTCTATTCGACATTGTGAGCCATCTTGCGTGGGACACTTTTCCTGGTCTCCTATTTGCTAATTCTTCTGAACAATATCCTGATGAAATACCTTTGCAAATGTCCAGCAGGTATTTCTGATCTGTGTTGAGTGCCTTTTCCTCGATTTTAGAAATAACTTTTCCAAATTACTCTCTATGGGTTCAAAAACTGCAATAGGCAGTGAATGGTACGTGGATAAAAATTTTCCTATTCGCGCGCTGAATCCATGTGGGCTAGAAGTTTTCACATCGATCTTGTTTAATAAATGCCGGAAAGGCAATTCATTGGAGTTCAGCTGGCATATGATTTATTATAATGGTCTTGCAAGTTTTTCTTTCATTAGATGGATCAATCCAGTATGCTTCCCCATATTCACAGGACACCCAGCACAACCTAAGCCTGAAAAGCTTGATAAATCAATACCTTCATCTTCTAAAAACTTCCATATGCACTTAAAAATATTTTTTGATGCTCCAGATGAGGAAATTGCATATCCCAAATATTTGGAGCCATGCTCCTCTAAGATAGTAACTTGCTCTTCTCTCTTAAATCTGCGATACGCATGTTTATCAATTCTTTTTTCTCTAAATATTGTATAATTTTTTCAAGAGTCAAAATATAAGGTTCTTACTTACTTTTTAGGGTGCTGTTCTTTACGTTGAGAAGAACAAGCTGATTGGCGTTCACGCCTTACTTTCCTGCAATCTATCACTGGTACAGGTACATTATGTTTTTCAATGTCCTTTGATATACGTGCATAATCCTGGAGAACCACGGAAGCAATGGCTGCAGCAGAGATATTGGAAATTTGCTGCCAAACTTCATTCTAGTTCGGGTATTGGAAGACGAAAATGGAAATTCAATTATATCTATCTTTGAATCACTGCATACAGATTCATTTTCTTCAATTTCACTTGCAGCCTCTTCTAATTTCTGTACTTCTTGATTTAATCTTCTTTCTACTATTTTTTTCCTTTCAGCTATTTTGTTCCTTCTATTTTTTTCTTTCTACCATTTTTTTTCTTTCTTCTATTCTTTTATATTTTAATGTGGTTTTGGTATCAACACCACTACTCATAATTAGACTGTTTGTACATTGTTCCACAAGAAAATATCGTTCGAGTTCCGGAGCACTTCCTCCTAAAAACGCGAAAGTAGTTCAAAATCAGGACACTTACATACTGCAACATCAAACAGTTTATTTAATTCATCTAAATATGCTTTTTTAAGCGCAAAAAAATTACCTTAGATTTTTTTTTCTGTATTGAGTTCAGTTCTTTTCGTAAATTGCTATTGTCCTTCAATGCTTTATGATGCTTTTTCCCCAAATCCTTTCAACTTTTTCTAAAACAGAAAAACTTACGGTTTTGAATGACAGATTTCTATCTTTCTTCATAGTTTTTGCTTTATTCCATAAAAAAATTATAATATCTAACTACATCACAGCGTGTAACTCTGTAACACTGTAATTCATACAACTTCTGATTACTTCCGACAAAATAGGATAATCTTCGCGCCTTGTGTGAGACATTTTTAGAACTCACTTTCCTCAAAGTAACTAAGACACTGAAGCTGAAATTAAAAGTCAATAGCAAAGCGACAGATTTTTCTGGCACGTAACATTACACGACAGTAGAAGATCATGTGTCAGCTGCGCCTCCTCCCTTTTTTATAGTTTATGGGCGAGAATATTTTCCGCCCACTGCCCCATTTTCCAAGAATGGATGGATGACTGAAAAAAGGATCAAACACCGATGTAAATTTATCCCCCAACTCGTCAAGAATTTATCTTTACGCGCTGGAGTATACAGTGAAAACAGCTTTTTTTTACTGGAAATATCCAAATTCGCTGAAGTTATACACATTGAAGGAATCATTTTATCGTTTCAGTATTTTAAAACTTAAAGGTTTAAATGACACTTTTAAATCATATCTAATTCTATAGAAATTTTTTATTTATTATTGTTTTTATTTTATTTTATTTTATTTTATTTTTTGTAAAATAACCAAATTTTACCCAAAATTTCGACATTATACCAAAAACGCGGAATTAAGACATTTTTTTCAACATTAATATTTCACCTCGTTTGATGTGCTATTATAAAGGCAACTTTTGGCAGCTACCCGCTTTTGACTACTTCTTTTTTCCTTCCACCCTACTGCTCATGCTGCATATCCAAACTGTATTTCGGATTTTTGTGCCTTTAAAGGGAACACGAGCTCAATTTTCTGACTAAACTGAAAAAAAAAATGTATGGGCTTCATTTTGGAAACGGCAACTGATTTCTTTTTATGAAACGAATAGATCCATTTTGAGAATAAAACGTTTTATTTTAAGAATGATAAATAGCTGAAAATACCGAGAGTACCAGGATGATTCCCGATGCTTTTTGTCATGTCCGTATTCCGTAATGATATAAAATGTAATCTGAAATTTCTTTTCAGAAATTAAACGTTTTGCTTCAGATGTAAAACGTTTCTAAAGATTTTTGCAGCGTAGTATGTAAGAGTAAAGATCTAGTAATTTTTTTTTTTTTTTTTTTACAAGATGAATTTACCGTACTCGCTAATTTTTTTTAGGTAGATATCAGTTAGACTCTATTTTTTCATGTTTGATCATGTATACATGAGACTAACGCTAACTACCTTGTAAAAAATTCTATAGGTTCCCTTTTGGAAAAAAAAACTAATTACCTTATCTGAAATGAATAGATTCATTTTGAGAATGAAAGATTTTAAGTTAATGAAGATAAATACTTAAAAAATAGGGATAGTGTGATAGTATTGAGATGTTCCGCATTCGATACTGATTAAAATGAAATCAGAAATTTCTTTCAGAAATTAAACGTTTAGTTTCAGATTTGAAAATTTTCTAATGTTTTTACAGTGTAGTACAGTGTAAAAAATAATGTTTACGTGATTGTCCTTATATTTGAATAATGACCCCCGCAGTGCTTTCCAAAAGTTAAAATGTGCTTTTATAGTGTGAAAAGAAGGAAGATGATTTTACAAAAGTTGTACTGGCTATCAGTTGCAGTAGAATTCACTGTTTTTAGCCAGAAAATTCCTGTACATTTAAAAAAAATTCCAAAAATACACAGAATTTTCTGGAATTTATGGGAAATTTTCCGTTAAAAAAGTGAATTCTACTCTTGTCTTGATTGCCAAAACAATCTTCGTAATATCGTCCATTATTTACAGAGTACTTATTAAAAAGTTGGACAGCCTTGGTTAAGAGTACATTTACCAACTAATTTTCCGTTATTTAACAGAATGTGTGATTTTCTAATCGGTATACTTGTGCAAAAGGATATAGATAACGAATTAAAAACGATTCTTGTTAATTTCACAGAAAAAAATTAAAAATTAACAATGTTTTATAAAATTAGTGTAGCTGAGAAATTCATTGAACAACAAAAAAAAATTATTTATTTATTTATTTTAATGATAATTTAATGATGATTTTATTTTGTTGGTTAGCCACAAACAATTGAAAACATCCATTTTTAAATTAAATACCTTTCTAAGAAATTATATCTGCTACATTAAAATTTTTTCATTTACAAAAAAATATGTTACATGTTAATAAAACAAACGCTATTCATTTAGAATAAGCACCGCTTAGATACCACGAAGATAATGAAATACAATGTTAACTATGCGGACGGTAATAAATAAAAAAAAATGAAGCCTCATTTTAATCAACGTAATTGCGCACATTGCTCTTACTTTATTATGCTGTTTTATTTGTGAACGTACCTAATAAGGCATCGCATTATTTTAGTTTTATAAATGAATTACGAGTTTTACTTACAGTATAAGCATATAAAATTAAGAATAAGTATTATTCTTAATACCATAAAGTTGGAGATATATTTTCATTTTAACGATTTCTAAGGCCAAAGTCTTAATTTTTATTTTGATTCACTTAAGTTTATGAATTATTTTTCTGTACAATAAAATTGTGAAACACAATAATCGATCCTCACTGAGTCACTAAGAATTGGAAAAAAAACTATTTATGTAACATGTTCGAACCATGTTTCACTTTTTTCAGCTTTGAGCAAGAAAGCCAGGGTCACGTTTCTGACTAGTCTTCTTCTACAATAATAAAGAATCTTGTGAGTGTATACATGATGTTTTGAAAAGACTGCTGCTTGCAGAGCTACAAAATTTGGGAGGAACATTACTACTCTACACTCGAAGTTTAGTTCCTTGAAGCCCGATTTTCAAAACTTTTAATTACATTTTATTTATGCAGTTTGATCGCTAGCAGATTTTTTAAATTTTTTTGAGGGATTTTTTTTTTTTCATAAGCGAATTAATTATGGTTATATTCTTTTAACCCAATATAGTAAATTTTATTTTCATTTCATTACAATTTGTTAAAAATTCGTAGAGTAATTTTTGTATTTTCAGTGACACTTTAAATGTGAATTTTTAATAATTTTTTTCATGTTTTGCGGCCATTTTTTTATGTTGGTCAAAGTAATTTTTTTTTCAAACTTTTAGCTTAATTTACTGCATTTTGAATGTTACATTTTCTGAGTTTGAAAAAGTTTAATTCAATTTCCAATGCAAATTTTAGCATTTTCTTGTAATTTTTTGTGATTAGCATTTTTTAAAATATCTATTCATGGAATATTTCTGATTGGAATATTTAACCATATTAGAGTAGAATTTGAACCCTGCGATTTCTGAATACTTAGTAACACATCCTTTCTTGTTCTACAGAAATTTCTTTTGATATGGAAAAATAAAATTTCGTTTCAAACTTTTACCCTAATTCTTTCTGTATCTGAAAGAAAGTAAATTATGTAAATAAGCCAAAAAATGTAGAATCGGACCAAAAAAATTCTGCTAGATTCCTTAAAATTTTAGTAGGGTTATCATTTGGAACGACCAGGTTCTTTCGCCGACTTTGTCGTTAAATCTTGCGACAAATATTACTCACCAAAAGTAACGCCAACTTAACCCTATTTCTGGTATCTTGCCAAATTCGTATAGACTACTATTGTAATCCGACAAGGTACCTTTTTGTTCAGTTTTTTTTTTTTTATTTTTTTTTTTTTTTATATATATATATATATTTTTGACTTATCAAAAACTTGAACTTTTTCCGAACGTTTTATATAAATATGTATAATGAAATCTTCCAAAACGTTCAAAAGTTTAGTTACCACTATTTTTGAATATTAATTTTAATACATCACATAAATTCTTTCTTAAGGCGACCACTCCCTCGAGTAATATCATATAAAACGGTTGTTTAACGAGGTTTTGTTCAGATAAAGTTTCGTTGAAGACAGAATGCGCACTTTAACGATGAAATGTGGAACTAACACAAACCGATTTTATTTGAATTTGGATATTTATTAAGGCGATCTTTTTTAAACTTTAAGATAGCTTTTAACGCATGAGAAAAAAAATATATATATATAAAAGAATATTGTAGCGAAGAAAATTTGGGAATATAACAAGGTGGTCCGATTAAAAAATTAAGTTAGTTTATAACACAAAATAGAAGTTCTTAAAGTAAGGATTTGTCAGAAATTGGAGAAAGAAGAAGTGTGCGCTTTTACCAAATTTAATTTAAAAAACTAACTTATAGAAAATGAAACTATAGAACGCTAAGTGGACCAGAATGAAGATGTGAAAAATATGCATTTGAGGTTTGCTATAAAATAGAGATTGTGACAATGCATGGTTTAACAAGTATAGCGAGCAGGGGAGCAGAGTCCCTATTCCTCTAATATAATAAATGGATTATTAATATAGTAAAACGATAATTTTATATCTACTATTTTCTATTTCCTTCTTTGAACGTGATTGAACAAAGTTAGACAAATTTGAATACAATTATGTATATTTGTTTACATGTTAATTTTTTTTAAATTTGCTTTTTGTTAGCTATAATTCAATCCATTTAGGATTCTTTTATAGAAACCGTCCTTTGAAGCGGAAGAAGCTTGCCTGTATGTAAGAATAAATGTAAAAAATAAAGAAAAATCTGTTATTCAAAACGATTATTGTTTTCTACTACTTAATCGATTGGAGGCATGGAAAAATCACCTTACTGAATGTTCTTTTACATAAACATTCTCAGAATTGTATTATGCAACGTTTAAAAATAACCACGATTTTCTTGAATTGTATACGGCGCTTATGGTTAGACTTTGACTGCAAAACATATGTACGCCGTGTACACATGAGAATATCTTTAAAGTAGCGTGAAAATAAATCCACACGTGTCTGTTCATTGGTGTGAATAATGGTGCCCAGCATTGCACAACAAAAGCTAATTTGCGCTCTTATTTTCTAAAATGTTTTTAAGCTAGAGCTTAGAATACATTTACTGGATAGTATTTTCTGTTGAATAACAGAATCTCTCAAATTTATAATCTATATTTGCACATCTATACTAATAAAATCCGTGCGCCTCTGTCTGTCTGTCTGCTTGAAGCCGATTACAGTTCGCAACGCGGGCGAGTTGGAAGTCGCGAGAAGTGTCTTTCGATTGGAAAAATTCCGGGGAAGTCATTGCGGGCATTTTCGAGACCGTGGGACCAAAATTAAAAAGTTATGAATTAAAAACCCCTTGGGAATCGGAACGAAAAATGTCTCAAATCCCAAACGGCGCTCAAACGGAGCTCTGAGGCAGAACACTGCGCCACCTTGCGGTGAAGGAAAAGAACTTTTCCCGTTTAGCTAAAAGAAGAAGCAGTCGAAAACCTCTTTTTCTCCCTTTTTTGCGCGTTTTTTCTTAAACCATCATGCAGACAGTTTTTAAAGTAGAAAAAACTGATTGCATATTCAGAATCTGTGTAAAAGTCTGCTTCTGATGAACCAAAAAATACGAGAAAATGTCTTATGGGCGCGCAGAGCCAACCGTACAAAACCAAATATTTTTAATGGGACGATGGCGACCATGGAGCGTAGAGCCCACTGTGCGAAATCACATATTTTTAACGGGATAATGCACTGTTAAAACTAATGGTGACACATTGCACCTTTTAGGGGTGAAAAGCTTGTCTCACTGGTGACACCCCTAGAGGAGCTAAAATGGCACCCTTAACTAGGGTGAAAGGATGGCACCCCTAAACCAGGGTGTTTCAGGGGGTGAAAGGACGGCACCTCAGGGAAGAATAATGGCACCCCTTATCCACAGTGTTCAATAGGGTGAAAAGATGGCACCACATGGGAGAATAATGGCACCCCTTATCCAGGGTGCCCCAGGAGGTGAAAGGATGGCATCTCAGGGGAGAGTAATGGCACCCCTTAACCAGGGTGTCCCAGGGGGTGAAAGGATGGCGCCTCAGGGAAGAGTAATGACACCCCTTATCCAGGGTGTCCCAGAGGGTGAAAGGATGTCATCTGAGGGGAGAGTAATGGTATCCCTCATCCAGGTTACCTTAAGGGGTGCAAGAATGGCATCTCAGGGGAGAATAATGATACCACTTATCCAGCGTGCCCCAGAGGGTGAACGGATGACACACATAATCCAGTGTGCCCTGTGGCATCCTACAAGAAATATCACTCACAATCTATGGCCCACAGTTGCAATCCCCCTCCCCCACCCCCCTTGTCAAGAAATTGTATTGGTTTGAATCATGAAATACAAAGTGTTTACCCATTTTTAAATTGAAGTCTGCAGAGAAAATTATCATGATCAGTCAATATTTTGAGTCTTTTTTTTTTCTTTTAGATTGATGGGATATTATATTTTTAAACTCATTATCAGGTGTCCAAAGAAAAATTGTAGCATGTTTTTGTAACTCAGAGAGGGATAATATGAACTACAAAAATAATCATAGAAAGGCAGAGAATTCAAATTGTACTTTCATTTACATGGAGATTATTTTAAGAAAAATTCAAAATTTTAACTTTTATACAGTCTTTGCATTTCAAAATCACCAATCATAAGTCATCACTATTGCATTGTTAGTCATACCCAAAAGGTTTTGTTAGCATAAATCGCAAAATTTACACAACCCCTACACTTATTTTCTGCCTCTAAAATCACTGAGTTAGAGTCAAATATTGTGACTTTGTCATGCAATTTCAAGTCCGATTTTCAATTTTATGTTTTGAATTTCTTGTAAAGTGAAATAAATCATGATTTTTGACTGACTCTAACTCAGATGTTTGGATCAAACTTTTTGGGTATGTTTAAGAAAAGGCCAGTAACAATTTTTGTGATTGGGGATTTTTAGATGCAGGAACATTATAAAAATTTTATGTTTTTTGACTCCAAAATAAGAGAAAGTACAAGTTATATCAGTTCGTTCAATATCTATCTTCATATGAATATCTTTATAATTTTCTTATAGTTTCAGAAGTAATCCGTAACCATCTTTTTTGACGCATAGTATATTGCTGGACATGTATTTTCATTATTTTATATACAGGGCAACTGAAAATTATGGGGACACAGAAAAATGCTATATCCTGTAAAATATATGCCATATTTTAATAAAAAAAAAAATAAAAGAAATAACAATATTTCAACAAATTGTTCACTGGCTTGATATTTGTTTTTTACACAAGTTTGAAAACGAAAGATCACAGAATTGACAGTCCGCTGCAGATAATTCTGATTTAAATCATTCTATGCCTTGATAATTTCGCATCACATACAATGCAAACTGGGGATTTTCTATTTCTAACTTTTCTACAGAAGTCAAGTGAGTTAAGATCTGATTGTTCGAAGGCAATACACCTGTTATTAAATATCCACACAGATGGGTGTTGAAGTTCAATGTTGTTTTTGCTCCATGTGAAGGCCCCAATACTGCTGGAAGTTCCATTAAAATTATTTTGCTTCCATGAGGCCAACACTTCGTTGAACATATTAGTTGCTGATCATTTTGACGGTTGTGAACTTTTCGGAGGATTAAGATTTTCATATAATAGAAGAAATGCTACAAATTTTAAAATAAGCATTTTTCAGATTTTAGTTGTGAAATATCAATGTCAAACAACGCACCAATATTTTTTCAGCTATCCTGCTGTATCTAATTAAAAAAATTTAAAACACAAATTAGAAAAGAATATGTAATAAATGCTGTGTAACTCTTAAATTAGTAAGAATATTTCATATTCTTTAAAATTCTTACAGAAAGTTAGCCATCAAGCTATGAAATGAATTATAGAAAATAAGTTCATTTTATAGTTGTGGTAAAATAATAGATGAAATTGAGTAAAAAAAAAAAAATCATTTTTACATTATATGTATACTTACCTTTATAGTGAACTTATGCAAATCCATATTTTATAGCATATATCCATACAGGATTGGAAATTAAGAACTGTAGGTAAGGTGTCAAAATAATGCCTACAAATTTTTTTCGATGTGCCAACTGCATTTCATATTTTCTTATTTCTTTTCACAACCATGTTAATAGTAATAATATTGCATTGCATATTTAATTTTAATGTATTGAAGGGAAGTGGAGAGGAAACTTTATATATTAAACACTTTTTCTTACTAAACAAAATAAAAACTGACTTTGCATAAGTATGAAACCTGATTAAACTACAATATTTGGATTCTGGAAAAACTTATTATTTTTATAAAGCTAATATGCATACAAAACAGATAATCAAGTAAATATGTCCACAGAAAGAAAATATGAGCTTTAGATATAACTAGGGATAAGCTAATTTTTAAAAAATCTGAGACTAACAGTACATCAGAAAATAAAAAGTTAGCAAATAAATGAATCTTTGATTGTCAATTATGGTGTGGCATTTAAAACATTTCCAAATCACACATATTTTTTTTGTTTGTTTGAGGAAAGGAGTACAAAAATTTTAAAACAATTTTAATACAGTTTCTTATTTTAGGAACATATAAGGATGCAGAAATATCTCATAATAAAAGAAAATCTTGTTTACAGGGGTGTAATATCCAAGGACCAGTTTTATCAGTCATTGGTTAAAGTGAAGTTAACTTAGAGGTTATTGACAGGTTCAAAATTCTTAAGACACGTGCTGATGTCATGGTTCAGAGGGGGGGGGGTGTATGCTAAAATACAAATGAAAGCATTTGCTAAACAAAAATTAAAGAAAGCTAGCTATCAAGATTTGACGACTAGGAATAATTTTTCTATAATTTAGTTTCATTTGACGACTAACGACTGCTGATTTCTAGTCCTGTATCCACATCAAAACACTTTCTGCGAAATTGTTTTATGTTTTGACTTATTGCATCTGAAATTTTAATCCAAAGATTAATTATAATGAAAGGAATAAAACACTGAATTAAAAAAACAACCTTTTAGTTCAAATAATCTTTTTATTGTAAACACCAAGAATGTATTAATTATTATTAAACAAAGATGTGACACTATGTGGAACTGATGCCACTAAGAAAGTTTTGAAGACATAAGTATCTAATAAAAATTATAAAAATTTAAATTGGCTTTTGCTATATTTAACGTTAAACAACCAAAATAATGCATGCCACAAAGTAACTAAGCTTATAAAATTATCAGTTTTTGTAATTAACTGTTTATATAAAATTAATACATAGCATGAGTAATTTAACAAGTTGCTTGAGTTGTGGAGCACAATAAAAGGTTAAAACACAGAAATTTCTGCATCTTCTTCATGATAAAGAGTCGGAAACTTTTCTTGTATCAAACATGGTGATGTAAGTACTGTAAATGTAAGTTCACTATCTGTAATAATAATAATAACACATTAAGGAAAACACATAACAAGACAGTCTAATTAAAATGTATCATCAAAGTACAGCAAAAATGGTAGATGAATAAAAAAAGAATAAATACAATTTAAATAAAATTTAAATTATAGCTCACAAGGCTATCAAAGCCTGGCAGCTAATGTGCCCGCAGGTTCTGTATGTAACGTGATAACTCTTTATATAAATATCAGATTTGGTTCAAATTTTATATGTAGGTTCACTTTGATAAGGTTCTTCACTGATTAGCATTGGAGGTTCATTGGTTAAATATGAAGGGGGGAGAAGAGAGTGCTACCCCCCTTAATTTATATAAATATGCAGAAATCATGCAGAATTATCAAATTTATTTCAAATTTTGTTAATAGGTTCACTCTGATAAGGCACTTCCCTGATTAGTTTTAGGGGCTCATTCGTTAAGTATAAAGAGGGTTGGTAGTTAATCCACTGTCCAATAACTTACAGTTGATTTCTTTTATTTTTGGAAGGGTATTATTCTGTGAAATAAGAGTATAATATACAGTTGTATGTATAGCCTGCGAGCTCAATGCCATCAGTTTAACTGGGCACTTTCCTCTTTATTGCCTATTTTCGGACAGCACGGGAAAATTACTTGAGTAACTCATACTTGTCATTCAGTTATTCTTTTCCTGTGTAATCATTAAGAGTTACAAACTATTTACATTATTAACCATATTTACAAAACATACTTTGCAACAAAGTGTCTATTCCAGATTAGCAACAAATTTCCCTAACATGTCCAGGTATCCCATAGCAGTAATAATAATAAAAAAATAAGGAATTTTATTCAAATTTATTAGTACGCCCCTATTATGTATCCTATATTGGCACTAATCAATGAATATATGGGCACAACCCCTCGTGTTTTCCCTTCATTTTGGGAATAACGAATTTTCAACGTATTCTATTGACAATTATTTTCAAAATTTTCAAGATGTGATTTTGCGACTTTCACAAAAATTGCTCTATGCATTTGGCTAACATAATATGCAAATGAAATTTTGATATCTTTGACGCATGCGCAGTGAAAAATTATTTAGTAAACCTACGCAATATTCGAACAATCTTTATTATTTTTTAAATCTGATTACAGGGTATTATGTGCAATGTTGTTTGTCGCATTTTCTGAAAAGAATGTTACTTTATATTAAGAACTCTTCAAATTATAAACAAAGATCTTGGGTAAATTTGAGACTGTTTTTCGGATTAGTAGAAAAGCTTAATTTTTCTACGACTATACATGCTATCGACATAAAAATGAACACAGTTTATTACAATAAACCACTTAATCATAATCTACAGTTTGAGCGCTTTTGCTACATTAGTTTTGACAGGGTTATCCAAAAGATATTCAAAATGCATTCATTCTTTTTTAATTTGTTGACGGTCCCCTATTAGAGTTTCGGAATAAAACCTTCAGGGAAATATATGACTTGTACTACAGTACCTGACCATTGATTATCGCCCACTTGCGATTTTAGACATTTTGTTAAATATCTAGAAAAATACATGAGGAATTATCCTGAAACTCACAGTGTATAAACATAATAGGACAGGTCATATATATCCGTGAAGATTTTTCCCAGAAACCTTACAGGAGACCGTCAACAAATTAAAAAAAATGAATATCTTTCGGATAACCCTGTCAAAACAAATGCAGCAGAAACGCTCAAACTGTAGATTGTGATTAAGTGGCTTATTGTTATAAACTGTGTTCATTTTTATGTCGATAGCATGTATACTCGTAGAGAAATTAAGGTTTTTATATAAATAGTCCCAAATTTTTCCAAGATTTTTGCTTATAATTTGCAGAGTTCTTAATATAAAATAATAATATTTTCTGAACATCTGACAAACAACATTGCACATAATACCCTGTAATCAGAATTAAAAAATAATATAAATTGTATGAAAGATGAGTAGGTTTACAAAATAATTTTTCACTACGCATGTGTCAACGATATCAAAATTTCATTTGCATGTTATGTTGGCTAAATGTATAGAGCAACTTTTGTGAAAGTCGCAAAATCATAGCTTGAAAATTCTAAAAATAATGGTCAATATAAAAAGTTGAAAATCCGTTGTTCCCCCCCCCCCCCCAAAAAAAAAAAAAAAAAAAAAAAAAAAAGATGGATTTTTTCTAAATGTAGTAGTAAGTTCCATATTGTGTATTCTATATTGATACTAATCAATGAATATATGGATACAACCGCTCTTTTTTTGTTTCATTTTGGAAATAACGGATTTTTAAATGATTCTATTGACGATTATTTTCAGAATTTTCAAGCTATGATTTTGCAACTTTCACAAAAGTTGCTCTATATATTTGGCCAACATAATATGCAAATGAAATTTTGATATCGTTGACGCATGCGCAGTGAAAAATTATTTAGTACACCTACTCATTTTTCATACAATTTTTATTATTTTTTAATTCTAATTACAGGGTTTTATGTGCAATGTTGTTCGTCACATTTTCAGAAAATATTATTATTTTATATTAAGAACTCTGCAAATTATAAGCAAAAATCTTGGAAAAATTGGGGAGAATTTTTATAAAAACCTTAATTTCTCTACGAGTATACATGCCATCGACATAAAAATGGACACAGTATATAACAATAAGCCACTTAATTACAATCTACAGTTTGAGCGCTTTTGATGCATTGGTTTTGACAGAGTTACTTTGACAGAGTTGCATTCATACTTTGTTTAATTTGTTGGCGGTCCCCTATAAAGTTTCTGGAAAAAATCTTCACGGAAATATATGACCTGTAGTATATTGTTTATACACTGATAGTTTCAGGATAATTCCTCATGTATTTTTCTAGATATTTTGCAAAATGTCTAAAATCGCAAGTGGACGATAATCAATGGCCAGGTAGTGTATTATATTTATACACTAAGATTTTCAGGATAATTCCTCATACATTTTTCTAGATATTTAACAAAATGTCTAAAATCGCAAGTGGACGGTCATCTCTGGTCATATAGTGTATATCAGGAGCTTAAGGGAACTGGCTAATTCTTTATTTCCCCTTTTGCTATATGGGGGAAAGTCGGGTGGAATGGGACAGTAGGTTTTTCTTTTTGTGCATTATTCTAAACACTTCATCAATCGCACACAAGATGAAGCAATGGTAATCCATTCTTCAGTTTACAAAAAATATTGTTATGCATAGATTTGCAAATGTATGAAAGAAAAAATTATTTCAAAAATCCAATTTAAATTTGATTTATTTGCTTTCAATATGTTAAAGACTTGTTTATGTATAAATGTAATATTTTTCCTATTTATGGAACATTATACTGTATATTATCCATAATTTAAACTAAGCCTAAAGCAGCATTTTTGTTTGAACAAGAAGTTTAACACAAATAAGGAAGTGGCGAGGAATGGGACGCGCCCAGTTCCTTTTTCAAATTAATAATAATGCGAATTGCTAACATGCAAATATTTTTAGAGGATAATATATTAATTATAACATTGATAATATATATATTCATACTTCAAAATGTAAATTGGTGATTATTTAAGGCGCAACGCTAGGCACAGAAAAAGAGCCGGATGATAATGCAAAGTCTATGGGGGCGTTTTTTTCAAATATTTCGCCCAAATTTTAATATTTTTACGTGGTTGTTTTGCACAAGATTGCTGAGGGCGATCCGCAACCGGCGTAGTTTTTACTTTTTCAGTTTTGGTTTCAGATTTTTTTAAAAAATTACTTTAACCGCGTAGTCGCGACTTTTTTCACAACGTCATTAGTCGCGCTCGGTCTTTTCGCCGCTGCCCCCCCCCCCCCCGTATACCAAATATGTAAAATAAAAATATTTTTCCCCTAATATACGAAAATAACATTACAACGAAGATATAAATTTGCAGTTTTCTTAAATTATGCATTTTATCCATGAGATCTGGAGTAATTGGAAATGATGAATGAATGAGAAAAATGAGCTCACATTAGTAATTTTTACGTAGACTTTTTCGCCGATTTCAAATTTGTCTCTAAAAATGTACCTGAAAAAAAAACAGAGGTGTCCTGTTACTTCGCTAAGGTGGTCGAGAAAGCTTCAAAGTCAGCTACATGGTAGATCTTCGTTGTATTTGTAATGTGATATAAGTTAAGAGAAAATAAGTTATACGGGCGGCGAAAAGACCGACACGCGACTACTGACGGGTTAACTTACGAAATCGGTTTAAACTGATTCTGAAATTGAAACTATCGTTATACAAAAAATATAAAAGCAAAATCGAAAAAATAATAAAAACTAGGCCGGTTATGGATCATCCTCAGCTGTCTTGTTAAAAAAAACTATGTAAAAATATAAAATTTTAGTTAGCTATTTGAAAACAACGCTCCTATAGACTTTTACATTATCATCCGGGTCTCTTTCTGTGCCTAGTGTGGGGCCTTAATGACACCTATGACAGAGAATCCTGAATTTTCATTCTAGTCATGAAGATACTGGTATTTTATATTGTGGCACATACATTATCAACTTACAACCTTTGGTTGATTGTTTATCTTACCGACACTATAGGTTATTTTGTGCCTTATAGCTTTTTTTTATTATTGCTGTCCCATAACTCTTGATGAGGAGGTATGAGACACATTTTGAAACTTACGTTCTCTTTAAAATAAAATAGTATTTGCACGTTATGTTTCTATATTGTTCAGGGGGATTAAAAAGTGTTTTACCTTGCATCCTATAAATTGAAATTTTTCTTTTTGTATATAAAAAAAAACTTACTTTTGTAAAAAAAAGTCCCACACCACCCCACTCTCCCCTATATAGTTATTATATATTAATACACCATTTACATGAAAATAGAATTTTTATCAATAGTATTAAAATACAGTTTAAGGGCTAACAGTTTATTGTATATCCTTAGGTTTTTACCACCTTCTCCCCAGGTTTTTACCGGTAAAAAGCCAACCCTGTTTATTGGTCTTGTTTCAGAACGGGTGGAATAAAAGATTGTTAAAAATTATATCATTAGAAAAACGTTTAAGATTTATAAATGACAATGCAAAAATCACCTTCAAAACACGAGATCTTCATCACCAGCGGGAAAATTTCACATTTGTGTAAAATTACGATATAAGTTTTTATTCATTGTTATATTTTTTGAACACACACTATTTCTGTAAACTATTCTGAAAGTTCAGTGGAGTAAATACAGATTGTTTTCCTTTTATAATTTGAATGTTCATGACTAAAAATTTGTCATATCGGATGATGTTGATGATTGAGAAAGGGGGGGGACTGATTACGGTCTAATCAAACTTAAATTACTATTATTGAAAAAAAAATATTTTATTTTATTTAACCATAAAATTCTGCTACTAAATAAGGTTTAATGCGAAAGAATACTTTCGAAAAAAAATGGGTGTAAATCTGCATAGCCGATAATCAGATCATAAGGTATATTCATTTCAATTCCCTAACATTTTCTCACCTTTTTGAAAGAAAATGAAACCAAAAGTATGAAAATATGAAGAATTGGGAGTAAGAAAACATAATGGTAAACCGAAGATACCGCTAAATTCGGGTTTTTAGGCATTTCCCACCAAGGTATGACTTGGCTGACTAATAACGCTTTAATATGCAAATCGAGGTTTTATCCGTGATTTTTATCCTTAAATGAGACTAAATGATTGTCCGTGCTACCGCCCCCCCCCCCGATCTAATCTTATTATGAAGATTATTTTGGAAATAATGGTGGTTAATAAGGAAAATATTAATAATGAAAACCCTGTAAATAAGTTTTGATTACTTTAAGATTTGCAAGTATTCAATTGTCTTAAATGAAAAAGTTACCCCCCCCCCTCTCAAATAAAGACAAATCAGGTATACTGAAACAATATTAGAGAAGTTACGCGAGGCTGCAATATGGTGTGAATTAGCCTTTACAGGAGGGGTTCGGATAGCATCTATCCGACAATATATACAAAGCCGGCCAGATGCTGTCCGAGATCCCGTGTAAAGGTTAAAATTAAAACTTCGCGAATAAAATTAATTGCTTTTAACTGTATATAGACGCAAAAACATATTTTAACCTTAACTGCTCTGACAAAAATTGTTATATAACTACTGTAACCTGTCTGTCAGACCATTTAATCTGAAGATGAATAAAATGTTTCATTAATTCTCAGAATACTATTTATGCATTAAACTTTATGTACAAGAATATTATAAATCAGATTCAGCTATTCAAAAGTATTTAGAGGTAGTAATAAGACTCCAAACTAAAAACAGTTGACCAGTATCTATATTTAAACTAAAAATTACAAGTTAAACTGTTAAACATGAAAAACTCACGGTGTCTGAGACCACTAACAGCAGTTAAGGGTTAAATCTAAACAGGTGAGTTTAAACACAAGGTAAAATGGTCATAGAATGTTCCGATTGCAACAAGATTCGTCTAAAATAACTGATTTGTAATGAAAAAATATGTAAATATTTTTACAATCTTTCATTTCCCTCTTTCTAATTGTGCGTCCTTAGGATTCCCGTGCCTAGAGCAGTTTGCTCCAATTGCTCTTCGGTAGCTAAGGACTCGATAAATCATTTAAAAATATTGACATGTAAACGAGAAATTGTAAAATAACTGCCTCATACGTTTAACATTAGCAAGCGGGTATTTTGGTGAGAGTGTAGCTTGTAGCTTCACATAATAAACTTACCAATCAATCACACTAACAAAAAAATATGATTTACTGTTTTCATATGACATTACATATAGGGATGTACGATAAATTAACGTAACAATAAAATAAAATAAAATAAAGTTAAATCTTACCTTTAATCAGACTGCCCGGGGTCACTGGTCGCGCAAATCGGATCATTAAGTCATCATTGTTGTTTTATTGTAGCTCAGTGGTTAGTCCTCAATTAATATAGCCAATTTACACACCGCCATGTTTTACTTTGCTCACACACATAAACTTTACTTGCCGACACCGAAAGCAGAAAGACACACGTCATAGCGCATGCGCAAGTTGCCAGTCACCCGATGAGGTGGTAAATTGCTACCAATACGAAGTGCATGGCACCTTTTTTAGCTCCCATCATCCAGGAACAGATCTGTCGTCACCCCAACCACATATTCAAGCTCCTATGACACCCTAGGGTTCCAAATGGCACCGCCTTTTCACCTCCGGGTCCCAAATGGCACCGGTTTGTCACCTTTATTTTTAACAGTGTGGGCGCATAACAACCATAGATCTTTAATTTACTTTTTTTGTGCTTGAGGATTCGAACACCAAGACTAGTTTATTAAATGAATTTTTTTGTTTATTATATATTGCTTAATATCGAGGTTCGTTTGGAAAAACTGGCCCAGCTAGCGGGCGTAGCTCGCTAGTCTATACTAATAAAATCCGTGCGCCTCTGTCTGTCTGTCTGCTTGAAGCCGATTACAGTTCGCAACACGGGCGAGTTGGAAATCGCGAGAGGTGTCTTTCGATTCGAAAAATTCCGGGAAAGTCATTTCGGGCATTTTCGACACTGTAGGACCAAAATTAAAAAAGTTATGAATTAAAAACCGGTCGGGAATCGGAACGGAAAACGTCTAATTTCCCAAACGGAGCTCAAACGGAGATCTGAGGCAGAACGCTGCGCCACCTTGCGGTGAACGACCTGAACATTTCCCCTTTGGCAAAAAGAAGAAGCAGCCGAAAACCTCTTTTTTCCCCCGGGAAAACGACTTTTTCTTTCGTTTCGGTTTTTTGAAAAAGAACTAATTGGTAAAAAATGTTAATCACGGTTTATTTTCATACTTTTTTTTGGTAGCATACACGAATATAGTGTAACCAAAGATTTACGCGATTAATACTAAATTTGTTAGTACAAACGGAAAATGAGCTGCCAAAATTATTTGTTAGTTATGTTGTTTGTGATATTAATGAAACTACTTATTTTTTTTAATAGCAGTCTTTTGCAGTTTTTAATACCGAAACTTTTTTGTGCGTTTTTTCTAAATTCATCATACAGAAAGTTTTTAAAGTAGATAAAACTGATTACATATTCAGAATCTGCTTAAAAGTCTGCTTCTGATAAACCAAAAAATACGAGAAAATGTCTTATGGGCGCGCAGCGCCAACCGTGCAAAACCAAATATTTTTAACGGGACGATGGCGACCATGGCGCGTTGTTCCGGTGGGTGGTAGGCCGGTGGGCCACCTTTGCACGGTGGGCACGTAGCGCCCACTGTGCGAAATCACATATTTTTAACGGGATAATGGGCGCATAACAACCATAGCTCTTTAATTTACTTTTTTTGTGCTTGAGGATTCGAACTCCAAGACTTGCTCATTAAATGGATTTTTTTGCTTATTATATACTGTTTAATATCGAGGTTCGTTTGGAAAAAGTGGCCCAGCTAGCGGGCGTAGCTCGCTAGTCTATACTAATAAAATCCGTGCGCCTCAGCCTGTCTGTCTGCTTGAAGCCGATTACAGTTCGCAACGCGGGCGAGTTAGAAGTCGCGAGAGGCGTCTTTCGATTCGAAAATTCCGGGGAAGCCATTTCGGGCATTTTCGAGACCGTGGGACCAAAATTAAAAAAGTTATGAATTAAAAACCGGTCGGGAATCGGAATGGAAAACGTCTAATTTCCCAAGCAAGTCTCAAACGGAGCTCTGAGGCAGAACACTGCGCTACCTTGCGGTGAAGAACAGGAACTTTTCCCCTTTGGCTAAAAGAAGAAGCAGCCGAAAACCTATTTTTCTCCCGTCAATTTGTCAAAGAATGTATAAGAGAAAAATAAGTAATTGGTAAAAAATATTAAACACTGTTTAATTTATATAATAAGTACAACTATTTAAGCACAGCAAGATACATTCACTAAGAGGTAATAGTGTTGCTAATTAATATTTTGAGGATCTCAGATGTAACTGGCTATTCATATATTTATTCTGTATGTGAGTATTAATCGTTGTAGCTCATTTTCATACTTTTTCTTTTTGGTAGCATACTCGAATATTGTGTAACCTAAGATTTACGCGATTAATACTAATTTCAGTTAGTACAAACGGAAAACGAGCTGCCAAAATTATTTGTTAGTTATGTTCTTTGTGATATTAATGAAATTACTTATTTTTTTTTAATAGCAGTCTTTTGCAGTTTTTAATAAACAAACTTTTTTTGCGCGTTTTTTCTTAAACCATCATGCAGACAGTTTTTAAAGTAGAAAAAAAAAACTGATTACATATTCAGAATCTGCGTAAAAGTCTGCTTCTGATGATCCAAAAAATACGAGAAAATGTATTATGAACGCGCAGCGCCAACCGTGCAAAACCAAATATTTTTAACGGGACAATGGCGACCATGGCGCGTAGCGCCGGTGGGCCGGCTTCGCACGATGGCCCGTACCGCCCACTGTGCGAAATCACATATTTTAACGGGATAATGGGCGCATAACAACCATAGTTCTTTAATTTACTTTTTTTGTGCTGAGGATTCGAACACCAAAACTTGCTTATTAAATGAATTTTTTTGTTTATTATATATTGCTTAATATCGAGGTTCGTTTGGAAAAGGTGGCCCAGCTAGCGGGCGTGGCTCGCTAGTAAGACATGAAATAATGAATTACTAATAGATTTTCTTTAATTTCACATTAAAATTTAACAGTGTTTCATATAAATAGTGTATTTAGGAAATTCATTAAACATATGTTAATTTCAGATATTCAAATTCATTGATTTCTAAAGTTTATATCTTGATTAGAAATATAATCTATGGAATTAAAAGTTAACATGTTATTCAAATATGTGTCATGTGTTAATAAAAAAAACTAGCGAGCTACGCCCGCTAGCTGGGCCACTTTTTCCAAACGAATCTCGGTATTAAGCAGTATATAATAAGCAAAAAAATTCATTTAATAAGCAAGTCTTGGTGTTCGAATCCTCAAGCACAAAAAAAAAGTAAATTAAAGAGCTATGGTCCCATTAAAAATATGTGATATCGCACTGTGGGCCACGTGCACTTGAAAAAAAAAGATTGTGGATCGGCGCTATGGTCGCTTCGCGCCCATAGTCCCGTTAAAAATATTTGGTTTTGCACGGTGAGTACTACGCGCCCATAAGACATTTTTTCGTATTTTTTAGTTCATCAGAAGCAGATTTTTACGCAGATTCTGACTATGTAATCAGTTTTTTTCTACTTTAAAAACTGTCTGCATGATGGTTTAAGAAAAAAACGTGCAAAAAAAAGTTTCGATAGTCCTGTTTTATTTCTAAGTTCAATATTTTAGCGAAAACTACGGCAAATATTCTATGGCAAGTCAAAAAAATTGATGCGGGAAAAAACGCAATTAGCGCCGGTAGAAATGGAGGTTTTCGGCTGTTTCTTCTTTTAGCCAAAGAGGAAAAATTCATTCCTTCACTGCAAGGTGGCGCAGTGTTCTGCTTCGGAGCTCCGTTTGGGATTTGAGACATTTTTCGTTCCGATTCCCAAGGGGTTTTTAATTCATAACTTTTTAAATTTTGGTCCACGGTCTCGAAAATGCCTGAAATGACTTCCCCGGAATTTTTCCAATCGAAAGACACCTCTCGCGACTTCCAACTCGCCCGCGTTGCGAACTGTAATCGGCTTCAAGCAGACAGACAGAGAGAGGCGCACTGATTTTATTAGTATAGAAAATGCTACTCACTAAAATTAAGCACGGCAAAATATTTGTTCTGTGAATCAAATCCATAAAATTTACATAATGTCTTAAATATTTCTAAAAATTAAATCAATATTATACAAAAGCAATCTATTGAATGTTCTTTCGCGATAAAAGAAAGTATAATGAATAAATCCATTAAACATCAAAGAAAATAACATTCAACCCCCTAGCTGCTAACTTTCTCCTACCACACAATTTTTATAGAAAATATTCTCTTATTTCGTCGTCGAAATCTTATGACAAATAGAAAATGTCTGCAAACCATCTATGCAAACCATCTGCAAACGATCTGATCAATTTGATTTTTTTATGAATTATACGATTTAATTTCTTGTTTGTTCATTTTTTTAAACGTGGCAAAATAACTGCGTGTCTTTCTGTACATAATAGGTTCTTAAACTTCATAATTATCAAAGAACTTAATAAATTTAATTTTGCTGAAATTTAATGATTTAAAGACATTCCAATGTCCCTTTTCTCATGTTAAAATTATTCAAAATGTTTAATAAATTTCGGAATCCGTTCTTGCCCTTTTGGATAAAATCCGATATAAAATAAATTAAAATGAAAATAAAAATTTTAAAGGAGTCCGCTTATTTGTATGAAAACTGCAACAGCATTAAAAAGTATTAAAAAAAAACATTCAACGAAGTGTCATTAAACTTTTAAAGAATGCATCCATTAGGTTTTGCATAAAATCCAATAAAATGAAATCTTATGTACTTGTTAGTATTCTTATTGATCACACTTAAACACAGCGTCCCATTATCGCTTTTTGCATGGTGTGAAAATTTTCCTTTGACAGTCGATATTCCCATCATTAACTAATAAAAAATATTAAAGAAATTTTTAAGTTATTTTATTTCCTATGTTCATAAAAGAAAAGAAAGTTTTTGTATGTTTATATGGTTTTAGTTGTTGTTGTAAGCAATGGTTAAAGAGACATATCGAACATGGGATCTGCAGTTTTTATAGAGGAAAGGTAGTAATATACCCAAAATATGGGTCATTATTATTTTTATTTTTTTTTTACCTTGAGTGGAGCAATTTGTGCATTTCATTAACCATTGATCAAGTTCGACTGTGATTTTCACAAAACATTACAACACATGTAATTGATTTTTAACCTTTTTAAATTGTAACTTTAATTCTATACTCATTTTAATAAAAAAATTCGAAATGCGTTTGGCGATTTTTGAGACTTTCGAGACTTTTAATTTTATTGTAAAATGTTATTAACAGTCAAATAAAGTATTTTCATTGAGTATTTCTATAAAATTCAAAAAAGAATTTAATTAAAACTGCATTAGTATCCCAATCTATTCAAGTTTTGATTTTGAAGCTCCGATTACATACACCACTTAGCTATGACATTTTATTTAATTAAAACTTGTTATTATTTAGCTATTCAGTTTTGATTTTGTACAGTTTGGCTTCCCATTAAATATCAAAGATTATTTCGTAAAAAGAAATTAATTGTAACAGCAAAATCTGTGTTGTATTTATGAGCACACTTAAAACAAATATCAATTAAAACTGAATTTACAAAATTGTTATTCTAATAAGTTTTAACTATTAAAATTATTGAAGCATCAACATATATTCATATTAAAAATTAGTAATTACTAAGAAGTTTGTATGATCAATTTATTATTTGAGGCTATTATTCTTGGCATTAATGTATAATTAAAAATATGAATCAACGTTGGCAAAATCATATAAATTTTTTCCTCTACAATATCTGAACTTAATCTCCTTTTGACAATTCCAAAATTTATATTCAAACCTCTGCTAATCTTAAACTGTTATTAAACACTTCTTCCCTATTTAAAAAATTTTTAATGCATACTAGATTTTTATTAATAAGTAAATTTACAAGCTAAAATCCAGCTACAATATTGTATCTAAGCATTCCCACTCTTTACTTGATTTTCTAATCTTAATAAGGGTCAGTAAAATATTAAAAAAATATGTATTTCAGACTCATTTGTGATAATATAAACAATATGACATAAAAGAATGAAAATTTTTTTCTTACACAATGTCCACTCACTGAAGTGCCTCGCTATAGTAATGATAATGAAATTTAAATAATAATGATGAAAATTAACAGCTTTGTCACTGAAGACAGGCGTTTTTCATAGTGTAAAATCGTTTTCTTTTAGTCTCTGTCAAAAACTTGATTTTTAATTGTAATCATAAAAAATGGTATCATTAAAGGTTACAATAAAAAAACATAAATAAAATGCATCATTTATATGTAGCAAAGGATGCAATCTCCGTCCAATCGCGAATGTGGCCATCTTAAAGATATTTATTAAAACCTTTAGGAACTCAATTAAAACTAAAAACATGAATAGAGTAATATTATCTAGTACGTGTAAGCCTATTAAAGATCAGCTTTAAAGAAATTAAATAGTAAAATTTGCGTAGTAGAAAATGCATTACAGATGACTGAAAAAAACAGCTTGTTTTTCACGTATCAAGATTATCACACTATAAGAATTTTTTTAAATATTGAGTGTAATTTTTTCTATGAACTAAATATCAAATAAATACGAATGTCAAAGATTAGATATCAAACACAGATTTCTTGGATAGAAGGATGTTAAATAACAAATAATAGACACGTGAGTAACTATGATCACAGATCACTCAAAGGGTTACGTTTGATATTACTTTCAAAACTATATTAGTTAATATATGTAAATTGTTAACTTATATTATTAAATTATTACATAGAGGATCGAACCAATAAAATTTAACCCTAAAATAATTTTAGAAGGATTTTTTTTTAATCAAAATAAAAATGTTCAAATCAAATTACTTAAATAAAAATCTTTTTTTTTTTTTTAGATTTGGGAAAAAAAAATAGCGGATATTTTTTTCTTATTTTTATAAAACGAAAAAGGAAATTCTTTAAGCAAAATTTTGAATGCTAAGTAATTAATATTCACAATAATTTTTAAAATAGAGCAAAAATTAAATTCTAACAAAAATTTTGAATGTCAGATGAACAAAATCTTAATGATATAAATCCTGCAAATGGCAAAAATATAAAATTTATTTTATTTAAATCTATCCTAATGCAAAAAATTTGAATTCTATCCGAACTAAGAGACTTCCGCGCCAGCTTTACCTCCAAACTATAATGTCTATACTCCAAGTTTAAAATTTCTCTTTTAAAATTTAATTTGCAAAAATGAACGAATAACATTGAAAAAATTATTTTAATTTAGATTATAGATTTTTTCAAACATTCATATATTGTCGTATGATACGAAGTATTCAGCTGGAAATACACAACATTCGAAGTCCTCTGACTTATGCAGTTTGTTGTACTGACTTTATGATAGACAAAAAACAAAGGCGAACAGGGTTTCAAAACACCAAAAAACAGACAATAAATGCAGGTAGGGGACTTACAGAAACAATAAACGAACTAGTCAGATGTAGCAATCTCAAAACTTTCTCCAATCTTATGCATGTTAGTAGTGACTAAAAAAATACAGCAAACACAAACTGAAGTTTTAGAAAAGGACGTGTAATAGTTCTTGAGATACAGTTATTGCAATAATTAGGAATAAAGCACCTGTTCAGAGATTTGTACAAAATGTAATCACCCAAGTGCAATATCAAGTACTAACTAAATATAAAGTTTCATGAAATCTGTGGGCCAGTTCTTGAGGTATTTCTATTGTGTATATTTTAAATAATGTAACACAGCAGCGCCACCTATTGAGCGATATACAACAAAAACTAGTCATATCTAGTATATATCAAGATGTAGCATAATCTAAAGTTGTGTGAAATTATTTATTGAGACAGAACGTCCAAACTGTTTTTGTCACATACAGACTGACAGACTAGCAGATATTTTGTTAAAACATGTTTTTCGGGGTCTCGAACCCCTAAAACGTGTAAGTCCGTTGAAACCGTATTTTGAAAATTGTATGGAATTTAATAATTTTTGATTGTTAAGATAGAATAATGTAAAAACATGCATCAAAAATACGTCATATTTTCAAGTAATCTAAAAGAACTATAAAAGAAAATTACAAAGTAAGATCTGCTTCTTTGATTTCACTAATGATAGCATTATTGACCGCGCATATTGATTTTGTGATAAGTACCTGAATGAAAGTGTTTCAAGACATGTAATGAATCTTCACGTATCAATTCAATATTTTTACCACTAAGGCATAAAATATCATTAAATTTGCATTAAGTTTCCGGTCTTTATATTGTCTTTCATTTTCATTTTTTAAGAAAGTAAAAAATGGTAAAGTAAAAACAACTGTAGATGCTGCTGTAAAAATAATTATATAATGAGAAATTGGAATTTGTAATTTAATTATCTTTCGCAGTTTAAGTTTACCTGAAATGTATTTCTGAATAGACCTCAAAATGAAAACACTGAAACTTTAAACAATATATCATTTTAATTGACTGTAGAACTTTAGTAAAATTGACATTGTAATAACTAAAGTGCACCTTTTTAACTACATTTAAAAGGCTATTTTTTCAACTTCATAACTTATTTCTTTATAAATGGAAAAACACCTTAAAACAACAATTGCAATATTAGTAACAGTAAAAATGAAAAAAAAATATTGCAAAAACACTTGTAAAGAATATTTTAATCCTTGTGTACTTGTATACTTGTAAAGAATAACTTTATGTATATACACATATATATATATATATATATATATATGTATATATATATATTATGTAGGGCATCATATAAAAAATCACATTTTGCTTTTATAAGTACTTAAAGTTCTTATTAATGTGTTCCACCATTTTACATAAATTCAAATCTCTGGTAATTATGAATGTGTCTCTTCATTTGTTAAATAAATTTATAAATAATCTTTGATATAAACCATTACAAAGAGAATGGGCTTAAATGTGGAAAAAAAATTTTATCCTTTATTTCTATTTAGATAAATCGAAAATACATTATTTTGTTTTTGCATGTATCTAATTCATATACATGTTAAAAAATGCATGCATGTGGTTGCTTTAAATATAGGTTGTAAATGAAATGCAGTGTCTCTTATTGTTACATTTTTACAAAAGCTGATATGACAGAAAAAAAACTTAACTTGCTGCTTAATACAGTATCTATAGAAATATCGAGGATATATATTGAGATACATTAACTGACTGATATTTTTTATTTAAAAAAAAGTATAGTTATAAAGATGCGTTGAGAGCGGGGCACGAGTAAGCAAGTGCAAAATTTTAGTAGTCAGAATTTTGTAATTTTTTCTGTATATAACATCTTTAAATTTTAAGGCATTTTGTTGGTTACATCTAATAGTTAAATCAAAACTACTACCAATTTTCATGTTTCAGTACGAAACTAACAATATAGCAAATTAATGTTGTATGTACTGAATATGCAAACTCCTTTTGGAGCGTTTAAAAAATGAATGAAAACAAGGACTAATAAGAATATACACTGTTAAAAATAAATCTGTGAATTCCAGGTGAAACTACCGGCAGCAAAGTAGCCGAACTGTTTCCGTTCCGTTAGTAGATTTTCCGTTGTGGGACATACAAGAAAGGAAAACTCCGTTTAAAGAAGCGGTAACTTTCTATTACAAAGTTTGATTTTTAATGATAATAATTTAATATAATTTTTAAAATTAACAAATCGATTAATCGTCAAAGAATTCGAAATTACCGAGTGAATTTAAACTGCTATGTTATTTTACGTATTATTATTATTATTGCACAATTTAGTTCACGCTGTCCTCAGGATCGAACTCGGGACCTTTTGATCGCGGAATAAATCCTTACTAACCGAGCCAAAGCTGCTGATGCCGGGTTGTACAGAATATGTCTTTTATGAGTTAGTGGGAAAATCTGTTGTGCTGTTTAAAGATTTCCTTTCAAATACATTCTTTATAATATTTGTAAACAGTTTATTTTATTTTATTTTAGACTGATGCATAATGCTTATTATTTTTTAAAATCAATTTTTATTTTTTAAATAGTTTAAATAAAAAAAAAATCACTGTTTAAAAACACTTTTTTTTGAATAAATGAATGAAAAAACTTTTTATTAACAACTTTTTTTTAGAAAAATAATGTTATAGACATTTTTTTGGAATTGTCGTACACTATTTATTTATTTATTTATTTATTGGCTAATTAATTAAAAGATTTTTTAATAAGAAATAAGAGAAAAATAAACAGAAAAAATGTAATTTAAAAATGTATTTTAATGTTTTCATTACTTCTTGCCGCCAGTGGGATACGAACCCACAATCTGCGTTCGCAAGCAATTAGCGGTATGGTTCCTTGACCACTCGTTCACGGAGCCCCTTACACAACGGAGTGTCTCCGGTTTTTGTTTTTATTTCCACCCATTTCGTTATTTTCAGGAAATATGGTGGGATTTGATGATTTGTAACGGATAATGCCCTTTTGTTGTGAAAAGGGACTTTTTCATTGAAATTCAGGAAAAAAATATTCGTGAATTTCAGAATTTTTTTAACAGTGTACTTTGAATGAATACGTTTTTCATAATTAAAACTTTTCGTAATTCTAAAAAAAAAAAAAAAAAAAAAAAAAAAAAAAAAAAAAAAAAAAATGTTACAAATTTGTTTGTAGATATCTGTAAACTTATAAATGTTATTAACCTATTAAACATGAATATAACCAATTAATACAGTACTAAAAATTATGTGTAGAATATTTTGTACACATTTTGGTATACGAAACTAAATAACTCGAGGAACAATTTTAAAAACAATGAAACTTTGTAGCAATGATAGATTGATTGCATCTTTTTGAAGCTTTTTGTATGTCTTTACTCAGCCTTGAAAGTGTTCCGAAAATTGTTCTGAATGCACCGCTGAAGAATTTACTGAACTAAATTATTCATAAAAAAATTCATTATAATGGGAAGATTTTCTTCATAATTAAACACTGGTTTCCAACTATTTAAGCACCCTGCAGAGGCAAAACTGCAAAGATACTATCATGTTTTACTGATTCCATTTCGAACATTTTATTATGTAAAAAAACTGCCTCTCTGTACTTTCAAAAATTTTTCAGAGGATTAAATGTAGTCTATTGAGATGCTTTTAAAAGACTGTGTTGAAATGCGTATGTTTAGATAATTTTAGCGTAGAAAATATTGCCTCTCCGAGAAACCAAAGTGATCTCTTGCCAGTTTATTTAAAAACGTAAAAAAATACTTTTTTGATTAAATATTTTTTTCAATTTTAAGGTCATATTTTTGATTTGTTTATAGCTTAAAAATCGCGACTTGGAGAGGCATTGACAAAAGGAAGAAAAATTGTTTTTGGAAAACGACCCTTTTTTGATTTTTTCAAAGGGTAAACTGTAACATTTTTTCGAATTGGTTTAGCATTTGAGACTTAAAAGCATGATTTTTTGCAATATGTTTTTCAAGTTTAACTATGCAGAGAGTTTCGTTGATTTGAGTTTAAACATAATGATCCAGAAAGAGAGAAATAAACGAGGGGAAAAATATTCCTTGGCTTTGGTGCATAAATGTGTTTGTGCTAATTTGCAAGTGTTTTCAATTCACGAGCATTCAAAATGACGTTTTCATCAAAGTCATTTTGAATAGAATAGTCATTTGAATTTTTGCTCTTCATAATTCATTTCTCGGAAAACTAATTAAAAAATAAAATTCTGAGTTAAATACATCAGCAGAGGCCTTGTACTAACCTTACAAAAAAATAGCCTCCTTTGTTGTAATATTTTTAGCTAACTGCCACGCGACACATATGCACACGAACAGACAGATCAATTTGTTATTTTGTTATTATATGTTCTAAATTCCATATAGAAAGACCAAGGATTTCTTAAAATCGGACCATCTGAACTATCACGAACATATTACGTTATCGTCAACTGAAAAAAGGAACATGCGTTAGTTGAGACTTTCCTTGTAAAAATTGCAACTAGGATCAAACAAATTCCACATGCTTCCGTTACTAGTTAAAATGAGGAAAAGCATATTCCTGGATCACATCTACGATAGAGACTAGTAAATCCCCATCAGTTTATTGTATGATTTTAGGGCCGATGATTAAGACATTTTAATTTAACAATAGTCTTTCGTCCTCTTATGCGTTTGAGTATAAAATGTTTTAAAATATTGACGACGATATTATTTCTAATTAATTTTATGGCAGATTTTGTTTTAACTAAGTTTTTTTTCTCTTTAACACTAATAATTTGATTTTCATAATAAATATATTTCCGCTTTGTTAGCCTGTTCTCAATCAGCTGCACCTACTGTAAATCTGGATTAAAAAAAAGGACTGGATCATTTGCGAAATTTATGTACAACAATGATGCAGTCATACTGTTATTTTTTTTAATGCACAGACCATTCGTTTACACATATACTAAAAAAAATTCTTTTATAATCTACACCAAAAAATAATTTGTTGTTGTGTTTCGATGATGTAACTTTATCGCAAACATAACAATATCTATATAAATTTTTAATTAAATATCCTGTCTACAATAAGGAATTTAAATCACTTATCAATCTTTTACAGGATCAGAAATAAAAATTTCTTTAAGCAACAACCTACGAAAAACAATTGCAGCACATTTTACTTATTTACGCGTTTTCAGACTTATTGAAAATAATATATATTATTTGATGATAATATATAACAACAAAAGGCATTATGTGGCGTTATTTTTCAACAGCAGTTTGAGTATATTTTTTTAAAAGAAATAGCTATAATTTAAAATAGATATTTGCATTTTTGAAAAAAAATCTTCATATTAAAAATTCTTTTCCATTGATAAAATCAAATAACTAAAGCAAAAGCCAGCGTGCATGTGTGATAATATAAATATACATAATTATATTTATATAATTAACTTTTTCATTGTTTAAATTCAAATTAATTGAATACCGCGTATTCTAAATAACAATTAAACAGTTCTAACAAGTTAACATTAAGCATTTAAATTACTTGCTTTTCGCGAGTGTGTGACACTTTCGTATTTTGCTGCAAATATTCAAAACATTTTATATTATACATTTTTTTTTGCATTTTCTATTGGAGTTTTATCGCTAAATTCAACTCATCCGTTTTTTCATATATGAATACATAACTAGAAATTTTTTCAAGATATTCTGAGTGAGGCCAATAAAGAGATCTTTCTTACTAAATGTAGTACAAGTCTCTTACCACATAATATTGCATCCCTAAAATTTCTTGCTTTTGTAGAGAGACATACAAAAGAATTTGAACTGAAGAAAATAGGCAATGACTGAAATACTGGAGGCTCTGGGCATTTATAGTTGGAAGTGCGTTTTCAGATACAGTATGCGATTCTAAATGTATACTACTTTCTACATACTATTTCGAGTATATAAATTCTACATATAGTACAGAGTCGCATAAAGTGTTTCAACAATTTTATTCTATCAGCGGATATGCTGACTGAAAATTTTTAAATGTGCAATAGGTTTATGTGACTTAACTTTTATCATACTAGGTAGTATGTATATATATCTGCAGATCATGTACAGGGCATGTAACAAAACAATAATAATATATTTTAACGACTGTCAATAGTTATACCAGAAATAAGGCTTTCATATCTGATATGTAATTTCCAAACATTTTATTTATATGCCATCTTTTATCTTTGTAATCTACGACGTTTTGGTATAGTATTCTTAATGTATCGGAAAGTGTTTCAAGTCAACGTTTTAGGCATGATTTCTCGTTCTTGCTTATTATTTCTTCTTATCAAATTATAATTATTTATTTTTTTACTTTCTTCTATCTTAAATAGAAGAAAGTATTGGAGTATCGAAATTTTTTTCGACTTCCGGTTTTCGACGGATTTACAGGTTTTAGGGGTCAGAGATTCCAAAAAACATATTTTTACAAAATGTCTGTCTGTTCGAGTGTGTATCTGTGTGTGTGTCCGTATGTCGCCATTCTAACGTCAAAATGCGTATGAAGTTATGCATAGAATTAAGCCGAATTTTTTGTGAATATTTTTGGCTGTGGCAAGTAGGTTTTTCTTCAGTTTTGAAATATTCCGCTGGAAGGGGGCGCTGCAATTGCGATGTTTGTGCCATTTTCAATATTGTATTGACCACAACTACATGAAGTTATTCATCGAATTGAATCAAATTTTTTGTATAAGTGTATGACTATTGCTAATTGGTCCTCCAAGAATTTGAAAAAAAATCCGACGAAAGGGGGCGATGCAATCGCGCTTGTTGGGCCATGCACAATATTGTACTGACCAAAATATATGAAGTTATGCATCGAATTGAACGAAATTTTTTGTGTAAGTGTATGGTTATGGATAGTTAGTACTCCCTTAATTTAAAAAAAAAATTCGCCGTAAGGGGGCGGTGCAATATCAAATTTTATGCCATTTTCAATATTGCACCACCTAAAGTATGAAGTTAGTTCTAAAACTGAACTAAATTTTTTGTATATATTTTTTTTTTTTTAGTAAGGCAAGTAGGTCTTTCCTGAATTTGAAAAAAAAAATCTGCCTATCATTCTATTGGTCATCGGCTCGTGCAGAGACGAAAATTTGTTTTTACTCCGATTAATTGACTGAAGAAGAAATTCAAGATGAAAATCAAAGTTGGTATGGTATTGAATTAAAATTGTTAAAGCTTTAAAATGAGTAACTGTTTTTTTTTTATTAAAATGTACGTATGGGATAGAAGAAAGTTTTAAAATTGGCACATACAACTATTTTCCTTTTTTTTTTTTTTTTGCTTTAAACATCTATTGTTCATATTTATGTAAAAAATATAAATGCACGCTTAATAGTAATTCGAAATACCTAACAACTATTATATATATGTAAATACATTTATAGCTACTACGATATGAGCAAATAAAAAATAATAATTGCTAAACCACCTAAATTAAAGTATTATTGTAATATCATGACTATCATAAGAAACATAGTACGACAAATAATATATGCATGTACATATACAATAGGGTGTATCGATTTTTAACTTTTTTTTTGTTTCTAAATTCCAAGTTGATAAAAAGTTGCTACTAGACACCACAACTTACCACAAAAAAATTTTAGATTAAAAAAAAAAAAAAAAAAAAAAAAAAAAAAAACGTTTAGGTATCCCGCTTAAGGCCTAAATTTTAGAAACTTTACTTAAAAAGTAAATTTTTACAAAAATGTTAATAAAACCTAAAACACATTTTTTTTAAATTGCAAGTTAAAATTCCACTAACAATAAGCACAAAAATCGATTGAAAATGTCTTTCAGAAACTTATCACAACATTTAGGTCTCCCGCACAAGGCCTAAAAGTCGTAAATTTCAGCCAATTTTTGAATATTTTTCAGTGCTTTGATATTTGTGTTGTTGCAGGTTTAAATATTAAAAGTAACTAAACCTCATTAGGTTTAATCGGAATGTTTAAATAAGTGAAATAATAAATCACATTTCAATACGTCAAGCTTCAACTTGAAGCGATGAGGTGGGAGAAGGCCACACTGTCGAGCCGCACATAGGTGACACGACACCTATGAATCACCGGGCAGACTTGCCAATAGTCGTCTGCACGCGAGCGAGCATTACGGTTGTGTTTTAGTGCGAAAGTCTTGTTGTAAGATTCAATTGATTGAATGTTGTTGTTCATTGTGAATAAAAGCTGCATCTAATTAGACAAACTACCTACAGGCCGGTTGTTGATGTGAGTGAGTTTAATGTTCTGCCAACCAAGATGGATGTTTTGAAGTAATTTGAGTGGGTACACATTGAAATAAAACAAGAGGGAATACATCAGCCTGCAAAGAAGGTAATTGCGTTAAGAGTTGTTTTAAAACTTGAAGAAATATGGAAAACAGCTTCAATTCCTGTTTGTGGCACCAAAAACACAATATTCATAATTTTAAAACTGCATGAGCAGCTTGATAAAATTAAAAATGTTCCTTGCCTAAAAGGAAGTATCCTATTTCCTACAAAGATGCGGGTCAATCCATTTCAAGTGGTCCAGCACTGGTCGCTCGACCATTTAAAAAAAATCTGAAATTTTTTGTACAACAACCTTAACATGATGAAAGTTCAAAATGACCGTTTTTTTAATTTTACTATTTTTTGTTTGTGCATGGCGGCCATCTTTGTTTCATCGTGTGCAGCGATTTTCTCAGATACTAGGATACACAAAATTGTAAATATCTCGTCTTTTATTTTCCCTATTGAAATGGGGTTTGCAGCATTTTGTTCAAAATAAAATAGGCTAAATGTATGGTGGTAGAATAATTTTGGGAAATAAATTTTTACAGGTGAAATTTTAGCACAAAATTTAAGATTTTTTCCAAAATCTATCCGTTTGCAAGAGGAAATTTTTTATGCAAGGAAAACTGTCAACCTTACACAATTTTTCTACAAATAGGTCAAAAGTGTGTGTACTCATACACCAAATCCCAGATCTGGTAGTAAATTTCTCTTTGCGAAAAAAATTCCGAAATTATTCAAAAATTTCAAAAATCGCACTTTTTAGGCTTTGATATCTCTGATGGGGCACGAGATAAAAATTTGAAATTCTGGCCTTTGATAGTATTGTGTAGTAGTGCTATGTACAAAAAATTTCAAGAAGGAGATTTGACTACAAGCGGATATATGACATGGACAATATGTGAAAAATAATATTGTCAAACTATTGTAACCTTCTATGTAATTGTTCATACCTCCAAAATTTTAAATTAATTATTTATGGTACAAAGTTAAATATTAATTACAAATATCTTCTTCATATGCGTCTGTGTGATTTAAACAATTCAGAATGTATGCTAAGCCAATACACTATTTGTCCAGATGAACAAACCTACTAGAAATGCTATTGCAACAATTTTACTCGGTACACATTTCAGGAAAAGTAAATTTCAGACAATGGGTTGCAACTGATCGAGTTGACATGGTTTCAATTATTAAATCTAGAGAATTTCATTCAAGTTAACAAGGTATGACAAGACTTGGGTGGCTTCAAATAAAATTTTGAGAAAGAACAGTCATATGGAGTGACAATAGTAACTGGTGGAACTCATAACATCTCTCGTAAATAGTGTTAAGCTCTTTGTTGAGCATATATAGTATCTTTGTAAATTAAACATTTATTATTAAACTGTTTTCAAAAAACGATATTTTCTGTGTAAATATTGTAATAAATGAGACTGATCTCATTTCTCCTAATGTACTCATAATAGCATTTCTTAACATTTTTAATCACCATATCTCAGCTTATAGTCAAATCTCCTTCTTGAAATTTTTTGTAGATGACACTACTACACAATAATATCAAAGGTCAGAATTTCAGATTTTTATCTCGTGCTCCACCAGAGATATCAAAGCCTAAAAAGTGCGATTTTTTAAATTTTTGACGAATTTCGGAATTTTTTTCTCAAAGAGAAATGAACTCCCAGATCTGGGACTTGGTGTATGAGTACACGCACTTTTGACCTATTTGTAGAAAAAAATTGTGTAAGGTTGACAGTCTTGTTGAACAATTACATAGTAGGTTAGAATAGTTTGGCAGTATTGTTTTCACATATTCTCCATGTCATATCTCCGCTTGTGGTCAAATCTCCTTCTTAAAATTTTTTGTACATAACACTACTACATAATACTATCAAAGGCCAGAATTTCAAATTTTTATCTCGTGCCCCACCAGAGATATCAAAGCCTAAAAAGTACGATTTTTGAAATTTTTGAAGAATTTCGGAATTTTTTTCGCAAAGAGAAATTAATTCCCAGATCTGGGACTTGGTGTATGAGTACACACACGTTTGACCTAATTGTAGAAAAATTGTGTAAAGTTGACAGTTTTCCTTGCATAAAAAATTTCCTCTTGCAAATGGATAGATTTTGGAAAAAATCTTAAATTTTGTGCTAAAATTTCACCTATAAAAATTTATTTTTCAAAATTATTCTACCACTGTACTTTTAGCCTCTTTCATTCTGAATAAAATGCTGCAAACCCCATTTCAATTGGTAAAATAAAAGACGAGATATTTACAATTTTGTGTATCCTAGTATCTGAGAAAATGGCTGAACACGATGAAACAAAGATGGCCGCCATGCACAAACAAAAAATAGTAAAATTAAAATAACGGTCATTTTGAACTTCCGTCATGTTAAAGTTGTTGTACAAAAAATTTCAGATTTTTTAAAAATGGTCGAGTGACCAAAATAATATTTTCTGAACCACTTGAAATGGATTGACCCTGCAGTAACTAGATTTCAATCATAAACTGTAACTGCATTGTTTGATATTTGTACTTGCAAATGTGACCACAGCAACTGTATTTATTCTATTGACAAAAAAGTCCCGGCACTAGAACACGAGTGTTTGTTCGACCAACGTGGTCCTAGATTGATGACAATTTAATATTGTGAAAAAAACGAGACTAAAAAGCTAAAAAAGCGACTAGAAAACAAAATCTAGTTTACAAGCTTTAATGCAGGTAGTTGTAAAAAAGACTGAGGATGAAAACTTAAAATCTGTTGACAACATTAATTCTGGTGATAGTACAGATGATTCAATGTCTCAAACATCATGTCAAGATAGTGATTTTGAAATAAATGTATTTGATACGAGTCAAAAAAGAATTTCATGTATAGAAGTAAAAAAAGAACTGCCACAACACTTGTCTTTGTTTTCATTAGCTTGTGACCGCAGGGGCTAGTAGAGCTGAAGCTTAGCTACTGCACTTTTGCGATACTTAAATGTCGTTACTGCGGAGAACCAAGAAACAGTAATCGACAAATCAAAAGTAGCACGTAAGATTTAAGTCTCCTAAAGAAGTAAGCTCAACTCGAACTTCCGATCTGTTCGCCATTTGCTTTGATGGTCGTAAAGATGAAATCATAGCAAAAGAATTTGTAGCTGGTAAAAGTGTCCGAAAATCTTTAATGGAAGAATACATATCTATTGTTGAACAACCTGGACCCAAGTATTTCAATCAAGTAACTCCCATAAATGGGACAGGAAATGAAATAGTTACATCACTTGTAAAGTATTGTGAAGAAAAAACCGTCAATCTTAAAAAACTAAAAGCTATTGATTTTGATGGTACGGCAGAAAACACAGGCATTTTGCAACAGCCACTGCAGGCAGTTGTGTGTCTAATACATTTGAACAAATTATCATTTAGAAAAATTATGGTTGCTGTTCATGGGCCAACTTCGCTCATGTTCTATAAAAATAGATCAGCAACATTTTGTACTTATATACTACATTTTATTCCACTTTATAATGTTTTATACATTTGCAATAAAAAATAGTAATCACAAATAACGATAGAGTTTATTTCAACACCTTTATCAAACAATTTACATCGTTAAACTATCTTTATTAAGATATACAACATTTATATATTATTTATGTAGTATGTATATATATATATATATATTATTTTGTGTCATTTTATGCCTCTTGCAACAAAAATACACTTAAGTCAAGTGTTTTTAAAGAAAAAAAATGGTTCATTTACACTAAAAATTACAAAAGTTTCGTCAAAATTAACAAACTTTAGGTCTTGTGCGGGAGACCTATTGTTGTGCTAAGTTTCTGAAATACATTTTCTATCGTTTTTCATGCTTATTGTTAGTAGAATTTTATCTTGCCATAAAAAAGAGTTTTATGTTTTTTTTTTTTGTTGTTTTTTTGTTTTTGTTTTTTTTTGTTTTTTTTTTTGTAAAAATTTACTTTTTGAGTAAAATTTCTAAACTTTAGGCCTTCTGCGGGAGACCTAAGCATTTTTTTAAAAATCCAAAATTTTTGTGGTAAGTTGTGGCGTCTAGTAGCAACTTTTTATCAACTTGAAATTTGGAAACAAAAAAAAAAAGTTAAAAATCGATACACCCTAGTATACAAGTATCATATACAGTCCAAGCTCTATAATCCGCACACACATAATCCACAGTTTTCTATAACTCGCGTTATTTTACGAATGTAAACAATGAAATAAGTAGTTAAAACTTTACAAATTACTGATCCAAAAGCGATTTTTATTAAAAAAATTAAAAGAAAATGAGAAAACAACGAGAAAACAGTGGATTATGGGTGTACGGATTATAGAACTTTGATTGTACACGTACTACATATATGATACATGTATATAGTACTACAAGCACTACATACAAACACATATACAAGTATATGTACATGCAACTAAACACATGATAAGTTACAGTACGATACATTTAAATACATTTCTAACTATTATGAATTGCACAAATGGAAAATAATAATTGTGAAATCGGTTAAATAAAAATAACAATGAAATAGCATGTCTATCATACAAACATAGTACTACAACTACTATAGATGTGTTTCTACACAAGTACTATATACATGTATTATGTACATGATACATGTATATAATTCTACAAACTGTATAAACTTCTACTATATACAGGTAAATAAATTCCTAACTACTACGATATGTACCGACATGTACAAATGTAAAATAATTCTTGCTAAAACAATTATATAAAAAAGCAATCTAGTAATTTGATTATCATAAATAACATAGTACCAATACTATTTTTTTTAACACAATCAAACTGATTGGTTTGAGCGAAAAATCCCAGCCGGCTATCGTCCAGATAGCTTAACAGGTGAAGCATTGGCCTTGGAAGCCAAGTATCCGGGTTCTATTCCCGGCCTGGACAATTTTTCGCTCAGCTGGAAATAATCAATTTGTATAGTACCAATACTTCAACATCTCTCAGAAGTAACTTCAAGATATTTTACGTGGATATTTGCATATATTAAAAACAATAAAAAATTATCAAAACATATTTTTTTTTTTTTTTTTTTTACAGAAAAATATTACTAAATACCTTTTTTTAAAATTAACTTTACTATCGGTTAAGCTTAAATATTTTTTCCTTATTTGCATTCCTCATCTTTTAAATTGATACAATAACAACATAAACATGATAACTTTCAGTATAGTATTATTTTTCAAGTAATTAGTTTTATATTTGTATTAGAAATTTTTGCGAACATATATTTTAAGTATTATTTGAATAAAATCTTTTATTTCTTTCGTTATGTCGAAATGCATCATTACAGAATTGGTTTTCAATTTATTGGTACATAGTTCTCTTAGTATTATGACTTCGTTTTAGTTAGTTTTCAATAATTGATAGGAGAAACTTGAGTTACATAATGGTCTAAATATTTTAAATAATAAGAATAAATTTGAATATTTATAAGAAACTAAATTGAAGCAATATAAAAGTTTCATAAAATTTAATAGAACATTGGAAAAAGAGATATTTTATGTGAATTGTGATAAATTTTATTTTAGTTTTGGCAGAAGCTTTTAGTAAGAATTAAAAAATTAATATATACAAACGTCAAATGTTACGTGGGTAATCACGATAAGCAACGCAGTTTCGTCTACCTGAATATATTTTAATTTAAAAACATAAAACTACGCTAATTCATTGGAGAACATTGGTGTAGGCACTGTAAAAAAAAGGGTCGATCTACTAAAAAAGCTTTAGTGATCCTTGTAATTACTAAAAAAATTTTAGTAATCTCAGTCGGTTACAAAAAAATCTGTAAGGATTACTAGAAAAAAGTTAGCAACGAATAGAGTTAATAGATTTATATTTTTAATAGCTCTTACTAAAACTTCGTTGGTGTGGCCTTGATAGCATAGTGGTTATAGTAACGGACTCCAGGCTATAAGGTCCCGGGTTCGAAATATGCCACCGCCAAATACGCCCCGAATGTATGTAGTGTCTCGTTAATAAAGGGATTATGAAAATCTTGCCGGAACAGGTAGGAATGTTTGGTGCTGCCATCTATTGTGGTTTTGCCGAAAATCTTCCGCTTCAGAAGTCTGGATGCAGCTCGAAGGAAGCTCCTGGCCTTCGGGCGCACGTAATGGTCATTAAAAATAATTTCGGAGCTATTACTAAAATTTGCTTCGTGGCTCATACTAAAAATTTTTAAGTTAGTTATACAAAAAATTCTTTTGTTCAGTTTACAAAAAAATGCTTGTTTACTTGCAAAAAAAGCTTGTAATGGTTACTAAAAAATTCTGTGGAATACAAATTTACTAAGAAATTTTTAGTAATCTCTTGAATTTTTTTTACAGTGTGGTTCAAAGATTTTTTCAAAGATTTTTGATTAAAAATTTCAAAAGAATACATTTGAACCCCATTCGTCACGACAAATTTTAACAATATTATGATAACTAACTCCTTGTACGCTACTGTTTCTTCTACCGATGTAAAGTCAAAAGAGTTCGGGATGGGCATTGCATGTTTAGTGTAAGCTTCAGAATGCAGTTATTTGCGAGACTCTAAGTTCGTTTATCTATCTTGTTCGAAGCATTAAACCTTACAATTTTGAGTAATGGGTTACCGAAAATGGTGCAGCAGATAAAATAGTTACGTTTGGCAAGATTTCGATTATCTATATTAAATCATTTTACATTGGTTTTAGGTACATTCAACCTTATTATCTCACGCCTGTATAAAATAGGCCTGTTAATTTAGTTGATTTTTAAATACGTTCATAGTGTGTATAGTCAAATTACCATGACTTTAGGCTCGAAAAGTATAGTATAGATAAGAACTTCCTCAAAACTCGACTACGTTAATGCAAGTCATAACAAACGACTGCATGTTCTGACAAATGTTATTCACTTAAAAATTTGTTATGAGATTTAGAACATTTAAAGAAATCTTCAAAGAATTTAATTTTTCAACAAACTTTTCTGACATCCTAATAAATAAAATTGACCATTATTTTTTTCGCATAATTTTTACAAAATTTTCCAAATATTTTTAAGGAAGATTGAAAAATCATAGTGATAGAAAATAATTTATTTTATATTTCTACCATTACTTGTGATTATTTTAAATTTGCAGGTGACTTACAACTAATTGTTAAAGTTTTTGTTCTTTTTTTTGTTATATACAAGCTGCGATTTAGTAATACTTATATGTATGCATTTCTCATATAAATTTATCTTGATATTCTTATCTTGTTCCATGCAAAATTAAGTCAAAATAGAATTTTACAAACTAAATCTTTAAAATTAATTGATTTTGATGAAAGTTATTCTCATTAAATGTTACTTAAAAATAACTGCTAGCAGTGATTTTTATAGTTAAAAAAATATGCTTTTCTATGCAAATAAAATTTGAAAAAAATTGATGAGACATCTATTATTGTACTGTACATGCTCCATAATTATCACATAACTATTTACTCAAAATAGCAGAAATAGGAAATTTATCATACTGCGTCAATTTTTAAATATTTTCCATTATATAACATGCATAGCGTAGATGAATTCTAATGTCAATATCCTTTAAAAGCGAGAGTGTGTTTCCCAAGAGCATTCCTTCAACAGTTATTTATTGGCTTGCAAGGCAGAGTAAAAAGATTAATTGCAATTTAAAGGCAAAACCATTAAAATGTCATTTAGAAGAATGATTTCATGTATCTCTGCGTAAAAACTAATGGGATTATTTAAAATTTTCCTATAGTGACATTGTTTGAAAGCAGTAAAATATTTAGCATGCTCTTAAAAATTAAAATTAAATTAAAATTATTACATGTAAGTTCAGTATTAAATGAATGTTATCTAAATTCAAGATATATAAGAATGATTTCATGTATCTCTGCGTAAAAACTAATGGGATTATTTAAAATTTTCCTATAGTGATATTGTTTGAAAGCAGTAAAATATTTAGCCTGCTCTAAAAAATTAAAATTAAATTAAAATAATTACATGTAAGTTCTGTATTAAATGAATGTTTACTAAATTCAAGGTATAGAAAAATTATTTCATGTATCTCTGCGAAAAAACTAATGGGATTATTTAAAATTTTCCTATAGTGATATTGTTTGAAAGCAGTAAAATATTTAGCATGCTCTTAAAAATTAAAATTAAATTAAAATTATTACATGTAAATTCAGTATAAAATGAATGTTATCTAAATTCAAGATATAGAAGAATGATTTCATGTATCGCTGTGTAAAAACTAATAAGATTTTTTAATATTTTCCTATAATGACATTGTTTGAAAGAAGTAAAATATTTAGCATGATCTTAAAAATTAAAATAATTACATGTAAGTACAGTATTAAATAAATGTTATCTAAATTCAAGGTATTTTTAACTCTGCCAACTATTTATGTATTCCAAAATGCTGAATAATATCTTAGTTAAACAATAGAAGGATCATGTTCGATACAGAATTATAAGATACTGTTAGTAAATATTTAGTATTGTCAATGTATATATTTATATTTAATTCCGGGTTTATATTTAATCAATAAAAAAAAATATATTACTTTTGAAAATACATCTAATGTTTAAGGCTACAAATTAAAAATGAAATGAATAACACATAATTTAAAATGTATAAGAAATAGATTTAGAACTCACAAAAAAGGAAATAATTAATTTTATAGAGTCAATTACATCAGTTAATTATTGAAGAGTCTAAAAATTAAATAAATTGATATTAGCTTTGATTTAACGGTTTAACATTTATTTCAAATTTTTTAACGTTAATTAAGGCAACTGTTTTGGACGGGAACAAATTATTACGATTTTTGTTTTTTTACTTATCATATTTCTTTGAGAGTTTCCGGGTAAAATAGAGCAGGGAATTTTATTGACCGTCATTCCTAATTCGTCATCCGAGATAAATTCGTTGCCTAAAAAAGCAGAAAGTGCTTTAAAAACTTGAAAGTTATAGGGAAAAAATACATAAATTTATTTTATAAATAGTTCTGCAATGTGCTTTCCGAAATAATTTCTCATACTAATTCTTCCTTAAGTGATCAGGAAAAAACAAAATTTTATTCACTTTCTTCAAAGAAATTGGTTGTTCATGGAGAGAGTTGATCTGAGCTGGTCTCTGAATGGAAGTACAATAAGAATTGAGTCTATATGAATAACTTTCATGTAATTAATGGTCGCTTAGGGAGATGATGGCTTAATGAAGAGTGGTCGTACAGGGAAGTTTTACTGCATTACTATGTCAATTGTTCATTCAAAAAGTTATATTAAAAAATATTTAGAGAGAACATAAATAAAGTACGATAAAGCCTGAAATACTAATGCATTATACTGATGCGTTAGAATAGTTAATACAAGTGCTTTTAATGCAATATCATCTCAGATTACTTCTTTCTTCTTTAAAGAATTATAAGTTATACACATATTTATAAAGATATAGAAAAATAAAGGACCATTCTGAATAAATAATTCCTACAAAATATGTTTCTAAATTTCCTATATCCGTATCGAGTTTATAATGTTTGATTTAGTTTGTTTATCACATATTTACTGTCTAAAGTGATGAAATACATAATTGGATGCTCAGATTTCGATTAATGTACTATGAGATTTTTGGGAAACTATTAAAATAGTTTGATATTTAATTATTTCATCATTTATTAATTTAATAAAATATTAGATGGAATAATTCATTGATATATCACCATAGAAGATAGTTGACCACTCTAAATATTTCCAAAACTTATAAAGATTTCAACATAAGCTTTAGACTTAAGAGATTCATGTAGTTCGACAAGTTCATACACTGCGACGTGCAACTGAGTTTTTGAATTACTGCAATAAGTTTGGTTTCAAAGCCTATATTATTTAGTGTTTGAATATTTTTGTTGAGTTGGGTAACTGAATTATTTGAAGAACAAACTTTTCTTTTTTTAACTATATGGACTTTTACGGCGCGTATATAATCCAATCTTTGCTTTTCAGCCTAGAATAAACATGTGTTAATGGTGGGGTTAAAGCTTAAAATTGAGCGGTAATCTGTCTTTTAATTTCAGCATAGATGGGTCACATGAGATCTAAGAGAGATGATAATCTTTAATCAATATTTCAAAATTACACGGTTAAGGAGTTTAAACAAATATATTTATATTTAAAATAAATATATATTTATTATACATTGACTATAATATTTTAATTGATATAATTGTTTAAATTTTAACAAATTAAATCATTCAATAAAAATATTATGATGGAATGGCATACAGTTGTTTTTTAATACTAGAACCGCGGAGCGGGTCAATTTGACCCAAATTGATATTTAATTTCTCGCCGCGCGAAAAGTATTCATTGAAAAAACGATTCTTTTTCTGACTTTTAATATTTTACGGTAAGCAATAACTTTTCGTATTTAATAAAAAATAACATAAATATTTTTGGAGTTATAACCACTTATACCTAGAACCGCGAAGCGGGTCAATTTGACCCGTAATAAGTTTTTAGGCCTTAATGTCAGATTGAGATGCATTTTATCATAAATAATGAGAAAGTATATCTATCGCAGTCCTAATTCCTTTAATAGGCAGAATCGGAAGAGAGGGATAGTGAAAATTTTCAGTCAAGATCTTATATTTTCGATGTGAAGAATGGATGATTGCAGAAGAAAATTACAACAAATATTTAGAAGTAGCATTGAAGTTACTTTTATTATACATTTATTAAAAGTTTAAATAAGATTTCCGATGTCTTAATATTAAGGCCAAAGATGCTTTGGAAAGTTAGCAGCTATTATCTGAAAATTATTGAGACTGTAAATTATTGAGGATGAATATCTACTTGTAAACGAAGAAAATTAAATTCTAATGATGAAAATGAAAGTGACGATGGCTCTTTCTTGTACTCTTAACATTGTTGGACATTTTCATTGGAGTATAGATGAAAAGTTATCAGCATTGAACGAAAGTTTGTGATATTTATCAGTGATATTTAAACAAAACAAAATTAAGAATTTGAACAAAAGTTGACAAATTGTAAACTTTATACTCATGAAAATTTGAAAAATAAATAAACAATAACTTGCACATTCATACCTATAAATAAAGAAGATGACTAAAAAATTGCAAGACTAACAGTATAAAAGGGGCCTAACATAAGCGAAGATAAGCACTTATTTCTTTCAAAAACTGCGAGTAGGTTTACTCATTATACGTATATCAAAAATAGATAAATTGAAAATAACATATAAACTGTAAATCGCCAAGACGAGAAATACTAGTATCTGTAAAAATGTCAAAATCGAAATTGCGTACGGCAATTCTTCTATCTCATTCATACATCAGCATAACTATTTACCAAAGAGCAAAGTGTAAAATTGTTTTGTTGCTTTGCAGTCTACATCTAACTGTTGAAATTTTAGATAATTCTAAAAAATACTAAATGGTCTTGTTTATTACAACGCAATTAAAATCAATGTAGCTGTGTGATTACCCCGATGACAGAAAGTCTGCTTATATCAAGACTGCTTCTTACAGGAAGCCAATGAATACAATTTATAATATTTTGTATTTTGCTGTTATCAATGCTTGGATTTTATGCAAATCGGTAACCGGGAAATCTATCAGTATTTTCCGTCAATTTATTCAAAACTTAGTTGAAGACGTATAAAAATAGTTTTTTATTTCTTGCGTCATTCACCGCAGTTTATAATCCCCTCCCCCCCCCCCAAAAAAAAAATAAAGAATACTGCCCAGTTAAACTGATGGCATTGAGCTCACAGGCTACAAATACTAATTGTACATTAAAGCCTTATATTTTCAAGGGTTAATTCCGTTCGAAAAAAAAATTAAGAAGGGGAAACAGCTCTCCCCTTTCCTCTTTTTTTATACTTAATCATTGAACCTCCTATACTATCAAAGACATACTTTATCATATAAAAAATCTATATCCAAAATTCAGAGCAAATTAGATAATTCTTAATAAAAACCCATTTAGCATTTATATAATTTAAAAGGAGTTATCCCCTTCTTTTATACTTAACCATTAAACTTCCAAAACTATTCAGAGATTTGAACGAAATCTGAAAATTCTGCTTGAAAAACCTATTTATATAAATTAAGAGGGGGGGGAGGCATTAGAACCCCTGTTGCCCCTATTTATACTTATTCAATGAACACTTAATAGCAGTCACGGAATCGCCTCATCAGAATGATCCTAATCTAAATTTTGAACGAAAACTTAATTCTGCATGAAAATCCCATTTATATCAACTAACGGGGGGGGGCATTAGAACCCCTGTTCCTCCTATTTATACTTATTCAATGAACACCTAATAACAGCCACGGAATCGCCTCATCAGAATGATCCTAATCTAAATTTTGAACGAAAACTTAATTCTGCATGAAAATCCCATTTATATCAACTAACGGGGGGGCATTAGAACCCCTGTTCCCCCTATTTATACTTATTTAATGAACACCTAATAACAGCCACGGAATCGCCTCATCAGAATGATCCTAATCTAAATTTTGAACGAAAACTTAATTATGCATGAAAATCCCATTTATATCAACAAACGGGGGGGGGCATTAGAACCCCTGTTCCCCCTATTTATACTTATTCAATGAACACCTAATAACAGTCACGGAATCGCCTCATCAGAATGATCCTAATCTAAATTTTGATCGAAAACTTAATTCTGCATGAAAATCCCATTTATATCAACTAACGGGGGGGGGGATTAGAACCCCTGTTCCCCCTATTTATACTTATTCAATGAACACCTAATAACAGTCATGGAATCGCCTCATCAGAATGATCCTAATCCAAATTTTGAAAACTTAATTCTGCATGAAAATCCCATTTATATCAACTAACGGGGGGCATGAGCCCCCCGTTCCCCCTCTTATACATATCGAATGAACTTCAAAAACTAATCAGGGAAGCGCCTTGTCAGGATATACCTACATACAAAATTTTAAGAGGATCGGATATTTTTATCATGAGTTATCGCGTTACGCACATACGCACATACATACAGAACGGGCGGGCACATAAGCTCTCAGGCTATGATAGCCTGTGAGCTAAAAATCATTTGTGCAAGAAGAAACACTAAAAACTGTGAAAAACACAAACTAAACATAAAAGAGTTTGTTATCAAAATTAAAAATAATGAAAATTAAATTAAAAATAATTATTCAAAATATAATGTACACACACGTTTCTGATAATAGTGGGAAATGTTTAACCATGTTTTTCAAGCAAAGCATGCAATAAATTGCATTAGATAATTCTGTAAGTAACATGTATTTTTTATATTTTTAAAAATTATTCTTGGATTTTATATCTAAATTCATTTGAATAAGATAGTCTAGTTTTAATGTTTATTAAATCCAAGTTTATTTGTTTAAAATAAGTGTTCAATATGTATTCAATATATTTTCATCATACTGATTGAAATGTAATTTTGAATAATAGCATTCTCTGAAATGTGGGAAATTTCTGATAATTTTATGTGTAAAATATAATGTAAATATAAAGAAATAATGATTATTGTAAGAAAATGTAATCTTTTAACTAACCAAATTAAGTATTTGGGCATATTTATATATTATTTTTCATCCCGGGTCAAATTGACCCGCTCCGCGGTTCTAGGTATACCGAAAGTCCCGCGGTTCTAGTGTTAAACAAGAAATGAAGTTTTATTACAGATCAATTTGATAAAAAACCTGAAAACCGTTTAAAATTTGAAAATAAGGGCACATACACATAAGGAAAATACCTTCAGCAGTGAATAAGCTGAAATGCATTTGAAATTAATTATTCTACTGATTATTTTGGAATATAAGTGGATGAATAATGCTGTGTCTGTTGTAGAAATGAATATCATACATCAACAATAAAGGTGGATGCATACAATATGCATAAATCCATCTGTATAATGATCTAATGAATGTATACAATATTTAGTAGATGAATATATAAAGTGATTCAATGAAACTTAAGTAATGAAATTTCAGTATAAAGTGGTGAAATGGAACTTGTGTACCAAACTTTTGCTAAACATGAAAGAAAAAAATCTTTCGTCAAACATAGATTTTGAAATGCTTTCCAACACATCCAAATAATTTAACATACCTGCGACGTTCACAAAACTAAAATATTAAGTCTAGTTTACCATATAAAAATGTAAAAATGCATTTCAAAACCAAATTTCAGCTGTTCTTATCTACAATCGGAAAATTATTAAAATGTTATAGCAGTTTTGTATATGATATAGACATTTGTTTCTTTTAACTACATGAACTTCATAGATAAATTCTGCATTGATTAAAACTTGCAACATGCATTCCAGTGTTTAGTTAGTGGACCTTATGCACACAAGCTGAGGTCGAGGCTAAAATTCATCTGCTGGCGGTATTTACTGGCGGTGTTTATTATAGCAGTCTATGGAGTGTAAATTATTAATGCTTGTTTGTTAGAAATACCGGAAAAAAATTCTTTGTTGAAGCAGCATATACTTAATATATTATAATATAAATTCAAAATTGTTGTTCTGCTTGCAAAAAATTCTCTAAATTTGTAAATTTTCTGTTAAAATGCAGAAAGGCTGAAATCGTCTGCTAGCAGTGTTTGCGCCTACGCATTCATTCATTCTGGCGGTGCAGTGACAAGAATAACAGGTTTGCATACCGCTAGCTCTACCGTGTCACGTCACGTGCATAAAGTCCATTACATATTCTTAGTTTATACCGAATATTCAAATAGACTCTCCAACAATTAATACGCAAACAGATTCTTATTTTCTGTGTCCTTGCAAATTACTAAACAAAGATATGAATATTTTATTTTTACATGATCGTAGTGAAATTCAGTGATTTATATCAGTTCTCAATACATTTGAACTAGCGTGATGTCATTAAAATATTCTCCAAACGATTTTCCACATATACCACAATGTATTTGAATTCTTTTGAGTGTCGCTGTAAATGAACTATCAATCGTATACACTTCATATGCAATACTAAATGTAAATACCAATTTTCAATGAACATAAATATTTTTTGTATTTGCATCTTAAAAATTATTCAATCAAACGTAAAAATTATGGCTATCTATCCTACAGTTGCTCTAATGAAAACAATATGATAAAAAATATTATAAACATAAAAAGCTATAAATATATAAAGCATAATTTTAACCTGGATATTTTAAGAAATCATCCGACAAATATTACATTGTGCAATTCATTTCAATAGGAATAAATTTTAAAGAAATCTAAAATTTGTGACCTGAAATAAACCATAAACACTCATGAGATTTTAAAATAATGTAAAATAAAAATATTGTATACGCTATTATGAAACGGGTTAATACTTATTTATATATTTTATCTTTACTACAATAGTAATATGTTCTAGTTAAGCATTTAAAAAATATTCATATGTTTATGTTATACCTTTAGAAATTTTGGGAAAAAACATATATATGAAAAAATAATATATCGTTTTAAAATTTCACATGTTGTTAAATTATTTATACAAATAATGAAACTTTTAACGAAAATGCCTAAATCGTACTATTAGTAACAAAATATACCAATAGAATAATATTTTACTGTTTATTTTTTCTTTTTAAATGTTTAAAAGAAAAATTTTCTGGATATTAAACCTCTTAATTAAATGTTCTCTTAACACATAATATAATATTTTTTATAGGTTTCTGAAATTCTACATGGATATTATTCAATGAATAAAATAAATGGTACACATTAACCGTTTCAAAATTAATATTCATGAATGCGAGATATGAATATTTAATTTTATATAATGCATTTCAAAATGAATATTCAATGTTTTACACCAACAAATTGATTTAAAAAATTTAACAAATTGATTTAAACTAGCTAAAATGCATTAATCTAGTATATATATATATATATATATATATATATACACTATATTGCCATTGATTATGGGACACTTGCGATTTTAGACATTTTACTAAATATCTAGAAAAATACATGAGGAATCATCGCGAAACTCCAAGTGTATAAATATAATAGTATACGTCATGCATCTCCGTGAAGATATTTTACCGAAACGCTATAGGGGACCGTCAACAAATTAAAAAGGAATGAATATCTTTTGAATAACCCTGTCAAAACTAATGTAGCAAAAGCGCTCAAACTCTAGATTATGATTGAATGCCTTATTGTAATACACGGTGTTCATTTTTATGCAAATAGCATGCATACTCGCAGAGTAATTAAGGTTTTTATAAAAATGGCCCTAAATTTTTCTAAGTTTTTCCATTATAATTTTCAGAGTTCTTAATATAAAATAATATTTTTTTCAGAAAATATGACAAACAACATTGCCCACAGTACCCTGTAATCAGAATTAAAAAATAATAAAAATTGTATGAAAAATGAGTAGGTTTACCATATAATTTTTTACTGCGCATGCGTCAAAGATATCAAAATTTCATTTGCATATTATGTTAGCTAAATGTATAGAGCAACTTTTGTAAAAGTCTCAAAATCATAGCTTGAAAATTCTGAAAGTAATCGTCTATAGAAAAAGGACAAAATCCGTTGTTTCCAAAATGAAGCAAAAAAATGAGGGATTTTATCCAAATGCAGTAGTACATCCCATATTGTGTATTCTATATTGACACTAATCAATGAATATATGGATACAACCCCTCTTGTTTTTGCTTCATTTTGAGAATGACGGATTTTCGACTTATTCAATTGACGATTATTGTCAGAATTTTCAAGTTATGATTTTGTGACTTTCACAAAAGTTGCTCTATACATTTAGCTAACATAATATGAAAATGAAATTTTGATATCGTTGACGCATGCGCAGTAAAAAATTATTTAGTAAACCAACTCATTTTTTATACAATTTTCATTTTTTTTAAATTCTGATTACAGGGTACTGTGTGCAATGTTGTTTGTCATATTTTATGAAAAAAAAATAATATTTTATATTAAGAACTCTGAAAATTATAAGGAAAAAACTTCGAAAAATTTGGGATCATTTTTATAAAAACCTTAATTACTCTGCGAGTATGCATGCTATTTGCATAAAAATGAACAAGGCTTATTACAATAAGGCATTCAATTACAATCTAGAGTTTGAGCTCTCTTGCTACATTAGTTTTGATGGTTATTCAAAAGATATTCATTCTTTTTTAATTTGTTGACGGCCCCCTTTGGAGTTTCGAGAAAAAATCTTCACGGAGAAGTATGACTTATACTATTATATTTATACACTAAGAGTTCCGAGATGATTCCTCATGTATTTTTCTAGATATTTAGTAAAATGTCTAAAATCGCAAGTGTCCCATAATCAATGGCAATATAGTGCATATGTATATATATATATATATATATATATATATATATATATACATATAATATATGTGGTGTATTTAACTGTAACCGCAACTTAAGTAAAAATGTAAATAGAATGTTTTTATGTAAGCGGCAATTGTGTTCTATGCCGATTGTGTGTACCTGTGATCGTCTGCTGTAAATAATGTGTCCGTATTAAATAAGTTCTTTTAGTAAGATGAAAGTATTATTCTTCCAAAGTACATATCTCTTTGTTAATGATGTTAAATCGATATTTAGTTCACATATTAAAATAATATGTGATATCTGGCGACGATGTATGGAATGAAAAAGTATCGGATCCATGTACATTAGATGCTGAAGACTGCCAAGGTAAAAAATTCTTTTTGTATTTATCTTTAAAGAAGATTAAAAATGGAGCAGTTGGTTCAAAGTTTAATTGAACAAAATAAAATTTTATTAGAGAAATTAGCCACTTTTGCCGATCTGAAAACGCAAGAAGCTAAAGTTTCAGTTCAATTTGAAAAATTTGATGAAACGAATGAAGCTTTTGATTCTTTTTTAGAACGCTTCGAAGCTTTCATGGATATTCAAAATGTTCCGGATGGCAAACGTGGGAAAGTTTTTATTTCTAGTTTGTCAGCAAAATTATATAATTTGTTGAAAAACCTGCTAGCTCCTGACAATCCTTCCGATAAAGATTACCTTATTCTAAAAAATACTTTAAAAGCTCATCTCACTCCGACGCCGCTTATAATTCCTAGTAGGCATGTGTTTCTTAATCGTAAGCAACGGGAGGGAGAAAGTGTCAGTGCTTTTATGGCTGAACTTCGCTCCTTGGCAATTCCTTGTCAATATAAACAAGAAATGTTGAACACGATGTTACGGGATGTTTTCGTAAGCGATCTAAGGGATAGAGCAATATTAGATAGACTTTTTGAGGAAGATGATATAGATATTGAGAATACCTTGAAAATTGCTTTAGCTATGGAGAAAGCTATGAAAGGGGCAAATGAGATAATGGGTAAATCTTTAGAAATTAAAGAATTTAGCGTAAGGAAAAATAATGAGCAGTCAAAATTTGTTTCGCAAAAGAAAAACTTTGGAAGACAAAATCTTTCGGGAAAGAAAGTAAAATCGAGCTGTACACGGTGTACAGCAACGGATCACGATAAATATTCCTGCAGATTTAAATTAGCTAAGTGTCATTTTTGTCAAAAAATCGGGCACATTCGAAAGGCTTGTTTTGCAGCGAAAAAAGGGTTAAAAGGGAACACGGTAAAACAAAAGCAGGTAAATACCCTGTATTCTAGTGAAAATGTTATCCCAATGTATTCTTTTGATTTGAACTCGCTGAAAGAGGAGGAGCAAAGAAAACCTCCAATTATGTTAACAGTAAATATTGAAAATAAACCTGTGAGTATGGAACTTGATACTGGAGGGGCCGTCTCGGTAATGAGCATAAAAAAATTTCGTGAGATTTCGAAAAAAAGAATTCAACCCACAAAAGTAGTTTTTAAAACATACAAAGGTGAAATAATTGTACCTTTGGGTTTTGTTACTGTTGATGTTGAATACAAAAATCAAAAATTTAAATTAAATTTGTATATTGTTAAGGAAAATTTGGATACAATTTTTTGGCCGCGAATGGCTATATAGTATAAATTTGGACTGGAATTCTATAAAAGCTGTAAGAACATCCTATGACTATAATTTGAGTAAATTGTTAGAAGAGTATAAAGAGCTTTTTGACGATAAGTTAGGGGAAATTAATAATTATGAAGTAAAGTTGGAACTTAAACCTGATGCAGTGCCAAAATTTTGTAGAGCTAGACCTGTACCCTTTTCTTTAAAAGACAGGATTGAACAAGAAATTGATAGGCTTGAAAAGGAAGGCATCATAGAGAGAGTAGAGACCTCTGATTGGGCAACACCAGTTGTCCCGGTTGTAAAAACAGATGGGTCTATACGCCTATGTGCAGATTATTCTGTTACCGTAAACCAAAATATTATGGTACAACAACATCCTTTACCAAAATTAGAGGAAATTTTTTCAAGCTTAAATGGGGGTAAACATTTTTCAAAAATCGATTTTAAACATGCATATTTACAAATGAAAGTACATCCAGATAGTCAAAAGATCTTAACGATAAATACACATAAGGGATTATATGTATGTAAAAGACTTATGTATGGTTTAAATTCTGCTCCAGCAATTTGGCAAAGATATATTGATGGTCTTTTCCAAGGGATGGAAGGAATCAAAGTTTTTATGGACGATGTTAGAGTGACTGGATCAGATGATAAATTACACTTAGAGGCCTTAAGAAATTTTTTTCAGAAATGTAAAGACCATGGGCTGAAATTAAATTTAGATAAGAGTAAATTTTTTCAAAAAGAAATTCAATTTTTAGGGCACAAAATTGATGCAAACGGTATACATAAGACTGATGAGAAAATTTCTGCGATTTCAAAAGCTCCTAGACCCACTAACGTACAGGAAGTACAAAGTTTTTTAGGGCTTGTTAACTTTTATGGAAAATTTTGTCCTAATTTGGCTACAATAGCGAATCCTTTGTATAAACTAACACAGAAAGGTGTGAAATGGGTTTGGTCAAAGGATTGTCAGGAGGCTTTTGAAAAAATTAAAAATGAAATTTGTTCTCCGCGTGTCATAATGCATTATGATCCATCACTGCCATTGATATTGGCAACTGACGCATCTCCTGTAGGAGTAGGGGCGGTTCTTTCCCACTCTTTACCAGATGGAACGGAAAGACCAATAGCTTTCGCCTCCAGAACCCTCACAAAAACTGAGCAAAAATACTCTCAGATTGATAAAGAAGCACTAGCAATTGTGTGGGGTGTCAAGAAATTTTATCTTTACCTAAAAGGGAGACGATTTACATTATTAACTGACCACCAACCTTTAGTAGCCATCTTCGGATGGAAGAAAGGTCTTCCAGTTCTGGCAGCCACAAGATTGTTACATTATTCTTTAGTATTGCAATCTTTCCAGTTTGACATTAAGTACCGTCATACAAAACAACATGGTAATGCTGACTTTCTGTCTAGGCTGCCGTCCACCTCTGAACAGCTAGACGTTAAAGATGAAATTGATATATTTCAGTTAGCACAAATCGAAACTCTTCCTGTCACAGCTAGAGACTTAGCCAAAGAAACTCTGTTGGATGCAGGCCTCGCCCCATTGCTTAATATTTTACAGAATGGAGGAATTTTAAGAGGGAGAGAAGCAGAATATAGTCTACAAGATGGTTGTGTCATGTTAGGCCAGCATGTATGCGTTCCCAAAAAGTATCAGGCTCAGGTGCTTGAAGAGTTACATCATGGTCATCTGGGTGCTGTTAAGATGAAAGCTATCGCTAGATCGTATGTTTATTGGAAGAACATCGATAAGGATATAGAAAATTGCTCAAAGAATTGTGTAGACTGTGCTCGATATAAAACCGACCCACAGAGAGTAAAGGTGCATTGCTGGGAGTATCCTAGTACACCGTGGCAACGTATTCACGTAGATTTTGCTGGGCCTATCTTTGAATATATGTTCCTGATTATAGTAGATGCTCATTCCAAGTGGTTGGAAGCTTATCCAATGAAATCCACCACAGCAACCAAAACCATTGAATGCTTAAGAGATTGTTTCGCCCGATTTGGATTGCCACTCATGCTGGTAAGTGACAACGGTCCACAATTTACATCATTGGAATTTGAGATGTTTATGCGTAATAACGGTATCAAACACAAGACCACTGCGCCATTTAAACCATCTAGCAATGGGCAGGCCGAAAGATACGTCTTTACAGTCAAACAATTCTCTAAGAGCAATGCAAAATTATGGTGGCACAATACAACAAAAATTAAGTACGTTCCTTATGCAATACAGGAAAGCTCCGAACCTCACGACACTTCATAGTCCAGCCATGCTTATGTTGAAGAGAGAGATTCGGACGAGAATCGATCTGCTGCGTCCTGATCTTAAGAGTAGAGTGGAAGAAAAAGTTCGTAAAGGAACTTATGAATTCTCGGATAGAGGATTCCAAATTGGCGACAATGTCGCTGTACGAAATTACCGACAAGGCGACAAGAGATGGAGGTTTGGAAAAGTCGTTAGAAAAGATGGACAGCTACATTACACTGTCGATGTAAATGGCCAATTGTGGCGTAGACATGTAGATCAAATACGGGATGGAGGAGACATAGAGGAAAAAGAAAGCGATCTCCGCCGATCGTTTTCAAAACCTGCCATTCCTGTGCAAAATGCTGATGTTCCGACAACTAGTGCTGAGTTAGCACAATCACCCACTAGTGTGGAGGCGGAGACGACTGATGCAACATCAGTCTCAGTTACTACACCAGAGCATGCTCCACTCAGTGTCCACGGTTCAACTCCAACACCACAACCAGTTCGCCGATCTACTAGAATCCGGAGACCTCCTCAGCGATTGGACTTGTAGTAGAAGTTTAGGAAGGGAGGAGATGTGGTGTATTTAACTGTAACCGCAACTTAAGTAAAAATGTAAATAGAATGTTTTTATGTAAGCGGCAATTGTGTTCTATGCCGATTGTGTGTACCTGTGATCGTCTGCTGTAAATAATGTGTCCGTATTAAATAAGTTCTTTTAGTAAGATGAAAGTATTATTCTTCCAAAGTACATATCTCTTTGTTAATGATGTTAAATCGATATTTAGTTCACATATTAAAATAATATGTGATAATATATATATATACGTTGTGTGTCTAATATAAAGTAAGCATTTTCTGTTTCTTGTTCATATAAAAGTACCAAGAAAGAATGAATTATGTGGGGAATGGGATATGAGTAAAAAGTCAAACGGAATGGATCTCTAAGAATAATTTCAAATATATCTTAAATTAGAATGTATTTTGAACTTTTGCACATTTAACCTTCTCACCACCGTGAATCGATACATTTACTAAACTGCAGGTATTACTACAATAGTAGCGTTATTTAAGTTAAAATATTTCTACAGATATAATCATGTTTTAAGAAATTAAGTTATGATTAATGCTCTGGAGACTTATATACCAATATGTAATGAAAAAATATATCATGTTGGAAAAGAGTATTTTTTTAAGCAATAAAAAACACAGTGAAAACAACATTACAATATTACCTTTTGCTCTGCTGTACCATAATTAGTTTTTCATTGAACTTTTTTATTTTCTAGAAAATGTTTTGCGGAGTATTTATATCTTAAAAGTAAGAACCATGCCAAATTCTAAGTTACTAAATATGGAATCTTCTATTTCAGAGAAATCACAGAAATTGCAATTTTTTTAACAGTTTTAACTTCTGCTCTGTCATATAATTCCAATTTTTTAGAAAGTGTCTTTTATGATCAATTATATCACTAAATTTTCAGCAATGTCAACTTTCAAGTTCTCATCCCTATCAATTTTGATAAAAAATAGCTTATAATGTCCTTTTTTTTGTCGTATCAATATTTTTTATTACGAATTTTGCTTAGCAATAGCTTTTAGCAATATTTTACGCCTTAAAAATTACCACTATACGCCATTTCATGCTACTAGTACCTTTACCAAGACGAAAATCCCAATTGTAGAATATATATATGTATATATTCTACAATTGTGATTTTCGTGCTTTTTTTATACCTCGACAATTTACTTTTTAATTTACTTGAGAGTTGATACTGCTAACGAACAAGGAGAGGACTAAGTTTGATAATCACAGATTTTCATTATTTTTTATATGCTAAAGGGTATGAGCCTTAGTTTCAGGCTCAACAAAATTTAAGCAACGCTCCATAGTTCCTGTGAAACAGGTGGATCTAATCTATACTACTAAAAGAACAAAACGCTCTGTGTGTGTGTGTTTGTGTGTCTGCGATGGTTAGCGAAATCTGCTGCACGGACGAGGCTCAAAATTTTTTTGAGAAAAGCCTAATATCTCTCCTGATGTATCTGATATTCAGAATTTCAAAATTCTAATTAATAAATGAGTAATTAATAATTTCAATTAAGAAATTCCAAAGCTCACTCTCATAAAAAATAGCCTTTTTTCCGATTTTTCCTTCACTTGCTTACGGTTGGTTGTATACAACTTTCGCAGAAATATTTAAAAAAGCTGGGACAGGATTAAAGAAACAAATTTGAGTGTTTAACATTTCAAAAGTGAGTGTTTTATTCAAAAGACCTTTAAAATTCATAGACCGGCAAAATATCAGTTTAACTGAGGACTTTTTATCACAGCTATTATACGTCATATTGTTGACACTTCGTACAATGGAATGTATGTGTAATTAGCTGTGTTGCAGTTGCAAGAAAAAAATATATGTACGATGCTTCTATAGGAGCTTTTTTTAAATCATTGATTAAATTTAAAAATATTCTATTCAATTTAAAATGTTATTATGGCTTTAATTTGTTTTTTATACGAGAACAAAATGTCTGTTTGGCGTACAATGGTTCGAATCCACAATCGATTCATACACCATGATAAATTATCAAATAGCAAAGTAAATTATATATCAGAAATATTCAATAAAATAATAGTGGCAAAACTTGTTACAACCATAATATTTAAAATATAACAATATCCCATCTAGAAAAAAGCAGACCATTCTCCGATCCGAGAACGACAAATATTTTGTGAGTATAAACTCAACCCGAACCTAAAAATCGATTTAAAAAATCTATGGATTTAATAACTAATCCGAGCCAAATCCGAATCCCACAAAAAGTTCAAATGAAACATAACTTGATCCGAACAAAGAAAAATATTTTTGTGGGCATGCAACCCGACCCGAATCTAAAACCTTTTCTTTAAAAAAACCCAAAAAATGACCCGAACGTAATATTAAACTGATAAAAGTATTCCAAACAAGTATAACCCGATCCGAGGTAGACAAAATAACGTGGAAATAAACCCGATTCGAGCGTAAAGAATTCCATTTGAAAAAAAAACAGAAATTTGACCCAAACACATCTGAATCCGACCAAAATATTCGAAAGAATCGTAACCGGATTCGAGTACTACAAAATAATTTCCGTGGACATGAACCCGATCTGAACCTAAAAATTGCATTTGAAAAAATACGTGACATTTGAATCGAACCAAATCTGAAGCTGGCAAAAACATTTTAAAGACTCATAAACCATAAGATCCTAACGAAGCAGAGAACTTCCATAGACAATCCGAACCCAGTCCGAACCTAGAAAATTTCTTTGAAAAAATCTCGAAATCTAAACTGAAACAACTATGAACATGACAAAAATATTCCAGTGAAGCATGTCCTTATTCGAAGAAGACAGAATAATTTCCGTGGAAACGCATGAGGACCCGAACCCAAAAATTCCAATTGAAAAAAAACTCGAAATCTAAATTGAACCAAATATGAATTCGACAAAAATAATCCAAATAAGTGTAACCTGAAACGAGTAAGGCAAAATATTTTCCGAGTACATAAACCCAACTCGAACTTAAAATATTCCATTTGATAAAACCTGAAATTTGACAGAAAACTACATCTGAATCCGGCCAAAATATTCGAAAGAAACATACCCGGATTCGAGTAAGACAAAATATATTTTGTGGACATGAACCTGATCTGAACCTAAAAATTCCATATGAAAAATTACCTGAAAATTGAATCGAAAAAATTTGAACCTCACAAAAATATTCGAAAGAACCATGACTGGATCCGAAGAATACAAAACATTTTCATGGACATGAACCCAATCCGAAACTATAAAATTCCTTTGAAAAAATCACAAAATCTGAACTGAATTAAATCTGAACTTGAGAAAAATAATTCAGAAAACCATGTCCTTATTCGAACAAGACAGAATAATTTCCGTGAACACGCAAGAAGACCTGAACCCAAAAATTCCATTTCAAGAAAAACCCTAAATATAAATTGAACTAAATCTGAACCCGACAAAAATATTCGATAGAACCATAACTGGATCTGAGCAAATCAAAATAATTAAGATGGACATGAATCCGAACTGAAAATTAAAATCCAATTTCAAAAAATATCTGAATCGAACTAAATCTGAACCCGACAAAAATATTCTAAAGAACCATAACTAGATCCGAACAAGACAAATTATTTTCCATGGACATGAACCCAATATCCGAACCTAAAAAAAATAAAAAGAATACCGGAACTGGAATTGAACTAAATCTGAACCCGAGAAATCATAATTTCTGTGAAAACACAACACGACCTAAACTTAAAAATTCCATTTGAAAAAAAAAAAAAAAAAAAAAAAAATCTAAATCTGAATTGAACAAAATCTGAAAACGAAAACAATATCCAAAGAATCATAATCGGTTCCGATCAAATCAAAATAATTTCCATGAACATGAATCCAATCAAAACCTAAAAAAAAATTGTAAAAATCTGAAATATGACCCAGACGAAATCTAAAACTGACAAAAATATGCCGAAAAGCAGTAACTAGATCCAAATAATACAAAATAAATCGTATGGACACGAACCCGACCCGAACCTAAACAATTCCATTTGAAAAATCGTGAAATTTGACCAAAACCACATCTGAATCCGACCAAAATATTGGAAAGAATTATAACTAGATTTGAGTACGACAAAATAATTCCCGTGGACATGAACCCGATCTGAAATTTGAATACCTGAAATTTGAATGAAAAATGTTTTTGAAAAACAAAACAAAAAAAGCGACCCGAACGAAATCTGGCAAGCAGCAAAAGTATACCAAAGAACCCTAACCCGATTACAGCAAGACAAAACAATTTCCGTGGATACGAACCCAAAATTAACCTAAATATTTCATTTGAAAAACTTGAATTCCATTTTCATGTTAAAAAAAAATGCAAAAATTTCTTTTTATAATTAACATTTAAAATAGACAAGAACGTAAACACATTAGTCTTTGCAAAATTGTAGCACTTAAGGTTATTTTCCAATGAGAGCTGCCACTTTTTCACATATACATATCTTAATTTGTATTGATCAAATCTTAAGATTAACAGATGCTCTTATTTAAAAAAATAGTCTTTCTATTGTTCGATAAAAGTCAACGATTATTAAAATGATTATGTCAAACTGAACAAAGCTGACTTCTGAACAAAATTTCCTGACGCCGCAGACCAATGAAAATCGGCATGAGACAACAATTCCTTATAGATTTTGCCAAATGAAAATTTTTGCTTCGGACTGGGTTCATGTTCATAAAAATTATTTTATCCTGTTCGAATCCAGTTATGGTTCATTGGAATATTTTTGCCAGGTTCAGATTTCTTTTTTTTTTAATGTTAAATTTTTAGGCTGGGTTCGGGTTGCAATTTTGTCTTGCCCTGATTGGTTTATGTCTCATTGGAATGATTTTGTCGATTTCAGATTTTGTTAAGGTCAAAATAATAATATCACTAAATTTATTACTCTGTTATTTCATTTTCAATCCTTTTCCGCTAACATATCTACGAATAACTTTTATAACGGAGTTTCTTTTGGACATAGATTTGCTAAGAAATGAATGCACTCAAGGAGGTAAAATATGGAACTAACATATTTTACAGAGCGTGCGCATCTTGCCTTCTATTTGGTGATGCAAACAGCAGCGAGCTGTGTAGGAGGCTCTTATTAAACACTATTGAGCTCTTAATTGATGGTGGTCACCATTATTTCTGAATAGAAATTGCAAAAATTATATTAAACTGCTATTTGTATCCCCACCACGTCGGGCAATATATCTACGGATATACTGACAGTCGGAATATTGTTTAGATTTAGGTTTGTTTACAAATGCGGGTTCATCATGGTGATGGAAAGAGAAATTGAAAAAATCAGCAAAGCGTGTATAGCACACCATCTTTGCCTCGCGTCGGGTGGCCGTGATCAGTGTCGAATGTTTCACAAAACATAATGCGCCCTGTGGCTTTGAAAACTGACACTAAAGTACTTTGTAGCATGTGCATGGTTAGGATATTTAGTTTATAGTTAGTGTTAAGTTAGAATTTGGTTATGGTTAGATAACAGTTAGGTTGCAATTCGTTACGGTTAGTCTTTGGTACATTTAATCTCCGGTTAGGCTACATGCTAGGTCATGGTTAATTTTCAGTTATGTTAATGTTATGTTAAGGTTATTATTGGATTACGGATAGGGTATGATAAGGTGATGGCTTGGTTACATTTATGTTATATTAAAGTTACGGTTAGATTAAAGTTGAGTTGCAGGTAGGTAACATGCAGGCTATGGTTACGATTCGGTTAGGTTACTGTTAGGATTTTGTTCACAGACTGAACACTACGCATGCTTTGATTAAAAATATGCACTATTTTGTGCAATGGCTCTGAAATTATAATACTATATTCTAACCTTTTAGCTAATAATTGAGTATTTTATTCAAGTTTTATTTAGTCGGATTTAAGAGTGATATATTTAGTTTGAAATTCAAAATATTTCACCAGGGACGTCTAAGTGAAAAAAATAATTAATTACGTGACTTTTTATGGATAAATGTCAACACTTTAACATGAAAATCACGCAATCGTTAGACACATATTTCCTCACGCGTTTCCCATTGCAGTCATTTTGAGTATTTTTCAGTTAAATATTAGTTGTTTGAATCGATTTTTCACACAGTAAGCTACATACTTAAGATAATATATTTCCGCATATTTCGTGATAAAGATAAATTCCTACAAGTTGTTTTAATATTATTATTACGGATCCGGATAACCCCGAGCGGTCAGCTAATTTTATAATACAACTTAAGTACTTATTTTGCAATGCAGTCCTTACGTTGGCGTAGCTATTAGAGCATTATGTCACAGATTCGCTAACATCGATTTCGATTCCGGAAGGAACTACGTTTCTTTTGTTTAGTAAATGCAATTGTAATTAAAAATTTTTAAACTCACTGCCAATTAAACATTTGTGTATCAATTAGAATTTTAAAGTATTTTTTTTTTATTTGTAACTAAATCGTTATAAACAATTAATTTTTAATAGCGTAAAATGTGTTTTACATATTATTTATGGATGTAATGACATTGGATAATTATGTAAGTTATTTAATAATTTTGGGCTTTTAAAGAAACGAGGTAGAACCCGTCGAATTTCGACGAAAGAAAATGTTTAGGAAGAAACTGTTTCATTGATTTATAATAAACTTACAAAATAAGTTACAGTAAAACATGCATCTTATATTGGTCAGTCTATTCTCAAACAAATATTAATCTAAGCTAAACAAACAAAAAGAAAAAAAAAACTGTTTCTATAAAACTCAATTGTCCAAATTATTAAAATTAAAATTTAATCGCATATGTAATCAGTAGAATATAACAAAAGTCAGTTATTATCATGAAATTATCAGTTGAGGCTCTTATGATTGGTATAAAGCGAATGAAAAAAAAAATCCCTTTCGGCATGGCCTATAGGCGGAGGTAGATTTCGAAAAGTTTTCATCTCAAAAAAAAAAAAAAAAAAAAAAAAAAAAAAAAAAAAAAAAAAAAAAAAAAAAATGATTAGAGATAAACTTAGTTTAACTACTTTATTCAGCCGCTTTTAAAAATTTTTTAATTTCATTTTTCTGTAAGAACTGGTTTTATCAAAATCATCTTAAACGAAATTCTACTCAAATGCCCATTTTGGCAACATATTTTGAATTATATTCTTACTTTATTTAAAAAAAAATGACCAATATGCTCATTAAATAGTTCCTAAATAACACAAAACTGTTAATTAAATTCGTTTGACAGCAAAATTGAATTTAAAAATGAATCATAAAATAACCGATTTATTATTTTAATACATCCACAATTGTTTAATCAAGATCGCTTTGAGAAATTTTGTGCGAAGTGCCCACTTTGACAGATTTTTTTAAATATATATTTAGCATTTATCAAAAATCTGACCAATACACAGTAATTACACAGTTCTTAAGTAACAAATAACTGTCAATTGAATTTAAAAATGAGTCATAAAATAAACAATTTGTTATTTGAATACAGCTTCAATTCTTTTATCATGATCGCTTTAAGAAATTTTTTTGCGAAGTGCTTAATTTGACAGCTTTTAAAAAATATATATTCACCCTTTATCAAAAAATCGACGAATACGCACATTATATAGTTCCTAAGAAACAAAAAACTGTCATTTGAATGCGTTTAAAAGTAAAATTGGATTTAAAAATGAGTCATAAAATAACCAATTTGTTATTTGAATACCCACAGTTCATTAATCATGATCGCTTTGGGAAATTTTGTGCAAAGTGCCCATTTTGGCAGCCTTTTTAAAAATATATTCTGCCTTTATAAAAAAAAAAACTGACCACTCCATCACATTATACAGTTCCTAAATAAGAGAATCTGTAAATTGGATGCATTTGAGAACAAAAAAAGATTTAAAAATGACTCGGTAAAAACGCAGTTTCAAATTTCCTCAAATTTCAATCACGATAACTTAGTGAAATTCTGTTCAAAATACCCTTTTTGGCAGCCTTTTAAAAAATATATTCTGTCTTTATCAAAAAACTGGCCAATCCGTCACATTATATAGTTCCTAAATAAGAGGACCTGTAAATTGGAAGGGTTTGAGAACAAAAATGAATTTAAAAATGACTCAGAAAAAACGCAATTTGTTATACTTCCTCAATTTTTCATTGACAACTTCGGGAAATTCTGTTCAAAATACCCTTTTTGGCAGCCTTTTTAAAAATATATTGTGCCTTTATCAAAAAACTGGCCAATACGTCGCATTATATAGTTCCTAAATAAGAGGATTTGTCATTTGGATGCGTTTAAAATCAAAAATGAATTTTAAAATGAGTCAGAATATAAGCAGTTTGGATTTGAGGTTTTTTCTCCAACTCCTATTTTTGTTTAATTTATTTTTGCTATAAGAATTGGTTCTATGAAAAACTTGTTAATATAAAAGCTGTAGATATCAATGTGAAGATTTAAATAAATTTAATTAGATTTGATTGCTTAAGAATTGAGTAAGTTATAATTTTTTTTCTTTTTCCTCCCCCCTTTTTCTTTTCGTTTTTAATTTTTTTCATCGGTAAAAATTGGTCCTATCAAAAACTTGTAAATACAAAAGTTTTAGATAATATTGAGTACATATACATAAAATTTAGTTAGATTTGATATCTTGAGAATTGACGAAGTTATGAAATTTTTTCTCCCAAAAACCATGTTTTTTTCGCCCCTTGAGCCCATTTTTAACTTTATCAAAAATCTGTCATGCATAAACTTTTTGCCCATTTCTTAGAAGTAATATAAACTTTAAACTGATTCGATATCTATTTTAATTAAGAAGTTATCGCGTTTTTTCGGTTTTCACAAAAACCCTCCCTATTTCCACCCCCTTGGTCCGATTTTGCCCATTAACGAACTCGACCGAGATTTTAAACTCCTTGATTTTATGTAAAAGTTTGAAAAAGATCTGAGCATAATTATGGAAGTTATCGTGTCTAGAAGAAAGTGATATACACCGATATATATATATATATATATATATATATATATATATATATATATATATATATATATATATATATATATATATATATATATATATATATATATAAACTTTTTTACTGATGGTAGTTTGGGGTCTAGGAGTCATGATTCGTGTAGATCCGCAAAAATTTTTCAGAAATTCCAACATGGGAGAGAATGCAATAGGTAGTATTTCATACGAAATCTACCTAATTATTCCTAATGGATATGATCACAGAATCCCCATGTGAAATCTAAACCCGTCATTATTTTCATAGTCTCAAAATTTGCATACACACTTCTCATAGTATTTTAACTTAATCATTTTAAAATCACTTGCTTTTTTTATATAAAAAAACGTTATATGGACACGCTAAAAGCATTCCATTTTTACGGATCCAGTCTTAAACAACATTTATAGAAAAGTATGCATATGACGTCATTAGGACGGAATATTACACAAACGCAGCAGAAACAATATTCAAGACACTTGGCAAAACAAATAGGATATCTGATGATTCACAAATCTCCACTTCTTTATTTAGAATAGCTCCATGTTTTATCAGAAATCATTCAATTGTATTTTTTTTTTTTTCAAAATTTGGAAAATATCATTATATGCCCACGGATAAATAAAATTGCTCTTGTTTAGCTTTCAGATGCGAACTGAGTAAATGCAGTGAAGTCATTCGAATATTATTTAAAATACATTTTTGTAATAAAAATGTGTTGTATCCTTTGTAAATTAAGTTTGTAATAAACTAAAAATGCATTTAATTGATGAATAAAAACGCAACAGAACCAAAATTCTTCGGATATTATATCACACCATTTCTTTCGACATGATATTTTTATTTCAGTTTTTATCAATTTTAAGAGAACATGGTGTATTTCTGTTGCCACAATCGCAAAATTCGTACTAAAAACTTTAAAAAAATTAATAACTCATAAATAAATTGAGATACAGCTTTCAAACAAATTGCATTTAAAAGTATATTTTTTTCTAAATATGACGATATAAAAATTGAAAATGTGCGATATTTAAAAGTATAAAATTTGTAGTACCGAAGATTGCAAAAACAAATTGCATGCGAAAGTGTTGCCATTTGCAAAATGACATATGCGTTACGCACAGATACGTTTGGCCTTTATAATATAGATATCATTTACGTGTTGCCATGTTAAAGGTAAGGAATAAGAAGAAAATATAGAATTATGAAAATGTTATACATTTGTATTTCGTAACTGTTTTATTAATATTCTCGTAAATATAATTTAATATTCTCTATTTAAAAATTCAAATCGTAAATTAATTACAAATTAACTATTTAATTTTTATTTAGCCTTTTTGATTTTTTCAGCCGTTATTAATTTTATCTTGGCATTTAAAGAAATTTAACAAAATTGGATCTGTTATGATTAGAAAATATTCCAAAATCAATTGTGGCATTCTCTAGGTCTGGAATATAAATAAATAAATAAATGAAAAATAAGAGACAGGTGAGCATAAAATAATTGAAGTGAAACATATACGTATTAGAAAATTACAAATCTAAAATGCAAGAAAGAGGTTATTTAATTCTTATGCTACTATTAAATGTGTTTATGTTTCTTAATTTGAAAATAGGGCAATATCATTATCATATTTTCTTCACTTATTGAGACATTGTATAAATGATGGTTCAATAAATTCACGAATTGAAACAAATGTAAGATTTCATTACATCGGGAAAGAATATATAAAACACATTTTACAAGTATTTTTTTTAATTAGCAGTTTAAACAAAACATGAAATATATTTTTAAAGACATAAAAATATAAGAGGTTTTATGATGTTTTATAAACGATTGAGTTGCAATTAAAAACCAATACATGAAACTCATAATTGATGCACAATTTCTAATTAATAGTGAGTTAATTAAATTATAACTAAAAGTATATTTCTAAAACAAATATAAAAAAAATTATAATTGATGCACAATTTTTAATTAATAGTTAGTTAATTAAATTATAACTAAAAGTATATTTTTAAAACAAATATAAGAAAAATTAAGGTAGCACGTTCCGGGATTGAAATCGGGATCCCTGTAATAATGAGCTAACTCTCTGCATAATTTTCTATGCCAACGTAAAAATTGTATTACAAAGTAAGTTCTTAAGTTGTATAATAATACTAGAATCTGCATCCATGTTTCTCGAGAACTAAGGAACGATGTATAAAATCCCATAAACATGAGACTAAGGTTCCTCTACATTGCATCTTATGTATAAATAATCAAAATCTTTGTTTATCAAAGTTGTCTCTCTCCTTGTAAGCTTAAAACGAAGAAATATGCCCACGTCGAGATTCGAACTCGAATCCTTGGAAAAGCGCTCAAACGTACGTCATTTAAGCGAAGAAGGCGTTGTCCAGCCTAACATCTCTTACTTATATAACACTTAACTTCAAAGAAGGGGCACTTGATAAAATTAAAGTTAACAGGAGCGGTAAAAGAAAAGAATGGTTTTATTGTAACTTGAAATTGTGGCGCTTATCTCTGCATGCATTTGTAAAAACTTGCATACGAGCATAAAATCTTTAATAATGAAGACATATATGGTTTGGAGGGTTGGAGAAATTTACCTCCCCACACAATATACCTTTCTCTTGTGGTCGTGAAGGAACAAAAAGTGTAATAAATTGATTTATCGTATAGTTACACTTATCATCTCTTATAGTTACGCTTATCACTCACATACTAATCACTGTTATAGTTACACTTATAGTTAAATCAGTCCTATTAGTGGAATTAGTCGCAAAATGAATTTTAGTGAGATGTATCATTTTTCTAGCTTTTGTGTAATATGTTGGTAAAGCTACAGCCGTAGTACAAGATTAAAAATTGCTCAAGAGCATACAACTGGATCATATTGGATCTCATAAAACTCAGTATATTCGGAATGTACATGGATATTAACTCCTCAGTAAGCACTTTTTAATTTGAAGTATATAATATTAAATAATTTTGGGTGCATATCTGATGAAAAGTAATTTAAAAACTACTTTAATATAGGTATACGCTTATCAAGTATCTAACAGTTAAAAATAGTAGAAATATCAAATTTTAAGTTTTTGTTTTTAAAAAGTGTTGTAACTTTTTTTGCCATTTTTACCCTTTTAAATTTAATTTTTTTAATAAATTACTTACTTTTTAATTTTTTTAATAAATTACTTTAATTATTAATACGAAATATCTTAATCCTAAAAACAATTGCTATAATACATTTTAATATTTAGCAGTTTACCAAATATTTGATTGTTTGAAATGTTAAGAATATAGTTAGTTTTGATACATTTTATTTCATATTCATAAGACAATAGGCTACGGAAGTGTTTTTGGAGACATTTAGAAAATTTTCATTTACAACAAGGTTTGACATGTATTACAGTTTTCTAATATATTTTGCTTTTTATTACACATAATACTTTCAAACAATCAACCTATATTTAAATTTAACAGTAAAATATGCGTTTAAATCAAAGGAATGACCAACAGTGAAAAGAGAGTGTAACAAATTATTATTATTATTATTATTATTATTATTATTTCTAAGTACTTACGTATAAATGTAGTTTTAATAAGAAATACCTAGACACATTTTAACAATACTGCGTGGCAATAGTTACAAAAGTAATTAATGCAACATAATAAAAAATCGTGTACTAAGAATAATGCACCAGGTCTGAAAGGGTTAAATATTCCAACTAAAGCTTGATTTGTAAGGCTTTTAGATAGTATCATTGCAAACTTTGAAATTTCAAAATTTTAAGAAATAAGTTTTAGCAAGCATCACTCTTCTAAAGTTTAATGCTATAATATAAACTTCACCATATGATTTACCGATATAAAATTACTTTTGTTTCTGCATTCATTTGAATTTCGAGTTTAAAAATAATTATCCAAACATTAGAGTCGCAAAAATAAACGCTATGCCATATTTTAAATTTCGATTCAAGTTTATCCTAAAGCAATTCTAATAACATATAGTAATTTAAAACGCACTTGAAATGTTTACCCTTTTTTCAAGCTTTTAAATTTCAAATATTTTAAATCCACTTCAGTGAGTAGATTTTGTTTAAAGTAATAGGTGCTCGATTCAAATTTTCTATTGTATAGCTATATCATACAGACTTTTCTGTAAAATTTTTGCTCTATTTCTCTTTTAAATTTTAAATTTTTATTTTTTTATGCTAGAATTGACGACGTTAAAACAGCGGCCACGAGAAATTTTATGTATTTAACTACAACAGCTCCAACGAAGTTGAAATTTAAAACGATATTTGGATGTTTTACTTTAATTTCTTCTTTTCATATTTTGAGCTTTTTAGAAGCCATTGAAAGCAATTAACTCACTTTATGTTTTACTAACATTTCCTTCTTTATCCAATCGAACTGCGTCATTTAAAAATGTAAGTAGAAATATAAAACTCATTATTATTTTTGTGTAGTTAATTAACAATCAGCGATAATATCGTGATTTAATCAACAGATTTTTTTTTTTTTTAATCTTTGCTCTAAATAAAAATTTTTCATATACATTTAAAATGAAACAAAAGTATTAAAAATCTAAGTTTAATTTGGGAATTTTCTTCATATATTTTGCTTTATAAATAAACGAAAAAAATAGCGTTTAAAATTTGTTTCTAAACATAATTCCTCATAATTTTAAAACAATAAGTACAGTAAATTTTGAAATGCATAAAAAGCATTTCATTCAAACGTTTTATTTTAAATTAGTATAACTTGTTATGCCATAATTACCTGTAATCACTCAAACTATACCTTTTTTTATATAAAATAAGCAATATAATAAATTTTACATAAATACGTGACATGTATTACCAGGAATTTTTACTATGTTATACAAGTCATCTAATGCAAACGTCAACTAGACCAAACTGACCGTAGAATGTAATACGTTTTACCAAAATACACGACAACTATCATAATGACGCAACACCAAATCATAACAAGTAAGCTCGGTAAAAAAAAATGTTAGTGCTTTTCAATGCAAATAAGATGTATAGCCCGTTTGTCCGAGTATTGTGCAAGAGTGAGGTCTAGTTACTTTATCCATTTTCAACAACATATATATATATAGCGCTCAGCGAAAGTTTAGACACTGGTGTTTTTTAACTTTTAACCCGTCAGTAGTCGCGTGTCGGTCTTTTCGCCGCCCGTATAACTTATCTTCTCCTAACTTGTATCAGATTACAAATACAACGGAGATCTACCATGTAGCTGACTTTGGAGGTTTCTCGAACATCTTAGTGAAGTAATAGGACACCTCTGTTTTTCTTTCAGGTACATTTTTAGAAACAAAGTTGAAATTGGCGAAAAAGTCTACGTAACAATCACTAATGTCAGTTCATTTTTACTTTTTCAAATTACTCCATATCTCATGAATAAAATGCATAATTTAAGAAAACTGCAAATTTATATATTCATTGAAATGTTATCTTCATACACTAGGTGAAAAATATTTTTTATTTTACATATTTGGTATGCGGGGGGCCAGCGACGAAAAGATCGAGCGCGACTAATGACGCTGTGGAAAAAGTCGCGACTACTCGCGGGTTAAATAAAAGATACGAACACGTGGGTTTTACAAATGGCTATACTTAGTTTCAAATATATTTTATATAATGTAGAATAAAAATAATGGTTATAATATAATATTTAATTTAACTGAAAAAAGTCAAATTTGCATATTGCAAAAGTTTAGACACTTTTTTGATTTTTAGTCAACTGTTTATGGAAAAAAGTTATGATGTCACATGTCTGATGTATTTAATTACACCTAGATATAGCATCAGTTAGTGAAGATGCCGCGAACTAAAAATATTCAATTAGATGAGGTAATTGAAGTAGGAAAGCGAAATGGAAAGGGAAGACTGTTGCAGAAATTTCAGCAGCATTGAATCGTCCAAAGTGGTCTGTCTATGAAGTATAATCTAAGGATGATTCCTTCAAAATAAAACATAATCTGGAAGATCTTTTGTAACGAGAAAATGAGATGACAAAAGGATCCAGAAACTGACATTTACACAAATAATGTTTGTTAATCACATTAAAAGTAAGTCAGAACTTTCAGTGTCGACGGAAATGATTCGTAGATGAATTAAAAAAACAGGTAAATCAATTTACATGAAAATGATAAAACAATCAGCTTTAAAATATCGTTATAAATTGGCGAGAATTCAATTAATTTGCAAACAGACGTCATATGGAACCAAATGGTACGCTATGATATTCAGTAACGAAAAAAAAGTGGAATTTGAATGGCCCAAACAAGTGGGCATACTATTGGAAAGACTTAAGGGTAAGGATCCTGGGACTTTATTAAGTCGACAAAAAGAAGGTGACTTTTAAATAATTTGGCCCTCAATTAGCTTTAATGCTCGCGTATCTGTGGAGTTATTCATTGGTTGCCAAGCAACACAAGACTACGTACATACGTTGGAGATTAATTTTTAGTCATTTGGGGAACTTCTGCTGATCTAAAGATGGATTTTAGCATCTATTCATGTTGCATACAAAAGAAGAACTTCGTTTAACTCTGAAAATATTATTGATCTCAAGAGGCCGGCGTGTAGTTCTGATCCAGACCCAATCGAAAACTTTTGTAACATCATATGGCGTAATGTTTATGCAAATTTTTGCTGTAATTTTCTTTTAATGAGGTTCGAGCTGCTGTTGAACATCTGTCGTACGAAATAGATCCCCAAGTGACGCAGCATTTAGTTTTTTCAATGAAAAGTCACATTCTTGCACTAACTGCAAACAATGCAGGTGCAACTCGACTTTAATTTGTAGTTATTTTTCTCTAAATACACAAATTCTCTATACTTTTGCCACAATGTTAATTTTGTTTGTCATTATATTTTATGTAAAATGTAAAATTCGAAATTTATTGTGTGTGAATAAAGGATAAGTCACAAGTAATATATGACAGAGGAATTACAAACATTCGCTACATACTTCTGAAAATAGAAGCGTAATCGATCATTGTCTAAACTGTTGCTGAGCAAAATAGCGTAGCGTAACGTTAATAGCGTAGTCAAAAGCAAACGTGAGCCGGTCAACGTACCCACAAACACAGAGTAGTATGTAGTCAGTAAGTAGTCAGAGTACGCATTAGTCAAACGATAGTCGTTTGCCACTAACAGCAGATTTGGAACGATACCGGTGACCGCTACCTGTTCCGTGTCTTTTTTGTACACCGCGCGAATGTGGTCCGATTCATGAGGCACGCAGCCAGTCCGGTGTTGGCAAAAAACTTCGCGAAAAGCAAGCCAATAACTTACCGCACGAATGTCGGCTGCAGCCCGACACCAGCAAAAATAGAAAAAAGGTCTTTTTGGTGGCGCCATCTACTAGCCATCTTAGAATGTACAATAAGATCAATTGAACATATTTCTGTTTCTGAAAGAGCCTGGATTCGAGATCACGTCCCCGACTAGAGAATGTAAATGACTTAACCACTTCACTACCGAGACTCGTCACTGACCGGATTCTGTGTGGAAATAAGGGTGGGGCATATTGTTGTTGGTTTGATCACTGGACCACTCTTACTTCTTGAGGGGAGGATTATGTGTTGTAACAAAAGTGTAGCTTTTCGATAAATTATAGATTGTCATTGATGCTAAAGGCAGATTGGATAATTGAAATTTTAAAGTGATTTTATTTTATTTATTTATTTATTTATTTATTTATTTTTTGTAAATGTCTTATGAGACTATGTTTAGAAGTTAATTGAATATTTAAATTAATGAATTAGCAAAATGGTAAAAGCAAACAAATTGGTTTTTCTTATAAATTTTAGAATTATTAAGTATTATATTAAACTTGTTAAAATAATGTACTATCTTTAGAAATTTTATTCAATTAATATTTTTTTTATTAGAAACTATAATGCAATTACAGGCTTTGCGTTACTTTATAAAACATATCTTTTTAACATTAAGAAATTTATTTTAATAAATAATAAATAAAAATAATTAACTTTTAATTAGAATTAGGATTTATTTTATGTTGATAAATGAGTTGAAGTAGAACATACTTTTACTGACTATGTTACAGTATTAATTTGTTATGAATATTTTTTCAATTTAAAAATAAAATAAAAATGATGGGTAATATTTTTGGATCCTTCTCATAAATTAACGATTTCATTTATTATCAGATATAATAAATTAATTTTAAAGACTTTTCTATTAATACTTTTTTAGGAGTTATACAGTTATTAAATGTGTTAATTTAGGAATTAAATATCTGCAATTTAGAAAAACTATTTATAAAAAATATAAAATAAAATTATTTGGTAAGTAATAACTTTTAACAAGAATAAGAACTAATTTTATATCATTTCATGTTTTAAAGTCGAATACATTTTTAATGATTATGTAGCAATTTTAATTCCTTTATCAATCAACATTCTTTAATCTTAAAATAAAATATGCTATTTTTTTCAAATTTTACACAGTTTTTTTAAAAAAAAGAGGGAGATTTCTTTTTTAATGCTGAAAAGATCGATGGATATTTTATAATTTTATTGCTTGTAAAATAATTTTAAACACTTTTGAACAATCGATTTTTATATAAAATAAGAAACAGAATTATTGTTTTTAAATTAATGGATAAATAGAAAATGAATTCATTTAATTTACAAAGATTTTTTACTTCTTTCTATGATTAAGCTCATAATAAATAATATTTTTTATAATCGAATTAAAATAAAAACCTTCCAATGATTCAATTAATTCTAAGTAATTTTTAAAATTAATTCAAAAGTAATATTTTAAAATAAATAAATATACATTATTTTTGACAATTTTTCTGTGTATTACAGTTAGAATTTTATATGAAATATACATCTTTTCTCAAAGCTCAAATTGAAATAAAATGCAGATAAAGAAATAAAAAGTCGGTTAAGAATAAAAATTCCGAATTCGGACCGATTTAGGCAAATCTAATAGGGCCACTGCCAGAACTCAGATATCGGTCCTGCGTCACTTGCCGATATGTAACCATAAGTTGACCGATTACCGTAACCGATTGTCAAAACAGCAGATTGTTAAGTTTAAGAGACCGACCATCTTCCGACACTTCACCAAAAACACTGAGCGGATGCCGACATTTAATAAACACTGACGGCTCCGGTTCGATCGTGTGCCGAAAGGTATTTGTTTGCTGCGTAGTAACAAAACTGATAAAAATAAGTAGTTCTGGAGTCATGATGGTCAATGTGTGAATCAGGTAAATCTCCAACATGAGTGATGAGCAGAAATTCGCCCAGCGGGCGACAAACAAAACATTTACAATAACTGGCAAATAGGACACTGTTAAATACTATAGTAATAACAATTATTAAAACATATCGTACTTACTCATTTTTTTTTTATTTTCAAAATAACTTTATATTTTGATTACAGTTTGTATTTTAATTATTTCTTTCGGTTGTTATAAGAAAATGAAAACAAGATGACAACTATTTTTTCTATAACTTTCCAATGAAATACGGTATTTAATTTCCTACTAATAGAGAAATAATATTAAAACTCCAATAATAATAATTATACTTGAATTACGCATACGGAAGTATTTACATGCAGAAATCTAACAAGCTATAATATTTTCAACGTCAGCACCTTATTTTAATGCCAAATTTTATTCGTTTGAATACATTACATTATAGAAATTTCAAAAGAGTATACAAGTCCATGTAGATTAGTATTTGTTGTGCTATATAGTGGAAAACTTTTAAATTTAAATTCAAGTAATTACTTTATCAAAAATGTATTAACTACAAGTACAACTAGACTTTTTTTTAACGTAATGTCTTCAAAAGACGGAGTCGCTACATCGCTACATTCATATTTTATGAAAGGATCCTCGAAATTGAAAGGATGTACATAAGAAAAACCAGGAAGAATAAATTCTGAATTTTTCGAATTAAGAGTCGTCAACATATAGAAAAATAAAAAAAAATATTTATATGACATGAAACCAATTGAATTTTTATAAAAGAAAATATTTAACAAGTATTAAATGAAATTAAAACTACAAAATATTAACAACCAAGATTAAATTTGTATTAATTAGCTCTCAAACAAACATTATTTTAATCGAAAACCTCTTTAAATACATTCTAAAGTTTTTTCTTAAACTTTGCGATTTATCAGTGTGTTAGTTTTATTGCTAGTGTAAAGAGTTTCAAGGCAACTGTCGTGAAAATGATCTACTAATTCAAAATTTATTATTATTTTTTAAACTTTAAATTATATGCTTATATTTTACATAAAATGATGCAATTTCTATCTGCAGAAGAATTCAACATTTACAATTTACCATAAACAAAAGCTATAGAAAAATATGAATGTGACGTCAGTATCGCGATAACAGACAACACTAACAAAAAACAATGTCGTATATTCGACTAAAAAAGATATCGGCTATCTAATTATTTATATGCCTTCATTTTTTTTAAGTTTAGTATGGGTACTGAAAATTAAATACAACTAAGAAAAGCTCCGTATTGTATCAGAAATCATCAATTTATATTTTTTCAAAATAGCCTGTATTTTCTACAATTACATTTCTTTTTTCCGTTGTTATAAGAAAATAAAAACAAGAAGACAATTATTTTCTATTTTACTTTCTAATGAAATGGAGTACTCAATTTCCTGTTATTGGAGAAATTATATCAAAAACTTCAATAAAAATCATTATTTCAAAATTAAATTTAGATGCAGCTTTCTGACAAATTGCTGTTAAAAAAACTTTTTTCTTTATACAAAATCGCGCAGATTGAAAATGTAAGATGCTTAGATGTTTAAAAAACCGCAGTAGTGTTTAACAGTATTTAACTGTTTAATGATATACCTGCTTTATTTTAAGGCTGACTTATGATACGCAACGGTAATTTTTTGCAATTATGCTTTATTTCTTGCTGGAAAAAATATCGTCTTATACTACAAAGAATAGCATCTCGTTATAGATCTGTTGGTATACAATAAATTAAAAGCGACGATTCGTACATAATTTATAAAACTAAGAAAAATAACATGGAAAAGATGTTTAATTTTTTTTTCAAAAATTTAAATTTATACACATATTATAATTCCAAAAGAGACTTTAAGGCAAATAAACACAATGTTTTAAACAATTAAATATAGGTACATGATAAATGAGATAAAAACCAGTGATTTTTTTTTAAATATAAAAATAAATCTATATATGTGTTGCAGCAATGCAATTAGGTGTTCTGTAAAATACATGCGAAAACTGTATATGTTATACATAACACTATATGCATAGAATAGTGAATGATACGTCTGTGTATACTTGTGAATGTATATATAACATACATAAAATCAAACACAACTGAAATATTATTATAATACAGGGTGTCCCCTCTTAACGGTGGCCAATGGCTAATTTCTAAATTGTTAGTCATAGACATATAGTCCAATTGCAAAAATGCTTTAAAAAAGGTAAATAATTGTTTTTCAAGCGATTTAGCTCAAAATAAAATTTTATTAAAAAATTACGAAAATTAACTTTTTATATGGTCCCCCGGTCCTATAAGTGATATTTAGTAAATTTTTCCCACTACTGTAACAAATAATACAAAAAAGTCCCATTCCTCTGCGATTAAAACTGACCGAGTAATAGCTGTTTAAAGTTGAAGCATCTTTTTTGCTGCAAATTAGGGGTCAGTCACAAATTTACTGGAAATAAAAATAATCGCAAGATATAAAATTTCACATTAAACATTGAGAGTAAAATAATATTTACAATATTATTTTTAAATTTGTTTTGATGATTACACATTAAAGCAAAATTTGTACTAAAATTATAAGTAAAAAAATAACAGAAAGTTTGTTAAATTAATTTATGAAAAGCAACAGTCACAAATCGTTACAAAATGACATATATTTATCATTCTATTACATTACTTAACCTAACAGAATTTGATGTAATCCTATAAAATAAATAAATGGTACGCACTTAAAATTCTATTAATATTATACTATCATTGGATATAAATAAGTATGCAAATTGAACCTCGATCGGGTATTTGGAAGTGAGTTAAAATTTGAATGGAAATTTTGAGCAAGGGAAAAATAAGTACGAACTTTTTAAGCAAAATAAAGGCTTATCAAAATACCACACCTTTTAAAATAAAATTGCGATTTCCCAAAATTTGATTTTCACGATAAAGAGAACTTTAAAACTTCAACTATTTTAATCTATTTTAGTCTTCAACTATTTTAATCTAGAAGTTAAATAATAAAAATTAACATTACCTTAAAACTTATACGGTGGTAGCACCTTCAGTTAAATTGCTTTTAAAATATTTCTTTATCTCATTTAAAACTTTTTAGAAATTGGAACTATATGTCTGTGGCAAATGGTTTAGGAATTAGCTATTAGACAGCGTTGAAAACAGGCGCCCTTTATAATACTTTAAGCCCTTAGAGAGCGTTCCCTTAAAGCTCAGTTCAATTCATCCGTATTTAGCTACAGAAAAGTGGTTTAAGTCATGAAATTTAAAGCTTTATAACTCTGTCAATTTTAATGTTATGTGAATGAGACCTTTTTTTCTTATTTGTTAGAGTAGTGGGAAAATTTTACTAAATATTTCTTATAGAACCGGGGGACCATATAAAAAGTTAATTTTCGTAATTTTTTAACAAACTTTTATTTTGAGCTAAATCGCTTGAAAAACAATTCTTTACCTTTTTTAAAGCATTTTTGCAATTGGAACTATATGTCTATGACTAACGGCTTAGAAAATAGCCATTGGCCACCGTTGAGAGGGGACACCCTGTATAATTCTTATAGTACATGGATATAAAATTTAGTTCGAACTAATAAAAATTTGAAGCTGAAATTCATCGGACTATTTTACTAGTACATGATTATTAATGTCTATGCTAACAATTATTTTCTGACCGTAATATGGGAAATAATATTATAAGAATATACAGCTCATATTCAAAATATTAGAATAATTACCTTTTTTTAGAAATTGAAAATATCGTTTGGTAATTTAATGTCTTTTAATGAAAATATGCAAACGATATTTTTATTAAGAACTTATTGTTGATTAAACTTACTTGTTATCTTAAATTTAATATTATATTTGAAAAGATTAATTGCAAAAAAAAAAAATTATTTGAAAAGTCAAAATATTAGAATATTTCACATTAATTCTCCTTTAATTATTACCAATTCTTAACTGGTGGCATCATTGATTAAATTCAGACTATTTTATTTAAAATCAGTATTCTTTTTTGCAGTTTGTTTCTTTTTCGTCTTAAAATGGGACGTGTGAGTGATATTCCTGAATCTACTAAACTTCGTATGGTTGATTTGTATCGGCACGGTAAAAATCAATGCATTATAGCGAATTATTTACATTGTTCGCAATCGAGCGTTAGTAAAATACTAACACAATATTCAAAAATTGGAAAATTTCAAAATAATCGCCGAATTGGTGGCCGAAAACCAAAAACATCTGCTAGAGATGACAGGAAAGTGAATCGTATAGTTAAGAAAAACCGTTTTAAAAGTGTGCGATTCTTGCACCGAAAATGGAAAGAAGAAGGAGTTGAAGTTTCTACATCGACAACATTAAGACGTCTCCATAAATTTAAATTTGAATCTCGTGTACCGAAAACAAAACCTCTCATGACTGCAAGACAAAAGCGTATAAGATTGAATTGGTGTAAATCAAGACGTTTATGGAGCAATGAAGATTGGAAAAATATATTATTTAGTGATGAAAGTATGTTTTGTGTTTAATATGGTAATCAAGGTATTCGAGTTTGGAGAATGAAGCAAGAAGCATTTGATAAAGAATGCCTTAAACGTTCCGTAAAATTTGCTGCTAGTGTCATGGTTTGGGGTTGTATGAGTGCAGAAGGACCTGGAAAGTTATGCATCGTCTACGAAAAGGTTAACTCTCTGATATATCAAGAAATTTTTGAATATTACATGATACCATCATCAGAAGATTTATTTGAAGATGATTTCATCTTTCAACAAGATTTAGCGTCCCCGCATACCTCGGTGTCAACTAAGACTTGGGTCCGCCAACGCAACATTAAGGTACTTCCTTGGCCACCAAATTCACCAGATCTTAATCCCATCGAAAACTTATGGTGTATAATGAAGAAAAAACTTCAAGAAAATCCTCCTTCAAGTAAAACTGAGTTAGTGGCACGTATAAAGTCTATTTGGGCTAATATTGATAGAAATGTTTGTAAACACCTTGTATATAGTATGCAACATCGATTGTACGCTGTTATGAAAGCTAAAGGGGATGCTACAAAATATTAACTACCATTTACTTCATATTCATAAGGTAATATTGTTGCGTAAAATAAAATATTCTAATATTTTGAACCAATCTAAATTTTATTCTAATATTCTGGTGTGTTTAAGGAAGCTGTATACCTTATTTATTGTGTTGTATTTTATATTTTATAAATGTTAAAATCTTATCTAAACATTCCAGATTTAATTTATAAGAAATTTAATTCCATTTACTTAGTATAAAAAATACATAAATGACAAATAATTTTTTCTTATTACTTTTTCTCAATTATTCTAATATTTTGAATATGAGCTGTAGTTAAGTAAGGTAAAGCAAAACTTTCTGAAATATATATCGAACGACAGAATGATTTATCTAACTTTTTAAAAGCGCATGTATGCACCACAAGATAATTTAATTTTCATATACTTCACTATTGAAAAAAAGTATCACGTTTTATACAAAGTGACATTTAATGAGAACTACACAATTAAATTTGTAAAGAGACTACTGTAATTTTTAAGATAATTGTTTCACAATTAATTACTAGGAGAAGAATAATGAAATTTCGATCAATGTAGCGAGCATTATCGATAACTGTTTTTACTCATTCCATAGTATAAGAGAAACACAAAGGTTTTAAAGCATTTGTTTTTAATTCAATCAAAAAATTTAGCGTAATGTGATACACATACACTTACATTTACAGGCAAAATTATCAAGATTTTTACCATTTAGTAGATTTCAATATGTGTCTTGTTTATGGCACGACACACATCCAAATGATGACTTCTTCTGATTTTGAGGACAACATCTCACGACTGATATTTGTCACATTAATTGATTATCCTTTGCCTGAAATGTTTTACATCTTAAAGGTTTTCAGTGTAATAAAGATTCTTCGCATGATTCACTTACTGATTTTTAAACGTACGAAGCCACTTAGAGGGTGCCCAGTGAATAAGACTCTGGATGCATAATTAAATTTCTCAAAAACCGAGATCGATAGAATCCTGCATCAAACGGCTTGTTTATTAGATAATCTGTAAATATGTTATACAGAAATTTTGATCGCTGAATATTTTGAAAAAATTGTGTTCCGATGACAAAGAATGCTTGACTTGACGCGTTTCTTCTTTTAGATTATTTGCAGAAAACGAGTTTTTCGGCATACAGTGCCATATTTCGACGATTTTTGGATTTAAACTTTTCTAATTTAGAAAATCCAAATATTTAGTTCCAAGAATCGTAAAAATATGGCACTGTATGCCAAAAACACGTACTATGAAATCAATTTTAAACAAGGAATATTTAAAGTCATGCATTACAATATTTTCAAAATATTTTCTGTTCAAAAACTATGTTTAAAATTTTTACATCTTACTAATAAACAAATGGTTTACGGCATAATTCTATTAATCTTTATTTTCAAGTGATTTAATTTTGAAATGAGGGACTTACAGGGATTTACAGGACACCCTGTACGAACGAATTTCTCCATAGACGCATCATTACGATTCTTGCATCGAAATCTCTGCTATACTGTGTTGTGTTTCTATTTCCAAACAACATATTCAGAATTTTGTTGTTGCGCCGTCATTATACTACATTATCAGAATGATTTGATGATCTATTACTTTAATTCAAGGGACACGTACTGCTATGGAATGTTTAAAAAGCAAACCGGAACTTGTGTGATATAATCGTATGAGCTATATTTCTTCAAAATTATCTTACTTGATTTGACTCACGCATTCATTCAATATTACATTAAAATAAGCCGGAGTTCTTTTATGGATACTTCTTATATTAGAATCATTGTAGTTTGTTACATATAACTAATAAGTTATTTTGGAGAATAAGCTGGACTTAGAAATTCATTTTTAAACATGTTTTGAAAACATGCATTTTTATTTTCTTCTATCTTTACGAAAAGATAGTATTGTATTCGTAAAAATTTTCGATATCCGGTTTTCGACGTATTTACAAGTTTTAGGGGCCAGAGAACCCTAAAAAACATGTTTTTACAACATTTCTGTGTATGAGTTTGTCATTCTGTCAATCAGTCAGTCTGTCAGCCTGCCTCTCTGTATGAATGTGACAAAAAAATTTGTGGACACTGTATTTGAAGAATTAATGAATGGGAAATCAGAGCACTTTACATTCTGTTAGATCTTGTTATAAACTATATCTGATTGTTTTTTTGGTGTAAATCTCTCAATAAGTGAACTGTTATACAGATTTTTTTATGATTTCGCAATAATTTTATCTTAAAAACTAATGCATGGATTTTAATGAAACTTCAGATACAGTTATAAATTGAGATGCGTTGTTTTTGTCTAGGTTTCGGTTTAAACCATCCAAATGATGTCGCTGCTATGCTGCATATTTCAGGAAGTTTTAACATGCATAAGATAGAAAAAAAATTAGGATTGTCGCATCTAACCTGTTTTAATTAATTTTCCAAAAAATTCTATTGTCATTTATGAATTTTTAAATAGAAATCATTTTCAAATGCTTCATGTGTTCATATCTAAATTTATCTTTCATTCAGCCATTCAGTTTTTGATATATTCTTTAAAAGTTTCCTACATTACAGTCTGTTTTGCAATTATTAAACGAACTAGTTCAAACTTTAGAAGTTCCATAATTTTAACTTGCATAGTTCCTAAAACTTCTAAATGAATAACTTAAAGTTGGTTTTTTCCCGAAAATTCGTCTTAAAAAATATGTAAAAATCTAGTGTTTTTATAGAAAACGACTTTTGTAAAATTCCCATCTATACACTGTGCCTAAGCTACTGTTAATTATTTATTAAAATGATTTAACATTAATAATGTAGAATCAAACATTTTTTTTTATATTTTTTTCGGAATCTACACGTGACAACAACGTTTTTCACATCTATAGAACAATAATACTCAATTTGGGATCAACGTTTTAGTTTTTCAGCCAGACACCCCCGACTGGGAGATTCTTATTGCAAACTCTTAAACGGATTGCGCTGTGTTCAAACGTCACGCTCATAAGTCCAATCATTTCTGTAAATTGCGATCTATAAATGACTCTATGGTGCTAAAAATATCTGCAAGAAAATGCATTTTAATTTTTACTAAAAAAACGTTTTTAGGTGCGTTCGTAATTATGTAAATACGTAGCACCTATTGGTGTTGCTCAGTCCGTCCGTCGGTCCGTCTGTCTGTCTGTCCGTCTGTCTGTCCGTCCGTCCGTCTGTCCGCATATAACAACGCAAAAACTACCCAACCGAATCGTTTGAAATTTAAAATATATAATTATTACATAATTTTGTCGAGTTATTTCAAATTTTATGAAAATCGGATGGATAGATCAATTACAGGGACAATCAAAAGGATTCCGTTGCATTACGGTGAATGGGGAAAAAAGTTTCAAATGCATTTTAATCGTTTGAAATTTAAAACGTATATTTATTACATAATTTTGTCGGGTCATTTCATATTTTATGAAAATCGGATGGATAGATCAATTACAGGGACAATCAAAAGTATTCCGTTACATTACGGTCAATGGGGATAAGCTTTCAAATGCATTTTAATCGTTTGGAATTTAAAAAAATTTTTATTACATAATTTTGTCGAGTCATTTCAAATGTTATGAAAATCGGATGTATAGATCAATTACAGGGACAATTAAAAGTATTCCGTTACATTACGATCAATGGCAAAAAAATGTTTCAAATGCATTTTAATGGTGTTACACTCATTTGAACATAATAGAATTGACATGAATCTATGAAGTATGTACTAAAATATACATTCTGTACAATCTGGAATGCAAAGAATATTTATTATTAAATTACAGGGCCACACAAATGTATTCCACTAAATAATGTTATACGGGGAATCATTGTTTGGGGCGTGCTTTAATTATATTAAACTACTTCACATTTTATGAAGAAGATATACTTTAATAAAGTATAATAAAAATAGCTCCCTGCATATTTACAGGAACACAAAGATTTCGACCACTATACTGTATCCAAATTACGCTCTACTATACCAACAATATCTGAATATTTTAAAACTTCCTTATACGACGAAAGCACCTCATTTGCTACGCTTCGCGTGCAATTTACAAATTGTTTCTCTTATCATCAAAGACGAACTACTTAAACAAAAACTTAGTTTTATTAACCATAACTAAAAAAAACATTTGCGATTGATACTTTAAATATACTCCTTGATATTAATCTAAACAAACATTAATCAACATTCAACTAAAACAAAAAAAAAACATTTTGTGTACAATATCACAAGGGAAAAAATACTTAAATTAATTCCTGACATTACGACGTAAAATATTTTTCTTCTTCATCTAAGGTATTTTTCATCAAACCAAGTGTAGTTGCGTGTTTTTTCAGAAAGCTATTGTTTTTTATATTTTATGCTATTGATTTTTGCAACGAAACGCAAGCAGTTTTTCTCAACTAAAATACATAATTACAAGGACTCGGTATTCTTTGAACTTTTCTTTCATTTAATCATTTTGAAATGCAGCTTTGGCATAACAATAAAAGACTCAATGAATAAAAACGATACTATCAATAAAATTGCTTGATTTGTCTAGAAAAATTTATATAATTTAATTTTTATATTTTTCAAAAATTTAATTAAATAGTAAACCATATCTTCTCGTACGTTTTTGAACATTTTCAGACAATTGTTTAACACTTAGTAATATGCTGCATATTTTTAACTATTGGATTTTGCGTTAGATAATTAGTTTGAGGAAAAAAATAAAATGTCCAAATCAATGTAAATGTTTTGTGTTATTTTACAACTTTATGCGTAGATTTTTTTACTTTATTAAAAATAAGGTCATTATTTTTAATCAATAATCAATAAAGAACGGCTCAAAATAATTCGATTAAATTAATGAACATTATACATGCGGTTTTATCACTTTGAACATTTCTATTTCTCGAAAAAACACAAAATAGAGAAAAAAGTCAGTTTTAATTGAAGGTATTGGTGGTATTTAAAGAAAGAACAATGTACAAACACATATTTAAAGAAAACTAAATTACTAAACACAAAAACTAAACAGAGAGTCTGTATTCTTTGGAATTTTTTTTAAACTAGGGGGCTCTGACCCTTACAAGCTACGATTGCCATTCCCCGTTCAGTCGCCCCAGATTCTAAAAGCATGCTAATTTTGTTATCTTTAGAATGTTGCAATTGTAACTTCAAAGAAATGTGGTCCATTCCCTCTCCCTGCAAACGGGTTTCCATTCGTTTTCCTTTAATGGAGATTTTTTAATGAAATCAGCCGTTGTTAAAAGATACAATGTCTGTTTTTATCTTTGATTTAAAAAATAATAATTGTGTTTTTTTATATTTATATTGCGTCATCGTTCATAGCGTTTTATGCCTCTTCTAATCATATACCACATTCTCACAAACTTACAGAAAGTTATAGTTATTTTTTTTTCTACTAAAATAATCCCTAGAAGTAATTTACATGGCAAAACGAATTTTGCCGGATCAGCTTGTTTACACACACACACACATATACATATATATATATATATATATATATATATATACAAAGATAAGGATTTGAACAATTTAAAGTGCAATTTTAGCATAATAATAAATGACTCAATGAAGGAAGATGATACTAGATATAAAATGAACGCAGTTTATTACAATAAGCCACTTAATCGTAACCTAGAGTTTGAGCGTTTTTGCTACGTTAGTTTTGAGAAGGTTAGCCGAAAGATATTAATTCTTTTTCAATTTGTTAATGGTCCCTTATACAGATTCGAGAAAAACATCTTGACGGAAATGTATAACATATACTATAATATTTACACACTTAGAGTTTCAGGATAATTCCTCATATACGTTTTTAGATATTTAACAAATGTCTAAAATCAGAAATGGCCGGTCATCTTTGGCCATGGAGTGTATCATCAAGACAGCATTTTATTTACTTTAGAATTTGTATTGATCGGGATGGTGTAGAAAAGCATATATAGAGAAGAAAATGGAATTCTGAAATTAGAAAATTTTAAACTACTATAAATTTTAGTTAATATCTTGATGATGCTGAAAACTAATCATTCAGTATAATTTTCAAGTTAAAGAAAAATGTATTTCTCGGAAAGATTAACACCCTCCCATAAGCAAACTTGCAATAAAAATACTAAAACATTTTTTATATCTTTATAATTAAAGAAGATTTACCAATATACTAATAAAATGGTACTGAATAAACTGTAAAAGTTTCATAATGAAATGTTAAAAAAACGTATGGCTGTTACTAGATATCATACATCCATATCTATTCCCAATGATATTGACAGTTTTATCTAGTCAAACTACTGTAATATAGTACTATAAATATAATATTTTACCAGTATAATTCATTTGCATGCTTAAAACATCAAACATATTTTAAATACAAACAAAAGAAAAACTACAATTTATAATTTTTAGAACGAGTTTTTGAAGTATTGTTAGTTTTCAGTGATAAATAATAATGTGAAAATATTTAGATTAATATTCAGTTAGATATCATAACTAAATGTTATTAGAACTTAATATTACAAAAGTCTTGTATCTTTCCGTGATAAACATCTAATGATTCAACTTTTACCAAACAAACTTCTAAAAGAGGACTTTATAGTAAAAAAAATCATTATTTCGATGACACAGCTGCATGAAATTGGAAATAAATAAAACTATACAAGCCTCATTTTAATTTACACAATTCTCTCATTTTTTAATGTATTATGCTGTTAAACATCTAAAGCAATTTAATTAAACAGAAACTTGGACGGATTACATGGTAAATATTTAGTATTAGCTCGTTTTGTAAAAACATTATTTTCTTTACATAAAGTATAAGGAATTAATCGATTTCTAGGTCAATTTTCCTAAACATGTATAGTCTTTTTTCTAGAGTGTTATTGTGTGAAATATTTAATGTATCATTTTTTAAGAAGACAACACATTATTTAATGTTTATTGAAAGAAAATTATAATACAGAATGGCATGATCAGCTTATGCAAAAGTATTAAGCACGCTGCGTATTCACCGTAGCAGTTTTTCACTATTTATTGGGCACTGTGTTATAAAGAAGGTTTCTAAGATAAACGAAATAGTGAATCCACTTTAGACAGTCATCTTGGGGAAGGGAATAATTCCTGGCAGTTCTCAAGTCGACTAAATGCCACCAAGATTCGATATTTATGGGTTCTAAAATCGCCATGAAGCGAAAAAGGAGATTAATCTGTCCAGAAGATGTTTATGACCCAGGTGGATTCTGTTGTAACCCACCTCGCATATTCTGTACGATATTCCTTTGTACAATATCCGATGTTATGATGGACCTGATGGTTCATGATACGCATTAATGTGTATGTGTGCAGAACAATTATTCCATGAATAATATTGCAAACCGAGGATTGTCGTAAGCATGCATGAAATAACTACACGAACACTACTGTTTCATGCAGCAAAAAAGGACGCTAACGCATTCATTTTGAGAGAAACACGGGGAGAACAAGCCTACATTAGACATGATCATCTTAGGACAACCGGATTCGGTCGACAGGATCTGAAACAATTCTCCTGCGATCCAGTTTTTTTTTTAAACATACGAAAAAAATTTATTTGGCCTGTCATTGAAAAGGTCCTTAGGTCCTTTTCTAGACGCTACATTCGTCGAACTTGGAATTTACGAAAAGCTATGGACGCTGATTCATTTCATTTGAAATAAATTCACCAACAAAGCTTTAACGTTCGCAGTGAACTTCCTTGATAACATATGCGACTTACAACAGTGAAGTAGTTGTGGATAAGAAGTGCAAGGTCTTATAATTGACATATCTTTACATTTTCAACTAAATAGAAACTACCAGCGTCATCTGTCGCTGCTTTTGAGTTGTATTTTATTTCTGTCTTATAAAATTTCCTATAAGATATCGATGATAACCTTGCACACTTTATATTTTGATTATTTTCCAGTTTTTTATGAATTTTGAATGCATTTGTAGGCTTTTCCCAATAAAGCATACTGATATAACTGTCCACGTAAATATATAAGGAACTTGAAACTATCTAAGTTTATAAAAATATTTTAGTGAAAGCAAAATATTTGCATGATATAAATTGAAATTCATGCAATACTAAAATTGATAAACGCTTTAAATAAAACAAAAACGTTTACAATGAGCTTTTAAGAAAATTCAAAACTATGGGATATTTTATTTTTATTTAAGCTAACAAATACTTGTATATGTAAAAGTAAATGCATAATATAAAAATATGTCTACTACAAGGTGTCTAAAAATCACAAATTATTACATTATTAGATATATTTATACAAGAAAAATACAATTTATGCTATTCTTCGTTTGAAGGATAGTTTGTATCTGGATATTATAAGAAAAAAAGAGATAAATCTATGAATAAAAAGGATTGTCAGTACTCTCCCACTCTCACTAAAGAATTGTGATTTGATGCGCGCCAATATGTTATTTTTAAATTTTTTATGTAATTGTATTAAGTTATTATACACGTTACTTTAATGCAATAAAAAATGCAATGGGACCATTAATTTCCCGTGCTAAGACAAACTCCAAATTATAATTTTAATTGTTAGAGTAGTTGGTTCTCTTACATGGTCCAATTACTAACAATTGTGCTAAAAATAGTTTATCAGTAGCCTATGTACTTTCAAACTTAATTAACACAAAAGAGGTCACGCGGGGCACAGTATTACCATATTCATAGAAATATTCAAACGCAAGGAGAATTGTTTCTTCGTAATCAGAAATCATTTTAGTATTCTCCTGTCTGACACTCCTCTTGTTAGGTGTATGGTTAATTTTATTCGCCTTTTGTTTCTCCGATTTAAACAATCATTTTATAGAATCTATATTGAAATAAGGTGACTCTATCGTTAATATCGGCCTCTACTGCCGCGAAATTTTATCATTCGAAAGAGTAAGTTTTTTGTTGTTTTGTCCGCTCTTCTTAATCGGTTAATGTACTTACTGCGTGTAATCAAAATTTGTTCTAATTTGTAGTATATTTTCTGTATAAAACTGGTTGGGATGATCCAATTACTCCGCCCGAGTTTTAAAATCACAGTTGGATAAGCACTTTTAGATAATAAAATAGATTTTCTAACTAAAGCTATATATTCTCTTAATAATTTTCCTAATTAATCAATGCTCTTATTGATTATGATCAAATGATTGTTTTTTTCAATTTATAGTACATTTTCGTATAAAACTGCTTAGATTGATCCATCAACCAGCGCGATCTCAAATATCTCAGTTTGGTGAGTGCCTTATTTTGTGTTTAATATAAGGGGATAAGTGATCCCTTAGGGGCGTATTCGAAAAAACGCTTTTCCACCTTCAGCAGCTCGAAATTTTCCGATACAATTTCAGACACATTTTTAAAAGTAGAATCATGAAACTTGCTGAGAGGATTCTTGAAGGGACGTATGAGGTGCCGAATAAAGTCTTTTTACGCTCAATTCATTAGAATTTGATTTATAAGCAATTAACTTCTCAGGAAGACACTTTTTTTCGTTCCCTTATCTCCCACTTCGGAAAAATCGGTTCAAATTGCCGTTTTTGATTGCTTTTTTTGCAATATTTTGTACACTTATCAAAGACTTGACCTTTACGGCACCATGTGCACTTTCCAAATAAAAGAATCTGCGAGTTTCATGTGTTTGAGAGCAAAAGTGAATTCAAAAATAAATCGGAAAACAAGCAGTTTGAATCGAAATACACCTTTAGGAGTAAATGATACTAAATATTTTAACGTTTATGATAAATTTCTACAAACAGAGGATAAGTGATCCCTTAAGAGTAAATGATCAAAAATATTTTAATACGTATGATAAATTGCAACAAACTTGCACTCCTCAAAAAAAAAAAAAAAAAAAGCGATACCTAATTATTTCCAAATTATCAATTTAGAAAACGCACAACATGTTTGAAAAAATAATACCAGTAATTTCTGAAAGTAGTCATTCAATAACAATAATTCTCAGCCATTTTTTATAATTTAGGGATATATAAATTTAACGTGTATTTCATAGTAAAGTAAGTTATATGGGTATGACATAGCATAGTAAAATACTTCTCACCCGCTAGAAAAATGACACATCTCAAGAAATGTAAAATTTCAGAGTAGAGACAAAATGTGTATGTTTTTACTGTAACATGAAATTACAGTGTTTAACTTTGCATCCGGACTAAAAATGAGTATAAAATCGTAAAACCCTACGGATGATCCTTGCCACTTTCTGATATGTTCTGTGAGATAAAGAAAAACATGCTATAGACCATACAAAGACCATTTTAAAAAAACAAAAAATATCATGTATACTTGACTAAAATAAAACTGGAAACAATCTTTTTTTACTAAAGGTCATAATGTGGCATATGTTCTTTTGTTCGGCCTTGGAAAAAACTATAAATGCTAAAAATTTCATTCGCAAGAATGAACTTGTAGTAATCATCAAAAACGTATATCAACTAGATTCTAATAGATTCTATTTATCACATTTAAACCAGTGATACAGCTATCATATCTATTAAAAAACGTTTAAGTGCAATAAATGTGAAAAATCACTATTTATTTACATAAAGTTATATTTAAATTAGCAGTTAAACAATTATAAATTTTTCATTTATAAAAAGGCATAATTTACTTTTTAAATTCGAAGTATAAACAGTGAACTGAAAGCATGCTTAAATCACTTACGATAACAAATATCTCGGGCATAAAATCTAATAAAATAAGATTTGCATTTTTGGCAGTGATAGCTTTATCGATCCATTCATTTTCTGATAAATACCTGAATTATCGCTCTTCACGCCATATAATAAATTTTTATTTATCCATCAATAATCTTTAAGTAACACTCTAAAATAAGATAAGGCATGGATTAAATTTAGTAATTTTTACATCTGGTAATAAAATAATGGAATTTTTTTATTCTCTTTTGAATCCTTGTACAGTAAATTTGTAAGAATTATCCAAGTAGCTGTCTCATTATTAAACATATTTAAGTGCGACTTTTGTATGTAAATTTTTTTTTCAGTAAATTAATTGTATTTATAAGTTGAATAATTTTCTTAAATTATGATATCTTTCTGAATTTTAAGAGATAAATCGAGGTTTACTTTTTGAAAAGACATCTAAACTATTGAAAAATGAATTATGAATTTAAAACATTTTCTATATTAAAAAAAAAAAAAAACAGAAATCTTGTCTGACAAAAAAGTTGCATATACTTCTAAAAGTATAACAGGCTCACGTTTTATTAATATATAAAATGTGAGAATCTTACATCTATATACGTTAAAGATGAAGCTGATATTTAGCCATCAGCATTCTTGTTTCTACTGAACCGATTTTAATAATAATTTAAAAAAAAAAAGCTGTTTATACGTAGACGTGACCATTCTAGCTATTTTTTAATTTATCTACTTTTTATATTTTATTTTTAATTTTAATGTTATTTTTTATGAAATTTATCGAAAACGGTATTAATCGGATTTATAACCAATGTTACAGAGGAAAGAAAAATAATGAGAAATATCCAGACACGAGGCTTTTTGAACGTAATTTAATTTTCGAGTTAAATTTCAGCAAAAAATATTTATACACCTGTACTTTATTTTGATAAGCAAATAAAAGTTTATATTTACTGTGAGTTGAAGACAACATTGCTTATTCTTTTAGATGCCAATATTTATTAATTATTCCGGAGTCTTTTCATACAGAAATTCTGTTTAACAAAAAATTTCAAAACGGAATTGAAAATTTACCTCATAGAAGAAACACATACTTTCTTATATATTTTTTTCTGATTTGATCTACAAATTTTCGATCAGATTCGTCAATAATTAAGTGATGTTGGCCCCTTTGTTATCGTGTTTATTTGATCTTTATTTCTTTATTTTTTTCAGAATCCATTGGGTCTATACCTTCATAACAAGGAAAGTAACCCGTTTGTCTAAAAAAGCTAAGCCATCCTAATTACGGAAAGAGAACGAAGCAAGCATGCAAAGAAATTATTACTCGAAAGCATGAAAAATCTCTTTCATCTGCAAATTATTCTTGTATTGATGAAAAATATTTCCTCCATTTTTGCATTAGAATCAATTAGCTTAAAACAATGGATGTGTTTAAGAAGAAATAAAATTGAAAAGAAGAATGAATTGATGAAGACATTTTAAAACTTATTTTTAAAGTCGAATATCGACGGGTTGCTTCTCACATGTTATTAAATATGTTGTGGATAATATTTTCATACGAACATTAATGTAATGAAAAACTAAAACGAAAATACTGATAAGAAAATACTAAATGCATCTCAGAAAGTATCGTTTAATAAAACATTTTTTAAACGGATCGATAATTTTAAATGCAAATTAACACTAGAACCGCGGTGGTGGGTCATTTTGACCCGTATGAAATGAAAATATGACGATTCGAACCAGAAAACTCTTTATAAAAAAAGATAAGTATAAGCACCACAAAAATAATTCAAACAAAGAAGCTAAGTAGTATTTTATAAAAGTTCTGACGCGAAATATTTTGATAAAACTAGGGTAAATTTTCCCGCGGTTCTAGTGTTAATGTTTATGTACTACTTACTGTATTAATAAACCGCTATCAATGCATATTTTTAATGCAATTCAAAATTTTAAAATTTTATTTTGTATTTTTTAAATTTTCATCTGATATACATATTTTTTAAAATATATTTAATCTAAAATTTTTAAAGAAACTGATAGTTTTTCACTGTTGATATGCTTTATCATCCAAACGTGAAGACCATGTAAAATAAAGAGTAAAGAATTCGTCGGTTTCCATACATTTAAAGTACCGTGAACTGATATAACCGTTCACTGAACTTCATTTTTGACTGCAGCTGGTGCATTATTTAAATTAAAACAATTCTATTCATATCACGCAATTGAAAAAAAAACATCCAGTAATAATGAATTCTCTCAAGAATTATATTCATAACTGTGATAATTTTTTTATATCATATTGATTTTTTAAATCATTTATAAATATTTAGAGAAAAAATGACAGTGTTTTTTTCCCAATTTCGAGGAAGAAATTTAGGGTCAGGAAGATAGGAATACTTTTTAGCATATTAAAAATTGAATAAAGCTTTGAATACAGGAAATTAAATTTTCAAGTATTTCCAGAATCATTTTTTTTTTAGTATTTTTAGTGCAATTGTCGGTAGTTTCATTGTAGAAGTAGTTGTAGTAGTAGTAGTTGTAGACGATTTGATAAAACTAGAGCTACTTTTTAAATCAATTAGGTATTGCATTTTAGTAAAGCTTATTTTCCCTCTGCTCCCGAAAGATGTATGCGTTAACCATTCAAATAATTTTTTATAATTTCTTGTTAAAAGTTTCGATTCTTTTATTCGAGTTACTTTATGTTGATAAATAATGTCTTTTACAACAATCTTTATACATATATATATATATATATATATATATATATATATATATATATATATATATATATATATATATATATATATATATATATATATATATATATATATATATATATATATATATATATATATATATATATATTATGTCAACTCTACATATTTTAGCTGTGAAATTTGTATAATAAAAATTTTGAAGTACTACTTCAATGTATTATCACAGGTACAGACATTATGATAAGTACTTTATTGAAAATATCACTATGAAATAAATAGACCTCTTGGTATGCGTCGAGTGGCCAAACTTTAAGAAATTTTTATAACAATGCCATTTGGTAACAAATAGATTTATTAAATCTTCCAAATAAATTGTATAAATTTTTTACCTTTTCTATTTATATGAGTTTCACAGCTCATTAAAACGTACTAACCATTTTAATTCATTAACAGTGAAAATTGCATCAATTACAATTTCTAAATTTTAGGAGGTTTTCTAATTATATGGATATTCAGTAAACTTATGTAGCTATATACAAAATGTTATGTATGTATGTATGTTATGTATGTTATGCACAAAATTTGACTTAGAAAAACCTTTACACTGTAAAACATTTGTGTAACATCACTCCATAACACTGGTATCAGCTTTACTGCCACCAGTGTTATGGTGTGATTTTTTTTTAATTATATAATGGTGTAATTTAAACATATGTTCCTGGTGTAACATTACATATTAGTGTAAAGTAGTAGTGATGATTTTCTTGGTTAATCGTTATTCCGCCATAAACTTGGAGGAAACTTGGTTGCCATCAACTTTATGGAGTAACGTTACCCAAATGTTTTACAGTGTATTAATATTTCCATCTAGTATTCTCGTACGGAAATTATTGATTTTATAAATGGACACACTAAAGGAATACATTTAACGAGAAGAACTTAGAAGAAGACGAAAAGGGCGAACGTATTAGTATGTCATAAACCGCGTTTTCTTTGATCTTTTATTTCACGTAGAAATAAAATGTAACTAAATGTTTTGCAGAACTAATTAATTCATATTAAATGTTTTATATGTTTTTTATGAGAGTAAAGTAATTACAGATAAAAAATAAATAATAATAAAAGTTCTTCTCATCACATGCTTCTTTATGAAACACCATAATTTTAGTAATAGCTAATTTCAAAATCTTTAATAAGCTGTCAAAAATTCCTTTCAAATATAAATAAAATTTTCAGCAATATAGTAAGTGCGCTAATCGGTGGGTCATTCTAATATACCGTAATATCAGTCCAATATATTTAACAAAGCCTTTTTAAAAGAGTTTTTAAGCAAAATAAATTTATGCAAACTAAACTTTAAAAAGTGGCAATTAGAAAAAAAATATGTGAATAAGCAATTTTTATTGCAAATTTTATTGCAAAATTTGTCAATATGTGAATAAGCAATTTTTATTGCAAAATGTAGACCTTCTTTCATTGTATTAATGCACAATTGTTGAAGTCTTCTTATATTTTAAGCTTTTTAAAGCATTAAATAAGAAAAATTGGCAATAATTTCGATACATTTTTTTAAACCAAACGTACAATATTTTATTAATTTATAATAATCTTAGTACGAGAATATAAAAATCACATGCTTGAAGAAAACAAAACGGCCTGTTTCCATAGTAGTGGCATTCCTTACTATGGTAAAAAATATTTAAAATCTTTGAACTTAAATTTTTGTAGAATATGTGTGTATGACAGACATTTATACGATAAATAAAATACATGACTACATAATTATAATTTTAACTACATTTTATATAATTTACATTTGAATATAAAAATTTAATGAAAAAAGCTCTTATTCCTAAAAAAAAAAAAAAAAAAAAAAAAAAAAAAAAAAAAAAAAAAGCATTATTGAAAACTTTCCTTGGATTATTTCTCGCTTCTGCCCTTGTGGCTTAAAACTGCATTGTTTGGTGATCAAGATACTAGTTAAATAGCAGAAAACTCACTATACAGTCATTATTATTATTGCGTCATTTAGTTTCTTCTGCAAGTTTTATGATGATACTCTTACAAAATGTTAATAACTAGTAAATCTGCAGATCAGGAGCCTCAACGTCAGCTTTGCACATCATTTTTTTTTAAACACACTTTGGGTAATATTCAACTTCCTGGAAACTGTAATTTAAGATTTTCAAATTACATAATTATTTATAAGAATAAAATAAGAATAAGAAGTTTTCAGCCATCAAAAGTGTTAAATTAAATATTTAGTTATGTTAGGATATTCTGAAATTTTCATGATGTAATATTTTTGTTTTTTTATTATAACATAATAGATTTCTTCAGGGGGGCTCCGCCCCCCTGAACCCCCCGTAGTCTCCTTAAACGTAAATTTGTACCTTTCTATCAATTTGCTAATGGTTATCGTATATCTTGTATTTCTTTATACATTTTGATTTATAAGGATAAGTAGCAGTTTTAATAAGCATATTTCATTATCTTCATACTTCTATATACCTGCCCACCACAAACACCTAAATCTGATGTATCAGGAACTTTTGAAAGTGTAAACTCAGTAATCTAGGGTTTTACAATTATGTTTCCGAAAAAAAGAAGTTTTGATTGCATTTTGTGGCAGTTATCGCGGACAGACAGACAGAACAGACTGACAGGCGGAAAACAATAAAATTTGTGTCGCCAAAATAAGCCTTCACTGAAGTTTTAGCAATGACGTCATTATTAATGAGTTATTGCTATCCATGTTTCTAATATTTTTTACGACTACTATATAATACCTGTTTTATTTCAATTATGACGTCAAATTTTATCAGGTGAAATAATTGTTAAATATATAATTATTTTTTATTTCTTTTACTTCTAATTATGCCCCCATTTTTTGTGAGAAAAAGTCTTATTAACGAAACAAATTTCCGTGTTTAATAAGGTACTCTGGGGTAATAACGCCAGACGGGGTAATAACGCCAAGTGCTAATATTTTGCATAATTATGAAATAATCTGGTAAATGACACCCATGTGCTCTGCGCAGAAGGGTTTTGAGTCATATAAATCGCAAAAAAACAGCTTCAAATTAATTTGTTTCATTTTTAGGTGTTATTGTTTTTACAAGCAGTTAAAAATAACGCTTGATCTAAAATTTGCGAGATACGTTTTGCGATGTGAAGACTATTTTTTTTATCCGGAAATACTTTGTTAATTACATAAATTTGTAGTACATTTCATGGACTTTCAAAATGTTGTTGAAGATTTTGGATATTTTCTCGAGATAATTTGTAATTTAAAATGTACAGTGCAATAACTATAACGGGGTAATAACGCCAATCTTTGCAATTTTTACCCCGGTTGATTGCCTACGGTGGCCGAGCTACATCCTAAATACTGATTCAAATAAACACAGTTAAAACTGTGCAATATTTCTAATAATTCTATTTAAGCGGTCCTTTTTAAGCAAAAAGAAGCTCGGTCTGATATTCTTTTGTCTCATCCCCCCCCCCCCCACACACAACACCTTTATTTTTCTTACACTTTCACAAAAAATTGAATAATTTCAATAGCTTAGGATGCAATTTGTTAATTTCTAGAGCTGAGAGTTTGTATTTTTAGAATTGGGCAATCTACATGCAATTATTCCAACTTATTTCATAGTTTTGTTTGCATGGCGTTATTACCCATATAGGTGGGTAATAACGCCAAATAGCATTGGTCAAGAAATCACGCCATTACATTTTATGTATTCATATCTGTTAAATTATTTTTTTTTATATCGATAGTCAATGAGTTGCTGTATCAAATCATATATTTGTTTGAAAAATACAAACTAAATATGAGCCGTGAAAATTGGTAGAACCTTAACGTGGCGTTATTACCCCAGGGTACCTTATTTAACAAAGTACTATATTTATTTTTATTTTAATTCTGACGTCATATTTATTTTTTCTTAGTTTAATTTTTCGAATGGAAATTGCTCAATTGAAACTTATTGCCGTTGAAAAATTATTCCATATTTTGATTTTTTTTTTTGGCAACGATAAAGGAAATTGGTTAAATTTTATCTAAAACATCGCTATTATTTCTGCATGAAAAAGAAGGAATTTTTGAATTAATAAGGAAAATATGTGAATAAAATTAATAAAACATAGCCTATGTTCTTTTTTGGGCTATGTTATAGTTATACACAAAGATACAAACACATTAATTCATCAGTTTTGACGTTGATTTCATTTAAATTAACATTATAAAAATAAGGATTATGATGAATGGTTGCTTAGCAACCATTAAGAGAAAATAAAGAAAATGAAATAAATACATTTGAAATAAGTAAATCTCTAAAACAAATTGGTTTATATTATTGGAACACATTTATAAAAAATCTCCAAAATTTACAGTAATAATTTAAAAAATCTGACAAAAGTGTAGACAAAATTTCAAAACAATACGAATAATTTAACTGGTAAATTTCAGTATCCCTTTATCATTGAATTCCATTAATGAAATGTGAAATTTTCTCTCAAGAAAAAAAAAATAAAAATCATTGGATTTGCCATAGAAAAGCATTATTGCGCAAAATAAAATATTCTATATTTTTCGAACGAATGAATCAAATCTTACAAAAAACTATACAGCTTAATCCCAATGTCTCACTAACATACCCACTTAATTTCAAGGCAATCGGATGCTTTTTACGGAAGTTATCGCGGAACAGACAGACTGACAAACTGACAGACAGACAGACAGACAGACACAAAAAAAATTCGTGTCTCCAAAGTAAGCCTTCACTGACGTTTCGGCAATTATATTTTTTTAATGAAAGAAAAAAAGTATGTTGCTTAAATTTTATTTCATGCAGTCATTAAACATATTTTTATGAATCTGGCGTAAGCGAAAAAGCTTCAAATAATGTACCAATAGCTTTTTTATATCCTATTTGGTTTTTTAAGCTTTGTAAACATTCTTTTCCTGATTAAATTAAATATTTCCGTTTTTTAAACGCTCTATTTCATTTTAATGTATAATTTCTTCATATTAAAGAAATTTAGGATTTTTAAAAATTATTATTAGTCGAATAACAGTTTTTTTTTTAATAATATGTGGTGCATTATTTTCTACCTGATATAGTCATTACAATTCTTTAACCTACGATACTGATGCCAAAAATAATTACTAGCAATCTTATCGTTCAAAAAAAAAAAAAAAAAAAAAAAAAAAAAACAACAAAATACGAAATTTACTATCAAAAATCATAGTTATCTCTGTATATATAATAAACAAATCACCGCGGGAATATTCACTATTAAATGATTCAATTCACAAAAAAAAATTCCCTTTACTCAGTTTTTGAAAATACTCGAACCGAACTTTAGAGCTTACTACTTTATAATATATATGATAATAAATACAAAATAAATAAATTATCCATATTATTAGACTTGTTTTAAAGGTGTATAGTAATAAAATGAGTTATAAAAGAAGGTTATATAAAGCTATATTATAGCAGCGTAAAAAGTTACATTTTATGTTACAAAAACAGAAGGACAAAAAGTGAGTCATAAAAACAGTTTATTTAATTCTCCTACTTTTTTTCACCATTCGTTGATTACGTGATCCTAATGTGCATCACTTGAGATGTAGGTAAACAGTCTTGGCACACATTTCCTTGATATTGTATCATTTTAAGTGATAAGTCTTTTCAGTTAGATGTTAACGCTTAATTACACTTTCATTGATTTATTATTTAATTTAATTCTGATATGATTCGAAATGTTTATGGTAAAAGTAACCAATTTTAAGTTTTAAGTTTATTGAGTAATTTATTAATTATATTTTCATCAGTCATTATCATCGATACTTTTAAGATTCCTAAGATAATTGATAAATATCTTTATGCTATTCCATTTTTTTTAAAAAATTAAGAATTTATTTAAATTAGAACGCTATGTTACTTATTTGGGTATGCATGTCTTCACAAAACAATACATATTCCGAAACATTAAGGAAAATATTACATAAATTATAAAGAATAATTTTATTTTGGAATTTTTCACATATAATTTAAATAATTACCTCATTTTGACATTCATAAGCGTAACTCAATAATTAATATTGTGGCATAAAAATGATTATCAATAAAGCTTTCTAACATCAGAGAGAGAATTTAAGTAGTTAGATAAAGCTTTGGGAATTTTTATAAGCTTAAAATGTACGATTAAATATGAATATTTTTTTAAACATCTAAATTTATTCAGAATACCGAAACAAACATTTTAAATGTCGGTTTAAAAAAATCCTTTAAAGGAATTGAAAAATATTTAAAACAGGTATATTTCGCGCTAAGTTATTTTAAATTTATTTCAATAAATATGAAACAGTGTAATGTATAGTATGCCATTCATAAAAACAACCGATACATGAATAAAAGTTTAAAATTTATATTTATTTAATAGAAATAGAAATGTGAATTTCTAAAAATTAAAACATTTTAATGTATTATATCATATTAATTAATCTATTTTAAATATTCTCTTCGGAAAATGATGAATGAAGAAATTAAATACTTGATCTGAACTTTTTTGAAATAACCATTCATGAATCAGAAAAGTTAATATCCCTTATATTTGTTAAGTAGTAGAAAATATATTTTGAACGTTTTTACTTCGTAACTGAATTAATTTAAGTAGCATTTGGGATCTGAAAGTTGTTATTCAATGAATTCAATGCATATTCTCTTCGCATTTTCTAATTACTTTGTCATATGGGAATTAAAATTTTAAATTCGATATATTTTTAATTTTAAATTATCGCTGTACTATGCCGTTGATTGTACAGTGCCATTGATAATATAGATTTAAAAATACTGTGTTTGATAAATTCTATGATGAGATTATGTATAGAACAAAATGCGTATAACTATACTAGATATATGATTTATAAAAACTACGTTTAAAATCTACAGAAATTGATGTGTTCGCTTAAAATACTAAATAATTTTAACTTTAATTACGGTTCTTTAAGCGTTTCTTACAGAGTTTCAATAAAAGAAAATATTAAGCAATGTATTTAAATATGTTTCAAATATAGTCACTTATCTATCAAGCTAAAATTCTAAACCAATGTAAGGAATATATCTATACACTAAAGAGCCAAAACATTATGACCCCTTACACATTGTTCAATGAACTTGCCTGGAGGGCACATAAAAAGGTAGGATTGGCAGAAAAAAAGGAAAATTTAAATGATGAATTAAATAAAATTAAAACAAAAGCTATTAACAACGGATATCAAGTTAAAATAGTTAATAAATTAATAAAAAAGTTTATTAACAAAATGAACAATGCAGTTTTTGAAAATAAAACCGACAATGAAAATAACATGAAAAGGGTTGTTATAAATTATCCAAATTTCTTCGAGTCTGCTAAAACACAATTAAAAAAGTTTGATTTAAATTTAATTGCTAGACCTCCTCCAAAATTAAAATCAATTTAAACAACTAGAATTGACCCCATTGATAAATTTGACCGATCAGGTATTTATATCATTCCATTTGTTAAAGAAGGTGGTTATAAGAATTATTATATTGGCATGACTCAAAGAAAATTCAAAGTAAGATGTAAAGAACACATTGCAGACATAAAACTTAATAGAGGTAAAACTGCATTATCAAGACTAAACCAAATAGAAAACATAGATATTTTGTTTAATGAAAGTAGATTAATTTATATGTCAGATTTTTATTTGCAACTTTTTATTAGAGAGAGCATTGAAATTTACGTCAGAAGCTCAATGGTCTGCAATGATTCCTTGTCATTTCAAATCCCAAATATTTGGATTGAATTGTTAAATAATTTATAAATTAAGCAACGTGATAGATAATTAAAATATAACACGCGTGATTGTTATTTTTAAAAAATTTTAAATTTCATTTGTAATAGTGTATTGTCATTTTCCATCTTTGTGTTTATTTGTATTTTGTTTTTCTGGTGATGATTGAGTAAATTCAATTGAAACATGTAAAAATTATTAAGATCTTTTAATGTTTTTATTAGTATTTGACGTCCTTTATAGCAATTTAATATTTTAATGCATATTTTTGAAATGTTTTTAACGGACGTATAAGAAAACTTCTATTTATAATTAATGTTTAACGGAATCACACAGTTTAAGAAAAAATACGTTACAGACAAATACCATGCTTAGGAGGTGTTAATGCATTTTTTTTCTAAGGTATTATTATATACTGCTGGCCGCACGAAATGCAACACCAAGAAGGACCAGAGATATCACAATGAATTTTACATGGCAGATAGCATGTTGTACAAAGATCAAACGATCAAAATTACAGCTTCTTGTGATGTGTGGTTGATGACAAAATCAGTAGTTAGTGTAGACGCCACTGTTGGCTATAACCACTGCCACACGCTTCAGCATAGAATCAAAGAATCTTCGAACGTATCCTAGGGCTAGAACAGTCCATGTGGCTTCCACATATAGCCAAAGTTGATCTGGTGTAGTAGCGGGTAGTGTATTACAGGTCAGTCGTTGTGCAAGCATGAACCACACGTTTTGGATTGGCGATAGATCGGGAGAACAAGCAGGCCAAAAAAGCAATTCAATCTCATATGTATAGAAAAACACTTAAACATTGCGTGACACGTGTGGCCGTGCGCTATCCTGCTGGGATATAACTGACGGCAAGCGCTGAATGTATGGGAGGACCACGGGCTCTAACACCTCAGACATGTAGCGCTGGCTGTTCAGTGTACCGGCAATGCGTACTAGAGAAGTATGGCAGTGAAATCAAATGCCATCCCAACCAATCATACCGGGTGATGGGCCTGTGTGACGGTGCATTTTGCAACAGTTCAGCAGTCTCTCACCCCAATGTCTCCAAACTCGAATCCTACCATCGCACAGTGGGGCAAAAACATTCAAATCTCGCAAAAAATCGAAAAAATGAATTTTTATTTTGAACTACCGTTATACGCCACTTTAATAGAGCAGATGTCAGTGAACATCTGCCAAGTACTAAAAATTGCGCAAAGTTATTTTGTTCGTCACTAAAGAAAGAAGTTAAACTGCATATTGCACTTTGATAATAAATGAAAAAAAAAGGAATAATTTTTTTCAACATTCGTTTGTTAATTTCGCTGTAATAACTTAAAAATAATTTTTTTTGACTATGGAACCTTGAACTATAGGTATGTAATAAAAGTTCATTAACTTTCAATTTGTTTTAATGCTATTTTTTATAGATATAGAGACGTTTAGAATATATAGTGGTGAATTTCCTGAAAAGAAATTAACAGTGTCTACAAACACTGAAGGTTTTAGTTATGAATTAAAGAGAATTAAGGGTTAACTATAATTTTTTCTAGAAAGGTAAATATTTCAGGAAATCTTTCTACTTTTTGCAACTTTTTTAAGTGTATGGTCATTTTTATAGTAAACCATCCTTAAATTTTTGTTAGTGTACGGATGTGACAAATTAGATTACATATTGTTTTATTGTAAAAGACGAATTTAAATACATTATTTATTACAAAATAATGTATTTAAATTAAACTGACTATAATGAAACGTTTTAACGAAAAAACTTTTGAAAAGAAATATGATTTTTTTAGTATAAGAGCTCCATAATCAGAGAAACTCCGAACAAATAGTTTAAATGAAAAGAAAATTAAATGTTTTAAATTTTAATATAAATTTTGATGGGCAATACCTCACGAGACAAGGGAAATGCTTTAGAATTAATAAATATTTGCTTGGCAAATCGTTTTCACTTCCTGTATTTGAAAAGCAAACAAAACCGTCAATGAAAAAGAAACGTGTCCGTCTTCATATTCCATCTGAATTCGTTCTGGGCGATCAAAACAATTAAGAACAAAACGGGAATGCAATTCTAGTTCTACATCTTCGTTAGTGTACTTGATATGTATGAGTTTAAGATCTGAAAGACAAAAAAAAAAGTATATGTTAGCACTAAGACAGCAGAATCAGTTTGCTATTTCTGTCTTTATAGCAATGCATACATTTTGCCTGAGAAAAGTGGATCCATTCCTTCAAAACGAGTCGCTAATATTCACTATAAGGTTTGCTTTTGAGAATCATTAAAATAATTAATCGTGTTTACTAATCCAGTTTTTTTTTCTTTTTGAATTTTAACTGCGATATTATCCCAGGTAAAAAAATCAGCAAAAAACCTTTAAAAAAAAGATTTTACAGAGATTTTGAAGGTTTCTACAGGGATTTTGAAGGCAAATTAAAAGAGCAGGTTTATTTGAGGAAATTTACTGTTAATCAAAAGATTTTATGCAGGCATTTATCTGACTTCCAAATTACTAATCGGGTATTTTGAAGGTCACTTCAGGTATTTTGAAGGAAATTGAAAACTGAACAAAAAGCACAGATTTTTAAAGGTTGTATAGAGGCTTTTATCAGCAAGTTAATGGCTTTCAATTTGCCTATAGTGACTTAGCTGATTTTTGATAAGTATACTTCAGGTATTTTGAAGGAAAATATAGCCCTCAATTTACCTTCAATGACTTAGCTAATTTTTTATAAGTGTACTTCAGGCATTTTGAAAAAAATATATAGCCTTCAATTTACCTTTAGTGACTTAATGACTTAGTGAATATTTACAATTTCTTAGTTAAAGCCTTCGTTTTGTTACGTGAGGACGTGTCCCAAAAATGCTCTTCAAAATACAAGAATAGGCGCAACCCACGGCCCGCGGGACAGGAATATTCTATTGATTTAGTTGCGTTAAAAATTTAGCTACGTTTTGAGGTAAGTTGCATGTTTTTAGGACAATTATTAATTAAATTATAAGTAATTAGTTATAACATCCCTTTGCCAGTTAATTCTATCGGCGCTTACAGATACTAAGTTCCACAATTCTAAGTATTTAACTGCTTAAACTCTTAATTAAAAACTCTCAAATCATGTAAAAATCATCTCCATAGTCTAATTTTCAATCAAGATTAGTTTATAAAAATTTTCTCATAAAAACTCTCGCATTAATTAAAGTTTTATTATTATTTCTTCCAAATTAATCTAGAACCACGTGTTCAAATTCGAGCTAAATAACGCTAAGTTCAGCCTAGTGACGATAAGTATTAAGATATATATTCATAAGATAGCGTCCCGTTCACCCTTGCCGGCAGCAATTCAGACCCCGTAGCGACCACGTGGAATTTCTGAACTTTGAAAAAAATCTCAAGATTAAAAAACTTCAAGACAATACACTGGCCTCAAATGTACCCAGTAATTATATATTGTAATTATATTTATATATTGTAATTATATGCATTTATATAAAAAACTTTAACTATTTTCTCCATTTTTAATGTTTTAATTTCTAAACTTAGAATATTTTTCGACTTTTTTTTTCAATTTTTAGCAAAAATATTTTTTTTTCGAATTTTTAGATGAAAACTGGGAAATTGACTAATTATTACATAAAATAACCGATTTTAATTAATTTTCTTTAAAATTAATTTTTTTTTTAGTACGGCATTTTTGTTTTTAACGGTGGTCGGCATGATTACGCCGGTTGCGGCGTAATCGTACTATCCATCCAGCCGTAAAACACTAATTTCTAATTATCTAATTAATTAATTAATATTTATTCTTTTCCGCTGGGTTCCTATACCTACGACTTCTAAATTGGGGGGAGGAAGATTAATTGTTTATTTTGAGTACAATTGAGAAATGTGCAATTTAAATCTTTGTTTTCACACATATGGAGGGAAATTGCAGGTTTTTTACCTTCAAGAAACCTTAGTTCCAAATACCTGTAAAATACCTGAATATTGTTTTTTCAGGGAAAATGCAGGTTTTTTACCTTCAAAAAACCTTAGTTCCAAATATAGGTAATTTACCTAAATTTTTTTTAAAGGTTTTTTGCTGATTTTTTTACTTGGGATGAATTATTTATAAATATTAATTTGTATAAAATCATCTTAAATTCTTGTTTTTAACTAATTTTTCTAACAAAAATATTGGAAAATGTTTTTAAATAAATTAATAAATTACTCTATAGCTTATGTAAAAGTTTAAAATTTTACTACTTTTAATATACAAATGAATGTATGATGCGCTTTTTTCGTCCAAAATAAATTTAATTTTTTGCCAACTTTGGAGGCTTCCTGCCCCACTGTGCATCGCGAAGTTGCAGAAAGAAGCGGAATTCGTCAATAAAAACAATGTCATTCCATTGTGTTGTCCTTACGCGTTCCTTGCACTGTTGGTGGCGCAAACGCCAGTGGCTTGCAGTCAAGGATAAACGGAGCAATGGACGCCTTGAGGACATTCCATTATGCTGCAAATGGCATCGAATGTTACGAATAAACACTGAATGATGCGTAGCAAATTGAATCTGTTGTGCTATTGTTCATGATGTGGCTGCAAGGCTCATCACTACCATGCGCACAAACTGCCGGTCATCAGAGGCAAGGGTGAAATGACGTGGGTGCGATCGTCCCCGTTGGTCCGTCGGTCCCTCCTACATCTAACAATTTCAAAACCGCATCATAGTCGCTTGATTTCGCCCAATACGTTGACCGATTTCCTTAAAGAAAAACCCGCAATCCCTATAGGCTTCTATTCTTCTTCGGTGGAATTCAGAAACTTAGTCAAAAGACGTTTGATGTCTTCCACGACGTACTGATAAACAGCTTTCGCCAAAAAACGCACGAAAAAAACCACTGCCGTACTTCAAATCGCCAATCTGTTACTCCCCACATTTTGCTTGCGGGTGGCGCTACAGTCACCCGTGATGTGCGTCTGAGCTCCAATGCTAATGATTTGCATATTTCATCGCCACAAACGCATGCTGTAAATTTCACATGATTTGCAAGCTTACTTCAGGGTGTTGCATTTTGTGTGGCCAGAAGTATATTTATTTTTCATGGATCAAGACATTTTCTGTATAAGACAGTATTCCATAAGTCAGATTTTGAAGAAAGAAATTTTTAGGCGCATTGAAAATTTTTTTTACATGGGAAAAAAACATTAGACTAGTGATACTGTTTCTGTAAGCAACATCTCCGTATATGTTAGTGCCTATGGCACATTCTTTTATAGTTCTGTCTATGAGGGCCTCTTTCAGGGGGGAGGGGTTTGCACCCCCTTCTTCCAACCTACACCTTAAAATTTGCTCATATAACACTGTACCATTTTTAACTTACAAGTTTAAGGTACATGGCACACACGGAGCTGTAGAATCCCCCTCCCCTGTCGATTACTCAACTAATTTTGCGCAAATCTTCACTTCATTTAAATATTTAAAAGGCTATAACTTTGATTCTATGGGAGCTGCAGCGGGTAGAAAAATTCTAGCAAAGCTAACTTTTCCTCGCTGATCTTTTTGTTTTACCAGTTTTACATGTTTTACATAGGACTGTTTTTGCGAGGGGATGGGAGGGGCGCTTCCCATTTTTTTTATGTAATATGTCTATTGAAATGTTATGCTTCATACATTACAAATCTGGCATAAAAATTTTCTCCCGTCAATGTGGATCACGTTAGGACACATAATGTGTTAAAATTTAAGTTTCTCAAACTTCTTCGATGTTTTCAATAAATCGGCTTCTGAAAAAAAATTGCACCAATGCGGTGTGCGTATGACATCTGTGCACTATAAATATTATTCAGTCTTTTTTTAAAGTGCAATCCACTGTTATATTTTCGAACATCAGTCCCGACACAGTTTATGCCCAGGAAACGCCGGGTGGGTCAAAAGTCAAAATGTTAAGAAAAGTTAAAGAAAAAAAGTGCAAACTTGAAACATGTCTTTTTGATTATTTTACATTAGTTTTGTTTCGGCAATTTTGAAAAAATAGTTACTCTTGTAAATATGTTTTTTTTAAAAAAGATAAGTTACATCAAATTTTAAATAAATATTTTTCAAAATAATACTGAAAAAAAAAATGCTTGGAACAAAATTAAAATCAGATTTTCATCTTTAATTAAATAGAAAGAAATTGAAATCCGATCAATAATGTTTCGAGTTATAACGATTTTAAATTATCCCATTTAAAACAATACTAATCATTTCAATTTTTTATAAATTTTATGGGAAATTTTACGATGTGATTTTGTGAGAAAAATTACAAAAGTAACCATCACAAAAAAAAAAAAAAAAAGAAAAAATATCAAAATTCTAACTCAAAACGTAGATTATTTTACATGGTTTTAGAACTGTTAAGGAAACATTGTTTTTTGAATTGAGCGCATTCAATTTGTGTTTAATCCCTTAATACCTGATGAATAATTTAAACGGCTATAACTCTGCGAGTTTTGAAGATATGAAGATGAAATTTTATGTGTCTAATTAAGGACTTCATAAAGGAAGTTTTCCTAACTGAAATCTTTATCCAACAGAGCCGTATAAAAATTTAATTTTCGTGTTTTTCAAATAGACCCCGCCCCCATGGAGTTACAACTTTTCTTATCAAAAAGTTCACCCTTTTAATGAATTTTTGCAATTGGAAGTATGGGTCTAAGAACAACATTTAAGGAGATAGCCTATTGTTTCGATATTTATGTCTCACCCTGTATATAAACATAAGAACTAACTTTTATGTTGCTTTTTTACAACTGAAAATCATCAATCAACGTTCAACACTGTAAAAAAAATCTCATGTAACTTTCCTCGGTTACATGAGTTTTTGGTGTTATGGTTACATTAAAAGTTCTTGGAATACAAGTCTACAAGAAAAATCCTAGAAACTTTACAATTTTTTTTTATTTACACTGTATACCAGCAAATCTGATACTGTCATTCGCAACAAAGAGCAAATGATTTCTATGAGATTCATCTTCAGGCAACTCTAGAACTATCTCTAAAATGGTTTTATTTATTTATAAAACTGTTTTTTCTGGTTCTGATTAATATATATATATATATATACATATGCGAATGATTTAAGCGTGTTTTAGCGTGCTATCTCTACACGGATTGAAGATGTTTTACATAAAGTTATCTCACTTAAATGAATACCCAATTTATTTGAGTTGAATAATCCGGAAACGCATATGTTTATGACGCCACACTAGTCACTCAAAAAGTTGTATGATAATTTAAAGTCTATGGGGCTGTTAGTTTCAAATATTTCGCTCAATTTTTTATATTTTTACCTGCATTGTTTTCATAGGATAGGTGAAGACGATCCACAACCGGCCTAGTTTTTATTATTTTTACTTTTTTTTATATTATTTTTTTATTAAGTAGTTTCTGTATCAGAACAAATTCAAACCGGTTCAGAAAATTAAAGTATTTTTTTAAAAAGTCTGAAACGATAATCAAAAAAGTAAATTTTTCCCGTTTGTAGATCGTTCTCAGATATCCTTTGTAAAAAAGAATCGTGCCGAAATATTAAAATTTGAGCGAGATATTTGAAAACAATTCACCCATACACTTTACATTATCATACGTTTTTTTTTTTCAAAGTGTGTTGTCATAAGGCACGAAACTTCTCCAACTTTGTTGTGAAGTCGCTTTGTGACTTTGTAAACGTTAATGTGACGTCACGTGACGTCGATGTGAAGCCAGGATGACTAGAATATGAAGCCAGTAGAATACTTTTGATAAATACTTCTTCACATTGGTCTGTTATTTTTCCATGCTCAAATTGTATAACTTTCAAAAATGCTCCCCATTTTATCAAATCCAGCCTCCCTTATAAGAGCCCACAATAGTCACAGAAAAATTACTCAAAAAGACCCGGATGACCATGTAAAGTCTATGGGAGCGTTCTTTTCGAATATCTCGCTCCAATTTTAATATTTTTGCATGGTTTTTTTGCACAAGATAGCTGAGGGCGATCCACAACCGGGCTAGTTTTTACTTTTTAAATTTTTGTTTCAGATTTTCTTTAAAAAAATACTTTAACTTTTGAAACCGGTTTAAACCGGTTCTGAAACTGAAACTATCGTAATATAAAAAATATATAACCAAAATCGAAAAAGTAAAAACTAGCCCGGTTGTGGATCGCCCTCAGCTATCTTGTGCAAAAAAATCATGCAAAAATATTAAAATTGGAGCGAGATATTCGAAAAGAACGCTCCCATAGACTTTACATGGTCATCCGGGTCTTTTTGAGTATTTTTTCTGTGACAATTGTGGGCTCTTAATCTTGTCATAGATATTATTTACCCATCATTCGTAATATAGGGTAAATCTAGCAATAGTTTTAAAAATCGGATTTTTGTTGCATTTACAAATTTTAGACGCTTGAGATTCTGAAAAAGTGGATTCTGAAAAGTTCTATCTGATCGTCGTCTATCAATTAACCTGTCTGTCTATATGCCTGAAAACGCTGTATCTTCCAAGCAAATTGAGATAGAAACTTGAAATTTGGTATGTACTTAGAATAGGAAGAAGCCTATTTAATATCGGTAACTTCAATTAACCAGATCTATTTTTTTCGGTGTTTCGAGTTATCCGTTCTGGTGAAAGGAATATAAAATATTTGAATTTCTTTATTTTAAGGAATGGATGTAAAATACAATAAAAAAACACAAATTATACATACAGATATAAATTCGATTGAATAACAAATTTCCGAGATATTTGTAATTCTATTTTCCACATTCTTCGAATTTCCATTACCCTGTATTTCATTGAAATTTCAATTCGATGATAAATTTTAATTGGGAACTAGCGAGCTACGCAGGCTAGCTGGGCCACTTTTTCCAAACGAACCTCGGTATTAAGCAGTATATAAAAAGCAAAAAAAATCATTTAATAAGCAAGTCTTGGTGTTCGAATCCTCAAGCACAAAAAAAAATAAATTAAACAGCTATGGTCCCGTTAAAAATATGTGATTTCACACTGTGGGCCACGTGCACTTGAAAAAAAAAAGATTGTGGATTGGCGCTATGGTCGCTTCGCGCCCATAGTCCCGTTAAAAATATTTAGTTTTGCACGGTGGGTACTACGCGCCCATAAGACATTTTTTCGTATTTTTTAGTTCATCAGAAGCAGATTTTTACGCAGATTCTGAATATGTAATCAGTTTTTTCTACTTTAAAAACTGTCTGCATGATGGTTTAAGAAAAAAACGCAAAAAAAAGTTTCGATAGTCCTGTTTTATTTCTAAGTGTTCAATATTTTAGCGAAAACTACGGTAAATATTCTACGGCAAGTCAAAAAAATTGATTCGGGAAAAAACGCAATTAGCACCGGTAGAAGTGGAGGTTTTCGGCTGTTTCTTCTTTTAGTCAAAGGGGAAAAATTCATTCCTTCACCGCATTGTGGCGCAGTGTTCTGCTTCGGAGCTCCGTTTGGGAATTGAGATATTTTTCGTTCCGATTCCCAAGGGGTTTTTAATTCATAACTTTTTTTAATTTTGGTCCCACGGTCTCGAAAATGACCGAAATGACTTCCTCGGAATTTTTCCAATCGAAAGACACCTCTCGCGACTTCCAACTCGCCCGCGTTGCGAACTGTAATAGGCTTCAAGCAGACAGACAGACAGACAGAGGCGCACGGATTTTATTAGTATAGATGAGACGTGTAATCAAGCGGAGTACACGGTTAGTTAGTATCATTGTAATTTTTGTAGTTATAAATATGTATTTTATACGTATTTCCATATTACTGGATTATCCTGTTTATCCAAAAACTATTACCATAGTGTAAGATTAAATCCCAATAATGGCTTATCGTAAATGTCAGATTCACTTGCCATTATACACGTTACATCTGTTTTTAACGTCATCAAGCGATTTTGAAAATTGATATTTTATTTACAGTATTATTAATCTATTACTAATTTATTTGTAATTTCGTTATTTAAAATAAAAATTAAACAAATATGTATAATTACTATTACTTTGGCGGTTTATATTCTATGTCGAAATGTAATATAATTTATATCATATGCCGACGGAATATTCAAGTAGTGCCCTCAATTTCGTAATAGGGCATTACTAGGTATTAAAAATATTTAAATATACGTTTAAATTGTATTTTGGAATTGAATCATTTTGTAAATAGTTTAAACATTTTTTTATGTTTTATAGTAAGCATATGCATATTGGGTGAGTATTACGGTGACTCCCATAAATTATTTTATTTTTAAATGTATTTTGAATTTCAAATATACTAATATATAGAGAGATATTTATGTATGAAAAATAATAAATATAAATAAGTAACTGCACAAGTATTAACTTCTTTAGAGAAGCAAACATATAATTTTTTATTATCTAAAATATCTTTCAATTTAATGTATATATAACTAAATTATAGGGTGTATAGTAATGATATTTGTTGTAGAGATGATTTTTTGAATAGCTATCGAATATTTGATTGCTATTAAATACAGGGAGTCTTTTTTTTAAGTTGTGGAATTAGAAAAAAAACCTCTAAAAAAGAAACTTGTACAAATGTCCTAAAATTTCACCAATATGCAATAAAATGTTTCAAAAAACTTTTTTTATTCCTTTTTTTTTTGAGAGAGAGAGAGAGAACTAGATAAATCCTTTAGCTGGCCAATTTGTTCAGAAATTCCGCATTGTAATCTTAGTCTACGGAAAAGTACCGTCCAATGCTTTTTTACACTAATGATATTCTTGGTTTCTGCTGAGTTACATCGCCATCAGTTGGTGCGATTTTAACTTCTCTTCTTTTTTTAAAAGAAAACAACGTCTAAAAGAAATTGCGATTACTTTTGGATCCTACTGGTGAAAGATCAGGTCATTTGCATCAGTTTTGTTTTAATGCGTTTTATTTTCTCAACTTAAAAAAAACACCAGGTAGGTATTATTTTTTTAGGCATGAGGCCATTTTAGATGAAAATTGGAAAACGTTTAAAGATTTTTATTCATCACAAGGTTCCTTAAAAACAAGTTGGGAATTTCAGACAAAAAATTGCGATGCTGGGTGAGGAACGAACCTATTAGATATTGAATTGCGCGATTAGTAGAGAAAATTATATTGTCTGGGAGGATGGGGGCTTTTTGGAGTATACATATACCAATCACATATACATTCACATACACAATCCTTTTAAAACAAATGTGTATCATAGGCTGAGATAAGTTTAAGAACAGAAATGTGCTACTTTCCGTAAAAGAAAATTCAATGGAAATGATAAGGTATATTTATTAAAATTTTGAAGTGGAAAGGTAACATGACAAATATAAAAATAGTGCAAAACTACCAGACAAGTTTACATGGGATGCCCAAAATGGCAAAAGTGGTGGGTAGTAAAAAGAACATTAATTAAAAATGAAATTAGTTCAAACGCAAATTTTCAACTGAAATGATGTTGCACGTTGCACAAAAAACATAGAGAAGATTTTTAGGTGTGAAGATGATCAAAAGAACAGACATAATACGCTTTGGCAAATTATTCATTCAAACTAATTAAGTACATTAGTATTAAGTACATGCAAAAAGCGACAGAATACAAGTTTACTGTACCTTTAATAACGTAAACTATTGTTTGAAAAATATACTTGTGATATTGAATAGCTTCTTATGCAATTATGTGGCTTTAGTCTGCTTAAGAATTGACTCGTTTGTATTTTTGGATATCAAGATTGGATATTAATTTTATGCACATCTACCTTATGAATACTGTTTTACAAAATTAATGACGTTTAATGTCATTCAAATATGCAACTGATAATTATTTCAAGTATTTTCTGCTAAAAATATGTGTATGATGCATAATGCTAATTTCATATCTTTCTCAAAAAGTTACTGAGGAATTTCTGGTTAAATACATTTCAATTCTGCGTTTTTCACGTACTAAATAACTAAACCATTACGTTTTTTTTTTTTTTTGCCTAGTGATTTTATTAACATATTAATCCGACTATCCTAGCGACGAATGAAACTAGTCGTTGGGGGCCACCGTAATACTTACCCATCATGGATATGTATATGAAAATAAAACATGTGAAAACTATTTATACAATGCATTGCAATTCATAAACAAAATTTAAATATTGTTAATATACATAGTAATGCTTTATTAAAGAACTGCTGATGTACCAATTTCGACAAATTATATAAAACGACAAACTACTCAAGTAGTACCGAACTACGTAAAAGAAACATCCTTATAACTCCAAAAATAATAATTCTATTAGTTAACAATTAACTGCTTCGGATTAAGCGTCTCATTTCCAATTAAAATATACCTCTGAATTGAATTTTGAATGAAATACAGGGTCATGAAAAATCGAAAAATGTGAAAAACAGGATTACAAATATCTCGCAACTAATAATCCGATCGACTTCGTCCTATATGCAAAATGTTTGTTATTTTATTGCCTTTTACGTCCAATCCTTAGAACAAAAAAATTCAAAAAATTTTATATACCTTTCATCAAAACGATTTTTTTGAGAGTCCGAAAAAAATAGTTACGGATACTCGAGGTTGCTAATATTAAATAGGCTTCGTCCCATTCTTACATACTAACTACATACAAAATTTCAAGTCTCTATCTTAATTTGTTTGGGAGATAGAGCGTTTACAGACAGGCAGACAGACGGACGGCAATTTTTTTTCTTCTAAAAATATGTTTTTCGGAATCTCCACTATCTAAAACGTGTAAATTCGTCAAAAAAAATTTTTTATCATTTTCAAAACGATTTCAAGACTTACCCTATACTACGTATGATGGGTAAGTAAAAGCAGAATTTTACAAACATCTAACGACATTCTTTCGTATTCAGAAACTTGCATTATTTTTTTTTAAAGGCGTATTAGGAAAGAAACTTCTTTTGAAGATGAATGTGCATGCTTCCATACCAAAGTTTTTAAAGAAAAAATATAGGTAAAGTATATAGGGGAAATATTTATGTAAATGGTAGTCGTTACGCATTTAAATATTTCCAATTAGGATAAAAAAGTTTAAAATTTTCATAATGTTTTTGAATATAAATATCGTAGTTTGAAAAGTATTTTTTCATAACTGGAATAAACAGCATGCTTCGAATATTTATTAGTAATATTTTTTCAGTAAAAAAATAATTTACTATGTCACACAAAACATAAATAATTTACTCTGAAGAGTTCCCAGATATTATATATCGATTTATTTAAAGAGGTAGAACGTGTTTTTTCTTAGTTTCTAAACGAAAATATGTTGCTTAAAAAATGAATTCGAGATATTTTCTTTGTGAAAGGACGTTGCGCTGAAATTCTAAAAAAAGAAAGTAATTTTAAAAAAATATATATTTTTAGACGAAATTACAATACGAAATTGCATTTTTATTATAAATTGAATAATAAGTCAAGTTCAAGTACAGAGTGTCCGTACAATAAACATATAGTTACTGACAATGCTGTAAATTCTATATATTTTATATATTGGTATAATAAATATGTAATTACTAACTATTCTATCAATTATAATTTAAGAAAAAAATCGTTGTTTAAAAAATAGTAAAACTTTGTGAAACTATACAATGTAGGGTTGGGTGGGTATACCAGAAATACAAGAAATCGTGCAAACTAGAAAAAAATAAATGCATGTAACATGAAAGTACAAAGGGATATGAAGATTGAATAGCATCGAATATTGCTATTCTGTATAACTCCTTTGAAATCTTAACCTAATCTATTTAAGATTAATTTAATTTTGGCCTGACAATAAAAATGAGTATATTTAAAATGTTTTAGCATTAAAAAACAATAAAATTCAGGATATGAGTGATTATTTTTTATGTATTACACCTAAAAGAAAATCCTTGTTCAAAGATTAAATTGCTCATTTTGCTAAACAAGTTTCGAAATGAGGTCACAAATTATTATATATCGCGGCTAAATATCGAAATTTTTGGAAAATCCTTATAAACCATCATTTTGTTCTTCTCATAGATGACCTATAGATTCCCATTTAATATTATTTGTCACCGCTCAAACTTTTACCCATGAGTTTACTCTGTATAAATTTTGATTTTTTTTTATTCATAAAAATATAAAAAATCATGAAGTGAAGGGTTAATAGTGAAGGGAAATTGTATACTTAAATTATTATAACTATTTGATCTTCTACTTTGAAAAACAGGTTACATCTATATCAATTTTAAATACTAAAAGATGTAAACTGATTTCCGTTTTTGCACGTTTACATTCTACCCAAAGCATTTTGAAAAAAAAAGACTAATATTGCATGGTCTATGAAATGCCATCTTTCACATTTTAACGAGGATTTTTTTCATGTTATGCAAGTTGAAAATTTTACGTTTTTTCTATCTTCACAAAAAGAAAGTACTCGATTCGTGAAAATTTTCAAAATCCGTTTTTCGACAGACTTACACATTTTAGCGATGAAAGATTCTAAAAAATACGTTTTTAAAAATACTATGTCCGTAAGTAGGTTAGTTTGTCTCTCTATCTATTTGTAAGTCTGTATGTCTCATAAATATTCTGAGCGCTCAAGAACTAATGCATGGACTTTCACAAAACTTTAGTTTCAGTTTAACCCTAATGCAAACTGAGCCGAAATAGATTTTTGCGTATATTCCATGAAAAGTGGTGCTACTATGCTGCCTTTTTTACGACTAACTATATCTCAAGAACTAATCGACTGATCTTTAAAAAATTTCATGTTTTTTAGGAACTAATGCAAGAATTTTAATCTATCTTTTGATTTAGTTAGTTTGTATCATAAATTAGTAATTGTAGTTTTTGAAGTCAACAGGTTTCACTGTTGTGCGACATTATTCATGATTATCGCAATAGCTCAATCTAAAGAACTAATGCACGAATTTACATAAAACATCAGAATTAGTTAGTTCCTGGTATAAATTAATATGTCACTTTTGGAGAAACAGATGGCGCTCAACCTGTTTTTTAAGCTTAACAGGTGGTGCTGTTATGCAGCATTATTTCCGATTCTCTCAATGACTCTATCTCATGAACTAATGCCCGAATTTGCAACTAACTTCAAATTCAGTTCGTCCCTTGTATAAACTACTATTTATTTGTTTTTAAGTTAAATCACTCAACATGTGGTTCTTTCATATAGTTTTTCCTGTACTATTTCTGCTATAATTGTATCTCATATACTCTTGTAGGGATTTTCATCAAATTTCAGATTCAATAAGAACATTAAATATTTTGCTGCCGAATACATTTTAGTCTTTAAATATTGACGTGTATTCCGTAGAAGAAATTTTTAGGACTGTCACATCCAACTAGTCATTTTGTAGTCATTAAGTACCATTTAAGGTAAATGCAGCAAAAGTGGGTCATTTAAGGACATTTATCTAATTATTATTCAAGTATTAGTGAATTAAAAAAAATATTTTTTTAGCCTAGTTCTTACCTTTATGTATCAGAATAAACATTCAAATTAAAATACATTTTCTAGAAAAAAATGAAAAAAAAAAAATGTTACCTTCCACTATGCTCCAGTAGTGGGCATAGTAAATTTTTTATGCTCCAGAAGGGGTCCCCTAGAAGTGGACCATTTCATTCTTAAGTTTAATGCATACTGTACAAAAGTGATATATATATTTTACATTTCTACACTTAAATATACACAATAATGAAATCATATTTAGATGTTTTGATGATTACGTAAAATAATTTTAGCTTCTGTTTAGTATTTTCGTATAGTCTGTAAAAAGACCCTTCCTACTCAAAGACTATGAGAATTCTGAAGTTTCCCCTTTGCCTGATAACAGATAAGGGTTCCAGCCAATCAGCAATTAGTTTATTATTTGACAGGGGTCACTAGAAAACTTGTTCTTCAACTTTGAAAACTGGTGGTCCACTATTGGTAAATGGTCCACTACTGGTACACTTACCCTAATACTTTTATATTACTACTGGGACTTATTACACAAATATGTCATTTATAAGGTATCCTGGGGTAATAACGCCACGTTAAGGTTCTACCAATTTTCACGGCTTAGTTTTAGCTTGTATTTTTGAAACAAATGTAGGATTTCATACAGCAACTCATTGACTATCTATATAAAATCATAAAATGTAATGGTGTGATTTCTTAACCAATGCTGTTTCGCGTTATTACCCACTTATATAGGTAAAAACGCCATGCAAACAAAACTATAAAATAAGATGGAATAATGGTATGTAGATTGCCCAATTCTAAAATTACAAATTCTGAAGCTCTAGAAGTTGACAAAATGTATTCTAAGCTATTGAAAATGTTCATTTTTCTGTGAAAATATAAGTGTGGTGAGGGAGGGGGGTGGGTCAAAAAATTTTACATTCTAATCTACTTTTTGCTTAAAAAGAACCGTTTAAATAGAATTATTAGAAACATTGCACAGTTTTAACTGCGTTTATTTGAATCAATATTTATATTCCCATGTATGCATTCTATGCGACAGAAAATATTAAATTTTTTGAGAAAGTGAAAGAAAAAGTAGTGATGGGGAACTTCAACAGAATATAACACCCTGGGCCACTCTTTGCTTATAAAGCCTGGCTGAAATATATTTGTAAGAATCATTGCATGGTTTTAAGCATTCATAATGTAATATTTTAATCATTGGAAATTTTATAATAACTAGAATTATATGTAATTTTGTTAATACTATTATAGATGTCATGTAAATAGTTTTTAACGCATAACTCCATACTAATGCTAATTACCCAAACCTAAATTTAAACTGTCGGCGTTATATAAAACATGCTTTAATGTATTTTTATTTAATTAAATAAGATTTTTGATAAAAAATATTATCCAAATAAGATCCCTTATTCTATTTTATACATGATTCATGTGGTTATATATAATTATTTCTATATTAGCAACAAAATTAACCTTTAACTGCTGTAAGCAATCTCAATGAACGCTGCCCCTCTCCCCAAATTTTAGAGTTTAATTGGTATTTCCCAGTTTAACTATAGCTACAATTGAAATTCTCTTTCGTTTCGAATCCTTCTACTATTGTTAAAAATATCTGAATAGATTAAATTTAGTTTGAATTAATTCTGTACAAAAAGTTTAGTGCAAGAGCAGTATTCTATGATTTTCAATCATTGATCGCCTTTTACCCTTTAACTAATGTTACCGGTCTCACAGACCACTTTTTTTCTTTTAATTTTTATAGTTTAACTTGTAATTTTTTGTTTAACTACAAACATTACCGAAATTTTGTTTCATTTGTAACTTTAGTACTACCACCAGAGACTTTTAAATAGGTGAATATTAAGTATAATAGTCTATACTAATAAAATCCATGCGCCTCTGTCTGCCTGCTTGAAGCCGATTAGAGTTCGCAACGCGGGCGAGTTGGAAGTCGCGAGAGGTGTCTTTCGATTGGAAAAATTCCGGGGAAGTCATTTCGGGCATTTTCGAGATCGTGGGATCAAAATTAAAAAAGTTATGAATTAAAACCCCCTTGGGAATCGGAACGAAAAATATCTCAATTCCCTACGGAGCTCCGAAGCAAAACACTGCGCTACCTTGCGGTGAAGGAATGAATTTTTCCCCTTTGGCTAAAAGAAGAAACAGCCGAAAACCTCCATTTCTACCGGCGCTAATTGCATTTTTTCCCGCATCAATTTTTTTGACTTGCCGTAGAATATTTATCGTAGTTTTCGCTAAAATATTGAACTTAGAAATAAATCAGGACTATCGAAACTTTTTTTTTGCGCGTTTTTTTCTTAAACCATCATGCAGACAGTTTTTAAAGTAGAAAAAACTGATTACATATTCAGAATCTGCGTAAAAATCTGCTTCTGATGAACTAAAAAATACGAAAAAATGTCTTATGGGCGCGTAGTACCCACCGTGCAAAACCAAATATTTTTAACGGGACTATGGGCGCGAAGCGACTATAGCGCCGATCCACAATCCTTTTTTTTCAAGTGCACGTGGCCCACAGTGCGAAATCACATATTTTTAACGGGACCATAGCACTTTAATTTACTTTTCTTTGTGCTTGAGGATTCGAACACCAAGACTTGCTTATTAAATGAATTTTTTTGCTTATTATATACTGCTTAATACCGAGGTTCGTTTGGAAAAAGTGGCCCAGCTAGCGGGCGTAGCTCGCTAGTCTATACTAATAAAATCCGTGCGCCTCTGTCTGTCTGTCTGTCTGTTTGAAGCCGATTACAGTTCGTAACGCGGGCGAGTTGGAAGTCGCGAGAGGTGTCTTTCGATTCGAAAAATTCCGGGAAAGTAATTTCGGGCATTTTTGAAACCGTGGGACCAAAATTAAAAAAGTTATGAATTAAAAACCGGTCGGGAATCGGAACGGAAAACGTCACATTTCCCAAACGGAGCCCAAACGGAGCTCTGAGGCAGAACACTGCGGCACCTTGCGGTGATCGACTAGAATTTTTCCCCTTTGGCTAAAAGAAGAACCAGCCGAAAACCCCTTTTTCTCCCGTCATTTTGTCAAAGAATGTATAAGAGAAAAATAACTGATTGGTAAAAAATGTTAAACACGATTTAATTAATATAATAAGTACAACTATTTAAGCACAGCAAGATATGTTCACTAAGAGGTAACAGTGCTGCTAATTAATATTTTGAGAATCTCAGATGTAACTGGCTATTCATATATTTATTCTGTATGTGAGTATTAATCGTTGTAGCTCATTTTCATACTTTTTCTTTTTGGTAGCATACACGAATATTGTGTAACCTAATATTTACGCGATTAATACTAATTTCTGTTAGTACAAACGGAAAACGAGCTGCCAAAATTATTTGTTAGTTATGTTGTTTGTGATATTAATGAAATTTTTCTCAAATTATTCTCAATTCCCTACGGAGCTCCGAAGCAGAACACTGCGCTACCTTGCGGTGAAGGAATGAATTTTTCCCCTTTGGCTAAAAGAAGAAACAGCCGAAAACCTCCATTTCTACCGGCGCTAATTGCGTTTTTTCCCGAATCAATTTTTTTGACTTGCCGTAAAATATTTACCGTAGTTTTCGCTAAAATATTGAACTTAGAAATAAAACAGGACTATCGAAACTTTTTTTTGCGCGTTTTTTTCTTAAACCATCATGCAGACAGTTTTTAAAGTAGAAAAAAACTGATTACATATTCAGAATCTGCGTAAAAGTCTGCTTCTGATGAACCAAAAAATACGAGAAAATGTCTTATGGGCGCGCAGCACCAACCGTGCAAAACCAAATATTTTTAACGGGACGATGGCGACCACGGAGCGTAGCGCCCACTGTGCGAAATCACATATTTTTAACGGGATAATGGGCGCATAACAACCATAGCACTTTAATTTACATTTTTTTTTGTGCTTGAGGATTCGAACACCAAGACTTGCTTATTAAACGAATTTTTTTGCTTATTATATACTGCTTAATATCGAGGTTCGTTTGGAAAAAGTGGCTCAGCTAGCGGGCGTAGCTCGCTAGTCTTGTATAAAAAGTTTAATACAAAAACACAATCCCTTGAGTTAACACCGTTGAACACATTAATGCATCTTGTAGCCAGCGGTATTCTTTGCATAATTATACCGTAGTCCGTCCGTGAAAATTGCGACATGTATGTGATATACGACCCATGTAATTGAAATGCCTTACGAAATGGCCTTACAACTGCCTTTATCCATTTCAAATACTGCTGATGATCTGTCAAATTTAACTCTTTTTTTCTTGCACAGGCTTTGACGTAATATTGCAAGTATTAAAACGAGAAATCAGGCCGTGCAGATTTTGGGCGCCATTTTTGGGACACCCTGTATAAATGAAAGATACAGTCTTAACAAAGAGTTTAAAATGTTGCTATTAATACTGACAAAGACAAATCACTGGAAATAACACATTACTAAAATATTTTTTTCTTGAAATATTTTATTACCCTTAGTATTACCCTTATTTTATTACCCTTAGTTATTTGCCTTATGTTCTCTTCGAAATCATTTCCCTTTATCCCCTTTATTTTCCCTTTACATTTTGGAGAATATTTAAATTGACCTATTCTTACGCATTATGTTTTAAATGCTTAGAATTTAGAAAATTTGATTTATTTAAAACATCGGAATATTTTCTAGTTCGAATTTTGATATTTTAGATATGCGAAAGTGATATCAAGAAGTAAACGTACTTTACATAATCTTAGTCAGTAATTTTTAATTTTATTTTAATTGAAACTGTGCAATCGATATAATTCAATAATTTTATAGTTAACCTAAATTTTTATTTTTAAAATTTTGATTCTACCGTATTAAATAAACATGACATATAGAAAATCGATTAATCCTGTGGTATTTATATCGAAATATCATTTGTCACGTTAAAGTTTTTGGCATTTTCCCGTCATGTTTATTTGATTACCTCTATTAGTATAGGAAATGTTATTATAACAAAATGAGATTTCAAATCCATTTATCATTTTGTTTAGGAAAATATTACTAACATCATTTATTAATCTATCTATTTTTATTTTATAAACTTAAATGCAGTTTCACAGGAACTTAACTTTGAAGAATGAGACAAAAAGTAAAATAGATAATTTGCAAATGTATTGAGAAGCATTAGCATTGCATTTATTTCACAATTTGCTTTATATAACTAATATATTAAACTGATTATATAAATAGTGATGTAAAATACAAGATTTCATAAGACATTATTACTAAGCTTAAAAATCCCAAATTAATATTGTGAACATATGAATATAATAGAAATTTTACTTTATTACATTAATTTGTTAATTTGTTTGTTAAATTTGTTGTTTTATAAAATAATTATCGTATTACATTTTTCATTGTAAATTTTAGCATGTTTCCAGTGACTTAATCGGACTCTGTGGTGATATAACCCTCCAAGCGTCTTGTAAATGGGTAAAATTGTAATGTTGTATTCTCTGCATTTTGTTTTAAATGCTAATAAAGTATGATTATTTCAATATTACATAAAAAATCTTATTTAGGAATATAAATGTAATCCTTGAGAGTCTTAATTATTCTTCAATGCTTTGAAAATTCATTAAATTTATAGAATTATAATATCTTAAACATTGCTTACATTGCAGTGAAACCTGGAGCTTAGTGTGCGGAATATTACGGGCCAAACATTTAGAGGGTTAAGAATATAGCTTACAAGAAAGGTCTCCATACGGGCATACTCAGAAAAATCTGAAAAAATTACAGAATGTTCTTCTTATATAGTTATATATGTTTATAAAAAAAATCGGCGGAACTTCCTTATGACGTCCGTAAAAAAATAATAAAAATTTCGTTTATTTGGCGATTTACCTCCGGTTGACGAATAAACGGAATTTTAAAAAATATATGCTTTTACGCTTCGAATACTTTTTAAAGAAAAAACTTTCTATGTTCAATTTATTTAAATAAGTTTAGTTTAAGTAATTTTAGTTTTGCATTTTTACTTTACTTTAAGTGTAATTTTGTCATATACGTTTATATGTACTTATAACAAAATGAAATTAATATATTTTATCATTTAAAACATAATTTAAATTGATTAAAATTTTTCCAAATTGAAAAATACACTGTTAAAAATCTGCTGCATTTTGTTGCAACGCACTCCCTTGCTTGTATAGAAAACGGTTACTTGGCCGTGAAATGGCGCTTTCTCATTGGTTGGAATAGAGATATTATATACAAGCAGTGGATTGCGTTGCAGCAAAATGCAGAAGATTTTTAAGAGTGTTGCACAAGCTACAACACCGCTAAAAAATCTCTACCATTTTCTGCAGCGTCACTCCACCGCTTTTATAGAAAACGGTCAATTCACCGTGCTATGGAGCATTCTCATTGGTCAGAAGAGAGATATTCTATAAAAATAGTGGTGTGATGTTGCAGTAAATGCTGCAGATTTTTAACAGTGAAGTCTATTAAAATCAATTTTCAGACTCGTTAAAATCGCCTGCTTTTGGCGAGGAAATGCACCGCTCGCCAAATCCCGCGTCGCTTTCAGCTTTTCATGCCAATTATTGCAAACTATTTTATTTTTTTACATATCCAATAATGTAACTCCGCCGCTAATTTTCACTGATCCTTTATTATCTACAAGAGTAGTTTAATTCGTATTTTTTTTTTCCAAAAATTCTGAGTATGCCCCCAATTGAGACCTTCCTTGTTAGCGTGTGATTATAAATTTAATTTTTAATGTGTTTTATTACTGCTAGAAAATAAAACTATTATGTCATGTGTGGCATGTAAATATATCACGAAGAATCTCTTTAATTAAAAATTATTAATCATGCAACATTTAATATTTTTATTTAATTATGTGAATAAGAATTCTCTTACTGAAATATCTTGAAAAAATGAAAAATATTTGTCCCAGATATATTATGTATTGTTTTTGTGGTAAAATTACTAATACCATGTAACTACGATTCTTTCCTTGATAAAGGCATGTAACGAGAGGATAAGTTGGCAAAGTTCTGTAGATAAGCAATTTCCGGTGCGTAATATTCAATTGCACATTGTGTAAGCGTATAAAAGTGCACAATTGTATTGATTGCGTTTTATTCACTGTTTAAAGGTATAAAGATTGTTTAAAAGACTGTTTAGGAAAGGGTGATCAATCAACGAAAACATTTTCAAAACTGAGTAAAAAAAAAAAAAAAAAAAATATCTAGATCTGAGTATCTCACATATTTAAAATTGCTCGGAATCAAAATTATTCATGTTTGAAAAATGTTTATAATCATTTCTGAAACCATGGACGTGCTACAAAAAAAAAAAAAAAAAAAAAAAAAAAAAAAAAAACATGACGCATTATTTAAGATTATTATTCACAGTTTTATAATATGCTTGTATGTATGCATTGTTCATGCTAGTCAAGTTACACATGCGAAGTCTTTCTTTTACAAAATCATCCATTCTTCGATTTCAAATGCTGCGCAATTTCTTTTTTGGAACTATGATACAAATTTAGTTTGCCATAGTTCAAATTATGAATTATTATTGAAAAAAGTGTTTTGCTCAAAACTATAATAAATGAAATAATATGAATGAACTCACCTTGGTAAAATTTAGAATGCTTTAGGAATGAACCGCAATTTTGTTGAAACTGAGTATTTATAGCATTTCATAATTAAAAGCATTGAATCGTCATAATTGAAATAAAATGTTTCTTATTAAAATGAAAAAAAAATACTTATTTAATTTCGAAAGTGCCATTTCTCTCAGTGATTTAGCAAGTCTAACGCAGGGACGTAATATAAGTGAATGCTAATTAAATTATTAACAACAGCATTCAGTTTTTGGCGTACCACACACCAGGGAGACATACAACAAATATGAGGCATGTGATAGGACGCAATTTCGCATACTATTAAAAAAAATTACTATTTTTGTTGAATATGCACCTGGTCTATGGGGCACCTTAAAAATACATGTTTCGTCATGTTGGAAAATATGAATAATTCCTGAATACGCTCTTTAATTCTATTAGATGACAGAAAAAGCTTATTACCTAGAATTCTACAGTAGCCAACCTTCTTTAATTATTTTAGTACCTTCAACCGTATGCATAAATGCGAAAAATATCACGAAACAACCCTATAAAAATAGATCCGGACTCAAATTTAACGTTTACAAATGTGCTTCATAGGCATTCTAGTTATTTGTTGTTAATAGCCAGTAATAACTAAAATATCAAATTATCATAGTCATTGATTATGCTAATTTGATAACCGGAAAAAATCGTTTCATCCAATTTAACCTTATACTGCACCGTGTACTACATCTAGCACATACCTAAAACTGCTATAATTCTCCTTATTTGCCATGAACTTGAACAATAAAGTCACTGTATGTTCAAAAACAGCTCAAAGTACGGAATAACGCCTACTTTGTTCTTGCCATATGGCTGCATTTAACAATAAAATTACAATTTCTTTTTTGGAAACAAACAAAGAAAAAAGATTGGTCAAACTATAAAGGAAAAATAGCGTTTCAAATGGAAAACCAAACGGTTTAAATAACATATTAAAAAAATGTAGCTTTATGTTTAAAAAACTTATAATTACCTTTGACTGTTATGGATGTCATGCTTGAAATAAATTGAACATTTAAACTAGCCAAAACCATTATAGTATTTATCTATTAGGCATACAATTTCTGTTGTTCACAGTAACTTACTCATTCGAAATTGCCCTAATATTATCACAAAGTAGCAATCTAAGTTCAGCTTTTTAGATGTTTCCTCTACAAAAATATCTCTCTTGTTATAATAGAATCAAAATAATTCTATTTAAGTGAGACAAACTTTTGTTCACGTGAGCCCCTTTAACTCAAGCACATAAGAAATTTTAGATACAAATCCTAATTTCATAGCCGAAGCATTCAGGTGGAGTTGATCAGGGGTTCTATTTATCGTGCGATTAGGTTCAGTGTAATGTACAAAAAAAAAAAAAAAAAAAAAATCCTAGACGGAAATGTGTTCTTTTTGCAGCACTATAGTGATTATAAGTTCTTCAATACCAGGAACAGGCTGCGCAAGCCAATGTCAGGAGGCCATCGACCGCACGAGAGTGGCAGCACGAGAGTGACGAGACCGCAATCTCTTTTTACATTTTCACTACGAAGGACAAAACCAGAGGGCCACAAAATACATTTTTCGAAGTCTTCAGTGTCGGCTCGCCACATGTACACAGAAGTAGCCAACAACAACACACAGTCGAAAACTACGATGATAAATGTAGATGCATGATTTCCGTTACGAAGAACTCAATGAGAGGAATCAAAGAGCAAAATTCGAAATAATCAACGCCAAATGATAAAAGCAGAAATTTGGATTCTCTAAAATACAAGAAATAAATTCCAAACAGGAGGTTTTGATAAATCAAACGGTATCAGACCAGAGAAGGGATGTTAATTATATAAAATAAAATTTATTAAGGAAGTATAAATAATAAAAATAACTTCAACCGTTGCAGAATAACAGCATTTGCTTTTACACATGTAGCGGCAGAAAGTTGATTTAATTATGCACAGAAAGAGGATTTAGCTGTCAAAATAAATTTTTAGAAGCTGTTTCTAGAGAGAAAGAATAATTATTATGTCTATATAAAAGCAGAGAGAAAAGTTGGGGCTTCAAGAATTACACTTAGAGAAAAACTCAAGTCTTAATTTGAAAGAAAATAATCGTTGAAAAAAAGAATGGGATTAAATGCAGATTAATAATTAAATTTAAGAATTTAAGGATTGGTATAATTTTTAAAGAGGAATGGTGTAATATTTACGAAACAACATGTAAAGGCAAAGAGCTTTACATGTTGGTACATTTTGGAATTTTTTCACGAATTACTTTAACAATTATAATGATAATAAAAATAATGTTTTATAAACTATATCTTTTTAATCTTATTAATTATTTATGGAAAGATACATAATCTGCATTTAAACTAGTGTTGCACAACTTCATATTGAAATTATGCCCTATTATGCGTATCCAATACAATGGAGACTCGTGATAGGTTATGATTCTTGATTGTCAAGTTTATTACGTCACATTTGATATGGAGGTCACATTATTTCCATGTGACTGAATTGTATGCCTTTAATCACAACAAATTTTGTATTCAGGGAATTTAACAAAAAAAAAAAAGTTTAATAGCAATTGTTCTAGGTTCTGAATATTGATGAAACAAGTTATAGTACGACGCGCCTCAATTGTCACACTTAACGTATAATCACCAAATTGGGATTTACTCGTTGTATATAAATTTTATGTATCATTACATGGGTGTACAGAGGAATTTATGTTCCATTTTACTTATTAATGTTATTTGCTGAAATGGAATTTCCAACAAATATATAAATCTACCTCTAACTACACTGAATTTTCTTATGCATGTAGTTAAAAGATAGAAATTTTCATATCGTATACAGTAATACTCAAAGAATTTGAATCATTTTTCCATTATAGATGAGAGCAGCTAAATTGGATTTACAATTGCGTTATACATTTCCATATATTTGAGTTAGGTATAATATTTTATCTTATTAAACGTTGCAATTTTGTGATATTTTTCTGAATGTGTTGGAAAGAGTTTCTTAAACTAAGCTCAGCACATTATTTTTTCTTTCGTATTTGATTTTTAGGACTAGTTAAACCTGAAATAAAACTTTCTTACTTAACCATTTTGATCTGAATTAATATGATTACTTTATGCGGAAACATTCATTGTATACTTCAAAATAAATGTATAAGATCATCATTATGCATATTCAATTCTACATTATAAATTATATATTTTACCTGTTCCTTTATAACTAAATCAGTTTTTTTTATATATTATCTGTGTGGCATATTTCGTTCAGAGACGTGAAAGATCTTTTGTAATCACAAATCCCTTTTATTGCATGACTATAACACAAATGTTTACAAAGACATCACGATGATGCTTCATAACAATAACTTCATGCATTTAAACAAAGTTAACAATAAGAAAATGTGTATTCTATTTTATCGTTCAATTCACGTGAACTTCTCTGCAGATCTTCTAACAACTGTGGAAGAAGAATTTATTCCGCCTAAAGAACAATTGTCTTTAGAGTCTCCTAATCAAGTGAAGTGAAGCAGCAAATAAAGATGCGTTGCATCTTACTTTTTATTATTTACTTCCCTACTTTAATATATCTACTTTACTATACCATGTTACTATTATTTTAATAATATTGTACTAGTATTATTAAAATAATAGTATTTTAATATGATTGATATTTCATAATTCTATCCGCTTTTGGCGACCAGTTTGGTCTACCTTTAATATAATTATTTTAATTACTTTTTTTTTTTTTTTTTTTTTTTTTTTTTTGCAAATTAGGAGATTTTGCTAGAGTGATAAACATAGATGTCATACGCACCAAATAGGCACGATTGCAAAAAAATTGCAATAGTATACCTCACATGATAACCGGGCTATCGTTGTTTATTTATTAATAAACTGTTTATTTTCTTTTATTTTCTTTTTTTAATGATTTAAATTGTTTTTTTTTTCTGTAATTATTAACTATTTTTTCTATTTATCATTATTTTCTTTTAAAATAATAGAAAATAGTTAATATATATATGAAACTAATATTTGAAAACGAAGTTTTCGACAAATTGACAACTGAAAAAAAATTATGTAACACTAGAACCGCGGAGCGGGTCAATTTGACCCAAATCGATATTTAATTTCTCGCCGCACGAAAAGTATTCATTGAAAAAATAATTTCTTTTCTGACTTTTAATATTTTAAGGTTAACAACAGCTTTTCCTATTTAATAGCGAATAGCATAAATAATTTTTGATTTATAACCATTTATACCTAGAACCGCGAAGCGGGTCAATTTGACCCATAATAAGTTTTTACGCATAAATGACAAAATAGAGATGCATTTTTTCAGAAGAAATAATAAAGTATATCTGTTGCAATCCTAACTCCTTTAATAGGCAGAATCGGAAAGGGAATAGTGTAAATTTTCAATCAATATCTTTTATTCTTGATGTGGAAAATGGATGATTGCATAGAAAATTACAACACATATTTAGAAGTAGTATTGAAGTTACTTTTATTATGCATTTATTATAATAATAATAATAATAATTTCCGATGTCTTAATATTACCGTCAAAGAAGCTTTGGAATGTTAGCAACTGTTACCTGAAAATGATTGAGAATGCACATTATTGAGGATGAATATCTACTCGTAAATGCAGAAAATTAAATTCTAATGATGAAAATGGAAGTGACGATGGCTCTGCTTACGCTCTTATATTTGTTGGACTTTTTCATTGGAGTATAAATGAATATTTATCATTATTGCATTATTAAACGAAAATTTGTGATATTTCCCAGGTAAAAAAATCAGCAATAAACCTTTAAATATTTTGAGATTTTGCAGGCATATTAAAGGTTTTTGCGGGTATTTATAAGGAAAATGAAAGCTAAAGGTTTCCCTAAGAGAAATATACAGCTTTTAAAAAGTTTTCATACAGGTTCTTATGAGCAAATTATTACCTTTAAATCACCTTTATTGACTTAGAAGATTTTCATGAAATCACTTGAGGTAGTTTGAAGGAAAGTGAAAACTGTTTCTCACGCAGGTGATATAAAGGTTTTACTTGAAGGTTTTATTGAGGTTTATCATTGCACATTATGATATCTAAGATTTTGACATGTTTGTATTTCCTCATAACATTTATTATTATTATTATTATTTTAAATTAATATTTTAGATAATTCTGAGAAATCTAATTTCTTCCACCGGTTCAATAAAAAATTCTTAATTATCCTTGTTAACATTTTTAATTATTTTAAATTATAATTTGAAATAGCGATATAAAAATTCCGTTCTAAGAAAGGAAAAATCTTCAAATTATTTTAAAGTCCCCTCATTAAGATTCTTAATTACCATTTAAATTACAATTTTCCAGTCCCATCCAAAAATCCCGTTGGCGGTTAAATGGAAAATTCTTAACGCCCTTCATTCAAATTTTTAATTAAATTTCAATTTAAAATAGCGATATAAAAATCCCGTTCTAGAAATAAAAATATCTAAATTATTTTAAGGCTTCCTCGTTAAGATTTTTAATTACCATTTAAAATTATTATTTTTCATTCCCATCAACAAATCCCTTTAAAGAAAACAAAAATCTCAAAATTATTTGAAAGTCTCCTCGTTAAATAAAAAAAAAAATAAATAAATAAAAAATAAAAAAAAACCACGAAATTTTCTTGAAATCTATTTTTTACCATAAAATTTTTCATAATTTTTCCTCAAATTTCCGCAGTAAAATAGCCCCTCGAATTCTAATACATACAAAAATTTCAACTAACAAAAATTCTCCCTAAGAAAACCTTCAAATTAATTTTAAATCCCTTTCATTACTATTTAAAATCGTATTCAAACACGCACGAAAATTCCCCAAAGAAAATTCATCCCACCTCCAATAAGAAATCCCTTTGAAATTTCTATATTTGATAAATAATATTTAACAGAGAGATCCGTCCAAAAACTGCATCTGAAGTTTTAAAAATATGTCCCCCCCCCCTTTTCATGCCCCGAAATTCAACTCTTGTCACATAAAATGTCCATACATTTAGTGTTATAATATATCGATATTTTAAAGAAAATCCATTTATATTAATAGCTCAGTGGGTTTCGCCCATGATTAAACTTCTTTTCTATCAGACATGATCAATTTTACTTTAAACGCTTCCAAGATGGTGACGTCAGGACAATTGCTATCTTTAATTTCTTCTTAAATATAAATTTAAATATAATTTGTAGTTTGATTACTAGCGAAATGTCATGACTGATATCGCGACTGAAATCTTCTCAACTCCACTCCACTTTGTAAACAAACTGACCGCTCGTTTGGCGGGATGATAATCGCTCTCGTGTCTAGTCGCGTTGCGTTCGTTTGTTTATTATTTTGTTATTCTTTTTTAGCTAACATTGGAGTCATTCTTTGTACTTTTATTAATCTTTTTAAATGTATAAACCGACAAGTTTAAAATTAATACTTGGCGAAAATTTAAGCATGAAAAGTCCCACGTTTCTTAAAAAAAATCCCTTTGGAGAAATGAACATTTAGTGTATTTTTAGCTATTCAATATTAAAGACTATATATAAGAATATATAATATAATATATAAAGAATACTAATAGTGAATTTTTAGATTAAGTTTTTTATTCTTATTATTTAATTTTAGATTTGTTTTTTAATATTTTAATAGAAGAGGAGGTAATTAAATGTCAGTTACAGGGAATTCAAATAACCCATACGTAATTTAGCCCTGTTCATTGCAAAGAATTTCATGTATATATGTATTTTTTTATTTATTTATTTTTTGTATTGATATTGATTTTACTTCTCCGATGTATTAAAAATAAGTGTCAATCAAGTTATCGAAAATATCTTAATCTTTTTATGCATATTATCAAATATTTCTGGTAAAATTATTAATCTGTAAATAGTTTTATAGATAATTGAAAAAATAATGATTTAAAGTAATTGTGTTGTAAATAGTCAGCTTATAAAATATGATAAGAAATTGCCTGCACCTTCTGTGTAATATATTTTTTTGTAGACTGCAAATTATTTAAAAAAAATATGTTCTATAATATAAACTTTAAATTTTTTAATCAAAATTGTTACAGCAAGGAATATGTAAGCCCTTTTTTAATGCAAAAGGGAACTTTATTTTTTATTGAGAGGTTACAAGCGTGCAAATTTTTTAAATGAAGGACAGAAATAGTACTATTTTGTAAAGCAATGGGCAGGTAGGGTTCAGCAACTGCACCCTTCTAAAACAACGTGAGAAACAAGGGCGGATCCAGCCCAACCTCCAGGGGGGGGGGGGTCACAACTTTTGTCAGATGATTTAATGAAACAATTTTAAAATACAGTAAATCTTGTGAAAACGGAATTACGATAAAAAGTGGCAAATTTCGCCAATCGGGCATGAAAAAAATTGCGAATTTTGTCGATTAGGCACAAAAAATCTCAGATTTCGTTTATCGGGCAAGGAAAAAAAATCTAATTTTTTCATAATACTTGAAATAGGTTGCAGAAAAGTTGCCTGTTTACTGCACAAAAAAAACGCGAATTTCGTTGATCGGGCGCTGAAAAATCGAAAATATCGTCAACTAGACATTGAAAAATTGCCAGTTTTGTCTATCGGCCTTCAAAAAATCTCGTATTTTGTCTGTATGTCTCTGAAAAGTCGCAAATTTTGTTGATCGAGCACAAAAAATCACTGATTTTGTATATCTGGTACAAAAAAATCACAAATTTCGTTACTAAAGCAGGGAAAATCTCCAATTTCTCGATCGCTTCGTAAAAAGCACGAATTTATTCGATCGGGAACAGAAAAATCGCGAATCTTGTTGATTGGGAATAAAAAAATTGTTAATTTCGAGTTGATATGGAATGCAAAAATTTCCAATTTCGTGAATCGGGAAAGAAATTATTGCGAATGTAAGTCGATTCTCTTCATAAAAAGAGTGATTCGGGAGATTAGGTACAAAAAACTCGTGAATTTTGTCGATTCGGAACAAAAAAAGTCGCTAATTTCGTTGATAGGGCATGGAAAAATCAAAGACTTTGTCGATGATGCGAAAAATCAAAAAATATTTTGAGCGGCTGCAGAACAATAGCGAGTTTCATTAGTTTATCGCGAGAGAAAAAAAAATCAGTTTTCATCAATTTACGGCAGGGAAAAAATCTAGATTTCATCAGTCAGTTAAGAAAAATGCGTATTTCATGGACAAGAACGGAAACAGACTCGAATCTCATCGATTGGGCACAGAAAAATCCTGAATATTGTCGATCGCTTTCGTAAAAAGCATGAATTTAGTCGACTGGGAACGATAAATCGCTTTTGGTAGGGCACGGAAAAAACGCGATCTTTGTCAATCAGGAATGAAAAAGTCGCAAATATGGTCGATCAGTTTCATAAAAAGCGCAAATACAGTCGATCAGGAATGAAAAGAATCGCGAATTACGTTGATATGGCGAACAAAAATTGACAATTCTATCGATAGGGAAAGAAATTATCGTGAATACGGTTGATCGCCTTTGTAAAAAACATGAATTCACGTGATCGAGTACAAAAAACTCCCGAATTTTGTTGATAGGGCACGGAAAAACTGCTGATTTTGTCGATGATGGGTGGAAAAATTTAAAAAATCTGAGTGACTGTGGAACAATCGTGAGTTTTGTCAGTTTATCGCGAGAAGAAAATCACGGATTTCATCAATTTACGGCAGGTATAAAAGCAGATTTTGTCAGTCAATTAAGAAACACTTATTTCATAGTTCATGTGTGGAAAAGTTCGCATTTCATCGAACAAGAACGGAAAAATGTGCTAATTTTGTGGATTAGGCCGGAAAAATCGTGAATTTTTTCAACCAAGTGAAGAAAAATCTCAAATTTCGTCGATCACACCCGAAAAAATCGTGAATTTCGTCGATTAGGCATTGAAAAATTGTGAATTTAACCAATTGGGTGTGGAAAAATTGTGAATTATGTCGATTAGGCATGGAAAATTCATGAATTTTCTTGATTAGTTTCGAAAAAAGTGCAAATTCTTTCGATTAGATGTTATTTTGCGTTCTTGTTTTAGCACTTTTTACTTACACTGTGCATCACTCTTTGAAGAGCTCCAGGGGGGGGGGGGTCATGACCCCCCCTTAGATCTGCCAGTGGTGAGAAAAATTCTGAAATAAAATTTTTATTTTGGAACGGGCACAAAACAGACTTCAGAAAAACATTTATCTGTTTCATTCGTAGAAGAAAAAAAAATTCAATAAATGAACCACATATACAATATCAGAATTCCAATAATAGTAATAATAGCTGTTTTTATTTATTGTGTGTTAAACGTTGATTTTAATTATTGTAACCAGAATTCCACTTTGTATATCACTGTTAAATTCAAATACTTTTTTGCAGGAAGGGATTTCTGTGAATGTGGGGGTTATGTGTGTGTGGGGGGGGGAGGGGTAATTGAAAACACAGTCTCAAATCTTGGGGGGGGGTGGAGAGAAATATTTCATTGCTCCAATGGGGAATGTCTCCCGGGCTTGTCCAGGAGTTCAACACTGCTTCAACACTGCTTTAAATGATTTTGATATGTTTGTTTTCAAATAAAATTATATCTGTGCTAGATGTTGATAATTCGATAATATAATGAATAAATATAAACTTGAAAACAATGTTAATTACATGACAAAAATCTAAAAGTAAGATTTTAGAATGCATTTTCTAAAAATTTTTGAAAGGTTGTACAAGTATTTAAAATAAAGGTAAGTGAATTTTTATTTATTTTATAAGATAAATATTGTATTTTTGGAATTAGCGAATTTCCATGTTTATGATTTTATTTTTCTTTACCGATTAACAAATTTCACTATATTTAAAAGCAATAGATCCCAGAATTTCTTTCGATGAAATTTGCTGGGTTTTTTTTTCGTGATCTGTTTACAAAATTTGTTTTTTAGGGATTTTTTTGTCAAAACTTGCCTTCTTTTTTCACGATCCGTTGACGAAATTCACATTTTTTTTTTGCGATACATGGACAAAAATTGTGTTTTTTCGCGACCTCTTGACGAATTTAGTAGTTTTTTCACAATATTTTAACAAAAAAGTCATTTTCTCATCTTTTTTAATGAAATTTGCCTTTTTTTAGATTTGTTTACAAATTTTGTCTTTTAGGATTTTTTGTCAAAATTTACTGTTTTTCTGAGATTTTTCACAATTTTTTAACGAAATTCACATTTTTTTCTCCGATACCTATAGAAACTGAGGTGTTTTCTCATGATCGTTTAATGAAATTCACCTTTTTTTTGCAATCTGTTTACAAATATTGTCTTTTTTTTCAGGATTTTTGTTGAAATGTGCCGTTTTTGGGGGATTTTTTTTAACAAAATTTATAGTTTTTTCCCAATTCTTTGACAAAATTAGTCGTTTTTGTAATCTTTTTACAATATTTATCATTTTTAGCAATCTGCCTAGAAAATTTGCAGATTTTTTTTCAGCATCGCTTGTTGAAATTTGTCTTTTTCTCGGGATCTTGATGAAATTTGTTTTAAATTTTCCATTTTTTTCACGGTCACTTATCAAAATTTGCATTTTTTACAACCCATTTTATAACATGGTGAGTTTTTGGATTTATCTTTGTGGGTTGACTTACGCATACATGCTACTTTTCTGCAGAAATGCTGAATTCTGCCTTTTTCGGCAATGAATTTTATCATCCCTGGGATCGATGCAAATATGCATTATAATTTGTTGGCCTTCTTATTGAGGGAAGGAAGGTGTAAATACAACAAAAACATGAATACTAACCGCACCAAATTGAGAAAATTTCTTCAAAGGACTGTAGGAAAAAATGCAAATTTCTCTAAAGGATCGCAAAAAAACCTATAAGTTTGTTTAACGATCGTGGAAAAAAAATAGTCAGTTTCAAACAGTCAATTAGCGGAGTTTTCTTCAACAGATTGCGGAAAGAAAAATGCAATTTCGGTCAAAGGATTACGGAAAAAGACGCAGCTTTTGTTAAAGGATTAGGAAAAATACTCAAATTTTTGTTGAAAAATCGTGGAAAATACTCAAACTTTTTCGGAAGATCGAAGAAAATATTCTAATTTTGTCGAAAAATCAGGGAAAATATGCGGTTTTATTTGAAAGATCAGCAGAAATATGAAAATTTTGATGAAAGAACTTGGAAAATGCACGAATTTTTCCAAAAGATCACGGAAAATTGCAAATTTTGCCGAAAGATCGAGGAAAATAGAAGTTTTTTTGTAGAAAGATAACAGAAAATAGACGTATTTTGAAGAATGATCGGTGGAAAATCATGAATTTTTTGAAAGATTGAAGAAAACTCACTAATTTTATCGAAAGATCGAGGAAAAAAGGGAAATTTCTCAAAAGATCTCAGAAAATATGTGGATTTTGATGAAAGATCTCAGAAAATATGCAGATTTTGACGAAAGGTCTTGGAAAGTATGCAAATTTTGACAAAAGATCACAGAAAATATACGAATTATGGTGTAATATCGCAGAAAATACTCGAAAGATTGTGGAAAATATGTAAATTTTGTCAAAAACGGTGAGAAAAACTGAATATCGCTAAAGGATTATGGATAATATAAATTTCATTGAAAAAATCGTAGAAAAAAGTGCAATTTTTGTAAAATGTTCACAAAAAACACTAATTTCATTAAAAAATTACAGAAAAGTGCTAATTTTGTTAAATCGCTGCGAGAAAATGCTAATTTTGTCAAAAGTCCGTGAAGCTGTAAAAGTTCAGCTTTTTTTTTTTTTTTTTTTTTTTTTTTTTTTTTTTTTGCTGAGCCAGTACCATGTCTGCTTACATATTGCATTACTTATTTTTATTTATTTATATTATACCAACACTTGTATGACTTTTTTCATTTTTTTTCTTCCCACATGTGCCCATGGTGGCAAAATGAAAGGCGGGCGGGGGGGGGGGGGAGTGGTAAATGAAGAATATGTTAGTCATTTCATACAAAAATGTATATATTTATGATATACAAAGAAACTCGCAAGCTAATGTTAAACCTATGGGAGCAACCTTTTGAGGTATGTGAAAGTAAAAGTAATTATATATATAATCTGTAATAAAAATCAAAAAGTATTCAGTAGCCCAATTATAATTCAATCTCAGCTGTTCTGAGCAAGAAAAAAAAAACATTTAAAATTATCAATATGCAAGTGAGAAATTTTTTTAAAGAATGCTCTCATAGGTTTAACATTAGTGATGCAATTTCTTTGCATGACCAGTTTCGATTTTTAATGTTTAAACTAATGTTAATCTTATGGGGAAGTTTACATATTTTTTGCTAGCATTTTAGTTATTATTTATTTTTTGGGGATTTTTTTTCCATTAAGCTCTTACAGTTGATCAATTTTATTGTGTATGAGGACATGGGAGGTGCAGGTTCCCCACCCCCATGCAGATGGTCAACAAATTTCATTTTATCTTGTAAACAGCTGCCGAATTTCCCTATTTTTCTGCACAACTTACTGGATAAACTTGTGAGTTTTCTTTCCACATGTAATCAATAAGTGAATCAGGCATTTTTTTTTTTTTTTTTTTTTGACAGATTGAAGAATGTTTTTTTTATCATACAAAAATGTATATATTTAAATTTATGATATACAAAGAATCTCACAAGCTAATGTTAAATCTATGGGAGCATCCTTTTGAGATATGTGAAAGTAAAAGAAGCTTTATATATACATAATCTGTAATAAAAATCGAAAAGTAAACAGTAACCCAATTTTTAACATTAGCAGTTCAATTTCTTTGCATGACTATTTAAGATTTAAAACACTCAAGCTAATGCTAATCTTATGGGAGTGTTCACATATATTTTGCTAGCATTTTAATTATTATTAAAAAATGTTTACTTTTTAAGGTTTTTTTTTTTCACATTAGGCTATTACGGTCAATAACTTTAATTGTGTATGAGGACAGGCAAGGTGCAGATTCCTCCCCCCCCCCCCTCCCTCAGGTGGTCCAAAAATTTCATTTTAACCAGTAAACAGTTGGTGAATTTCCCTGTTTTCCCTCGCGACTTACTGGCAAAACAAGTATTTATTTTTGACGGACTGAATAATTTTTTTTTCATCATAGCCAACTGTTTGGTGAATTTCTCGATTTTTTCACAAAAACGATTGACAATTTTGCAAAGCTTTTCGGCAGCCTAATGACAGAAATAACATTTCTAACAAAAAAAAAAAAAAAAGCAAAATTCTTTATTTGATTACAGGCAAAAAAATCGCTGAATTCATCAGTGAATTGGGAAGATCTCCAAAAAATCAATCAGTCACAGAAAATATTAAAATTTATTGTGAAAAATGAACTTTAAAAAAATATATATATGTATAAATTATTTAACAATGTACAACTGCTCCCTTTTTTGAAAATTCTCCCCCCCCCCCTCCGATATTTTTATCTCAAATATATACTAAAATTATGTTGTTTATATATATATATATAAAAGAGCTGCTCTAAAAAAGAAAAAAAGGCATGAATTTTTATAAAAGGGCTATTATGTACCTTGTTCAGAAAAAAATATTTTGAATTGGTTTGTTTACACTTTTTTTATCGGTAAAATTTTGAAATGTTTTCCTGTGGTAGATTAATTTTGTGACTTTTCCCTATTTAAAATGTTATTATGCAATATTTTTTCTTTACATTAATTATTATTCATTATGCAATATTCAGTGGGACTCATTTAACGATTTTTCACCAGAAATCGGCTTAAAATTTTTGCATTTTTTTTTCCTGCCACCGACTAAAAAATCTCAATATTTTTTTTTTTTTTTTCTCACAATTCACTGGTGAGATTCTTTTACTGCAGCAGATTGTTAAATTTCTCATTATTTTAAAGTAACAGAATAAAGAAACTCTCTCTCTTTTTTTTTTTTTTTTTTTTTTTTTTTTTTTTTCCAAATAATTGACTGGGAAATATTGTGAATTTTTTTAAAGAGTGAAATATTGTATCAATTTTTTTCGCATTACTGATTTATGAATTTTGAAACATTTTATTCCTACATGTTAAAAAAATTTGCAGCTGTAATTGATTTACAATTTTTTTCATTGGGTCAACGGATAAATTTCGCAGATTTTTCCTCTGGACGAACGAAGAATTTCATTATTTTTTCTGCTTTTCATATGCTTTTGAAATTGTAGCGTTTTTATCATTTTAGATCCTTTTTTTATGGTGTTCTGATAAATATGTATAATATCTAAAAATTTCAAAGAAAGGGGGAAAGAGGACATTTCAAGGAGCATAATTTTTCGAGGGATTCAAAGCAGGGCTCTTTTGCTGATATCCCTGTTGTGACATACCTTTTGAAAGGCATGTAACTACTTTAATCTTGTTATGCATCAACAGTTTCTCTTTTCTCATTTATTTCCCCCCCCCCCGAAGGGGATATTTTCTAAATTTTGTTGCCCCTCACATGTGACATATTGTTGGAAAACCTGTGACTCCTTATACATGTTATGCACCCCCTTTCCCCCTACCCCCATTTTGCCACTCCCCAGGGGGACACCTCTCAGGGTTTCCCCTAGTGGGGGTAAGTGGGGCTAAAGGCTAACTTCAGGTATTTCGGACAAAGTGTCAAGGGATTACGCAGGTTTTATTACCTTCAGGAAAGTGTAAGGTATTTCGGACAAAGTATCAAGGGTTTACGCAGGTTTTATTACCTTCAGGGAAGCTTAAGGTATTTCGGACAAAAATGTGGAGGGGAAATACAGGTTTTTTACCTTAAGGTAGCTTTCAGGTTTTTTTTTGTCCGAAATACCTTGAGCTTCCCTGAAGGTTTTTTTTAAAGGTTTTTTGCTGACTTTTTTACCTGGGTTTTCAGAAAAAAATCGGATATAAAAAAATGAATTAAGAATTCGAACAAAAGGTGACAAATTTTGAACATTATACTCAGGAAATTTGAAAAATAGAAAATCTGTGAGTAGGTTTACTTATTATATGTCGATTAAAACCAGATTAATTGCAAAAAACATAGAAACTGTAAATCGTCAAGACGATTAATACAAATCTCTGTAAAACTGTCAAAATCGAAATTGCAAGCGGTAATTCTTCTATCACATTCTGACATCAGTAAAACTATTTAACAAGGAGAAAAGGGTAAAACTGTTTCGTTGCTTTGCAGTTTTCATCTAACTGTTGAAATTTTAGATAATTCTAAAAAATTCTAAAGACACTTTTTTACGACAATGCAATTAAACTAAATGTAGTTGTGTGATTACCCCAATGACAGGAAGTCTGTTTATGGTAGGATTGCTTCTTATAGGACGCCAATGAATGCAATTTATATTTTGTATGTTTCTGTAATCAATGCTTCGATTTTATGCAAATCTGTAATCTAAAAATCTATTAGTATACGTAAATTTATTCAAAACTTAGTTGAAGATGTACAAAAAACAGTTTGTTATTTTTTGCGCCCTCCCCCCTTCTCCCTCCAAAAATGTCACTTGGGCAAGAAAAAACATTAAAAACTGTGAAAACTAAGCATAAAAGAGTTTGTTATCACAATTAAAAAATGGAAATTAAATTAAAGATAACTGTTCAAAATATAATGTACCCACACGTTGCTGGTATACGTGCAAAATCTTTAACCATGTTTTTCAAGCAATGCATAAAATAAATTGGATTAGATAAATCAGTAAGTATCAGTATTTTTTATATTTTCAAAAATTATTCTTACATTTTATATCTAAATTCATTTAAATGGGATAGTCTATTTTTAATGTTTATTAAGTCCATGTTTATTTATGTTTAAAATATATGTTCAATATTTCTTCAATGTTTTTCATCATACTAATTAAATGTAATTTTGAATAATAGCATTTTCTGAAATTTAGGAAATTTCTCCTGACCTTATGTGTAAAAAACAATGTAAATATTAAGAAATGTTGATTATTGTACGAGAATATAATCTTTTGACTAACCAAATTAAGTATTTTGCATATTTATATATCCTTTTCCCTCCCGCGTCAAATTGTCCCGCTCCGCGGTTCTAGGTGTACGGAAAGTCCTGCGGTTATAGTGTTAATGAAGTGCTAATAGGACATCTGCGTGAAAACTTTAATTTGAAACTGAAAAGTTTAAAATTCGTGATTTTTATTTATTTTTTTTAAGTAAAAAGAACCAAAAATTAAAATAATGACATTTTGATGCTCCGTATTTACAGCGAAAGAACAAAACATAAATAAATCCTACAACAACAATTTACCACAGCATAAAACTTACCAAAGGACTTTTGCATACCCATAAAATGTGTTTCATTTGGATGTTGCCATTAAACAATTAACAAATAAGCGTGATTTTTGTGCCACATACATTAGCGTAATATATATATTTCAAATACTCATTATCATTTTGATTGCATTCTTTCATTTAAATTTGTGTTTAAAATTTGTAAATAAAGCTATGAGAAAATTCTAAAATCCGCAGTACCTTTGGTCCCAAATTGCGTGAAATTTCAGGCAGTCTACTTTACTAGCAACCCATGCTGCAGCTCATTTTCATTGATTTATAATAAAATACGTTTTTTTCCACTAGGCATATTCTCTTCTCTAATTCTCACTTCAAACCTCTCAGGGCTCTTGAAAAATTTCAAATCTGGGAATTTGAGTTAATTAATTTGGTATAAATTTCTATTCAAATTTCATATACCTGCAGCTTGGCCAGCATTGTCTGATTAGCATAAAACTACAGCAAAAACGAAAAATCGTTGATTCTGGCAAAAACACTCCCCTAATATATATATAGATAAATAGATAGATAGATAGATAGATAGATAGATTATAAAGCTTATATTCTGCTTTTTCAGAATTTAGTATCTTCTAAGTATATATAAATGAAGATAGATCGATAAATATCATTTTATTACATAAATTTTCAGCAGTTATGCGAAAATTACCACAAATAGATATAATAATGTACGAATTATCAAGAATTGTTTTTTTACTTTCTATAGAAATGGAATGTTTTACTTACTAGTATTAAAGAAATGGCGTCAAAAATACATAGAACAAATTACATCTCAAAAACTGATTGAGGCCCAGTTTTCAAAGAGAGTGGTATAAAAGTACTTTTCTTTTTAAATAGTATACCACTATATAAAATTGAAAATATGCTGTGCCTACAGGCTTAAAAAATTTCATTGTAGTATATCACTATTTAACACTTCAATGATACAGCTGATTTGTTTTACTGGTGATTTTTATGACGGTACGTGATTTTTAGATATTACATTTTAAGAGCTGCTCCGAAGATGTAGCATGTCAGGGATAAATAAAAGGACACATCCATATAGCTTTTAAGCACAAAAATTACCATCAGACTGATACTGGAATCCAAGAACTAAAATATTCCCCACCCCTTTGCAAAATTTCAGATTACCTGTAATTATTGTTTCTACGATATTTACATATATAAACCTAAAAATTGGATTTGATATTTAAATTAAATATCATTCTAAAGAAAGTTTACTGGTAATTATTTTTTAATTTTAATTATCCTTTAAATCAGTTTAATTGTGTTGAAATTTCAAAGGGTGAAATTTATTCTTCTCATAAAAAGAAACCAGTACCAAGTAACAAGTTTTTTATTTATTAAATTATTGTTTAAATCTATAAAGTTGTAGTTCAAATTTTTCAACCAATTAATTTGAGAAACGAAGCTTTTTTACAATTATATTTTCATGATTTACACTGAAAATCATTCAACAATGTCTTTACTCATAAATATTTCCTTTAAAAATTTGTTTTTATATATTTGTTAGTACACATTTGGTAAAAAATTACTCCATGTTGATCATTGAAGGATTACGATTTTCTGAATGTATATTTTTCGAATAACCTTAAATTTCTTTAAAAAATAAACTGTATAGTTCATTTAATTCATCCTCAGCGTATATCCATAATTATTGTTTGAATGAAAGGTATGAAAAAAAATAAACTAGACAGTTTATGCAAAATGTTATAAATAAACCCTATTTCACACATATGTGCACCTTTTTTTCAGTGCATCAATTCTTCATAATGATTGAGTTATCCAATTGATAAATTTTATTCTGTATAAAAGCTTGTAATTTTATTTAGTTAATTTTTTACATTTACATTATTTAAATAATGTATATATGAGGGGTATTTTTTCTTAACTAAGGACAGTTTGAAAATAAAAGCCAAACGAATGAATTTTTTTTTATCAAATTTACTCTTTGATTTTATATATACTTCAATGTTTAACAACATAGCTTTCAAGATTGCCTATGCATATATCGTACCTTGAAACCAAATTTTCAATTACCTCTTTATACAAATTTGCCGGCAGCTCCGATAACCAATAGATTACGATCGTTTCTCCGTCTTCAAGATTGTTCGGTGCTAGATTTCGGCTCTAGAAGGGGTATCCAAAACTGCCTAACCAAAAAAGTCCGATAAAGTTTCATCTGAGCTGCGGTGTGAGGCCTTGCATAGTAATGGAAAATAGTCATTGTAAAAAGAATAGGCTTTCTCAATTACAGACACCTCTTTTTATTTCTCCTACTTTTATAATAATTTCTAACCTAAGATGAGAGAGAAGGAGTGATCAACGAAGGGATAATAAAAAGAGGCCGATTAATCTTGAAAAGCCAATTTCTCCTTCAGGGATTATAGCAAAAATCTCTGTCAGCATGCCGTGTCTTATCTTTTAAATCACGCTGCGACATAAAGCGTATTACTGACGGTACCTGCCGAATGACCGGCAATTCAAACTCTTGAATATCTTAAAGATACAGAACAGTCCATACAGGCTACCTCTGCAACCGCGCATAGTTGCATCCAAGACATACTGGGATACGATGCGAACGCAAATTTTGGGGCGCAGGATAACTACTAGTTTATACAATTTAAAAAAAAAACCTTATTTAAAAAAACACGCTTCACATATAAAATATGTATATACTTTTTGCAGAAAAAATGTTTAAATTAAAGATTTTGCTTATGTTTCAAATATTCTTTCACATTTTTCTCAGAATAAAAACAAATACTACACTTATAATACATAATACATTTTTTTTTTCATTTTCCATTATGTAACGTGTACGGTGTAAATGAATTCTAATGTTATTAACGTTTAACAGTCGAAGCGTATTTCACCAGGTGAAAATATTGAAAATTCATTGTTTACTGAAAAAACATGAGTAACATATTAATATAGGATAAACCATTAAAATATCATTTAAAATGACAAAATGATTAATCATTAAGCTACATTTTTTACCTGAAAATTGGATTTTCTAAAAATACTTCAAGTCACATTGTTACATTGTATTACAATATTCGACAAGAGCTTTTTAAATAAAGTAAAAGTTCGAACAATCATATAGTAAATACAATTTTAAATAGATTTGGCTAAAGCAATGGAAAGTCAGATTGAAAAAATATAATTTTTGTTTTTCTTTAATATTCAATAATAATCTCTTTTAAAAAACAATATAACACGTACATTTAAAATATATTTTAAATTGTTTATAGAGTAATGACAGATTTCAAAATATATGATTTTTATGTATCAATTTTAATAACAGAAAGTTTAAGAATGTAAAAAACAAATTACTTATAAATATGAATGTTAATATGATCTAACTTAACTATTTCATATCTGTATGCTAATGACTTTAAAAACACAGTTAAAAAATACTTTTGTTTATGGAATTCACTATTGATCAGAACATATATTGGTCAGGTTTTATGTGATGTAATTTTAACCCTTTTTTGTATTATGTTTGTATTGCTCAGGTCAAAATTCATCCTAGTAATTGTTTGCTAAACAACCATTAATTGCTGTATCCCAGCAAATAAAATCACATAAACTACCTTAACATATTTGCTGGTTCTACTAGAATTAACAGCAGGTCATGGTGTGTATTGACCCACTTTACTTCTTGGCTAGCATTCATAATCCAGCATGTGTTGATTAAACATGTTGCTGTCCTAGCAACAGTCTAGACAATCCACCCCCCACACACACTTGCTTGTATATCTGCTAGTCTAGCATTATTTTTTTTACCATCATTTTCTAAAATTAATTTTAATTTTTCAGATTCTTTTAATTTTTGCTATTCGACTACTAAATTTCTATCACAAGTTGCACGTTTAAGGAAAGATACTGGTGCAGCCATTTATTAACTACGCCGGCTATAATTATTGTCGGGAGAAACTGTAACTTGAAATTTTTCTTCTCTTGAGGGTAGAACTCTTTATCTGTGGTTTGGAAGATTACCTTGCCTTATCTTGCTTGTAGGGACGTGTCTTTGGACGCCTGTAATTGGGAGTGATGGTGACGAAGACGATTCTACTGTATCTAAATATTTTTATAAGATAAAGGGTAAATTTATCGATGCAATTACAGTTCCACGAACTTTCAGTTAGTGAGATAAATTCATAGTTAGATTTTTTTAATAGTTAATGAATAATTAGAATATGCCTAGATTAATATAATTCATTATTATTATTAAAAAAATTTTCTTTCATTAATAGATAAAATAAACATGATCTGAATTATTCTTTGTAAACAAATAAACAATTTTGAAAGTGTATTTTTGATAGAATAAATTTTAGGTAAATTCAGTTTAAGGTTTTGTATTTTAAAACATTAATGTTTATTGGAAAGATGGGGGAGATCAATTATATTTATATCTAAATAGATTGTTATAAACATATTTCTTAAATGAAAAAGTGCCTCTCGAATATGGAAAATTAAATGACTAAATTATGTGTTTTACCGATTTTGAAAAATACTTTTTTTTATTATTTTAATAACTTCAGTTTATTAAGCACTTGCAAAATTGACAGCTAAGAATTTTATGATGAGGAAGACGCGTATTCCCTTAAATCCTCCATGGAAATTAATTTTCATTATGTTTTACATTTCTGCTTTAAAATTTTATCTCAAACGGTTGGACGAAAAAAAGTTTTGAATTTGCGTTGTAGTAGCCCGAAGACAAGATCTACCGCTCCTTGATTTTGAAATTTAAAAAACATATTTTTTCCCTTATTTTAAAAAACACAGAGCATTTAATTTTTTCGAGTAACTTAAAAGAATGAAATACTAAGAGAAAGTGCAGCTCTGATTTCTCTTCCATTTCGTGAAGGGGGGGGGGGGGTAAGGGGCTATAAAAATTAATTGTTATTATTATTTTTTTAAGTTTGTGTGTTACAACATTATCTCAAAAAGCTCAAGAAGCAGAGTTTTATTCACATGGTGAAGGCACAGCTATTCTCCTCTTTGCCGGCTTTTTAAATTCAATAAACACAATTTTATGTTCCTCCTATATTTAAATGCATAGTAAGCATATAATTTTCAACTATGTTAAAATAATTGAACACTAAGAAAAATATATTTTAAAAGATCAGTTAAAAGGTCAGTTAATTTTCTGTTAGGGGAGGGGAAGAATTACTCTTGTAAATTCGCTATGGAAGTAAATTTTTAGTTCGGTTTCTTTTACTGTTAATGCGGTGAAAATTAATCTGAAATCACTAATTTTAAGTAGTCTTGAATTTAGATAATGAAACCATTTCTCCTAGAGTATTTTTTATTATAATGAACGAGATTTCTTTTTTATCCATTTTTTAAAGAATTAATTGCATTTTTTTTCTTTTCGAGTAAGCTAAAATATATAAATACTCAGGAAAATAATTAAGATTTTTTTTAAAGATATTCTGGGGAGAACCATAGAAACTTCCCACAGAAGGTTAATTCTTTACAAAATTTCTTGATCACCACGGTTATTGTTTTTTAAAATATCATTTTTGCATCTTCTAAGATTGCAATACATCGCTAAACCTCCAAACGCAAACTTTTAAATAACAGACACCTCCTAGTATTCTTTTCTACTCTCAACATTTTTATAAGTATAGTACATTTTAACTCTATATTAGAACACCTCCGAACAGCGGGAAAATTTTCGGGCACACGAGAGGTCCGTTATTCAGTGGTTTTACTGTAAAGTCTTTTTGTTTATATAAATTCACATTTTTTGCAAACATAGTAAAAACACTTATTTTATTCAAAATTATGTGCACATATTTTGCAAACACCAAATATGCACTTATTTTATTTAAAAAAAAGTGCACAGTTTGGAAACAAAAAATATGCACTGGTGTGAAAGCGTAAAAAATTCAGATAGTTTTCACAAAATGGGTAATAATTTTGTAATTAAAAAGATTATTTAATTTTTATGCATAAATTGCGTACAATCTATCATTTTTTTGCAAAAATGTGCAAACCATTTCTTAAAAAGTTGGGTTCTGCTATTCTAGCACAAAATTACTAAAAAGTAACAAATAGTTTTTTTGTTGCTTTTCTTGTTTAGCGAATTATAATATTTTACTGGCACGTAATGCGTCATACGATATTCTACATAAATTACCTGCATAGCATATCATGCTGACATAGCTATCATATCATCATTAAATAGCATATAATAGCAGATTGATGTTCCTAGGTTTCTATGTTGTTAAGTCTTGGAAGAAGCTTAAATAGATAATAAGCATAAAATGCTTGTACATAGCGTGTCATGATAATTCTCCCTAAATATGCTGCATACCACAATATGTTGGCAAGCATAAAAAAGCATTTTATAGCATATTAAGTTGCCTAACTTTACATATTTTGAAATAGCTTAAACAGGAAATTAGCATAAGGTGCTTGAATATCAGAAATATAAATAAAAATAACTCATATCATTTTCAGATACCAAAACAATATCCCATTCCAAAAAGATAATGCGTCGTTTATTATTTCTAGGGCCAAAACTGATAAAGTTTGAACCATCACAGGTTTGGGCATTTTGGAGAAAAGAAAAGTTAAATCAGTTTTAATTTAACTGTCTCCTATGCAATGCGGTATCTATCCGCATAGGGGACTAAACTTATATTTTTGAAAGTACATGAAATTCAGAATGAAGAAAAAAAAGAAGTGTCATCGAATAAATAAATCAGCCAGAAGTAAAAATACAGAGATAAAATGTGTGTTTGTTGTCAGGCTTAATGTTTATTTAAAATAAATTATAGGTTTGGCGACACCATCATGTACGGGATCGATCAATTTACACTTAAACATTCAGATAAAATAAAATGAAGGGAATGGAATTCCAAGTAAACCTTAAATACGTAATTACACTTCATTAATTTAACACTTTATTTTTTTACTGGTAAATAAACCATATGATTTATAATTTTCAAACTAAGTGCTAATTTCAAAAGAATAACAAAAACACTGGCGATAATTAATAATTCAATAAAAATATAATTCTTTTTATAAAAATCATCATTAATTGAAAAATAAAGCAGGACGCGTTTCGTGATAAATAAATAACAGCTCGTCATCAGCTGAACCAACACTTTTCATAAGGAGACAGTGTCTAAAATAAACTGCTACTATTCTCTAATATTTCCTTCTTACGGACACATGTTGGTTCCGCTGATGGCGAGCTGTTATAGTTTTAACTCCAAACGCATCCTGCTTTGTTTTTTCTTTTATGGTAATTTTTGCAAACTGTAATATTTGAATAAAGTGAATATGTATATTTCCTAGGATTTGAAACACAGGCCACTTAGTTGGAATATTACATTTTGTGATGTATTTCTTATTCAATCATAGACATAAAGCGAGGGAGAAAATGATAAATGTCGATATTAAGTTCAATGAAATTTAAAAACAATAAGTAGATGTTGATATAACATAATTCAGTAACATCAAACATAGAAAGAATATTCAGTTTCAATCGATGAAATTCAATAAAAGCACAGGCAGTTTCGATTTTCATTTATGAACAGTACCATAAAATTCTGATTGTAAACAAACTAAATAAAACTAAGCTTATTGAAAAATGATTAACCATACGACATTTATATCGAATTGCCATTTGTCATTTTCAGGTTTTGGCAAATTCTGTCCGTTCTTTTGAATGTGTTAGATTATTTAGCAAAATAATATTTATTAGTAAATTATGATATGTACATAAATCTATGCATATGAAGAAACTTAAAAACTATTTATCATCTTACACGCTGCTTTTTGCTGATTTATTTTTATTTGAGCGACAATTTTCTTTTAGTGAAAAAAAATTAACAGCAATAGTAACTAGACTAAGAGTCAAGTAAATTTTAATATGTAGCTACGTTTCAATTGTTAAATAAAGCTGTATTTTCTCTTATTTTAAAATTTAATAAATAGATAGTTTAATTCAAATTTTAAGCAGGTAAAAACACATCATTTAAGCAGTATTTTATAAAATGATATAATATAAAATGATATTTTATAAAATAATATTAATAAAATCCGCTCAAGCGCAATATTTTTTCATATAACTGTGTACCAGCGGGTTAAATTAAATATTAAACATAGGTAACTATGAGAAAATGACAGAAACGAGCTAAATACATATTCAAAAATATCTAAACAGCCTTCTCAATATATATGCAACATTTCCGGTTACTTTATCTTAACTAGGATAATTTTAAAAGGCTTTCTCGCCTAAACATTTCTCTGTTGAATTTTAAACTATAGTAAAATATTTTAGATATTGCATAGTTATATTATTATTATTATATTATTATTATTATTATTATTATTATTATTATTATTAATTTAAAAATGTATTCTTTTAAACTTTTAAACCAATGTAACCCTTAAACTGATTCTACAATTAAGGACTCCATACTGTGTATACTAAGAGCATTTTGAAAAAAATTCTAAATAAACTAATTATGTTTTTAAAAAAAAATCACAGTCAAATTTAGCGGTGGATTAACTGCAGAAAGTCTGTTATAAATAAAATACTTTTGAGATTTGGCGTTAAATGACGAAAGCGTCACATAATTTCGCGAGCAGCTGCACTTTTCTTCGCCAAAAGTAAATGATTTCAATGTAACTTAAAATTGTTTATTAATGAATTTTTCACATTTTGACAATGATCAATTGCAGTTATGTTTGGGCTTGAAAAGTTTGTAATTAATTTACATTTGAATCCTGTTATAAATCTAATTTTTCATATTTAAACTTCACTATAAGTACTCATATATATATATATATATATATATATATATATACAAATTATGGTAAAAACAAATAAAAACTGTCAACAATAAAAAATTTTAAGTAAAATTTACTTGAACAAGTTCAACATGAAAAATGGTTTCCTTGAAATGTATATACAAAAATATTTTTTGCTTTTGTATTTCATCGCCAACTAATAACAAATCTCCAAATAATGATATTTTTATTACTTTTTTACTTTTCTATTGAGATTCCGAAAAGATTATATACAGGGTGAACATAAAGTCGCAGCCCATTTTGTAGAAATAATTTATTCATGAATTTAATATTTCAATAGTATTATACAAAACATTAGTACTTTTCCACGTGATATCCATCAACTTCGAAACAAGTTTTCCACTGGTTCAGTGTACCTCGAAACACTTTTTTCAGCATCCCCACGGCGATTATTTCGCATAATTGGCTTTTGCATTGTTTTGCATTGACTGCCGCATTTGCAGCTTTAATCTTGTAGACCTGTACCTTGTCATCGAGCACAGAACCGGTGCACAAATTTTTTTTTAACAATTTTTTTTGGATATTTCCTCGTGTTGTAGCCTCCTTTCCAAATTTTCTACGAAACGTCTCCCTAACCACCTCGAATCTCTCACCACGCATAATCAATTTCAAACATTTCCTTTCTAATTATACCATTTTACGGTAGCTTAGAGCAAAAAGTTACATTATTCTATGTATATAACAAATATTCCTTTACTATATGCAGCGATTAATAAAAAGATTTATAAAAATTCAAACTAATTAACCCTTTCCGGCACACTGTGTCCGGTCCTGGGATACCCAATTTTTATTACAAACTTGCAAACGGCACCAGTAATATCTTACTAAAATTTTGCTTTTACAATAAAAGCTTAAATTAAGGAATTCGTAATACCTAGAAAATTCGTTTGTGAATTCCGGTGTCAGTCGATAATTTCTCATTTTATTACAGATTTTGCCCGTGCCTGAAAGGGTTAAAGGATCTTTGAACATCCAGTCAACTGTCCGTCAAAATGATTGGTTCAAACCTTCCCATAATGCTAGCTTTTTATGTATAGCACATGGTTATGTTTAGATTAATTTACTATAGAGTATGTCTGGATTGGAAGCTCAATCATTATTTAAAACACGCATTCTTAAATTTCTATCATATAATTTGTCTCAGAAAATTTTACAAAATGTTTCCTAAAATTACAGATTTTAAGTTGGAAAAAGTTCACAGTTCATTTTTCCTCACTTTTTTTATTATTTGCCAGAAACAATGTCCATAGTTTGAGAGTTTCAGTAGCATTGATTTCTACTTATTTTTAAAACACAGAATTTCTTTTAAAAATGAAAACTGAAATATGGCTCAAGCCTCCCCTTTGTCCAATCCTTCCCATTTTGTTCCATATACATTTTATTATAATTTTACTTCAATATGGATATTTTAATCTATTGGATACATAGTATAAGGGAAACTTCGGGAATACAGACAAAAAACATCCTCTCAGAAAATATCGCCAATAATTGGCAGTCACTAATAGAAAGAAATTTTTTCTATGATAATTTACACTAAAGTATAATTTTTTATGTGAATATTTAGATTTTTATTTTTTTAAAGCAGTATCGTCAGAGGTTGTATACGTTTAAAAATCTTTAATGTGGGGCAAAAGTTCTGACTAATAAGAAGTCTTTCATTTTATTTTATTGTTATTAAGTGAGTTAGTAATTATGTACGTAGCACATATAGTCGACGTTTAGTCCGTCTCTCCATACCTTAGTCTGTCTGTCCGTCTGTCTGCATATAACAGATCAAAAAATATCCAGTGAAATTTTTTGAAATTTAAAATATATAACTGTCGCATCAGTTTAGCGAGTCATTTCAAATTTTGAAAAAATCGAATAAATAGTTCAATTTCAGAGGCAATCAAAAATAACATTAGTCTACAAATTTCAACTTTTTTTATATACCCCGAAAGAAATGTATATAAATGTATTAGGCTACCTTCCTTAAACCTAAAAGTGTCAGCAGAAATATTTTCTATCACGTCACAATTTTCTTTCTGCAGTCAATTGGTTTTTTTAACAACTCAATGTGGTGACGACAGTTTAATGTTCATTCGTTCGCTTCAAACAACAAATATTTTGTTTCGGATTGAATTAAAATGTCGAGTAGAAAGTGTAAACTGAAAGTTTCTGATCGTTTTTGCTATGTTTGTGGACACACTGTAAAAAAAGGTCGATCTACTAAAACATTTTTAGTGATCCTTGTAATTACAAAAAAATTTTTGTAATCTTACTCGGTTACAAGGAATCGGTAAGAATTACTAGAAAAAAGCTAGCAACGAATAGAGTTAATAGTTTTGCATTTTTAATAGCTATTACTAAAACTCACTTGGTGTGGCCGTGAGCCTAATGGTCATAGCACCAAACTACAGACTGATAGTACCCGGGTTCGATGCTGGACGCCACCAAATGTCCACCGAATGTATGCAATGTAAGTACTCGTTAAATAAAGGGATTATTAAAATCCTGTCGTAGCAGTTACCATGAGTAATTATCTCTGGACTTTCCCTCCCCTTTAGAAGCATATCAAAATAGAGCAGGTAGCAATGTTTGGGGCTGCCATCTATTGCGGCTTTGCCGAAAATCTTCAGCTTCAGAAGTCTGTCTTTTTACCCACTGGATGCAGCTCGAAGGAAGCTACTGCCTTTCGGGCACACGTAATGGTTATTAAAAATAATTTGGAGCTATTACTAAAATTTGCTTGGTGGCTCATACTAAAGAGTTTTAAGTTAGTTATACAAAAAATTCTTTTGTTCAGTTTACAAAAAACAGTTTGTTTCACTTGAAAAAAAAAAGGTTTGTAATGGTTACTAAAAAATTTTGTGGAATACAAATTTACTAAAACATTTTCAGTAACCTCTTGTATTTTTTTACAGGCAGTTTATGTTCTCAAAAAAGAAGACCCATTGTAGATTCATTAAAAAGTGCATATCTTCATTATTTTAGATTGCCGTCTACAAATCAAGATATAAATTGGGTGCCTCATGTATTTTGCGAAAGCTGTAGAATCGTTTTACTCCAGTGGTCATCACGAGAAAACGTACACCTTCCATTTGGTTCACCAATGCCATGGAGAGAACCTATTTATCATGAAAATGATTGTTACTTTTGTGTTACGAAGGCAGTGGAATATAATACAAAAAATAAGGCGAGTATTATATATGCCAAAGTTCCGTCTGTTACTAAGCCCAATTTACACTCGAAATATTTACCACGTCGAGTTTGTCCCAGTAATTCGAGTGTAAATATATTAGGAGATGACAATGAAAGTGATGTTGAATTCAAATCGATTTCTAGTGATTCTGACGAGTTCTCTCTTCAAGAAAATATTCCACATTTAATAAAAACATTTTAATATATATATTTTTAATTTTACTTAAGAAAGGTGTTATAATAAAAATAAAATACATTGACATGTTTCGGAACCGTCAAATAAGTTCCATAGTCATATTATAAATATTGTATAAAATGTTTATACAAAAGGTGGATTAAAAACATTTTGAAATTTTGTTTTATTTATATTATGACTATGAAACTTATTTGACGGTTCCGAAACATGTCAATGTATTTTATTTTTATTATAACACCTTTCTTAAGTAAAATTAAAATTTTTATTAAAATGTTTATATAAAAGGTGAATGTTTTAAAATCTGATGATTTAAAATATCAATTGGATTTAATTTTTATCATACTCCACATTTAATTAACCAAGTCGAATTAAATGATCTTATATGACATTTCCAACTATTAAAATCTAAAGCAGAGTTTCTTGGTTTTCTCCTGCAACAATGGAACTTATTAACACCAAACACAAAAGTTACGTTGTCTAGAAACAGAAGCAAAGTTTACTCAGAATTTTTCAAAAAAGAAGGCGAATATTGTTATGGTACTGATATCCCGAAACTTTTTGAACACGAGCTATTGGTAGATCCAAATAACATTACTCTACCCCCTTTACACATCAAATTGGGGCTCATGAAAAACTTTGTCTAGGCGCTTGACAAAAACAGTGATGCTTTTCGGCATTTACAAAAATCTTTCCAAGCATTACAGAGGCAAAACTGAAAGAAGGGATATTTGTTGGTCCATAGAACCGTAAAATTATGAAATATTGAAAGCCTTTTATCTGGTAATGAAAAATCTGCTTGGAAGTCATTCAAATTAGTTGTAAAAGAATTTTTGGGAAATAAAAAAGTTTAAATTAGAAAGAAATTGTTGTCAATTTATTGAAAAATTTTCAACATATTGGAGCAAATATCTCATTAAAGATTCATTTCCTGCATTCACATCTGAGTTTTTTCCTTGAAATCTTAGGAAGTATGAGTGACGAAAAAAGGGAACGTTTTCACCAAGATTTAAAGGTTTTTGAAGAACGACACCAGGGATTTTGGGATAAAAACTGGCTAGGGGATTACTGTTGGTCCATTATAAGAGAAATTAATCCAAATAACTATAACAAGAAGGCAAAAATTAGCCATTTTGGATTTTTTTAATATTAATACCAAAATTATGTAATCCAGTTAAATAAATAAATATTTCTTAAACCAGACGTGACAGAATTTTTTTATTATTTTTTCTGGATAACCCTATGTAAATAAAGAATAAATTAACAACTTTCAGCTGGGGTATAAAAACCGTGTAAACTAGCGTAATCTGTTACATTACGATCAATAGGGGAAATAGCTCCAGGTGAACTTTAATCTTATTGCACAACTTCAAAGATAATTAAATTGATATGCATCTATGAAGTATATATTAAAATATATATTCTGTACAATCTGTGGTGCAAATAATATTTATTAATCATTTACAGTGTCATACAAAACTATTGCATTACATAATGCTAATTAAGGAAACTGTGTTTTCGGCGCGTTTTAATAATTTTAAACTATTTCGCATTTTATATAATTGTCGTGCGTTTTTGAAGATTACTACAAGTTATTTTCTGTATAATAGAAAGCAGATAGTATTAGCAAAGACAAAAAAAGATTTCAGATACTCAACTGTATCTGAAGTACAGTATACTATTATTACAAAAATCTGAATATTTTTAAAACTTCTTTATAGTATGAACGCACTTCATTTGCTACGCTTGACTTGCGATTTCCAACTTGATATTTTTTTTAATTATCTTTTAAAATATGACTAAAAAGATAAATTTATAAGTTTACTAAGAATTTTCTAGGAAATTGCGATGGCTAAAACTTTTTATGTGACTGCAACTAAATAAATTCGTTTCTTATATACACTTTTATATTGTAACACAAAAAAATCTGTAAGATTACATGGAATTCTTTTGTGAACTGATATGCATAGAATTTTTTATGTAAATAAAAATGAATGAATAAATATTAATCAATAAAAAAATGAAATCATGTAATTATTCCGCTTTACCGGCAAAATTCTGGTAAGCATGCAGATTTCAAGGTATTTAAACACTAGTCTTTTTTTTTTCTTTTTACAGTGCAGAAGCGAAAATACTCAATTTTTATTCCAACTCATGCAATTACACATTTAAGTGTATTTTATCTTTAAAATATAAAAAAATAATCATTTAAATATAATGCATTGAACTTAGTTACATCAATAATTAATTTGAAGAGGAAAATACATATTTTGTTACTTACACATTCCCATATTTTTTAAATCAGACATTCGTATCAAATGCAATAATTTAGATTTGAAACTTGAAAAACATAATTTTAAAATATAACATGAATTTTAAGTATATATATGATACAAACCTACCTTTTTAAGAAGATTTAACTTCCTACGATAAGTTTAAAATTTTAAGTTAAATGTCAATATTAATCAAAGAAATGTTAAAGTTCAGATTTAGTACGTTACTTTACTTTAAGTGCTGTAGTATTATTGATTTTAACCAGAATTAGAATAGATTAAATCGTTGAAAAGGACTTTATTCTTCACTCGCAGATTTTTTTATTTCTTATTTCTTTTATATTTCTTATTTTTTAATTGAGATAATTAAAATCTTTTAAGGTAAAAAAAGACATTTAAAAAACATTTTTAAATTAGTTTAATCGATTTTTATCGTTACCCTGCTCTTGTTTCCGTATTTGAATATTTTTCTAAATAAAAATAATCTTATTTATATATACAGGGTTGTTATAATTAAAGTTCGCCTATTCAGAAGGTTCTAGAGCATGTTCCATAGCTCCAAATGATGCAAAATTTCACTAGTACGTAATTGAAGATCTGCACTCTGCGAAAATAAAAAAAAGTTAAAATATTTGTCAATAGGTGGCACTGCACCAATATTTAAGACACTATTTGCAAATACTTTTATTTGGTAAAAAAAAAAAAAAAAAAAAAAAAAAAAAAAAAAAATTCAGTGTTGGTAAAAGTGAAGTTTTTCAGATTAGTTATATCAATTTCGGTCAATCCAGATGAAACAAATAAAATTACAAAATTTCACGCAACGCTTGAAAAATATCACATCTTATTCAAATTTTCGACGAACGACGTCAAAGTAGCGTTGCACCTTCGAAAATTTGAAATACCCTTTTAACCAACTGATGATTTAAAACTTGCTGATAAAGTGTGTCTGTGATTTCTTTCGCACTGGAACAGTTGATTATTTCTGAAAAGCATTGTGGAGAATGGAGAATGAAACTTTGTGGAGAATGGTAACTTTGAAAGAAAATTCACTTCTTGTAAAGTTATTTTATCAAAATAACAGCAACACAGCTGCAAATCTTCCAGATTTCTGGAAACTAAAAGCTATTAGACGTTGACCAATATCGGATGGTGGAGTTCACAAAATGATTAAAAAGTTGGACGAAACAGGAAAACTCGCCATTCTTCCTGGCAGAGGACGAAAAAAGGTACACATTTCTAGTATTAAAGATATTACAACTGCTGCCGTAGATTTAGCAAACCAGTTATCTTTTGGAAATGCAAGTGTGCCAGCGATTGCGAATGAAGTCGATATGCCGATTTCCATTGTGAGAAAAGTGATGCATCAAATTTTGCGCTATTATCCATACAAGATTCAGAGGGTGCAACAGCTATTGCAAGGTGATACCGAAAGTTGGCTATCATTTTCACTATAGTTTCTTTCACGAATGAATAGGGACAATTATTGGCCCTGGATTATTCTATTGAGTGATGAAGCGCATTATTATTTAAACGGACAAGTGAACGCACATAACTGTCGAATTTGGGTGAAAGATAATCCTAATTCTGTCCAAGAAGTTCCATTGCATGCAGCTAAAGTGATGGTGTGGTGCGGATTTACTGCTTCGTTTATGATAGAGCCACATTATTTTGTGGAACTAACATCCACAGGACCCATTGCATGTTCCGTAAATGGGAGAAGGTATCTCAATATGTTGTCAAATTTTCTGAATACCGAGCTGGAACAGCGAGACTCCCTTCAAAACATCGTGTTTATGCAAGACGGTGCACTACCACACATTACTAGAGCAGTTCACACTTTCTTAATAAGCCATTTAACAAGACTTAAGAAGACTGCTTCATAAGTCGTTATTTTCAAACAGTTTGGCCATCACGATCACCTGATCTAACTCCATGTGATTTTTGGTTGTGGGGATTTTTGAAAGATTCTGTATCTAAAGACAGATGTCGGACAATCTCTGATTTGAAAGACAGTATTCGATTTCACATTCCCTCAGTCTCCCACTACCCAGCTAGAAAAAGTTTGCACTTTTTTTGCAAAAAAGTATAAATTGTACACAATTTGTGCACAAAAAGTGACTATTTTTGAATACCCCGAAAAGTATATACTTTTTGTGGAAAATATTTACATTTTTTATGTATACAAAAAAGTTCATATTTTTTGTTGTTAAAAATGGTGCACATTTTTTGCATAAAATAAATAAATATTCTGTGTTTGCAAAAATTGTGCAACTTTTTTTTTTTTTTTTTTTTTTTTTGTAAAAAACAAATCAAAGATTCCAATTTTGCAAATATTATGTACTATTTTTTTATGAATGCGAAAATTAGATTCTTTCATTACAGGCATCATTATTTCCATGCCTGGTGCCTTTTTCTAAATTAGGGGAAATTTTTCAGAGCAAATTAATGTTGTATTTAACTTAAAGTTAATCGGAAGGAATAAATTCTATTATGTCTTAATAAGGCAAAATAAAATAAGTTAGTTAAATTTCAAAACCGGGAGATTGTGAGCCTTTCTTCAGTAAAGGAAAATTAACAGCTCGATTTTAATTTAAAAGTAAACGAATTAAATACATTTTACTATGTTTATCAAATTTGAAGAAAAACAAATTTTAATTATTTAAAATTTAAAATCCAGGAAGGGGTAATGAGCCTACGCCCCCCCCCCCCCTCTTCATTAACGGGAATAATTTCCGGAGATCCTCTTATATTTTAAGTTGCTTGAAAATAATATTTTTTTTAAATAAGAAAAATAGAAATTTTGATTAATTATAAAATTCAAACTCTAGGGGGGGAGGGGTTAATGTTTCTCCTAAAACTTCTAACTTTACGGAAAATATTTTAATTCCTCTTTTATTTTAAATTTCTCGGAAAGATAAAATTTTACTGTATTTTTCAAAATCATTCAAAAATAAAATTTAGATGTATTTCAGACTAAATAATATTTAAATCATATTTGAGGGAGGGGTAACGGCTCTCATGCTTCTCCGCCATAAAAATTCTTAGTTTCTTTTTAATTTTAAATTAATTAAAATAAAATACGTTTTGCTAGGCATTTCAAAATCGAAAAAAAAGAAATTTAAATTAATTAAAATTTAAAAATCTAATCAGGGGGAAAATGTGCCACCAACCCCCCACCCTTCCTTAACAGAAAATTTCACACTTTCCTTTATTATTTTATAGTTACTTGAAAGAATAAATTTTGCTGTGTTTTTCAAAATCGGAGTAAAACAAAAATTAGTTAAATTTCAAAATCGGGAGGGGCAAAGGTCATCCTATGCCCCCTTCCCCAAACGAAAACTTTTTAGTTTTTCTTTTTTTAAGTTACTAGAAAATAATAAATTTGACAATGTATTTCGAAATAGGAGAAAAATAAATTTTACTTAATCAAATTTTAAAAAGCAAGAGGGGGGAGGGCAATTGTTCTCCTACGCTCTCAAACCCTAGAAAAGTTCTTACTTTATCTTTTGTTTTAAATTTCTCGAAAAGAATAAATTTTAGTAAGCTTTTCAAAATTAACAAAAAAGAAAATTTAATCAGTTAAGTTTCAAAATCGAGGGAAAAGCAGTGGACCTCCCCCCCCACACATACACACACACACAACACGCGCGCGCACACACTCTACTCTTTTCCTACGATTTAAGCTTAAAAATACAAGTGCGGTTATTAAGTGCATAATATGTCCTCCTCCCCTATCAGGTATAACTTCCAGTTATTATGAAAATTACTTGTGCTTTCAAAAATCAGATAAAACCTGTTTAATTCTTAATTTATTTATTATTTTCGCATCTGTAGCTATCTTTCCTACTCCATGAACCAGAAGCATTAATACTTCTCAACTCGCAGACTTGGAGGAGCTAATGTTTACATATGCTGTGCCGACCGCGAGGTTTTAGCGGCGAAAAGAAGTTTGAATTAACCATACCGCGTGTTGCGTCGTTTATTATTACTCAAATTGAAGTAAAGTTTAAATTAATTGCTTTAGTATGAAGGCTAGTCTGAAATATAGATGGGACGAATATTCGGTCACTATTCGGTATTCGGCCCTTTTGCCGAATACTCGGTCAGCCGAATATTGAAAGCTTGGCCGAATGCTTTTGCTGAATACCTACGGCCGAATATTGTACGATTTCTTAACAAATACATTCAGAATAAGATTTTTTTCTTAATTTTTTGCAACTTTTTTAAATTGAATTCATACACGCTTACTTTCTGACATATTTATGAAGTCATTTTCATTCATAATTGAACAAAATATACAATTATTTGGATACTAAAAATTTTGAATATTTCTGTATTTCCTATAAAAGTTAAGAATCTTTTAGAAAATGTTGTGGAAGAAAATTTACGTTGGAGATTCAACTATCAGGAAAATGACTGTTACAGGAATGTTACATTACAACTCAAGATGTCTAAGTCAATCACTGAGTGAAGCCTATATAGAAAAAAGAAATAAGTAATATCTATCCCCGATACTACTAGATAGAAAAGAGTATCCTTTAGACTTGTAGGCGAAGAATTCAAAAGACTTTCCTAACCTTTCACAGTTAGGAAAAAAAAATACCATTCTGCTCTGGGAAATATACTTTATTTAGTGAGCGATTATTTTCTGAGGTAGGTAACATGTATGAAAATGCACCACTAGTTTTACCCAGAGATTTTTAATAAAAATTTTCTTTATTCCATAGTATTTTTAAATGTGTGTGTGCCCAAAAATGATAAAATTTTCTCATTTCTTTTGGAAAAAGAACATAAAACTATTCAATCGTGTTTTAATTGTATTTTTTCATTTTTATATCATAAAGTCATTTGAAATTAATGTTGCTTGATTTATCGTATTTTCCTTTTTTTTTTTTCTTTTTCCCTTTTTAAAGACAATAACAAAATTTTTCTTGCAAAAGCACCTTTTTCCGCTGCAGTACTGTCCTTTTTAGTGAATAGCACCATGCCTTTTTTCTTTCTAGAGTGAACACTAGATACAGCATAAAATTTTTTTATCATGATTTTCTGAATTGCGCTCAAAAATAGGTAGATAAAAACTATTCAGGGTATGAAAGTTATAAGGGGTGGGGGAGGAGAATGTCAATTTCAAATAAACTTTTTATTATGCATGAAAAATACAAATAGTGAAATTAAAAAGTAAGTTCTACTATTTTAAAAAACATTCCTTTCAATATTTTTCGGCCCAGGTCGAATGATAGATTTGATATTCGGCTTCGGCCAAATAATCGTTGCATTTCTACTTCAAAGAACTCTAAAAGATGGAAAAGGTTTCTGCAAATGTAACATTATCATTTTAGGTGGGGGAGGGGCTATCGTAAGATATCTCTAGGGCGGGGGGTGATTTGGAGATATCTCTAGAGGGGGTGGTGATTTTGTGCTGTGGAAAATTATCAATTTTCTACAGCACAAAAATCGCTGATCAACAAAATTATCGATTTTTTCTTGTTTGGCAACAAAAATAAGATTTTTACGAAATGAAACAACAAAATGCGCAATTTTTACGAAGCCGTTCGATGAAATTTGATTTTTCGAGTCTGGTTGACAAAAATTATTGATTTTTACAAAGCCGATTGAAAAAATTTGCATTTTTTCTGCACCTATCAACAAAATTCGTGATTTTTATTAAGACAGTTGCCAAAATTCACAATTTTTCAGCATCTAATCAATAAAATTTGATTTTTACGAAACCGATTGATGAAAATCACAAGTTACAAAATCGTGGCTTTTACAAAGCCAATTGACGAAATTTGCAATTTTTTTCACACAATCTGTAAAATTCGCAATTTTTCCACAGCTGATCAACAAAATTATCGATTTTTTCTTGTTTGACAACAAAAATAAGATTTTTACGAAATGGATTGACAAATGCCTGATTTTTACAAAGCCGATCGGTGAAATTTATGATATTTTCGAGTCTGGTCGACAAAATTATCAATTTTTGCGGAATGATTGCAAAAAAATGTAAATTTTATCAAAAAATCGCTAATTTCATCTGAAAATTGACAAAACGTGGTCAAAAGATAATGAAAAAACATGCAAATTTTGTCAATGGATAGTGAGAAAAGTGTGAACTTTGCCTGAAAGTCGCTAATTTCATCAAAACATGGTTAAAAGCTCATAAAGAAACACTAATTTCATTAAAAAGTAGTGGTAAAGAATCATCAAATTTCATCAAAGCATCGTAAAAAAAAAAAAAAAAAAAAAAAAAAAAAGATTAAAAACCATGGAAAAAAATTCTTGGATTTTGTCAAGGGATAACTTTGTAAAAAACCAAACAAAACATGGTTAAAAAAAATCTTGAAAACAACACTAAATTCATTAAAACTAGTGAAAATCTCGCCAATTTCATGAAAAGGTCTCAAAAACCTTCAGATCTTGTCAAAAGATTGCAAAAAAGCAGGCAAATTCTGTCAAAAAATCGCAAATTTTATCAAAAGATCGTGAAACACCGCAAACTTTGTCAAAAGGTTTTGGGAAACACGACAATTTCGTCTAAACATAGCAAAAAACATTCAGATTTCTACAAAGCATTGCGAAAAGTATGCACATTTCTTCGAATAATCTCACGATAATACGCAAATTTTGTTAAAAGATACTGAGAAATTTGCAAATATCGCAAGAAATACGTGAATTTAGTCAAAAGATTGCAAGAAATATGCAATTTTCTTCAGAAAATCGTGAAAAACACATAAATTTTTTAAAAAGAAATGCAAAAACACTCACATTTCTTTAAAAGATTGTAAAAAAAGTACAAATTTCGTCAAAAAACAGAGAAAACAAGGTCTATGAGTCGCACGAAAAATGCGATTAAGTTTAAAGTTCTCAAATAAAGCACAAATTTTGTTCCAAGATCGTTAAAAACATGCAAATTTTATCGAAAGATCGCTAAAAACACTCTAATTTCATCAGTAGATTGCAAAAACAAAAAAAATTATCAAAAGATTGCGAAAAGCATGCAAATTTTATCGAAAAATTGAGTAAAGCATGCAAATTGTATCGAAATATCTCGGAAAACACTCGAATTTCACCAAAGAATTGCGAGAAAAACAAGAATTTCGCTAAAGGAATGCTAATTTCATCAGAAAAATGTACCAAACACAGTTAAAATATCATGAAAGAACACTCATTTTGGTGAAAGATTGCAAAAAAACTCGCAAATTGTTTCAAAAGATTGTGAAAAGCCTGAGAATTTTGCCTAAAAATCGCTAATTTCATTAAAAGGTAGCAGTAAAGGACCATCAAATTTCAACAAAAGGTCGTAAAAAAAAAAGAAAAAAAAGGCAAATTTTGGCGAAAGATTATGGAAAAAAAGCTTGTATTTTGTCAAAAGATAACTAACTTTCTAAAAAACTGAATAAAACATAGATAAAAAATCTTGAAAACAATGCTAAATTCATTAAAAACTAGTGAAAATTTCACTAATTTCATGAAAAGGTCTCAAAAACCTTCAAATCTTGTCAAAATATAGCGAAAAAGCAGGCAAATTCTGTCAAAGAATCACAAATATTGTATAAACAAGGGTAAACAATTATGAAAAGAAGTAAATTTCATGAAAAAAATCAAAAATTTTATCAAAAGATCATGAAACACCGCAAACTTTGCCAAAAGGTTTCAGGAAACACGACAGTTTCGTCTAAAGATAGCGAAAAACATTCAGATTTCGACAAAGCATTGCGAAAAGTATGTAAATTTCATCAAATAATCACAAGATAATACGCAAATTTTGTTAAAAGATACTGAGAAAATTGCAAATACCGCAAGAAGTACATGAATTTAGTCAAAAGATACCAAGAAATACGCAATTTTCTTCATAAGATCGTGAAAAACACATAAATTTCTTAAAAAGAAATGCAAAAACACTCACATTTCTTTAATAGATCGTAAAAAAAAGTGTAAATTTCATCAGAAAACAAGGTCTATGAGTCGCAAAAAAAATGCGTTTCGGTTTAAAGTTCTCAAATAAAACACAAATTTTGGCACAAGATCGTTAAAAACTTGCAAATTTTATCGAAATATCGCTAAAAACACTCTAATTTCGTCAATAGATCGCAAAAATGAAAAAAATTATCAAAAGATTGTGAAAAGCATGCAAATTTTATCGAAAAATTGAGTAAAGCATGCAAATTTTATCGAAATATCGCAGAAAACACTCGAATTTCAGCAAAGAATTGTGAGAAAAACAAGAATTTCGCTAAAGGAATGCTAATTTCATCAGAAAAATGTACCAAACACAGTTAAAATATCATGAAAAAACACTCATTTTGGTGAAAGATTGCAAAAAAACTCGCAAATATTTTCAAAAGATTGTGAAAAGCCTGTGAATTTTGCCTAAAAATCACTAATTTCATTAAAAGGTAGCAGTAAAGGACCATCAAATTTCAACAAAAGGTCGTAAAAAAAAAAAAAAAGGCAAATTTTGGCAAAAGATCATGGAAAAAAAGCTTGTATTTTGTCAAAAGATAACTAACTTTCTAAAAAACTGAACAAAACATAGAAAAAAAATCTTGAAAACATTGCTAAATTCATTAAAAACTAGTGAAAATTTCACTAATTTCATGAAAAGGTCTCAAAAACCTTCAAATCTTGTCAAAATATAGCGAAAAAGCAGGCAAATTCTGTCAAAGAATCACAAATATCGTATAAACAAGGGTAAACAATTATGAAAAAAAGTAAATTTCATGAAAAAAATCACAAATTTTATCAAAAGATCATGAAACACCACAAACTTTGCCAAAAGGTTTCAGGAAACACAACAGTTTCGTCTAAAGATAGCGAAAAACATTCAGATTTCGACAAAGCATTGCGAAAAGTATGTAAATTTCGTCAAATAATCACAAGATAATATGCAAATTTTGTTAAAAGATACTGAGAAAATTGCAAATATCGCAAGAAGTACATGAATTTAGTCAAAAGATAGCAAGAAATACGCAATTTTCTTCATAAGATCGTGAAAAACACGTAAATTTCTTAAAAAGAAATGCAAAAACACTCACATTTCTTTAATAGATCGTAAAAAAAAGTGTAAATTTCATCAAAAAACAGAGAAAACAAGGTCTATGAGTCGCAAAAAAAATGCGTTTCGGTTTAAAGTTCTCAAATAAAACACAAATTTTGGCACAAGATTGTTAAAAACTTGCAAATTTTATCGAAATATCGCTAAAAACACTCTAATTTCGTCAATAGATCGCAAAAACGAAAAAAATTATCAAAAGATTGCAAAAAACACTCAAATTTTATCAAAAAATTGAGTAAAGCATGCAAATTTTATTGAAATATCGCAGAAAACACTCAAATTTCACCAAAGAATCGCGAGAAAAACAAAAATTTTGCTAAAGGAATGCTAATTTGATCAGAAAAAAGTACCAAACACAGATAAAATATCATGAAAAAATAATCATTTTGGTGAAAGATCACGAAAAAACCCACAAATTTCTTCAAAAGATTGTGAAAAGCATGTGAATTTTGTCAAAAGACAAACAAAATACGGTCAAAAAATCTTGAAAAAATGCTAATTTCTATAAAAGATTATGAAAATTTCATCAAGATTGTAAAATTTGCAAACCTCGCCAAAAAATCTCAAGTGTGCGAGTTTCATCAAAGATCGCAAAAAATATGCCAGATTTTCTCAAAAATTTCATCAAAAGGTCATCTCCCCCCCCCCCCCTTAAATCTCATCAAAATATTATGAAAAAGTGTGAATTTAGTAAAAAAAAAGGGTTGCGTAAAACTGCAAATTTCATTAAACGATCTGGAATCATAAGTGCATGTTTTTCAGTCTTTTAAAAATTCCCGAGGGCGGAAACGAAACGGAAAATCTCTGAGGACAGAAGCGGATCGCAAAAAACATGTGCTTTTCGTCAAAGGATTGTGGAAAAAAACATGATTTTTGTGAAATGATTGCAGAAAAAAGTGCTATTTCTGTCAAAGGGTTGAAAAAAAAATGTGTTTGCAGGGAAAAAACTCGATTCCTGTCGAAAGATTGCAAAAAACCACCAATTTTCGTAAAAAGCTTGTGAAGAAAACATGATTCTTGTTAAAAGATCGTAGAAAAGACATCATCTCGGTCAAAGAATATGAAATAGATGCAGTCTCTGTCAAAGGATTGCAAAAAAGATGAGTTTTTTGTCAAAAGGTTGCAGAAAAAAAGCAATTGCTGTCGGTAACGTAGCTATGTTTTTTGGCGCCCGGGGCCAGCAAGAAATTTTGCGCCCCCAACCCAATATAGATATATAACAATTTCTCTCAATTTGGTGCACTTAGGCCTCGGCGCCCGGGGTGGACGCCCCCCTTGCCCCCCCCCCCCTTACCTACGCCACTGATTGCTGTCGAAGAATTACGAAAAAGACGTTATTTCCGTCAAAGATTTGCGAAAAAGAAGCTATTTCCGGTCAAAGAATACTAAATAGATGCAATTTTTGTCAAAGGATCGCAAAAAAGACGTGAATTTAATCAAAGGATTGTGGACAAGATGCGAATCTTGCCAAAGGATCGAAAAAAAGACGTGATTTCCATCAAATGATCACAAATTCCAGTATTTTCATCAAATGATTGCAGGAAAAATGCGATTTCTGTCCCAAGATCGTGAAAAAAAGACACTTTCTCTAGTCAAAGAATACAAAATATGTATAATTTTTGCCAAAGGATTGCAATAAAGATGCGAAATTAATCGAAGGATCGTGGAAATGACGCGAGTTTTGCTAAAAAGATCGTGAAAAAAAAACATGATTTCTGTGTAATGATTACCAAAAAAAACCACGATTTTCATAAAATGATAACAGGGAAAACGTGATTTCTGTCCAAGGATCGCAAAAAAAAAGCGAATTTGATCAAAAAATCATGTAAAATACTTTTATTTCATCGAAAAATTGCAGATTTCGGCTGAAAACCGTAGAAAAATCACAAATTTCGGCTATAAATAATGGAAAATCACAAGTTTTGGTTTAAATTTGTTGAAAAATCACAAATTTCGGCAAAATGTTGTAGAAAAGTCGCAAATTTTTGTCGAAAGATCAGGGAAAAAACTGATTTTGTCATAGGGTCGTGGAAAAAACACGAGGTATGTGCTCAGTGTATGTACACTCAATGCGGGGGGGGGGGGGGTCAAAATATTTTCAGTCTTGGCAAAATCTCAAACTTGCACCCATGTCTGAAATATGTTGAAAATTTTAATCTAATTATTCTTTCAAATGTAAAGAATACTTTCAAGATAGCAATCATTTTAATTTTTATGAGTTTATTACTTGTAGCTTTAGAATATTTCAATCTGTTCCAAAAGTGGCCTTTATTGCTACAAAATCCAATTTTTACAGCTACAAAATGTGATTTTTGCTGCTACAAAATGTTTTTAGTGCACTTTCATACCTGTATACCTTTTCAGAAAATTTGTTGTGAATTTTAGATTTTCTTTTTTTTTCCCACTTAGAATCTCCCTCCGCCCTCACTTTATGTAATCCAATTAAATGTTAAGTAAAAGTTATTAGTAATAGTAAATTCAATGTTGATATTTAGAAAAAAAGCACAATTTTTATGAAGTGTTCATAATTTTGTTTACTGGTCAGTGGTTGGAAAAAGCAGGCCATTAGCTATGGTGAAAAATGTTAATTTTCACCATATGAAATTTACAATTACACACAATGAAATTTACAATTTCTTTTTGTGCCTGATCGCCAAAATTCCTGATGTTTCCGTATCTGATCAACTAAATTCTTGATTTTACTAGTCTGACAAATTTTGCTATTTTTCAGACTTGTTACTTTTCTGCAGAAATGCGGGATTTTGCTCTTTAGCCAATGGATTTTATTATCCAAAAGTTTGTTGACATTTTTATGGAGGAGAAGGCGCATAACAGATGAAATACAACAAAAACACAAGTACAAACCACAGCAAATTTCTTTAAAGGATTACAAGAAAAAAAAAATCCACCAGGATTGAAAGGAAAAAAAAAAAAAAAAAAAACTATAAATTCATCGAATGATCGCAGATTGAGAAAATAATTGTTTATAAATCAAGTTCTAATTAATTAAGAAGAAAAAAAAAGATCACACAGTTACTAAAATTGCATCAAGTGTTTCATCAATCTGAAAGTAAATTGGAAAATTTTAAGCTGTTAAAAAGGTAATATTTTTTTTTTTTTTTTTTTTTTTTTTTGAGTAAACAAAATATTGAAAATTCAATGAAGGGTAGAAACCTCATAAAAGTATATTTTTTATATTGTTAAAAAGAGATAAGCATAGTTAATTTACTTTTTTTTTATTGGTTTTGAAATTATATCCAAGTTTCTTTGCAGAACTTTTTATAACATCTTAGAACACAACACATAGCGTTAAGGATTTGTACCTTGTAGTTTCACAGGACCCTAAAAAATATATTTTATTTTTGTTTTCATCTATATCTTACTTTTCTAGCAAAAATTTCCAGCTCTTTTTTCTAGGAACTTCATCTACACATTCTAATTGCCTATTACTTTTTATTATATTTTATTTTAACCATTTACTTTTTACTGGTATATCCTTAATTAAATAAAACCATTTATTGTTGGTACATATACAGTTTATTTTTCTCTGTGAAATAAAGATAAAATAATTGTTTATCATTTGAATTTTTCTTTAGTTTATAGCTAAGTACTCAGTAAAAATATATAACTTTTTATATTATTGCATAATTTTAGTTACAAGTGTGTACAATAAAATTTAATTTATTAGCATTGAGTACAATTATGTAGTGATTATGATCACCATTGCTTAATGCTTTCTACCCAGTTTAAAAATAGCTTGAAAGATTGTTTTGATATGAAACATATAATATAATCAGTTTTGGATTTTTACCAAAATACATATTTAAAGAATTTTTTATGAACATTAAAACAATATTATTTAATTAGGGTGTTGTTATAGGTAAGGTTTTAGTTGAAGTACTTTTAATTACACCTGGAATTGTTTTTATTGGTTATAATAATAAATACTTTAGATATACAGTAGACTCCCTAAAATCCAAACATAATTTTGTGATGTAAACAATGAAACATTCACTTCAGATATAGGAACAAAGTTTGACTATTTTAGTTTTATGTCAATTTCATATATTTTTTAATTCGTAATTTTTGTTAATTTTGATGAGTTTGTTTTTTCATGATGGAAGAATATATTTCTGAATTGCTGATATCATTGGTAATCACAATCTCCTTATCAAATATATTTATGTATTAATCAAGCTTTTTTTGGTTATTAAGTCTGATTTAACCTGAAATACAACTTCTTTATTTTACCGTTTTGTTGAGAATTAGTAATGTACCTTTATGAGGCAAGTTTCATTGAATAATTTACGAAAAATATATTTCATCATTATAAATGAATATTTAATCATACATTATTGATTATTAACTCTACCTTTGCTTTTAATATTTTAATCATTTTAAAAATTATCTAATTCTTTATAATTTTAGGTTATTACTTATTTTAATATTTTATAATATTGTAAGTATTCATTATAGTTTTGAATGCATTATTAATTCAATTAAAATTACTTTTAAAAAAGTAAACAAAGCAACGACCAGAAAGTCACAAAATTCTAAAATGTCCTACGCTGTGTAGATTTGAGGGAGCCTAGTGTATATATATATATTTATATTACATATACATTCATAAATATGTAAAATAAATTTAAATACATGTAAGTAGTATCTATAGTTCATTTTTGGCTTTATTAAGTAAAAAAAAAATCCATAAATTTTATGAAATATCATTCATTCCGAATTAGCCTTGCAAACTGAAATATAAATCAATTTAGTTGTATATAGGCATGCTGTGGAAGGTGTATGGAAGTATACACTGTATATTTTCTGGATTTTTTTTAAGAAACACTGTTTACTCTGTGTTTCTCATAAAAGCTAATGGCATATTTTATCTAGGGTATACCGCCAACTTTGAATGTATACTTTCTGCCTGGAGCATATAATTTCTGATTTTTTTATGACTACACCACTGGTTGTATAACCAGTATACAAAACTATAGAAGTATATTTAATATAATTTAAAAGCTTATACTATATACACTTATAAAATAACATTTACAAATAAAAAAAACCCCTCAAATGTTGTACTACTTGGATCTTAGTAAAATGTGATTTTCACAAACAATCTTTTCTGAAGATGATTTTGTAGCAGTTTACAATGTATTTTTGTTATTAATTTCCAGTAGAGATGTAGGGTTTTTTTTATTTTGTGTATTAAACTACAATGCTTATGGATTGCTAAGAATATTTTTTAATTTTTGTTTAAGCATACTGTTATGATGTAAGGTGGGTGACCATTAATTACCCTCGAAACAGATTAATCGAGATTTACCCTCGTTCACCATATAAGCTAAGCAATCATGATAGTAGAGAGTATTAGCAGTGGCGTAGCTAGTGGGGGACAGATGGGGCAATCCATCCCGGGTGTCACCCTCTAAAGGATGACACCCAATCTTTACTTGCAATTATATGCACATGTTATAAGATTTTGAAAAAAAAAAAAATGGAATGAAAGGAAATTTGTAGTGCACGACGCATCAGAGTTAATTTTTCAATTTATAATATTTTAGCTTATATGAATAAAGCCTCTTTTTTGTGGATTTATTTCAGATATGTATTTATTTTTTTATTATTAATTCATGCTATTATAAAAATTTTGCTCAGCTTTCTGTCATAGTTTCATCGAGATTTACCCTTCTTCACCATATAAGCTAAGCAATCATGATACTAGAGAGTATTAGCAGTGGCATAGATAGTGGGGGACAGATGGCGCAATCCGTCCCGGGTGTCACCCAATCTTTACTTGCAATTATATGCACATGTTATAAGATTTTGAAAAAAAAAAAAACTGGAATGAAAGGAAATTTGTAGTGCACGACGCTCAGCTTTCTGTCACAGTTTCATAACAGTTGCACCAATAAATTTATGCTTGCTGTTTGGTCTTATTAATTTTATTGTTGCATTGTGAATTATGTATCTGATGGGGAGGGGGGGGCTTATATGTGAGTGTGGAAAATAAAAATTGTTTGAAAGTTTGAAGGGATGCTTACAATAAGGATTTTACGCTTATAATGAAGTTGAAAAAAAATTAACATGATTCCAATAAAACCAACTTTTATTGAAAAATAAAAACTCATAGAAAATGACTAGATAAAATTGTTAAACTAGGATTATGCCTAATCTTGATTTAGTTTTTGTTGATAAAATTAGTAGTTACCTTCGAAATCTAGATCTACCTGCGGCTGTAGGATGATCTGGCGATAATTTTTTGGAATTATCCCGATGAGCCTACAACTATTTATGTCACAACTCTTAAAATCTAATGTTAAACAAATAGTAGCATCCTTTACAAATTTTTTATTTGCATTTCAAATTTTTTTTTTTTTTTTTTTGGCTATGTTTTTCATTTTAAGCACACACATAATTATCATTCGATAACTAAAGTAAAATCAATTGTCATGTCCTTTTCAAATTTTTCTGTCAAACGATTTTTTTTCCCCTGTAGATTTGAAATAATTATTTAACTGAGCATTTTTTATGATATTTCAATTTTATTTGCAGGTTTAATTACTTAATGTATGCTTTTGTTCACAATCTAAAATTTATATATATTTTTATAGATATAAGTTTAATTTCTGCAGATTTTAATTATTCAGCAGAAAAAAAAACCTGCGTATATTTTTCTTTGCACCTCTGATTATTAATAAAAAGTGTACTGTGTAAGACTATTTGGTATGTAAAAAGGAAGGCGTCCAAAATCAGCATATTTGGCATCTCTGATTATTCATATAAAGTATACAATTTAGGGATATTCAGTATGCAAAGAAGTGTACAAAAAAGTGTGCACAAAATCTGAGCGTATTTGGTAGCCCTGATTGTACATAAAAAGTGTACAATTTAAGTATTAAAAAAAAGTATAAAAAAATAAGTGCACAAAAAGTGAGCGTATTTGGCACCTCTGATTGTACATAAAAAGTGAACAATTTAGGTATGCAGAAAAAGTAAAAAAAAATAAGTGCACAAAAAGTGAGCGTATTTGGCACCTCTGATTTGCATAAAAAGTGAACAATTTAGGTATGAACTTTTTGTCCACAATTCGGTTTGTACTTTTTGTGTATAAGCAGAGGTGCCAAATACGCTCACTTTTTGTGCACTTTTTTTTTACACTTTTTTTTACAAACTTTTTCTAGCTGGGTACAGTTTACACAATGCTGTAGAAAGCACAATTCTGAGAATGGAGTGCGTTATTGAAAATGGTGGAGGACTCATTGAGCATGCGTAATGTTATTCTTCATTATTTCCTCGCTGCCGAGCGAGATTTTTATTGTTGCAGATTACATGACATGAAATGATATTCATTTTTTTGCATTGTTTGGAGTCATAGGTCAGGCTCTAGATTTGTCCAATTAGGTGAACTAATTATAACAGTTCGCAGTTCGTCGATGTATGTTGAAACTTTCCGCCCAATCAAAAGTTGCGGGTGTGACATTTACACAACTTAAATTAGTCACCAGCAACAATATTTTTGAGCATTGGTTTCAATTTGTATGAATTTCAATGTAGACCCCTTACACATACATTTATCCAAATCTGAAAATTGTCCGATGTACCATTTATTTATTTAAAAAAAAAAAAATTCCACCTGTTGCGGGTGTGACATAAAAAAGACATGCATTTTCATCTTTCAGTGCAAAAACGCAAAACTCTGTGAATTATGACAACTGAGTGAATTGATTTTTTTAAATATTAGACAGTAATACTTAAATAATTATGCTATGAAAAAATTGAGTTACTTACTCAATTCTTGCTTTTGTAGAAAATATTCAAAATTTTCGTTGCGGGTGTGACTTGTACAGCGAATAAAATAATGACATGCACAAATATTTTCAAGGCAGATTTTTTTAATTAAAGAATTAATCAATATTACAATTATATTATCTAGTGAGGAAAATATCAAACAAATTTCATTTTTAATCTTGAATTTATAAATTTCTGGTGATGGTAGAAGTTTTTACAAAAATGCTCTTTTTTTTCTTAGGATGCATCTGACTGACTGGACCAAACATACAAGTTTTCTTAATTTTTTTTCAAACATTCAAATTCTATATCGTCACCATCCATTTGTCTTATTTGTCCTTCAAAGTTTTCACTTTTTTAATGTCGAGGACAAAACAACTTCCACAAAATCTCCAACTGCACATTCATCGTTGGATATTATATCCTTGTCAAAGTATGGATACATCTGACTGACTGAGCCAAATATATACATTTTCTTATTTTTTTTCAGATACTCTTATTCTATATCATCCCCATTCATTTGTCTTATTTGTCCATCAAAGTTTACACTTTTTTTTAATGTGGAGAACAAAACAACTTCTCCAAAATATCCAACTACACTCTTATCGTTGGATATTATATTTTTGAAAAATTTGGTAACAAATTCTCTTGTGATCACTTTCTGAAGTTATTGCTACATTAAGTGTTCCTACGTCAATAGAAACAACATGATGTATCGATTGAATATTGATCTCCGATTGTGCTTGGTGCCAGCATGCATGAAGCATCTTCACAATATCTTCTGAAATTTCACATTCAGCAAAGTTCTTTTTACATTTTTTAGGATTTTTTCTATACACATGGCAAAATCTGAAGCTGAATTTATAGTAGCACAGCGTTGCTAGCATTACCATTTTCTTGGCAACTGCAACAACCCCCCATCGACAATTCCTTTACCATGAGATGAAATGCAAAAGGATTGCCATCCTTTACCATGATTTTTTTAAGAAGTTTCTTCTTTTCCGTCTTTGCTTTGTCTCTTTCCTTCTCTTGTTGTAGATATGCTACATATTTAAAAGGGTTACTCATATTTAAAAGGTTATCATCTTTTTTCGATGATTTCGTGATCTTTCTGTACTCTTCATTCTCTGCAAAAGAGAATAAATTAATGTGTAAACTGAATAAAAATAGCACTTCAAGTCCAAAAATATATGTTTAACAAATTGTTAATATTTATCCCTTGAAATTTCTAATCTTACGAAAGTTAATTATGTTAAATTATGGTTAATTTCAAACTGACTATATACATTTTATGCTAACTTAATAAACATTTTAACAGTTTATATTATTCTTACTTCTACTTTTTATTTAATTTGAATTAAAACAGAAAGAAAATCTTCCCCTAATATTGCTTTACTTATTTTACAAAACTAAAAAAATATATATTAGTTAAATACTATCAAATGACAAAATATAAAAAAAATATAAAAAAACAAAACAAATTAATAAATATAAAGAAAATTGCTAAAATATTGTTTCGTAATTTTCTTTTTTTTTCAATTTCTACAAAAATCTTACCTTTTGAATTAATTTCTTAATCATATATCACTAATAAAATTATTTTCTTGTAGTAAAGCAGCAATTTTATCAATCCAAACTGAATAAATCAACTGCACACAGTGTCACATGCTCAGATGATGCAAAGTTTTATTTATTAACTGGAATTCACTCTATTAAATCAAAGGATATAGTTAGAGCTGCCAAGTACATGTTTTACAGCATATTATTCTCATATAAATTTACATATAATTTGTTCAAATATACATTTGTAATCAATTTTAAGACTTTGCGGGTGTGACTTTAATTAAATGTCACACCCGCAACAGGGACATGTCACGCCCGCAACGCTCAATAATTATAATTAAAATATTAATTATTTTTTTGTGTCTGTAATTCAAAGTATCTTAATAAACTACTTTTGAATATAAAGTTTCATAACTTTTAATCAAAAATATTTTTCTATAGAGATATAAATGTAACTTTTTGTTGCGGGTGTGACACAATAATTAAGAGTAATTAAATATGCTTACCTTTTGTAACGAAGATTAGTGAACACTTCTCTGCAGACAAAAACTCTCAATTATAGCTGTCAGATCATATCTATCCAAGTTTGGAGATTTTCAGAATGTTTGTTCAGCTGTACGAGACCATGAAATGTAAAGATTTTTGCCGCAGTCTATTTTAGAAAGTCATAGTGTCACTTTATTAATTAAAATAAGTATGTTAATGACAAAAATTTAATTCTTTTTTGATAAAATACGAAATAATACGCTCTTAACAGTTAATATGCAAAATTTCAATCATATTTAAAGAAATTTAAATTTTCATCCTCAGGTCCATTTTTTGTGGATTGGGCGTTTTAAATTTGTGTGCTTCGTCTGGATTGGCTGAAATTGATAAAATGAATCTGCAGCCATCGCCTTAAATATTGGCGCAGCTCCACCTATTGACAAAATATTTGACTATTTTTTTCAGTTTTCGCAGACCGCATCTATTCAACTATGTACTTGTGAAATTTTGTTTCATTTGGAGCCTTTATATATATATATATATATATATATATATGCAATAATTTATTAAAACTAATGATTAATATAAATGACTTCTCAAATTTTACTGAAATTTTAAGGTCTAGGAGTTGAAATTTGAAACAATACTTCCATGTAAAAATTGTAACGGAAAGTTACCGCTTTTTAAAAGCAGAGTTTTCCTTTGTTTTATTTCTCAAAACCTAAAATCTACTAACAGAATGGTAAATGGCTGGCATTTTTGCTACCAGTAATTTTACAGTGAATTCACAGATTTTTTTAACAGTGTAGTCAAGTGCCGTAGAGAAGTGTTTTCCCATATCCCTTTATTTTTTCAGAATGACCAAGAATGAGCGAAATGCAAATAAACATGTTTTTTAAGGCTCTCAAGATAAAATAAAAGACATCAATGATTTCACATCATCAATTTTTCTTTTACCTACTCACAAAAATCTCTATTTTCATATTTTATTTTACTGTATTTTTCAATTTTTTTAACAACTGATTATATGCGGGTTTTCAATTTTGGACCATTTTTTTCCCTGAAATGTCTTGTACTCAGATAATATATAGATCGGGTTATGTACGAAAATATAAGGTATGTAACGTTCCGTGTAAATACTGTAGAAACATTGAAATTTATAATAGGAGTCATTTCTAAATTTTTAAGTAAATAATAATCTAGAAGATGTTTAAACCGATTTTTTAGGAAGCTCAGGAACAGGCAAAGACATTGGTACAAGTCTTTATTTCAATGCAGATAGATTAATCTTAATCAAGGTTATTTTTATTTTTTTATTTGGACCAATAATGTTTCAGATATAAAATGAGTATTGATTTATGTTCGATAACATCTGCTTACGTTTATTAAAATTATCATTATATGATTAGTTTTATTAACTCCCATACTTATAACTTAAGATGAATTAGCAATCAAAATGAAAAATAAATAAAACCGATAATGATGACCGTCATTAATATCTCATTAGCAGAAGAAAGTTGTTAATGAACCATATTTTTCTTAAATGACTTATTTTCATACTGTATTATAAATTATATGTGCTTCATTCTATTACATCGAAAAAAAAGGCCGAATGAGGACAAGTAATATCTTGCATTATTTTGTTTTATTCTTTGAAATAGTTACTAGCAATTCACTCTTTCTCAAATATTACAAATTTTTCTACACGAAAAAACATAAATTACAGCTTCTTTAAATTAGCAAACAAAAAACGAACATACTTAATATAAATCGATGGTTTACGAGTAATTTTTAGTAATTAAAAATTAACAATGTAAAGTTGAAGTTCAAATGGAGCCTACAAAAGGAATATAAAGATATAAAATAGTCTTGAAATCATTCGTGTACTTTCGACCACTTTTTTATTTATTTAAAACAAAGCAGTAGGTTATGCTTTACACAACTAATATATTTAAAAATTGTTTAAAGATGATAATTTTTTTCGTTTAGACTAGATACAATATGCATATACGCAAATAATAAGAAAAATGTACAAATATTTTTTTAACTTTTAGCGGCAGTGTAAGTAATATGTTTTCTATGCTAAAATAATCTAAACGTACATTTTTTTAACAAAATGTTTTTAAAAAAGGCATCTCAAGTAACCAAATTTACATTCTCTGTAAAAATTTCAAAACGTTCAGAAGTGTAGAAATATTTTTTACAAAATAACATGCTTGAAAATCCTGATAAAATTAATAATTACCTGATTGTTTCATTGCGGTTTTCTCTTTAATGGGCGCATCCTATAGGTACCAACAAACTAAAGATATATTCCTAATAATACTAAACATTCTTATATCCTATGTTACAATCGGTTATAAAAAATGAGATTTAACCATTTCAAATACACCGCCAAAATGTATCTTTGCAACTCCCGAATAGAATATTTTTTTCTACGCTTAAAGTACCTAAGCGCACATATTTCAGCAGAATCTTTTAAATCATCTCATTTTATCAGATTCACTGTCAGAACTCCTGTTAAAATATCGAAATGTTCGGATGAGTAGAAGTAGTTTTTACATCATAAAATGTGCAAAAATACATTAAATTACTAAAAACCGGATAGTTCCATTGCGGTTTCACCTTTGCAAGGCTCTATTCTATAGGTCCCTACAAACAAAAAGTATAAAACATTTTAATAATATATGGTGCAATTGGTTTTAAAAAATATGAGACTTAACTAGTTCAAATATACCGTCAGACACGAATAAAATTTCAGCTCATGTTGAGTGTATTTTTCCTCCGCTAACAAGTACTAAGTGTCCAAATTTCAATAGAATATTTTTAGTACATATTAATAAACCAGATATAGAAAAATGTTGAAACTATCATGCGCATAGAATTATTTTTTACAAAATAAAATGGGTAAAAATCATTACGAATTCAGAAAAAAATCCTGAATATTCCGTCTCAGTGTCATTCACTTTCGGCAAGCATAGACTAAAAAATCAAATTAGGTAGAAAATAAAAAAAAATACCAAAAACAGCATGTGCTTTCAATAAAATATCTTTTAAAGATTTTTCCACTTCAAAGTATAAATTCTGACAAAATGAATTTAAAGATATAAAATCATAGAAATTTGAGTTTCATTTAACGGTCATTTAGGGAACATAAAACACATTTGAAAGCTGAATAATATCACGGGCCTATGTAACGCTATGCAAGTCAGCTAGTATTAAAAAAAATTACCTTACATACAGAGTTGCACAACATAATTTAGATATTATTTTTCTCATTATTGGAAATGGCTGAAACGGAATATTAAACGCAGTTATATGCTATTATTAAACGAATTAAATTTTGAGAGGATTATAGTAAATAAATTCAAATTTTTATATTATTTAAAGTGCTTCTAAAGGAGTTCGAATAATTTCAATCTTGTAAATTAGACAGCTGAAATAGAGTTTTTCAAAGTTTTCCGCGTTTCTATATGGTTGAATAAGACAAATATTTTACATTATTAGGCGTTGCAGTTTTGTTACGTCATTCTGGATGTGTTAGAAAATATTTCATATTCGAAACTTGACGAGTGGTTTCTTTTTTTCAGTGTATGGAGCAGAATGTCATGAGTAGAATAAAAAGAATCAACATATATTTTAATATTTACAATTTATTCAAATCTATACATGTAGTAAGAAAAGGAAAGAAAAATACAAGAGATTGAGTTACTTGATTAGAATGCGTTGGTTTCCTAATTTATTCAGGTCATCGCAAATACTGCTGCTATGCTGACAGAATATCTCCGTACGTGAGTTGGATATAACTTTTATCTTCAAACACTGTGATTTCACCATGTGAAATTGTGTCAGATTTTATTTGATAGCTGGATGAAAATGTAATTTAAAAAGCAATGGAAGTAGCATAATATATTACCCTGTGAAAAATTTATTTTAATGACTTTAAATTCATGATGATGAAAGAGATCTGGCATGGCCAGGATCTTTTTATGTGTATTAAAAAATGTGGTATTTAAAATAATTGAACTGTTACACGTTGTAGTTTTTTGTATTATGAATAAGCACGTGGTACCAGATGTTAGTGATGATTAAGAAAAAAAAAATTCTCTATAATTTAAATTTATAAAACCCTCCCATAAATTTATTGTTTTTTAAAAAATGAAAATTTTGTGGATGATAGCAATAAGATAACTTGAAATATGTAATGTGGGTAAAACTTTATACAGAATTTTCAATTTTTAAAATATCCCAGTGAATTTTTATAGGCTTACTATGCCAAGTACTTAAAAAGTTCGGTGAAATATAAAAAAAATGAATGAAAAAATATCAGTGGGTCGTAAAAATATAGTTTGCACTGAAATTTTTATTTTGGAACGGGATTTTAAATGATATTAACAGAAATAATTCGAAATACCAGAATAGAAGGCACTATTGTAGCTAAATCCATAAAATAATTCCATATCGCTCACACAATGCAAATTCTTGGATGAAAAAGCTTTAAACAATACCGCATGTGAAAACTTTTGTATTCAAATTTTACAGCGTGGGAGCAATCTTAAAAACTTATTGTCTTTGCCACTTCAATTTCAATGTCCGACGATAAAAACGTGCAACGGTTTCGATTAAAATATAACACAGAATTTTTATACGGGAAAAGATTGCTTTAAATATAGATTTTTGAGTTAGGACTTTTTCGGAATCCGATGAAAATTTTTATACTCTTTAAGAAAATATCTCTATTTTTTCAATCGGATAAAAACTTTCGGTTTTATGAAAAGATCCGTTTTTAATTCGTAAGACATACTGGTTTTCGCACACATAATTTCAAACGAAATTGTTTGTATTAGATAAACTAAATACCCCATCCCTTTTAAACGGAAGAAAAAGCTTCAATAAAGCATGACGCATGAAATTTAGGAAGGAGAGAAAAGAAAGAGGAACGCTAGAATATTTTTTTTAACCTCAGTGTTTTTTACCGTCTTAGCTGCTAATTACATACCTATGTTACGCAATCTTATATTGAAACTTTTCGATATATTATAAAACAAATTATACATATTTAAGAAAAAACATGCCACGTCTAATCCACTAATTTAAATTAAAATAGTAACATTTATAACACTGTTAAATTCTTGCTGGAAGTGTTTGAAACTTTACAATAGTTTATGACACGTGATGAAAATTTATTTAAAAAATAACATTTCGGTGGGAGGGGGTGCGAACAAAATCGCGAAATATAACAGAAAATATAGGTTTACTAGTATAATAACCCCGTCAAAAATGACGGAATTTTCATTTTCATTTTATTTTCATAATAATACAAACAGAATAATGATTTTAGTATTGAAGAGTTTGTTAGGATGAGCGAAGCGAATCCTCTACTAGGCCACTCAAATTACATTTTGTCGTACGCTTTACAAAAAAACTATTCAATATTTTGACTTCAAATTAAATACAAAAATAAATTATGATCTGTAGATTTGCACAATGTAATTTTTTTTACAGTAAAACGTTAAAAAAATATTATTTTAATTAATTTATTTTACATGCATTTCCAATACGGACACATTTTAGCAAATAAATAAAAAATGAAACGCGTATATTTTCAGAAAAAAATATATAAATCATGGAGTAAATAATTATAGATAGAATCATGGTTAATTTAATAAATAAAACATGTTTTCATTATTCTGCAAAATCGTTTGCACAGATGACACTTAAACATTAAAAAAAATTGGATTATGGATTTTTTTTTTTTTTTTTTTTTGTAAAGTGGCAACAAAAGAATTGTAAACAAATAAAATTAATTGTTAAATTTGTTACACAAATGAAAAATTAAAAGAACTGCGTGAAGTTGTCGCCTCGATTCAAGCTCTTTCTAAATGTACTAAAGCAAAGTTGGCTGATTCAGAAACGACAAATGGACTTTAACCATTTCTTACTTGAATCTAAATTAATGTTATGTTCTTATTTGCCACCAGACCAGATATCGCTACTAATCATGGATAAATTTGAATACTACAGTAATTTAACTTATAAGAATTGGTGAGTACCATTTCCCCCAATAATTAAATTCTGGAAAATTGGAAGCATAAATTGCTCAAGGAAAGAATTTCTTCTGCAGTTAACTTTTGCTGTTACAATTCATAAATCCCAAGGTTTAACATTAGATGAAGCAGTTGTAGATATTGAGGATATACAGACTCCAATTGGCTTAAAAACGTACGTAACGTTGTCGAGAGTGAAAATCCTTCAAAATTAAGCATTCAATAGAAATTTTCCTTACGAAAAATTCTACAATATCAAAAATTCTCGTATGCTAACATGTATAAAAACGAAGAAATTAGAAAACAAAAGTTTTACAGTTAAAAATTCATAGTATCGACGAGAGCAGATTTCAAATGTTTTTCCAGAAAATAGGATTTTGAAGAAGAAACTTTCTTCAAGCTCCCTTCAAATATATTATTCTAAAATAGATATCAAAGATTATTTGATGTTAATTAAAAAGATTGGAAACATGCATATTTCAAACAACTTTAAAAAACACCAGTGGCTACTGGATATAGTAAAAACATATTTAAAAGAGCTTTTCAGAAGAGTTGAAAATTTAAAAATATTTTGTAAAAGTTTTCTTCGAAAATATTTTATTATGCCAGTCTTACATCATAAAGAAAAAATTAAAATGCGCCAAAACATAAAATAACGTTTTTGTTTAATAAAGATGCAAAAATTATATTAAAAAATATTGTTACTTTCAAATATCTGTTTTGTAAAATAATGCTTCGCGAATCCAAACAAAGCATGGCTTTTGCTAGTATTGTAGAAAAGCACAAATTAAAAAAATAACAATAGATTTCTACAAATACAAATGATAAAGTTTTTTTTTTTTTTTTTGATATTTTGTTTTTGAAAAAATTTTAATTTCAAAACAAAGAGCAATATTTATTACAATAACTATAATAATAATTAGCAAAATGAAATTCAATTTCTAAAGATTTCACAAAGCATTAAAATTAAATATTGAAGTTTTTTAAAGTTTAAAATACATTATTTTTATTAAAAGTATGATTCGGCTGTGGCTTTAATCATGGGCATATGATAGACTTTTAGATCGATGCTTTTAGGCATGAATTAAGAAGCTTTGTGTTTTGTTTTTTAAATTTGGATTTGGTGTATCTATACGCAGTTATTATAAACAAAACAAATTTTTTTAAAAATAGCAGTTTTATTTTGAAAATAGCAAGTTTTTCAAAAAAATTCGCGTATTTTCGACTATCTTTCGAGAAAATTCGTTTATTTCCCTTTTATTTTTCGAGAAAATTTGTTTATTTCCCTTGATTTTTCGAGAAAATTCGCATATTTTCCGCGATTTTTTGACAAAATTTGCGTATTTTCCGCGATTTTTCGACAAATTTCGCGTATTTTCCCCAATTTTTTGACAAAAGTCTCGTATTTTCTGCGGTTTTTGTCAGAATTCGTATATTTTCTTTGATCTTTCGTCAAAATTCTCGTATTTCTCACGATCTTTCGTTAAGATTTGCCTATTTTCCGCTATTTTTTGACAAAATGTGCGTATTTTCCTCGATTTTTCTACAAAATTTTGATATTTTTCCGGATCTTTCATGAAAATTCGCGTATTTTCGGACGATTTTTCTGCAAAATTTGAGTATTTTACACGATTTTTTGATGAAATTCGAGTATTTTTCCGCAGCCTATTCACGGAAATCGCGTTTTCCCTGCAATCTTTTGACAAAAATCGCGCCTTGTTCGTGATTCTTTAATAATAATCCTGTCTTTTCCTGCAATCCTTTAACGGAATTTTTCTTTCTTTTTTTTCTGCAATCCTTTGATGGAAATCGCATTATCTCCCGCAATTCTCTGAAGAAAAAAATTTTTTTTTCAACATTTTTTGTGATCATTTGCAGTTGCTTAATTTGTTGCAGTTCGTACTGGCTTTTTTGTTCTATTTCATCCGTCATGTCCCTCCCCCTTAAAATATCAATATAGTTTAATGTATCTTTGCATCGATCTCAGGGGTAGTAAAATTCGTCGCCGAAAAATCGGAGTTTCCCGTTTCCGCGGAAAAGTAGAAGGTCTCTTCAAAAACAGGTTTGCGAGTCCTTTGTTAGTTCATAGATGGCAGCACTGAAAAGTGTTAGATGAGAGGAAGACGTTGGTAGCCTTCACTCCATAAAATGAAATCGTACTAACGATAAAAAACTTATCAGTTCAAACTTCCGCTGATATCTTTATGTATTATAATTGGGTATCATAAACATGTTTTATATGAAAATATGCTGAACAAACATTATTTCAAGTGGAAGAAATTTTAAAAGCATCATTTTAGCACCAATTTTCAGCTAAGCCTAACGTGGCTTTGATCTTCAGCGGATTCCCGAGTGGTACGACTGGAACCGTTCTTACACTTCCTAAAGACGCAAATTATTATAAGTAGATGATAGTTTATGGCACATGATATAAATTTATTTTAAAAATTTCGTGTTAAATGCCACTATTTAAAAATAATTATTTTTAGAACAATCTTAAATTATTGTTTTAAAGCGCCCCAACCTCGAGTTACTTAATATGTTGTTCAACTGAGTTTCATTCGGATACAGTTTTGTTAAGAATGGAGTGCGCTCCCTCTTGTTGGAATGTGGATTTAATGTAACGCGAATTAGTTTAAGTTCAGAAATCTAACAGTGCGATCTGTTTTAAACTTTAAGATAGTTTAAAACGCACGTTAAAATTTATAACAAGAATATCGCGTCCAATTTCGAGAAGGAGGATGGAACACGGACAATATCAGGAAATATATCAGGCTGATTTAATAGGAAATTTATTATAATTCACAGCCCACGATATAAATTCATAAAAGTATATACCGCATAATATTAACAAAGACATTTTAACACATAATAAATTTCATTATAATATCGGGTCGTTCGGAAAGTCGTTTCCGTTTCGAAAAATGAATTCCAACAGGAAAATTCTACCTTTTAATTATTAGACACTGTTTCTGATATCTAATGTTTAGTAATTAATGATCAGAATTTTCCGGTACAAATTGATATTCCCAAACGGAAACTGAATGCTTTTTAACACCATTTTGTTTTACAGCTATTTACGTCATACAATATGTTTGATTTGATAATTTTTAGAACTTTACTTCGAAAAAGGTAAATCGGTACAATTCATGCACACTTTTCAACACTGATGATCGGTTAAAACTTTTTTTTACTATTTCCATCCGCTACTTCTGAAGCATCTTCAATAGTCATCAGAAAAGGATTGTACGAGTATACAAAGAAATATTTTCATTACTTCTCGAGATAATAATCATAGAAATTTTTCACTTGCAGAGAAGATACCAACTTCTTCTTCCACTATTATATTACGTATTTCGTGCAGACGTACTCGTGGAGAATTATTTTACTACATGATATACAGTTTATTCGCTAAAGTTCGTTGTCACATCTGTAATTTCTGAATGGCAAGATTTATGGGCCTAGATCTATGTTACAGGGATAGTAAAGTTACCATGAGCTAGTAAATGAAACATCTCTTCCTGATGGTAGATTGCGAAGTTGAGACTCAATTCTGAAAGTTTAAAGAAATAGGTGAAAGAAAAAGTGATTTACAACGATGTTAAACATAACTGATTTCGTACGAAATGACACCTTGTAGATACTGATTTAAAGAATAGAACGGCTAAAACCTCATTTGTTTTTCCGTGATTTCTTGCACTGTGACGGGACGAAACTTGAAAGAATGAATTATCTTGAAACAATTGTGCATCGCTGCTTACAGCGAGAAGCTTGAACTTTTTATACAATAATATACTGTTTTTATTTCTTTCTGAGATCATTTCCGAACACCACAGTGTAAAAAATCATGAAAAAAAAACGCATGTTTTAGCCATTCTATTCTTCGCTTTAATCTACACATGCTATCTTTTCATATTAAATCGATGCTACTCTACAACTTTGTGAAACACAATTTTTCTCTATGTCCGTTTTCAACGTAAAAATTTTAACTTAAAGAGTTGTAAACCTTTTTTAAAGTGAAACCAATGTAATAACAATAAGTTGAATGCTATTCTTTTCTTACGAAATAAAAACCTGAAATTTTATTCAATGTTGAAAAAATGAAAAAGAAAAACTGCTTTCCTGATTATGTGACAGGAGCTATTGAAAAGGGTGTGTGTTGCCACATGAGCAGTTCATCCGCTGGCATCAGGTAACGTGTCCTTTAAAAGTGAAACGAGTGGGGAAACCTGCCCTTATTGAAATGATGTTCCGGTCTTCTCTACTATATATTTTTCGATCACGTTATCAGCATACACTAAACATGTTTCGAAGAAGCAATGTAATATGTATACGTTAACTTTTGAAAATTCTTTTGTGCTTTACATATTGTTGCGCATTTTCTGTTTTCTGACTGTTTATTTCGAAGTTTATAAATCAAATAATCACTAGAATATTCATATAATTATCATATCATTCTTATATAGTATTTATACTATCAATTTTTCAAAACTCTGTAAAATTGTTTTATATTTTTAATTAGTCTTTCTCTTAAACCTTTGTAATTTATATTTTATTTCTGAAAACGAGAATACGAAGCAAGTTACCGTAAGGGAATCATCCTTAGACAGAAATTGTACCTTTATTTAGTAGTTTCAGTGAATAGCAAAAACAGTAATGACATGCTTAGAGAATAATAGAGTCTATTTTCTAAGCATTATGACCTATTTAAATAAAAAGGATTTCTTTTTAACATTCTATTTTTGTGCGGTATGTTTCAAACAAACAGTGTTCTATATATTATCGCATTTCTGTTCATACACTTCTCCATAAATACATGTATATAAGTTTATAAACAGTGTGAGTTTGGGCGAGAAATTTGGAGCCTTTTGAAAAATATATTTATCATTATAAAGAAGTAACTAGAACACACTGCATACCTATAAATATATAATTATATGTATGATATATACTAGTCGGAGCTGTCCAATACGAACAAAGCATGCCAGTTCATGTTATTTTGAATTCGTTATTTCCCGCTATAGCTTCTAAAAATGTATTAGTTTAATCAGTTTAAAAAAGATTTCAGAAGATTGAATTATAATTTGAAAGATAGCAGCGATCTATCTTTAAATGGGTTTGTACTCATTTTCCATTGGTTAGGAAATTTTAAAGATGCATCCGTTGCAGTGTGTAATTTTAAAGATACACTCCGTAGCTGTTTTCTTGTTTGATTCTTTAACATCAGTTAAACATTTGAAAATAAACTAATTTAAAATGAACTATGTAGAAAGAAAATTTGCTTTCATTCTTTTTCAACAAATCAATAAGAATATTGTTTTAAAAAAGACATTTTAAATGTACCTTTTTAAATCTGAGATAATTTTGACTTCATTTTTATGGGATATTCCCTCCCCTCCTCTTTTTTATGCATTCATTTTTTTTCCTTGATCAAGTAGTGCAGTGAGTTATTCGTTTTAAATATACATTTCTATATAGTCTTTATTGATGCATTTGCTTCGTTCTTGTGGTTTTGTTTCGTATCCGATTAGGGCACAAAATCATGGTGTCTTTATTTCTGTGGGACACACTGTACTTGTACTAATTTTAGAAAAGATGGATGTACCTATAGCACAGGTGTTCGATACGTATCATTTCAATGCTGAATTCTACAAAAAAAAAAAAAAAAAAAAAAAAAAAAAAAAAAAAAAAATCGTAAACTATAGAAGAAATTCAAAAAGTAAAAGAACATTTGAAATAAAAAATTCGTATCTACATATATTGTTTTACAAAAAAAAAAAAAAAAAAAAAAAAAAAAAAAAAAAAAGTGTGGCATTTGAGGACTGCCACGATAAAACTATTGCATAGTATTTTTTACCAATTTATGCAATTATAATAAATTATTTTTTTATTTATGCAATTTTTTGTCTTTGATATTAATTCAAGTTTTTCCTTTTTCTTTGATATTAATTCAATTTATACTTTTTGAGCGTGATTGCCGATAAGAAAACATTTTTTTTCTTTTATTGAATAAATGAGAAGTTTGCCGAAGTCTGCCGATGTCTGCCGAAGTGCCGAAACCTGCCGAACTGAAACGGCGTTAGCCGGAGTTTTTCCTCTTGTTACGGAATTTCTAGATTCGGTTGCCGCGCTCAAAGCCCACGGTAAAAGCTATGCAATAGCTTAAAAAATTTATTTTTATTATTAAATATTTAATTTATACTAGTAAATTCACCTAAGCTGGGTTTTATTTCATCTCATGTTTGCAGTTCAAATGTGCGCTGAATAAATCCATCGCAACTGTCGCTGCAATTACAACCTTACATGTAAGGTCCCTGTTCCTGCATGGACACTCTGAAGTTACACCCAAGCTTACGCTGATCTAAATGGGAAGTTATTATTTTAATCTCGTTTGCATTTTAAAAAAAAAAAAAAAAAAAAAAAAATGCAACCATTTGAAAAAACGTTGCATTGAAAATGGATGTATCTGAAACTTCGTAGTGTTCACATTTTAGGAATATTTCCATTACCACAATGAGGAAAAAGTATTAAAAATTACAAATAAATGAATAACTAAAAAAATTGAGGTACAACTTTCAAAAAATTGCATTTAAATAATATTTTTTTTTTTCTATACGACAGTGTGAATATTGTAAATGCAAGATGTTTAGAAGTTTAAAAAAATTGCACTTCCGAAAATTGTAAAATTGAAATTTCATATAAAATTTAAAATTGTTGCCAATCGCAAAAAGACGTATGCATTACTCACAGATATGTTCGTCCTGTATAATACATTTAGGTATGTTATATACACTGCTCAAAACAATTAAAGGATATTGCAGTTTTAGGTGGATTTTGTATCTGGGAAACATTTTAGCTGATTGATTCATGATCGACAGACATAGTAGGTTATATGAGAATAAATTACTCATGTTTGGCAGAAAAAAATGCAGTTTATTGCGCATTTGTGTACAAAAGGGAAAAAACACAATTTGTGCATATGAGAAAAAAAGAATAAGAAAAGGTGTTTTCTTCAAAGAAGATCATTTTCAGTAGGGGGTATAGTTTCCACGGGCGGCTAGCAACGTTGAACACAATTGAGGCATGGACTCAATGAGGCTATTAATGACGAGTTGGGGTATTCTGCCCCACTCTTCCAGAATAGCTCTTTCCAGTTCTTGGAGAGTTTGTGGGGGTTGTTGGCGGCCAGAAACTCGTCTTCCTAGAGAATCCCAAACGTGCTCGATTGGATTCATGTCTGGCGAACACGCTGGTCATTCCATTCGAACGATTCCTTCCTCGAAAAAGGAAATCCTCCACCAGGTTTGCACGATGTGGCTTGCAGTTATCGTCCATTAAAATGAAGTTATCTCCGATTGTGCAGCGTAAGGGACTACAATAGGTCTTAGGATCTCATTCCTATATCGGCGACCAGTCAGAGCTCCATCTCGAATGATGTAGAGGTCAGTGCGCCCGTCAATGGAGATGCCACCATACACCAACACTCCTCCACCGCCAAATCTGACACTTTCGTGCACGAACGTAAGTTTATTCCTACTGCCACGATCCCTCCAGATGAAAATACGCCAATTATCCGGATGCACAGAAAATGCCAGGTTGCCCACATCCTGCGGTCGCGACGATGCCTTGATGTTAATCTAACACAAACCATCGGTCGGCGAGCATACAGACCTATAGCATGGAGCCGGTTTCGAACAGTCTGTGTTGAAATCGTGGTGCCTGTAGCCGAGCGAATGTGTTGTTGGAGAAGAGTAGAGTTCATGTTTTGATGTCTCCGAGCTATTAACGTTAAATACCGATCTTCATTGGGCGTTGTTGCCCGTCTACTACCTTAACTTGGTCTTCGGCCTGCACATCCGCTCTCCAAATACGGTTCCAGATCCTGGAAATTAGACTTTGTGACACTCCAATCGCTTGCGCTACTTCGGCTGGAGTTTGGCCCCCTTCTAACCTACCAACAATTCTTCAAGCTTCTGAATCTGTCAAATGACTTCGCTGAGACATCGTACTCATCGAAACAAAGCAATCACTGAATGCCGATCATCCTTGTCTCCATTCTCTTTTATGCAGTTGAAAGTCAAATTTCATTCGCTGCCGCTGAAGCGACGTTTATGACGTCGAACTCAAAATTTGCATACTCCACAGTTTAAAAGCCAGAAAAATTTGCATTTGTGATTCTCTTCTTCTATTTTCGGCAAAAAAATTTCGTTTATATCTTTATTTTATATAAAACTTCAAATATACTTTAATTGTTTTGAGCAGAGTATAACGATATAAAAAATAAATGAATTCAGAAAGAAAAAAACTCTGTCATCTCTATATTTTGTTGTTAAAATATTAATAAATCCTTTAAGAGAAAAATAATTGTATAAATGATATTCTCTTCGAGGTGTTTTACTTTTTTTTAACTTTAATTGTAATATAAACGTTTTGTTTACAAAAGGTAAAGAATAAATTATATATACATAAAATTTATTTATATATGTCTGAATTTTCATTCTTTGAAAAATCATTTTCTAAGTTTTGAGACTTGTTATTATTATTTGTAGTAGTAGTATTTGTTGTTTTTGTTTTGGACACCAGATGTCCATCCCTACATAGCTTCTTTTAATTTTTTCGATTTTGGTTTTAAATGTTTCTTAAAATGAAATTTTAACCATCGGAATTGGTTTCAAATGTGAAAATAACTACATAAAAAATTGCCACTAAAACCAAAAAAATAACAAAAGACCGGTTAAGAAATGGATCTCAGCTATGAAATATTAAAAATATGTTATTTTAAAATGTCGAAATTCAAGTGAAATATTCGAAAATAACCTTTTCATGGGTTTAGTACTAGTTTGCGAGTTTCTTCGCATGCAGGAATAGAAGTCTGAAGAAAGTCTGAAACGTCATTTCAAAGATCCAGATTCGATTACGGCTTGGATATTTTTCACTTTGTTTGTTTACTCTTCATTAATGATACAATACAAATTTAAAAAAATAAATTTAAAAATATATATTTATATGTTTACATCTTTGCTGAGCTTTATTTCGTTTCTTGTTTGCAACGGGAATGATTGCTCACGAAGCAAATACTATCTCATATTGCTCTTTCAGCCTTACCTAAATTTAACAGGAAAGGATGCCAAGCTATGTATCAACCACGCAGATTAATGAATGAGCACTAGCGCGTTTTTCAAATGATTGGGCATTTTCACTATTTAGGTTTAGTAATGTCAAAATAATCACTTATTCAATAGTCCATATTTTCAAGCATAAATGCAATGTCGAAAATTAATTCAAAATTATGCTAAAAATTAATATTTGTAAATAAATATGTTTTATACTCCATAAACCTTTATAGCGATTATTAATATATTTATTCTTTTTTAAACCATGAGGATTTATTCAATTCAGAAATATTCTATATTTTATTTATTTATTGCTGCAAAAAATTTAATACATATCGAATCGTGTGTACAATATGCATTAAAACATAATAAAAACTTACGTTAAAATACAAATCTGTTAAAAACTTTAAGTTTATATAAATTCTTGTTAAATCCTTCTTTTCAATTAAATATGCAAAACTTTATGAATAAATTATAATTTTAAGGAGGTAAGGTATTTGTAAATTAAACTCATTATGTTTTAAAGCTTTAATGAGTCATTTCCTTCTACTTAAAACAGGGAAATATTGTAGCAAAGAAATGTTAATTAATACTTTTTCTTGTACACATTTTAATTTTTAAAATAACAATGAATTATTCTGATAATATATTTTAACATTTAAAAAAATTCCATGTAAAAGAAATTTTTAAATCTGTATAAATAGATATTAATTAAGAAATAATGTATTTTGTGTATTTTTATAGACATAGCATTATTTTTGTGTAGACAAAAAGATTATTAACTATTTTAAACATTTTTTGCCGAACAATGTTGTCTGAATGTACAAATGTATTAATTAGAAGTTAACAAAAAGAGTATTTTGTATTATGTTTCATTTTTCATGTGTACCATTTAAACGAAAAAAACTTATAAAAGATTTAAAGAAATTTTTCATCGTTATAATATTTGTAAAGATACAAAAAATGGTTTTATCTTTGAAATAATAAGGATACTTTCTATAAGTGTTAAAAACATAAGAAATGTCGTCAGGAAAAAATAAATAAAAGTTTAAATACTTTTTTTACCTCCTATTTCTTTTATTATTATTTAAATTATTTACAAGAGACTGATCGTTGTTGTCTAAATGAAACAAAATTTATTTATATTTCATTTTTGAAAGTAATCATATAAAATTAGTGAACAATGTGGTAGAATCGGTACAGATGCCACATTAATATTTTTTCATATGTTTTTTAAAATTTATGTTTAATAAAATTTAAATGTATTCCAATTTTTTTATTAATTTTTTGATGACAATTTTTATTTTATTAGCAACTAGCATCATTTTAAATTAACAACATAACTAACTATAAAATACTTGCGATTGTGTTCAAATTCTTGAAAAACACTTAGTAAAAAAGTAGGTAATTGCTATTTATTTTGCATTTTTCTAAATAAATACGAGCATGTAGGATAATACCCTCATAGCATGCATGGTCGCAGTGACGTCACAATGACGTCACTGTGAGTCACTTTGGTCACATCACGTCTGTGACCAATATGCCACCACTCAGTGACGTCACATTGTGACTTACATGTGACTTTCTTAAAAATCTTTAAAAAATTACAAATATTCTACAAAACATGTTATTTACTTTAAAAAACATGTTTCTGGCAATTGAATTATCATTGCTTTTGTCAAAGTTTCGTCACAATGTTGATGTCAAAGAAGGCAAAATTGACACATTTTTCACTAATATGTCACGCCGTGATTTCACAAAGTGGTCACAATGTGACGTCAAAAACGAGCTCTAAAACGACCATAACGACTTCATATTTTAATCACTGTGAGTTCACATCGACGTCACGTGACGTCACATCGACAATCAATGGTCACAAAAATCACAATGTGACCTCACAACGACGTCGCAGTGATATCACCATGCCTTACGGGTATTTAATGATTAAAATAGCTTTTAAAGCCATATTGTTTATAACAATGTATGGAAATTAAATTCCTGTAATTCGTTCTCATAAGGTTTTTTATTTTTTTATTTTATTATTATTTTTTAATTATAACGTAAAATTGACTGTTAAATTACAAGGGTTTTTTAATTTAAAACCAGTATATATTGACTATTCATGTGTAATATGTTAAGACTAAAAAAATAGATGATTTATCGATGACTAAGAATAATGATTTAACAATAAATAGTGTGACAGATTGACAAATTTCCTGATACGAAATGACAATGACTTGTGAAGGAATAACAAAACAGTAACCTATTTGTCGCGAAGAATTTTCTTTAGAAAAGTTAGAATGGAATTTCTTTGAAAATGGAGGTCATGCCAAAAGAGAGGTTGATTGTTCAAGTGGCTTCTTTATGAACGAATATTAGTATTAGCTGAATAAAAAATGAAGAATAAAAATATAATGTGATTTTTTTTACGAATTGAAGAAAAATTTGGTGATTGTATTAAATCAAAACAGCAAATATTCAGAACTGTTTACTTATCCATCTAGAGAATTAAAGCTAAAGCAAAAGTGAATAAAGTCTGCAGGTCAAGTATTATTACAGCAAAAGCCTTCATAAACATTTCCACATATTTATTAAATTAAACCTCTCGTAAAAACGTAGTATCAGAATAGAAAAAGCTGAACAAAAAACACCAAAAATATAACATATTCATGGAGATATGTTTCATTATTATTTGTTATTTATATTATCATACTTTTTAATGATTGATATTCCTAATAAAAAATAATATCAAATAAATACGAGTATGATTTATGAGTAAACAAGAATATTGTTTAATACGCTTGTAAAAAATATATTTCAGTTATATAACGAATGCTAAGGAAACCCATAAATCCACAAATTCATCCATTATTTTTTTGCATTCTGTTATAGTGAACAATAAATTCTTACACACTAAAACAAAAGATGTATTATTTACCTTCTTTTTCATTCCAACAAAAGATTTTTTTTTTTTTTAACTTTCAGAGGGACTTTATTACCAGCCTACATTATGAGATCACAAAAACATCCTTAGAAAAATGAGACTAAAGCGAAAAGTCTACTCTTTGTTTGAATACTATGATGAACGTGTAGCGAACAGTAAAGAATAAAGATTTATAAATTATAAAAGAGAAGATATTTTAACTAAAGCATATGAAATATGAATTGCAAGTGTAAGGGAAAACATGCTCCTATAGTTCTACTTCTAAATTTTTTTTTGGCAATATTTGTGAAACAGTCTTCATTGATAAAGCTGAGCTAAGGATTGTCGTGGTAAGAACATTACAAGAAATTATTTTTATTATTATCATAATTTTACCAAAAAATTGTCAATAATTTTCTTCAAATTTTAATTTAAATTAATATATGGCGTATTTTACTTCATAATTATGTAATGCTATAATGATAAAATCATTCGTCAAGCTACTAAAAAAATTTAATTGATACAGAAGGTATCTATAATGATAACATTTTATAAATATATATATAAAACTGATTAAAAACACATCTCGGTGTCAAAGTAACCCCGATTGACGTAATTTGTATCAATGACTAACTGAATTTACAGTTTGATGAAAATTTGTGCATTTGTTCCTAAGGTAGAACTGTTATGATAATCATGAATAATACAAAATAGCAGTGCGAGTCACATGCCTAGTAATTTATATTAAAAAATAATCAGAACCAGTTTAAAGCAATGACTAACGGAATTGGAATTTTTCCGATAATCCGTTCATTAGTTATTGAGATATACCTATTGAAGAAATAGAGAAAAAATCAGCATTACAGAGCCATTTGTTGGTTGACATCCGCAAAAGTTAATCGGTTCCTGATTATTTCAAGATTTAATTGAATCTAAAGTTTTTTAAAATTTTGTGCATTAATTATTGAGATAGACCACCCACAAAATTTTTATCACACACAGGCTCACAAATTGACAGACAGAAAAAGTGAAAGACAGACTCATAGACAGGTATTTTGTAGAAACCTGTTTTTGTTGTTCTCCAACCCCTAAAACGAAATTTGACGAAAACAGGATTTCGGAAATTTTCCCAAATACAATACTTTCTACTTCTAAAAATAGAAAAGGTGTGTGTGTGCTTTATCCTATCATGACTATGCTCAGGATAAAAATGTGCATTAATGATTCAGTACAATTTTTCACAGGAGATATTGCAAAAAATATTCCAGGATATTAATACTTTTGTTTTTTAGTAGTTCGTTCTACAAAGTGTATTTTTTATTTATTCTTTCTATCAGTATATATATATGTACACATGCATTGATATATGTATATATAAATTAATGCATGTTAATATATATATCCATGCACTTTTTTTAAAGATATAATAAAAATATAACATAAAATAAAACCTAAGTTAGAAAATCATATTTTTCTTTTCTTTTAAATAACAAATTTATTCTTTTCATTCATCTGCATTTTTTAAATTTAGGTTAAATGTCAGTATATAAATTTAAATGTTATAGTTCAGTTTTTGTAGTTTACTTAAATCAAAGAACTCACTATTTTTTATTTTGAAGCAAAATCAAAAGTAATTAATCAGTGAAGAGCATTTTTTAAATCAAAAGGTCAGTCTTTTTTTCAATATTTATTTTTTTTTCCTTTTTCGTAAGAAAGTTGTAAATAAAAAGGCTTTTAAAATGGTTTCATTATAAGTACGCCATTTTAATAGGTTTCTTTATATATATACATACGCATCATTTTAAGATTGAAACTTTTTATTTTTCTTTAAATTCAGAAATAAATAGCCAGTTATTTATAGTCCGTTTTTATAGACTTTCATTATTCGTCTCTTGTTCCATAAATGACATTTTTACGCTAATGAAATCAACAAATTAACATTATATATATATATATATATATATTGTAGCGTATATTGGGTTCTTTTGATCTTATGGTTAGACAACTTCAAACTCTTGCTTATAGAAAAGTAGAAAATAATTTATTTACAGAACTTCAGAACAACAGAGTCTTCGAAACTCACAAATATTACAAGATATTCCAAAATAACTGTTTAAATCTATCGAACAAGTACAAATATAGGTCGCAGAGACTCTTTATACAATGTCTCAACACTATATCGCATTCAAAACAACGTAGATAAAACTCAATACATCAAGCAAACTTGCTTAAACCTAGAAGTTCACTCTATGACTGACTGGTAAATAACAACAACAGCTCGCATCGCTTCTCTTCTTATATAGGTTCGGAGCATGTGCTAGAAATTTCTAGAACCTACTCGAAAAAATCCACGGAACAACAAACAATGTATCAGTATATCTAAGGGGGGTTACCAGAGAGGAAAGGGTTACCATCGCCAACAATCGCCAAGTTTGTCGCCAACTTGGCGATATATCGCCAAATTTGGCGACCAAAATTAGTCGCCAAGAGTGACGCCAACTTGGCGATATCTTCATTATTTCGCCAATCTGCCGTAGACATACACTGAAAATAATGGACAAGTTTGCTTGATAACAGAGACAATGTAACAAAAACTAATATAAGTAAAGGAATGGAGCTTAATAAGATTATTTACATTATTTTACAGTACAAACACTAACTATTTACAAAATTCGTAACACTACCCCTTCCTCAAAGACTGCACGTCCCGGGCAGTGCAATCCTTGAGTTAGAGGAGAACACTTAAAATAAATAAACAAATAAATAAATAAATAAATAATAACAATAAAATTTACATAAATAAGAACTAATTACTATTTACATATTTACAAAAAGTGACTTTCATGACCATGGTCTAAAATTCTAGTTTTGAATTTCTAATCACTTTGGCCAAAATAAGGGGCTAGCCGGTTATAGTGTACGACCTTGGGTTTGGCGTGTGGCGATTTTCGTATGCGTACGACGACGTCATTCAGCCTGTTGACGACTATGTAAGGACCGTCCCAGTTTCTTTGTAATTTTGGCGACAGTCCCTTACGACGTATCGGATTCCACAACCAAACTTTGTCACCTTCGTTGAACTCATGTCCTGTTGCCTTTGTGTCGTACCGTGTCTTCATCTTTTCCGTTGCCAGTCCGATTCGGTTCCTCGCTAGACGATGAATCTCCTCAATCCGCGCCTGGAGTTTATCGACATATTCCTCAGGCGATGAAGGAGCATCAGGAGGACGGCCAAACAAAAGATCAGCAGGCAGACGAAGATCACGACCAAAGAGCATTTGAGAAGGGGAGTAACTAGTGGCCTCATGAGTGGCACTCCTGTAGGCAAGCAGGAAAAGAGGCAATTTCTTGTCCCAGTCCTGTTGGTCTCTAGACACCAGGAGAGAGAGGCTATTTAGGATGGTACGATTGAAACGCTCCACCATGCCGTCCGATTGAGGATGTAGGGGTGTAGTTCGAGTTTTGTCCATGCCGAGTAGTCCACACATTTCCTTAAACACAGTCGAATCGAAGTTTCTTCCTTGATCGGAATGAATTTGAAGAGGAACTCCATATCTGGAAACCCAGTGTTGAACTAGTATGTCTGCTACTGTTACCGCCTCTTGATTAGGAATGGCGTAGGCTTCAGGCCACTTAGTGAAGTAGTCCATGACAACGAGGATGTACTTATTGCCATCAGATGTTCTAGGAAGAGGACCCAGGATGTCTAGTGCAATTCGTTCGAAAGGAGCTCCTACATTATAACGCTGCAGTCGCCCACGGGTGCGCCTCTTTGGACCTTTACGTGCTACACAGGTGTCACAAGTTCGACACCACTTCTCTACATCACTGCGAACATTATTCCAGTAGAAACGCTCTCGAACCTTTTGCAGGGTCTTCATTACACCAAAATGACCTCCTGTGGGACTACCATGCAGTTCTTGAAGGACTATAGAAATTCTCGACTTAGGGAGTAGTAGTTGCCATCTACATGTCTTTCCATCGTCAGACTCCCATTTTCGTATATAGTCCAAAAAGTTTTTAAAGTTTTGAGTGAACTTAAGTTCACAAAAAATTACATGACCAGCGCTATAGCTGCAATAATCACGTAAATTATGTAAATAGCTTTTAATGAATAAAGTGTATTGGCAGATCCAGAGTCCCGTGCCATAATGAAAACTGAAATCAAACTATTAAACTTTAAAGAAAATAAAATTCCAGCAAGAAAAACAAAATAAATACAAGCTAAAGAGGCGGTGGATCTCATCAGCGGTGAGCAGTTTTAAAAACACAACAATACATATGACTAGATATGCAAAAGGACTATTATAATGTAGTGGCAGTGGGTTTCAATTAGAGTGTCACAATGAAAAAATCAAATGTGCAAAAGCATTTTATATCATAACACTCACCCACCGGATGCAAATGCCACAGAAAACAGCATATAACATATTCAAAAATTATACAGCCGAAAAAAACAAGTGTGTAATATATTAAAACAGCAATAAAGTTGTATTACCTAAGCTTCAGAGACACTGCCACGCAAAACAACTAAAATCCAGCATTCCAAAATCAATCCGTATTCGTTTCCATGTCGTTGCTACAAGATTGCAGACATCCTTGTAAAACCGCCCAAAAGGCTTTAAGTTATACAAGATCATTAACTGTTAATCATATAGCAATTACTTAAAAATGCAATCTGTCTGTAAAACTAGTATTTTATTAATAAATTTTAGAGGTAAATTATTTTTATCGTCTAAAATATTATTTAAATGATGAAGTTCCTTTAAAAATAAATTTTTATTTGAACAGAGCTTGTAGTAACGAAAAACTTGACCAATGATTATATTTATGTAAACACGTTTATGAATATTTGAAGCCCAATTAACCAACTGATTAACTTCAAAACTAAAATTATCCCTCTTATTATATATTGAAATTTGTAAATCATTTGAAATGTGGATTTTTAAATCGAGATAATCAGCAGCGTTATTGTTTTTATTTGTTTTTTTTTCAGGACCAGCATATCAGGATAAATATCAGATGAAATTTCGAAAAAAAATACGATCACAGTTCAAAATAATTAAATCATCACTGTATCTAAAAGCCAGAAAATTATCGTTTTTATTTACACTAGAAAACTGAAATTCATAAAAAAATAGAAAAGAGGTTAGCTGCCGTGGAAGAATAACTTGTACTCATTCCTATGCCATTCTGTAAATAAATGTTTGAGCCTGTATAAACTTAATAATTATATAAACAAAAATTACACAATAATCTAAATAAATTAAGATCCAAATCGGTGTCATTAATAATTAAATCAATAATTTTAAATAAAATATTGTTTAACTCTGTAACAGGAATGTTAGTGAAAAGGTTTTCAAAATCATAAGTTTGTATATTCTGTATGTCATTTTTAATAAATTCATTTTTAATTTCATAGCTATTTAAATAGCTATGAAATTAGTTTTGAAGTTAATCAGTTGGTTATTTGGACTTCAAATATTCATAAACGTGTTTACATAAATATAATCATTGGTCAAGTTTTTCGTTACTACAAGCTCTGTTCAAATAAAAATTTATTTTTAAAGGAACTTCATCATTTAAATAATATTTTACACTATAAAAATAATTTACCTCTAAAATTTATTAATAAATATACTAGTTTTACAGACAGTCTGCATTTTTAAGTAATTGCTATATGGTTGGCAGTTAATGATTTTGTATAACTTAAAGCTTTTGGACGGTTTTACAAGTATATCTGCAATCGTGTGAAACGACATGAAAACGAATATGGATCGATTTTGGAATGCTGGATTTTACTTGTTTTGCGTGGCTATGTCTCTGAAGCTTGGGTAATACAACTTTATTGCGGTTTTAATATATTACACACTTGTTTATTTCGGCTGTATAATTTTTGAATATGTTATATGCTGTTTTCTGTAGCGTTTGGGTCCGGTGGGTGAGTGTTATGATTTTAAATGTTTTTGCACATATGTTTTTTTACATTGTGACACTCTAAACGAAAATGTTTATTTCTGTATGGAAAAATTATCAGTGTTTCATTTAAATTATTATAATTTAAAAATATTTTTGTTATATTATTTGGAAAAAACATCTCTCTCTCTATATATATTCTATATATTGGAAATATTACATATTTTTTTACGACTTCTTGTTGCTCTATATGTCCTATATGAAAATATGTTGTACAAAGTTTTAATTAAACGTTACGTAAATTTTCAATTGTGTTATTTTGAATAAAATTACTCTCGTTAATTGGATAACTTGTTAATTAAGAATAGAAGTGATATGTAAACAAAGTGAATTCTAATTAGAAAATTTAACGACGCAAGGACTTTAGTTTCATAGAGTGTTGTAAAGAAAAACTTATTATTCAATTATGTAAATGTATGTGGTAATTAATGCTAACAAACAAGTTGGAAAAGTACTATGCTCAAACATTATTAAAATAAAATAAGAAAGATGTTACTTAATTTATTCATAAAACTTTAGAGATTTTAAAACTACAGTCTAAGTAAAATATATATTTGTTTAGTTTTATAAGTTATTAGTTTTATTTTAGTTATTAGATTTTTACTGAATAAATTTTCAAAAGTATTCCTATTGAAATATTATACATATATATATATATGTATATATATATGGAATTCTTCTAAGAGTTCTTTCAAAATCGTCATTAACTCAGAGACATATAATGGAGTCTGACACCGTTTAAACTTTTAAAAACTTATATTAACTGTTAAATTATTTACAAAAGCTATATTTACAAAAGCTATTTACAATTCGACCATCATAAACTCTAGTTAATCACATCTTATGCGGAAAGTCGTCATCCAACCATTCTTCTTTCAACAACAAACAAAAACATTCCATCATCTCCCAATTCCACATTCTGAAGTGTCCCGGCTTTCGTCTGGCTGGTAGGAATTATGGCTTCTGCTTGAATTGTCTGCTTTGCTGGAGAGCTTTTTTTCACAGAGTAATGAAAAGAAAAAAAAACATTAAAATGATTTTAATATTAAAATGATTTTAACATTGAAAAGTTTAATATTAAAATGATTAATGATTTTAATGTTAAAACCTACTTACAGCAGATAAAGTTAAATAAATGTGTATAAATGTTTTAATAAAAAAGCTTAAAGCTTATTTTTCACATTCTGGACTTTTTTTTTATTTGCTTTCAGTGATTTCATTTTTTATTTAAAAATATTACTTTTCTAAAAAATGTATCTCACATTTCAATTTCATATTGAATGTCATTTGATGTCGAAATGAGTTATGTGATACATCATTTTTAGTATGGAGCAAACAATGCTTTGCGCAATTGAAATTACGAAATCCGAAATTTTTCTAGCGTTGAAAGCGAATATGCTTATCTGGAGTGTATTATTTTTTCATAACTTTTAAGTAATTATAAATAACAATTTTTATATCGTACGTAAAATTGCTTTATAAATAAAAATCTATTTAATATAATTTGCGGACAGAGGCTAAGTTAAATGATGGATTATAGATATCTTCTGTCGTATAATTTGAAGTTTTCCATCATTCGGAAAATATTATTCTTCGGTCACAATTGTTCAGTAATTATTATTCCAATAAATATTCCTAAATTTTGGTATGCTATCATATTTATATGATTTATTTAATTTTTATATTAGGTGTAATATGATTTTTATAAATGGCAGACTAACTCCTACATGTACCATGTTTTAGTAAATATGTTTTTTACGTGCGCAAATGACCCAATACAAAATCAAATATCAAGGTCTACGCATCTACTAAGGACAAAAAATGACATCTTGTAACCTTTCGCCGAGTGCGCAAATTTTCACCACATAAGCGGCCGCGCGTTGTAAATTGTAAAACAGACAAAAACAAACAATTATTGCTGCTTTATTTTAATTTTACAAATAATTTAACTTACAAATATGATATTGAGAAACACCGAAATCACTGGCGATAAATCTATAAATAAGCTGAAAAAACTTTGTAAAATAACCATAAAAAGAAAATTAAACAGGACACGTTTCGAGCTTCAAAAATACAGCTCATCATCAGCTAATTGAATTAGCTGATGATGAGCTGTATTTTTAAAGCTCGAATCGCGTCTTGTAAGTATGAAAACAACATGCTCCCAGCACTCTACGATACTTTAGCGTATTTTACACTGACAGTACCATTCCGTTATAATGTTTCGCTGTGTTTTTATCCAGATATTATAAGTTTTAGAAATCGTGAGCCGAAAAATCAATTTTGGTTACTAGAGTAATCCCTTGCATCCTCTGTTGAAAACTGTTGCTGCTTATTTAAGAATCTTGACATTTCATGTTCAATATTCATTTTAGTTCCAAACAATCCCGGTAAAATCCATCAATATTCCCAACGTCATTTGGCTTCAGCCACTCTCTGATATTATATGAATATTTTTTAATGTGTTTGTAAGTATGTTAGCGTAATTGTTATTGATTTCCGCGAAGTAAGGAACGAAGATATCAAAAATGTAATTTGAAGTTGTGACGAATGCCATATGCTTAATGAAAGGTCTGCCTTTGTTTAGCCAGAAGGAATGTCTCTGAAAAGAGTCGTTCACACTTTTTAGCTATAAATGTACGTGCATTTGAAAGCAATAATCACAGTATCATTGTCGTCATCCGGAATAAACAATCTTCCTGCTAAAGGCCTCATATATATTTCAATAACTTGTGTTCTGGTTATGTGTTCCATTCTACGGTGTTTTGGAACAACGTTCTCAAACAAAGCCTGGTTTTCATATTTTACAGAAGATATTATTACTTTTCTTATATTGAATAACGAAGACCGAACACCATGATAGAGACCAGTTCTTTGTTTTATAAGTAACAATGCAAAGGAAGTACGAGGTGACCGCTTTTTTGAGGAACGTATTTTGCACTTTACAAGTTTAAAGATATAGTTAAAATCAGACATAAATATACCTATGAGAATATAATAATAGATTTCGGAAAAGCGTCCCTGTGTATCAAAATCGATACACCGTTCGTTTTATAGTATTTTTGATATTGTTTTAAATATTTTCATGCATCATATTATATAAATTGATGTATTCTCATTCACAGGACTTAAATCTTGCAGAGTCAATTTACCGATAAAGTAATATGAGTTTTATAGTATCGTTTTTGCGACGAAATATAGATTCTAGTTTCTATAAAGGCTTGAGTTTCAAAAGCTTTTGCTACAATAACGAGGCATTTCTTACTTTTACATATTATACAACAAGTGTTAGAGTTGCCAAAATGAGATATTGATAAATGTGTATTAGGTTTCTTATTTGCGGTCTCATCAAATTTAATCGTTGAAGCATAATCTTTTATTGTTACATCAGAAGAAGAAATAGAAGTATTTAGAACCTGGGGAGCACGAAATACATATTATTTGCATTTAGAGCACTATTTAGAACCACTCTGTAAATCATCTATATAAGTATCTATATAACTTTTCTGTTAGAACAGATACGAAAAGTCTTCTGCGAGACTTTGCAACAATGACATTGGTATCCAAGCATTTTTTATTAGTAATTTCTTTAATAAATTTTTACAAAAACAATTTTAGAAAACAACATTGACGTTTGAACAACGTTAATACTTTTTAAGTACGGTAAAAGAAATCTGAACGCGCTCCGATAGTAGTGCATTTGATTATCTCACATGATAATTTTTTTTCTTTTACAGGTGAAGCGCACACTGAACCCAAATAAAATAATGCTGATATAAAAGCTTATAAAGAGTAGAATTATTGTATGCCAAAATTAATTGGGTTCGCCGAGCGCCTCTTAATAAAAAATTAATTCAAAGACACAAAAACGTCAAAAATGCAGAAAAAGGCCAAAACACGCTACTTTCGGGCTATAATTTCCATGACTTGCTATTCTATTTATCCCATAAAACTTATATTAAACAAAAATACATATCTTTAACTATACAAAGCCACAGATCAATCATCTGAATTCGAAATCTTTTTTCGGGTATATGATGGGCGAAAAATAGCCCTTATTGATCCACCTCCTTTCATTTCATAATTAAATATGAATCCTTATAGTTTAAATTTTAACAAAAAAACAAATGAATTTTCAGAATAGTAAGCCGAGTTTTCTAAAGTGCTGTCTTATTAAATTTTCAATTAAACACATATCGATTTTCCATTCATTTACTGATAAGGTAACATTATACAAGTTATTTATGGTCGCAAAAGAGATTTTAATATTTTTGTAAACTTCTATAAACATACGCATTAATTGTATGATATTTTTCAATCACCTCACTGAATTTGAAATCTTGCCTACGTCGTCTTGCTAAGAAATCTTACCTCTGTTCCCACTACGTCGTGCAGTGAAAACCTTAATTATCATGAATTATTATTTGTTGCCCGCTCATCATTGCAATTAATTTGTCAAATTTAGATATTTTGTATTGATTTTTTTTTAAGGAAGCTGTTTTCATAAACATAACCCTGACCTATTAAGCATGTTATATTTTCTGAGTTGATCTATTGTTTCTGAGGTGATCTATTGTTTATTGTAATATTCAATTTTCCTAAAGCATTGTCACTTATCACTTTAATTTTAACATACTAACTAAAAGCGGTTTTTTTTTAAAATTAAAATACTACAATTAAATACATTGAGAACTAGAGTGTTACATACCAGGTTGTTAAATTTGTAGAATTGGTTTAAACACTCCTTTTATAAAATAAAACTACGATAGCGCTAATAAAAATTTAAAGATTAATTTAACTGAAAGTTACTCATATTTTTCTCTAATCTGGATTCTATTAGGATATCACATAAAATTTTAAAGAGAAAAATATCTTAATCTTGCTTAAAATTACAAGTTTAAGAAAATCTATCCTTCGTAAGTGCTTTTAAACTTCAAATACTAGCGTGATATTTATTTTATATCGTTACCTTGTATGGATTAAAATACCCGTTTACAAAATTTTGATATAAAAGAAATGCATCCCAGCGATGTACGTTAAATTTATTAAAGTTTTATGACCATCTTCATTTTTAATCTGAACATTATTAACTTAGTTATAATAATCAGAAAACCTTTCATACGAGGTTTCTATCAATGATATTAATCATCTAGCCACGTAATAAATATCTAAAGAATATAATTAAAATTTCGTATATTTTACAGCATTTTCGAATCATAGAAGAGTTTAAGTTGCAGTAACGGTAAAACATATTAAATTCTTAGGAAAAACTTGAAAGAAAATTAATTTCTTGATCAGTTTGGAATTAATAACAACAATATATATATATATATATATATATATATACACATTTTTTTTAAAATGAAACTTAGACAGTTTGTATGACTTAGAAAATAATTTTTTCAAAGATTTCTTTTGCAAGAGTAGAGCCTTATTTCTTAATAAGGACATCATCATATATCCCCAGTGGTCAAACAATATTGGACCAATATTGGCTACATCTTGGAGCAATATTGGCACATTGGTACAATATTGGTATGAAATATTTCTCTAATATTGAGATGTTTACTTTTTGTCCTTATTTAGCCTGTATTTGCAGCCAATATTATGCCAATATTGGGGTTTCATTGGAATTATTGCCAATAAAACACCAATATTGGTAAAATATTGGAATTTCATTGGAAATATTGCCTATGTAACGCCAACATTTGTACAATATCAGCGTTTTATTGGCAATATTTCCAATGAAACCCCAATATTGGCATAATATTGACTGAAAATATTGGCTAAATAGGAGCAAAATGTAAACATCCCAATTTTGGAGCAATATTGACGTTTTATTGGCAATATTTCCAATTAATGAAATATTGGTGCAACGTTTGACCAATATTGGTTTGCTACTAGGGATGAGGCTTCTTTTTTTATAAATTCAAGGGCACGTGTTAGTTTTAGGACAACCTAATTTTCATTCCTATATGCTACATTGGCACTTGAAAGGGAAATTTTCCTTTAATTGAGCACGTGGCCGGAACCTTTTACTTATTTTCAAATAAATCTGTTTATAAATTCTGGTGCCGATCTCTCATTTCTGCGTTTTTTAGAATAAAAGTGCTTGCCCCTAAAAAGGTTAAGAAAGGAAGGTGTTGTTCCATGCACAATTTAGTATCACCGCGTGTCGCAATGATTGTTTGCATCATGTACACACATACATTGTGAACAGCTATGCTTAGTTGTAGCTGTGTTGGTAACCTATACAATCTATTCGGTATCTTTAAATATTTAAGTTTATTAAATCGCCTGCCACGTGCAAAATACGGTCATTAATACTTTTTTTACTGTCTTCTATCTTTAATACAAGTATTGCAATCGAAATTTTTTCGACTTGTTCGAAATGTTTTCGACGGCTTTACACGTTTTAGGGGTCAGAGATTCCAAAAAACATGTTTTTACAAAATGTCTGTCTGTCCGTGTGTCTGTATCCATGTGTGTGTGTGTATGTGTGTATGTCCGTATGTCGCCATTCTACCACCAAAAAGTGAATGAAGTTATGCATAGAATTGAACTAAATTTTTTGTGAATGTCTTTGGCTGTAGCAAGTAGGTCCTCCTTTAGTTCTGAAATATTCCGCCGGAAGGGGGTGTTGCAATCTCGATCTTTGTGCCATTTATAATATTGTACCGACCAAAAGTATATGAAGTTATGCATTGAATTGAACCAATTTTTTTGTATAAGTGTATGACTATGGCTAGTTGCTCCCCCCTTAATTTGAAAAAAATCCGCCGGAAGGGCGCTGCGATCACGATGTTTGTGCCATTTTCAATATTTTACCGACCAAAAGTATATGAATTTGTTCATGGAATTGAACCAAATATTTTTGTGAATGTTTTTGGCTGTGGCAAGCAGCTCCTCCTTCAATTTTAAAGTATTTCGCCGGAAGGAAGCGCTGCAATCGCGATTTTAGTGCCATTTTCAATATTGTACCTACCAAAAGTTTATATATCTATATATATATATCCCCAGGAGCCTAACAATATTGGACCAATATTGGCTACATCTTGGGGCAATATTGGCTTATTGGCGTAATATTGGCACGAAATATTGCTCCAATATAGGGGTGTTTACATTTTGCTCTTATTTAGCATATATTTGCAGCCATTATGCTAATATTGGTGTTTTATTGGAAATATTGCAACAAAACGCCAATATTGGTTAAATATTGGAATTTTATTGGAAATATTTCCAATGTAACGCCAACATTTGTATAATATTGGTGTTTTATTGGCAATATTTCCAATAGAGCCTCAATATTGGTATAATATTGGCTGCAAATATTGGCTAAATAAGGCCAAAATCTAAACATCCCAATATTGGGGGAATATTGACGTTTTATTGGCAATATTTCCAATTAATGAAATATTGGCGCAACGTTGAACCAATATTGGTTTGCTACTAGGAATATATATATATATATATATATTAGGGCGGAGCGTTAAAAAAAAACTTTTTTTCGAAATTCTTTTCTCCCTAGCGTGGAAAAGTTGTGGGGTGGTATCACTAACATACTCACAAAATTTCACAATCAATAAATATCTTCCGATTCCACTTTTGGGCCGAAATATGCAATCTTAGCCGAAAATGTTGTAAATTTTCCGGTTTTCTTGCTACCGGTGGTTTAATTCTGTGCTGGTGATAGATTCGTAATGAGGATATTCAATTTTAGCTTCTATATTTTATTGAAAATTAATGCATCTGAATGTGATTAAAAAATTTTCATTTTTAATGTTGTATTGAACTAATAATGTGCTTGAAGAATATTACACAAAAATATCACAATTAAACTGCAGTACATGATGAATATATAATGTACTTTTTTTTGGTGAGAAATGAATCGAAATATAATTAAAATTCGGACCATCTTTATGAGTGATAGCGGATTATGGGCTGAAATGTTTGAAGCAATTTGGCAGGCTGCCTAAGTTCTAACGGTTTCTAGATAAAGAAAAGTCCAAATGATTGGTTCATAATGTGATTAACACAAGAGTATAAAGAAGTTTGACGCTAAAGAAAATCAAAATTGAAAATTTTCCTATTGTAAGGGACAAAAACGTCTGTTTCAAAATTCCGAGATTAGATTTGGTTCAGGTCAAAATAATAATATCAATAAATTTCTTAAACTCTTAATTCGTTTTCCTACTCTCTTGACTAATGTATCTACGAATATGTTTGGCAACGGAATTTCCTTCGAATGTAGGTTAGTTAAGGAATAAGTGCGCTCTTGGAGGTGAGAAGTGGAACTAACATATTTTACAGAGCATGCGCAGCTTGCTTTCTATTCGGCGAAGCATACTGTAGCGATCCAAGTAGGAAGTTCTTTTAGATCAATATTTGGCTCTTTGTTCCGAGGTGGTTACCATTATTTCCGAATAAAAATTTCAGAAATTTTCTTAAATTGCTATTTGTATCCTCGCCCCGTCGGATAATATATCTACGGTTAGATTGAAAATCGGAGTATCGTTCAGATTTAGGTTTGTTTACGAAAGTGGGCTCACAATGGTGATGGAAAGTGAAAGTGAAACGTTCAGCAAACCGCGCATAGCACGCCTCCTATACCCGGCCGCGGGTGGCCAAGATCCGTGTCGAATGTTCTACGAAACGTACGACCCGTGGCGGTAGAAAGTTAAACTAAAGTACTTTTGTAACACGTGATGGTTCGGATATTTAGTTTATAGTTAGTGTTAAGTTAGAATTTGGTTATGGTTAAGTGAAAGTTATGTTGTGATTAGTTTGCAGTTACGTTACAATTAGTCTTATATTATATTTATTTTCCGGATAGGTTACAGTTAGGTTAAGGATAAGTTGCAGTTATGTTACGGTTAAGATGCAGTTATGGGTACATTACGGATGGGTTACGATTAGGTGACGGTTAGGTTACATTTATGTTATTTTTAAGTTACGGTTAAGTAACGGTTATGTTGCAATCAGGCTACAGACAGCTTACGGTTACGGTATAATTAGCTTAGGATTTTCTTCAACAGAATGAACATTACACATGCTTTAATTAAAAATATATACACTTATTTATGTAGAATTCCTCTGAAATTGTGATACTACATACTGACCTATTAGTTAATCATCGAGCATCGATTTCATTCAAGGTATAGTCAGATTTAAGAGTAATATAATTAGTTTGGAATTCAAAATATTTCAGTAGGGATTTCTATGTGAAAAAGGTTATTACATATGCGACTTATCAGTGATTTTTACGGATAAATACCAACACTTTAAAACGAAAATCATGAAATTGTCGGACACATAATCCCTCACGCGTTTCTCATTACAACCATTTTGATAATTCTTACAGCTAAATATTTGATTTTTTAAACCGATTTTTCACACAGCCAGCGGCCACGTATTTCAGATAATATATTTATGCGTATTTGGAGTTGAAGAAAGAATCAGACAACTTTTACGTTCGTTTAATATTATTTTTACCCGGGCAACGCCGAGCGGGTCAGCTAGTATATGTAGATAATAACTCCACAAAACAATAAAAGCTAGAAACCAATTGTCCAAATAGTTTAACTGGATATTACATAAAAGACAAATTCTCCAAGTTAACAAGATCAAAACAGCCAGTTTAAAATTTCTTATATTAAAATATGAAACAAAGCAAAATATTAAAAATAAACTAGGAACACCTAATGAAAAAATTCTTAGATTAGAGATTAAAATAAATTTCATAGTTCAATAACAAAATGAAATATACAATTTTTAGAAAAAGTTGAAATACTGAAAACTAAACTTTTTCCTTCTTCGTCAAAAGATTTCATTCAAACACGTTAAAGACTTAATGAACAGAAAAAAATCCCTTTCGGCATGGCCTATAGGCGGAGGTAGATTTCGAAAAATTTTCATCTCAAAAAAAAAAAAAAAAAAAAAAAAAAAAGCCTATTTTTACTCAAATGCCCATTTTGGCAATATATTTTGAATTATAATCTTACTTTATTTAAAAAATTGAACAATATGCTCATTATATAGTTCCTAAATAACAAAAAACTGTTAATTAAATTCGTTTGACAGCAAAATTGAATTTAAAAATGAGTCATAAAATAACCAATTTATTATTTTAATACATCCACAATTCTTTAATCAAGATCGCTTTGAGAAATTTTGTGCGAAGTGCCTACTTTGACAGATTTTTTTTAAATATATATTTAGCCTTTATCAAAACTCTGACCAATACGGCACATTACACAGTTCCTAAATAACAAATAACTGTCAATTGAATGCGTTTGAGAGCAAAATTGAATTTAAAAATGAGTCATAAAATAAACAATTTGTTATTTGAATACAACCTCAATTCTTATATCATGATCGCTTTGGGAAATTTTTTTGCGAAGTGCTTACTTTGACAGCTTTTAAAATATATATATTCACCCTTTATCAAAAAATCGACGAATACGCACATTATATAGTTCCTAAGTAACAAAAAACTGTCAATTGAATGTGTGTCAGAGCAAAATTGGATTTAAAAATGAGTCATAAAATAACCAATTTGTTATTTGAATACCCACAGTTCATTAATCATGTCGCTTTGAGAAATTTTGTGCGAAGTGCCCATTTTGGCAGCCTTTTTTTAAATATATTCTGCCTTTATCAAAAAACTGGCCACTCCGTCACATTATATTGTTCCTAAATAAGAGAACCTGTAAATTGGATGCGTTTGAGAACAAAAAAAGATTTAAAAATGACTCGGTAAAAACGCAATTTCTTAAATTTCCGCAAATTTTAATCACGATAACTTCGTGAAATTCTGTTCAAAATACCCTTTTTGGCAGCCTTTTAAAATATATATTCTGCCTTTATCAAAAAACCGCCCAATACGTCAAGTTATATAGTTCCTAAATAATAGGACCTGTAAATTGGATGGGTTTGAGAACAAAAATGAATTTAAAAATGACGCATAAAAAACGCAATTTGTTATACTTAATGAATTTTTTAATGATGAAAACTTCGGGAAATCTGTTCAAAATACCTTTTTTGGCAGCCTTTTTAAAAATATATTCTGCCTTTATCAAAAAATTGGCCAATACGTCGCATTATATAGTTGCTAAATAATAGGATCTGTCATTTGGATGCGTTTAAAATCAAAAATGAATTTTAAAATGAGTCGGAATATAAGCAGTTTGGATTTGAGGTTTTTTCTCCAACTCCTATTTTTGTTTAATTTATTTTTGCTATAAGAATTGGTTCTATGAAAAACTTGTCAATATAAAAATTGTAGATATTATTGTGAAGATGTAAAATAAATTTAATTAGATTTAATTGCTTAAGAATTGAGTAAGTTATGGTTTTTTTTCTTTTTCCTCCCCCCTTTTTCTTTTCGTTTTTAATTTTTTTCATCGGTAAAAATTGGTCCTATCAAAAACTTGTAAATACAAAAGTTTTAGATAATATTGAGTACATTTATATAAAATTTAGTTGGATTTGATATCTTGAGAATTGACGAAGTTATGATTTTTTTTCTCCCAAAAACCATGTTTTTTTCGCCCCTTGAGCCCACTTTTAACTTTATCAAAAATCTGTCACGCATAAACTTTTTCCTCATTTTTTAGAAGTAATATAAACTTTAAACTGATTCGATATCTATTTTAATTAAAAAGTTATCGCGTTTTTTCTGTTTTCACAAAAACCCTCCTAACTTTCACCTCCTTGGTCCGATTTTGCCCATTAACGAACTTAACCGAGATTTTATGCCCTTTGATTTTATGTAAAAGTTTGATGAAGATCTGAGCATAATTATGGAAGTTATCGTGTCTAGAAGAAAGTGATATACACCGATAGATAGATAGATAGATAGATAGATAGATAGATAGATAGATAGATAGATAGATATATAAACTTTTTTACTGATGGTAGTTTTGGGGTCTAGGAGTCATGATTCGTGTAGATCCGCAAAAATTTTTCAGAAATTCCAACATGGGAGACAATGCAATAGGTAGTATTTCATACGAAATCTACCTAAAAGGAAGGATCGCATTTTTTGGACCGATATTTAGTCAGTCTACGTCCTTTTAATAATATATATATACTCAATCAACGTTTTAATATTTACATAGTATATTATGCTCGTTTGTATGAAATACTATTTAATAAATAACAAGTACTTTAATGTTAGTGGTCTATATTGATCGGTATACATATACTTTTGTATAATCGCCTATAAATGAAATAAGTTATTGCAAATATAGGTGCTAAAGCTGTTCTTAAAAATGCATTGCAATATATTCTAACTATACATGAGTTTGAAATCCATCAAATAAACAGCATTTGTAAGAAGTTCTAATCATTTATGTAAAATATTTTAATAATAACCCATAAAGAATATATCATTGCTACTTATGGTACTATTAATTATTTCTTCGTTATTAATCAAATGTTTTTCATGATTTTTTTTACAATAATATTCTCCTGCTCTTAAATTGAATCTATTTCAAAATCGTGTTCTGTTTTAATATAGATTCTTTAATACATAATAAACATTTCCATGGTAATCAATTACATAAAACGGAAGCCCATTAACTGAAGTTAGATTTATAGATGATTGTTTGAATTCTCAGTATACGATATGTTAGAATAGTAGAATGTTGGAGGAAAACGTACATAATACATTAGTGATTGACGCTTTAAATTTGATGTGAAATTCTAAATTGAATGGATTTCGTTAATTTCTAGTTTCATTTTAAGTTGGAGATTCTAATCCATAGCATTACATATTAGCATTAATACGTAATTTAAAGCAATAAAGACATATTATTTTTTAAAGCAGCCTGTAGTTCTACATTTTTTATAATACATTTAGCTTAATTGAATCAGATATTTTTACATTAGATGATTAGATGTAAATTATGTTATGTCAGGATATTTTGCATTGATTTATATGATTGACTACATCAATATTTTTTCCATGTCAGTGAAATATTGTAGTTTCACTACAATAGTTTTTTTTTTTGAAATTTTGACACAGTAAGCAGATTTTGTACAAAAAGTTTATTAACCTCAAATGTTTTGATATTATAACTTGTAATTTTCTAAAATTGGAAAATAACGTTTGTGTTTAGTTTAGAATAATATATTTTAGAAAAAAATTAAAAAGCAAATTGTAAGAATTCTTGATATGGTTTAACAAATTGTAAATTTCTATCAATTATTTTAGCCGACGTTTTATAAGAATTTAATGCATATGTTAAAGCTAAAGCGTATAATCTATTATTTAATAAAGTACTTGTTTATTTCATGAAATAACTAACCAAGTCCGTTAAATTGTCTACAATTATTAGATTCTACGATTTAACCAATTATTTTATACATTAAAGATAATCTATCCGTTAAAGTATTAAAGACAGCTTTGAAATCCATTTGAACCAATTATAGCTGGTTTTTAGTGAGTTTTGAATTGTTTATATATGTCTGTCTTTCTCGGACCTTTTAATGAACAAGATCTGAAAGGTTTTTTTTTTTTTTTTTTTTTGAAAATGTCTGACTGATACTCTGTAAGTTCATATTTGACAAAATATTTTGGGCACTTTATTTCAAGAACTAATGTACAAAATTTCATCATTAGATATATCATTATATAAACCGGAGTTGATCAGTTTTCAGAACAGTGGGACTTTCTCTATACCTAGAACCGCGGAGCGGGTTAATTTGAGTCGTTATCACTTTCAATTATCATCATTAGAATTTAGTTGTCTTCTTTTACAAGCAGACATTTATCCTCAAGCACTTCCATTCTCAATCAGTTTCAGATAATAGTTGCAAACATTCCAAAGCTTCTTTGACAGTAATATTAAGGCACAGGAAATGTTATATATACGTACAATAAATGCAGAATAAAAGCAAATTCAATACTACTACTAAATATCTGTTGTAATTTTCCACTGCAATGTTCTACTCTTCACATCAATAATATAAGTTCATTATTGAAAATTTTCACTCCCCTCCTTCCAATTCTGCATACTAGAGGAATTGGGATTTTACTTTTAATATAAAATGAGTGTGTTTGTTGCCACAATTACAAAAACTGTATAAAAAACTACAAAAAAATTAATAATTCAAATAAAAACAAAGATACAGCTTTAAAGCAAATTGTACTTATAAGTATCCTATACGACATTGTAAAAATTAAAAACGAAAAATATTTAGAAGTTTAAAAATTTGTAGTAAGAAAAATTGCAAAACCGAATTGTAATTTTGAATTTGAAAGTGTTGCCATTCACAAAATGACGTATTTATTACGCACATATACGCTTGGCCTTTATAATGCAGATATAAGTATATATTACTGTGTTTTTAAAATCTCAGAATTTTAGACTTCATTTATATTATTTTTTCCTAATTTTCAAACAGCTCTATTTTTAAATATTAAGTTTTCCTTTTAAAACTTTCATTAGTACCGTGTAAATAAATAATGGTAGGTAAAATACAGGGTTGTATAAAACATTCAAGTGAGATTATATTTGTTGGTATAGTTTGCTGGAAGAGAAATTTAAATCTGCAATGCGTTTTAAAAAGATTGCTAGATAGTTAAAAGTGTTTGCGAATTATGTTTGTCTGGCCGTCTCTCTGTCTTTCCGAACTTGAACTTGCATTAACATAGATGTATTGATCTGGAATCATTTTGTGTTATTAAGATTCAATATGACATGTTCGGTATTGAAAATAAAGTGCGTTATAGTTTATTTACAGAGACACTCAAAAGATTTCTATCAAATTATGGTTCATAGGAGTATATCATAATTTTACTACTAAGAAACAGCTATTGTCGCCATGTTGTCATCCATCTGTTTGTCCGTTTATAATAGAGTAGAAGCTACCAAGTTGAATGATATCAAATTAAATAAATACAACATTTGCAAAACTTTGTTAAATCGTTTCAAATTTAATGGAAAAACTCCAGTCAAAAAATGCAGTCACTACTTAATAAAAACTTTCTTCAATTTATCAAATCCCATCATTCGTATATAAGAAAGCAATATTCCACAACAGGTATTGATTCTAGGTTGTCATTGTGGTTATAACCCATTTAAGATGCAATAATATTATTTCTGTCTTACTGAGTTTAATATATAAAACCGTTATGAATTTTCTATTCATTCATATTTGCATAAGAATACAAAAGCTCTTACACGAAGATCTGACTATTTTTGAAACTTCGTTATATTAAGAATGCACCTCATTTGATAGGTTTCCGATTTGTTTATTCTTATAAATATTTGTGTTATTTGAAAACTTTCAATTGTTGTTTGTTTAAACTTCAATATTTCTCATAGTGAGGTAAAAAGCAGTTATATGACGGGCTGACGTTTTGGCTCTTGATCTGCAGATTTAGAATTTTAATATAAATTTTTGCACTAATACTTGGAACCCTTTATTTCATAACTGTTACAAATTTCGAGATCACTAACGATTTGTAATATTTATTCTAAATAATAAAATAAAAATAAGCCAGAAAAAAATCGTTTTCTTTTACAACTAGCTGTCAATAGTTTTTTACAATTTCTTATGCAAATATTTAAGATTATATCACAATATGAAATTTCAAAGAATTTTGCACTTGCGTCTTTTTAAGCTTTAATGATGCCAAAACAAAACAATTAAATTAAAAAGGTTTTATTTATTTATTTATTTATTTATTTATTTATTTATTTTGCACTCAATACTGTATAATTGCAAGCAAACTGCAAGCAAATTAAATTAAGGAAAAAAGCAGAATACTAAATATGACTCCTCTGTTTCGAGCGCTGCATTCATTAAAATAAAATGAATATTCAAAACTTGAATATATTCACTTCCGACAGTCACTTTGGCGAATTTTTATACTTCTCTAATTTACATGTAGGAGTAAAATTATATGCATATTGATTTTTTAATGCACTTTATCTTTTAATATTATACAGGTATCATAAGATTTTACACAAGACTAGTATTCGAAGAATAATTATTAATCTGATTCAGAAATTTTGTGAATAATTTCTGAATTAAAAATATACATACATTTAATGTCTGAATTTAAAAAACTATTAAATGATTGAATAATATGAATTAAGAGAGACTCTAATACATATTTTAAAAATAAATAAATTTTATATACAAAACATTAAAACATTAAAAAACATTTAAAAATACGAAAGATTTCGAATGTCTTGATTTATATTATTCAACCTTTTAATAAAATAATTATTTTGAACAAAATCCCAAAGTATTAAGATTGATCAATCATATTACAATCATAATGAAAATCATACTTGCGTTTTTCTTCTAAAATTGATGTATCTCAGACTAACATTTTAGCTTTTGATTTAGAAACCATTAAATTTGGAAACCAAAAATATAATGTGATTTCATTTTCATTTATTTATTTGTTTAATGAAGATCCAAAACTGAGAACTTTTTAGTTGTAAAAAAAATTGTGATCCTCATTATCATATCTGTTTATGTATATATATATATATATATATATATATATATATATATGTATATATATAATACCATTAAAAGTAGACAAAATTCACCAATAGATTTTATCAATAAAACAATAAACCAAAACGAAGGATTTGAATAGAATTGAATTATAAAAAAAAAAAAAAAAAAAAAAAAAAAAAAAAAAAAAAATAGTGAAACGGGAATATCTGAATAAATAAATAAATAAAATAAAATGAATGCAAAGGAAATCTGTAGTCCACAGAACAGAATCGTCAGGCCCCAAATGCTCTGGAACTACAAATGAAGTGTGCGGTTTCATCCACGTATTAGCCATGAAATAGCAAAATAATACGTAATTGGGGCTACCAGCACACAAAAACCATATTATTAAACAAGGAACATAGAAATAAATACTTGAAAAAATGAAAATATACATATATTGAAACAATAGCGTGCAGCAAATAGTGTCAGTGACAAGAGTACAAATTAACCCTATTTATGCACGTGGAAATGATAAACATTACTTGCATATATAATTTCGATAAAAAGTATGAAAACAAGATATTGAGAGAAAAAAAAATGAAACTTATCTGGTTATCACCATGAATGTAGAGGACAGCGGAATAGAATTATTAATAAATTATAAAAGCAAGAAGCAATACTTTACTATTCAGATATTCTCGTTTCACTATTTTTGTTTCTTTATAATTCAATTCTATTCAAATCCTTCGTTTTGGTTTATTGTTTTATTGATAAAATCTATTGGTGAATTTTGTCTACTTTTAATGGTATTATATTAGCATTCAAATTATCATGCTGCTCTGCGCGTGTAATTATGAATGTATACGATTTGATATTTAATTGATATCTTTTCATTTTGAATAGTCATAATGAATTTTTTCCTATTGTGGTATCTTATATATAATTTATATATAACATCCGTTGCTAATCAGCAATTTTATAAATATGTATATATATATATATAAATATACATATATATATATATATATATATATATATATATATACATTACCTCGTTACAATACTACTGACTTTTCCAAACCTAAAAGCTTTTTCTACATTTTTTGAGCAAAATATATAGAAATTCAGAAAGTTCAAAAAGAAATAATTTTAAAGCCAGAAAATCCAAAGATTTAGATATCTACTAAAGTATGAAAGTATCTTTTTTTAGTTTTTTTCTACCTTTATCGATTTATTCATATACATTATTTCAGGAAGTTTTTTTTTTCAAGTAAGAAAATAACTTATTAAATATAAGTAGTCAAGTGCGAGTCTTACTTGTGCTGATAGGGTTCCATAGAATAATTATATGAATTAGTATTACTGTTCATTAAAAGTTATTTCTAAATGAATAAGATTTTGGAAAAACACTGTGCAACGTCGGGTTAGGAAGATCAGTGTGTATTAGAAAAGTATAAATACATGTAACTTAAAAGCTCAAAGATATATAAAGACTAAATAACATTATATATTGATATCCACGATTTTTGTATTTTTTCTAGAGTCGAGAAATATAGGTTACATTTTACAATGATAGGAAATTCAAAAATTTATTGATTAAACTGACCTTTTGTCAAACGTTAACCCTTTGTCTATTTTTGATTTCTATATTTCTTATTTCTTATCATTATTTTATTATTTTTTAAACGAAAATATGATTTAAAATATTTCATTTTTTATTATAACATTCAATTCTACAAGTATTTAAGATTGGTTTATTTAATTTGAAAAAGTGATGTATCTTTCCTTTGTATTATTAGTGAGTAACATTTAACTTGAAAATAATTTCTATTTAAATACCCCTAACTGAACATAAGGGAATTAGTTTGAAATATTAATCTTCTTAAATTAGATTTGCCCGTTGCGTCATTACGAAAATTAATTTTCTTATAAAATTTCTGCTTGAATTGAATGCGCTTGTGTACGTTTAATCTTCTAAATAAGCCCAATGAATAGAAGACAGCAATTTGATTAAAGGAGGCTGAGAGGTTACGTTAAAAATGTTTGTGATTAATTAATTTATTTTTTAAAGAGATTTCTTAACGATGATATTGAGAAGATGAAAAATTTTTGAAAGAGATAAGCGCATTTTGAATGTGAGTTCAAAACTGCCAGGAAAACAATGAAGAATTGAATAAATACTATGCTTTGATAAATTTGTGTTTTTTCTTTAATTTGGTGTTTTCTACGTATACATTACGTGTTTATTTATTTAATTATTCATTTATTTTTGCATTTTATATTAAATAAAAAATGGTTCTAAATAATATGCCTAATATTTATGATTGGTAAAAAAAATACGATCACGGAATTTAAGGAACGCGGTCTACCGTGCATCCGTCACAGGATGTTATGCCGAAATACTTTGTGATATGATTTATTAATTATTATTTAATCAACATTAGTTTTAATTGCATATACCATTAAAGGCATTTACAGTATAAATAATAATTTAAATTGAACCTTAAAAGAAATTTTCTTGATTCTTTTATGATAGAAATGTTTATAATAGTACCATAAGTATCCATACCAATATTCCTTAATAAATCACTATTTATAAGATGTTGTCTTATAAAATTTATACTAATTCCTGAGTGCAAATGTTTCACCCGTTTTGAGCTTGTGTCAAGTGGAGTAAGGACGTCACAAATGATGTTTCGAAATCAGAAAAGTGACGCATAATGCGTGGAGCTGTAGGTCTATAATCACTAACTCCATGATTTATTTTCTCTTCTAAAAATATGCGCGTTTCATTTTTTATTTCCAAAAAAGCACCCGTAATGGAAAAACATGTAAAATAAATTAATTAAAATAATTCTACAGTTATTCCTTAAAATAATAATACTGTAAAGATCTACAGATCATAATTTATTTTAATGTTTAATTTCCAGTCAAAGAACTCAATAGAGGCTTTGTAAAGTTCATGACAAAATGCTTTTTCTAAGCCTAAGTAGAGAAATCGCTTCGCTCATCCTGATAATAAAGAAAAAACAGATCCACAGAAAAATTACACCAAGAAGAAACCATCTGTACGAATTTTAATTATAATACCGACTGCAGGAAAAATTTCTAAATTGTCTTTCCAGTTTGTACTATTTATGCATTTTAAAAGAAAACGATAGGGATTTTAAGAGTCAAGCATTTTATATTTAAAAATTCAGCATCCATAAACTTTCCAAATCAATAACGTAAAAAGGATAAATAAATATTTTATAAAGATAATAACCCACATAAATAAGTTACCGTGTTAATAGGATTCTTTTAAAGCATTAGGTAATTCTATGCAAAAGCTTTTCAATAATCAGATTTAATGTAAAATATCAACCAAAGATTTGTCCTTAATTACAAGAGTAATTTAGAACACATAACATCTTCTTATTTTTTTATTCAAATAATTTGATACAAATTTGGATTTTGTAATACAACTAAGCGATATTTAAATAATTTTCAGAAAGTAATGCATGTTTTAATTATCTCATATTTTGTAGATTTTGATATTCATAATGATACAGATGATTATAACTTGAACATTTACGGCATTAAAAAGTGTCAATGATTGCGTCTCTAAAGATTCCCCTTTGCAATTAAAAAATTGTAATTAATCGTGATGAAAGCTGAAGCAATCAATTCTTAAGCCGATACTTTTATTTCCATATTTGCTTCGAAAGACAGGATGGATTAATATTTCCCTGATAATTTTCCTCAAAACAATCACAGTAATCTTTTCCTAATACGCTCTGAATCATTCCAAATAATTTTGTTTAAAAAAAAAAAAAAGTCTTAATCATTCTGAAAAAGGTTTTTTTAAATGTTTTAGGTACATGTGGCTGTAAATAGTTAAGCAGAAAGAATCCAAAGGTTTGGACCCTTTTAAAAAACTATACTCTTTAAGTGTGTTTGAGTAGAAATATTTCCCCATTAAAGAAGAAATGAAATTTAAAAAAAAAAATGTGCTTAAAACCAGCTTTGACTTAAATTACTGTATCAATATTTTTTGACAGGGAGTACTGTGAGTGTATCTAAAAGGATCCAGAAGATATATGATACATGAAAGACCTATGAACATGTGTGATTTTTTCTCATTTCTAATGTTCCATTTTAGATTTGGTATTTCTTCGGATTTTTAAAAAGTCACATCAGTATAAAACTTAAAAAAAAAAGTTAGGTGCATTTCTTTCTTTTTTGTGTGTGTGATTTAAGTATCCTTTTAAGATCGAAAGACTATTAATAGAAATTGAAGGTTTTGTTTTTTAACCGTAATTATTAGGATAATTTTTTATTGAAAAAATATTTAAACAATTTTCGATGGTAAGTAACCATAAATGTTTTTTTATTAATTGGAATTATTAGAAAAACGATAGTTTAAAATTAATTGATAGAATTTTTTTACCCCTCTACCATGTTGCTTTGAGTTTTAATATAAATGATAAAAATTTGATTATCTATAGAGCTACACACTATTCTTGACAAAAAATTTTCCGATTTCTTACATTTGCATGTTAATGCCATTTTCATGAAGGAGGTTGATTTTCATTTATGTACTCGGTATTTTCCGAAATATTAAATTAATACAAAAGCAAAATTAAGAATTAAAACTACATACCCTTTACGGAATAGAATAATTGCATCATTTTTTTCCTTATTTTTTTTTAATTATTATTTTGATGTTTCAGGAACATTTGGATCGGCAAAACATTTTCAGAAATTCATACAAATGGGGACAACAGTTAGTATTTTTCAAAATCTACCTAAATAGGACAGCTACATGAAATGTGATTACTGTTTTTGAAAAAGGAAGATGATTAGAGAACGATAATTTATATGGACATCAAAATGACCAGCATGCATCTATTGGCGGGTTAACGTTTATGTTTTTGTGTTTTCTTTAGAGCAAATTAAAATCTACGTATTAAGACAAAAGCATCAACATTAGTGCTCTTCATTTCAAATATAAGTGTTTCTTTATCTGAATAACTTCATGTTTCGATGTACAAATTGTTTTAAAATAAAAACTTATTCATCAAAATCATGTAGTTTTTATAAAAATGCGGAAACTTTTGCAGGAATAACTAGTGATCTCAATAATTAATTGAAAGCATTTTTTTGGCTATTTCCAAGAGTACTTGTAGTGTAAGTCACAGATTACGATTTTCGGCTACCAGTATTTTAGTACGAAAAAATGGGATTAATTGTATCGGCATATTCTCATTAATTGAATAAGGCCAAGCAGACTTTCCGAAAATAACGGTGGCAAACAAGCATAGCAATTATAAGGTAATGTGACTTACACTACAAAACCCATGGAACTAGCCTTTTAAATAAACGAATATAAACTGATACATATGGAACAAATTAAATAATAATGGAAACTGGGGAAAGGCGAAAATACTAACATCAAAATTGTTTCATTTTTTGAATAAATATATTTGGTAATTCTACTTCGATTATTTCTGTGATTGTATATTCTCCATTAAATTAAGTAATTAGGAAAAAAAAGATGCTACTTTAATATTTGCGAGAGTTTAAAAATCACAAATATCTGAGGAGTTCAGGGCTAAACTTGATTAACATCGCCAGAAATGATTTTGACAAAAATAATCTTATTGTACAAATAAATTCTCACACACTTTCAGGTCGGCATCGATTCTTACAAGTTTTCCTACTAGTATTACGAAGAGACACATTTTGAAACGTGAAATTTTACTTTTATTGTAAATACTAGAACTTGTAAAAGAATATGTATTTGTGTGTCTATTGTTTCTAAAAGTTAAAAGCTAATTTTCTATAAAAAGAAATGTTTACTAAATTACATTTCTTTAACTTTAAATTGAAAAATCCATTGTAAATGATTTAAAAAAAAATGTATCTAACGTAACGAACTTTTTTATAGGTTGATAAAAAATGATGAATGTAGAAAATATTTATGTTAATAATAATAATAATAATAATTTATGTATAAATTTTAAATATTTTTAAATAATAATAATAATAATAATGTAGTTAAAATTTAAAACAATTTTTTACAATTTTCTTTGCTTCTTCCGTTAAGCTATCGTAAATACTTGTGATGACTAAGTTTCTAATTTTTCATAGAAATTGTTGTTGTGTTAGTGGGAGAAGACAGATAGGAAGTCGTTCTTTAATTCGATGTCATTGTAAAAGGAGAAAAAAATGCTATATGTTGTTTGCTTAATCATTAAATTCAAATTGTCTTCTCCTTAGACCCATTATTTAATCTACCTATTAAACTTATACTTCTGCGTGCATATAGTATATACTAGTTCAATTTTATAAAATAATATTCTTTTTTTTCCAGAGCAGTCAGACAATTTATGCTACTGCACAATATCCTCTTTCCTCCTCTTTTCTCCTCGATTTCTACCAAGTGATCTTAGTAATTGCGAAGTAGAAATGGAATTTACCGGTGCTATCTTAATAAAAAAAAATCCCTAACAACGATGTCATGGCAATCTTGTAGTACAGAAATTTTGCTGAAATGATTTATTTTCAACGAAACAAATAGTATTGACTGTTAGTGAAAGTGAGAGTGTACGTTCAAAAAACCTTTTCCCATTTGTTTTCCAAAACGGATGTTATGGAATGTACGGCAGATACGGAAAATTTTCACACAATTCAGAATTAATTAATCATTTTGTTTGACGATGTGTGAAAATGCTTAGGTTATTAATTAACATACGTTATTAAACAACTCTAATTAAAAATGAAACATGCGCATGAACTTTAGCTTTAAAAACCTGGTGCTTTGTTAAATGATATATTTATAATATTACAATAAAGACAGGAAAACGTTTTAAAATCGTTTTAATACATCAAGGAAAAAAAATAAAAGTCTTGCAATATTTATACATTTTCTTTAAATTTTACAGAGCAAAGTTATACAAGGTGTCCCAAAAGGTCGTTTACAAACTTAACATGCTGTTCTGTCATATCATGATGAACAATATGTCGATAGAGGGCGCTTTAGACTTTGGAGTAACGATAAACTAGTTTTTACCATTAATTTTTGCATCTCATTAAATTTTTTTAGAAGCTTAGACATAAACTTAAATTTTGAGCTCAAAATCTAAATCGTTGGAAGTGGTTAAGTAGTGCAAACTGAATTTCGGTTGGAGGTTCAAATTTCAAATGATTATAAAAAACGGAAAAATTGGTCAATTGATTTGCGATTTTCACTGAAATTATTCTTTATGTCAGTATTATCTTGAAAATAATTTATAAAGATAAAATTCAAAAAATGCCGATAGAGGGCGCTTTAGACTTTGGAGTAACGTACCACTATTTTTTCCGTTGTTTCTTGCATCTCACAATTTTTTTTAGAAGCTTAGACATAAACTTAAATTTTGAGATGAAAATCTGAATCGTTGGGAGAGGTAAAGTAGCGCAAACTGAACTGTGTTCAATGGAAGTGGGGAGGTTCAAATTTCAAATGATTATAAAAAACGGAAAAATTGATCGGTATTCGCTAAAATTATTCTTTATGTCAATATTTCCTTGAAAATAAATTTTAAAGATAAATTTTTAAAAATCCCTTAGAGGGCGCCTTAAACTTTAGAATAACTAACAATTACTTTTAACCTTTTTTTTATCTAATTAAATGCTTGCAAAAGATTAGACTTAAATTTTGTGCTCAAAATCTAAATCGATAGGAGGGGTTAAGAAGCGCAAACTGAACTGTGTTCAGGAGTTGAAATGTTACCTTGCCCACCCCTCGAACGCGGTTCAATTTTTGGCCACTTAATTACTCACAACGATGCAGATTTTGAGCACAAAATTTAAATTTGAACTTTTACAAGCATTTTATTAGATACAAAAAATAACGGTTAAAAATAGTTGTTGGTTACTATAAAATTTAAGGCGCCCTCTGACGGAATTTTTTGAAAGATATCTGTAAAATTATTTTCAAGAAAATATTGATATAAAGAATAGTTTTAGCGAAAACCGACCGATTTTTCCGTTTTTTATAATCATTTGAAATTTGAACCTCCCCACCCCCATTGAACACAGTTCAGTTTGCGCTACTTAACCACTCCCAACGATTCAGATTTTTATCTCAAAATTTAAGTTTATGTCTAAGCTTCTAAAAAAAATTGTGAGATGCAAGAAACAACGGAAAAAATAGTGGTACGTTACTCCAAAGTCTAAAGCGCCCTCTATCGGCATTTTTTGAAATTTATCTTAATAATTTATTTTCAAGAAAATACTGACATAAAGAATAGTTTTAGTGAAAACCGCAAACGAATCGACCAATTTTTCTGTTTTCTATAATCATTTGAATTTTTGGACCCTAAACTTTAATGGCGCATATCTCTTTCGGAAGACGTTTGGGGCCCTTAGTTTCCTATTTAATATTGTTCATCATGATATGACAGACCAGCATGTTAAGTTTGTAAACGACCTTTTGGGACACCCTGTATAACTACCAAATTTTCTCTTAATGTACACTGGTAAATGCATAATAAAGTTAGGTTTTGAATTATTGTATGTTACAAATAATAATACTTAATGTAATGAAATTTGGATAAAAAAAAGACTATTTTGAATATACTAATTCGACGAAAATTCTATTTTTACATGATATTATGTAAAGTTTAATTTTCAGTGTAACTGAGTTATGGTATAGACATTTGAAATATTTGTAAATTGTCAAGGAATCAATGCAGTCACTTTCGGCTTTTTAAAAAGAATGCAGTTCTGATTGAAGATGAAAAAAAAAAGTGAAAAAATATAATTTAATAAAGGAAAATAAAACCACTAATTTTTAAACTGATTTCTAAATTGAAGATCCACCGACCTCTTAATGAAAACAGTGGTGGCAGTGGATCATCTGAGTAAAACCGCACAAAAAACACAGTCGTTACTTCAAGAAAAATGTGTCTGAGCGCTCGTAGGATATCCATACCGCGTTTTTAACACTAGTCGCAGAATAGAAACAGCAGACTCGATCACGGAAGGTATCAGTGAAACGTAATATTTTCTAAAGACCATACAAGTTGATTCGTAATTATTCTAGCTTTGTGAAAAAATAGTGTCTGTTTACACCTTTCAAAGTGCATTAGTAAGCAATTGTGTATCGAGGGAGGATGTCCAATTGCTCTTGATTGTGATATTATGTAAATTCATAGGTTGATAATTCATTGGTTGATCATTACGTGATACTAGTAATATTGTTATGCGTTTTTTGTCTTCGTTAATTGTAGAAAATTTGAGATTAAATATGGAGAGTATAACTTTACAAAATTAGTTGTAGCTTTTCCTCCCTCACGCTAGCTACGCCAATGCGAGTAAGAGGTCAGACTATTGTATGCTTGTAAAGAACACAAATTAAAAGTTTTCAGTACCAAAAAAAGCCTTTTTTTTTTTTTTTTTTTTTTTTTTTTTTACAAACGAAACATAAAATAAATTGACAGTGCCAGAGAACCTCAAAAATAATATTTTAACTCTATTATTATTATTGTTGCCATCATTATTTGTTAAATAGATTATTATTTTCAATTGTTACAAAAAATTTATGTATATTAATTAGGTTCTATTTTAATAACTAAATAAAACTATTTAGTAGAAATCAATAAAAATGTGTTTTATTTAACAGTATTTTTTTGACATATGAAACAATTTTAAAATGAATTGACTAAGTTACAATTTTTTCCAAAGTTTCTAGCATTTGGAAGAAAAACTGGCAATGTTAGAATAAACCAATCCAATTGATCTATTCTTGGTCTGGCAACTTGATATTCGAATTTCGTTGTACCATCTGCAAAAAAGCTTTACCGCTTGAATAGTTTCGAAGTATATAAAATCCATTAATAAATGACATGCAGTGCTTTCACGCCTCACTCGCTTTTTCTCACAAAACTGATTGCAATCAGGTACTCAATGCCTCATGTGTTAGTTTGGCAGGAGTAATTTTTTTTTGCCATAGTCATCTATGTATTTCTTTGGAAACATTTATGATTTAATCAATGAAAATATTTAATTATACTACAGTGATTAACTGACTTCCAAAAAGGAGAGGAGGTTATCAATTCGACGCGTATGTATTTTTTTTTATGTATGTTCACCAATTACTCCAAAACTATGCATCCGATTAATTTGGTTTTGGTGTTAAATGAAAGAGCTTGCTCTCGAAGTGGTACCACTTTCGTTTCATAGAAATTGGTTCAGTACTTTTTTAGTAATTAGGCAAAAACTAATATAATTAGTGGTTTTTCGCTAAATAAAAGTGTTGAATAAGTTCTCTGGTTACAGTGTCGACAAAATGGCCAAATGGTCTAAGGCTCCAGATTTAAGCTCTGGTTGTCGAAAGAGAGAGAGCGGGTTCGAACCCCATTCCTGACAGACAAGTGTACGATAACCTTTTCCGTGTTATAATTTTTACATATATATTTTATAAATTAAATATTAATTTCGCTATTAAGAATATTTTGTATTTAACCGTTAGCACAGAGTATCAGAGAATTTTTATCAAATCAATACTTTATCAGTGAAAGAGAACTAAAATAATAGACTTCCGAAAAGTAACATGAACTTGAATAAGCTGGCCGAATAGATTGCAGTCAAAATAGCCTAGCGGTCTAAGACGGATGATTTAAGCTTTGGTTCTCAGAAGAGAGCGTGGGTTCGAACCCCACTCCTGACATACTGTTTTTTTTTTCGTATTATAATTTTTTTAACCGACTTATAAAAAAAGGAGAGAGGGTTATGATCAATTCGACGCGTATTTATTTTTCGTTATGCTTCTTCCCCGATTACATCGAAACTATCCAGCCGATTAAGCTAGTATTTGGGCTAAATGAAAGAGGTTATTCTCGAATTGGTACCACTTCCATTTCATTGAAATTGGTTAAGTACTTTTTTAGTAATTAAGTAAAAACGAATAAAATTAGTGATATTTCGCAAATTAAAAGTAACATGGACGTTGAATAGGTTCACAGACCGGAATGCAATAAGGAAGGCCGAGAGGTCTAAGGCGCCTGATTTACACTCTGGTTCTCGAATGAAATCGTAGGTTCGAACCCAACCCCTGACATACGTGTGCAAAACAATCTTTTTCGTGTTATAATTTTAAACCGACTTCAAAAAAGGAGGAGGAGGTTATCAATTCGACGCGTATGTATTTTTTTCGATGTACGTTCACCGATTACTACGAAACTAACCTACCGATTAATTAGGTTTTTATGTTAAATGAAAGAAGTTACTCTCGAATTGGTACTACGTCCATTTCATCGAAATTTGCACAATAATTTTTCAGTAATTAGACAAAAACTAATAAAATTATTGATTTCTCACAAATTAAAAGTAACACGGGCGTTGAATAAGCTCACCGAGTGGAGTACAGTCAGGAAGGCCGAACGGTTTGAATTTGCAGGCCCCACCAGTGGCCGCGAGGTTCTGACCTCCAAACTGATAGCCGGTAGATGCTGGGTTTGAACCCAATCGCGACCGCGGCCTAACCGTTCGGAGTTTTCCGTGGTTTCCTTCGAATCATGCGTAAATACGGGTTAGGTTTCCTTAGAAAGATCCCCACAGAGGGCATCCCACCCCTTAGGGTCTATATTCCACAGTGTAGATAATTGTTCGACATATATACAAAAAAAAACAAAAGTGCCAGATGTAAGCTTTGGATCTCAAAAGGGGGCGTGGGCTCGAACCCCATTCCTGATATAATTTACATCTATGTACAATATTTTTTTCCGTATTATAATTTTTATTAATTAACTTCAAAAAAGAAGGAGGAGGTTATCCATTCGACGCGTATGTATATACATATTCTTTTTATGTATGTTCACTGATTACTCCGAAATTATCTAACCGATTAATTTGGTTTTTGTGTTGAATTAAAGAGGTTACTCGAATTGGAACCACTTCCATTTCATCGAAATTTCTTCAGTATTTTTTAAATAATTAGGCAAAAACTAATAAAATTAGAAATTTCTTGCAAATTAAAAGTAGCATGGACGTTGAATAAGCTCGCCGAGTGGAGTGCAGTCAGGAAGGTATACATGCAGTCAGATGGCCATGTGGTCTAAGGTGCAGGATTTAAACTCTGGTTTTCGAAAGAGAGTATCGGTTTGAACCCCCTTTTGACATACGTGTATAATTTATAATATTTTTTCCGTATTATAATTTGTATTAACCAACTTCAAAAATGATTAATTTTTAACTAAACAGAGAAAAAAAAAACTTTTCTACCAAAAATTGAACCGACTTCAAAAACAACTGCAAAGTGAAAAACAATTTATTTAGATAATAGTAATAAGAAATTAAATTAAGATCGTATTATTACATTTATGTACACTAATTTGATTTTTTGGAGTCGGTGCCAGCCAAGTCAGTTTCAAAGTTAAAATTAAGTATTCAATACAAATCGTAAAAGAATAAGGTTAATTTTTTAACTAAATATTAAATCGTAAAAAAACTCGTAGATACTTGGATTTGTGGCTATTGGAAATTATATGTAACTTGGCTTGGCTGGCACCGACTCCAAAAAATCAAATTAGTGTACATAAATATAATAATACGCATGGTAAATACTACGCTCTTAATTTAATTTCTTATTACTATTATCTAAATAAATTATTTTTCACTTTGCAGTTGTTTTTGAAGTCGGTTCAATTTTTGGTAGAAAAGTTTATTTAAGCATTAAATTTAAAAAGTAGGATCATTGCATAAACGAATTAAATTCCCATAAAATAATGTATCTTTCAAATAATAAAAAATATAATAGTTGCCAAAATGCTTGATATTTTAAAACGACATTTGTTACAAAAAATTTGTAATATAAAATACTGTTATAATTTAAATAAAGTAGCTATTGAAATACAAAAGAATAATATCGGGATTTTAAAAGGTAAAGAATTAAGAGTAATTTGTTGAAGAAAATACATTCATTTTTTGTAAAGTTAAGAGGATTTAGTTATATTAGTGTAAAGTTTCCTAAAACTAGAAAAAATTAGATTTTCTTTGGGCAAAATGAAAATAAAATTTTAACTCATGCTTCATTTTTTTCCATACGTAAAAACACATATTTATAAAATTGAACTTATTACGTTAACTTAAAATTTGTTAACAAGTGTCGGATTGTTTGAAAAACTAAACTGAAAAAAATATATATAAGAACACGTGCATTATAGTTTTTTTAGTTATTTAAAGTAATTTTTTTTAGATTTTATTTTTTTTTTATTTCATATTTTTTGCCTCTTGATATCATTATAAACCAACAATTTTTCAACTAAATCTAATGCGATAAAATGTAACCAAGACTTTTAATGAGATTAATCTGAATTTAACAACTTTTCTGAAAGATTATTTTTTTTTTTTTTTTTTTTTTGCGAATTGAAAGAAAATAGCTTAGAGATATGCAAAAAAGAAAAAAATGAACATTTTAAATTAAAGGGAAAAAAATATTTTTTTTAGGTTGTTTCAATTCCTAAGGCAGGAATGATAACATTTATTCAAGATGTTTTTATGTTTTTCTTGTTTTGAAATGGTAAATTTCAATAAAAATGTAATCTTATATTATGTGAAAAATGACCTTAGGCAATATTTTTTATCCTAAAAGTACATATAGTCTCATAAACTTTTAATTTTAAAATTTTCTTCGTTTTTTCTTTATATGTACATATTTTTTTTTTTTTATTTAAATAGCTTAGACATAATAAAATTGAAGGAAGCGTTTAAATATTTTATTACAATTTTCTGTTATTGTTTAACTAAAAATATCATACGATATTATCGAATTTAATGAATTATAAATAAGTGATGACGAAAACAAAAAATGAGCCATACAGTATTAAGTTACTGAGTACATGAATTTGTCATAATAGATTGCTTTAATTTACAAGATAGAGGTGAAAAACATAGAGTACTGTTTTACATTAAATATTTTGTCCAGATATGATGATATCTCGATGAGATCGATTCGATGCATAAAAGGAACGACACAGTAGCTTGTCAATTATGGATGATTGTTGTCGTTTCGTTTTTGGTCAAAGTCAACTATGCCCTTTTAAATATTTGAAATTTTTGCTGTATCGTCACTAGACCGCTTTTATAGAATATCTCTAGTTTGACAAATGGGAAATCTTCATAATACAGTGCACTAATCGTTTTCTATAAAAGCGATGGAGTGACGATGCAGCGAAAGTTTAAAAATTTTAATAGTGTGCTGATCGATTATTGTTAACGAATGTTTTTACGTCACAATACATATTTTTTAAATATAATAATATTTTACAACCTTATTTTCATTCAAAATTTAAAATTAATTTTCAGTTAATTATACTATAACTCTTAGTGTATATCTATAAGTCAAATTCTTTCGAGTGTGACAAATGTATTTTTTCTATTAGAAATCTGCATTACTTTAAAGTTACTTCGAAAAAAAAAAAAAAAAAAAAAAAAAATAAATAAATAAAAAAATGTTTTTGAAAGTATATCGCTTCGAAGTGTGGGATTAATTTGAGGAGAGGAAATTTCTTTTTAATATTGTATTATTTTTTTGTAATAAATTTCTATTCGAGTTTTAAAAAAAAAGAATAATTTCAATAAAAATATTCGTTTATTTATTTCGGTTTTTAAAATTACTTCATAAAGCAGAAAAAAATCAAATGAAGTTTTACTTATTTCTTCACATGAAACAATATTGTACATTTATTTATGTATGTAAATATGTGTGTTTGTGAGTGTACAGTTGTAGAGAATCTATGTGATTAGAATAAAATGCAAATAAGCGATGGGGATTAATTACTCCATTTCTGTACATTAACTTAACGTAACTTTCTAAATGAGATTAAAGCTACTATAAGCTAGTTTTTTTTTTTTTTGGGGGGGGGGGGGGTCATAACCATAATATTCATTTAGTACACTTTTTATAACAGAATAAATATCTCGAACAAATATTTCATTTAATATTAGAATTTTCAATACTTTCTAGCAGAAAACGACTGTCAAATTGCTATGTTAATAAAATTAATTGCTTAAATAGATTTGAATTGTTTTCTAGATGAGAGACGTTATCAAAGGATTGCCAAGTGAATCTCTCTTAACCTGCACTAAACACTAGATAATAAGTTTTTGTTTCAACACAAGATCTATCGCTCAAAAGTATAAAGCAAGCAATATTTGTAAAAAGCAGTTTGAATCTTAATGTCAATTGACATTAAAACCCTCTCACTGACAAGCCCGTCTATAGACGTTCCCTAAGCTCCAGGTTTCACTGCAATACAAGCAATAATTAAAATGATATAACTCAATTGATTTAATGGATTTTTAATACATTGTGCAACGATTGACACACTCAAGTATAACATTCATATTCGTAAATAAGATTTTTCTATAATTTTGAAAGAATCATATTTTTTTTTTAGCAATTAAAATAAAATGCTGAGAAAACAACATTACAATTTTGCCTTTTGCAAGACTGTCAGAGGGTTAAAGTAATGCAGATTTCTGATAGAAAACCTTGTATAATGATAAGTTTTCTTTCACATAATTAGGAAAAATCACAACAAAATATGGTTCGAGACTTTTGCTGTTCAAAATAAGATTATTTGAAAATTATGCATGAAAATCAGTTAAAGATCAATATTAACTTGTTATTTTTTTTAAAGTGATGAAAATACATTTAAAAGTCAAACATATATCTTTATTTATGCAGATCAACATGTTTCATCTAACGATTGGCAATATTCGCGATATTTATAAGGAAGAGTAATTGAATTTGGACCACTTTACCTATTTTCAGTTCTAACTCTCTTCATTTTTGCTCTGATACACGTGTTCAATCTGTTCATTTACTTTTTAAATGCGCATGAATTTATTTTCGAAAATCTTAAGCGTTTTTTTTTTAATCTGAAATCTTTGTCCACAGCGGTCCAAACTTAGCTTCTTGTTTCCAACATTAGACCACCAGTCTTTTATTTGGCATGTTTCAGTGAGGAAGAAATATGATTATATTTTTTAAAGTACACTTTGCGGTTAATGAAACAGTCAAAGGAAACAATAGCTAAGAAAAATAATAATTAATAAAATATAATGAATATGAAAATAATCTATAAAAAGTTTTTTGCCATTTATTTCATTGATGTATATAAATTTAATTATGTTTAAAACATTTGAAATTTCTAAAATGCATTTAAAATATTTTCTTCTTTGAATATAAATTAACGGAAAATCTTTGAATGCATATGTAAATATTCAAATTCTGTCCCAAAGATGTGATGGTTAATCTCTATTATATATATATATATATATATAATGCTGTTTGTAAAAAATGCAACACCATGAAGGAGCCATCAGAATTAAATGCAATTTAATACACAAACGACTTGTATTGGTACAAATAAATGTATACATTTTCAAAGCAATAAAACAATATTAAGTGCCCGAAATTAGTATTTGGTGTGGCCAACACGCGCTGCAATAAGTGCTTTTATACGACGTGGCATGGAGTCAAACAGATGTTGAATGTCTGCTTGTGGAAGAGCATTCCATATTGTTTGTATGCGCACCCAAAGTTCGTCTTTTGAAACTGTAGGACGCGGATCACGAGCGAGACGCCGACCAACCATATCCCACACATGTTCAATAGGCAACATATCCGGCGAATAATCAGGCCAAGGAAGATGTTGGATATGTTGGGCTGAAAAGAAGTCTCGAACTATCCGTGCAACATGTGGGCGTGCATTATTCTGTTGAAACACAGCTCCAGGGATGCCTTGAATGAAGGGATCGACTTCGGGCTCTAACACTTCACGGACGTACCTGTTGCTATTCAGATTACCCTCAATTTGTAGCAGCTGAGATCGTCTATGATACGAAATCGCACCCCAGACCATAACATCAGGTGTTCGGCCACTATGACGTTCGACAACGCACTCTGGAAGGCAACGTTCACCGGCATAGCGTCTAACACGTATGCGGAAATCATGGTTCCACAAATTAAAGCGGGATTCGTCAGAAAAGACAACTTGTTGCCAATCAGCCCGCCAGGCTCTGTGTTCGTCAGCCCATTGCAGACGCAGCCGTCGATGATTTGCCGTGAGGGGGATCCTGTATAATGGAATCCTTGCACACAATCCACGATGCAGCAGACGTCGACGAATTGACGAAGCTGACATTAATACACCTGTAGCAGTAGACCAACGTGCTGCCAACTGCCTGGAGGAAGCTGTACGGTCAGTCACCGCCATGCGGACCAGCTGTCTATCATCACGCGCTGACGTCACCTTGCGTCGTCCACTCCCAGTTTTTCGAGTTGTCCGGTTCTCTTCGGTCCACTTCTTCCAAACTCGCATCACTGTGGAACTGTTCCGCTGCACACGAGCTGCTATTTCGCGATAGGAAAATCCTCCCTCACGCAGGCAGATAATTCTCCCCCTTTCAAACTCCGTAAGTTGTTGAAATTTGAACCTATTTCGTCGTGGAGGCATACTAAACGTTCGCCACTAAAACCATGCACTATTTTCAACGTCCCGCTACAGCCCGTTACTTATACGCTTTCAACATCCGTCCAGAGGGTGCTGCTCACACCACGCATGCGTGGTGTCTCTGAAACTTTACTACTTTGCATAACATCCTATAATTGACATTTGATGCAAATTTCATTTCATTCGGATGATTCCTTCATGGTGTTGCATTTTTTACAAACAGCAGTTTATATATACACATATATATTTATAAATTAAATGGCAATCTGTTTTTATAACTACGCCAGTGAAAGCACGGCCATACAGAAGCCTAGAGAACACATATTCTTCTATAAATTAGGATTATAACAAGAAAATGTTTACAAAATAAGCTATGATGAAAAAAAATAAGCTAACTCACAAATAGACTATACCTTGGTGGTTATATAATATCTATAAATATGTATGTACCTAACATAAGCAATACTTGTTTTTTTTCAAAACATTGGTATTGATTTCTAATTTTCTAATAACAGAAAATGTAGTATTTTTTTCACGGAATTAATTATTGGTTTAATTAAACTGCAATGATTTTTTAAAAAAACGTGTTTAAAGTAATTCATTTTATTTAAAATTGAATTTTGCAATCTGTTTTCTGGAAGAAAAGTTTAGAAGCTTTATCTGAAAGAGTAATTTACTAATTTCAATGTTTTCTAACAGATTATTATTTTTTAATTGTAAATACAATTCATAAGCCTCAGTGATATCATTAACCACTTGGGGACGAGCGACACGTATACATGCCGCAAATAGGCTTAAGAATCAGTGTTTATCATCACCAGTAAAATTATACCGTAAATTTTGCCTTATTCAACAGGATCATTTTCTCGATTAAATAAGTAATAATTTTTTGTTTTTTAAAACCGGTGACAGAACATTAAAAATTTTGTAAAAGGTTCCCGTCTCGAAGGGGTTAAGAAGAGTGTTTTTTGTTAATTAATAAGTTTTATTTTGGACTATTTGTCAGAAAATACCATCTGATGATCAGTCTTGAAAGTACCAGTAGTTGTAAAAAAGTAAAATTTTTTATCAGTTTTCAGTATTTGCAAAAATAAAATCCATTTCGGTGGAAGGTGTCGATTTTTAAAAAGTATCTTTTCAAATGCTGTATTCATGTCTCATGCAGTCAGATTATTATCTGATCAAATAAATAAAATAACAGCAAACGAATTTAACTCTGGTGAATAAAGATGGACTCTGGAAAAATCTGCATTTCTTTGATATGTTTTAAACCATTGTTCAGTGTTTTAGGTGGTACCTGCTTGTGTTGCAAATATTATTTTTTTCTATAATTTCACTTATTTATTAAACTTAATAAAAATTAACCATTAATTTATAAATATGGTTTTTTTCACTCACTATGTTTTAAAAATTGATTTCTATGTTGATTTGACTGGATTTAAAATAACTGAGAGGATAACAGGGAAGAAAATATGTAATTAATGCAGCCTCAATCAAATGTTTGGTTGGACTGATTAATTTTTAATTATCCTGATCAAGTGATTTTGTATCTATACTAATAAAAGAACAAAACGCTCTGTCTGTGTGTGTGTGTGTGTGTGTGTGTGTGTGTGTCTGCGATGGCTAGCAAAATCTACAGCACGTACAAAGCTCAATTTTTTTTTAGAGTAGCCCAATATCTCTCCTGATGCACCTGAGCTTCAGAATTTCAAAATTCTAATTATTAACTGAGTAATTAATTAAAATCAAGATATCACTCTCATAAAAAATCATCTTTTCCCAATTTTTTTCTCTTCCATTTGTTTACGGTTGGTTGGTTGTGTAAAAATTTTCGCAGAAGTAATAAGAAAGCTGAGACAAAATTAAAGAAACCCATGGAGGAATAAGATAAGTGGAGGTGAAGTAAGCTCAAAAAAGGTTTGCGATATGAAACCATTTATCGCTCAAATTTAATGTGGCAAACAAAAGGACGTGGAAGAGATATGGTATTATAAGACGAATTGAAAGAAATGAATTACAGTTGAAGCATATTTCAAGAGGAAATAGCAAATTTTTAAAATGGTCTTCGTTCTATTATTATTTATTAGAATAAATATTCGCTTTTAAAATGAAGGAAATTGGAAAATTAGCAATAATTAAACATCAAATTAAAATTAAATAAGATATTGAAAACATTTAATACGAATTAAAAATTGTATAACTAAAAGTTTCCTTCATTAATGTAATTTTCAATACTTTATAACGTAGATGAAAAATGTTTATGACTTAATAATTGCATGTAAATAAATATTTAAAATATAATGATGAAAACATTCTTTTAAAATCATGTATGAAAACTTAAGTAATAAATATTAATCTAAAATATAAATTTCTGACTGCAGACGATTTTAATGTACTAACAAAATAATGTTATATTTTCAAGCAAAACGTTAAAATAATTTTCTATATTGATATTTAAAACACATATGATAAAATAATTAATAAATTTTTACCGGTGAAGCGATAAATTAGTTCTTTTTTTAAAAACGAGAGAAAAAAAAATACAGGTTTAAACCTGTTTCAATTGATAGCGAAATTTTAAAATGGAGGGCCAAAATCACAGTCCGGTGAAATCCAAACACCTCATTGGTCATTGAGCCGCGTCCTTTTCAGGGAACAATCTCTTAGCAGTTGGGTAAATGTTGTCATACTCCTTTTTCCGAGAAAAAATCGTAGCGGCAGTTTTGAAGTAAATCTTATCTCTTTTCATTTATAATCTAAATTTTTCACTCTCATTTTATAAAACGGCATCAAAATATCTTAATTGAGTTAATTTCGATGGTTTATCTTAAATAAGAACAGACGGTAACAATCGCTTAAAAAATACTTTCCCCCTCAGCTTTTTCAAATGGAGAAACAAATTCGTGATTTTCACCCTTACCATTCGACCAATGGGGTGGCTGGATTTAACTTGACTGTGATTTTGGCCCTTCATTTTAAAATTTCGCCAATTGATAGGCGTGTCAAAGCACGTGCTTTTGTTGGTACTTATTGGACTTAATGTAGGGTTACATCTTAAGCATCATCTCCAGAGATAATACCTCCACTCTATTAATTTCTTTTTACTCTATGAAAGAAACCAATTTGAGATTTTGACATTTCAAAAGTGACTGTTTTTTTCCCAAAGACCTTTAAAATTCATAGACTGGCAAAATGTCAGTTTAACTTAGGATTTTTGAACATAGCTATTACGTCAGATCGTTGGTACTTCGTACATTAGAATGTATTTGTGGTTGGCTATGTTGCAGTTAATATATGTATATGTATATATGAGGCTTTTTTAGCAGTTTTTTTAAATCATTGATTAAATTTGAATGCATTTATTTAAGTTAAAATTTTATTAAGACTTTAATTTGTTTTTAAAACAAAAATGAAATGGCTCTTTGACGTACAATTTTTCGAATAGGCAGACGATTCATACACAGTAATAAATTATCAAATAGCAAAATAAATTATATATAAAAAATAGTCACTAAAAGAATAGTAGCAAAACATAATGTTTAGGCGTATTAACACATAACCCGATCCCAACCAGAAAAAAACAGACTATACTCCGATCCAAGCAAGACAAAAATTTCATGAGCATAAACGCGACCCGAACCTAAAAATTCCATTTGAAAAAAAACTATGGATTTGATATTTGACCCGAATCAAATCTGAATCCCACAAAAATATTCAAATGAAGCATACCCCAATTCGATCAAAGAAAAATAATGTTCGTGTATATGCAACCCGACCCGAACCTAAAATTTTTCTCTGAAAAAACCCAAAAAATGACCAGAACGAAACCTGAAATTGATAAAAATATTCCAAAGAACTATAACCTGATAAGAGCAAGACAAAAAAACTTCCATGAACATAAACCTGACTCGAACCTAAAAAATTCCATTTGAAAAAAAAGCCTGAAGTTTTATGCAAACTACATCTGAATCCGATCAAAATATTCGAAAGAACCATAACCGGATTCGAATAAGAGAAAATAATTTTCGTGGACATGAAACCGATCGGAACCTAAAATTCCATTTGAAAAAAATACCTGAAATTTGAATCGACAAAAATATTCCACAGAACCATACCCGCACCTGAACAAGACAAAAAAATTTCCATGAACATGAACCCAATCCGAACCTAAAAAATGAACTAAATCTGAATCTGACAAAAATATTCCAGATAAGCATATCCTTATTCGAACAATGCAGAAAAATTTCCGTTGATGCGCAACCCAACCTGAACCTAAAAATTCCATTAAAAAGCCGAAATCTGAATTGAACGACATCTGAACCCGAAAAAAATATTCCAAAGAACCAAAACCCGATCCGAGCAAGACAAAATAATTTCCCTGGACATGAATCCAACCAGAACCTTAAAAATCAATTTAAAAAAAAATACCTGAAATCTGAATCGAACCAAATCTGAATCCGACGAAAATAGTCCAAATAACTATAACCAGATACGAACAAGACAATATAATTTCCATGGACATAATCCCCATTCCAAACCAAAAAATTTGTAAAAAAAAGAAAAAAAAATCCCGAAATTTGAACCAAACTTAATCTGAACCTAACAAAAATATTTCAGTGAAGTATAACCTCATTAGAACTAGGTAAATTAATTTCCATATAAGTACAACCCGACCCGAACTTAAAAATCCCATTTGAAGGGAAAAAAAAACCCCACGAAATCTGAATTGAACCGAATCTAAACTGAACACAAATATTCCACACAATCATAACCGTATCCGAAGAAGACAAAATAATTTCCATGAACATGAATCCAATCCGAACCTAAAATTCGGATGTTCTACAAAACATAATGCGCTCCGTAGCGGTGGAAAGTGAAACTAAGTACTTAGCGCGAGATGGTTAAAATATTTCGTTTATAGTTAATGTTAAATTAGAACTTGGTTACGGTTAGATAACAGTTAGGTTGCAATTACGTTCCGGTGACCCTTTTGTTATTTTATTTTCCGGTTAGGTTACAGTTAGGTCATGGTTAAGTTACAGTTAGGTTAAGGTTAATTTGCAGTTAGGTTGTGGTTAGATTATGGGTAGGTTATGATTAGGTGACGGCCAAGTTACATTTATGGTATATTTAACTTGCAGTTAGGTTACTGTTAAGATACAGCTAAGTTACAGACAAGTTATGATTCCGATACAATTAGGTTACGGTTAGGATTTTGTTCATAGAATGAACATTACGCATGTTTGATAAAAAATATACACCTATTTTTGTAAAATGGCTCTGAATTTATAATATTATATACTAACCGTTTAGCGAATCATCGAGAATCGATTTCATTCACGGTATAGTCAGATTTAAGAGTGATATATAATTAGTTTGAAATTCAAAATATTTCACTTGGGATATCTATGTGAAAAAAGTATTTAGTTAAGTCACTTAACAGTAATTTTAAGGATAAATATCAACACGAAATCGTTGGACACATATTCCCTCCTGCGTTTCCCATTGCAGTCATTTTAGGTATTTTTGCAGCTAAATATTAATTTTTTTTAAAAACCAATTTTTGACACAGTCAGGGGGCACGTATTTAATATAATGTACACTGTAAAAAATTTGACCCTTTTGCTGTATCATCACTCCCCCGCTTTTATAGAATATATCTCTTTTGACCTATGACAATGCTCCAAAATAGGCTGAAGTAATCATTTTCTATAAAAGCGGTGGAGTGACGATGCAGCAAAAGGGTCAAATTCTTAACAGTGTATTAACACATATTTTGAGTTGAAGATAAAATCATAAAAATTTCAAGTTCGTTTAACATTATTATAACGGACCCGGGCAACGCCGGGCGGGTCAGCTAGTAATCAATAAATTTTATTCAGCTAACAAACGTATTAATTTTTTTAACGTCATATTCTGTTACATGTTATTATTAAGTGATGTAGATTAGGTTGTAAAGGAAGTGTCCCTTTGTGATAAAGGCACTCTAGTATTTTTAGTGAGATAGTGACGTCAATGTTCTAACATGTGTGGCGCAGAAGTAACATCTATCCTATATTCAACTTTAACCTTCTGGAGCGTGTGTGGCGCCCTCGAGTCTACAGTTAACCGCGGTTAGGAGTATTATGCAAATTTATAGCTCTATTTTCAGTTTGCAATGTATAAAAGCTGTGAGTTGGAGTGTGAGGTGTGTTGTGAGGTGAGGAAAGCCAACAAAGCGAGTTAGCTTGTGTTATAAAGTGAGATTGCATCCAGCAAAGTACAGTGTTGTGTTGAGATGAGCTGGGTTTGCCTAAAAGGAGAGCAGTGGGTAAAAGTTGATTAGTACGTTGAGTTTTTGAAAATAAAGATTTTGTGCAGCCACGGGCTATTTTATTATAGATTGAATTAGCAGTAAGCTGCGACCTGAAAGGAGAGCCGGTGTGAGTGCTTTGAACTGAACTTAGCCGTAGATGTGACAATTGATTACAGTTTAATCTTATACTATTGTATTTAGTGACTGGAAATCTTTAACTTTAGCTCCACTTCCCATTTCCCAGAGACATTAAATATAGTGTTGAAATTTAACTTTTACTTAAACTATGTCTTCATTTAACCAACATATCACCGGCGGCGTGCCCAGCCACGTCACAAGGTTTCCTCATAAATCACATGACAACGCGGCATTTTTAATACATCATTCAGATTTATCATTATTTCCACGACAATGATATTTGAAAAAATAATGCACTGAATTAAATCAAAAATCATAGTATGATAGACGTTGACATAAAACTAATGTTTGTTTATTGATGCATTTTCTAATTAAATTAAAAAAAAAATCTTTTCTTAAAAAATGTAACAAAAACTTGTGTCACGCTTTAAGAAACACACATTTGCTCAAAAATCTGTAATTTCTATACTTTATTATATTTTTTATTCTATTATAATTCTATACTTTTTATGCCGCTGTTAATTAAAAAAGCTAGCTGGAATGCTTCAGGGGTCAGAAGGACATATTTGTATGAAAACGATAAACTTCTTTAATGAAACTAAATGATTACGAATGCCTCTAAAAGAGATAAACTTCTAGAATTTTAATTTGACTCTCCGGTACAAAAATTATAACCACATATAGAAAATGTTAAAATTCATGTGGCTGACGCACTAAATTTCTAGTTTGAAAATATCTGTATTAATAAACTACTAGTCGTAACCCGTCAAATTCGACGATTAAAAATGTTTAAACTAATTTATTAACTAAATACATAAATAAAAGAAAAAAATAAATGCAATAATCAATATTATTTTGGCTATATCAGCTGCTGAAAGAAGTATTTTTTAAAACTAAAGTTTAATTTTAACTTTTCAAGTTAACAAAAAAATGAGCTAAATTACTATGCGACATCAGTAATATGCTGCTAGATAATGAAATTATGAAGTTAATAATTGTGGCTTTAACGTTTCGAATTGCGTAATAAAAAATAAATGGAAACAACATCAATGTAACGCGTTCATATTTTTTTTTTTTTTTGTTTTCAACGAAATCTAAAAATATTATTTTTTTCAGCGTCGAAAAATTTATATTAGGGGAGCCCACGTCACGTTGGCCCAGTTTTTTATGTTATTTTTTTCAATGCCTAAATTTTGTTTATTTTCAAATGTAATATTTTTTACAATGCCTAGTACATTTAGCTAGTGAGGAAAATGCTTATTTTTAGGTAATACGAAATTTTAAGAAAGTTATGAATTTAGTTATGGCGAGATGTCATGTGAGCCAACCTACCCCATGCACGGGGTAGGTTGGCCCATTGAGTGGGGCACGTTGACCTGCAATGCTCTTTTTTATGTTTATTTAGAAGTTAAATAAAATTCATAATAGTGAATAGAAATTTTAATGAATGCATAAAGAAAAATTATTTGCAAACTAATTTTACAAATTAGAGGGATCATTGCAGTGAATGCATTCAAAATATAATTCATTAAATTCTTTTCAAACACATTTCACATAACTTAATGTTACGTTCATCATTTACAATATGAAGATTCCCTTTTTTATGTTTATTTAGAAGTTAAATAAAATTCATAATAGTGAATAGAAATTTTAATGCATGCATAAAGAAAAATTATTTGCAAACTAATTTTACAAATTAGAGGGATAATTGCAGTGAATGCTTTCAAAATATAATTCATTAAATTCTTTTCAAACACATTTCACATAACTTAATGTTACGTTCATCATTTACAATTTGAAATTTCCCTTTTACTATGACATCACATTTGCCAATTCAGGCACTGCGTGATGAGCGCCTGAAAGTCAATAATAGACCTGGAGTTGGCAGCACAGACAATTACCTCATCGAGTTCTGTTCTGAATTTCTAGAATTAGCCAAAACTTGATTCGCATGTTAAAACGTAATCAGACTGCCAAGTGATATTTTGGTGGAAAACATCTAACACTCGATCTTAGCGATTGACTCAAAGGTTTACCTTTGTGTTTTTCTGCCCCCGATCCACTATATAATTATACCTTTAAATCTTTTGCAGGAAAAAAGAATGGTATACCTCGAATCAGTTGTTAAAATCTGGTTTTTTAATGTTTACCACCAAGTTATCGATTGGCAGATCGATTGCGTTTTAACATGCGAATCGAGTTTCAACTAATTTTAGAACTTAGGCCGTGAACACAATGATTTGATTGCCTCTGTTGTCGTTCCGGTGTATATTAGCGGAATAAAAAAATGTGAAATGTGACGTCTTTTTCGGTTAAACTACGCAGTTTAAAATCGTGACGTCATTTTCTATTTTTAACTAGTCATTTTTAATTTTAATACAAAAATCGTATCCACAATGATGAGATAATTCCCATTGTTTCCCTTTCTCTATTTGACAATGAATATAGACCGATTGCTACAGATATGAATGAATTTTATGAAACAATATTTAAAATCAAAATTAAAATAGAAAAATGGAATTATTTTAAAAAATAGAGAGTGCAAACACATCTGAAAATAAAATGCTTTCGTTTAAAGGTTAAAAGGTTTAAAGGAAAGTTCAAGAAAAATCGATAAGAAAGAATCCTGATCTTTTGAATATGTAGATTACATATTGCCATACTTTTGAAAATTTAAATATAAATGTGAGAGGTGCGTTATGTAAATTTTGAGACAGTTAAAATGACGTTAGGTTTATATTTCTCGCGGAAAATAATTTCGTGATTGAGTCAATGTAAAATCATTTTTTATGATTTTTAAACGACAAGCAATTTAAAAAACAAGAATCATATTGTATCTCCATCATAATTACTTATCTTGATTAGGTATACTAATACAATTTAATTTTTCAAAACTTTGAACAGTTGAAGTATACAGAATTGATATTTTGGTAACTTTAAGTTAAAAACGCTCTTTGTTTTAAGAGTTAATCTAACCACTGTAAGAGTCCCCTTTTAAAAAATTTCTGTCGTCAAATTTTGCCAGGTTTCATTTCATTATTAATTTAAACTTTAGCACCATTACAAAAAAATGCATTTTAATATCATCCGGATTGCTATGGCAGAATATCCTGAATCATAGATAGACTTTAAGAACTTATACTTCCAAACGTACGTAATGATAACTTTCTTTCTGTAATCTTCGAAATCGATTAAATACTGTTAAAATTTTAAATTAAAGGAAGTGAGAAGAAATTGAATTCGCCAATTATGATTTTAGATACTGGCAACATGGCAAAGGAATCTGTATTTGTCGCTTGCTATGAGTGAAAATCAATGAAATCACGAAAATTAAAATGTCGTGAGGCACATTGCTTATCTACTTATCTATATTATAAACGGCAAACGTATCTGTGCGTAACGCATACATCATTTTGCGTATGGCAACACTTTAAAATTTTAAATCAATTTTGGTGTTGCAATTTTTGATACTAAAAGTTTTTAAACTTTTTAACGTCACACATTTTCAATTTTTACACCATCGTATAGGAAAAAAATGTACTTTTAAACGAAATTTGTTTGAAAGCTACATCTTAATTTGTTTTTGAAGTATTAATTTTTTTGTAGCTTTTAATACCTCTTTTCTAATCGTGGCAACAGGAGTACTCCATTTCTGTTTAAAGTAAAGGAAAAAAATCGAGTGCTGTATCTTTATGTTGCCATTTTTTCATTAAAAGGGAAAAAATAGAAATTTAAATATCTTCTGTTATAAAACTCGATGAATTTTGACTTCATTTACAAAGTTTGATTTACACGTAAAAGAGTATCAACAGTTAATATCTATTTCAGTAAATAGCCGTTCAAACTTCAAGTTTTGAATCAAAATTATCAAATTAAATGCCTTTTTTAAACTTGAATGTTTTTTTTTATTTGAAATTTTTTATGTTTTCTGATTTTTTATTTATTTATTTATTTATTTTACTTTTTATTTTTATGCTTTGAAACATGGAAACATAGCAAAGACCATTCGTGTATCTAATACATTTTAGATAAACACAAGAAAAAGATAATTAACATATTTAAATCTTTCAGCAGCAACTAAAAATGGTTCTGCAGAGTTTATTTTACACCAAAAATCAGTAGGGGTGTCAGAATTTGTAAAAATGGAAAACAGTTGATATACATGTACAATTTTTCTCCAATCTAAATATTGCCAAAAATAAGTAAAATAATTAGTTCTTGAGTAATTATGTACATAAATATCATCTGCAATGATTATTTTACGCCTAACCTTAAACCAAAGAACGCATATCATAAAATTAATATAAAATTTCGTTTTCTTTGCTCTTTAATTTTATTTTAACATCTAGAAAAATTTTTAGATAATTTAGACATTTAGAAATATTTTGACAACTAAAAGTCGTTTAAATATCCCAAACTGCTAAAATATTTCCTCAAGATATTTTGCAGAGCTACACTTGAATTGAATGCAACATATGTATCAAATCTTATTAAAATCGGCTCAAATGTAGCCAAGTTTTTTTCCCCTACATATTTTCTAATTTTACGTGGAATGTTCCTAAATTTATTTTCTAGAGAAATGTAAAAAAAAAAAAAAAAAAAAAAAAAAAAAAAAAAAAAAAAAAAAAAAATGTTGCTAAATGTAACGCAGATGCAAAAAAGTAAGTTATACCTCATAAAAAAATATATACAGAAATCAAATTCTTAAAAACCGAAATGTATAAAAAAATAATTCGTTTTTAATATTGAAAATATTTTATAGTATGATTCGTTTACAAAATCAAAAACACAAGTAACTAATATAATATAGATTTTAATTCTTTTAAATAAAGTAACTTTCTATGAACAAATTTCGTAGCATAAATTTCACACTTTTTTCACACTTTTAGAAAAATGTATTATGTTTTTTATTAACAAAAATCCTTAAACTAAAATAAAAAGATAAAAAATGAATAAATTATCAAAGTGGAATAAAATAAATCTAAGAAATATTCTCTCTAAGAAATGTTTAATAGAAAAAAAACGTGTTATGTACATAAATTATATTCAATTAAAATATTAATGAAACATCTTTTCAAACAGAATTATTCACTGAAAATATTATATAAGATAAAATCAAACTTTTTTACTGTCAAAGTTTCTGTTAGTAGTCATTAACAAATAAGTGATATGAATAAATTTAAAGCAATAAGGCATAGAGAAAAAACTGATAATTTGGGAAAATTAATTGAATAAAGATGCAAATACTTAAGGCAAGCTGTTTAATATGATTTTAAATAAACATTTTCACTTCGATGAAGGATAATAAATGTTTTTTTTTTTTTTTTTTTTTTTTTTTTTTTTTATTTGATTTTGCTTATTGGCGGTGCTGTAAGAAGCCATTTTTTAAAGGTGTAATTAGATTTTGTTCAAGTTATAGTCCCATTTGTATACAATTGTCACTAGTATTCTACACGTTTCGTGAAAGACAAACAATTCATTTCAAATACTAAAGAATTCTCCAAATAAAACAAAGATAAATCAATCGCAAAGTTACGTACAAAACATTATTTCTCTGTATACCTTTAACTCAAATATATATATATATACCGAGTGTCCCGAAAATGACTGATGGATTTTAAAATTCAATAACTTGCAAACGGTGACAGCTAATTAAAATATTTTTGATATATTTAATTATATATTTTAATATATATATATATATATATATATGCATTTCTTGGGAATATTATACTTAGTTTCAAATATATATAAATATATATTCATCTAAAGATGGCATTTTTCTCAATTTCTTTTAAATAAAGATATGTATTTTCACAGTTATGTATAATACTATTTAATTTATTCTTAATTAAGGGAATTAAATTCTTAAATTCTTAATTAAGGATCATAATGCATTGCAAAAAATATTGCAATATACGGTTTAAAGATACTATTTAAAAAATTTCTTATATTTTGAAATATAATTACACTATTACTTTATTACATGTTAGTATTTTTAATACTTTAAGAAATACATATCTATAAATGTAAGTTAAAATAAAGGAATTTGCGACCATTTTTATAAATAACAAAAAATTGCAAAACAAAATCATACATTTAATTTCGATTATTTGATCATAAATTCATCACGTTATATTGCAAAGCGAACATTTCAAAATATTTCATTGAACAAGTAAAAAAAAATAATAAGGAAAAATGTTTATGTTTTAATTTATTGATTGTTAAAAAAAAAATCTATGTCTGTAAATAAAAGTTTTAAAAATAGAAAATTTTCACAAAACGATACAGAAATCAGCAATGTATGAAACAAAATCTAAAAACTAATTAATTAATTAGCAATATTTAAAGTTACTATATTGTTTCAAACGCTTCTGACTTTTTTTAAAATCTTTTTTATCTTCTTTTTTTGTATTTTATTCTTATTTTATGATAGCAGAATTTCATTAATTATAAAAAGGAATTGAATGAAAAGTGCTATTGGAAGCAACCATTAAAAACAAAGAGAAATCTTGCATTTTCTTTCGATATCATTTTAAAAAAAAATGATAGATTTATCGATTTAATCAAATAATGCTTTTCATTTAAAAACAATTATTTATGTTTATATTATAAGAAAAAAATATTCTTAGTAAAAATACGACTTTTTAGTAAACGTTGTTTTTTAATTATTTTGAAAATAGGATTTTATGGAACGTTGTTAATCGCATATCGAAAAACTTTATGCGTATAATCAACTATGCAAGATTTTTTAAAAGATTAAATTACAAAATGATTTAACGTTTTATAAGTATATAAATTAAATAATTTTAAAACAATATTGTACTTGAAATAAATTTATAAATAGGATTCATTTGGTTCGGCCAAAATATTAAATGATACATTATAATATCCAGTTTCATTTAATATTGTTCCAAGCTTATATGTTATTAGAATCTGGTTGTTACCGACTATTTATATTAACGGTAATTTCAAACGTTTTGATTTTTGAATTTTATTTTATTCAGTTATAATTTTTCCAGTAGTGACAAATATCTTCTCTTCGCTGTGAGTTGCAATTATTTCATAATATACGTAACCAATCTTCAACACTGTTATATTTTATTGAAAAGGTTATAACTGTCATATATGTATATATACATCTGATATATACGTTGCTTTCTATAGGCATATTTTGCATAATTTCATAATTTCATTTGCATTAACCCATTAACGCCCGAATTATTTCCTTCGCTAAAATTTAAATTTTGTATTCCCCATCACATTTAAAAGCAAATTAACTTTTATCTAAATTTATCGAGGATTCTGTTTCGTGAAATAAGGTATACATTATTCTTCCTCTTTACTGGTGGGAAAACCGCTTTCCTGCTGTTTTTGTAACGGTCCTCAAACGAGGACGCTGGGCGTTAATGGGTTAAAAAATATAAATAACAGTAATTTTATGTTCTGTTAAAATCTATTCAAATTATACAAGAATTGATTTACATTTTTGGCAAGAAAAAAAATGCTATATTGCAAACTGATAGATATTTAAAACGAATGATAAACTTTGATTATGACTAAGGTTCATTCCAAAAACCCTTTCCACCATCTTATTTTGGACTGAGAACTTTAAAATTTACTTTAAAAATAACTGATCATAATGTTTTGCCCCTCCTCTATTCTATGCAGCATATGGTTAATACTTACTGGGACACTGACCTCCGACCATAAAATTGTCATATATTTTAACTGCTGTATTTGATAGTATTCGTAAATTGAAGAAAATTTTACTTTGCTTGGGTGGAAAATGGAAAATTTCCTGTGATTAACAGGATATTTTCTTTTAAAAACTGTGAATTGTTTTGGCGTTACGATTGTCAGTACAATTTCAGTAAACTCGTCCTTTGTTTCAGTGTAAAATATCTATCTACTATTGATGTTTTTTAAACTAATTAAATTTGCTGAATTGTAGAATTTCTTAGAAATAGTAGAGCGGGGAAAGTTGTAAATTAAGTAAATATTATGTTTTATTTAAATAAAAACATGTATTGTATGTTATGTATCTTTTATCTGAAAAACATCGAATAAAACCTACAATATCTCTATCAATGTATTGCAATGTATTTTCAGCATAGTAAAGTTGTTTTCTGGAAAATTCGTAAAAAAGAAAATAATTGATGTTAAGTATAATGCAAATATAAAAATACTTAAAAAATAACTGATGCCGTGTAAAACAATTATACAAAATTCAAATTTCTTGAACACTGAAACTTGAATTTTATCATAATTTTGAAAACATTTTCATGCTACAGATTCGAGTACAAAATCAGAAACATCAATATATATTATAATACTAATTTGAAATTTTTTAATAAGATAACTTTCTATGAATTAATTTCATAGCATAAAATTTCTTGATTTTGCACTTTTGTAGAATTTGATCAATTTTATTACTAATATGAACTTTTCTACCAAAAATTGAACCGACTTCAAAAACTACTGCAAAGTGAAAAATAATTTTTTTACATAATAATAATAAGAAATTAAATTAAGAGCATAGTGCGATTATTATATATATGTACATTAATTTGATTTGAGTCGGTGCCAGCCAAGTCTTTATTCTTTTAGGAATTGAATTGGATATTTAATTTTAAATATCAAATTGGTTTGGCTGGCACCGACTCCAAAAAATCAAATTAATGTACATAAATATAATAATACGCATGGTAAATACTATGCTCTTAATTTAATTTCTTATTACTATTATGTAAAGAAATATTTTTCACTTTGCAGTAGTTTTTGAAGTCGGTTCAATTTTTGGTAGAAAAGTTTATTTTTCTCTTTTTAGTTAAAAGTTAATGTTTTTTTGAAGTCAGTTAATAAAAATTATAATACGTAAAAAAATATTGTAAATTATACATGGATGTAAATTTTGTCAGAAATAGGGTTCGAACGCACGCTCTCTTTCCAGCACCAGAGCTTAAATCTGGCTCCTTAAACCGCTGGGTCATCCTGACTGCGCTCGAATCGGCGAGTTTATTCAAAGTCCATGTTATTTTTAATTTGCGAAAAATCACCAATTTTATTAAATTTTGCCTAAGTACTGAACCATGTACATTAAATGGAAGTGGTACCAATTTGAGAGTAGCCTCTTTTATTTAACACAAAACAAAATTAATTGGTTGAGTAGTTTTGGAATAATCGGTGAACATACATAGAAAAAAATTCATACGTTTCGAATTGATAACTTCCTCTTCCTTTTCTGAAGTCAGTTAATAATAAATATTATTATACGGAAAAAATATTATAAATTATACATGGATGTAAGTTACGTCAGGAGTGGGATTTGAATCCTTGCTTTCTTCCGAGAACAAACGCTTAAAACTGGCGCCTTAGACCGCTCGGCCACCCTGATAACGCTACAGCCGGCGAGCTTATTCAAAGTCCATATTACTTTTAATTTGCGAGAAATCACAAATTTTGTTAAATTTTTCCTAATTACTAAAAAAGTACTGAACCAATTTCAATGAAATGGAAGTGGTACCAATTGGAGAGTAGCCTCTTTTATTAAACACAAAAACCAAATTAATCGGTTGGATAATTTCAGAGTAATTGACGAACATACATAGAAAAAAAAAATACATACGCGTCGAATTGATAACTTCCTCTTCCTTTTCTGAACCCGGTTAAAAATAAAAATTGTAATACGGAAAAAAATAATGTAAATTTTACATAGATGTAAATAATGTCAGGAGCGGGGTTCGAACCCACGCTCTCTATCGCAAAAAAGAGCTTCAATCTAGCGCCTTAGACCGCTCGGCCATGCTGTCGACAATCCAGTCAGCGAACGTATTCAACACTTTTAATAAGCGAAAAATCACTAATTTTATTAGTTTTTGCCTAATTACTAAAATAGTTCTGAACCAATTTCGATGAAACTGAAGTGGTACCAATTCGAGAGCATCGTCTTCCATTTAACACCAAAACCAAGTTAATCGGTTGCATGGTTTCGGAGTAATCTGTGAACATACATAAAAAAAATACATACGCGTCGAATTGATAACCTCCTCTCCTTTTTTGGAAGTCGGTTAAAAACAACCTAAACTTAAAAAAGTAAATATGAAAATCTGATTAAATTATAAAAGAGGAATAAATTTATTTAAAAAATAATATAAAAATGTGTCTAATGAATAAATTATATTTAATTAAAATTTTAATGAAACATATTTTTGACCAGATTTATTCAATAAAATACATTATACTAGAATTTCAACTTTTTCACTGTCTAATATTCTGTTATTAGTCATTAATAGATATGTGAAAACTATATAAGGTTAAATTTATAGCAAAGAAACACAGTGAATAAATTAAAAAAAATATGTAAGTTAGCTGAGTAAAGATGCAATTACTTAACGCAAACTGTTTAATATGTTTTTAAACAAAAATTTTAATTTTAATGATAAACAATAAATGTTTTTAAAATTACTGATATCTATTATTGAAAGTGTTGTGAAAAGATTTTTTTTAATGTGGAATAAGATATTGTTCAAGTTACAGTCCCATTTGTATTCATTTGTCACTAGTATCTACACGTTCTGTGAAAGATAAACAATTCATTTCAAATACTAAAGAATTATTCAAGTAAAACGAAGACAAATCATTCGTAAAGTCACGAACGAAACATTATTTCTTTTTATAGCTTTTATTCAACATAATATATATATATATATATATATATATATATATATACTTTGGGAATGTTTCACTTAGTTTCAAGGATATATAATTTTTTTCTCTTTTAAGATAACACTTTTCTAAAACTATTCTTTTTATAAATATATACATTTTCACAATTATACATAATACTATTTTAATTAAATGAGTTTTTAGCACATTGCAAAAATATTGCAGTATTCGGTTTTAAAATATAGAAAAGTTTTTGTATTTTAAATATTATTATGTTATTATATTTATATTTTAGTATTTTAATTATTTCAAGAATAAATATCTATTAATGTTAGTGAAAAACAAAGAAAAAAATAAAATTTTTATGAATAGCAATAAATGGCAAAACAAAGTCTGATAAATAAATTTAATTATATGATAGTAGATTCATCAAGTTATATTAAAAAGCAACCACATTTTAAAATATGAAATCGTACATTTTAATAAAAAATTTATTTTACGTATGAAAGGTGTTATAATAAATAAAAATGAATGACATTGACATGTTTCGGATCAGCCTAATAAGATCCATAATCATAATAAAAATTTTTATTATGATTATTGATCTTATTAGACGGATCCGAAACATGTCAATGTCATTTAGTTTTAATTAGTATAACACCTTTCTTAAGTAAAATAAATTTTTGATTAAAATGTTTATATAAAAGGTGAATCTTTTAAAATCTGGTGTTTTAAGAAAAAAAGATCTATTGGATTTAATAAAATTTTTATCATTAAATTGTACAGATTTAAAAAAATTAAAAAGGCAAATGTTTATCTTTTAACTTTTCACATTAAAGAAATCTAAGCCTATAAACAGAAGTTTAAAAACAGAAAATTTCCATAAAACTATAAAAAAAAAAAAAAAAAAAACTCAGAAGCAACTTAAAAAAAATAGTAATAAATACAAAGCTCCCATGTTTCCGCGATATTAAAATTCATTTTGCTTTTTTTGCGAAATAATGATACATTTATTGATTTACTCAATAATTATTTTCTCTTAAATACCTGTATGGATTTTTAAGATATAAGAAAAAAATAATTTCTAACAACATTACGAATTTTAGTAAATATTTTTGTTTTTTATTTTTAAGTAGGTTTTTATGAAAAGTCATTAATTATGTAACGTAAAATCTTATATAATATCAACTATGTTAGACTTTTAAAAAGTTTAAATTAAAAAAATTATAATATGATTTAAACGTATATATTAATAAATATATTTATGGAATAATTTTAAAAGAATAGTATACGCCAAGTAGATTCGTAAACGGTGATATTTGATTTAGTCATCTTATTAATTAATACTTTTAATTACGCAGTTTCGTTAAATATTGTTACAAGATTATATGTTATTTTAATCTGCTCTTTACCGACTGTTAGATTGACAGTAGCTTCATACGCCTTCGATTTCTCAATTTTGCAATTTTCAGTTATTCCTCAATCAATTAATGACTAATAAGAAAATATTAGACAGTGAAAAAGTTGAAATTCTAGTATAATGTATTTTAGTGAATAAATCTGGTCAAAAATATGTTTCATTAAAAATTTAATTAAATATAATTTATTCACAAGACATATTTTTATGTTATTTTTTTAAATAAATTTATTCCTCTTTTATAATTTAATCAATTTTTCATATTTACTTTTTTATGTTTAGGTTGTTTTATTAGTAAGAAAATTGATAAAATTCTCCAAAAGTGCAAGATCAAGAAATTTTATGCTACGAAATTAATTTCTCAATTTTCAGTTATTAATTTTCCAGTGATGACAAATATCTTCTTTCGTAGCGAATTGCTATCATTTCGCAAAATACGTAAACATTCATCAGCAGTGTTATATTATTTTAAATATTATACCTGTCAGATGTATATATATATATATATATATATATATATACATATATAGGATATAATGGTTAAAGTATGTAGATTGTTACATTATTCCAAATATAAATAGTGTAACTGTGTTTTAAAATGCACATCAAATTAACAAACACCTTTAAGCTCATTCTCACCATTTTGTATGGTATTTTGTGTAGTTTTATATATGGGCTAAAAACTTATATCCACCACGTTTCATACAAACTTTCAGCAAAACTCAAATATGCATATGATAACAGAAAAGAATTTTCACCATACTTCTCTAAAAGACAATATTTCGAATACAACATTACATCTGAAATTTTTACATGTCTCAGGAAATAAATGATAAATGCGATAAACATCATATTCTACTTCAAGCATATCATAGTAAGCTTCAATAACATACATCAATTTCAACATATATGCAAAAGGAAACACAATTAAATAAAAAATGGCTTTCCTGAAAACCTATGAATAAAAGAACACTTTTATGTGACCTAAAAATTAATCTTAAAAGCTTTACAGCCCATATCCTACACAAATCATGTTTTAGTATTCCTCCTAGTTCATCATAATTTCATTATATTTGTAAAAATGTAACGCTATTAATATGCAGTAAGCTTTTTTTATTCATATATACTAATGTTACGGAATACTTTTGAGTTTTCTTGAGTATGTACTGCAATAATAAGAAATAACAGATTCTGTAGTTACCATCTTTTAGAACACCTCAATATAGTGTTTAAATTATTTTTTTAACTGTATAATACTATAAAATATGCAACAAATGACTTATCCCCTTAGAACATAATGCAATGGAATGCAATTTTTTAGTTATCTAGTGCATAAAGTATAAATACCATACACTTCATATTCAATATGAATATCGGAGGATAAGTATAAAAAATTCTATCAATTATATGACAATCTGGAGTATTAGATTCTGGAGTTATTTATGAGTCTGGACTCAGATTACATTATATCAAAGACACAGAGAGAGACGTATATATATATGCATATGGGTGATTCTCAAAATAGGGGACAATTTCAAAAGTGAAATCTTAAAAAATTACTGTTAGCAAAATTTCTGAAAAAAAATGGTTGTCTGGTGATGTTAATATAGTATTAGGTATACTTTACATATAGTCAGCAGAGCTAAATATTTAAAAATTAACTTTAAAAAAAATAATTAGTATTTTTTGAGTCATGCTAATGACAAAACAAATTGCATGGAATAAATATAGTAAGAAATTTTTATTTTCTTCCAGTTTAAATATTTTTTTCTATATTTATTAGCCTTCCTTTTCAGCAAATGGTTTCCATTTTTACATATATACATATAAGGAGAATAAAAACATTACCAAAGAGCAAACTTTGTTTACATGAGCAACATTCTGACACTAACAATGTAAGAAGCTGTCTTAGGAATTATCTGACAGATTGAATGCATATTTTAGGGATAATAAATGTAATATCTAAATTTATATGTAAAATTAAACTTTATAAAAGATACAATATAAGCAATTTTTACATTTATGCACATAGGAGTCTTTAGCATGGACAGAAAAACCATGCTAATGACACTTATATTTGTCCATGCTAATGACAAATATGAATTTAAATAAGATTATGAGCCATAATATAATCACAATGCAATAGTCATTTCTGGGGCTTTTTAAAACACAAAAGTCCTATGCAAATAAGTAAAATAAAAATTTTAATTATAAAATAAACATGAAAATTATTATCCATTCTAATGACATACAATTGATGTACGCCCCTAATATTCAACTTCTATTCTTAAAATATAATACATGCTTCTATTTTCAGGCTGGGATAAAATGGCTACTTGTTGCCATGGAGAAACTTTATATTTTCAAACTATTGTCATGTGTGAAAATGAAATTTTGATTAATAACCAGCTGTTATAATATGACCTTGTTTTGAAAATAGAATATGGAGGACAAACTTTAATTCTTTTTTTATATATCATAATTTTATTTTTAAAAAGAAATTTATTGGATCAATCCTCTCCTTGATTAATTTAAAGAGAGAATAACATTTGTTTTATTTTATAAACATGATATTAACTCTTGAAAAAGCTACTATATACAAGGCACAGCTGCTGTGGACATCCATGCTAATGACATTTTGAACATTTATTCTGTTATTTTAAGGTGTTTTTAACTAAAAAGTGAGTAATTCTTGAGTGCAAATAATGAATAATATTAAGACAAACATATCTAAATATAAAAACATGACAGAAAACCTGACAATTTTTTTGTATGCCGAAAGACATAAATTGTCCCCTATTTTGAGAATCACCCATATATATATATGTAGGATGTTTTGTTTTAAAAGTGCTGCAAGAAAATCATATCAAATAAACTACTATTACAAATGACTTGATATTTTACGAATATGCTGCCAAAGCAATGAATTTTTTAAGAATATAAAAAAACTTAGTCTTTTTAGGCATTTAATACGCTGTCAACCGTTTTCAGCTTCAGTGTCATAAGTGTTGTAGGGATATATAGAGAGTAAAGGACAAAAGGTATACACCCTCCATGTTTCTATCTCCAATGCTATCTCCAAGTGTCGCGCGCAAGCTCATCTCTTGACTTTTCTGCACATTAGAGGGCACCGAAAAAGCCTTTTTTTTCGTTCATTTATTTTCTATATCGCGAAAAACTTGTGTCTACGATAGCTTAGTAAAATGCAAAAACAACATAAATATATATTTACGTTTGCCAGTAGTACATCGTACCTACAAATTTAGAAAAAAAACATGTTTTACATACTTTTTCTTATAAATACAAAGCGTAGGAAATGGATATGTAGTAACTTACACAAAAAACAGCTAAAAACAGATTTTTGTAGAGTAAAATATAGGAATGATAAAAAAAGAAAAAAATACATATATTTCAGAATAAAATCGGCAGCGTATTACGTTTTTAAAAAAGCATTTTTAACAACAAATTTTCACTGGAACAAAGCCTACTAAACTTATTGCACTATTACGATGTGTACTCACTTCGGCGAGTACTTCGTTAGGATTTCATTTTGTAATAATATATACAGTTCTTTACTAGTATTTACTGCTTTTTGGCTGTTTGAAAAACGATTTCTTGAAAAATTAGGCATTGAAGATCTCGAGAAATGTGTCGTTCTTATAAAACCATCTCTAAGAATAAATCCGACTTTTTTTCCGACGCTTCAGTTGTCAGCTTTATGTATCTTTCTACTGATTAAGTATATCATGGGATTTAGTCAAAGTTTCAGTGGCCCTCTATTTCATTTATTGATTCTTAAACCAAATTTCTTGTTGGTTCACAGAAAAAAGGATGAAAAAATAGTAGAATTCCAGGAAATCCTTTAGATGTAGTCTGCCGCTAGAAAGTTAATTTTGGGTGGTTGAAAACTTCTGATTGATTTTCATTCAGAAGCTAAATTCTTAGCCTTTATAATTATTATGAAGACTAACTCTCTTATATGACCCATTTTATCTATTATTACACTATAAATCACATTATCTGGATGGGGCAATATGCGTTTCGCTTAATCACTGGGTCAATTATCTTCAGAAAGTTTAAAACGATATTAACTTCTCATTTATTCAATAAAAGAAAAAGACTTGTTTTCTTATTGCTCATCACGCTCAAAAAGTGCAACTTGAATTATTATCAAAGAAAAAGAAAAAATTTGAATTAATATCAAAGAAAAAGAAAGGACTTGAATTAATATCAAAGACCTCCCCCCCCCAACCACAAAAAAACTGCATAAATAAAAAATATATAAATAATTATATTTTTTTCCAAATTTGTAGAATGTGTAGAATGTTTTTATCACAATTTGTAGTTTTCACATTATTTTAGCCGTATAGCATCCGGATTAAACGAAATACTTCTTAAAAACTACTAGACTGTTTTAAATTATGTTTCTAGTTATTTTTACTTACCTTTTAATTTATATAATGTAATGATGATGTTCTAGAGTTGTATAAAATTATATTTGTGACATGAATATATATATTTTTACATTTTTAGGAAATTAAATTTACTTTCACACGTAATTGTTTTCGTATGCATAATTTTCTTATAAAATAAATATAACATGAAAAACATGATTTACATACTTTTTCTTATAAATACAAAGCGTAGGAAATGGATATGTAGTAACTTACGCAAAAAACAGCTAAAAACAGATTTTTGTAGAGTAAAATATAGGAATGATAAAAAAAAAGAAAAAAATACATATATTTCAGAATAAAATTGGCAGCGTATTTTGTTTTTAAAAAAACATTTTTAACAACAAATTTTCACTGGAACAAAGCCTACTAAACTTATTGCACTATTCCGATGTGTACTCACTTCGGCGAGTACTTCGTTAGGATTTCATTTTGTAATAATATATACAGTTCTTTACTAGTATTTACTGCTTTTTGGCTGTTTGAAAAACGATTTATCGAAAAATTAGGCATTGAAGATCTCGAGAAATGTGTCGTTCTTATAAAACCATCTCTAAGAATAAATCCGACTTTTTTTCCGACGCTTCAGTTGTCAGCTTTATGTATCTTTCTACTGATTAAGTATAACGTGGGATTTAGTCAAACTTTCAGTGGCCCTCTATTTCATTTATTGGTTCTTAAACCAAATTTCTTGTTGGTTCACAGAAAAGGGGATGAAAAAAATAGTAGAATTCCAGGAAATCCTTTAGATGTAGTCTGCCGCTAGAAAGTTAGTTTTGGGTGTTTGAAAACTTCTGATTGATTTTCATTCAGAAGCTAAATTCCTAGCCTTTATAATTATTATGAAGACTAACTCTCTTATATGATCCATTTTATCTATTATTACACTATAAATCACATTATCTGGATGGGACAATATGCCTTTCTCTCAATAACTGGGTCAGTGATCTTCAGAAAGTTTAAAGGGAAGGATTTTGACGTTTTTATAACTGTCAATACCTGTTACATTAACTTTCAATGCATGTAACATTTAATTCATGTTACATAACCATTTGTGAAGTATTTCCTTTTTCTTATACTAAACCATACAGGTACAAATTACCTTAGGAGAAAAGAAACTAAGATTTTGTGTTCATCATTTTTAATACTTATTTTAGAACCTTAGAATTATATTCGCCATTGCTATACAACTTGATAGAAAAAGGTGCCAGATTCACGAACAGATAAATCTTGAGGACAGCTAACTGCTTTTAGAGCATAAATAAATTCCACTAAATACTGCTGATATTTGACTAAGTTTTACTGATCAATTTTTGAAATTTCCTACTCAACACTGTCAAATTTTATCGCTGAGAGTTTCTCACATTTACTCAGCTACGTGCTTATTGGACCACTAAATGATTTTGACCCAGTCGTTTCGTCTTATAAAGCTTGAAACAAATGCCGGATTGGCACTTCATTGAAACGTAAGAGACATAAACACTCCTACCTCATACACACCGTAGAGATTTTTTTAATTTCTTCTTCAATTGTGGGAAAACAACTGTTCTCCACTATGTATTAATAATACTGTCATCATACCCAAATGCATCCAGTTCATAAAGGGAAAAACCAGGATCAAGCCAATAACAAACTACGCTATTGGTAATATTTAGAGCAGAGCCAGAAGAGGACGAAATATGTCCACATATTTTTTTTTTTTCATTTATTTATTATTCCTGTACTTTCTTGAACTAAAATATGTCTCAAGATGATTTATTTAAGTTATTTTATTTATTCCCATTTATTGGATAAAATAAAAAAAAATCCTGTTTATCGCAAATTTTAGGCACGATGCTCTACCCCAAACGTAAATATTTATTTAATTCCTTTTTGCATTTTATTATTATATTCTAGACACAAGTTTTCAGAGGTATAACGGATCAAAAAGACAGAAAAAGTGTTTTCGTTCCACCCTACACGAATCTCCACTCTACACACTGTATACATATACAATGCCATCTGTCTTTATTTATTAAGCTATTGCATAGCTTTTATCGCGGCTTTGAGTTGAGCGCGGCGACCTAATGTAGAAATTGCGGAACGCGAAAAAACCTAACACTCCTAACAACCTGACACTCGGCTAACGTCGTTTCAGTTCGGCAGACTTCGGCACGGTATCCTTCGGTAGACTTCGGCAGACATTGACGCGGTATTTTTCAGATATTTAGAGGATATCAAGTTTCAAAATTATGTTTCTTATTTCAGTTACCATAAATCTATATTTTCAATGATAAAAATTCCTGATTAACCTACATGTATTGTAAGATAATAAAAATATTTTAAACGATATTAACTTCTAATTTATTCAATAAAAGAAAAAAAATTGTTTTCTTATTGCTCATCACGCTCAAAAAGTGCAACTTAAATTAATATCAAAGAAAAAGAAAAAACTTGAATTAATATAAAAGAAAAGAAAAAACTTGAATTAATATCAAAGACCCCCCCCCCCATAAAAATAACATAAATAAAAAATATATAAATAATTATAATTTTTTTTTTCCAAATTTGTAGAATGTGATATAGATAAGAATCGTCTTAAGATAAAATAAGCTTGGATAATGTAGCTTTTGGTGATTGGAGAACCGCCCCATGGTGAGGATCGAAAAATTTAAAATGCTTGTAACTTGCGATCTAATTTTCGTAGCTTGGCAAAAAAAAATTTTTTGGTAATTTATTAAGAGACAGTGTTATTTTTTGGTGACAGGAGACCCCCAATGGTGAGGATCGAAAATTTTAAAATGCTTATAACTCGCAATCTAATTTTTGTAGCGCAGCCAAATTTTGTTTGGTAATTTATTATGAGACATTGTTAATTTTCGGCGACAGGAAACCCCGCCCCCACAATAAGGGTCAAAAATTTTAAAAGGCTTATAGCTCGCGATCTAATTTTCGTAGCGCGGCCAAATTTTGTTTGGTATTTTATTATGAGATAGTGTTAATTTTTGGTGACAGGAGACCGCCAACCATGGTGATGGTCGGAAAATTTAAAATGCTTATAACTCGCGATCTAGTTTTCGTAGCGCGTCAAAATTTTGTTTGGTAATTTATTATGAGAAAGTGTTAATTTTTGGTGACAGGAGACCCCCCTATGGTGAGTGTCGAAAAATTTAAAATGCTTATAACTCGCGATCTAATTTTCTTAGCGCGGCCTAATTTTGTTTGGTAATTTATTATGAGACAGTGTAACTTATGGTGACACGATACCCCCCCCCCCACGATGAGTGTCGAAAAATTTAAAATGCTCATAACTCGCGGTCTAAATTTCGTAGCGCCCCCAAATTTTGTTTGGTAATTTATTATGAGACAGTGTTAATTTTTAGTGACAGGAGACCCCCCACGGTGAGGGTCGAAAAATTTAAAATGTTTGTAACTCGCGATCTAATTTTCGTAGCGCGGGCAAATTTTGATTGGTAATTTATTATGAGACAGTGTTAATTTTGAGTGACTGGAGAGCCTCCACGGTGAGGGTAGAAAAATTTAAAATGCTTATAACTCGCGATTTAATTTTCGTAGCGCGGCCAATTTTTATAAATTATATTTATTTATTATTCATTATGATCTAGCATATGTGGAAAAAAATATTAATTAAATTCTTGGTGAGTAAAACCAAAAAAATTTCCTTCTTCTTCTTTTTCGAATAAATTAAGCAATCATTTATTTTTCTAATGCTGAATTATCTTTTACATAATGGATTTCATTAAAAAAACGCCATCATTTTTTAAACGAATTAATTCAACTTTAAGATTTTCCTATGAAGCTTTTGTTATAGAAGAAAAGACACTAAAGCGTTACACATATTGTAAAAATATATCTATGGATAACGATTCTATTTCTATGAGATTTTGAAAATTGTAAGAAAAAAATGTTTGGACAGGTTCAATAAGAAATCTTTCTTAACTTGTATAAATTGTTAGTTACTTTTATCAATTTTGATTGAAATGTATTCTGCAAAACGAAAGAACAGTTTTATTTAATTAAATAAATTATTGATTTAACTAGATAACCGTTTCCATCTGTCGACAAGTAAAGCACTTATAATTAATCACATAATATTATCGCTCTGAACATCTGTTATTATTCACGAGTTATTTTTATTGGAATTTAATGAGCTAACTCAACAACAGATTTCTCCTTACAACTTTGTATGGCACTGAAATCGTGACCTAATTAAAATTTCTAATAGAATGTCATTTTGTACTCTTAACAATTTAGCGATCAATTACATAATGTTTAAATAAATTAACTAATCTAATTGAACATTAACAAAAATAATGTAACATTTACGTTGAGTTTATTTCAAGCTTTCGATAACTGTCTTTTATAAAAGACAATTAAATTTAAAGTACATTTTAACTTACAGGCATGAATATTTTATATATAGATAGACACACACACCTACATACGCAAACATATATATAAATGCGACGTAAAGAATTAAAAAAATATAAAAAAACACCATAAGCCGTATGTTAACTCGCATAAATTTAATCTAACCCTTTCGGCTCTGATTTTTTTTTCGATTTTCGGGAAAAAAGTTCTTTAAAATTGAAAGTATCGATCAATATCACAGAAATTATGGACTGAAATTTAACAAATGTGTTCTTTACAGAAATCTAACGAATGCAATAATGTTGCGTTATTTTCATATAACAATATTCTAAGGGAGATTTTTAAAAATAGTTTGGAAAATGTCCTATTACAACAAAATTAAACGAACGTAAAAATTTTGAAGTATTTTTTATCTTTTATCATAAATTATTAATTTAATTCTTAATTTAAATTTAAAGAGTGAAACATATATTTGAATTAAAAGAAACGCCAACAGTTTGCTAATAAAAGAAAAGTTTTATTATTATTAATATTACTTAATGTTTAAAAATAAGTAAATGTAGAAAAGAAATTATAGTTACACATATACATACATGGGATTAACAGGTGTTTACCTATATACAAGGCGTTATTTATAGTTTAAAATAGCTTTTCCAAACTAACGGTCACGAATTTGTGGTGGGTCACAGAACAATCAAGATTTATCAGAAAAATGTATCACTTCACAAAAATATTTCAACTCTGTCAAAAATATAGCAATTTGAACTCCAATGAAATTCCTTAATTTCCTTCTGTATGAATATATGGGCAGAACATCCATAAGAATATAAATCAGCTTTAATATCATTTAATGTGGTTCAAAACGACATATATTTGTGAATATGCTTTTTGTGCATTGCTGTTGTAAAAGGAAAAAAATAACTGCGTAAAAAAAAGATAATTTTTTATTATTATTATTTCATAAATTATTTTATTATTATTTCATTTCATGTTATTCCAATATTATTTAACAGAAAATTTCATAGTAGGTTTTTATAGTATTTGTGCTAAAACCAACTTCCGAATGCGTTTTCAGCGCAATTTGAAAGAAAAATATAAAAGAAAAATCTTTCTAAGAAATTATTGATGATTATTTGGAGGACCATTTGGGAACCCTGCTGATACAATTGTCCCCGTCGGTAATCGCCATTATTAGAAATTCCACTGGTTATAAAGTTATGTTATAGTAACAATTAAACAATTAAAATTATTTTTTTGTGTTTTCTAATTAATATTCAACTTACGGCACACAGGGATTACCAATTTTTGTTTTTGTTGCTAGTGTATTCTTTATACTTGATATATAATAATATCTTTTTACAGGGTGAGTCATAAAAACAATAGGCTATCTCCTTAAATATTGACCCTAGACCCATACTTCCAATAGCAAAAATTCATAAAAAAGTTAAACTTTTTGATAAGATAAGTTGCAATTCCATGGGAGGGGGGGGGGTTCTGTTTGAAAAATTACAAATCCCCCGTAGGATAAAAATTCCAACTAGGAAAACTTTCCTTATCCAATCCTGAATAATACACAAAAAGTTGCACCTTCATATCTTCAAAACACACAGAGTTATAGCCGTTTGAATAATTTATCAGGTTTTAAGGGATTATACACAAATTGAAATTCGCGCAATTCAAAGGACAATGTTACTTTAACAGTTCTAGGAAACGTATAAAAAATCTTTTGAGTTAAAATTTTGATTTTTTCTTTTTTTGTGATAGTTAGCCATATAATTTGCTAAGAAAATCACATCCTAAAATTTATCCTAAAATTTATAAAAATTTCTTGCAATTAGTACTGGATTAAATGGGATAATTAAAAATAGTTTCAACTCCAAAGATTATTTATTGGATTTCAATTTCTTTTCATTTAATTAAAGATGTAAATCTGATTTTAGTTTTGTTTCAGGGTTTTTGTTTTTCAATATTAAATTTAGAACTATTAAAAATATTTATTGAAAAAAAAATATAATTTTAAATAGATCATGTTTTGAAAAGTAAATAATTTTTCAATTTTGCCCGAAACAAAACTAATGTAAGATAATTAAAAATGACATGCTTAAAGTTTGTACATTTTTTTCTTTAACAATTCTGAACTTTTAATAAGGTCTGCACTGGACGAAATTTTCAATCCCTGGCTTGAAAAATCGGTATTAATATCTTTGCCTCTGATTGACCTGGCACGTGCATGAAATAAGTAAAATTTGGATCAATGAAAATTTTTACAAAAACCACATAAATTTTTAAATCGCTTTTATTTTACAAAAAAAAAAAAAAAAAAAAAAAAAAAAAAAAAACTTTAAATTTTATTTTTTTTTTAAGAATAGTATGCTAAAATGTAATGCTAAAAAATTAAACACAATAAAACCAGAGAACAAAATCTGCCTATGACGGAATTCTGTCTTAACCAGAAAATGTTTAGATCCATACAAAATGAATACAATAATACCCGAGAAAAAATAAACTCCATTTGACCTTCCTAGTAAGGGCATTTGTCTATTACGTATTTTTTCTTTCCTATGTTATTCCGTCTTAAAAGGTTTTACTGTATGACATTTTCAAAATCTCCAACGCACGAAATGTGGATTAGCGATAATAAAATATAAGTGAAACATTTAAATATAAAGACAAATTCATTGATAAAATAAATATATCACAGCCTTTGGCGCTTCTTTAATAATAAAAAGTATAAATATAAAAAATGAATAACTATAATAAAAAATCTATGAAAAGTTTTTATATATAAGTATTATGAGACTAAAATTTTGTTTCCGTTAAAACAAAACAAGTAAAAAGAAAGTAAATATAATTCGGAAAAATTCTAAGTTCAGTTAGAAGGTCAGAACTCTTCCTTGCGAAAATTTTTTTAACTACACTGAAGTAAAAAAAAACTATGTAGAAATTCACAGCTGAGCCGGTCTATCAATTAACCTTTTTTCCAGACTGGAACGGATTATACTTTAACATTTTTCCATGCCAGGCTGATATTTTTTTCGTATGGGTCGGTTTTGGACCAGACCTAGATATTACGATCTATGCAGACCTCCAGTGTTTACGATCAACATATTTTGAAAATGAGTTTTTATTTAAATCAATACGCTGTTTATTATGTCCAAATAAAAGGCACGGTCTTAAATCGACATTTAATATGGACAATTTGTGGACGATCCTTTATTTGCTTTAAAACTGAGTCAAAAATTCTTCGTTTACAGGCATGTTAAGTTGTGCAAATCACGAATTCTGGATTTTAATATTTCTGTCAGATTTTCAGATAAGAAGATGGATTTTTTTTTTTGTTGTTGTTCAGTTTAGAAATGGATAAGGAGTAATTTCCTAATTGGGAGTTGTGCTCTACGGGGGCCGTATAAAAATTTAATTTTCGTATTTTTTCAAATAGACCCCCACGGAGTTGCAACTTATCTTACCAGAAATTTCACTTTTTTTATGAATTTTTACAATTGGAAGTATGGGTCTAGAGGCAATATTTAAAGAGATAGCCTATTGTTTCGATATTTATGACTCACCCTGTATTTTATATTTTATATTATATTTTATATTATATACATAGATTTATATTTTTTCTTCCTTTGCTTACCAATTAAGATAGGGAACCACTGTTTTTAAAAAAATAAATAAATGTAAGGAACACATTGTGACCACCCAAGGCGAAAATGGTTAACTTTACCATATAGCACTTTGTTCATGACTGGGAACAAGTCAAGCAGAACTCGACCTTTTATAGCTTTCTTTAAAAAACATGTGCTACAGTAGGGTGAAGAATTGTAATACAAACTCAGACTGTAAGATTCACAGAAATTCTCTGTCATACGTTTATCAATCCTACCGTTTATATTAAATTATTTTATCTGCGGTTAATTCTGTTAATCTGTGTGCATCACAGATGTAATGAACTATAAGATAATCAGGGAAAGTGTGCTTGCCGGTTGTCTAAACGGTAGATAATTGAGCGTAAGCCAAAGAACTTGTTTTGATATACAGCTTGTGCTTTTTTTTAGTTTAGTTGGACATATTCACTATGTATGATAAATTCACCAATTAGTTTGATTGTGTTAAAATAATAAATTATCTACATATCTATCGTATATATTGAAGTTTTTACCTGCTCTTTACTCTGGTGGGCTGATGTTATGGCCCGATGTCATTGACAATAATGTTATCTTAGCGACACATGCACACCGATTGCCAACCCAGATAATTTAAACAGTATAGCATTGGTCCCATAAGCCAAGGATCTGTGTTTGATTCGCGATTTGGATATTTTTTAAAACTCAGTTTAAATCATTCCATTTTAATGATAACGAAACCAATTACGGTTGAATCGGTTGAAAATATCATATAGAGGCTTTAATTGTCTTAAATCAATTTGAAATTACAATTAGTATTAACAATAATTCGTGAAAGAATTTTTTTTTTAATTTTCAGTGATACAGGCAAAGTTATTTTTGATTACAGTAATAACAGGAGATGCTTATCTGAGAACAAAACCACAAAATGCGTATTTTTCTAGAAAAAAATTAAAACTGAATTACACTAATTACACTACTTACATGTTAGTTGAACACACATTAAATACTATGAATAAGAGTGACCCAGATATCCTTACAATAAGCTAATGCAGACATTAAACTATACCCTTTTCTAATGTTTACACCCCTAGACCCCAAATTACTCTACATAAATGTTCACTTATTTAAGGAACAATACACTTAAAGCGTGGTCAGCTTATTAGGGTAGGGTGTGGGTTCAGGCGCTTAATAACGGAAGATATTTCGAGGGGACTTATATTTTGATATTTTTATTCATTTTATATCTAACAAAAATTACATTTTTTGTTTACTCTGTAAATAAATATAGTTCATGAACTTTATTCCCCGTCAATTTTTTTATGGAAATACAAAAGTATTATTAAAATTACTATGTAATTATAAAATCATTTTTTTCAAAGAATGGATTATCTAAACCTTCGATATTCCTGCGAATTTTTCTGCGATATAGTACACTGCTAGAGAAACCAGATTTGTAGAGATTATGATGTTTATTAATAAAATGAGTCGGAAATGGCAATCCTAAAACATTTTTCTATCTAATGCATGTTAATACTTCCTCAAAAATGCAGCATAGCAGTACTACCGGATATGTGGTTTAAACAAAAAATCAAGTCAGCAAAACTTATGCCAACTTATAAATGAATCTTAAATTTAATGATAATCAATGGATTAGTTTTTTAAACAGAGCTATTTCAAAATCTTGAAAAAAATACACATAACCATGCCACATATTGCATGATGCACACCAAAAACTAATGTGGATACATTTTTTATCAGGTGCTAACCAAATCTGAAGTTTGATAAAAAAACATGCAGTATGTCTTGTGGTACATTTATTGCGAAATCGTGCCATATTAGCTGGCACAGTTTGAGCCTTAGAACACTCAGAATAAATCAGATTTGTTTAAAATTATTTGGTATTCAAATTTACTTTTGGAGTCATGATTCACAACCATATGAACTACTGAAAAATTCAATAAAAACCTAGCCGATATTTTTGACATTTTTAGGATATTGTGTAGCTTTTTTAAAAGTATAATAATAGGTAATCTCAGGTAATAATTTTATCATTATTCTATAGCGCCTTCGGAAAGGGAGGGCGGTAACAAACTATGAGTAAAATTGTTGTTTTATGAATAACAATACTGTTATTAACTATACTGTTATTAATTACTAACAGTAATGATTCAATATATTTTATTTCACATGCATACCGTTCCCGATTTAAAAACAGAATAACTACTTTTAAGTAAATTTATTTTTTACACTAAAGAAAAAAGAACAGAAAAGAACAGAAAACTTTACAAAATTTGTACTCGTAATCTCGACGAGAGAATAATTTACTGTTTTTTAACTGAAAAAAAGCCAGTAAATTTCTGAAAAATTCACAAAAAACGGAAGTAATTATAGAATATACCGAAAATTTTCCGTTAAAAACTGTAATTTAAACTAGCGTCTAGATTACCAATACAATTTCCATGAAATCGTCCTTTTTTTTTTTTTTTTTAGAGTGAGTATTTTTATCAAAAAAGTTTTTAAAGCTCGGATGGGAAGTTTTCATTCAAAGTGTGAGATTACTGCAGTGGTGAATAATTCAGTTTTAATCGTTGATAAATTTCATCAAAACCTGTGATACACGATTACTTAATTCAATTCCAAGTGTTTATATATTTCGAAATGAATTCGTCTGAATGCAGTATTTGACTAAACAGAAAATTATATTTAGTACAATTTTTAAAAATCGTATACTTTTTATGCTCAGAAGAGACAAATATTAAGATATTACATAAACTTAGTTCAACATTTAATATTAAATTTTATCACAAATAAGTTATTTAAATTGAAGAGTAAAAGATTTAAAAAAAAAAAAAACTCAAATAATAGTAGACGTTAAACACCGTAAATCTTAAGATTTCGTTCAAATTAAATCGAAATAAATCTTAAAAGACATAAATTTCTAAGTTGTAAATTTTGTATTGAAGGTTTTATATTATTACTTTTATGGGGTCCATACAAAATTAACTGTTCATAACTACAAAAGAAGAAACATGCCGAATACTGTAAGTTGCAAATCCCAACCTTAACAAACGAGATGTGTTTGTATAATGAATAAATTTTAAAAATATTCAGATCTTGGCGTGAGAGCATGCAATTACTTCAGATACTGTATAATATCCAAAATATTTTTGTGTGTCCCTGCAAATACCTGATTACTATCATGCAGGAAGTAAGTTCCAGTAAACAGCAGAAACGTTTATCAATTTCATAAAATGTAAAATATTTCAATATAATTATAACATGTTGAAATAATGTTTCCCCCTATACATTTAAGTTATGCAATACTTCGGTGCGGCCCTGAAAATTAATAACAAATATTTTTTGCACCACATATACATGATGTATATTTTAGTATATAATTCATAATGTATGCCAGTTTCATTATATCTGAACGACTGTAACATCATTAAAATGCACTAGAAACTAATTATTCTCATTGGCCATAACAGAATACCGTAAACTTTGGTTTACTAAGACAGGTTTCAGACATAACTTTGTACATAACTTATTTATTCTTGGAATTCTGGTTTAAAAAATACACGAATATCAAATTAATGATCCCCTTCAAAATCAAAGATGATTTAAAGGTACATAAGAACTATTGTAAAAATAGTAAAAAAAAAGTAGCAAATTAATATCGGAATTCTGACTATTTTGCCAACTACATGCAAATGTACTTTAAATGCTCACAATATATGATTTATAATAAAGTTACCTTAGATATCTATATAACGTTAAAAAACACCGCTTAGACCACCTAGGGATATTTGGGCAATTAACTTTTATGATATACTTTTAAAAAATAAAAAAAAAATTATGTATTTTCCTCTGGGTAAAAACATTGATCCTTTTATCATCTGGAATGCTATTAGTCAATATAGAGATATTAACATATTTCCAATTAAGGTATTTTTAAATACTATCTTAACATCGTGCTTGATTTTGAGAAATTCCCAGTCTTCCACGATTTCCAAGGTCTTGGTAATCAAATGTTCTTCTACACGAATAAGGATTGACAGACAACCTTCAGAGTTGGTGTGTTTTCGAAAACACTCATTGACAAGAGTTTCATGTTGTATTTGGAGTACTGCAACAGATATATTTTTATTTGTGCTATTATTGGCAGCTGCCAATGCGTTGCCACATTCACCTCAGTCTTAATGCGATAATTCCGACCACCTGCTGTTTATTTGTAGCTCATCATTTTTTCCGCTTTGCCTAAGATTTGTAAGAAAAGCAAGGATTGATCACATATTGAATACCCCCAATAAATGTATATAAAACTAACACTAACTTGCCCGTCTACAAGGTGACAAAGTTATCCGGCGGTATCAAAGTAGTATCGATTTACGGTACTTTTGATTGCACCTATATTTAAACTGCACATCCAATTTTCATAAAAAATCACAGAATTCAAAGACATTATGCAACAATTATATGTTTTAAATTGTAATCTATACTCTTTGGTAGTTTTTGCTATATTATATGCAGATGGACAGACTGAATGACGAATATAAATGCTACTTTTAACATAATTACGAACGCACCTAAAAAAAAGAAAATAAAACATTTTTGTCGAATGTACATATAAATATATTTTTACAACATCAGTGATATTTTTAGGCCAAAATTTAAGATTTAAACAATCAAATATTATTATTATTACAATTATTATTTTATTGGACCAAAAACGATAGACTGTAAAATATTGTTTAACCTGAAATTCTTGTAGTATTTCCACTAAGTAAAAAAATAACGCCAACATTAAAAAATAAATAGATATGTGAAAACCGAATAATACATGAAGTGGTTAGTATAACAAAATACCTGCATATAAATACACGGAGATATAAGATTTCTTTTTCAAAATTATTCACATATTTAAAATTTCCAATGTAAGAACTCTAATAGTTCACCCTTCATTGTCTCCAAACGCTATCAAATGGTTCAATTTTAAAACCTGTTAAATTTTGATTCATTTGCGAATCCTACATGTAAATTAATTACTGAACATAAATTTGAGTTTTCTATGTTTGTACCTGCAAGATCAGAGAAAGTTTATGAGTAATAAGCATGCGCAGCCAAAAAAACATTACTTTGGAAATTTGATCTGACATCCAAAATCCTGGCAATGAATCCAAAAATAAAAATGCACATATTAAATTTTTAAAAATTTAAAAAAAAATTGCATCCGTTTTTAAAGTCTATCAATTTTCTGATCAATAAGCATAATTCACAGGCATTTATGTAGCGTACTCACGGGTCTGATAATAGATAGTCTTTAAAAAAAAACAGGTAATTTTTCAAAGGGACACTGTTAAACTTTCATTATGTTTAATTGCGCATTATTAGTTTATTTCTATAAATTCGTAAACTTTCGCTGATCTCGCAGGTACAAACAGAAAACTTTTTGTTCAATAATTAATTTGCATGTAGGATGCGAAAATAAATTAAAATTTAACCGGTTTTAAAATTGAACCATTTGATTGCGTTTGGAAACAGTGAAGGATCCATTATTAGAGTTTTTTTAAAAATCATTTGCATTTTTTAAGACTGTCTGGTACCTGTGAAATCAGAACGGTATGCATTTGCTGTGGAACCTTCTAATTGAATACAGCTTTAAAAAAATCAAAGGTGATTTTCATGATATTTTTGAGAATGTAAGTTTCTAATTCCGCACGAGCACTCCTAATGCAAAATAGTACGACTGAATAGAAAATGGATTGGACCATTAGAATACCCTTATAATCATACTCCTGTAAAATAAATAAAGAATTCTTCTAATAATAAAAATTCTCGATGGGTATTTATTGAAATTATGTTAAAGCTTAAAGAAAATACTTGTATAAACTGTTTAATAGATTTATTCACACATAAATATGTTTTCATTGGAGATTTCCAAATATTAAAATACATTAAAAAAAGCGGGTTTTTTTTCTTAATAATATAATGTATGAGGTAAATAAATAAAATTTACTGCTTACTTTTGCGTGCCAACTGAGTGAATACACAGCTTAGTACTATTTAGGGACACTATTTAAAATAAATTATTCATGCAATGTAAATATAATTAGAGTTTCAAAAATTCGGTTTATTCCCGGGTTTATTTCCAATATACCAGGTTTATTCCCAGGTTTATTCCCAAGAAACCGAATTATTCCAAAAAATCCCGGGTTTTTTTCAGATTTATTCCTAAAAACCCGGTCTATTCCCGGGTTTAAACCGGGTTTTTTCTAACCTTTGCAACCCTAAATATAATTACTCATCGTCTACCTCAATTATGCATAATGAATATTTACAATAAAACAGTTATTATTTCAGTTAATAACTCAAAAAGCAATCAAATATTATAATTTTAAAACCCATTAAATTTTACTTTACCTGACATTTCTACATGCAAAGTAATTACAGATTAATCTGTAACGTGCTTTGTTTGTACCTACAAGACCAATGAAAATTTATGAAGTTATAAAAAATAAACGTTCTCAGCCACAAAAAATCTTTACTTCGGAAATTGATCTAATAACCGAAATCCCGATAGTCAATCCAAAAACTGAAAATATGGAAATATTGGACACTTAAAATTCACGTAAATAAACTTTTCTACCAAAAATTGAACCGACTTCAAAAGCTACTGCAAAGTGAAAAATAATTTTTTTACAGAATAGTATTAAGAAATTAAATTAAGAGCGTAGTATTTATCATGCGTATTATTATATTTATGTAGATTAATTTGATTTTTTGAAGTCGGTGCCAGCCAAGCCAAGTTACATGTAATTTTCCAATAGACACGCATCCAAGTATCTACGAGTTTTTTTACGATTTAATATTTAGTTAAAAATTTAACTTTATTCTTTTACGATTTGCATTGGATAATTAATTTTAATTTTGAACTTGGCTTCGCTGGCACCGACTTCATAAAATCAAATTAATCTACATAAATATAATAATACGCATGATAAATACTACGCTATTAATTTAATTTCTTAATACTATTCAGTAAAAAAATTCGCTTTCACTTTGCAGTAGCTTTTGAAGTCGGTTCAATTTTTGGTAGAAAAGTTTATTTTTCTCTTATTAGTTAAAAGTTAACGATTTTTTTAAGTTAGTTAATGAAGATTATAATACGAGAATAATCACTGTAAACCATACACGTATGTCAGGAGTGGGATTCGAACCCACGATCTCTTTCAAGAACCAGAAATCAAATCTACTGTCTTACACCTCTCAGCCACCTGACTGCACTCCATTCGCCGAGCTTAGTCATCGTCCATGTTACTTTTAGTTTGCGAGAAATCACTAATTTTATCTGTTTTTACTTAATTACTAAAAAAGTACTGAACGAATTTCAATGAAATGGAAAACGTACCAATGGAAGGGTAGCCTTTTTCATTTAACACAAAAAACAAATTAATCGGTTGGATAGTTTCGGAGTAATCGGTGAACATACATCGAAAAAAAAAATACATTCGCGCCGAATTGATAACATCCTCTCCTTTTACTTACCCATCATACGTAGTAGAGGGTAAGTCTTGCAATAGTTTTGAAAATCGAAAAAAAAAATTTGACGGATTTACACGTTTCAGATACTGGAGATTCCGAAAAACATATTTTTAGAAAAAAAAATTGCCGTCCGTCCGTCTGTGTGAATGTCTGTAACCGCTCTATCTCCTGAACAAATTGAAATAGAGACTTGAAATTTTGTATGTACTTAGTATGTAAGAATGGAACGAAGCCTATTTAATATCAGTAACTTCGATTATCCGGAACTATTTTTTTCGGACTCTCGAAAAATTCGTTCTGATGAAAGATATATAAAAATTTTCGAAATTTTTTATTTTAAGGACTGGACGTAAAAGGCAATAGAATAACACAAATTTTGCATAAAAAACGAGGTCGATCGGATTATTAGTTGTCGAGATATGTGTAATCCTGTTTTCCAAATTCTTCGATTTTTCATGACTCTGTATTTCATTCAAATTTCAATTCAGAGGTATATTTTTATTGGAAATGAGACGCTTAATAAAACACAGCAAATTTTTAGTTAATATGATTATCATTTTTTGAGTTATAAGGATGTTTCTTTTACGCAATTCGGTACTACTCGAGTATTTTTTCGTTTTATATAATTAGTCAAAATTGGCTCATCAGCAATTCATTAATGGAGCATTATTGTATGTTAAAATTATTTATTTATGCATTTAAATTTTATTTTGAAGTTGCCATAGACACGCGTTTTATTTACATATCTTATATTATGATAGGTAAGTATTACGGTGGCCCCCAGACGACTAGTTTTGAAGTCACTTAAAAAATATATATAACACGGAAATTTTTTGTTTCTATACTATACACATATGTCAGGAGTGAGGTTCGAACCGACACTCTCTTTCAAAACCAGAGATTAAATCTGGTACCTTAGACCGCTCGGCTGTCCAGACTTCATTCTCTTCAGAGAGCTTATTCAATGTCATGTTACTTTTTGCAAGTCTATTCTCCTTTTTGAGTACTCTTTCACTGATAAAGTATTGAATTAATAAAAAATCTCTGATACTCTGTGGTAACGGTTAAATACAAAATATTCCTATTAGTATAATTACTATTTAACTTTTTAAATATATATTTAAAAATTATAATACGGAAAAGATTATTGTATACACGTACGTCAGGAGTGGGGTTAGAACCCACGCTGCCTTTCGAAAACCAGATCTTAAATGAAGTCCCTTAGACTGCTCGGCCATCCTGGCATCGGTAAATGTATTCGACATCCATATTACTACTGATTTGCGAGAAATCACTAATTTTATTAGTTTTTGCCTAATTACTAAAAAAATACTGAACCAATTTCTATGAAACGGAAGTGGTACCAATTCGAGAGCAAGCTCTCTCGTTTAACACCAAAATTAAGTTAATTGGTTGGATAGTTTCGGAGTAATCGATGAACATAGATAAAAAAAATAATACATACGCATCGAATTGGTAACCTCCTCTCCTTTTTGGAAGTCGGTTAAAAATATTCCAGTTTTTATAGACTATCTATTTTCTGAGCAATAAAATAAGCAATAAGCATTTATGTTAAGATCTCATTCCTTTGAAAAGATAGATAGTCGTTAAAAACAGGGATGATTTTTAACAGTAAAACTCTTATAGCTATTGTGAAAAAGTACATCTGTTTTAAAAAACTGTCTCAAATAATAACAAATGAGAACCGTAAGTTATCGCCTATATAACTTTCTCGTTGATCTTAAAATAGATAAATTTTAAAGGCAGAGTTAATTTTTTTTAATATTACATACCCATCATACGTAATAGCGGAATAAATAAAATTTTTTAAGAATAATAAAATAAAATTTTTTTAAGGTATTTACACATTTCAGACACCGGAGATGCCGATAAAGACATATTTAGAAAAAAAATGCAGTACGTGTGTCTTTGGACGCCAATACGCCAATTTGGGTGTCAATCCGCCTGCCAGTATGTGTGTCTGTAAACACTCTATCTATCGAAAAAAAATGAGATAAAGATTTGAAGTTTGGTGTTATTTAGTATCTAATAATGGAAAGAAGCCCATTGAATATCAATAACCTCGATTATCCAGAAATATTTTTTCGGATTCTCAAAATACTGGTTCTAAGAAAATAAATTAAACATTTTCATTTTTTAAGATATGGATGTAAAAGACAATAAAATAACACATTTTTTTCATCAGAATGACATTTATCAAATAAATAGATGCCGAGATATTTGCAATCGCATTATTCCCCGAAATTCGATACTACCTGAGTAGTTCGGCATTTTATACAATTTATCGAAATTAGTTCATCAACAATTCATTAATAGAGCATTACTATGTGAAAAAATATTACGAAAAAATATTAAAAATTGCGAAAAAATTTGAAAATTGTTTGCGAAAAAATATTAAAAATTTAAATATACGGTTAAATTTTTTATTGGAAACGCAATGCATTTTATAAAGAGTTTACGCATTTTTTCATATTTTATATTATCCATGATGGGCAAGTATAACGGTGCCCCTCCCTTAACGACCAGGTTTAAGAGTGAAAGTTTCTAATTAATAAACGAGCACTAATAACGCAAAACAACCCGACTAAATGCAAAATGGATTAAACCATTACAGTACCCTTATAAGGATTCTGCTGTAAGAGAAATAAGGCATTCTCGTTATAATAAAGATATTTCAGATGGATAATTATTAATCTTATGTTAATGCTTAAAAGGAAATTCATATATAAACTGTTTAAGAGTTATATTTACACATAAACATGCTTTCAATGTACATGTTGAAAATTTAAAATATTTTAATAAAGCAGTTATTTTCTGAGTATTAAAATAGATGAAGTGAATAAATTAAATTTACTTTTTACTTTTGCGTCCAAACTGAATGAATAAACAAATTTCTATTTGCGGACAATATTTAAAATAAATGTTCATGCAGTATAGATATAATTATTCATCATGTATCTAACTTTATACATAATGAATATTCACAATGGCACAGGTATTCGTTAAATTAATGTCTACGGCTACTTGAACACTACTTTTGCTGACTTTACGACAAACTTGCTTAAATAGTAAACAGATATAATATAATTTTGTGAAATTTTTTTTGTAATATATTTAATGCATGTTTAATAATTAATGAATAAAAACATCGCATTAAATAAGTTAATTAAAAGCTAAAATTCATAAATAAAATTGCCCATAATTACGGAATGATGCAATCTTCATTCATTCATTGTATTTATTCTTTTGGATAACAGACAGGGTAGTGGAAACACAAACATAAATTTCATCAAATTAACGGATGAAAAATCTAGAATTAATTAAATCTCGATTCGCATATTAAAACACAATCGGTCTGCCAAGTCATATTTTTGATGGAAACGCTCTAAAAATCCGACTTTAGTAGTTGACTCGTAGATTGACCATTATTTTTATCTACTCCTACTCCTCCATTTTTTCAAAATTTTGGTCTGTTGGAATCTGTTAATCATAAATCTATAAAATAACTGCTTTTACTTTTTGCTTTTTCTATCTCGATATTTTCTATTTCCCAGAATTTTCTAAGTGTTTTGTCTAAGTTAGTTTCTTTCTTTATTAACCCATAATGAACTTTATATTCATTCTCTGTTCGAAAAATTCCGGATACTATAAAACCGAAAACTATGTCTTGCAGAATAAGATTAGAATTATTAACACGAATCTGTCCCGGTCTCAAAAGTTTATAAAAAATTCCTGCTCCAAGGAGCATATGTATATGTTCTGGGTTACTAAATCTGTGATCCGCTAACATTATATTAGAGAAATCCTGTGCAGAAATTTCAATTGGACTTAAAGGGGTTAAATCTGCAGTTATTTTTGGAACTACCAAGAAACCAATTTTTTTTCAAAACTTTCATTTCTATTGCATATTGATGCATTAACTTTATGGTTTATTACCAAGATGGCATCATTTAGAACTGGAACTAAAATGTTTGTACTTTTTTTTTTCAAATTCATCACCTCTATCAAATGGTGGGATAGAAAATTAGACTCGCTGCCTACATCTAAAAGACACATTACTCTATATTTACATCCCGATTCATGAATTATAAAACATATAACAGTTGAAAGTAAAACTTTACTCTTTTAATTCGAATTGTTACTAATTAAAATTTTCTAAAAGAACTCTTCAGCATTAGCGCGCAACATTGATGTGCCATAATTTGCTGGTCTAGAATTAGAACATTTACATTTATTTTACCTTGTGTGTTATGTTATGATGAAACAGATTCTTTCAGATATGTATTATTATTTTTAGGAAAATGAATAGTTCTATGATGTCATTTCTTGCCGAAACATGTGTTATTCGATGTAACGTTGGCTACTAAGTAAAAGTTTAACAATTAAAACTTACTTGTTACATTTTATTACGTTTACTCGTTTACTAATAGATAACTGTAAATATTCTGGGCACTTTGAAATATGGTACTGTTCGTGGCACAGAATACAGTTTAATATTTTGGCATGAGTTAAAAATACTTTATTTATTCTTTTAGAATTATACTTTCAAATAACATTTAAATTCTCAATAAGAGATCTTCCGCGTAATGTGAAATATAAATCAAACTCTCGTCCTAATTCTTCTGGTAAAAACCATTTATCTCCTTTCTCACACTAATGTTTCCTAATGTTCTAATGTTTGGTATAATTTATATGACACAATCAGTTGTTTTAGAATCTCGAAATCGGAAACATTTCTTAAATTTAGATAATAATCTCAATTAGTCATCAGTCGAGAAGCGAATTGTACATGTGTCGCATTTGGTAGTTTAAAAGCTTTTGTAAATTGTTTTAAGCGAAAATAAGGCTTTAGTTCAAATTCTTTTAACATTGATTCCGTTATACTTTCATAATTTTCGATATCTGTCTCGTGTAAATAACCTATAATGTTTGACGCTTTTTGACCTAATAAACTTAACAGAACTCCTGCTTTATTTTGTTCCGAAAAATTTTTAATTTTCAAAGATCGTTCTAAATAAGAAAAGAAAAAACCCATCATTCAGACTTAGCTAGAATTTTTACAGTCAAAGTTCTAATTCCTTTTAATTATTGATCTAACGATTCCAATTTTACTTCACTCACAGTAATAATAGATTTCGTTTCAGATTTAATTTTAGCTAGTTCCATTTCATTTTTTGATCTTTCAATTTTAACTTTTCAAGATCAAAGTACTTTTTCTCCATACAAATTCGCCTTTGCTTTCCATTTTTGCGATTCTCAACTATGGAGTTAGCTATTTCTGTAAAAAAAGCCGGCTTAGTTTTATATATTTTGCTATTCCCTATAATATCGTTTACATTGGTAATAGCCATTTTATCATTAATAATATTTATTTCATAGGCTATTTGTTTTAAATCATGCTTCTTTGCCGCTTTAAACTTTATTTTAAACTTATATATAACAGTACATATAAGAAAAATTGCATTCACTTACTTTTGGAATAGTTTTCTCTTAAGATTCATTGCACAGAACTATATTGGCTTTTCTTGAATTCGAATAATTCACAACTTACTTGTTGCGCTTCATTAGAGGCAGATAATTCGTGGTCGATGGACCAAAATTTATATAAATAACTCATGTTTAAACACTCATAAACTTATAAAAACGCATATTTAAAAAACACTTGGATTGTAATTTATTTTACATAATCACAACTCAGCCGCTCATGGCTACGTTATTTACTAAAACATTCTCAGAACTAGTAAACAAATGCAGACGATAAAAATCATTGCCAAAATTACAAACCATAAATACGACCGAACAGAAACCAAAAATCTATTTTACGTTCATTTCTGGCATTTTTGTAGAAGTAGTAATAACTTTGAATAAATTTGATATCTGTTATAGTTAAGAAGTGATAAAGGATTTTTCGATAAAAAAAAAAAAAAAAAAAAAAAAAAAAAAAAAAAACCACCTGATTTCCTATTTGGTTCGATTTTGCTCATTAAGGAACTTCACCGAGATTTTCTGACCCTTTAATTTATACATCAGTTTGGAAGAGATTTGTGAAGAATTAAAAATTTATACCATCCATAAAAAGTGATAGATATGGTAAATAGATAATGATAAATAATGAATGGTAAATAAGGTACCCTGGAGTAATAACGCCACGTTAAGGTTCTACCAGTTTTCACGGCTCAGTTTTAGTTTGTAGTTTTCAAACAAATATATGATTTGATGCAGCAACTAATTGACTATCTATATTTAAAAAATAAAAATTTAACAGATATGTACTCATAAAATGTAATGGCGTGATTTCTTGACTAATGCTATTTGGCGTTATTATTCATCTATATGGGTAATAACGCCATGTATACAAAACTATGAAATAAGATGGAATAATTGCATGTAGCTTGCTCAATTCTAAAAATACAAACTCTACAAACTTAGAAATTGACAAATTGCATTCTAAGCTATTGAAAATGTTCAATTTTTTGTGAAAGGGTAAGAAAAATAAAGGTGTGGTGTGTGTGGGGGGGGGAGAATGAGGCAAAAGAATATCAGACAGTCAGCTTCTTTTTGCTTAAAAATGACCGCTTAAATAGAATTATTAAAAAAATTGCACATTTTTAACTGTGTTTATTTGCATCAGTATTTAGGATGTAGCTCGGCCACTGTAGGGAATCAACCGGGGTATTAATGCCAAGGATTGGCGTTATTATCCCGTTATAGAAATTGCTCTGTACATTTGAAATTGCAAATTATCTCGAGAAGATATCCAAAATCTTCAAAAACATTTTGAAAGTCCATGAAATGTACTACAAATTTATGTAATTAACAAAGTATTTCCGGATAAAAAAATAGTCTTCACATCACAAAACGTATCTCGCAAATTTTAGATCAAGCGTTAATTTTAGTTGCTTGTAAAAACAATACCACCTAAAAATGAAACAAATTCACTTGAAGCTTTTTTTTGCGATTTATATGACTAAAAACCCTTCTGCGCAGAGCTCATGGGTGACATTTACCATATTATTTCATAATTATGCAAAATATTAGCACTTGGCGTTATTACCCCGCCTGGCGTTACTACACCAGACCCCCTTAGATAGTTAAAATTTTTAACTTTGCGTGAATTTGGGGTCTACGGGTAGTAATCGGAGAAGATCTCCAATATGGTGTTGCGGAAATTCTAATATATGATTCTTTGGAAATATATTTCCCAAATGGTCGTCACAATTCGTTAAATTATATATACAATATACAGTACGTTTCTAAATTCATGGTACAAACTTTAAGGGGTGATAGTACACATCAAGACAAACAATATTAAATAGGAAACTAAGGGTCCTAAACGTCTTCCGAAGGCGATAGGCGCATTAAAGTTTAGGATCCAAAAATTCAAATGATCATAAAATACAGAAAAATTGGTCGATTCGTTTGCGGTTTTCACTAAAACTATTCTTTATGCCAGTATTGTCTTGAAAATAAATTATAAAGATAAATTTCAAAAAATGCCGATAGAGGGCGCTTAAGACTTTGAAGTAACGAACAACTTTTTTTACCGTTATTTTTGGCATTTCATTAATTTTTTTTAGAAGCTTAGAGATAAACTTAAATTTTGAACTCAGAATCTAAATAGTTGAGAGTGGTTAAGTAGCGCAAACTGAACTGTGGAGAAAGGTCCAAAAATTCAAATGATTTTAAAAAACAGAAAAATTGGACGATTCGTTTGCGGTTTTCACTAAAACTATTCCTAATGTAATTATTATCTTGGAAATAAATTATGAAGATAAAATTCAAAAATTGCCGTTAGAGGGCGCTTTAGACTTTGTAGTAACGTACAACTATCTTTTATTGTTATTTTTTGCATCTCATAAAAATTTTTTAGAAGCTTAGAAATAAACTTAAATTTTGAGATGAAAATCTGAATCTTTGGAAGTTGTTAAGTAGCGCAAACTGAACTGTGTTGAATGGGGGTGGGGAGGTTCAAATTTCAAATGATTATAAAAACGAAAAAATTGGTCCATTGGTTTGCGGTTTTCGCTAAAACTATTCTTTATGTCAACATTTCCTTGAAAATGAATTTTAAAGATAATTAAAAAAATTTCCGTTAAAGGGCGCCTTAAACTTTGGAGTAACTGACAACTATTTTTAACCGTTAATTTTTGTATCTGATTAAATACCTGCAAAAGCTTAGAATTAGATTTTGAGCCCAAATTGTAAATCGATGGGAGGGATAAAGAAGCGCAAACTGAACAGTGTTCAGGAGTTGAAATGTTACCCTCCCCACCCCTCGAACACAGTTTCATTTTCTGCTACTTAATTACTCACAATGATGCAGATTTCGAGCTCAAAATTTAAGTTTGAACTTTTACAAGCATTTAATTAGATATAACAAACAACGGTTAAAAATAATTGTTGGTTATTCAAAGTTTAAGGCGCACTCTGACGGAATTTTTTGAAAGATATCTTTAAAATTTATTTTCGAGGAAATATTGACATAAAGAATAGTTTTAGCGAAAACCGCAAACGAATCGACCAATTTTTCCGTTTTTTATAATCATTTGAAATTTGAACCTCCCCACCCCCATTGAACACAGTTCAGTTTGCGCTACTTAACCACTCCCATCGATTCAGATTTTCATTTCAAAATTTAAGTTTATGTCTAAGGTTCTAAAAAAACTTTATGAGATGCAAAAAATAACGGTAAAAAATAGTTGTACGTTACTCCAAAGTCTAAAGCGCCCTCTATCGGCAATTTTTGAATTTTATCTTTATAATTTATTCTTAAGATAATACTGACGTAAAGAATAACTTTTAGTGAAAATCGCAAATCAATTGATCAATTTTTCTGTATTTTATAATCATTTAAAATTTGAACCTCCCCCCCACAGTTCAGTTTGCGTTACTTAACCACTCCCAACGGTTTAGATTTTGAGCTCAAAATTTGAGTTTATGCCTAAGCTCCTATAAAAATGTAATGAGATGCAAAAAATAACGGTAAAAAATAGTTGTTCGTTACTCCAAAGTCTAAAACGCCCTCTATCGACATTTTTTGAAATTTATCTTTGTAATTTATTTTCAAGTCAATACTGACATAAAGAATAGTTTTAGTGAAAACCACAAACGAATCGACCAATTTCTCTGTATTTTATAATCATTTTAATTTTTGGACCCTAAACTTTAATGACGCCTATCTCCTTCGGAAGACGTTTGGGACCCTTAGTTTCCTATTTAATATACTTTGTCTTGATGTGTACTATTACCCCTTAAAGTTTGTACCATGAATTTAGAAACACCATGCATATATATTGTAAACAGAAAAAGGTTTTTACATAATTACTGTTAATCAACTATTATTATTATTTCATGTTATTCACTCATGGTGAAATGACTCTTGCTCGCAAGATTTATTGCAAAATACTTTTGTTACAGCTTGTTTTGTAAACATTTCTGTATTTACAACAAAAAATACATTGTGATTTTAATGTTAGTGTGAAATACAATAATGTGACAAATAGTACATACGTAATCACATATCACATCATAGTATAACCACGCTAACACCCCATCCACCAGATAGCGCAGCTTTGTCATTTTATGATAGATTCCAGCATTTGCATTGTGCGCTTAATATGTGTACAGTTTTGTTACCTTCTTCTTGAACTTGAAAAGATAGAAGAAAGTGGAAAGTTAAACCGAACAGCAATGTTTGGTATCATTTAGGTTTTATATTACTTTGAACGTTTATGGTATATTCATTCATACTTTTTAGTACATACACAAAGCAAAAAAATATACCTGCGTTTATCATTATTATTTTTATTTACAAAGTCTTATTATTCTTTTTGAAGCAATGTTTTATTTCTCCTATTTTTACGAAAAGAAAATACTGAAATTAGTAGTATTTTTTTTTCAAATTCCTGTTTTGATGAATTTGAATGTTTCAAAGATCAAAAAAAAAAAAAAAAAAAAAAAAAAAAATTATTATTAAATGTATATTGGTGAGTCTGCAATTCTGTGATCTATCTGACACAAATCTTTCTTATACACAATATCTTTCTGGGTGCTTCATCTGAAGAACAAATGCACGGAAATTAATAGAAAATTATATTGAGGTAGTTGTATATATTTGCTGATGTTGATAAGTGTTTTGTGTAAATCTTTCGATAGGTGATATCGCTATGCTCAATTTTTCATGATTTCATCAATAGCTCTATCTCAAGAATTAATGCACGGATTTTCATAAAATTTTAGATTGAATAATTTCTTGACTTGAACTAATTCTGTTTACATTTGGGTGAGCATCTCTGAAAATGGGACGCTACTATTATGAATCTTACCCATTTCTCACAATATCTCAATCTCAAGAAATATTAATTAAATATTATTAAACTTCAAATTCAGATATATTTTGATACATATTGTTGCTGAATATGTGTTGGTGTAAATCGCCCTACAGGTGGCACTTTTATGCTGTATTTTTCTCGATATCCGCATTAGTGCTATTTCAAGATTAATTCACGGAATTTTATGCCTTAAGTACCCCCACGATGGACATAGATGATCATCTAATTCTGGACTGTGATAGCGATTTTTAAGTATTAACATATATGAGATAGAACGAAGTTATGGAATTGCACTTTCCGGCAACTAATAACAGATAATATAGTTAATAATTCATATTCTTATTGTACGAAACCCTCTCAATAACAGTAATAATCGTACTCGAGAGTTTATTTCAAAACAAATAATACTGCCCTCCTTAAAATTTCAAAATCAAAATGTAAAAAAATATGGCTTTTTATTGTTCTCTTTATATGCCTTTTTATTCTTCTATCTTCTTATTAGGTGCGTTCGTAATTATGTAAATACGTAGCACCTATAGTTGTCGTTCAGTCCGTCCGTCTGTCCGTCTGTTCGCATATAACAACGCAAAAACTACCCAACTGAATCGTTTGAAATTTAAAATGCATAATTATTACATAATTATGTCGAGTAATTTCAAATTTTATGAAAATCGGATGCATAGATAAATTACAGGGACAATCAAAATGATTCCGCTACATTACGGTCAATGGGAAAAAAATTTTCAAAGCATTTTAATCGTTTGAAATTTTAAATACATAATTATTAGATAATTTTATCGAGTTATTTAAAATTTTATGAAAATCTGATGCATAGTTCAACTACAGGGACAATCAAAAGTGTTCCGTTACATTACGGTTAATGGGGAAAATGTTTCAAATGCATTTTAATGGTGTTACACTCATTCGACCGTAATAAAATTGATATGCATCTATAAAGACATATTATAATATACATTTTGCATAACCTGTGGTGCAAAGAATATTTGTTATTGATATACAAAACCACACAAAAATATTCCATTGCATAATGGTATAGGGAGAACATTGTTTGGTGCGCATTTCAATTGTAATTATTTACAATTTTATGAGATTGATATATGAGTGTGATATTTTTTAAACTTCGATATCGTACGAATGTACTTCATTTGCTACGCTTCACGTGCAATTTCCAACTCGTTATTTTAGTCAGCGGGTTAGTGAGATGACCGTAAAATCAAATAAGTTTGAAAGTGAACACCAAACTAGCAAATGTGGTGCTTAGTTTACGAAGTGGTGCGGAGTTTTAAAAATACCTAGATCTTGCTGTAATAGTCATAACAATCTTCGCAAGAATGTTTGAACGCAAATTTTATTGCGATATCATATTTTAAATTCAGTAGTACGAAAATAATTTTATTATTTCTTATTTAAAGCATAATCACCATTACGACCAAGAATCATTATTTATCATAGGAATTATTAATTTATTTAAGTATGATAAGATTTGACAGATTTAAAACACTTTTATTAAATCTCTAGTCCATTTTCGTATAATTTGAAATGATTCTGCAACATTCTTCCGCAATTCTAAATATTTTCTATATTTATACGGTCTTATATTTTACCTACTGTCTTTATACTCACATCATTATTTAAATAAAAAAACAGAAGCACCAAAGCAGGCTTACTATACAGCTATGCTTTAAAAATAAATTCGTTGAAAAAATATATATCTAAAGTGATGCTTATATATATATATATACTTAAATTTTAATGTTTCCATTTTTAATTATAATTTGCAGCATTCTATATTTTATTTAGCGATGTAAGCATAAATTATCTTTGCTAACTGCTGCAAAAATTTTATCAGTTTTTCGTATTTTTAATGCGTGTTGTTTGGCTTAATGGAAAAGACATTACACAAATTGAATAGTAAAAGCATTAAACTGTGATTTTCTTTAAACGCAGTTTTCTTTTTTCTTTCTCGTACAAATAATGAGAGGATGATGTTAAGAAATTATTGTACTTTAAAATTTATGAACACACGTACCTATAGATGCATTTTTATTTTTTTGAGTGTATAAATTATACATATATATAATTGAAAAATTGTGCTAATGCCACTGTTGCAATTATTATTATTATTATTACTTTGTAATGAGCGAGATGGAATAATGCAATTTTCCATTTACAATTTAAAAGTTACTTAATGTTTTCTGTTTTAAATTTATATGGCATTCAATGTAACAGCTTCAAACTTTCAAATTTTTCATTCGATAAGATTTCGAAAAAGTAGTATTTTAAATTACTGAACAAAGTTTTCCACTCAATATGAATAAGTTGTGACAAAAATGCGCATGATACGAGTATGGAACTTTAAAAAAGTTTAAAATTTAATAATGATATTTATTAACACTAGGCAGATAAAAAAAAAAGTAAGAGGCAAATTTGGCAGTAATTTTTTTACGAAATCATCAAATCAATTTAAGTATATAAAGATAGAAAACTAGCGATATAAATGCACAAATAATGTATGAAAGGCTACGTTTTTTTTTTAATTATTTGTGCATTTATAATCGTTGGTTTTCTATCTTTAAACATTTTTGCACAAAGGCTTTATTTGGTTTTTAATCAATTGAAGTAGTTATCCGAATGAATCCTGCTGTGATAATTTTTGCTGTGAAACAAAACCAAATTTTTAGAAAACGCCTGCAAGCTTATGAAATAGTTTAAAGGCAGCTGTTTGCACACCATCGTTTCAGAGAAATGCTTCTTAAGATTTGAGAAACAGAAAATTATCAACGTAGCGAATTCTTGGCTGATTTTTTAGGGGAATGAGGGAGGGGGTTGTCTTCGAACACTCATTTTTGCAAAATAATATATTACAATAATATATCGACAGCCGGTTCTTAATGACCGCAAACAGCGACGCCTGCGTAGACATGTCAGTGTGAACAGACAAGCAAAACTGCGTTAAATAACCACAGGAATGAATGTGGAACGTTCGATGAGCATTTCGTTAGAAAATTCCGGCAATATTTGGCTTTAATGGACTACAGGAGTAGAAAACCATCTCAGGTGCCATTACTAACAGGACGACTTCGCAAACTGCGGCGCTCATGGGCTCTTGAACTTATTAGTTGGACCGTAGACGACAAGAAAAATGTGACTTGGTTTGATTTGTCATGAATTCAGTCGGTAAGAACTGGTGGAAGGGTACGAGTGTGGTGTAGACCCCATAAAGCTATCGACTCAAGTTACTAGCAAGATGTAGTGGCTCTATAATTATATGGGCTGTGTTTACAAGGGATGGACTGGATATTCTAGTCAAACCGAACCGTTCGTTAACTAGAAATGATTACGCCCGGTTACTGAGAGGACACTTGCAACCATTCATGGACTTCATGTACCAAAACAACGATGGAATTTTCGAGCTGATAATGCTCCATGTCACCGGGCCATAACTGTTCTCAATGCGTTTGAAGAACATTCTAGACAATTCCAGGGAAGATTTGGCCATCGACATCGCCCAACATGAAACCCATCGAACATATATGGGACATAATCAAGAGATCAGTTCGTGCAAAAAATCCTCCACCGGCACCACTTTCGAAGTTACGGACGTCTATGGAGTCTGAATAGTTCAATATTTCTCCAGAGGACTTCCAAAGACTCGTGGTGTCCATGCTACGTTGTGTTGTTGCCATTCGCCAGGCAAACGTAAGACCAGCACGCTTTTAGCAGGGTATCCGATGACTTTTGTCACTTCAATGTATATATCAATGATATAATATTACAAATTAACATCTACAATGAACATAAAATAACCCAAACTAACAAACTTAAACATGATCAGACAATTAATGGAGTTAGCCATATTGGAACAATTGCAAATAAAATTGGAGATTGTGGTACGTGGCTCGTGATCAAGGCCGAGGCCAAGCAGACACAACAATTACGATTAATTTCTGAGGTAGAAATCGGGAAAAAATCCTAATGCATATTTTCTACATTGCCTAATTAATCGTAACCAAAAAAATGTAAGAGAAAAAACAGGACATATAAAAACATATATACAGTCTGAATTAAATTAAATATCGATTAGCCCTAATTGTTTGAACATTAAAAACAGAAATTGGAATGAGAAAAACTTACAATATACTAAGTCGCCAACATGTTTAAAAACTCCCACAAATGACAATCTTACATTGATAACAGTTAAAGAGATGAGCTACAGTTAAGAAGATATATTGGAAAGCAAAGAAAAAGAATTATAATAGAAAAAATATGTATAATTCTTATTATAATTAAAAATAACTGTTATTAAGAATATTATTAACAGAAATATATGTTAGAAAATAAATATATTACTTTTTACCAACGTAATACAAAATTTACATACTATTAGTACTTAAAGACTTCTTGGTATGCTAAATAGTTGCATATACAGGAAAAATAAATAAAATCATCTTTTGCAAAATCCCTTGCCTGGATGCTGGATAACTCTCCAATACCTCTTTTCAATTCAAAGGCAATATAAATTGAAATAAATTCATAAAAAATTTCTCAAGAAATTTTTATACATATTGAGAAAGTGCTTAAAAGTGCTTTTCAAAGATAGATGTTGTTTCTTATGGAAGAAAAATGAGCTTTTCGTTTTTTTTTTTTTTTTTTTTAACCTGTTTTACTGCACCGTGTGCCGTATCTGGCACCTACATGAGTTAGGAAAAAAAATATGAACTCTGTAGTTAATCGAGAACAGTCCGAAGAATGGCATAACACTTATTTTTTTCATGCCAGATGTCTGCAATTGAGGGGGGGAAATGGAATTTTTTTCTCAGAAAAAAAAATAAAAAACTGATTAAGCTATTAAGTTAAAATTAAATTTTATTATTTTAATGAATACTTGAAAGTATTAATGTAAAAAAAGTTTGTATAGTGTTAAGCAGATAAGATTAAATAATTATAGTTCATTTAATAACAAAATATAGCAATGAAATATTTAAAAACTCTAATTGTATAAATAGGAAACATGCTATAAAATATCAAATTTTAACTGAAAATTAGAAATTTCATTTCTTTAACTATTTTCTTTTCTTTATTAGACCGTCATATAGATTTTAAATAGTTTTTCATAAAAATGGAAAAAATACTGCAGTAATGGTTTATATATATATATATATATATATATATATATATATATATATCATGAACAGTATTTTAAGTCATAATTTAAAATCTGTTTTTCTTTCCTTCCCATTAAGTAAGTTTTGAAACATGAATCAAAAGAAATATTTTTTTTTTTATTTCTAAAAGATTTAAAGAATTTATTGAGAAAGAAATATTGTACTGAATTGTATTAAATTTTGTAGCGAAATAAAAATAAGTATAAAAAGAGGAAACAGGAAATTCGACAATAGTACTAATTTAGAATTAGCGAGATGTTTTTCTTGAACTTTCCGAGTTCTTTGTGGACACACACACACACACACACACACACACACACATATATATATATATATATATATATATATATATATATATATATATATATATATATATATATATATCCATAAAAGTCATCCCTTTATAGATATAAATCTTCTAGATATAAATTGCGTGAAAGGTTTCAAATCTTTAGAAACAGGAAATTATTTTTTCTTGATTATTTATCTTAATTCATTATATATTTTTCTTCCAAATAAATATTTTTTTATTTGGTACATTTCTAAGCATTGATTTTTATTTTAACCCTTTCAGACCTGGTATGCATTACAATGGTCCATACATATCAAAACATTATCTCTTTAATCTTTCAGTGCAGAGATTTAAAACTAGCTCCATGAAAGATAACTAATCTTTTTGAAATCTTTGCGTTTTTTGGATTGGCAAAAGTTAACAGAAGTTTACAGCTTGCTTTGTTTGAAAATGGCGCCAGGCTTTGTTATGCAAAAACTTGAATATTCTTTTTGTTTAGATTTTTAAAAATAATTCTTTCTAAAGTGTCAGTGCTTTTTTTATATAATGTTAATAAGTTAATTTTATCATTGCAAACAATTTTATTTGGCTGTTGTTTATAGTTTAGACAAACTGTAAACCAAATTATATGTCCATTACATGCGGTACAGGTAGTTGGGATTCTTTATATAGTTGAATTAAAATGTTTTTATAATCGAACTTATTTTAGGCATTTGAATTGTTTTTAAAATAACAGACCTGGTAAAAGTTATCAAGAACATAAATTTTTCATTTTTAACATTTTTCAACAAAGTTAAAACGTGTTTATGATTTCGTTTTGTCTGTCCATCTATCCGTTTATTCGCGCTCTAACTCTCGTAAATCTGCTCGGATTACCCTGAAATTTTTGGAGAATAAAATCATTTATCTTAGCTCAAACCTTTTTTTAAATTAAATTTATAATATGCTTAGTTTACTTATAAAGACAGTTAAAAGTTTCCATTACATTACGGCCTATGGAAAAATCGTTTGAAATGAATTGTAGAGATGTCATATCCTGTCAAACATGTTCACATTTTTATGCATTTATGAGGTGCACTAAAATATGCATTCTGTCCGTAATCTTCTCTTTTATTTACTCATACATAAATGTGATCTACTTCTATGCTAATTTCATTAAAATCCGTTATGTATTAACCACAATTGATTTGCTCACTTTTTATGAAATCATCCATATACCACAAAAGTTCAAAGAGATATAAAACCTAAAACATTATCAAATATTTCTATTGTGTATAACTCTTCTTTTAAATGTATCCTAACATCCTCATAAAAAGATTAGATTGGTAATGATTGTAAAAGTAATGTATAATTAAACTTCATTTGTCATTTCATAAAACTAAATTTTGTACATAAATAGTATTTTCTTTTTTAGAAACGAGCATATTATTAAAATTTAAACTTGGCACGGTGTTAAGCGAATTTCGAAAATAGGTCTTTAAATAACTTTTAAAGATAGGGAGATGTATTACCAGATCCCTTCAGTTTAAACTAGTCGTGAATCCCATAGCATTTATGTGATTCATTTCAAATTAAATTAGTCTGCTTTTAACAATTTAAGGCTTATTATTTTTATTCTGCTACTGGGCGTTGCATTACACAAATATATCATTCATATTTTTTATCAGCCAATGGTACACAGAATACGAGTCCATGTCATTATGATATATCGAAATCTTCTGTGTCGTTAAGTCAATAAATCCAACCTTTCATTGAACCATCCCCGAAAAAGCATATGTAACACACATCCCTCCTCCCCGATCACAATCAATTTGTAAATTATAAAGTTTATTATTTTTAAATATGTTCTATTCACATGGTGGAAGTTAATTAAAGTCTTAATAATCGGTGTTCAATTCACATATTTTAAGTAAATAAGGAGATGAATCTTCTGTCAAAAATGTGTTTTTAACTTAACTCTTTAAATTCAATGAGGCTATAGATCTTGATTTTTCATATCAAAAAGAGTTTTTTTTCGTTTAAAGCTAATATTTTTTGTTAAAGTAAAGATCTATACAATCTTCATATTTATCTTTACAAAATCACGTAAAGCGTGACTTACATTTAGCATTTTAAAAATAGCAATTCCTCTTTGGATTCTAATTTTGAATTCTATGTTTAACACAAGAAGCATTTAAAACTGCTCTTATATTAGTATTTTCATATATTTTCTGAATATGGCTGTTATTACAGTTAAAGAATTAAAGTAATTTAATATCTGTTAAAATAATTTTTGTCATCTTTTAAATAGTATGCACATTATTTAACTTAAAGATTCATATAAATATATTATTCTACATTCTCAAAGATTTACAGGAATGATCAGCCCGACTTTCCAGCAATTGATAAACTTTATTTAGGATCGCCAAAGCATGTTTGGAATTGCATATGAAGTATGTGGAATTAATAGACATTGATTTATTTACATGGACTCTCAAAAGAATTCTATGACAATACGGTATATGGAAACTTAAATCGGCTGAAGTGTATTTTAGAAAGATTATGCTATTAAGTGTATTGAAATATATATAAATCACTGAATTCCAATACAAGATAATTACAATGCATATAATAGGACATTCAATGCATTTTTCATTCATTTAGAGGGACTCATAGAAGATTCGGTTACAATATTATGTATTTGCTGGAAGTTAGTTTGAAAATTCAAAATGCGCTTTAACATTTAAATAATATTAATTTTGCGCATGTTACTTGTTGTATATAAATCGCATACTTCATATAAAAAGCTGCATAAAAATTTTTGCGTAAAAATTTCCTTATTGCTTATAGAATTTTCAACAAAATTTTGCATGCATTTTTCAGCTCATACAAATTTTGGCATGGATATGCTGATTAGATGCAAAACTATACATTATGTTTTTCATATAAATCGGAGAATTTCTGATTGTAGATATGGATAGCAGAAATGAGTCATGTGTTATGATATGGTTGAGACAAACATAATATTTTAACTTCTTAAACGATACTGTTTTATGACATTATTCTGAATGCGGTAGAAAGTGTTTCAAAATGCATGCGTAATGCAAATGTTTTTTCAAACGAAATTAAAATTATTAGGATATTCTTATTTAAAATATTCCTAAATATTTCAGTAATATAGATGCAATATTATATTTTTATGTTGTGAGTACGCATGAATTTTCGGCTGCATAAATAGGATAATGTGTCTTTGTTCATGAGAAATATATAAATATAAAGGCCATGCTTGTTGCAACTATTTTTAGTGTATTTAGATGAATTCCTTTACTTAAACAAGAACTTATATTAACCGCAGTTTCTTTAGATATCCTCGTTAGACCTGAGGTATCCCATAGGATGTACATCTTTGCAGTTGTTTTTTTTACATGTATAAGTAACGTTAAGAAATAAATTATTAAATAGTCTGAATGGAGCCTAGCAGGTAGAAGAATTAAACAAAAGAAAAAGTTGCTTCTTATTGCACTGTTTTAGCGAGTTGCGTATTATATAAACATGGCTACTGCAGAATTGTACGAAATATACAAAAATTAAAAAGTAAGAGAATTTACTGTGTTTTACTATTATAGTTTTAGAGTTAATTAGCAATAAAAAAATATTAACTATACATTTCTTTTATACTTTTCAAAGTTTTTGCTTTGAAAAAAAGTGAAATGAAACAAAAAGAATAATTGATATTATTCCAAAAAGTGTCAAGAAAGTATTTTTGAGACACCATAAATCAATTTCAAGTACAAAAATTTAATTTTAATTTCTTTCACTGTTCAATCTTTCTTAGTTATTAATTTGTTAATACAAATCCAAAACTGAAATTTAGAAAAGGTACATACATTAACCCTGGATTCTGAAGAAGATATAATTCAGCAATTATGGACATGTCGCCATGTCAACTTGTATCCGAATAACATTCGAACTTTATCATGATAATAAATGTATAAATCACGAAACTCAAAACACCTTGTGAAAGTAATTTTCTTTTTATGTGCTTTGCACAATATTCAATATACTACAATTATTATAAGTACATAAATATTTACAAGCATTTAAATTATTGAAAAGTTTCGGGAATTGGAAACTTTAAATTAAGTTCAAAAGATCTAATTAAGAGGCAACCAAGGGGATACCTTCTTTAAATATTTACGGGATTCGAAACTCCGGGCACCTGAGTGACCTTTCGCTTTTCCTTCCTTTCTTATTTATCTTGTCTTGCTTTAACTTTTTTTACTCTCATTATAGTCAACTCATCAGAGGTGAGGGCAGGTCTCAGGAGCTGATATCATTTTTTTGTCTATCGACTCAAAGAAAATTTTAAATTCCATACTTGTTTCCTTTGTGACGACCCGTGTCCTTGGAAAGAAGGATCATGACAGTTGAGGAAAAGCAATACACTGATTTGACCTTTGCTTCAAGTAGACGAGAGATGCATATAGATTCCGCATGCATCAATCGACTTCCAGTTGGCATGTTTCAATCACTCAGAGATCAAGTAAGTGATAATTTACTGCCGATCCCATTAAGGATGGAAACTAGAATAAAAATGTATAGCACTGCTAATAAATTTGCATTTTCTTGTTAGACTCGGTATTGGGATGTGCGACTGGAATCTGAATTGTTTTTTCTAATATAGATGGAAAGAATTTACTTCCTCCTATTTCATTTCTCTCCCTTCTGGAGAGCAACAAACTGTACCGAATTCCTCATTTACACATTTCTTCATCATTAAACGCTGTGATAGTCTCTCTGATGTTATTAGAAAAAAAATTCGCCTTTCCTTATTTCTAAAACTTTCAGTCATTTTGAAGGGATGGTCATTCGCTAAAGCAATTGCAATGAAGAGACTTGCTTGTTAAAGTTTCTGTAGCGAAACAATCGAAACACCTCTCTAACTGCTCTACAATAATTTTTTTCTGTAACATATTCCCATTCCGGTTCTGACTGGATATGTGAAAAAAAATCCTGGCTGTTTAAATAACTTAAAATCTCTCCTACCCTGAAGCCAGTAAAATTGTAGATTCCAGAACTACGTCAATCTGAACATCTTACTTTAATTTTATCAAGCAGCAGTAAAATTCTGTAAGGTATATTAGCAAAAACATTTCTATCCAATCTGTGAAAAACAGCCAAAAAAACTGTATTCAGAAAAATGAGACGAAAGTCTAACAATTATTATTAAAGGAAAATCTTTGAAATTTCTTTACTTTATTTTTAAATGATACAAATATATTTTAATCCATACTCTGAACATTTTCAACGTACTGTGTTCGCCTAAAAATGTGTTCGTATTGCTGTTTTTGAAATGTTAGCAAGAGAATTCTAGAAATCATGAACTACGTCTATTTTTTCTTAATCTACATTTTAAACAAGACAGGACCCTTGTCGGAAAATGTTAATTTATAGCTATGCCACCTCTAATCCGCAGATGGTTTTACTCGCTCTCATTTAGGTAAAAGAAGAGGAGTTAAAATGCTTATATAATCTGAATTTTTCAATTCAATTGTGAATGTGATATATATGTTGTACGTGACATTTTAAGTATAGGTATCTTAAAGTTCTTTCCTTTTCATTTCGATAGCTTCAATTTCAGTTTTCTGTGCGCGATTTAATCCTTCTCATTTCCTTATTTATCTTCAGTTGGTTACTTTGTTTCTAGTCTATAACTGTAAGAACTACAAAAATGAAAAAAAAAACTGGACACATGATGAATTATTATACACATTAACAAATAAACATATTGAAATGGATTTATATAAACTATATAAAAAATTAGAAATTACATACTTAGCTGTACTTAATGCCTCATGTAATTTTACATGTTTTTAATGAGTAACAGAGAGCATAATAATAAAAAAGTCATTATAGTTTTTTTTTAGTTACATTTAGTGATAACATGATACTGGTTGTATTACTCACCAATCTTCTGGGGGCAACAGTACCTTGTGTGTGTGTATGAATAAAGTAATGAATTCCCTATGAATTTATATATTGTAAAAGAGAAGACGCAATCTAGTGAGAAGTTTTCAAACAATAGCTCTTCAAGTATACTCAACCGAGTGCAGTGTATTAGCATTCGTTCTATTGATTATAGTATTTATACTCCACCCAGTTGTATTTCTAAGAGTTGGATACTTTAATAAATACATTTTTAAGAGTCACTTTTTCGAAAATTTAAGTAATTTCAAATGTTTGGACATACCTGTAATTTGCGTTTACTTCTATTAATGTTTTCTAATTATTGGTTTCGGCTAAAATTCATTTCGTTTATGCCAGTAACTAGCATTAGCAATGCATGTGGTGTTCTCAAAATGGCATTACCAAGAATTCTCAAATACGGTATAGTGTCATATTTCCACCTTTTTTTTATCATTATCATTACAAACTTTTATGGATTTTGTAAATAATTAGTGTTTGTGCTCCAACATAATGTAAATAGTTCAATTATGTTCTCTTCATAAGCTAATATTAATTTTAGTTGTATTAAAATATCTCATTTGTTGATTTTCTAGAAGAAAGTAAATACTATTCAATTACAATTGTAGTGAAATATTACAATAGTGAAATATTAGAGCTATTTCCAAATTGGCTTAAATTTGGCGATTTTGGTCGCTAAATGTGGCCATATATCGTTAAGTTTGAGACAAATTTAACTTCCTGACTGCCGCGACCGGATTTTTCCGTGCACTAAGTTGCATGTTTCATTGCAATATAAGCAATATTGAAACTAATATATTTCTACAAGTAAAACCCAGTTTTGAAAAATTAACCTAGGATAATACCTTCAAAGATTATAGACCTATACGCAATAACATATTTTGTATCAGGTTGGAAAATACATCTTTTTCAATATTTTTAATAAATCACAGAGAAAACAACCTTACAATTTTACCGTTTTGCTGGGCAGTCAGGGGGTTTTAAAGACAGAACGATGCCTCCACAGAAACTCTTCTAATAAGTATGAAAATGCATTAAATGCTGCTTCATTTTTTTCAAAGGGATCCTAAAAAATAGCGAAAAGGCGCCTAAAATATATTCATATTTAAACATCTGGTGATAGTCTCGATAAGGGTGACCATCCGTTTACACTGGCTCTGACATGGACCTTGAATCGTTTAGTAAAACACAATAAGACATTGACTTTCCCCGTAGTGCGTAAAAATACTCTGATGATTGCATGTGGGAAAAAACTGGGCTAGATGTAAATATTATATTAAATTGTTTTACGAGGATTGTAACAGAGGAAAACTGACATATTTCTCTACATCCCATTTTTTAAAAGTTTTTTTAATCTATTATTTTTCTTTTATTTCAGTTATTTGATTTATTCTATATACTTTTATTACTTAAAAATTCATTTAAATATATCTAATTACATATCTGGCTAGTTATTAAATGTTATGACATTTTTCATGTGATTCTTCTTAGCTACTTTACTTTATATTTGAGAAAATTGCTTTTTTGTGATTAAATATTGACTGCTACTTTTTTGTTGTGAGTCAGATTCCTGTTCATTTTACATACATTATTTTTGGTATGATTGGGGTTTTCGTATTGGTCTTTTTATAATCCGATATACTTTTTTAAAAAGTTAAAATTACTTTTTCCAGGATGTGTGCCTCATACATTAAAAGCTGCTAAATCGACATCTTCAATCTTTTATAAACTAAACTTTATTAATATCGGCTGTCTGAAATCAGAATAATTTTTGCGTTAATTAGAAGTAATAGCTGTATAATACAAATGTGGCACTCGCAAAAAGCAGATACTTCAATTTTGCGAACATATTTAAATATATTTATACAAAAATTTGCACGTCGTTGTTGATGACTAGCGCAAAGTTCAAGTAAACGACAAATAACGAATTCAATACCATTCTAGATGTCCGTAATTTAGAAATTGTAAAGTATTTTAATAATTACTGAGTTTTTGTTACTTGTTTAATTTCGCTTCTTATATAATCACTATTGTTTAAAAAATACCCTTTGTTTCTTTGAAACAAATTACTATGCTATCAAATATTTTTAGACATCAAACAATAAATAAAATTTTATAGTAAAAATTATCAGTTTTGAAATAAGTTTTTGCAAACGATCATATGTTATTATTTCAAGTTATCTCCGATATTTAAGAGTACGATCTTTCGTAATTGTCTTTTAATTTGAGTTTTAACGAGTGGTTTAATCAATATATATTAAATCAAAACTATTATGTAACAGAAATTAGCTAACATCTGTTTTTAAACAACCGCCAATAAATTAATATATTTCTGGTATAGATCTTTTCTTTCTCATATGATCAGAGAAAATATTATAAATTCTCATTGTGATGTTCAAGTAAAAAACTAGTTATATTTTTGAAAATTATAACAATCAGTCCCGGGTTTAATAAAAGAGGCTTTGAAATAACCTGACAAAAATTTTAAACCTTGTAGGTATATAAATTTTCCTAGCTATGACACACACACATACACACATTGGGCAAAATATTCTTTTTCTGAATAAGCTAGTTGATATATCCGGCATTGTACGGGCCCATTAAATATTATTCAAAAAGGGGAGAAAATTCTAAAAATTAAATTAAAAATTCGCCGAAATTAAAAATTGAACTGAAATACAAAAACAAATTTCTCCCTTCTTGATCTGGGACAAAGATGAAATTTAATGGCATAATTATTTAACTAACTATTTAAAGTACATTTCTAGTAAAAAAAAAATCGATTAAATAATACATAAATCTATATTAAAACAATAAATAAAAATGAATCTTAAATTTCTTAGAAAAATAATATGAAATCAATTAAATATTTTCTAAATGCAAGAAAAGAATACAAATCTTTAATTTCCAATAGCCAGACTAAATCGCACCAGAAGAAAGGAATTTGCAAAAAATAGTTATTATAAATTTTGAATTAATGTAACAAAAAGAAATCCAGACAATTACTGCACGATTAACTTAAAAAATAATACATTTAATGACAATTAATATTTAATATTTTATATTATCAAATCAAATATAAATGTAACGCAACAAATCCAAGGTTCGAAATTATTGAAAATAAAATGGATCACAGAAATTATTGCCAGCAAAAATTTGTTTGGTTTGTGATCCATTTGCAATAAGTTTAATATATTTTTAACAACAAATTTTAAAAATTACAAAAACATATATTAATTATTCTAATAAAATATTCTAAATATCCATAATAATTCAGCATTTTTAAAAATACAAATTAAAATTTAAATTAAAAATAGTTAAAGTATTTTTCTTTACAAAAAGTTTTTTTTAAAAAATCATCTAATCAGTAAATAATTTTTCCAAAGCTAAGTGATAATTAAATCTTAAAACATTAAGAAAAAAATATGTTATATATTTTTAAATGACATTTTTAAAGTTAAATATATATATATTTTTTTTTTCAAATTTGCTTAATCAAAATTAGAGTCAAAAATAAAAAAAAATAAAAGCTCAAAGTTTTAATTCCGTATCTTTAATGTTTCTTGAATAATAAATATTTAAATGTGAGAAATGGTTAAAAACTCATCATGAAGAAAATGATATTTCCAAAGAAGTCGTTTATATGTCAGCCATTGCTTTAAAGCTAATTTTTGAAATTGAACCAAAACGAAAAAATATTTTTTCCTGTTCCAATTAATATAAAAATATGACTTAAATATGATTTTAAGCTGAAAAAACAAAGCCACTTTAATGTTTTTATTTAATGAATTTATTTATTGAAAATTTATGCATTTATGTGTCCGGACCCCTTTAATAACTTTTGATTTAAAAAAGATATTTAAAAAAAAATGATATCCCAGAAGTTTTAAGAATATATATTTCATTATTCAAAGGTTTTTTTTTCATTATATATTATAGGAAAAGTATATACAAATGAATGTCACAAGCAATTCATTATTAATGTATAACAATTTAGAAGAAATTCTTTTTTTCCCGTAAAAAATGCCTGTATTAACTGCAAAGCATAAATTGAATATTGATACAATGAAAAATAAACAAAACAGTATTTTTATTTTACTTATTTTAGTGAAACTTTATATACAAACTTAAAAAAAAATAAAAACTAATTAAGTTATACTACTTAAAAATACAGTTTCTTTTTCTAAGTATGTTCTCAAAATAACCGGATAATATCGAGATTAGTGAAGTCTAAGAAAAAAGAGCCCAAGGGATTCAAATATTTATCAAGCAGAATGTTCATTTCATAAGAAATTGCTATGGCGTCTGTAGAGAGTTCAATATCCTAAGGGTGATCTAAAAAACATTTTAGGGTTTAATAAAATTGGATCATATTATACCTTATATTTTCCTTATGAGAAACGGATTTGATTAAATGTAATGAATGAATTTTCCTCTTCAGAATTATTTCAATAACAATTTTTTTGTGTGTCATTAATAAGTTATTGTGTAAGGATAGTTTAACACTTTATCTATTATTTTATTGATATAACTTTAATTTTTAACTAAGTAAGACCTAATTCTTAAACGACTGCCAGAAATTTATGCAAGCTTAATTTTTTTTTTTTTTTGATTTTATGAAAAAAAATACATGAATAAACAAAATATAGTATAAATTATAGTAATAATTTTTTTAGGAAATATGAAAATACAGACAATATCTTCCAAGGAGTCGGGCATAATTTATTTTTAAATTTGAAATACGTTTTAAATTTTGGCATTCATTATAAATGCCATGCTAATGAACTAAGAAATAAATAATGACCTATCGTTCTACTCACTAAGGCACTTCAGAAATAAGGTAACAAGATAACAAATCATTGAAAAACTATGTTGCTTGGGATAAAGACTCAAGTCAATTTTTATGAGGATTGTTTGTTAGATAAGCTATTTAGGTAAAAGGCAATTCTGAAATTTGCCATTTGCTTATTAAAATTTCTAAATTAATAACTATTTCAAGACATCAATTAATTTAGTTTCGTCTTATATCACAGGCATTGCGCTTATTAGAATATTAAATGTTTGTTTATCAAGTCAACATAATAATAATAACAATAATAATCTTAAAAATAATAATAATAATTTATTTTTTAGAAGCCCTATAATATAGAAATATTTATTTCTTTTACTACCGGTGAATAGTCCTGTAGAATTAATGCAGATGAAATATTGAATTAATGCAGAACGAAAGTTACCATACCATCTTTTAAAATAGTCATCTCCTATAACTATGCACTTCTGAGATCTGCTATACATGGCCTGGAAAATTCGCAAGAAGTATTTTTTTGGGATGAAGTTCAAAAGCTTCGTCATGTTTCGTTGGATGTCAGCAATATGATCAAATATCTTTCAAAGAAAGTTTGAGTCGTGAAAATAGGAAGAAGTCTGGAGGATTGAGATCTGGCGAGTATGGTAGCTGTTCAATTTGCACAATTCCTCATGATTTTCTTTCGGTGTCTTGCAAAGCTTAAAACCAAACTTTAAACTAATCTTTTATTCGTTCATTTTCCTGTTCTCACTTAAGAACCAACACACTGAACAAGCACATAGTAAAGCAAGTCGTACACAGAACATAAACGACGACCAACTGAACAACGGTGGGAGGAGGTGGTTTTCACTTGCCTCTATGCAGGTGTTGCGTTTTGATTCCCCAGTGTTGCCAGATCGGTCGTTCTGAATTAATTCATCGATCTTTGTTGTGAGAGGTAGTACATCGGTATGTAGAGATACTAAGAAAACAGCACGTGTAAATACTCACTTTTAGTAACTATTCCTGTAGAAAAAAATATTACCTCCGTAGGCTGCAAAGTGATCTGCAGTCGGGAATTTTTTAAAGGATTAAAATTATTATTTTTAAATATCGACTGCACTGTCTAAGTTTAAAAATATTCAGTTTTCCATACATATTTTATGTTAATATTCGCCCTCCACTAAAGAAGTAGTGTCGTATAAAAAATATATATGTATATATTTTTTATATATAATATATGTATATATATATATTATTTTTTCTTGAGGAAACCGACTTCTAAGAGGATAAAGTACGTTTAAAATATCCCGTTCAATTATTAAAGCCGATTAGAAATACATGTATGTTTCTATTTCTCTACAAAAAACTCTGAGATTCTTATAGAATTTAAATTATTTTATATTCACAATGACATTTAAATTATATTTTAATTGTTTTTATTAAAATTATTTAAAATATCTGAACAAGTACTTTTAAAGAAGAGATTTTTCGAAAATAAGAAGCAATGTAAAATTCACTTCTTTGCTGCCATCTTTAGCTCTTTCTATCTATAAAAAATATAAAATAAAGAAGTTTTGAATCATTTGCTATATTCTGTAAGTTATGATAGTATTACACACTATTTCTTTTCAAATAGTCTTATGATATCATCCTACTTTCATAAAGAAAATAAAAATATATGCAATTTTCTTTTACTCATCAATAATGGATATGAAAATGCAGCTAAAATTGCCACAGTCATTTATCTTTTTCGTACAAGAATGGTAGCCAATTTTTGAGAGAACGTTATAACATGATTGCATTTCTTTCTTACTTTCTTTTAGAAAAAGAATGCGCTTATGAAATGAATGTGATGGTATATGTCATTTTGAACGAGTAAAAATTGGAGAAACTTTTTATTCGTGAATTTTTAAATATAAACAAATCAAAATATAAATTATTTATTAATTAATTAATTATTAATAAATGAATAAATAAATAAATAAATTATTTGCTTTTCAGTGCAATGAAAATAATAATAATAAACAGATTTTTGTTATTCTACAAAAATATATTTTAATCAAGATGGAAAATATACAATAACCTCTTTCAAGTTACCGAAGATTCTAAAAAACGTCTTTTCTTAACGTCGTTCATGTATAATTAAAATTTTAAGATTTTTTTTAATTTACGAAATTTAAAGAAGATTTTATCAATGTATATTTTTAGTAGATGCTCGTTCTAATCAGAAACGTTTCTGAGTAAATTTTCCTGTATGTTTATGAATTTTCTTAAATTAGAATACCTTTTTTTCGGATGCATTTGATTCTCAGATAAATATTTAGATTTTTAGAAAATTTTTCAACACTTCACTATTCACTTCACATTTACCTATTATTATGGAAAAAGAAATTTGATATTTATATATCCGTCTAAGGATGGGGAAAATAGTAAAAATATCAGCTAAAATTTGTTACTTTATAATCTGTGCCCTATATACAAAATTAAGTTTCTAAAATATTTAATACCACATTTTGTAATTAAATATATTTAAATTGTCAATTTTTAAATTTTTAACTATCTGCGCTTTTTTCATAAGGATGTTTTAATTATTTCGAAAAAAATTATAAATGTAATTTTTTTTCTTAATAGATTGATCAAAACTTTTCTTGTATCCGAGAAACGTCTCTGATTTTTACTGCCATCTGGCATTGGCGTAATAGGTATTATTATATTCTTTGGACTAATCTTGATCAGTTAAAGGGATTACATTGGCCAAATTTATGGCACATAATGAAATTAAAATGTTTTAGGTATGTGCCTGACATGGCATAACGTGCATTAAAGAGCTAACAGACAAAGATATAAAACAAAGAATATTAATATCAGGATGAAAATTAACTTTATTTTGATGTAACTGCAGGCAAAAGTTCAGTCATGCAGGATAAAATGTTTACTTTAGAATTGATAGAATAGGAAAAACCATTTTTCAGAGAACTGAATCATACACTGTGAAGGCTTCTAGAAACCCTTTCTAAAAATTACAGGTAGATAACAAAACTTATTTTTTATACTTTTTTCGTTAAATTTTGTTTCCTGGGGTTTTTTAAAATAAAGAAATAATTTTCGAAATCTTGTGTCACTCGGAAAAGTTTACTATACATTTATTGTACACTTCAGACATTTTTCCACTTCAGACAGGAGTTCCTTTTTCGAACGAAACGTAAGTATTTTTATTGCTTACTTTGTTTTGTTTTATTGGTTTATTTAGTAAATTCATTATAATTAGAGCATACTCATTTTACTTAATAATTTCCAAATCGAACATTAAAAAAATATGTCTTCTAGTTCTTTATGCATCTTTAAAACATTGTACGATTCCTGTCAATATGTGTACAGATGATACTTCTTATGAGTTTCAGAGCCAAAAAATGCAAATTCAATTTATGTTTTTATATTATTAACCATTGTATAATATTGTAGAAAATTAGTATTTTAATATGCCTTAACATATATATTCAGTGGATTTCATTCACCCATAAAGATAGCACATAAACTCTAAAGCAAAGACTGGGTTCCAGGAGTGATTATCCTTGTCAAGTTGAAGGATTTTAAGGAGGCAATATCAGTTTGAAACTATTGATATTTAAAATTGATTGATAATAAATGCAGCTAGAGTAGTTTGATTTAATTTATTGTGGACAAGCATCTCTTATATGGACTTTAAAATATGTATATCCCATTTTCAACAGTTAAATTTACATTATTAATCACGAAAATACTTTCATTTAATAAGATAACCTATTCTCTATATAGATATATTTATTTTTCACGTGTCAAAGTTAAGTGACGTTGGCACCTTTTGAAGATGCATATATCCTCCCATGGTCCACATGAGGTTAAGATAAATTCATTTAAAAGAAAGCTTTTATCATATATCATACAATGATATGTTAATTCATTCTATAACAAAATAATATTCTACTATTTTTTTAACGTATATTTTTAAAGTTTCATTCTAGTTTTTTTAAGTATTGTGACACAAATAAAACATACATTAACGAAAATTTTTTCCGACGACATAAAATTGTAACATATAATTCACTTAACCTTTAAGGGTCTTCAAAAAATTTTCCTGTATGTTTAATGCTGTCTAAAATAAAAGCTATGAAAATTATTTGTAAAAGGATTTGTTTAGTATTACATTCTTTAGTTATTTATCTTATGCAAAAGTAAATCAATAAATAAAAATAAAATAATATCAATTTTATGTTAAATCAGTCCTTGACATCAAGAATTATATGATGGAAAAGCACAGTTAGGCCAATTTGAAGGGTTAAGTTCTAGCTTTCATTTCAGTTAAAAGTTAATAATCATGAATAGTGTATGTTTTATAAATTATGTTAATTTTATTTTATAAATCTTTGAAAAAATCTTATTATATCATCTTGTATAAATTACAAAAGGGAAAAAAGCTAATATATACTTTTCAGGACGTCATCTATAAATGCCAAAAAAAAAATGCAGCAAAACTTCTTGAGCTCATTTATCTTTTGCGCGGAGAAATTAATGGGAAAATTTTGTGAGACTATAATTTTCGCATATATTTTCATGCAAACACTGGGTCTGTTTTACCATAAATAATTACTGGTGAAATAAACATCAATACATATAATTTTTAGGAGAGAGGAGTTAGAAGGGCTAGAGTTTTCAAAAACAAATTTCGTAATACACTGCTAAAATTACTGTGATTAATTATACTATGTGTAAGATGAAAACAAATGTTTGGATATAATGAAACTATGTTTCAATGAAAATATGGATTGTAAAATAATCGCCTGTCTATATGTTTAAAATACAAGAACAAATAATTTAGTAATCGTACCTGAACTTTTTACTAAACCGATTTAATGATATTTTGTATTATTTTGTTTGCTGTATTTTAACAAAAGCACTTTATTTGTATCTGTGCTAACTTTTGAAAATTCTTAAAATATTGCTTTTTACTTTTCTATTAAATTTAAAAATTCTTTCAAAAAAAAATTTTACATTGTTGGTATTTGAGTTACTGCCATTCCTAAAAAAAGAAAAGAAACAACGGTATCCATTTTATTATGGATGACATTCTCTTATTACAAGTAAAAAAAAAAAAAAATAAATAAATAAAAAAATAAAACAAAAGACGGGAAACAAAATTGTAATTTAACAATTTACAAAAGCTATCAGGAAAATTATATTTTCAAAGACTAAAAATTTTAGACTTATAAATAAATTCTATATTTAAATAATAATAATAATAAAAATAATAATAATAATAATAATAATAATAATAATAATAATAATAATAATAAACATAATTTTGATGATGATCAAAACGCGGATTACGTAGTAACAGAGTCCTATATTACGTACGCCATGGAATAAAAAATTAATTTTCTTGTTCCAATCGTATAGAATTTTAAATGAAATTTTAGTTTCACAATTTTTGGTACTGGAAATTTTTAAACTTCTAAACATCACACATTTTCAGTTTTTACATCGTCCCATAGCGAAATAAATGTACATTTAACTGCAATTTTTTTGAAAGCTGTATCTCAATTTGTTTTATTTATTTATCTATTTATTTATTTATATATTTGTAATTTTGTAATTTTTTTATACTTTTTTGTGCTCGTGGCAACAGAAGTATTTCATTTCTGGACATTAAACATGAACAAATCAGATAACGAATAAAAGAAAAAAAAACAGAAATATTCCATTTTTGGACATTAAACATGGAACATTAAGAAAACGAATAAAATAAAAAAAAAGTTTCGGAATTCAACCAATAAAAAGATTCAGATATACAGTCGACTCTCAGTAATTTGAAATCGGATAAGTTGAATTTTCGCTTAACTCGAACTAAAAGAGAGTCCCAAAATTTTCAAGCACAGAATAACCTTAAAATTTTAAATTAATCCAAACTCATTTTTTCTTAACTTCGTTTAATTCGAATTAACAAGAATTCCCTTTTTTCATTTTTCCTTACTATCTCACGGACTTGAGATCCTTAAAAAATATTTCTTTTTGTCATTTTTGACAGAATTGCTCTGAATCTGATATATATAAAATCCCATTCATTTGATACCCACTTTCATAATGCATCGTCCATCAATGACACCTGCAGCCCTTCTACCATTGTGCTTTTACCTAAGTCCTTAATTAATTTATGTATTTATACCTTTTAATTTAATATTAAATTATATTTTGATGATAATGATAAATTTATTAAACACTATAACGTTAATTCCTTTGTAATTGTACCCCTATAAACATGCTTTCCTCTCATACATTCAATAATTCGAACTCTGGATAGTTTGAAAATTTCTTGTGGTCCCGACGATTTCGGATTAACGACAGCCGACTGTACTTCAGATTTCCCAGTTTTTTACTAAGGAAAAAAAAATATTTCCATACAGTTAAAAAAAAAAAAGAAAAAAACCGATTTTGATTAAGAAATTGTCTCAAGAGTTCAAATAAAGCATTTGCATACACTAAACTGTTACATTTTAATATTAGTCCCCGATATGCTATTTCTCTTGACCACCAATTAAAATTTCGTCTCTAAAGCGTAACGTTACGCTAGATAAGCCTTCGGGAAAACAAAGTAAATTAATTATTGTACGATCATATACAAATAATTTCCACTGCAATTTTTTTTTTTTACTTTTTACATTTAATCATGGCACATTGTGAATGTGCTTGATTCTGTATAACGAAAAACGTCTTTTTCACGGCATCTCAATTTATTTCTGATGTTTTATTTTTCGTATTTTTAGCGTCCTTTCTTTACTGTTAGCAAAATAAGTGCTTCATTTCTGTAGAAAGTACAGAGAAAATATTTGGAAAATAATAATTATATCATTATTTGTTTTATAAAAAGTGAAAAAAAAACTGTAACTAAAATACTTGCTATATCGATAAATTATAAATGAATGTTTTGTGATAAAATATGGTGATATTATGAACTTATATTCAAATTTAAGTATATATATTAACGGTAATAACGAATAAAGTCATATGAGACATAAGATAGCAGATTTTCTTTTTTTTTTTTTTTTGAGTTTTTTAAATGACGAAAAGCTTTTCTTTTGGACTTGTGTTTTATCTAGCTCTAGTGAAGCCGTTTGCAAACTTTTCAGCAGATGTTGTTTAAATCTGAAATGCAAATTTAAAGTTCTTCAGGGTTCGCAAATGATATTATTTTAGATAGTAAAAAACATGTGTATCATCTTGGGTGCTGCTAAATTCTGAAACTACTGAATTCCTATTTTTTGGTTATTTTGATTCCATTGGCTCTGATATCGAGACGCAAATTTCAAAGGTCTAAAATAGGTGTAAATGTTGTCATAGCAAAAATAAAATGTTGATTTTATTTCATAAAACTAAATATTTTATAAATAATACCCCTAAAATTAAATTTCTGGATTTTCCGTGCATTAAAAGTATAATCTGAAATAAAGATTACTACCTGAAATAAAGAGTGAAAATTTTTACAATCATAATTGTAACTAGGGATCAAGTTTGGGAATGTACTTATTAATATACCAAGGTTAAAGTATTTCCTTTTACTATCGAATAGGATTATAAAAGATAAGCATGAGAATTTGCTCTTTAATTTAATGCATCATCATTTATACTCTCACATAATTTATGTAAAAATCAAAGACGACATGATTTTTTTTCTAAATTAAAGCTATTCATAGACACTGAAATGTGACATTTTTCTTTTCTTTTTATTCTTTTTTTCCCTCTTTCACCAATTTATTTGAAAAAAAATAATTTTTTCATAGAATTGTCTTCATTATTGAATGAAGCAAAAAATTAGTTAAATTTCAAATAGGAAATGTTGAAAGAGAAGAAGTCTAATAATAAATATCTTTTCATGTGTTCTTCCTTTATAAATAAAAATGGAGTCACCATTACAGAAATGTCATTAAAATTAGAAAAAATTAACATCTCGGAAAATAACTCAAATTTTACATTTTCAATACCACCTTTGTCACCTGTGAATCAGTAAGAATACTTTGCGTCAGTTTCATCGTCAAACATCTGATATTTTAGGAGCAAAAGCTGTCAAACATAATCATTTGCTTCATAGAATCGTTTCACAAATTCGCTACGTAACAATTTTATATAAGATAGAAGTCATCATTAAAAAAAAAAAAAAAAAAAAAAAAAAAAAAACATGTTTTAAATACCCCAAACATACATAGCATTTTAATGGATTTCCCGATGTAGTTAAAGACAATTCGAATACGCCATCCCCAAAACTTTCATGTATCAAAATCAAATGGCCACCAATTCATATCAAGAACTAATCGAAACACAAATTAGATGGTTATTCGTTCTTGAGATAGTTGTATTGCGGTAATCGTTAAAAAATGGAGCATAGTCGCTCTATAACTAACATAAACCAAAACATAATCATATCAAAGACAAAAAATCTGAAATAATGTATGCATAAATATGTATGTAATACAAAAATATGTATATGGATTCTAAAAATAGGAATATTGATAGAAATAAAAAAAATGCAAACAAAATTGCTATGTGTTGAGCAATGATCACTAAGAATTAATCAGCACAAGCCTTTTTTTTATCTCTATTAAATCCTGAAGTTTTGTGAAACTCGGAACGTTATTTTTTTTAATAGATCACCAAGAAACCTTTTTGCCGCATAAAACAGAGGTACAGGGAATTTCAAACACGGATTCACAGAGTGTCAGACATTTTCTAAAAGATCATTAAAATGTGCGTTGTAAAACATTTGTGTAATGTAACACCATAAAGTGGGTGGCAGCTTCGCTGCCTCCAATTTTATGGTGTGATTTTTTTTCACCTATATAATGGTGTAATGTAAACATATATAACTAGTGTAACATTACAATGTTACACCGGTTATATTGGTTAAAATACGCCTTAAAATTGGAGGTAGCATAGCTGCCACCCATTTTATGGTGTAAAGTTACTCAAATGTTTTACAGTGTGCTCTTGGCTTTCTATAATGTATTAGTGTATTGAAAATTGTTAGTCGAATATTTTTGAGAATCTATTATTTTCTTCGTGTAAAGATAAAAAAAAGTAATGAACCGTGACAATTACTTCATTAGCTCAATCAATGTTTTGTTTTCTTAATGGCTGTTGTTTGCCTTAATGATAAAATATTAGGACAGTTTGTACGATAATCATTAACAATTACGATTTTTGAAAAAAAAATAGTTCGCCAAAATAATGATGTTTTTGTGAATAAATAAATAAATAAATAAAAGTTCTCTAGACGGTTACAGTAGAGAGAAAGAAAACCCGCCTACTAACTCTTGATTTATAATTATTTTATAAATAAGTTAGTAATAGCAAATGATTGAATATATATTATACATTTAAATGATGTATATAACATTTGCTTAGAAAGCCATTTACTTATCAAAAAAGACACAAACTTTTTAGCGTAGCAAAACACAAATTTCACGCCATCAATAAATATTGCACATTTCAATTAGCTTTAATACAAACTTTCATTAAATTTCTGTGGTGATTTTTTATAGAACTTGATATTTCTATGGTGAAAATAATTTAGGCATTGTTCTGAAATTGAAGGTTAGAGCTCGATTGTTTAAATGCAACGTAATGACAAAGTTACTTAATTTAATGCACTATTTCTTGTCAATATGAATACTTCCTTCACTTTTATGTTTTATTTGTTGAGATATATGTTATCAAATAATGATTGTGTGCGCATACATGACAGCCCTAAGCAATCATTTTCATGATTTTTAAGTAAAACTTGAAAACAACACTTTTCAGAAAAAAAAAATTCTAATTTTAATTTCACATAAAGCAGGGAATAATAAATGTACATCTATTATAAAATCATAGGTTACTATTTTCGAATATAATGATATGAAATTTTCTACAATTTATCATAGATATTTTTTAACTAAAAATTTAATGCATTTAGCTTAACATTATTATAACCACACAATTTTCTTTTTTAATGAGGATTCTAATTTTAGGAAATATTAATAAAATTATGAATATGTAATTTAAAATTAAAAGCTATAAATTTTTAATCTTATCATTCAAAATCGAACCCTTCAAATTATTTGGAATTCCATATCTATGCATAGTTTAAATTGAATATTTAAATTATACTTATAAAATTGTGATTTTAAATGAAAAAAAAGTGTGGTTGTACTTTTTAGTAAATAGATGCCTTAATAAGCAAAAATTACACACATCTTTAAATAAATATATACTAAGTGATTTGTTCAGTAACTTTCTGCCCACAAACATGTTGAATATTTGTTAGAATGTTTTTACATTTCCCCTCATAACTGCACTTTAAAAAAATGGTTGTGAAAAACTTGTAATAATTATTTTTAAAACACATGTGTTTGTCACATTGCCTTTCATAAGATTATATACATGTGATAGTTTAAAATGATAATATTTCGTTTAAGAAATTTTCAAAATAGTACAAATTAATTTCTATCTATACATTACTACATTTTTTGTAAAAGATAAGTGATGCATTTATTTTTTATTAACCATTTAGAAAGCTGTTATTGAACTCGGTCTAACATTATCTGAATATCTCAATCCTTATAATGTGAAGATTTCATTCATTTTCTTGATGGTCTATGTTTAATGGCCAGAAATGAAATACTTTTGTTGCTACGATGACAAAAAAGTATTAAAAACTACAAAAAAAGTTAATGAAATACGGATTCAAATAGTAGCATTTAGATATATTTTTTTTTCTATACGACGGTGTAAAAAATGGAAATATGCGATGCTAAGAAGTTAAAAAAATTACAGTACCAAAAATTGTAAAATTAAATTTTCATATAAAATTTCTTCATGATTAGTCCAGGATGATTAATATTTAATGTGTGCGATGTTCTGGTGATGGTGGAATTGGAGTAAATTCAGCTATTAATCGGTATCACATTTTAAGCGGTTTTGACTATTTCAAAAACAATAAATCTAGCTTTAAAATTTTTATAAACAAAGACAACGCTTGAGGGGAAAGGGGAGAAGCTTCGGCCAACTATTTTATTTTTCAAAATATTGAATCTATAATATGAAATTAAACCCATATCAATAGAGAAATGTTTAAATTTTGTTCCCCTTCTTTAAATCTGCAAGCTACATACGTCTATAAAGGATGAAAAGGTACAATTTTAAAACACTTACTAGAAAGTATTACTAATTTCGTGGCAAGGTTATTGTGCCTAAATATGATTCATAAGTACGGTTATATCCTTTTACTTAAAATCCGAATGCATGAATCCTAAATGCTATATAATAAGGCGTTCGATTTTTAACGAAACAGTAAGCATTTTTTCTGCATTGATAACATTTTCTTTGAAATTTTCGATCAAATAGACATCATTCGTTATATAGCGCCCCAAGTTTTGTAAATTTGTCAAATTTCCTTAAATTGTCTCTCGAATTTTAACTTTGAAGATAAAAAAATCCCGATAATAACGAAAAAATTCGATAAATTAACGAAAAGAAATTATGTCTGTTCCATTTAACTGACCAATAAACTGTTAAAAAGCGCCCAGTCTGTGTATCAGAATTTAAACAACTACAAGGTATGTTTTTATAGCATTATTTATATATTATTTATATATTAAAATTATCAAAGAAAATTTCATGTTTAATTGAGCTGTCGTAAGTCGCATAATCCTACATTTATTTTTTTTTAACTTAGCAATTAAGAATGTATGTAAGATTATCAAAATCGAAGTATATACTTATTTTTAAAATTTTTAGTCAAAGAAAATTAGAGTATATTTCATTAACAGAATATAACCACATGATTCTTAAATTTACAATAATTTTATGATGAGAACTCTCGAAAATTTTGTGTTGATTCCAAATCTTGTGTTAAAATATTTATTTTAATGCCGCTAAGTTAATTTTACCAACATTATAACAACTGGTAGCTTAAATGCAGTCTCCGATTAAAACAGAATGCAATTGAGTAATGCCCTGATTTAACCCATAACTGCTATTAGCGGTCTCACAGGTCGCTGAGATTTTCAAGTTTTTCAGTTTAACTTATAATTTTTAGTTTAACTATAGATACTGATAAATTTTTGTTTCGTTTGGAACCTTATAACTATCGCTAGAGACTTTTGAATAGCTTAATTTCATTTATAACAGTCCTGTATATAAAGTTTAATACATAAATAATATTCTGAGATTTAATTTAACATTTTATTCATCTTTAGATCAAGCGGTCTGACAGACCGTTCACGGCAGTTATGCAACAATTTTTGTCACAGCAGTTAAGGGTTAAGCGTAACTTCAGCTAGCATTTTTTTAAATCCTTATATTTGAATTCTTTTTTCATTTTTTACTCGTAATCGACATTTTCTAATTTTGTATTAGAGAAAAGATACAAAATAAAACGATGTTTAACTAAATGAGCAGTTGTTTCAATATACTTATATTTAACTGCAAAAAATGTTCAACTCTTGTTTTATGTGCAAGAATGTATTGCGGAGCAATTGAAGTATTTTGTATGTTGGTGCAATTTCCAAACATGCACTTAGCTGAATATCGAATCTTCGCTAGATATCCTTTTCATATCTTTTACGCATGAGACAGTGCGCCACTACATGAATTTCGCAATCTGCAGAGGTTTTTGTAGAGTTTTGCAACAATGCATTTAGATTTATACAGAAAACACACATTGTCACATTAAAAAAATATTTTCAATTCAATACAAATTAATACAGTTTTATTGCTTCTGTTTTTATCAAGGGTGTCAGAAACTGCAAATTTTTTGTAAAAGAGTCAAAGCTTACTTTGATGATGGAACAGAAATAGATGATGATTTACTGCTTTTGAATATTCCTGCACGGAGTGTTGTTTATCTTTTAGAAATGAATGACACGATAATTTTTTTTGATTTTTAAATTGAAAAAAAAAAAAATTCAAAAGTTTACCTTTACATTACGGCCTATGAAAAAAAATCGTTTCAAATAAATTTTAAAGATGTTGCACCCCGTCAATCATATTAAAATATATGCATTTACAAAATGCATTGAAATACACATTCTGTAAAAAATGTGGTGAAAAAAACTATTATTCATTTACAGGGCCACGCAAAAGAATTCCATTACATAATAGTAAAATGGGGAATTGTGTGCCACATATTTTAACTATATTAAACAATTTCATATATAATACAATTGATATATATATATAGTTGAGGCTTAATATAAATTATACGATAAAGTCATTCATAATATGAAGAGCATAGCATTTACAGGGACACGCAAAAGATTTCAAATGGTATATTCTTTCCGAAGTACTGTACGTGTATCCGATGATGGCTGATGGATGAATGAAATACATTTTAATTATGATATGTGCGTTTAAGTTTCACTAAATCTATGCATATTATATGGTGTGTATAAATATTATAGTTGATATACAGGGCTACGCAAAAGAGGTCGCAAACGTTACTGAATATGAGCTTAAATTAGTTAAATGTGGTTTTTAAATAAATTATGCAATTTTACGCTGAACTGCATTCACTTTACTAATCAATGTTTGTAGAATATAGATAAAACAATATACAAAGCCACGCAAAGAATTGAATACATGTACGCATATGAGTAAGAATTTCTGAGAAAGTGATTTTAGTAGTTTTAAGAATGTTTTAGTTTAAAATAAACTTTAGCTTAATACTAACGCATTATAAAGATACAAGTTAAACTACAGGTTTGAATAAAAAGATTCAAGTATATTTCCGTTGATTAGTATAAATTTGCGAAAGAAAAGTTTCAACCTGCTAGACACTTTCCTACTAAACTACATTTTCCTAATTATATAGTTTATAGTATATCAACCGACAGATCAAATACAGGGATATTCAACAGTATTGAAATAGATATTTGGATACATACAGTAACCTTATTGCACTAATTGATGAAGTTTTGTTAAGGATTTCATGAAGTGTTCGAAAGTGCTTCATAATTTATTTTAACGCATGATTTTCCTTTCTTGTTAATACCTAAGTTTAGATTAGAGGCTATTCCCGAATGCGTAATTTATGATGCGGCATAAAAAATAATCGAAAGTTGTTTTGCATGATTATTCCTGTTTTTATATAACATTTCTAAGAAATTTCTCCCATAACCTCGTTGTCATGCTTATAGTATAAGTATTGGTGCTAGATTCCAATAAATGACCTATTCCTTAAAGATGTTTAGGGGGTAATTTAAATTTTCAAAAAATCAATTTTCAGATTTTGTTTTATTCTGAATTTTTAAAAATTTGTCAACAATTATGTAAAAATATTCCATTAAAATATATTTGTTATTTCTTGGGCTATAATCAGTTATAGACGATGGCAAAATTTAAAAATTTGAAACTAGTTTTATAAATTTATTAAACTTGGTATTTGCGCACAATATTACTTTCAAACTAGATTAAATGCAGCTCAAAGAAATTAACAAACCAAAATATGCGTTTTTTATCGTCTTCATGACCAAAAAAATATTCACGTATTCTAATTTTTTTTTTTTTTAATTCTCAAAAAACTTAAAAAACATGAAAATTTTGACCTTTTTTATTTTGTTTTAAAATTGGATTGGAAATGTTTTCTATGTGCATCATATAGAATTTTCCCATGCACGCTGCATTTAAAGGTTTTAATTCAAGCATTAGTGAGATGACTTTTTACTTTCTTCTATCATCAATAGAAGAAAGTATTGTAATCGAAATTTTTTTTTGACTTCCGTTTTCGACGTATTTACACGTTTTACGGGTCAGAGATTCCAAAAAGCATGTTTTTACAAAATGTATGTATGTGCGTGTGTCTGTGCGTTGGTCTACCCTGTAAAATGAGTAACTTCGTCGGTTTAAACACCAACAGAGTGAGTAACCTCAGACGCTTCGAGTAACTTTTGGAGGTTACTCGGAGTGTCTGAGACCTGAATTACGCGTTTTCAATAACCAGGATGCTAAATCTGCCGTTTTTTGAGGTTACTCGGAGAAGCGATTTATTGCTGTCATGAATACACACCGTGTGTAACATTTTATTTGCCACTGGTTTCAGCGCCATCTTATGGAGTGTATTTTGATAGCCTCGAACCCCAAAACTTTTACAGATGCAATGGCTTTCTACCAAGTAAGCTAAGGTTACTCGAAGATGCGGTATTTTGTCATATTCTACACAGCCACTTCAGTTACTCGATCATGCAATCTTCTACCATATATACACAACAATATAAGTTACTCGATCGTGCGAATTTTAGCCCGTATGTATACACAGCATTATTGGTTACTCGATTGTGCAATATTCTACCCGTATGTATAAGGAAATATAAGTTACTCGGCGATGCGGTATTTTGTCAATTCCTACACACTGTCTCCGTTACTCGATAAAGCTATGTTCAGCCCACACAAGAATTTTAATTACTCGATAATACAATAATTGACCTAGTTATAAAAATACAAAGGTATTACCGTAAAAAGATGTCGGGAAGGTTGGATTATTTACAAGAATTTCGACAAGCATTTTATCAAATTGTTGGATTGTCTGTTACTTTTTACGATTAATAATTTTATCAAAATTTAAAAGCTGGAGTTAATGTGAAATATATATTGATATTTGTTGGTAGTGTAATTAAGAAAATAAAAATAATAGCGATAACATTAATATCTCTTCAGAAGACAGTGTATCTTTTCAATAATTTTGTTTATTTTTGAAAATATAGATTAAACGGTGAACTGGCTACTTTTAATGTTCAGTTAACAGTGAATCAATAAAATAAACAAACAAACTACATTATTAATTAAAATTGTGAAAATGTTTTAAAAAATTGCATTTATAAATAATTCCCACTACATTTTTAAACACTAATATTTTGGCTTTTTTTTCCCTTTGAGCTTTTAAAATATGTATTACACGAGACTGCTCGTCGGTTTTTAGATTCATATAATACTACATTTCATATAACATTTTTTACTGAATTATAAAGTGAAAAACTATGAAAATAACGCATCTTTATATACTTAATAAAAAGCCCGAGGGCTTATCCCATGCGCAGATTTATTAGAAGTGTTTAAATCTCTATCTCAAACACAAAAATAAATAAATAAATAAATAAAAAATAAATAAAATTAGCATTTTCAAAAACAGTAAAGTGACGAAAGTATTACCATGGAAAAAAGTCAATAAAAGCTTTAATTTACATGGGTAATTGCACCGGGCGTATTTACAAAATATACAATATCTCGCGATATTGTATTGCATTCCGTATGAGTAAAAATTCGGTGTCAAAATATTTCCAATTAAAAGAAGCCTTCATTTAACATATTAAAAGAATCGCCTTTTAGATCAATTTTGAAATAAACTCAAATTACCATTTCATATCACTTTTACTGTGAAATGAAAGCATAAAAAATAATGCATGACATACTTGACTCTAAAAAATATCACTTTGATCATCTACACATAAATATCAATTAAAAATGTTTTCTTTCTTTGATTACTGAGTAGAGTTACTCGAAGACTCGCTATATATTTTTTAACTCTTTACACAGTTTTCTAAGTTACTCGATAATGCAATCAACAGCCTGAATGCACAGCAATATAGATTACTCAATGGTAATGTACACTGGTGTCCAAAATTTAAGCATAATTGGTAATTAAGTAATTATTTTTAAGTAATGAAAGAAATATGAATCGGAATGTGCTGAAACTCCAGATGTGTAAACAAAATAGTACTCGTCACATATTTTCGCGAAGAGTTTTCCCCGAAATCGAACTGGGGACCGTCAACAAATTGAAAAAGAACGAAGATCTTTTGGATAACCCTGTCAAAACTAATGTAGCAAAAGCGTTCAAACTGCACATTATGATTAATTGGCTTATTGTAATGTACTGTGTTAATTTTTACAAGGACAGCATGTATACTCGTAGAGAAATTAAGGTTTTTATAAAAACAGTTCTAAGTTTTTTGCTTATAATTTGCAGAGTTCTTAATATAAAGTAGTGTTCTTTTTTGAAAAAATGACAAACATCATTGTACACAATACCCTGTCATCAAAATTAAAAAATAATAAAAATTGTATGACAAATGAGCAGGTTTACTAAATAATTTTTTTACTGCGCATGCGTGAACGCTATTAAAATTTCATTTGCATATTATGTTAGTTAAATGTATAGAGCAACTTTTGTGAAAGTCTCAAAAACATAGCTTAAAAATTCTGAAAATTATCGTTGATAGAATGAGATCAAAATCCTCTATTCCCTAAATGAAGCAAAAAGATGAGGGGCTGTATCCATATTCCATTGTTTAGTGCCTACACAATATTGCACGTACAACTATATTTAGGTAAAACCCCTGATTTTTTTTGCTTCCTTTAGGAATAACGGATTTTGAGTTGATTCTATAGGCTCCCATTTTCAGAATTTTCAAGCTATGTTTTTGAAACTTTTACAGAAGTTGCTCTATACATTTAGCTAACACAATATGGAAATGACATTTACATATCGTTGACGCATGCTCAATGAAAAATTATTTACTAAACATACTCATTTTTCATACAATTTTTATTATTTTTAAATTCTGATGACAGGGTATTGTGTGCAATGATGTTTGTCATATTTTCAGAAAAGAACATTATTTTATAATAAGAACTCTGCAAACTATAAGCAAAAAACTTTGAAAAATTTAGGACTGTTTTTATAAAAACCTTAATTTCTCTACGAGTATACATGCTATCCTAGTAAAAATTAACACAGTACATAACAATAAGCCAATTAATCATAATGTGCAGTTTGAACGCTTTTGCTACATTAGTTTTGACAGGGTTATCCAAAAGATCTTCGTTCTTTTTCAATTTGTTGACGGTCCCCTGTTCGATTTCGGGGAAAACTCTTCGCTAAAATATGTGACGCGTACTATTTTGTTTACACACCTGGAGATTCAGAACATTCCGATTCATATTTCTTTCATTACTTAAAAATAATTACTTAATTACCAATTATGCTTAAATTTTGGACACCAGTGTATTTCACCAGTTCCTACAACACAAATATATCAGTTACTCGATAATGCAATATTCTGCCTGTATGCACAACAATATAGTTACTCAATGATATTGTATTTCACCAGTTCCTACACACAATTATCTCAGTTACTCGATAATGCCATTTTCTGTCCATTCGTACACATTTATGTTACTCATTGGTATGGTATATTACCGATTTCTACACTCAACTATCTCAGTTACTCGATAATGCGTTCTTCTGTCCATCTGTAGACACTACAAGCTAAGTTACTGGATCGTACAATATTTTATCTAATAATAAAAACACAGAGCTATTATGGTAAAAACTGAAAGGGGGGGGGGGGTCGCTTACAAGAATTGAGTATTGCGTAAAATCGCAGCGTGGTCTGCAGCCACTAACTTGAATATTTTTTTAAATCAAAATTATAAGAATAAATGTGAATTAAAGGAACACTTGTAGATAAATTTTTAACTGATATCGTAATATGGATTGATATTTTTTATGGTACTTTAAGATCATAATTGTATTAATAATAACATTAATTTCTCTTAAATGTAAAATGAGAGCATTAATGATAGACCATATGATATTTTCATATAAAAAATGTCAGAAAGCACATGATATGAAATTATTAGATTTATTTATACAATGAGCTTAATAATTAAATAAGTACTTATGTACTTTTCTTTAAGTACTAAGTATAAAAGTTAAATGGGTTTTCTATAGAAAAAGAAACACGATTTTTCAATAAATATTTGAAAAATATTACTGTTTTTTAATATTAAACAGAACTATTTTTCACTGGTTTCGATAATTTACTAATAATATCACTTTGTTTTATGTATGTCTCTCCATCTCTATCGTAAAATTTCAAACTTTCGCAATATGAGTTCAGAAATTTGGTTTGCTATCTCCAACATTTTTTTTTTTTTTTTTTTTTTTTTTTTTTTTTTTTTTATGCGACTTTTAACGGAATTATATAATTTTCATTATTTGAAGGGGAAAAAAAAAGAAATTAATTAATTTCCGTAGTAAGAGAAACTCATAAAAATTATTTATAATTTTGGGAGTAACTGGATTTAGATGGTTCAGATTCTCCTGATACATGTCGCAGCTACCCCATTCTTGAAAAAATTATGGGGTAAACGATAGATACTTGATGTACTGGTGCACAAAAAGTGCGCCTGCGGTAGGAGGAGATCATAAACTGCGCTTACAGCTTCGACCATATCTCTATGATCTGTGCTCGAGGGGTAGTAATATGTCATTACATTGAGGAATATTTTAATGATTTTTTACCCACAAACTCTTCTGTGTGTAAATAGAAGCATGGTAACTCTTAGCGATAATAGTCACAGTACTTATAAACATCTGGTCTGCATTCGTACTACATCTTACAAGATACTCAGTATATACATATAAAATAAATAAATAAATAAAATGAATCATAATTTCTCAAGTAGTGGATTACAATTTTTGCAGAGAATTTCCATTTTAAATGGAACCGGTGCCCCAAATATTGTTAACTCTTTCAAGATATTCCATAGATTAATTAACACACACCATTGTTTTTTTTTTTTTTTTTTTTTTTTTTTTTTTTTGTAACTCATTGATAAAAAGCGTTTTTCTGTTTTTATTGAAAAAAAATGCTGAAAATCCTTAAAATTCAAATTATCATAACTCGGTAAGTTTTATTTGTACAAAAGTGAAACTTTTATTGTTTTACTTATTAGGACACAGAGAAAGTTTTACTAGTGCTTAAATGTTGTAAATAAATAAATAAAAAATAATAATTTCTATAACTTTATAAAAATAAAATTTTTTTATATGCGTTTACCATAAAATGAAACAACATTCGATTGAATTCTGAATTAGAACACCTTCTAATTTAATGTGTTTTCGAGCAAAATTGAATTGAGAAATGTGTTAGAAAAAAGCTTCTTTAAATTTGAGAGCAGCCTTAAGATTGACTTCACACCCAAACTGGTTTCTCTCCAGAATTCATATTTGTTTGTACTTGCATGGCTATTGCATGAGAATGACATATACTGATATTTAGAAAGTATGAAATCGAAGGATATTTCCAGTTTTCATTAAAAGCAGTCTTTCACAAAATGCTGTTTAAAAGCATTTAGAATTTGAACTAAATTTCTATAAAGTGCTCTAAACTGAATTTTCAGATGTTATAATGCTATAAATTTTCATCAAACAACAAGCGCTTATAATTCAGCATGTAATTCAATCTAAAAAATGATTGAAAAGTTACTAAAATTTAAGCCAATTAAATATCATATCTGTAAATAACATGCTTTTGCGTTTTGTGTTTGTAAGTTTATAAATTTCGAGGAAAACTCTTACAATCTATATTATAAAGGCCAAACGTTTATGTGCGTAACGCATACATCATTTTATGAATGAAACACTTTGAAATTTGAAATGGAATTTCGGTTTTGCAGTTTTTGCTATTTCAAATTTTTAAGTTTCTAAACAAGACACACTTTCAATTTTATACCATATTATACCAGCGCTCCTGATAATCTTTGCTGAATGACCGCAAATCGAAATTTGTGTATAACGAAAAAATGCGCTTTTCTCAATCTATGTATTCTAGGGTAATCGCTATAGTTTTTCTGGAACACATTAATTAGAGTCTAGAACCTCAAATTTCTTCATTATTTTAGTTTCAGCTGATTTAGAAAAAGGGGGGGGGCATATTTCCGCACTTAATTTTCGTCTATATCTCTGAAAATATAGTACCTAAAATTAAAAGAAATGTATTTTTAATGTTTTTTTAATATTTAATTCACCCTTACGAAAGTTTTTTTTTTTTTTTTTTACATTTGACAATCTTTTTTCTATATTATGTTTCTTGAATTGTTTTTAACGGGAAAAAATAAGTTTGCGGTGTGAAATGACACTGATTTCATTTGAAAAAAAAACCAAGCATAATAATCATGTTTATGGTCGATGCAGTCGTTCAAGTTACATATTTTATTTTTAACATTGAATCCAGAATTTCCACCACCACATTTCCGAAGAAAAAGCGCTCTCATAGAAAACACAAATTGCATCAGTTCACGTTTTTACAATCCATTTTCTATTTTTTTTTCTTTTTTTTGCCTATCTTTTCATTCGGTTTACTTCTAACCTTTTTATTTATTTATTTTTTTTTCATATTTATTACATGTGATTTTCCCATGTCCAAATGCGCTTTTTGTGAAGTGATCCTGTAACCAATTTCACTCTAGAAGACGGCCACGTTTGCTTTTATTTTCATATTGCAAAATGAAACTGGAACTATTTCTGAACCATTTAAATTAATTTATTAAGCATGAAACTATTTAAATTAATGTTTTTCCTTTTCTTCAAGCAGAGCACCCACAGATGTCTAAATAACTGCTGACCAGTGGACGGTATTCACATCACTGCTGTGTTTAAATTAACAAAATAATAACAATAATAATAATAATAATAATAACATTAATAATAATAATAACGCTCAAAAGCTTTATCTAGTCCTTAACAAAAAATGTGTGTCTGTCATGTTCACTATATTCAGGTTATTTTTGTTATATAGCGTTTATATTTCACTATTTTTAATTTAAAAAATTATTAAATTAATGAATTCGCATTAATGGAAAATAAAGCTAACCACTGATAATTTTAATAATAATACAATTTAATAAATAGATTATATAATAATACAATTTTGCGAAAATTAAGATAATTTTATTAAATAATAATAAGGCTATTCATTTTTATTATCTTTTAACTTAAACTCATTTCAATGGTTATTAGCTCCCGATTTGCGTTTCTTTCAGGCAAAAAGTAAAAGTGTCGTCTCATTCAATAGCTCCCAAATTAGAATATTTGTCATTAGATTGCATTTGATGCGTTTAAATTCAAAAATAAATTTTAAAATGAGTTATTATATAAGCGTAATTGATTTGAGATTTTTTTCTTCAACTACTATTTTTGTTAAATTTATTTTAGCTATAAGGATTGGTCCTATAAAAAACTTGTCATTGCAAAAGCTGTAGATATTATTAAGATGTAAAATAAATATAATCTGATTTAATAGCTTAATAAAAAGAATATTGCCCAGTAAAACTGATGGCATTGAGCTCACAGGCTAAGCATACTAATTGTATATTATAGCCTTATATTTTCAAGGGTTAATTCCATTAAAAAAAAAAAAAATACTGGGGGGACAGCTCCCTCCACTTCCCCTTTTTATACTTAATCATTGAACCCCTTAAACTAATCACAGATATGATTTATCATATAAGAATTTGGAAAAAAAATGATAATTCTGCATGAAAAACCCATTTATATCAATTTAGAGGAGGGGCATGAACCCCCCGTTCCCCCCCTTTTATACTTATCCAATGAACACCTAATACTAATCACGGGAGTACATCATCAGAATGATCCTCCATCTGAATTTTGAACGAAAACTGATCATTCTGCATAAAAAAAAACATTCTTATAAGCTAAGGGGAGGGGCATTAGCCCCCGTTCCCCCTGTTATATATATCGAATGAACTCCAAAAACTAATCAGGAAAGCGCCTTTTCAGAATATGCATACATAAAAATTTCAAGTGAATCGGATATTTTTATCATGAGTTATCGCGTTTCGCACGTACATATATACAGAACGGGCGGGCACATAAGCTCTGAGGCTGTACTAGCCTGTGAGCTGTGACGAAGTAATGGATATTTTTTCACACCCCACTATTTTCTTTCGTTTTTACTTTTATTTTTATATTTATTTATTTATTGTATTTATTTTTTTTTTTTCGTATCAGTAAGTGTTGGCATAAAAAATATAGCAGTACAAAAGTTTTAGATAATATTACGTAAATTTATAAAGAAAATTATTTGGATTGGATATCTTGAGAATTGACTTGAAGTTATGAATTTTTTTCTTCCAAAAACACAATTTTTTTCGCTCATTTTTAAATTCATCATATGTCTGTCATGCATAAACTTCTTCGCTAATATAAACTTTATATCTGAGCAGAATTATAGAAGTTATCGAGCCCATAAAAGAGTGATATATGGGTGTGTGTATATATATATATATATTGGTTATGCAAATTCAAACTGTATTCATTTTTTTAATTTTTATTTTTCTTTTAAATTCAAATGTTTTATTATATAGCCCTTATTGGTGATTGGAACTAATTTTTTTTTTTTTTTTCATAGAATCTCTTTTTCCTTGTTCTTAATAATCCCCATATAAATTTTAAAGCCGTTCCGGTTATTAGAATTAGTTACAGAGAGCTCTAAATAACGTCAGTTAAAAAAAAAAAAAACACCCTGTCTGTATGTATATATATATATAAACTTTTTTTATTAATGATAGTTTTAGGGTCTGAGGGTAATTACTGGTGTAGACCTGCAAAAGGTTCAGAAATTCCAGCATGAGAGCGATCGCAAAAGGCATTATTTCATTCAAAATCTACCTAAAAAGAGGAGAAAGAAGTCTTCAAAGTAAAGCCGTTCATAAATAAAATTTTTATACAATTATTTTTCACTAACTAGTAAAAAAACGGGGGGGGGGGGGGTTCTGAAATGTGTTTTTGTTTAGATAAAATTTAAATAACACAATATTCAACATTATATCCGAGTTACTTTGGTTTTATTTGTAAAAAATATTTACATATATATATATATATATATATATATATATATATATATATATATATATATATATATATATGTATATATATTGTAATGCTGAAATGACATCATGTCTGTTTTATTGTTCTAAATTGGATAAATAAAAATTGTCATAAATACTAACAAGTTGGAAATTGCACGTGAAGCGTAGCAAATGAGGTGCGTTCGTACGATAACGAAGTTTTAAAAATATTCAGATCTTGATGATATAGTACTTTGATATAGTACAGTGGTCGAAATCTTTATGTTCCTGTAAATATGCAGGAAGTAAATTTATTATACTTCATTAACGTATATCTTATTCAAAAAATTCGAAGTAGTTTAATATTATTAAAACACGCCCCAAACAATGTTTTTCCGTATAACATGATTTAGTGTAATACATTTGTGTGGCCCTGTAATTTAATAATGAATATTCTTTGCATCACAGATTGTACAGAATGTATATTTTAGTACATACTTCAAAGATTCATGCTAATTCTATTATGTTCAAATGAGTTTAACACCATTAAAATGCATTTGAAAATTTTTTTCGCATTGATCGTAACGTAACGGAATGCTTTTGATTGTCCCTGTAATTGATCTATGCATTCGATTTTCATAACATTTGAAATGACTCGACAAAATTGTGTAATAAATATATGATTTAAATTTCAAACGATTAAAATGCATTTGAAACTTTTTTCCCCATTGACCGTAATGTAGCGGAATACTTTTGATTGTCCCTGTAATTGATCTATGCATTCGATTTTCATAACATTTGAAATGACTCGACAAAATTATCTAATAAATATACGATTTAAATTTCAAACGATTAAAATGCATTTGAAACTTTTTTCCCATTGACTGTAATGTAACGGAATACTTTTGATTGTCCCTGTAATTGATCTATGCATTCGATTTTCATAACATTTGAAATGACTCGACAAAATTATCTAATAAATATATGATTTAAATTTCAAACGATTAAAATGCATTTGAAACTTTTTTCCCCATTGTCTGTAATGTAACGGAATCCTTTTGATTGTCCCTGTAATTGATCTATCCATCCGATTTTCATAAAAATTGAAATGACTCGACAAAATTATGTAATAATTATGTATTTTAAATTTCAAACGATTCGGTTGGGTAGTTTTTGAGTTGTTATATGCGGACAGACGGACGGACAGACGGACGGACAGACAGACGGACAGACCGACAGACAGACGGACGGACTGAGCGACAACAATAGGTGCTACGTATTTACATAATTACGAACGCACCTAAAAACGGAAAAAAGTATTCCTTTTGTGTACTTCTAAACACAATTAATATAAAGTATTAATAATTAATACCTAAAACTGACATAAAATTGTTCCTTTCTATTGTAATTAATAAAAAACATTAGTTATGCCTATTTATTAATTATTCTTTGTTCATACGTTAAACAATGAAAATCAAACATTTAGATTTTTTATTATATACAGTCTTACTAATTATGAATACCTTTGAGTTCCGTTATGTTTAAACACATTATGTTAATGTGTATATTACTTGATAAGCCCAGGGTTCTCCCAAGTGGATCCACTTGAAAAAACCCAATAAAAACCCATTTTTGGTTTTTTTCAAATTTTTAGGTTTTTCACAACTGTGTCATTATTTAATCAAAGGTATGAGAATGCAAAGATAAATGCCAATTATATATATTTCAAAAGAATCAGATTTAAAGGAATTGCAAAGCATTTATAAAAAAAAACAGAGATGAGGTTGTAAAGAAGAAAGATTTTCATTACTGTACTTTAAAATGCATCCTAGTGCTTTAAATCTTAATGTATACTTAAAGATAGCCTTTGAAAGTTGAATCCCATTCTATTTGCTTGCATTGTTATAGCTTTTAAGATTAATCGTCCCATTTGTTATCCTGCTTCAATGTATGTTCAATAAAAGTGTTATGCAGTAATTTTCAACCAATAACAAATTATAACAAAAAAAGAATGTAAAAGATAAGTTTCCCTGTGGATTTTGTCAATTTTTTCCGTTTATTACATTCAGTACAAACTATTTCTGCTTCAATTAAACAATATTTTTCTAAATATGATCTGGTTTGGAGCAAATTACGTAATCATTTAGGGGTTTATTAAGCTACAAAGCTAGTAAAAGTGTATTTTCATTTGTGATCAAAATTTACAAATGCCACTGACTTCTATAACAATCTAATTTTACATTTAATAGTCTTGTAGCATATTATTCAAAAATTTTCAAAAATATTATTATAAATTTCCTAATTTAAAAAAAAAATAAGAAAAAAAAAAAAAAAAAAACTGTGTTTGATTTTTGAATTGAAGTGTATAAAATTAGCATGTTTAACTTAAGGCAGAATTTTTGCGAGTTTTCCCATCCCAAAAAACTCAAGTGGCCTTTTTTCTGAAAAAAACCAAATGGGTTTTTTCAAAATTTTAACTTTAAATTATGTAAGTCTGTATATTTCTTAACATCAGTACACCATTTAAAGCTTAGCCCCCTCCCCTTCCATGGAAAAAAAAGTTAGGTCTCCCAAAGAAAATATTTTAAACAAATAATTCTAACTTAATTTTCACCCCCACGGAGGGCAACCCACCCCATAGGGCCTATATCCCATGGCGTAGATAATCGGCCGACAAAAATACACTACACTACACTAACTTAATTTTCTTTAAATATCTTTCTATTAAAAAAAGGTGAATTTTATTTTTATTTTCTTCTTCTTCTACGTGGTTGAAATAGGAATCTCCAAATTTTGGTACGAGATTTCACCATGTTATGGTGGCAAACACGAAAATTTGTTTCAAACTAGAGAAAAAATTTTTAGCAATGTACTTAAAAAAAAATTGCAATCTACATCGAAAAAGTAAAAAATAATCACATTGAATATTGACTTCAGGTGTCCTATGCAAAAGAAATTCTTTGAAAATATTTAAATTTAAACGAGAAATCTGAAAACAACCTGCCCATTGGTTTAATGTTATATATCTGGTGTTTTCAATTGAGTGAAGGGTCCTTTTTTAACTCTGTTATCAAGTAATTTTTACCATACACGTTTCTTTTAGTGTTGAAGTAGAAAAGAAAATAATATTTCTGAATTAAAGAGAAAATATTGAATTAAATAAGATGATAAACTATAGTAAAAATATCGAATCATTTTCGACATAATATACTTATATTATTACTTTGAAAGTTCAAGCGCCTAGTAAAATTGCATATTTGCATCACTCCAGATATTTTTTTAATGCCAATGTTGCCATTTCAAAGTCTGTTCGCTGATTAACTTTCGGCAACAATGTAGACAAAAATTGTAAACTCTTTACTTGGAAAAAGTTGTTGCGTTATTTCTTTTCTACAAGCATTTCTATATTTCAGCAATTATAGTTTCACTTTTTTCCTACTCTCAGTAAATTTTCACCATTCTTACGGAGGTCCTTTGCATGCTTATTGTTACTGCTTTCCATAAAAATTTCCATTTTACCAGTATCTGTTCTCCTAATTTACTCTCATGTACTTAATTCATGCGAAAACACGCACTTGAAACAGCTAATCCTCATGAAGATTTTTTTAAATATATTGTTTGCGTATGGCTGGGGTTCTGCAATAGATAAGCAATTTTTTATTTTTCCTATTTTGCTTATGATTTTTTTTCTTCTCTTTTGATACTAACACTTTCGGAGCCGGTTTTGAAAATTACGGTATACTGACAGAAAAAATTCTGAAAAAAAGTCGAATATTTAAAAAAAGACAGCTTCTTTGGAGATTAATCTTGGCTGGCCATCAAATACAAATAAATAAATAAATAAATCATTTAAAAATACGGAATTGCAAACGAGATATTAAGAAGAATTTTTTTTCTAAGGATTTTCATAAATGAATGTGCGTGAAGGGCTCTTAAGGGAACTGTCTAATTCTTCCGTGACTTTTATTACCTTTTAATGACAAAAGAAAAGAGATATCACCTGCGTATTTTTATATTATTTTTACTTATTTTCAATTACATGTTTAATATTTTCTGCATAAAAAATGAATAACATGTCTTGAACGACAGTGAGTACCTGTAGTTGTTTGTCGTAAAATTCCAGTCTGGAGGCGATTATTCTCCTCGTTCACCAAATTATGAAAGGGCATAAAATTATTTATCGCTTAAAGTAAATTTAGTTTAAAAAGTGATTTTTGACAAAATGTCCATCATTTCAACAAATCATCATATACTTTTGCTTCATTTTTAGGGTTTCGTTCATCTGACGAAACCCTATTCGTCTCTGTCCATTGTCTGTCTGTCTGTCCGTCACACAGTCGGTACACGAAAACTACATATGCTAGAGAGTTCAAATTTTGTGTACTTATAGCTGAATACTTGTTGTCACACAGCAAATCATAGAATTTTGAAAAAGATTATTATTTTAATTAAAATATTAATTTTAATATCATCGGTTTGTGTTTTTTGTTGTTTTCTAATTACTCCATTGCTTTTACTTTTAAAAGAAATGGAATACTATTGTTGCCACAATAACAAAATCGGTGCTAAATACTACAAAAAAATCAATTTCTCAAATATAAATTGAGTTACAGCTTTCAAACCAATTGCATTTAAAAGTAAATTTTTTCTCTATACGATCGTATAAAAATTGAAAATGTACGATATTTACAAGTATTAACTCTTTGATGTTTGAATCCCATAATAGCCGAAACCTCCCAATGCCCCGAGTCCCGTAATAGCTCGCCCCGTCTAAAGATTTCCGTTCACCCGTAAGTTGGGGTTCGGAGACAGGAGGTGTGGTTCTTTGATGGATGGGGTTGACATTTCCGGACAACACAATAAGAAGGCAAATTTTTGGAATTTTACAACTAAATTCTCTTTGCTATCTCTGTGTATTTCAAAAATTGTTTCTTTTTCATTTGGTTTTTATTAATGGAAAATACAGGATACATTAAGTCATTATACAGAAAGTTCATGAGAATGCAAACTAAGCAAGGAATATTCAATTGAAAATACTGATTAGTTATTTAATTAATTAGAAAGAGGAAAATAATAACATAATGTGAAATAATTAGTTTTTGTATATTTCTGCATTGATATGTATTTTTATTTTTATTTTTATTTTCAAAATATTCATGTTTATAAAGTTTAATTCATTTTCCATTCATTTAATCATTTTATGGAAAAAATTATTTTCTTCCGTTTATTTTCCAACTTCACTTTATTATCGCATATCAATACATATTCACATACATTATTATAATAATTAGAAAATGATTATATCAGTTTAATAAGTTTAAAATTCTTAAATAAATCAGAGTTGTTATTAAATTACCAGTTTTAAAGTTTTGAATATACTTGTAATGTAAAGTACGTTGGTAAAACACAAATTAAATCTAATGAAAAATTAAACACAATTTTTATAATATATGAAGAATGCACAAATAAATTTGGAACGTAAAAAAAAAGGGGGGAGGCACACAGTATGTACATCTACTGAAAATTATTGAACTCTTTATTATTCATTTTTACTTTTTCAATGACAAAAAAAAAGTCAATCCGAATTTGTTTTTAAATTTATTAGTGAAATAGTAAAAATGAAGTATAAAGAAAGTCAGATATGCTGTATATTTATCTAAATGTGCTTTCTAAAATAGGCGAAATATAAATGATGTCTTTTCATTTTCGTTTCTAAATGAATCACGAAAAAAATCGCCCCGGAAAAAATCACCCCGGTAAAAATCTCCCAGGTAAAAATCTCCCCCGGAAAAAATCTCCCCACAAAGAAAGGTAACCGAAAAATAAGGCTTTTTTTTAAATTAAGATTGAAAAAGCCCACACATATGAATAACAAAGATTTGATGACTTTGATTATGGCAATTATAATTTCAAGTAAATCATGTGCTAATCACGTGTATTTGTACTGGAAACAATTACGGCAGTAAAACCTCCATATGAAAAAGGTCCTAGTTCCATGACTATCGCAAGGGCAAACGCTAACTTTTGAAGATAGATTGCCCTCTGAAAATCTAATTTTAAATATATTCTGAATTAAATTATTGCTGCAAATTATTTTAAAATAGTTTCTGAAACATAGGGGACTTATAGCTATCAGGAATCTAGGAAAAAAAGTGACCTAAACTACTAAAGCGGAAAAAAGTGACACGGAAAAAAAGTGACGCGGAAAAAAAGTGACAAGGAAAAAAAGTTACCGGGAAAAAAGTGACAAAGAATTGATTTTGGGGATTTATTATTGATTTTGGGGATTCATTGCTTAATTATGAAAGGGGGATCGGGGAGGGGGGCTCATAGTTTAGGTAAATGGGTTTTTCATGCTGAATTAACTGTTTTGGTTCAATTTTTGGGTATACGTTCATCCTGAAAAGACGCTTGCCTGATTAGCTTTGGGAAGGTACAATTACCCCCCCCCCCCTCCCCCATCCGTCCTCAATTTGATGAATGGGTTTTATGCAGAATTGTCCAACGTGTGTCAAATTTGCATATAGGTTCTTTTTGATAAGGCTTATATATAGCATATAATGCCTGAAGAGATTTAGGAATTCTAATGGTTAAGTATAGAGAGGGAACGGGGGATAACCTTTCTAAAATTAAATTAATAACTTTTTACGCATAATTATCCGATTTGCTTAGAATTTTGGACATAGGTTCATTATGATAAGACGTATCTCTGATTAGTTATGGGGTTCTTCTGCTTATTATAAAGGGGGGGGACGAGCAATTATCTCCCCCTCAAACTAGATAAATAAGTTTTTATGCAGAATTATCCCATGTATTTCATATTTAAATATAGGTTCTTTCTGGTAAGGTGAATTCCGGAATAGTTTTAAGGATTTAATGGCTAAGTATAAAGGGGAGATGGAGGAAACCCCTCTTAAATTAAATAAATGGCTTTTTATGCAGAATTATCAGATTTGCTTCAAACTTTGGATTATAGAACCATTATGATAAGGCGTATCCCTGATTACATATGGGGTTATTTTGCCAATTAAAAATTGGGGCGGGTGATTATCCCCCCCCCTTAAATTAGATAAATTGTTTTTTATGCTCACTTATCCGATATATTTCATATTTTGGATATATGTTCTTTCTCATAAAGTGAATCCCGGAATAATTTTAAAGGTTTAATGGCTAAGTAAACACTGGGGGAACGGATGATACCCCCCCCCTTAAATTAATAAATGGCTTTTTACGCAGAATTATCTGATTTGATTCAAATTTTGATTGGGCGTTCATCATGAAAAGGCGAAGTCCTGATTAATTGTGGGTTATCCCCCGTTCATCGCTCTATACTTAGCCATTAAACCCTTAAAACTATTCAGGGATTCACTTTATCAGGAAGAACCTATATCCAAAATTTGAAATCCGTTAAATAGTTGTGAAAGAGAAAAAAATTATTTAAAGAGTGGAGGATTAATCGCCCCCTTCCCCTATTTAAATATCAAAAGAACTCCATAATTAATCAGAGATTCGCCTTCTTATAATGAATATACATCCAAAATTTGAAGCTAATCGGATGATTCTGCGTAAAAAGCCATTTATTTAATTTAAGGGGGTTTATCCCCCGTTCCCCTTCTATACATAGCCATTAAACCCATAAAACTACTCAGGAATTCATTTTATGAGAAAGATCCTATATCCAAAATTTGAAATACATCGGATAAGTGTGCATAATTTTTTTAAATCTAATTTAAGGTGGGTATAGTAATCACCCGCCCTCCTTTTTAATTACCAATAGAACCCCATAACTAATCAGAAATACGTCTTATCATAATGAACCCATGTCCAAAATTCGAAGCAAATCGGATAATTCTGCATAAAAAGCCATTTATTTAATTTAAGAGGGGTTTCCTCCATCCCCCTTTATACTTAGCCGTTAAATCCTTAAAACTATTCCGGAATTCACCTTACCAGAAAGAACCTATATTTAAAATTGAAATACATGGGATAATTCTGCATAAAAACTTATTTATCTAGTTTGAGGGGGAGATAATTGCTCGTCCCCCCCCCCTTTATAATAAGCAGAAAAACCCATAACAAATCTAAGATACGTCTTATCATAAAGAACTTATGTCCAAAATTTTAAGCAAATCGGATAATTATGCGTAAAAAGCCATTAATTTAATTTAAGAAAGGTTATCCCCCGTTCCCCCTCTATACTTAACCCTTAAACTCCTAGAATCTCTTCAGGCATTTTATACTATACATAACACATAAGCCTTATCGAAAAGATCCTATATGCAAATTTGACACACGTTGAATAATTCTGCGTAAAAACCCATTCATATAATTGAGGACGGATGGGGGGGGGGGGGTAATCGTCCCTTCCCAATACTAATCAGGCAAGCATCTTTTCAGGATGAACGTATATCCAACAAGTTGGAAATTGCACGTGATGCGTAGCAAATTAGGTGCGTTCGTACGATAACAAATTTTTAAAAATATTACTTTCATATATCAATCTCATAAAATTGCAAATAGTGAATTACAATTAAAACGCTAATCAAACAATGTTCTCCCTATACCATTATGTAATGGAATACTTTTGTGTGGCCTTGTAAATCAATAACAAATGTTCTTTGCACCACAAATTATGTAAGGTGTATATTATAGTATGTACTTTATAGTTGTATATAAATGTTATTAAGTTCCCATGAGTGTAACACGATTAAGATGCTTGAACATTTTTCCCACTTGAAACATTTTTTTCCCATTGACCGTAAAGTAACGGAATACTTTTGATTGTCCCTGTAATTGATCTATGCATCCGATTTTCATAAAATTTGAAATAACTCGACAAAATTATGTAATAGTTATGTATTTTAAATTTCAAACGTATAGAATATATTTGAAACTTTTTCCCCATTGACCATAATGTAATTGAATACTTTTGATTGCCCCTGTAATTAATCTATGCACACGATTATCAAAAAATTTGAAATAACTCGACAGAATTGTGTAATAATTGCGTATTTTAAATTTCAAACGATTAAAATGCATTTGAAACTTTTTTCCCCATTGACCGTAATGTAATGGAATACTTTTGATTGCCCCTGTAATTGATCAATGAATCCGATTTTCATAAAATTTGAAATGACTCGACAAAATTATGTAATAGTTATGTATTTTAAATTTCAAACGTATAGAATATATTTGAAACTTTTTCCCCATTGACCATAATGTAATTGAATACTTTTGATTGCCCCTGTAATTGATCTATGCACACGATTATCAAAAAATTTGAAATAACTCGACAGAATTATGTAATAATTGCGTATTTTAAATTTCAAACGATTAAAATGCATTTGAAACTTTTTTCCCCATTGACCATAATGTAATGGAATACTTTTGATCATCCCTGTAATTGATCTATGCATCCGATTTTCATAAAATTTGAAATGACGCGACAAAATTATGTAATAATTATGTATTTTAAATTTCAAATGATTCGATTGGTTAGTTTTTCCGTTGTTATATGCGGACAGACGGACGGACTGAACGACCACTATAGGTGCTACGTATTACATAATTACGAACGCACCTAAAAATTGAACCAAAACAGTTAATTCAGCATGAAAAACCCATTTACCTAAACTATGAGCCCCTCCCCCGATCCCCCTTTCATACTTAACCAATGAATCCCCAAAATCAATAATAAATCCCCAAAATCAATTCCTTGTCACTTTTTTCCGGTAACTTTTTCCTTGTCACTTTTTTTCCGCGTCACTTTTTTTTCCGTGTCACTTTTTTCCGCTTTTGTAGTTTAGGTCACATTTTTTCCGATAACTTTTTTCCCGGTCACTTTTTTTCCGTTTACCATTTTATCGAAGAAACGTCACAGCCTTTACGAATTCGATTTTTTCCCCCAGATGAACGCATTTATTATTGTTTTATTTTGCGCGCATAAAATTTGTGTAAATTAAAAATTAAAAAAATAATTAAAAATTTAAATTTAATTATTATTAATTCAAAAAATATATATGAAGACAGAAGCAACTTTACTTATATATGTAAGCTGTTGATGAAGAGAGGTGAAAAAATCAATAAATTACATTTTCTTTTAAATTAGCCCTCCCCCCCCCCCTCCTTTCACACACAGAAAATCCGACTTTCCCAAACATCTCTAGATTTTATCACATATTTTTTTGCTACCTCCCCTAAAATCAACCCCTCCCTCACCTCAAAAGATAGATAACGAAAAAGATTGAGATATAAGAGATTTTGATCACGTGACAAACACGTTTTTACCCCTGTTTGTGTGATTATTCATCTTACGCGAGGAAATTTAATTCAAAACGCCCCTTTTGATATTATTTTGTAAAAAATCTATCGGGTTAAAAAAAAAAAAAAAAAAAAAAAAAAAAAAACACGAGTTAGTAATTAGATTTAGTTTCTGAACATCAATACCTGCTAGTTTCATGAATTTCCGAACAAAAACAAATTAAAACTTATGTCATAGATTTGTCCTTTTGTATCTAAATCAGTCTTAACATTCATATTTCTGTTTCCCCCCTATCCTCTTATTTTGTGCGACCCGATTAAAAAAAAAAAAGTTTCACTGTTTAAGAGTTTTTTCCTTGTTCATTTCTATTACATATTACACAAATAAAAATCGAATTTAAAAATGATACGAAATGAAATGTAGGTTTGTATCCTAATAAGTAATGAGTTATCAAAGACTGAATAACAATATTCAATATCTGAAGTGAAGACTCAAATGAGGTCATCCAAACTGTCTTTGTAGCTACAATTTGCATTAATAATAATAATAATAATTTAAAAAAAAAATCCAAAATTTGAGTTTGGGTAGCTGGGGCAGCTTCCTCGTTTGCCCTTGCGATAATCATGGAAGTAGGACCTTATTTCATATGGAGGTTTTACTATTAATTCAATATGCATAAATTCTAACAATATGTATATAATGCCATAATTGTTTCCAGTACAAATACACGTGATTAGCACGTGATTGACTTGAAATTATAATTGCCATAATCAAAGTCATCAAATCTTTGTTATTCATATGTGTGGGCTTTTTCAATCTTAATTTAAAAAAGCCTTATTTTTCGGTTACCTTTCTTTGTGGGGAGATTTTTACCGGGGAGATTTTTAGCGGGGGAGATTTTTTCCGGGGGAGATTTTTAGCGGGGAGATTTTTACCGGGGTGATTTTTTCCGGGGAGATTTTTTCTGTGATTCATCTAGTTTAGTATAAAAGACTATAGTATTTTATTTCAGACTTTAACCCTTTAAGGGTGTATTTCGATTCAATCTGCTTATTTTTCGATTTATTTTTAAATTCATTTTTGCTCTCATATGCATCAAACTTGGAAATTGTCTTATTCAGAAAGTACTCAAGGTGCCGTAATTGTCGATTCTTGGATAAATCCAAAAAACATTGCAAAAAAGCAATCAAAAACGGCATTTTGAATAGATTTTTCTTAAGCGGAAGATCTGTGGGCGAAAAAATGAGTCATACTGAGAAGATAATTGTTTATAAATCAAATTCTAATGAATTGAGCACAAAATGACATCACATGGCACCTAATACGTCTCTTCAAAAATACTCTCAGCAAGTTTCATGTTTCTACTTTGAAAAATGTGTCTGAAATTGTATCAGAAAAATTCGAGCTGTTGAAGGTGGAAAAGCATTTTGCGGAAAAACTAAATTCAGTTTCCTCCCTCAAAAAAGTTCGGAACAGAGAAATTCCTTTCAATAAGAGCTTGTTCACTAAAAACCCCAGGGAAGATATTTCTCACCCCTTTTTTTAGTGACGTGTAATCTTTACCCCTTTGTCCAGTAGGTTGGGCAGTGCAGTAGAAAGCTTTTGTGTCGCAAATGCTTTTTGATGTCAATACATGGGTGAGAAACTTGTATTTGTAAAGCTGATTTCGGCTCTTTTCTGTTTTGAAACATATGGAAAAGAACGATTTCCACACACGCATGCAATATGTGTAGATCACAATAAGCAATCTAAGTAACTTTTTTTTTAGTTGGATGATCAAATAGCGCCAGTAAAAATTCCATTAGCTTAAATACTTTTTAAATCAAAAGATTATGTTTCAGTTTATATGTAAATTTTAAATTTACATAATAATTTAAATTAATGATCCCTTATGCATTGTTTATAAATTCTATCATATTTATTTTTAAAATATATATTTAAATTTTACGTACAATGAAACCTTTTTACTTCAGTCAGGAATTCTGCAAAATTTTCTTTAATTTGTCATATTAAAACATGTCAGCTGTTTTAATATTATACAAGTAGTTCAACTGAACTATAATTACGCAAAACAAATTTTAAATGATTTGAAATTTAAACTTTGTATTTCAAAACAAACAATATACTAGCATCCTTCAGTTATTTTGGTAAAATTTATTATAATTTTACCTTAAATTATGTATTTGCTTACATAATAATAGCTTTGTTAATGTTACTTTACTAATAAAAACTTTAAAACTAACTTTCGTTTAATTTCTTTTTAATTTAATTGGTATTCTATACTTTTTACAGAATTTTTTTTTCATACAAATAAATATTTTTTAATTCAAACTTTATTTTGATATTAATATTTTTTTTTATTATTACAGTAAAATAGATTTTATTAAAAATATATATATAGTCTATTCTGATATAAACTTCAAACTTTTTTTTTTTTTTTTTTTTTTGAACGCTTAAAAGATTTGGATTCTTTTAAATTATACTATAATAGTGGACGTTTATAATGAAATTTAAATTTGCTACCAGCAATTTTCCATTTCAATAGAGTTGTCGCAAAATGTTTAATATTTTGAATTATAAACATATGAAAAGCATAAAAAATACTATAAAATATAATTAATTTTAATAAAGTTTAAGAATTAGAAATCGTAATGATAAATATTCATGAGATTCAATTAAATCGTAAAATTTAATGGATTTTTTAATGATATTTTAATAAAATTTTTAGAAATGAATAAATGGTATTAAAAATCATTTCATTATACTAACATTCATTTACATAATTAACTTTTAGAAATCGTAATTTTGTTATAATAAAAAAAAAAAAAAAGAAAAAGAAAAAAGAAAAAAAAAAGAAAGAAAGAAAAGAAAAGAAAAAAGAAAGAAAAATCTGTCACGAAAAGAACATGTACTCTTATGACAAATAAATTTTATTAATCGAAAAGAATAACATGCTTTTAATCGATAGTAATTTCTTGCATTGCTATGCTAGTTTCTTTGAGAGTAATTGTTTTACGAGATCCAGATTGTTTGATTTTTTTTTTTTTTCAAAAAAAAGTTTTTCTTTTCTTTTTCTTTGCAACTAAATATCATTTGCATTTAATGAATTTAGTGCATATTTTGTTATAGCCTTTAGCTCATTCCAGTGGTTCAGCCTTCGAAAATGGTAAAGACGGAAGGTGCTGGTTTCGAACCCAGTCGCGCCCGTCGGCCTAGTCGTTCGGAGATTTTCGTGGTTTTCTTCAAACTTTGAATTTCCATGCGTAAATGGGGGTTAAGTTCTCTCAGGAGGGCGCTCCCCCTCTTCCTCGAGTTGAAAATTGATCGTCATAATTAGTAAATACAACCAATCTTTTGCTCAATAAGCCAAAAAAAGTCCTTTATGAAACAATTTTTAGCAATTAATATTATCAATTTTTACTTTTATAGTCCACATTCTACGGAAAGAAGACATATAATGATATGAGCAAAGTTCCTACTGTTATTGGATCAACCAGTAAACTTCCAGTGTCTTGGTGCTTTAAAATTATTATTCCCTTCAATCCATTTCTAAAGCTCAGAAGAGAAATAATTATTTTGAGACTATCGTTATTTTGAGTTCTAAATTTTTGTATCCTCGTGAGCTATCTTCAGCAATGCCCGACTGATGCAGGGGCATGCGAGGCAGAGCTGCGAGGTGCCTGCTGTTTACCTTCTAATGAGTGTAATCAGAATTCTCTTTAAAAGGTATAAATGATTAAAATTAGTTAATAGTGACCAAAATTGCGATATTTTTAAACATTTAGGAAAAGAATATGGTCCCCTATCCATTCTCTGTTTCCAGTATCTCCCATCTACCTATGCAAAAGACAAGCTATATCATTAGAATAATGAGTTAATTAAAATTTTATTATAAAAACATAGTATTATATTGTTTTTAAAATATTTTTTATTATATATGAATCGCATTGTTGAGCAAAGGTCTAGAACAACAGAAAATGAACATTTCCTCAACTCTCGCTGAATTCAAACAAAGACGGATATTGCAATTTTGTGCGAATATATATATATATATATATATATATATATATTCAAACGGGTAAACGGAAAAAAAGTTATCAGAAAAAAGTGACATAAACTACAAAAGCGGGAGAAAAGTGACACGGAAAAAAGTGACAAGGAAAAAAAGTTACAGGAAAAAAAGTGACAAGGAAATGATTTTAGGGATTTGTATTATTGATTTTGGGAATTCATTGGTTAAGTATGAAAGGGGGATCGGGGGGAGGCTCATAATTTAGGTAAATGGGTTTTTCATGCTGAATTAACTGTTTTGGTTCAATTTTTAGATATACGCTCATACTGAAAACACGCTTGCCTGATTAGTTTTGGGAAGGGATGATTACCCCCTCTCCCCACCCAATTCACCCTAAATTAGAAAAATGGATTTTTATTTAGAATTATCCAACGTGTGTCAAATTTTGAACATAGGTTCTTTCTGATAAGGCTTATATATATGTTGTATATAATACCTGAAGAGATTTGAGAGTTTAATAGTTAAGCATAGAGGGGAACGTGGGAATAACCTCTCTTAAATTAAATTAATGGTTTTTCACGCACAATTATCCGATTTACTTGAAATTTTGGACATAAATTCATTATGATAAGACCTATCTCTCACTAGTTATGGGGTTCTTTTGCTTATTAATAAAGGGGGGGAGGCAATTATCTCGCCTCAAACCAGATAAATCGTTTTTTATGCAAAATTATCCTATTTGCTCCAAATTTTGGATGTAGATTCATTATAATAAGGCATATCCCTGATTAGTTATGTTGTTCTTTGCTAATTAAAAAGGGATAGCGAGGGATTGTCCCCGCTCATTAAATAATATAAATTGCGCAACATTTTTTGCACAATTATCCGATTTATTTCAACTTTTGGATATAGATTCTTTCTGATAAAGTGAATTCCTAAATTGTTTTAAGGGTATAATGGCTAAGTATAGAGAGGGGGGGCCGGTCGATAACCCACAACTAATCAGGGATTCACCTTATCATAATGAACCTATATCCAAAATTTGAAGCAAATCGGATAATTCTGCATAAAAAGCCATTTAATTAATTTAAGGGGGGTATCCTTCGTTCCACCCCCTCTATACTTAGCCATAAACCCTTAAAACTATTCAGGGATTCACTTTATCAGAAAGAACCTGTACCCAAAATTTGAAATGCATCATAAGAACAATTTATCTCATTTAGGAGGGGGAATAATCGCCCGTCCCCCTTTTTAATTAGCTAAGTAACATCATAACTAATCAGAGATACGCTTTATCAGAATGAACCCACATCCAAAATTGAAGCAAATCGGATAATTCTGTGTAAAAAGCCATTTATGTAATTGAAAGGGGTTATCCCGCGTTCCCCTCCCCCCTCTATACTTAGCAATTAAACCTTTAAAACTATTCCGCGATTCACTTTATAAGAAAGGACTTGTATATAAATATGAAATACATCGGATAAGTGCGCATAAAAAACAATTTATCTAATTTAAAGGGGGGGGGGAAATCACCCGACCCCTTTTTTAATTAGCAAAGAACCCCATATCTAATCAAGGATACGCCTTATCATAATGAACCTATATTCCAAAATATGAAGCAAATCCAATAATTCTGCGTAAAAAACAATTTATTCAATTTAAAGACGGGGGCTATATTCTATTCCTCTTCTATACTTAGCTGTTAAACCCTTAAAACTATTCAGGGATTCACCTTATCCGAAAGGAATTTCAATTAAAATTTGAAATACATCCGATAATTCTGCATAAAAAACGATTTATCTAGTTTGAGGCGAGATAATTGCCCTCCCCTTCTTTTATCAATAAGCAAAAGAACCCCATAGCTAATCAGAGATACGTCTTATCATAATGAACTTATGTCCAAAATTCCAAACAAATCGGATAATTCTACGTAAAAATCTATTAATTTAATTTAATAGAGTTTATTTCCCCGTTACCGCTCTATGCTTAATCATTAAACTTCCAAACCTTTTCAGGCATTATACTATATTACTATAGATAAGCCTTTTTCAGAAAGAACCTATATCCAAAATTTGACACACGATGGATAATTCTTCATAAAAACCCATCTATCAAATTAGGGCGGGTAGGAGGAAGGTAATCATCTTTTCCCAAAACAAATCAGGCAAGCGTCTTTTCAATATGAACTTCCTTGCAAAAATTGAACCAAAACAGTTAATTCAGCATGAAAAACCCATTTACCTAAATTATGAGTCTGCCCCCGATCCCCCTTTCATACTTAACCAATGAATCCCCAAAATCAATAATAAGTCTCCAAAATCAATTCCTTGTCACTTTTTTTCCTGTAACTTTTTTTCCTTGTCACTTTTTTCGGTAACTTTTTTCCGTGTCACTTTTTTTCCGCTTTCGTAGTTTATGTCACTTTTTTCCGATAACTTTTTTTCCTAGATTCATATAAACTTTTTTTTTCTTTTGTCTTAAATTTTATAGTGACGAGGAAGAGAATTATCCATTATTATTAGTCCATTGTAGCAATCAACACTAAACACAGCAGGTAAAAATTACCGTTCTTCTGAGTAACAATTTTTATTATCTTAGTTCGAGGCTATGTTACTCACAACGCCATGTGTGTAAGCTGAACCAGTTACTCGATATACATGCAAAACATCTCCTGCTGTTTTATTTAATAAAAAATAATGTTACAAGAAAAATATAATTTTTAATATAGTTATAGCTTTTATTAATGTTAATACGTATCAGTAAATTGCATTTTTAGGGTTTTGACCACAATTTCTAAGGTTACTCAGAACGTATTGTGTAAACACGGTTCCTCACTTTACAGGGTAGACCAACCTGTGTGTGTTTGTCTGTGTGTCTATGTGTCTGTGCGTCTGTGTGTGTGTGTCCGTATGTCGCCATTCAATCATCAAAAAGTGTATGAAGTTATGCATAGGATTGAACCAAATTTTTTGTAAATGTTTTTGGCTGTGGCAAGCAGATCCTCCTTCAGCTTTGAAATATTCCTCCGGAAGGGGGCGCTGCAATCGCGATATTTGTGCCATTTTCAATATTGTACCGACCAAAAGTATATGAAGTTATGCATCGAATTGAACACAATTTTTTGTTTAAGTGTGTGACTATGGCTAATTGGTTCTCCCTGAATTGAAGAAAAAAATCCACAGGAAGGGGGCGCTGCAATTGCGATTTTTGTTCCATTTTCAATATTGTACCGATCAAAAGTATATGAAGTTATGCATCGAATTCTTTACACAAATTTTCACAAACACTTACACATTTTTTTTGTGTAAGTGTATGACTATGGCTAGTTGTTTCTCCATGAATTAGAAATAAATCCGCCGGAAAGTGGCGCAGCAATAGTAAATTTTATGCAATTTTCAATATTTTACCGACCAAAATTATATGAATCTATGCATCAAATTGAACCAAATTTTTTTTGTAAATGTATGACTATGACTAGTTGATCCTCCCTGAATTTGAAAAAAATCCACCGGAAGGGGGCGCTGCAATAGCGAATTTTATGCAATTTTCAATATTTAACCACCTAAAAATATATGAAGTTAGTTCTAGAACTGAACTAAATTTTTTGTATGTGATTATTTTTTGGTAAGGCAAGTAGGTCCTCCCTGAATGTGAAAAATTCTGCCTATCATTCTATTGTCCATCGGCTAGTGCAGGGACAGATTTCGTTTTTACTCCGATTAATTGACTGAAGAAAAAATTTAAGATGAAAATGAATTTGGTATGATATTGGATTAAAATTATTAAAGCATTAAAATGAGTAATTATTTTTTTTAAAATATTAAAATGTACGGATGAGATAGAAGAAAGTTTTGGGATTGGCAAATCCAACTATTTAAATATAGAATTTAAGTATTAATTTTGTAGCTAGAACTTTTATTTTGATAATCTAGCTAAAAATATGTGTTTTAGGTGGAAGGATAAATATGCTAATTAAATATTATTTGTGTTTAGTATCTATGAAAAGTCTATAGTTTTTATCGTTTCATCAAATTGAAAAGGTTGTATGTCCCCCTAAATTTCAGTAAAACTTAAGTTATGTAATTTTGAATTTGGATTTTTAGGTTTAAGATAAAAATATAGCTTTGACCACAGTTACAGAATGTTACGTTATCACTTCAATAATTCGGCTGCGACGTTTGTGAAATTGATTGAAACTTTGACGAAAACGTAACTGTAATGACCTCTATGGCAAAGAACTTACAAATACGTTGTATCAACATTTTCCTATCATTTTTTTCTATCTATACTTCTTGAAGTAAACTACGTATTTATTTAAACTGCAAAATTTCAATTTCGAAAATTAACTTATTACATGTACATTATTTAATTATTCTGTTAATAATTTCTGTTCAAACAGTATTACTGGAGTAAAGAAAATAGCTTAAAATATTATGCTTCTTGACTCCAATCTCCCCCTAAAGCATCGGTAAAGTGTATCTTTCTTTAATTTTCTGTTTTAGCTCATTGAGCTGGTCTACATTTTATCTTATGAATAAGTAAAATAAATAGTGCATTATGGTTACCGCAATTTGATCAAAGGAATAAGAGAGAATATGATTTAAAATATTTGAAATTAATTAATTAATTTTTAGCAGTAAGATATTACACAACAGAAGTGAAAAATGAAATATTCTTTTTTTTTCGAAGGCATCTATCTTTTACACACCAACATCTCTATAGATGCCAAGATCTCTTAATTATTAAGCAGTTAAATTCGAAGACAAGTATGTTTACACCAGAAAATATATAAAAGGAAAATATTATAAAGGATTTCTCACTTTAGAATATGCTTCATATTTAATTTTACTTTTTTTTATTAAATTCAATTTCAAGTTGTAAAAATGTTTCGCTTGGAACACACTCCGGAATAATTAAGAGATGTTGATATGCATGCATCTCATTTATCAGATTGTAATGAAAATGTCTAATCAAATTTGATATCGCTAACAGATCTCGTTGACATGTTTATAATATTAAAAAAGAGTATTTTTATATGTATGGATTTCTGGAATAACTTGACTCACATTGTCGAAAATTCAAAAAGATGTGCTTGAACATCTATGGATGAAAATATTTTGACATGTAGATAATGTATACATAATCTGCACAGAGTTGTTCTTGTCACTTATTATAAAAATAAATTATGAAAAATTGTAATACAGTCTGCTCTCGTTAATTCGAAATCGGATAATTCGAATCTTCGCTTAATTCGAACTAAATGTCCCGAAATCTTCAATAGCAGAATAACGTTAAAAATTTTCATTAATTCGAACTGATTTTCTCTTGACTCCGTTTAATTCGAACTAACGAGATTCCGATTTATCATTTTTTCTTAATTTCTCCAGAACTTTATACCCTTCAAATAACTTTCTGCCTTTTATTTTTGTCAGAATTTTTCTGAACAAGTATACATATAATCCCACGCATTTGATAACCACTTTTTGTAGTGCCCCGTCTGTCCATTAATGACACCTCCAACACATTTTCGTTTGTGCTTGTTCCTCACTCGGGCGTGGAAAAAGAAAACTGCGCCCGGGGCAAAGTCTCAATTTGGCGCTCTCCCCTCTCCCAGTTTGACATTAAATCCCCAGAAATTAAGTTATTATTATAAATTTGGGCCCCCCTAAATTTCTGCGCCCGGGACGACCGCCCCCTTCGCCCCCCCCCCCACACACACACACACACACACTTTCGCCTGGCACTGGTTTCTCGTCTCTTAATTAGTGTATGTATTTATAGCTTTTAATTTAATATTAAACCATATTCTAATGATAACAGCCAAAATATATTTAAAAAAGACTATAATAAAAATTTCTTTGTAATAGTATCCCTTTAAGCAGGTTTTCCTGTCATACATTCCATAATTCGAACTCTGGATAATTCGAACATTTCTTATGGTCCCGACGAATTCGAGACTAACGAGAGCCGACTGTATATTCTTTATAACAGGAAAATATTTAATTCATTTGCGGTTTTTGCTATACCTAATTATATCTGCACGTACCTTTCACGTCTATAACCTGTTGTGACCTTTGCGAAATTCTCTGATACCTTGACGTAAACGTAACTGTGAGGACAATTATGACAAAAAAGTCAAAAATACATTCTTTCAACATTTTTAAAATTTATATTTTATATCTGTACTTCCTGAAGCTGCGAAATTTCAATTTCAAAAATTAACCTATTACACGTACATTATGAATTTAGTGTTATTACTTTATGGCCAAAAAAAAAATCGAAAAGTTGTTTATCTTTAATTTATTATATTACCATATAAATAAAATGTTTCATCCTGAAATAATTTCTATTCAAGCAGTATTGCTGGAGTAAAGAAATTAATTTTACAATATTATGCCTTCTTGAGCCCGATTTCTCCCAACAACTTTGGAGAAATTAATGTTTCTTTAATTTTCTGTTTCAGCTCAATGAGCTAGTGTGTATTTCATCTTTTGAATAAGTCGCATAAAGGGCGCATTCGGGTACCGCAATTTGATCAAAAGAATCAGAGAGGATTTAATTTAAAATATTTGAAATTAATTAATTTTTAATACTAAGATATTACATAACAGAGGTGAAGTATGAAGTATTTTGTTTTAAACTTTCTTCTACTTTACAAAAAAAAAAAAAAAAAAAAAAAAAAAAAAAAAAAAAAATGGATTTGTGGAAATTTTCGAAAATTTTTCTTTTGTCAAATTTACGCGTTTTAGAGGTCAGATAGCCAGAAAAAAGTGTTTTTGCAAAATGCCTGTCTGTGAGTCTGTGAGTCAGTCAGTCTGTCTGTATGTGCAAAAATATTGTAGGCGCTCTATCTCAAGAACTAATGAACGAAATTTAAAAGAACTTTAGATTATGTTAGACCTTGATTGATACTAGATCTGATTAGATTTTGGTGTGCATCTCTCAACAGGTGCCGCTGCTATGTTGCATTATTCACAATTACTACAATACCCATTCCTCAAGAACCAGGGCATAACTTTACAAAAATCCTTAGATTAAGTCAGTTCTTCATAGCACCGATAATCATTGCATTTTGGTGCAAATCGCTCTACAGCTGGCGCTTTCACGGTGCATTATTCGTTATTATAGCAATAGTTAATTTTTAAGAACAACTGAACAGAATTTCACAAAGCTTTAGCTGAAGTTAGACCTTTACATAAGCTAGATCTGACTGGAGAATTTTGGTGTACATCGTTCAAAAGGTGGCACTGCTATTACCTGAAATTTTCTAAAATTTTGATTCAGTTAGACCGAAATATATATTAGTGCTGTTTAGTTTTATGTATAAATCGCGTTATAGATGGTGCTGATAAGCTGCATTTTTCATGATTTCGCAATAAATGTATCGAAAGATCTAATGCATGGATTTTCATGAAGCGTAATATTATGCTTATAAGTACTTACTGACAAAACTTTTGTCAAAACCGGTTGAGCTGCTTCGCAGCAATTTCCAGGAGGTATTAACGTACATAAGAAAAAAAAAGTTGTGGGATTGACACATCTAAAGTATTTCTTTTACGATGCCACCTCTATAGATGACTACATTTCCATACATACCAGCATCTCTTAATTATTACGGAGTTAATTTCAAAGACAAGTATATTTAAAACAAGAAAATATATAAAATAAGGAAATTAGTTTTATTTCTATAAAGTTCTTTTTAGATTTAATTAGTTAAGTTTTTACCATTTCCAGTTAAAACATATTAATCTAGGATCACATTCCGGAAAAGTTAAGTGATATTGGTATGTATGCTCGCATATATCAAGTAGTAATGAAATTTTCCCTTCAAAACTAATATCGCAAACAGTTCTCGTTGACGTGTTTTCTCATACTTTGTCAAAAAATTTTACTGATAATTGCAAAATTTTTAATGGTAAAGGATAAAAAATTTAACAGATTAGACTAAAAGTTTAAAGCTGAATTCATTTCACCAAAGTTAAAAAAATTGCCCAATAACGAGTTATGCGAAACATTTAAAATAGCCGTACGTGATTGGTATAGACGTTATTCAAAATCAAAATAATTTTTCCTATATTAAACTAAAAGTTTGAAATAGAGTTTTTTTTACTAATATGGAAAATTCGATGCACAGCCTGAAATAACACAAAAACTGCATAAAAAATTAAACTGGAATGTTTAACCAAAAAATCCATAATCATTATTTGAAGCAAACAGCTTCAGACATAGTATTACCTTATATTCAGATTTTTAACTCTGCGTATATTGGTTTGCTTACAACGCGACAATAGATATATACAGTGGCAAACAGCATGTTTTATGTTTATGTTTTATGTAACTATGATGTTATTACATTAAAATATACTTGAATCATTAAATTTTCATAAAAATACCGTAAAATGGGGTGAATAGGAACAGCGGGGTGAATAGGAACGAAACTTCCCAGTCATACAAATAAATTCATTATAAATATATGTGACGATATTTTTAGTTGTCAAATTTTTTATAAGAAGGTTATAAATTAAGAGTTGGGAAATTCAGTTTTGACAGGTTTTCACAACTATTGGGGTATATAAAAAAACTTCAAGAGGATCCTTCAAAACTTTGTATGTAACTACAGTGTTTTTCGTATCCTGAACCTAAGAGAGGGGATTTTTAATTAATGATAGTCCCGTTAACGATATTCTGTATTAAATTCTACTTATTTCTAAACTAGATAATAAAAAAATGAAAAATGGCTTGACACATCAGAGGTTTAAGATTTACGGGGTGAATCGGAACACGTTTTTTCTCATGGTTAATTTTTCTATACAATAATAGTTTCATGTAATATATGAAAACATATGTATAAATATGTATTGTAACAATATTCTGTTTGTTCTATTTACTTAAAGGGTGCCAAAAAATTGCTTGGTTAAACAAAAAGTCAACGCCTAATCCAAAAGACATAGAACATACAATAAAAGACTTTTAAAATAGCAAATTAGTTAGAAAAACTGTACAGAATTATTCTCTGGCATCCACAACATTACACAAACATCTCAAAATGAAAAACCAATTAAAAAAGAGAGGGATGAAAAAAGCACTATGAGCTGGGGATGAGGGAGTATAAGTAGATCGTATTAATACATGCAACGATTGGGGCTACTCAATAGATTCACTTACTCAATGACTACTAGTAAAGGATTACACATAACAGGGCTAAATTTGCATTAAATTCTACATTTCCAATTGGAATATAATTTCTTAAAATAAATTATTTTTTTTGTTTTAAAAGTTGTTTTCTATTTTTTAAAAAGGCATATCTTTACTTGTATATAAAATAAAGGTTTGGTTTCACAGTAACTACGTGTTCCTATTCCTCCTTTATCATTATTACCTGTTTTTATTAACCCTATTAAAGTTTGAATCGGAATAAATAAAGATTATAGCATTTGTTCCGATTCACCCCTATCTGCGGGGTGAATCGGAACACCATTAAAAATTTAAATAATTTATATATAAACAGTAAAAATGTTTCGTTTCTGCTTAAGAAGTGAAGAACAAAACAAGACCGAAGTTTCTAGTAGAAAAATTAAAAAATTAAAAAATCAGTTGTTGCTTTTTTTTTAACGTTAAAGTTGAAAAGTGTTCCGATTCACCCCATTTTACGGTAAGTTTTATAATAATCATAATAATACTAAATAAATTCTTTATGAAAAAAATGCATTATTTTATCAAAACATGGAGAAACATTTTACCACAAATGCAGTAAATAATAATAATTTTCACATTACTGAGTCATTCTATATAAATGTTTATACATTTATGTGTAAAAAGATCACGTCAATACTTTTTAGACTTTCAGCTAGCGGTTTTGATAGCCTCACATTTGTCGGGTTTGGAAGAAATCAGTTTCTACACAGATTTTTAATAATATTTTTTGTCATTTTATCTTAAATTATACGAAGTACTAATCTTCCTTATCACTTCCTCATCATTTCCGCATCATCCTTTACTGAATACAGTTAAGAAAAAATTAAATATTACTAATATATAGGTATTTAGATATAGTTAAAACCCACTGAGCCAAATCTCAATTCATATAACGGTAAAAAGTAAATGGGCATTTTGTTAAAATTTTATGCCTGCTTAGACAGTTTTTCACTTATAAATCTAATTTTGACCTATTTAGAGAGAATCACTCAAATCATTTTCTTACAAATCAAAACCACTAAATATAAACATGCAATATACAGAATCATTATGCATTGTTGAAGTAACTATTTAAAATTGTAAAATTTGCTATTTGAACATTAAAGTGACAGAAAAGGTATATTATTGCAAATTTGCTAAATAGTATACAGGTATAAAACAACATTCAAAAGTAATATTCCTCCTACAGCTCAAATCCACCTATGTTTATAATTAAATGACTCTTTGAATTTCAGTCCGCACTTTCAATTTAAAGCATTTCTCGAATATCTGCGTAAATACTTTACAATTTTTTTCTAACTTAGTGTATGAAAGTACTAAGCCTAGTATTTTTCAATGAAGAATTTATCACGACAATAGTTACACTGTCTACAATGTATTTAACAAAATATAGTATTGGATTTTACTTTGCAATGAAAATGCTCAGAACGGTCTACTATTGTGCGAAAAAACTATTGAGTGATATTCAAAGAAAACTTATCTCATAAATATACCCTCAGCGACATAGCCACAGTGTAAAAAAAAATCTGTGAAGGTACTAAACATTTTCTAGGAAACTGGTATTCCAAGAACATTTCATGTAACGATAACAGGAAAAAATCATGTTATCGATTCTGAAACTTGAATTTTTGCTGTTACCGTTACAGGAAAAGTTCTTGGAATCCCAGTTTCCTAGAAAAGGTTTAGTACTTTTGCAGAATTTTTTTTTTACAGTGTACTAATTCAATCAAATGGGAATTTCTTTATTTGAAAGTATGCGCTCATTATCATGATGATTTGAAAGAAGATAATTATCACAATTACGATTAAAGGAAAAAAGATTCGACATTTTCGAAAGACCACACTTTTGTTCTCTGCGCAAATTTACCAACGCATTGAAGAATCATCAATGGCATTGTGACGATACATTTATTTTTACAATGGAGGGAGTAAACAATTGGTGTATCTGTGTGCCTATTAATGTTGCTTAATAACTTGTTTTGTTTAAAAAACAGATTTAGCTATTTATTATTACTTCTACAAAAAAGGTCGCTCAAATACTATTATTTTAAGACTATTTAAAAATTGTATATTGTGATATAGTCTGTTTTAATAGAAGAATTTTGCATGTCACACAGAAACGAATTTGTTACTCATTTGTCACACTCCCGTTATCCAAACATTAAATGTCAATTTTTAATGATAGATGACAGTAATGGCACTATTTTTCATGATGCTAGTTAACCAATTTGTTAACTTAAACTATAAAAAAATTGTGAGATTTCAATTAAGAAACAGGATCAGATATTTTGTATTTAAGTATTATAGTTATAAGATTTTTTATTATAGTTATTGAGAACTCTTACCTTCATGAATATGCATTTCCGGTAGGTAAAATTTTATAAAAATACAAGTTTGCCTGTTTTGATATTATTAACATGTGCAAATTGTTACACCAAAATAAAGTTTCTTTTCCTGAAAAAAAGTATCTATTAACACTAGAATTATGGCAGGTGTCAATTTGACCCCTAAAAAAGTTTTTTCTTCAATAACTTTTCTATTTTTTGACAAATAATTTTATTCTTTTTTTGAATTTTCCTGAATAAATCTGCTTCAGATGTATACAAAAATTTTTCAAAATTGATTACTTATTTTAGCCGCAACAAATGAGTATAGCTAGAATTACGGCGAGGTGTCATTTTGACCCCTCCCGAGAAAACTGAAATAAAAGCATTTTTATGACATGCATTTTGCATTGTTTTTTATCTAAAAGTTGTTTTTTTCATTTGACCTCCCTGACAGATATTAATGAAATAATAGAAAGGAGTAGGAAGTGAGTGCTTCGGTAAGCAAATACCTGCCAGTCACGTGTTTCAGAATATTTGGAATACGCTTATTTTTTTTAAACCATTTTGAAACCATTTTGTGAATTTAATACATGTTTGCTCGTAAGTTTTACCTTATAATTCATTTTTCTCTTTATTTAATTTTGCTATACAGTATTCCACAATATCTTTATAAGTTTTTTATATTTTTTTATCATTCTAATGGCTCCTAAAAAAGGAATAACGCACGATGAAATAGTCAAATTTTTACAAGAGTTTTCTGATTCCAATTTTGGGTCTGAAACCGATAATAATGTTATAGAAAAAGAAGCAGGTGATATATCCAGCGATTTGGAATTTATTGCACCAGGTGATGCAGTTTTATCATCCCGCTTAAGTGAAAATGGAAACGTAATAGCTCATAAAATTTCCAGTTCTGATGTATCTAAAAACGCCAAAGCAGGATGTAATGGAGGTTCGAAAAAGAAAGTGAGAAAATAATCAAACAACTGATTGTGAAAAATTCGCTAGAGATGGAACTACGTGGAAAGTAGAAAATTCTCCAAACATTTCTGGTAGACAAGCTGTATAAAATATTTTTCGAGATAACTCGGGCCCGACATCCTACGCTAAACGTCCTTCTTGCCCTAATAAATCACTTGGTGCATGGGGACTAATAATAAATGAAAAAAAAAAAAATACGTATCATAAAAAAGTGCACTGATTTTGAGGCAAAACGTAAACTTCAAGATGACTCGTGGACTGTGTTATTAGAAAACTTCAGGCATTCGTATCATTATTGTATGTTGGAGGAGCATTAGGAGCGAAAATCTTACCTATTCTTAGTTTCAGGTCTAAAACATGAGGCCCCAATTTTTTTTAGGACACCACGCGTACAGACAGATTTTTGGAAATTTTGAAATATCTGCGTTGTAATAATAAATCGACAACGTCTTTGCGCTTGCAGAATGATACATTTGCTCACATATCTGAAGCATGGACTGCTTTTATCGGGAACAATATGCTTTGCTACAAACCAAATGAAAATATTACGATTGACGAACAGTTATTTCCTACAAAAACAAGATGTTGCTTTTTACAAAGAATGAAAAACAAGCCCGATAACTTCGGAATTAAATTTTGGATCGCTGTGGATCTAGATTTAAAATACTTATTGAATGGATTTTCCTATTTAGACGAAACGAGACCAAATGATCAAAGTTTAGGAAAGAATGTGGTACATCGTTTAGTTGAGCCTTACAAAAATACTGGCCGGAGTATCACTACAAACAGTTTCTTCACATCGCTGAAGCTTGCAAAAAGCCTCAGAAAGAATGGATTTAGCTATGTTGGAACAATAAATCGTGCAAAAAAGGGAAATTCCGTCTCGTTTCAAAAATTTGCGAAACGAACTTTTTTCGTCTAATATACTGAAGCAGGATAACATAACTCTCACATCATATCAAGGAAAGAAAAATAAGAATGTAATTTTGCTAAGCACTCTTCATTCATCAATAAAATTTCAAATCAAATGAAAATAAAACTCCAGATGTAATCCAGTTTTACAATTCAACAAAGTTTGGAGTAGATATGTTGGATCAGATGGCGAGAAAATACTCTGTAGAAGCACGTTCCAGCCGCTGACCAGTGCCTCTTTACAATATTTTAGATTTTTCTGCAATAAATGCATATGTGCTATTCAATGAAATATCAAAAGAAAACATCAGTAGAAGAAAATTCTTATTGCGATTAACGATAGAACTTAGAGAAGAATATATTTTTGGTAAAAATAAGCTTGTAGCTCCTCCAATTAGTTGTATGCAGGAAAATAATTCCACAGAATCAAAGAAACGTAAGAAATACCAAATAATGAAATGCAAATTCAACAAAACTTTTAATATTTGCAACAGCTGCAATAAAACTGTATGTGGATACTATAGACGGAAAATTAGAAAGATAAGCAAGGGTGCTATTTGCTGTGCAGAAGAATGATCCTCCTACAAGTAAGATATTTCTTTGTTTATTGTAAAAAAATAATAATAATAACAGCTAAAATGTTTGTATTAATGAGCTTTAAACAGTTGTTTTATTTCTTAAATGTATGTAAAATTTCGTAATATTTATAATTCGTATTTCTGAGATTTAACTAAATTAAAACAAGATTAAAAAAAATTATAAATGAGCAATTATATACAATTCTTTTATATATGGTATAAACTGCTGTATTCTTTTAAAATAAATGAAAGTTATTACAATAAAGCTTATTTTAAATTAATTTTTGCATGCATATAATATTACAAAATGAAATAGCACATTTATTACATATGGGTCAAAATGACACCTCGCCTAGGTATACTAGAAGTGCCGTATTTCTAATTTTAAGGATAATTTTTTATACGGTTCCTCTATTCCGCGAGCATCACATCCATGATATTTAAGCCAAATCCATGTATAAGGTTATATATTTCTTTTTATTTATGAGTAAAAGTAGTGAAATTAAGTAGGACCATTGTTTATCATTTCTTATAGTAAGTAAATGTTTGGTATAAAAATGAAAAAAAAAAAAAGGAAATGCAAAGTTTTAAAATTGAAAAATATTTTGTTCAAAAGGTACACTTTCTGGAGAATAACCCAAATACAGTTTAGTTAAATCGACTTTCATTGTGTTTAGACCTTTAATTTGTATAATTTTTAAAAGACATGTCATGTTTTACATAAAAACATTTTTGTTGTTTTATCACGGAATTAATGAAATATCAACTAATCACAATATTGTTTCGTATTTTTGAAAAGCTGTATATTTGTTGCTTAAATATAAAAAATATGTGTAATCCACTGTTTAAAATTATATATAATATTTCATTTAAGATATAAATTAAATGTCAAGTAATCCATTTGAAATACAAAAGTTTTTTTTTTGTTGTACATGATTTCGTAAAAATTTCTTTGCTTAAGGTTTGGGAAAATGAGTAAATTAAAATATTACATAAATGAATGCATTATTAATTTTTTATATGAAGGGTATTTGCAAATATCGAAGTACTAAGTAGAAATCTTGATATTTTTCAGTATATGATTCATGTGAAATTTAAAATGAATGCTTTAAAAGAATAAATGTATATGATTATTTGAATAGCTTAAATACGAGCGTCTTGTGAATGGTAGCTAGAAATGGTAGCTATTATCTAAATTTTACATGTGATGGTGCGAAATGAAATTAACATTTTTATTTTAGAGGATAAAATGTGAATTTTAATCTAATAAAATATCAAATTTAACAGTAACGGAAATTTATTAACGATATAGATGATATTTTTGTTAACAAGTTATTTTCATAAAATGTTTATAAATCCAATTTAACATCGTCCGGAAAGTGCGTTTAAATTTTATGGACCATAATTAAAAAACTAATTGAATGAGTCAATCACAAAAATTAATTACACGTATTAATAATTTAATATACTTAATTCAATACTATACCAACTTTGATTTTCATCATAAATTTCTGCTTCAGTCAATTAATCGGAGTAAAAACGAGTTGATTTATTCATGAAAGTCAACAGTTTTCTCTTATTCTGTTATCATTAGTGTTTTACAAATAGTCGGATTACAAGGACGCGAAATCCCTTCTCTGCACATGCCGATGGCCAATGGAACAACAGGCAAGGTGTTTTTATAATTTATGGAGAATTAGCTTGCTATACCCAAAAACTATCATACACCAAAATTTTAGTTCAGTTCTATGCATAATTTCATACGCTTTTTGGAGGTACAATAATGTAAATGACACAGGTATCGCAACTCTAGCGAAATCTTCCAACTTATTTTTTTTTCAATTAAGGGGAGGGTGGGGGGGGGCTGCTGACAAAAGCCAAACAAGTACACAAAAATTGGTTGAATTCTATGCATAACTTCAGATTTTTCGGTTGTACAATGTTGAAATCAGCAGAAAACTCGCTATTGCAGCACCCCTTTTAGGCGGAATATTTCAAAATTAAAGGAGGACCTGCTTGCCACAACATACACTAAAAATTTAGTTCAATTTTATGCATATCTTCAGACACTTTTTGATGATGCAATGGCGATATATGAATATGGACATAAATACACACACATAGACGGACAAACGTTTTGTAAAAACGCTTTTTTGGAATGTCTGAACTTAAAATATGCAAATCCGTCGAAAAATGGAAATCGAAAAAAACTTCATTTACAATACTTTCAACTAATGAAGATAGAAGAAAGTTGTAATACATACTGGATATTTGTGCCAAATTATATAGCATATAAATGCAAGAAGATTAACATATTATTTAGAATATCAGAAAAACCCAAAGCAATTCTTTTAGTTAATTTAAAAATAATATTAATAGATAATTGAGATTATGTAGATCTTACACATTTTGGAAACCCGGAATAAACCTTCATTTAATTTTACATCCTTTATTTGATTCAGTTTAAATAATTTCAGAAAGAATATTATAAAATAATATTTGTTGGAAACACCTACTGATTTTTATGATAAACAGCATAAGCAACATTTCCTTAGAAAGAATTTATAGACTTTTCAATTTTCTGCTAAACATTACACACAAAAGACTATATATTTTGTGGTTTTTCTGGCACGTGTATATCTAAATCTCTTTTGACAGCGCATTCATCTATAACGAAAGAGTATACAACAATTTATTTGGTTCCGTGGTTGAAAGAAAGAAGTCAAAATATTTTACTATTGAATACTATTTAAATATATTTCTTTACTTCGATTTATTGCCTAAAGAAAAAAGAATTATTTTGTAATGCTATTTTTGGATTTACTATAAAAAACATATTGATCTATAAAAAGGATTTCATAAAAATGTTAATTTACGCCTATACCGATTTTAAAAAGTCTGGTTTACCAGATACTTTATTGTGTTCTTATTTTTAACACTTCATGGCCCGGCGATACTGCAAAGAACTGTTGAAATAATGTGTTTATTCATTTAACATCATATTTTCTATTTTTATGTAGAAAAAATATATTTGAAATTTATATATTGTTTAATAATACGGAAAACAGTAAAATAATATAAATAAATTTCAAATTTTCAAATGAAATTTGATATTTTATGGCGTGTATTCTGTATGCACAGTTAAGGATGCAAAATGTTGTTTTGCTATATTTAAAATACCGATTTGGTACTTAAAGCGAAATAAGTAAAATTGATTTAATTTGCTTAATGCTCTGCAACTTTCTTGATAATAATATTTTTTTTATGGATTCAGGGAAAATAATTAACAGTAACTTTACCATAACATCTTCATTAATGCAAAAGATTATTTTTTGGGAAAATATTGGAATAGATTATCCTACTTGCTTTGGCTTGAAAAAGGACAATAATTATAACACAAAACAATGATGCGCCTTGATGCTAGTAAATGAAGTTTCACATATGTTGATTTGGGGATTTCAATTGCTTAAAAAATTCAAAATTTTGGAAAATCCTTTTAGATATAGTTTTTAATGTAATTGGATTTAACATATTTATTACTTTAAATATAAAATTAATTACATTATAAATATCAATTTTTAAAATAATCTTTGTCATGAATAAGTAGTTAATATTAGCTATGTGTTCAGAAATGATTGCAAATTTTGAACTTTATTACTTTATATTTTTTCTTCAGTGCGAAAATTAAAAATGTATATATTTTTTCAGATGCATAAATCTGTGGCTTCCGGTAATAAACAGGTAAGGCACATTTTTAATATTTTGAGTAATTAACGTTTAAAGTTTTAGAAAATGTCGTTTTATCATTACTTTTATAAAACAGATTAGAACATAATAATTTTCACGACAGTCAATTAGGATATAAGAACCTCTTTTTTGCCAAAATAGTTATATAAAAATGGCTTTTATTAATTATTAATTACTATAATTATTAATTATTATAATTATTAATTATTATTACTTATTATTAGTTTTTATTAATCATTATAATTGAATGTAGTGAAAATTATTAAGTTCTAATCTATTTTATAAAAATAATGATAAAAAGACATTTTTGAAAACTTTAAACGTTAATTACTCAAAATTTTAAAAATGTGCCTTACCTGGTTATTACCGGAAGCCACAGAATTGAAGCCGATTTAAAGAAATAAATAGAAATTGTATCTGGTTATTACCGTTACTTTATGCACTTACCCGATTACTACTGGTTTTTTTTTTTTCAATTTTTAAATGAAAATTTATTGTCTCCGTGTGACGGGAAGTATTCTATTTTAATTTTTCAGTACTATGGCACATGAAAGTACTCTTGAAAGCTACATTTTCCCAAATTATCATTTTTTTTCAAAAATGTGCGTTACCTGGTTATTACCGGAAGCCACAGAAATAAACTCTACACTTCATACACATAATTTTTTATTGTTGATTCATATTTTTCCAAACAATACTTAAACGCATTTTTGCTATCCATGAATCTTGAAAAATGTCCTACATTATCTTGACAAATTTTTCCTTATAACGTTAATTTTTCTTTTCTTCTAAGGCATTTTTTTTACAAAGCTTTAATTTATTCATTGCGTTTGTTTACGGGGAGTTGTATGATTTCTTCCTTGATTGTTGATAAAAGGTGTTGCAATATACCTCCTTTAAAATAATCACACACCTTCGATTTTTTTTTGGGAAATTTTGTCTGGTTATCCATTTTTTAATAACATTTACTTTGCAACTCTGGAAAATAATTTTAACATTTTCGGCACTACCCAGAAATAATTTAGGGCTTAATTTGTAAATTTATTATAAATTTACAGGGCTATAACTAGGGTTCTTTTTTAGATAAAGACAAAATTTGAGCAGATTTCGATAGGTAAAGAATTCCTTCTTAATATTACTGCAAAAATAAAAGAAAGATATTTTGATAGAAAATTATGTTTTAAAGATGTTCAGATACTTTAATCTATTAATGGCATATATATTTGTCTTATCTGCTTTATTAACTGTTATGAAATATATCCAGTAATTAGAAATCAGTAGACATAGAAAGTGCCTAAACATACGCGTTGGTTATTTGTTTGTTCTTGTTGGACAGGGATAATTTGCTGGTACCGATATAAGACCTGTACTGTCCATACTTATATTGTAAATCTTTGCTCCAGTTGGCTGGCTGATTTTAATTTTCCCTTCTCCTCTTTCGACCAACTCGAGCATGTAATGTTGTTTCATTTTCAACACATATTGAAAGAAAATAACTTACTTATTAAATTTATTTTTAAAATGAAAATCTCATCAATTCTAAGTATTTAAAACCACTCTAATATTTTTCCGTAGCAGAACCTATTCTATTTGAAGAAATAGTTCCTGAATAAAAAATGTTGCTAGGAATATTCTGCAGATTTCAAACTAGTTAAAATTCTGTGTAAATTATAAGATACACTAAACATTGGAGAATTCATTAACACAGTAATAAAACAATACGTCTACAATACTTCTTTTCTAACAGATAAAAAAATTAAAGCTAAACGATTTGGTTTTGTAGGTACATATCGTGGGAAATCCAGAAAGGGAACCATTTTCTAGTCTAAAGAAATATGTTTAGGTAGAAGTAAATTTATTCATTTTTTTCTTAATGTTTCTAAAACATGTGGCAGAATTAAAAACACAATACAGATAGTTTCTTAGTCTAAAGAATCTTTTTATTTCTGTTTCGAAAATTTTCTATGTTATCATTAGACGAATATTTTTTGGCTTAAGGGATTTTCCATATACCTATGAGAATATTTCCCCCTGTAAGCTTCGTCATATCATAGCAAACTGCAGTATTCGCTGACCTGTGCTGTTTTTTCCACAAAAACCAATAATCATAACTGGTAAATAATTTTTTTTAATCGAAAATTATGAATTGTAGCAGTATTGGGCAAATTCCTTTACGCTGAAAAATAAATAGCTATTACTAAATTCCCATCAATTAGCTTGAAATGAGAATACAAGACAAAAACTACTACTGTTTCTTGTTGTTAATAGAAACTGTGTTTTTACGAATTGAATTGGGATAAAAAATAAATTTAAAAGTTGGCATAAGGAAAACTTTTAATATTTTATAATTATTATGCTTTATTTATGCAAAAATTAATTTACAAACATGACTATACAAAACAATTTTCTCTATTTGTTTTTATTATAATTTAACGATTATTTGTAAATTTATATGGTGTATTTTATTTAAAACAAAAAGGAATTTCTAAATAGATTTAAAATATGGTTCAGTGTGTCACGTATAAGTGTACGTATACACTAAATTATACGCACCGTCTAATTAATAACTTCTTGTTCTTAAACTGCATGCACTCAAAATGAGTTTTTTTTCTTCATGTAACTATCCGTTTATTTGACAAATAACTTATATCTCTTTTGGTAAAGGTAGTGTAAAATCTGAAGTATAGCCACGGGGCACGTTTTTCAAAATGTTTCTGACTAGAAAATGTGAACCCTCCTAAGTCAGGTAGTCTTATTATATAAAATACGTATTTATTGTGTAGTAGAATCTGCCAAATAAATATACATACTACGAACCCGTTTGATCATTTAGTCATTTCTGTAAAACTACAAATATAAAAATAAGCTAAGCTCAAAAATATCATAAAATGTTTATTATATTTTTAAATGGTTTTATTCAATTAATCTATTTTATGTTAATTATTAATTTGTAGGCATAAGCTAGACCTGAGAATCGCAATGTGTGTGGACTCATCAAAAACTAAATTAACAGTGCATAAAGCTGCTTCACTTACGTTAAGATCAGCCAATATAAAATCAGCTCAAAATTGAAGTGGTACATTAAGTGTGAAATCCTCTTTTTAGCACTGAGAACTTTTGCAAAGGATTACGTTGGCTTCGGAGGGTTTTTTTTTTTTTGTGTGTTTCCATTTTTATTTGTCACTAGGTAAAATGCGGCGTTTAATGTGTAAATCTCTACTGCGATAACATCATTACGTGATTATTTCGGTATGTTATAGTGTTACAAAGTTTAAACTGTAGAAGTAAAGGGAATTGTAATGATGCTTTGAAACACAAATTTCAAAGCGATTTTTCCTTTAAAGTTTCAATTACAAAGCTGAAAGAACGTTAATATATTAATTCTAGTTACATTATTTTTTTAACAATACTTTTCTCTTTTGAACTGATAGTGAATACACAGTATACCATTAAAAGTTGTTGTCTAGGAATTAAAAATTGATGGTACATAGAATACACCGCCTCTGTCATTATTTATGTCTAACCATGTGTACGTTTTAGTGTTTATATCTCGGGAGATATCCACGACGTTTTACGAAAACCAGAGAAAAAATTGATTTATAATTTTGCAACGATAGGTATACCGGTTCTTCTCAACACCTTTCTGAATGACTGTAAATTGAAAATTGTGCGCTACAAAAGTCTGCTTTTTTATCAACAATGATGACCTACGAAAATCGCTATAGTTTGTTCGCAATACTTAATTTGTCTACAACCTCTAACTTTTTCAAAATTTTAGATTTCATTAGATAAACAAATAGATGAGGGGGGGGGGAGATGTAGCTGTACATACAAGAAATGTATAAAAGAATATACCATAAAACCTCAAAAATATATGAAGAATAAATAATAAAAAATATTGCTAGAATATTATATATTGCTGTATAATTCTTTTTTTTAATATTGCTCTAATATGTTTACGATGAACTTAAGATGATTCTTACAATAAAAGTAGTGCATATTTTAACTTCATTTGGAATTTCATAAAACTAAATTCAGCTTAAAAAGAATCATTTATATTTAAAATACATCCAAAAAAAGTTTAAGCTTAGCATTAGGCGGAGTTGAAATATTGGTAATTAAATTCTATGTGTTTATGGATACGCTACAGATTATCAATATATTTAACCGTACATAGCCTTTATAATTGTCATATATGTTTGTTAAACACGTTGTAAAGCAATATGTATTTTAATTCTTCTTTAAAAAATGTAGGTTTTTACTTATTTATTGAAGAATATAAGTAATTTAATTAATATTCTTTCATTTATAAAAAAAAAAAAACTTGAAAAAAGTCATTTTTTCATAATTCGCAGTAATTTTATTTTATTTTATTAATGTATATGTAATAAAGGCAGAGAAGTTAGTAATTGTAAATAAAACCAGAGAAGAATTGAAAATACTGGATGACATTTATTGAGGTACAAATAATTTTAATAATAAAATTACGTTTGCAGTGACTCAGCTAAAAGAAAATAACCAATCTTCTCTGTCAGTGTTGCAAATAAATCGCCCAGCCATTATTTATCTGTCGTGTGCATTTGTCTGTGCATTATATGCATATTCATAAAAATGTTCCTATGGAAATTAAAAATATTTTTATTTATACATTACAGAGTTCACTACCAAATTTAACAATACTCTCCCAAAATTTAAAACGGAATATAGAGAGAGTACATTGCATTTAAATTACGAATATACTAATTTTTTGATTAGATCTGAGCTTTTCTTTCAAATATGGAATACTGCGGCACATTTTATGAACATGGAGCAGATGTAAACGTCGCAGTTTTTCATTAGTAATTTTATTTATTTTTTTTACTTCCAAAAAAAGTTGCCAAGGAAGGTAGCACCTGCAGACATAGTCTAAAATATTTCTGAAGTTCTTTAACATTTTTTGTCTTCAGTATACAAAAAAACTGCTTATGGATCTAAAAATTAAAATTTCAATTCCAAATTGTTAAGCAAATAATTTTATTTATTTATCCACATTTTTTTTAAATATACTATAAATACTAATAAATATTTTTCATATTTTTTTCTTTCCTTGTGGGGTCCTTGCGAACAGACTAATTCGAGCAGATATGAAAAGTTGTTAGCGTTCCAATATTCATTCAGTGATTCGAATTTTTTTCAATTTTACGAGAAATGACGTGAGTTCCAATATCTATTATTTTCCTAAAAAAGAAGACTATCCCTTAATAGAAATTTGACTTTAAATTGAAATTTCCATAAACTATCTGTCAACAGTTATATAATGACGTAAAAGCTCTTTTATATTAAATTTTAATTTAAATTAATTTAATGTTTTTTTTTTTAATTTAATAAGTTTTACGTATTATTTTACTTAATTATTTAGAACAATATGTCTTATGCATCCTTATAAAAAATCTGACATTAAACAATTTTGCAGAATTTTTTTATTTCATTTATTTCAAACTTGCGCTATTGCTATAATGCTTTAGAATGGAGATAATAATCAGTTTAAAAAAGTAAAATTTTAATTACTCCAAACTTATAAAAACCGCAAAGTCCCAATTATAAGATTCCCCCTTTTTTAAAAAGCAAATGAACTTCAGTTTTCATAAGGAGGCTTATTCTTTTTAAAATATTATAATATACTCTTGTTCATTATTAATTTTTAAGTAAGTAAGACAAATTCATTTGAGACTGTTTAAAAATTTTGAAGACTTTCAATAAATATTATCTAATTTCCTTTTCTTAAAATTGTCTCGAATGGAAAACCCTAAACAAAATTTTTAGGCTATTGTTTTTATTTTAAATTTATTTATTTATTTATTTTATTTTGTTGCAATAATATTTAATTAAATATCTACGTTTCCCTCACCCCATATTCTACTTATTTTCATTTTACAATTTTTTCTTTAAAGATAACACGCAGTAACTAAAGAAATATACATATATTTTTAGATGCGTTCTTAATTATGTAAATACTTAGCACCTATAGTTGTCGTTCAATTGGTCCATCTGAACGTCTGTCAGCATATAAAAACTCAAAAACTATCCAACCGAATCGTTTGAAATTTAAAATATATAATTACTACATAATTTTGCTGTGTCATTGCAAATATTTTATGAAAATAGGGTACATAGATCAATTACAGTGACAATCAAAAGTATTCCTTTACATTACGGTCAATGGGGAAAATTTTTCAAATGCATTTTCATGTGTTACACTCATTCAAATATAATAAAGTTGATATACATCTATGAAGTACATATTATAGTATACAATTTGCACAATCTGTGTTGCAAAGATCATTTGTTACTTATTTACAAGGTTATACAAAAGTATTCCATTACATAATGGCATAGGGAGAAAAATGCTTGCTGCGCGTTTTAATTGTAATTAAACGTTTTAAACATTTTATGATATTGAAATACGTTGCTGATGAATATTACAAGATATTTCTTGTATAAAAGACAGCAGATAGTATTTACAGGGACACACAAAAGATGTTGGCTACTATACTGTATCCGAAATACCATGCACTATTACATGAAGATCTGAATAAAGTTCGTTATTGTACAAAAGCACCTCATTTGCTACGCTTCACGTGCAATTTTCAACTTGTTTTTCTTTATAATGGATTTATCAAATAACACAACTAATGATTATTATGTCATAAAGAGCATATCAAAATATATTTTCTTTTTGTTCACACAGACAACATGTGTGTTCAAAAAAAATCCCTGTCGGCTGGGCCTATAGGCGGAGGTAGATTTCGAAGAGTGCTCATTTCAACAAAAAATTGATTAGAAATAAACCCAGTTTAATAACTTCATTTGGCCGTTTATAAAAAAATTTTAATTTCATTTTTCTGCAAAAACTGGTTTTATCAGAATCATCTTAAGAAAAATTCAGCTCAAATGCCCATTTTGACAACATATTTTCAAATAAATTCTGAATTTATTTCAAAAAATCGACCAAAACAGTACATTATACAGTTCCTAAATAACAAGAAACTGTCACTTGAATGCATTTGAGAAAAAAATTGAATTTAAAAATGAGTCATAAAAAAACCGATTTGTTGTTTGAATACATCCTTAATTCATTAATCATGATTGCTTCGGAAAATTTTGTGCGAAATACTCACTTTGACAGTATTTTTAAAAATATATTCTATCTTTATCAAAACACTGGCCTATGCGTCACAGTATATAGTTCCTAAATAAGAGGATCTGTAAATTGGATGCGTTTGAGAGCGAAAATGGATTTTAAAACGAGTCATAAAAAACGCAGTTTGCTATGTGAAAACTTCCTTAAATTTTCAAATCACGAAGACTTCGGGAAATTCTGTTCAAAATACCCTTTTTGGTAGCTTTTTTTGAAATATAATCTGTCTTTATCAGAAAATTGACCATTGCGTCACTTATTACAGTTTCTAAAACAGAGGATCTACCATTTGGATGCGTTTAAAATCAAAAATCAATTTAAAAATGAGTCAGAATATAAGCAGTTTAGATTTGAGGTTTTTTCTCCAACTTCTATTTTTGTTTAATTTCGTTTTGCTATACGAATTCGTCCTATGAAAAACTTGTCACTATGAAAGTTGTAGATATTTTTGTGAAGATGTAAAATAAATTTAATCAGATTTGATATCGTAAAAATTGACGGAGTTATGGATTTTTCTCTTTTTTCACCGCCCTTTTTCTTTTCGTTTTTAATTTTTTTCATGGGTAAAAATTGATCCTATCAAAAACTTCTAAATACAAAAGTTTTAGATAATTTTAAGAACATTTACAAAAAATTTAGTTGGACTTCATATCTTGAAAATTGACGAAGTTATGAATTTTTTTCTCTCAAAACCCCTGTTTTTTTCGCCCCTTGAGCCCACTTCTAAATTTCTCAAAAATTTGTCATGCATAAACTTTTGGCCCACTTTTAAGAAGTAATATAAACTTTAAACCGATTCGATATCTACTTTAATAAAGAAGTTATGGCGTTTTTTCGGTTTTCACAAAAACGCCCCCTATTCCGAGCCCCTTGGTCCGATTTTACCCATTAACGAACTTAGCCGAGATTTTATCCCCTTTGATTTTATGTACCAGTTTGGTGGAGATTGGAGAAGAATTATAGAAGTTATCGTGCCCATAAAAAAGTGAGATATATATATATATATATATAGATATATATAGATATAGATATATAAACTGGTGCGATTGCAATAGGTAGTATTTCATACGAAATCTACCTAATACATCGTAGGTGTAGCATAATTTGTTAAATTTAAAGAAATATTTAAAAAGGTAAGAATAACTATAAATGTGATTTTAAAAAATACCATGCGTAAAAAACACTTTATTATTTTAAATAGTATTTTCTCATAGGAATTAATCGAGTTATGAGAAAATACTACATTTATGTGAACTGTTCGCATATGCTCCCGACTCACTTGGACAATAATCTAAATGACAATTCTTTAACGATTACTTAATTAAAAGCCTCTGTTTGAAATATGTTGAAACATATTCAGTTATTTGAAAATAATAATTACAACGCGACAATTACATTTAATGGTTTAAATTTGTCAATTTAGCATATAGAGTTTCAAAATTATTTCGAAATGTTTAATATCATGTTATTTGGCGATAGCCGAACCTGTCATCAGCAGTTTAAGATTTAGTAGAACATGTCAATATGAAATACTGATTGTAACTGTTGTAAGCTTCATTTAATTGATATTTGTATTATTATATCTCTGTTTCCGCGTTTCCTAATAAGTAAACGTACACGTGTATTGACAACAATTATACATATCCCCGATTAAGTGAAAAAATCAAACTGTGAAAAGCATAAAAATACATTAAACGTACACTAAAATAATAACTAGATTTAAAATAATATTACAATAATATTATTTTAATAGATATTTATATTAATAAAATTAATATTAAATAACATAATTTATTTGTAAAAGTTATCCAGTTTAACTGAAGTTCAAATTCACTGCAGAGCTTCATTTTGAATAGTTACAATTCAAAAAAAAAAAAATATATATATATATTATATTATATATAATATATATTATATTATATATATTATATATAATATTATCAAATTGTATCATATTATGTGATTAAAAAATATATTACAGAGAAATAATATTAATTTGTTTTTAAATCACATTTTTTATAAATAATTTAAATTTAATTTATTTAAATTCTTTTTTATGTAAAAAAATATCATGACATATTCCAAATCAAATAAACAAATAAATAAATAAATAAATATTATATATATATATATATATATATATATATATATATATATATATATATATATATATATATATATATTTTAACTAATCATATTTTAACTGAAATTACTCAAAAAATGGGTGATTTTGTATTATTGCAAGTTAAAATAAATTGCATTCTTATTTTGTATTTTATCAAATAATTAAAAATAACATATGCTAAAATAAATTAATATAAAAGTAATTCCTTTAAGAAAGTAATATATTCCTTGCATTGTGAGAATCCGAAGGCATTTTTGAATCTTAGCGGGTTTAATGAGATGTTATGATCACTTGTGTAGTGAATTTTGCTTTTTAGAACCAGTCTGAAGAGCGTAAGAGTAATCAATCTTCTAATAACATCAATATTAGACATATTTTAACTGAAATTATTCAAATACATAAATTTTCAATCACAATTCATATTATATAATTATTTATTTGTATTTATTACTTAAAATTTAATAAATAATTGTGAATTATGACGAATTTAAGAAGTAAAAACACTTCGGGTTTGCATAGAATAGTAAATTACCAAATCATGAATCAGCAGATCGTCTACGAGCACTCTAAAAATGGGTGAAATGAATAGTTCAATCTTTGAGTGGGTGACAGGATTTTTCACTCTTTGGGGAGTGAATTTAAAAGAAATAAACTCCTTAAGGCTCCTGTCCCCTGGCCGAGGAAACACTCGCGAGCTATTGCTACTCCTATGGGGAGGCATTTTTCTAATAACGCTTTCGCATTTTGACATTTTTGAATAACTTTTTACCATTGGATAGCTGAGGTGCATGCCGACAGGGCATCTTTTTTACTTTTTTGATTTTAAATGCAGCTATTTTTTACAAGGTTAGTTTAACTTTCAAAACCGGTTTCAAACCTGAAAGTGCTTTTTAAAAATATATATCTGCAACTAAAATCGAAAAAATAAAAAAGGTGCGTTGCCGGCATGCACCTCAGCTACCCAATGCAAAAAAAAAAAAAAAAAAAAAAAAAAAAAAAAAAAAAAAAGGTCAAAATGCAAAAGAGTTATTTGAAAAATGCTTCCTCATAGGAATAGCATTAGCTCGCGAGCGTTTCCTCGAGGGAGAACAGGAGCTTAAAGAGTGAGAGTTTTCACACCCTAAGGAAGAGTGAAATATTTCACTCCACTGTCGAGAGTGTGGCATGCAACTCCGCTGTTGAGAGTGAAATATCCTGCTCGTGACAGGAAAGAAATATTTCACTCCTCTGAGGAAGGTGAAAACCTGGCCTTATACAGTTTTAAAATTTTTCGTTTAACTTTGAATTAACATATGGAATCAAAGAATGAAAAACGTTAAAATATGACACTCCTCATTTCAATTCATATAAAAAATACAAATAAATGTACTGAAAATACTTTCGCATGTTTACATATAACATAAAGTTATTTAAAATAGATTTAAAACAACTTACGATACATTAAAACTATTAAAAACTTTAAAATGTTTTCAACCATTACACGGCCTTTATGGGTTTTTATTTTTATGTTTTGATGTTTTTAATGCATTATAAAATGATTTTAATCTATTTTAAATAAATTTATATTATATCTATGTACCTGAAAGTAATTTCGGTTCATTTATTTGCACTTTTTACGTTAATTTTAATTATTTAACACAAGGTGGATTTAGTACAAGTGTTGAATTGAGGACACGGAACAATGAATTTTCCCCCACCCCCCGAAAAAATGTGAGATTTGTGTTTTCAATGGTCAAAAAGTGAAATCCTCCGTTCTGAATCTCTTTAATCCATCACAGAAGTCCCTTTAGGAGAAAAGTGTCTGAATTCAACACTGTTTAACACTGGAGATTTATCTGCTTATGTGACTGAAAAGCAGTGTTGAATTCAGACACTTTTCTCCGAGAGGTATTTCTGTGGCTCCGAGGGGATCATTGTCGGCGGTGGGGAGCATCTTACTCCTCCTTGGGGGAACGTTCCCCCCCGTTCAACTTCTGAATTCAACACTGTTGGGAGAGAATTTCAGTCAGTTCAGTTTTGAAAATTATACAAACGCAGAAGCATTTTATCCATGTATTGTTTATGTTGCTGTTGAATGGTATATTTAACAAGTATTCATTATTGTACTTTAAGTTCTTTAATTGATATATTAAATATTTTAATTTATACGAAAGCATTTTTTTGCTGTATTTTGTTTACTGCTTTAAATTTTGAAAATTGAGTAATATCAGAAACAATTATTAATTCTCCTTGTATTGCAATCGTTTCTAATACAAGTAATTATTAGCACTAAAAAATTAAACAGGATAAATTAGGCAAAAATAAAAAGTTGTTTATACATGACATGAAATTTATAAATAAAATTGCCTTAGTATATATTTTTAAAAGTTCATACTTACTTATGTAATACAAATTTTAATATATTTTTAAGAGATTAATAACTATTTTTCATATTCAATTTTCAGGGAATTTTCAGGGAATTAAAAACAAGAGATATTATGCCATTTCTTTTCAATCTTCTTTTTTTCTTATTCCTAAATCACTCTTTTTTTATGAAATCATGTAAACTTAATCTAGCTGTTATTCATAAGTTATAAAATTTACTGGCATAAAAAAAATAAATATGACTTACATCCTGTAATTATATATTGTAAGCATAGTACTCAGGCAATAGCTAGCAAAAATTTAATGATAAGGAATATGTTTAAATATTTGTACACATTCCAAAGAAAAAAAATTCTAGACTCCACGTTGATTTTGGTAAAACAATGATAAATTATAACACATAAAAAATCTTACACATTCAAGTTTAATAGCAAATAATACAATTATCTAAATATATATAAATTTGAATTACACATGAAAAAAAACATAATCTATATCACGGGAATTATTAAAATTCTAAAATAAAATTTAATGGGTATCTAAATGGAAAACTAATGTTATCTGATTAAGATTTCGGTTTATTGTACTTGACCTTATGGGCATTTTATAACAATCATATATTTATAGTGCATGCAATGAAAACAAACACAAGGGTTAAGATTGTAATAAAATATTTTAGATTTTCTGTTAGTAATCTAATTTAATTCATATGTAATTTTAATCAACTTATTTTAACGTTCAATTAATGCTACAAACTCTAAATTAAATAAATAATGTCAATAAAGTATTTTTTCCAATCCTTGCCACAGTTGTATTTATTTTCATTGCATGCTCTAAAGATGTGAATTTATTTTAAAATGCCCAGAAAAGCACACATAAAAAATAATTCACTGAAAAAAATGAACATTCACTCCAATGTAAGAATGGCTATTCACTGCTATATAAAAGTGACTATTCACTCCTACCAGGGGTGAAAAATGCATTCCTTTTGCAAGAGTTAATAGTCACAACTCCAAAAGAGTGATTGTTAACTCTTGCTTACAGTGATTATTCATTTCCCAAGAGTGAGGAATCTCTCTTTCATAAAGTCAGCAATAATTTAAATTGAAAAAAAGACCTTTCGGCAATGCCGGGAGGAAGAGGAAGCTTTCATATCTGTATTTATTTATTTTAAATTCAGTTATATAAATCAAATATACGAAGCTCAAAATAGTGGAACACGATTATGTAAGATTGAAAACTAGTTTTTGTCAATACTGAATATTAATAGGAATTTTTAGAAATTAGTCATCTTTTATTCAACATGGTTTTATTTTAAGCGATTTATAGGGTCGCCAAATTCCACGATATCCATTTTAAAGCAGCATGATGGATAAAAAAAAACCAATGAGCTTGATCGAAATTTTAATTCATGTGAACATGCACACTCACATCGAAATCGATTAATATATACGAGTGCTGTCCCGGGCAAATTGACTTTTAAAAAAATGTCACCCACATTAGAAATTCAAACTGCTATATCCCAAGCGTTTTTCAAGGTAAAGACAAAGCAAAATATACTCCGGAATTCATTATTAAGATAAATAGTTTAGAAAGAACCTTTTTTCAATTTCTAATTCTTTGTTTATACATCATTATACATTTAAAAGATTTTTGATAAATTTAAATGGTCGTTATTTTGAAATAAGATGGCGATAAAGTTGGCCCGTGAACTCGATCAAGACATTGGTATGTACCATGAACATACAGAGTTATATTGAAATCAGTCTATAAATATGCCTATTAACGCGTGAAAATTTTCAGATCGTTTCAAAATGTCAATCTCACTGGAAATTGAAAGTGCTAAAACTCAGCCATTTTTCAAGATATAAATGAAACAAAAAATGCTCTGGAATCTTTGTATCTAGGTCAAAACACAAAAAGAAAAATCTTTTTCCATTTCTTACTTTTTTGCACCTAATTTTAAAATTTAAATTAAAAAAATAATATTCCGCCATTTTGAAACAAGGCGGCGGTTGGAACTGGCCAACAAATTCGGTCCAGGCATCAGTATGTCCTATCTACGCACCAAGTTTCATCCAAATCAGTGTATAAATACGCGTGTTATCACGTGACGAAAACCAGATCATTTCAAAAAATGTGAGCAACACTAAAAATCAAAAGTACTATAACTCAGACATTTTTTAAGATACAAACGAAACAAAAAGTGCTTTGGAACCTTTGTATCAAGGTCAAATGTATAAAAGAAAAAATCTTTTTCAATTTCTCACATTTTTGTACCTAATTTCAAATTTTAAATTTTTTTTAAATTTAAATGGCCGCAATTTTTAAACAAGATGGCGGATGAAACTGGTTAACGAACTCGGTTCAGGCCTTATTAAGTACTATGTATACACCAAATTACATCCAAATCGATTTATAAATACGAGTGTTATCACGTGACAAAATCAGATCGTTTTAAAATGTCAGCCATAAGAAAAATTGAAAGTTCTATAACTCAATCATTTTTTAAGATATAGACAAAGTAAAAAGTGTGCTGTATATGGTGTTTTAAGATCTAACACATAAAATAAAAATATTTTTCAACTTTTAATTTTTTCGCGTTTAATTTTAAATTTTAATTTTTTTTTAATTTTTTAAATGGCCGCCATTTTGAAACAAGATGGGGATGGTGCTGGCCAACAAACTCGGTCGATATATCTGTATGTACTATGTACACACCAAGTTTCATTCAAATCGGTTCATAAATTCGTTAGTTATAGCATGACAAAAATCAGATCGTTTCAAAATGTCAGCCATAAGAAAAATTCAAAGTGCTATAACTCAGTCATTTTTTAAGATATAGACAAAATAAAAAGTGTTCTGGAATTGGTGTTTTAAGCTCTAACACATAAAATAAAAATATTTTTCAACATTTAATTTTTTCGTATTTAATTTTAAATTTTAAAATTTAAAATTTTTTTTAAATGGCCGCCATTTTGAAACAAGATGGCGGATGATGCTGGCCAACGAACATGGTCGAGATATTTGTATGTACTATGTACATACTAAATTTCATTAAAATCGGTTCATAAATACGTTAGTTATCGCATGACAAAAATCAGATATATATATATATATGTCAACATTTGAACGGAGGGTGGTTTTGGGGTCTGGGGGTCATGATCGGTGAAAATATACCAAACTTTTTTAGAAGTGCTTTCCTCCGGACGGCTGCAATAGGTAGCTTTTTATTTTTTGTAATGAAAGCTACCTAAAAGTAATATCTCAATGTGTATTTAGTTGCATACTATGACAAATAATCAGTTTAGTTAATTATTTAAGTAGGGATAAATATTGTACTGCTTAAACTTATGTTCACTTAATACATTTTCATTATTATGGATAAAATATCAGATGATTCCATACAAAAAATTTAAAATTAATTATAAATTTATTAATGATTAAATGCAACTGAAATCTTGATATTCTGTTTAATATTTCGGATTGCTCTGAATTTTATTGAAATAAATAGTATCCTTTACATAAGAATTTTTTATTTAAATGTAGTTGACTTATTATGCATTGATTTATAAATCTAAAATGACATTAACATTTAACGACTTCAATAAAAATGTGATTCTAATATTTAACTCCACAGTAACGCAATTAAATAATTTAATTCCAAACATACTGCTAGACACACTTTATTGATAATAACGGATTTATCTGGACATTAATGTCACTTTTCCCAAATGTAATTATCTGTTCTAGAATGTTTTCGAAAATTAGTTATTAAGCAAGTTAACTAGGTTTGCGCATTTTGCAAAGTGGTGATAAGAATTTAACATTACAACATATATACTACACTTTCTATTTAGAACGCACATTAATTAGGTAAATTTAATGCAGTGTAGTTTAAAATTTGACATACATTTTTTAGAAATATAAATAAGATATTTGTATCAGTAATGGACACATCGAAGATTTTCTTCCCTATAATTAGTGTAGTTATGTTTATTTTAATGATTGTAGCGATAAAGTATACCTCTCTGAGCTGAATATGCAGTTTAGGAAAAATCTATGCCTTTGTTATTGAGACACAGCTATTGCGGAAATCGTGAAAATTGCAGCATATCATCGCCAACTGTAGGGATATTTACATCAAAAGGCAAAAGCGAAATTTTATATTAGGATCTGATTTAATCTAATATTGGATAAAAAAAAATCACTTCTTGAGATGAGATATTTCAATAATAGAGAATAATGCTGCCTGAAAATTATACTTGTAAGGCGATTTGCACCAAAAACGAATCGGCAATAAATCAGGTTCAACTAGGTGGGGAGGCGTACCATATTGCTTAAGCTCAACAAGCCCCACTTAACTAAATCCGTTCTTGAGATGAGATATCGCAGAAATATAAGCACTAAATGACTTTCTGAGAGCGCAATAATATTGAATAATGCAGCCCAGAAATGATACTTGTAATGTGATTTGTCCACAAAACACATCAGCACCAAATCAGTTCTTCAGATGAGATATCACAATAATAAAAAATAATGTAGCGCAGAAATGATACTTTTAAGGCGATTTGCAACAAAAAGTAATCAGCACTAAAGCAGGTTCAACTAGGTGGGGAGGCCTATCATATTGCTTGAGCTCAACAAGCTACATCCAAGTCAGCACTAAATCAGTTCTTGAGATGAGATATCGCAAAAATCTAGGCACTAAATCAGTTCTTCAGAACGCAATAATATTCAATTATTCAGATTTAATATTCAGATTTGCACACAAAACACATCAGCACCAAATCAGTTCTTCAGATGAATTATCGCAATAATGAGTAATTAGCGCAGAAATGATACTTTTAAGGCGATTTGTAACAAAAACTAATCAGCACCAAATCAGTTCTTCAGATGAGAAATCGAGTAATGTAGCCAAAAAAAAAAGATACCTGTTAGACGATTTTTACCAAAAAACTAATCAGCAGCAGACTTTTATGAAGAATAATTGAAGTTTTATGAAAATCTGTGCATTAGTTATCTTGCAGAATTTATTGAGCCCCACCAGTGGCCGAGAGGTTCTGACCTCTCAACTGGTAGACGGCAGGTGCTGGGTTCGAAACCAATCGCGGCTGTCGGCCTAACCATTCGGAGTTTTCGTGGTTTTCTTCGAACCTTGAGTAAATACGGGTTAGGTTCCCTTAGAAAGACCCCCACGAAGGGCATTCCTCTTTGGGCCTATATTCCCAGCGTAAATAATCGGCCGACAAAAATAAACCAAACCAGAAGCTATTGAAGAAATCGTTTAAACTGCAGCATAGCAGTATTGCTAGGGCGATTTACGCCGAAAAAGTAACTCATTTCCCATTAGGGAGTAACTGATTTATTAAGTTCCGTTCACTAGCTTTTTCAGACAGAAAGCCCACAATTTTTTTATACTATACAAATAGAGAGACTCGTAGAATTACAGACAAACATTTTATATATAGATTTTTTTAGGTGAGGTGGGGTGACAGGACTTGAATTCCAATTGAATTCCTTGAGTCGAATAGAAAATGACATGAAATTGTCTGTAAATTAAAGTATTTGTTTTGAAATAGACTGTTTTCAAACTATTGTCAATCAATATTTTCTGCCAATTTTTACAACATAATAAGAGCTTGTTTTTAAAACATATATATATTTTATTACTTTTAATTCATTAATATTATTGAATTAAATGTATCTGTTGTTTATATAACAATTTTGTCGACTTTGTTGCATTATAAGTCTAAATAAAATTTTTAGAATGCTATAACTAAAAATCTGCTTTTTTGTAAAAAAATAAATAAAGAATAAATAAATAAATAAATAATAAAGAAAGAAAAATCTTATGGAATATGACAATTGTTCAACTTCATACAGCAATCCGTTTTCCGTAACTACATTTTTATCGAAAAAATACATACCGATAAATGTAATTTTAGTGAAATCCTTTCTAATTTATTTTAAAAATTTTATTTAAAATGCTTTTTTATTTAATCTTTTAAAGACAGAATTATATGATTTTTGGAAATTTATGTATTTTTAAATATTTATTGAAAGAGTGAAAATGTTACAGATTAATGTTATATAAATACCATAAAATATATATCAATGAATTTTAACTAAATTTGTAATTCAGATTTCAATTCCACTATTAATTATTCATTAGCAATGCTGCTACATATAATAAAAGTCTCGTGGAAATTATCCAAATATATATATATAACTATGCCACAATTCAAATGTAGAAAGTACATTTATTAACAAAGTACATTTTATGATACAAATTTACCTTTTAAATTACACCATTTTAAAAAGTTAAACGAGATTTTTAAATTATGAGGACATAGAAATTGAAGATTATTTTAAAGAGTATATCAAGAGTGCAGTTTTCATTTGACAATGCCGAAAGAATGAAATCCAGTTTATTTTTTTCCTCTCTTTTTGTTGTATTTGTAGTAATGCAAAGTAATGAAATAATGAGTAATACATATTTTTGAAAAGCATGAGGGGAAATTTTAATCTTTTCCTCATAAGATAGGGAAAAGATTCGATCGATTATATCGAATGCACCCAATTGTTCGGAGAAAAAGCTTTTCGAGAGATCTTGTTTGTACTCATATCATGCATTTTCAAACATATTTTAAATGCATCCCAGACCCTTTTTATGAGGGAAATCTTTTTCTAAAATATATAATTTCTTTTTTTTTCGGGAAAAAGAATTATTGAAATTTGATATAGATTTTTGTGTTGTATTTCAATGTATCTGGATAAAAGATCAATTTAACACTGTGTTAAATCTCTAAATAAATTACAGATTTTAAAAGAGAATTTAAATTTCAATTTGTAGTAATAAATATTACATTCCTATTTTATTAAAACATTAAAGCGTAGTTGATTATAATATCACATCTAGTTTACATTTCTATTCTAAACGCACGTTTTGTTAAAGAATACAGCGTATACATTATCATGACTTTAACAGAAAATATTCTGTGTTTCTTAAGTGATAATTAATTGTATTTCATAATACATATATTTTCGATCATCCATATTTAAATATTAAAAATTTCAATGCTTTCTTACAATACTTCAGAAGTTCAGTCAAATAAATTTTATTTGACATGCATATTATATATACATATGTGTACAAAATACATACGATGTGTGTCTATTAAATAACAAGACTAAAGCTATCAAATAATTTATTTGTGATTTACAAGTATTTAGATACTATACCCTTCAACTTATACCTTTTCTTTATTCCTACAAAGCTCCAAAAGAACTTTCCATTGTTTGAAACAGTGTTGGAGATTTCCTGAGAGCTTTTCATGTCGCATGTCGCTTTCCTTTCATGACTTAAATAATCTGAAATCTTTTTCATTTTAATGCAGATTTGACCTTAGAGAATAAAAAAAAAATACCTGGTGCAAAGTCAGATGGAATATGTATATTAGGGTGGTGCGAAAAAACAAAAGTTTTTGTTTCCGAATCGCTATAGTGCGGAAAAGTTGCGATTGGTAAGTAGAAGAAAAACAAAAAAAGAATTTTTCAAATCGGACTATATCTTCCGATCGCGCAAACCACTTAAAAAATAAAAAAAATTGAAAATTTCCGATTTTTTTCAGAATTTTAAAAAATATATTACATATACATATATTTTATCACTATAGTGAAAAATATTTGCATATTGTACTGTTTAATAATAATATAAAAATAAATTGCGATTAGAGAATATCTTCCAATCTCGCAAGCTCATTAAAAATCGGGGAAAAATTCAATTTTCAGTGATTTTGATGCATTAAGAAAATAATTAAATAAGTTCACTTTGCGATCTCATGTTAAAATTTAAATGTAAATTAATACTATTGAGCATATTATGCCATTTTTGCACAACCGAGATCTTACCACGACGAGATCGTGGCAGGGCGAAAATGTTTAGTAGTTTGCGCAACTCCTGTTAGCCACGTTGCGAAACAGCCATGAAGTCGCCGTTTGTGTACTTACCCATCGCTCCCCAAATTCGTCCACTTGCAGAATGCACCATTTCGTATCAGTGAGCCCGTGAACGAATTTTGTTTGTTAATTGGATGTATTGTGTTATTTTAATTACATGAACAAGTGACATGGATACGGATATGCTTGTGTTGTTGACCAAGAAAATTACTAGACAATCTTTTCATTCTCCTATATTCGGTCATTCAAGAGATTTTTTGCTAAATATTCTACCACACACTAATATAGCGCCTGTATACCTAAGACACTAAAGAACACCCTTTAAATGAATTTATATGCTTCTAGAATTGTTAAAAACACTTCTAGACTTTTTCAATAAATGCGTCCATATAATACGCATTGATATGTAGAAAGATACATGTTTGAAGATGTTTTATAGTAATCTTAAACAGGTATATGTTGTCCCTCGTGATATTTGTCTCAGAATTGAGGAGGATAAATAAAGTATCGTCCTTTCTTCCTCAAAATATATGTGATGTGGTTCTTCTGAATCCATTTAACTTTGGGGTAAATTTTTTCTAGGTCGGCTGATGGTAATTTCTTCTTTTTAAATCTGATAGTCTGTATCGGTCATGGTAATGAGATTTTACATATACCTACATTAGCATTAAAACTCATAGTATTTCATCTAAATGCTCTTTAATTTTTGCTTCAACTGATTTGGAAGGTTACATTTTCAATATATAATTTCGTCGTCCAAGACTTGTATTCAGTTTTACCCCCCTCTTTTTGATTTATAATACCAATTTATCCCGTTCCAAATTATCTCTGGAGTTAGATAAATCTATGCTCAATGACTGGAATTTTGTTGTGTTTTTCAGACGTACTGTTAGTCTCAATCGGACACTCCCTCAGATCTGGAGACATTTTACAGGCTCAATTTTAATTCGTTACGTATTTGCAGGCTGTAATATCACACAGTTGAGCTCCTAGTTTTTAAAATTCATCAACCTTTTATATAAAATCTGGCTTTTCTTTGTCTAGAATATAAGATTTCGTTAGTTTATAATACTTATCGTAGTATGCATTAATTATCTAAATGATTCTATACTTAGAAACTTTTGGGACTGACACCTTCGAATAAATATATTTTATTTTTTGTGCCACTGTATTGCTGACACATGAGAAACTCACTTTAATGTTGTTGAGTTTACTTGCTAATAGAAACCTCTCCTCAAAGCAGTATCGAAGAACATCTTCATGTGTTGGAAGAATATTTGGTAGAAAATCTCTTTAATAACCAAATATAGGGCAATGAAAAGTTTGTCTAGTAATTTTCTTGGTCAACGACATATTCATATCCGTATCCATGTCACTTGTTAATGTATTTAAAAAAAACCTCATACACCCATTTAACAAACGAAATTCGTTCACGGGCTCACTGATACGAAAAGGCACACTATGCAAGTGGATGAGTTTGGGGAGTTATGGGTATTATGTACACTTATGGCGTCTTCAGCGTTGTTTCGCAACGTGGTTAAAAGGAGTTGCGCAAACTACTAAACCTTTTCGCCCTGCAGTGATCTCGTCATGGTAAGATCTCTGTTGTTCAAAAATGGCTGAATATGCTCAATAGTATTAATTTACATTTAAAATTTAACATTAAACAGCAAATTAAGTTTATTTAATTATTTTCTTAATACATCAAAATCACTGAAAATTGAATTTTTCCCTGATTTTTAATGAACTTGCGTGATCAGAAGATATTCTCTAAACTCAATTTATTTTTATATTATTGTTAAACAGTATAATATGCTAATATTTTTCGCTATAGTGATAAAATATGTGTATACGTAATATTTTAAAAAAAATTCTGAAAAAAGCGGAAATTTTCAATTTTTTTTATTTTTTAGGTGGTTTGCGCGATTGGAAGATATAGTTCGATTTGAAAAATTCTTTTTTTGTTTTTCTTGTATTTACCAATCGCAACTTTTCCGCGCTATAGCAATTCGGAAATAAAAACTTTTGTTTTTTTGCACCACCCTAATATGCTGCAATTCTTGAAATATCTATCTTTTTTAATTCTTTCTGCAATATTTCTATCCGCAATATTAACCTTTTTGCGACGGGAGCCTTTTACGAAATTTTAAGTGTTTTGTTAACGGTTTTAAAAAGCAGAAATTTGTACTTTGGAAATGCTTCGATTAAATAAGACAAATTTTATTGGTTAGGATAAACGAGGAGTGGGTTGATTTCAAAGAAAATTTCTATTTGGGTTCTCATGGTTCCAGTAAGTTTGCATTCAGACAAAACAAAAATATTTTGTCTTGCTCGATCAGGTTGTTTGATGAGGAATTCAAACAAGTAGTCATTATTCAAATAGCTAAACGCTAAACATGATCTTTGCAATGGGTCTAAATTAATTTAGGTTATTTATGATATAACATGCTTTTTTTTCCAATTATCCTAAAGTTCTTTATGTTCTATAAATATATGCCTGACAAATATCAGTCGGGTTAGAAAAAGATGGCGAAGATGGTTCATCAAACTATCCGGCTTATTGTAAACAGCCTAAGCTCTTTACAAAGAGCCGAATTTCTTACATACCAAGCGGCATATATATTTTTTTTTTATGATTCAATTGAAATATTTTTCAAAATGTAAGATACATTAGGGCAAAGCGAAGAAACTTTTATTCGAAAGTCCCATTGCCCAAATTATTATATGAGCTGAAACTGCCTGGAACTACTTGCTCTCAAATTTCAGCTTAAAATGTTGATACCTTTATGTTCCTCATCTGAAGCGAATATCTGTAATGGCAGTTTTAAAAGTTTTTAATTCCTTTTCATAGAAAAAACATTAGTTTCACTATTAATTAAAGTGTTATTAAAAACCAATTAATTACGTTTTCATTAATAAATTGCTTCATTAAAATGTTATTATAAAATTTTAATGGCAGAAACGACATTTTGTATACAAATATCAAATGTACACTTCAAAATCTAATAGCTGGCAACATGCATTTTAATCTGTTAACAATATTTTCATGACCTTAGCAAACGCATGATTTCTATTGTGTTCAAGAATGATTGTAATATCGCAAATATGAATCACTGTATTGGATAACATTTGTCTTTATTTAAACCACTAATTTCTATACACTAATTTGTCATTTTATATACAGGAAAATACAGATTTTTAATTTATAAATGGCTTCAATTAGAAGTAAAACTGTTTGAAGTGTTTTTGAGAGTAATGAATACGTAAAAGAAGCATTGTTATAAGTGTACTAATGAAGCACTGATCTAATGAAGAATTTAATGTCGATAAAATGTATTGTGTAAGCAAGAAAACAAAAGAGATCATTCAGTAAAAAGTATGACCGATTGTTGAGTCTTAAAAGGACACTATTATTTCTGAAAAAGATACTAGATGGCAGCACCAAAATATTGATCTTGATAGAACGAGACTGTTAATGACTTTAATTAATTATTACATTTCATTATTTATAACTCACTTGTAATTTAAAATTCCTATTACGTTTTTTCATATATATAGATTTTTTAATCTGTAATTCATCTTTTTAGATTGTATTCTTTATTCAGAGATTTGACTGCGGACTAGTTTAGAACATGTTAAGATTCTAAGTATGTTTACAAAATCCCAAGTCCAATGATTCTATTAAAATCTCTTTAATTCTCAAGTAATCTTGTTATTCGTGTGAACAACTAATATTAGAAGATATATAATCAGTAGGCTAGTCTAAAAATGGTTTTCAAAACATCAGTTATTCCAAATCAGTAATCTAGTACCAGGAAGGGTACAGTATAAGTTTCTGAAGACGTCGAACAAAACCAGAGGATATTACAAGTACTTTATTTTATATTCTATTCAAATAAAATCTCAGCTATTTAATTCCTCTAATAAATCCCAACATAATAAAAGTTTTTGGTCCGTCGACCCGGAGCACCTAGTGAAATACATTTAAAGTTTAAATATAAAAGTTAATTGATTCATTATGAAAACGAAAGAGGAAATCGCCAGTGAACAGAAATTTAATTTCACTATAAAAGAAATTAATAGTTATAACATTCAAGTGGTTGAAGCAATAGAAAATAAAAATGTGGAATTAGTTGAAAAGCTTAAATCAGAATTAATCAGCTTAGAAGCTGATTTAAAAAATCTTATTTTGGCATTGCCGAAGAAAACATTAATGATTTATATGATTCATTTACAAAAGCAAAGGCCGATTTAGTTAAAATTGAAGAATTTTTGTTTGTAAAAATACAAGAAAATATGAATGAAACTAATTCAGGAATTTATGTTAAGGATAACACTTTAAAATTGCCTAAATTTGAGTTACCGATATTTTATGGTGATATTGTTAATTGGATTACCTTTAAGGAAACATTTCTGATTGCAATTCATAATAATGAAAATTTGTCAGATGAGTTAAAATTTTCTTATTTAATAGCGAGTGTAAAGAATTATCCTGCTAAATTAATTTCGAGTTTTTCAATTTCCGGTGATAGTTATAAGGAAGCGTGGGAAACTCTTGTTAATCGCTATGATAATCGTAAGAATTTGGAATATTCATTACTGTCAAAATTCATTAATGCTAAATTATTAAAATCACCTACGCAAAAAATCTATTCTAGAGCTATTGGACACTTGTATTGAAGTTATTCGGAAATTGAAATCTCTAAAATTTGAATTTAATGAATTTGTTGATTTGATTTTAGTTTATTTAGTTCAAACGAAATTTGATGATAATTTACAAAAACAGTGGGAGTTATCATTAAATAATGATTGTTTTCCAACCTATGAAATGATAATTAGTTTTTTTGAAAAACAAGCACGTAATCTGCAGAATTGTAATGTTGAATTTATTAAAACTGAATCTAAATCTAATCATAAATTTGATCCTAGGTACAAGGTACTTTATTTTATATGCTATTCAAATAAAATCTCAGCTATTTAATTCCTCTAATAAATCTCAAAACCGATATTCAATCTTGTAATATTGAAAACATTTGGCAGAAAATTGCCTTGCCTGTGACAAGACATTAAATAAAAAATATTTGTCTGACAAGAAATTATTATGAAAAGCATAAACATGTAAAAAGAATATGATGAAAAAAACACCGAAAATGATGTCGGTAATTAAGGTGACGGTAGACACTAGATATTTTTTCTTTAAGTTTCATTACAGCAATAAGAAATTCTGTTTACATATACATTTCACCAAAAGCATATGGAACACATTCAAGAAAATCTCCAATCTTATTAAAATTTTTAAATAAAAAAATATTTTTCAAACGAAATTTTAAAATGTTCTTTGTGTTTTAATTTTTGAGACATTTTCTTGCTTTTGCTTTTTGATCACTTAAAACATTATTATAAACAAATTTTTGTAAGATTTTTGTAATCTCTTAAATAGTTGATATTTTACAGATTTTTTTTTTTAATTAAATATCGATTTTCATCGATATTTTGTCTTTTTATAAGTAAAAAATCAAATTTGACTATCTTAATGAAGACGAATTTTAAAAAGCTTACACAATTTCTTTCTAAACAACATGAAAATACTTCCTTATCAATTTCAAAAATATTGATAAAAAATTAAGAAGCAAGGACTATTTGAAAAATCTAAAAACGCTGAGAAATTAGTTTTGAGAAAAGACAGATTTAAAGTATGTAAATACCTTTATTATTTACTTCTTAAAGCCTTCATAAGTGATATTTCAATAAGAAAAAACTGTTTTGGTTCTATTATACCACAGAAATAGACGATTTTGTGACAATTTTGCTATAGATGATTTTGCTCAAATAAAGGTCCACTGTCTCCTTAACAATTAAAATTATACACAATTTAAAAATCGTCATAAAATGAAAAACAAAGCAGGATGCGCTTCGAGGTAAAACAATAACAGCTCTTCTTGAGTTGAATCTTACACATATCCGTCAAGGGACAAAGCAGATATTAGACAAAATGAAAGAAAGAGGTCGAGATTACAAAGAGTTCGACAGGTGGCGCATACGTGAGAGGTATTAATTTGGCATCAATTTTGCCTTCTGCCTGTGCTTTTTAACAAGCGCCAGCTGTCGAACTCTTTCTAATGTTCACCCTTTTTCTTGCAGTATATCTCTGACATTGTCCGCTGACAGACACGTGTAAGCTCTAGGTGATCAGGAACTGTTATTGTTTTACCTCGCAGCGGGTCTTGCGTTTTTATTCATTTTATGGCGATTTTTGCAATATGTATTATTTTAATTATAACAAAATAATACCTCGAAAGAAAAAATGAAATATTTAGGAAATATTTTTTTAAATATCTTTTTTTTTAATATTTAATCTTTTGAAATTTCTCCAACCTACTTTAAAATAATCAACTATCTGGTTTTGAACAAACAGAAAAAAGTGATCAAAAATTGTTTAAATTTTATGAAGCTCTAAGAACACATGGTTGTGAGAATATCTAAAAACTTCTCTTATTGATTCGAAGCTTTAACCATTTCTCTTTGGTACAACTCTTAAGGAACTATTTCCTTTATAGTTGCAGAATAATTTCATTAAATTTAAAAGGAAAAGTAAATAAATGAATGTTCGCTTATTGAAAACGCTAAGGGTTTTCTTTGATATTATGAAATGTAGCAATGAAATAAAGTATTTTTCATAAGTGGTTTAAATTGTTTTAATAAAATCTGTTAAGATATGGAATTTGTATTTGAAAAAAAAAAGTTTTATTTCGTTATTTAAAAGTTGTATGCTATTGTTTGTACAGTTGTATGCTATTTTCGGTTTACTAAAAGATTCTAGAGAAAACATCACTAAATACAGATTTTGTAAAACTGAAATGTGCTAATATTTATTTTTTTTTTTTATCCTGTAAAATCAATCTCTATCAAGCATCACTTCACACTGCACTATAATTAAAGACCTGTGATATAAACCATGTACATAAAAGGTCGCTGTGATAAAATTAACAATTTTCTTTACTTCTGATGAGCTAATTTCTTTGATTTGTATGGAATTTATTGCCTAAATTTTGATTAATCTATTAGTGACATTTATTGGAAAAAATATTCACTAGAGTTTTTTTTTTTCCACTAAAATCTACAAAATAGTTTTCACTTTTAATTTGTTACACTGGTAACTCCCATTAAACTTCGTGGGTTAAAATGCTGTATTTAACTATATATCGAAAAGTAATGTAATTACACTTAAAACAGAAAATTTCATAAATACAGTGCATCATACTCGGTCTGTGATATGTCCATATGATATTTTCTATCTATTAATTTGTTACTAATATAACTTATAATAAATATGAAATGAATTAAGAATGAATAAGATAGCATAAATGTTAGTATCACATCCATCTCCTAAATTCTCCATTACGTTACATAGATGAATAATGTTATTTTATCCTAGTCTTCGATTTTTCAACAAAATAAAATTTATTAATTAAGGCTATTCTACATATAATTAACTTTTCTGAGTAAGATTTTTCATTAAGTTGTTTCACAATATTTCAGAAATCAATATTTACGATTTGAATAAACATATGAACACTTTTTTAAAAGTTTTGAACATTTTTTTGTTACAATAAAGTATTACGCTATTGACAATTTTAATAAAGTTAACTGTTAGATTTTTATGTTTCTTTTTATCGTTTTACGTTTCTTAATATTGAATTTAGGGTTACCGATTAGGTTGCAGATTAGTAAAAAAAGTATATTTTTAATACTGCTTTCTAACAAACTAATAAAGATTCACAACTTAACTACTTATATAATGTTTTCTAAGACTCATATTATGGTAAATTCACATTGAATTTTTGGATTGACTGAAAGTCCTGTAGGCATGTTTATCTACTGAATAAAATAGTACAATATTTTAGAGAAAATTCATTACATTATGTGCTGGAAACGTGTTTATTTGTGGATGCTTTATGCGTGGTCTGTATTTTAATAGTCCATGAAAGTTCTGCTTATAATTATAATATAAAATTATAAAAACGTTACATCCTACAGGAAAAGAGTAAGTTATCAAAAAAAACTCGGTGCACTTCATTCTAAAACTCAGTCGAAGCCGATGTGAATGATAATTAATACCTCTTTTAAATATTTTTTAACGTAATCTACCTTTATGTCTCCAATATTAATAGAAACGTCGATTGTTACTCGAGTGATCATTCGAGCAAATCTTCATAATCCCAATTATTTTGTTTTAAAATGTAGTTAAGATAAAAATTGTTAAATACCACTATGGTCTATACTCATAAAATACATCTAGTTAGTTACAAAATATAATTTTATTAGTCTATATAATAAATGAAATTATTTTACACTGTTAAAAAATTTTGTTCCAATTTGAATAAAATTTTGGTGCTCAGTACCTGCCAATCTTAAGATGGTGATATTCCGTATACCAATATTTCAAGCTTCCTATTTCAACTTTATTTTAACTATTGAAATTATGCTTCCATAAAAACTACAAATATTGGTTCAATATTTCGCTGCCTTACAGTAGCAGCTATTGACTATCAAAACTTGAATCAAACTAGGACTAGATTTTTAATAGTGTATTCTTGTCACCAGACTGTATTAAAAAATTAAAATAAAGGCAAGTAAAATGCTTTTTTTTACAAATGAGATCCATCTCACACAATTTAAGTTAACTGGTTACATTATTTTTATCTTAATTATATTTTTTAATAAAATAATTAGAGATATTTATGAAAATTTGCACGAATTGTAGAATAATTTCTGAACGGACGTTCCACATTTTAAATTCTGCGTGAAAAAAGAGCATTTACAAGATCATAGTAAGTATAAAATCTTTCTTTTTAATTAAAAAAAATATTTAGGACATTCTTCTAAAATATCGTTTCAACCTAAACACAACCCAGAAGAAACAAAAATAAACCTCGAACCGATCGCGAAATTTTAAAATGGAGGACCAAAATCACAGTCAAGTGAAATCCCACCACCTCATTGGTCGTGTGGTAAGGTTCAGAATTACCAACCTGCTTCTCCATTTGAAAGGGAGTGAGGGTTAAAGTAATTTTGAAGCGATTGTTTCTGTATGCTCTTATTTACAACAAACCATCAAAATTAACTCAATTAAGATATTTTGATGATATTTAAAAAAAAAATGACAGTGAAAATTTTAGATTTTAAGTTGTTACAAGTTTTAGATGGTATGGTATGACAATTGCTCTTTAATAAAACATTAGTTTTCATCAAAAATACTTGTAATATTATTTTTAAATTATCCGTAAACACCGTCTAGTAAAAATCTCAAGAAATTATATCATATTTCACCCCCCCCCCTTCCAAGCACACACTCATTTAAATCCGTAAAATCACGAGAAATCAATATTATTCCAGAAAAAAATAAGAAATATAAACAAAAATTTTCTAAAAAGAAAAAAAAATAGAAATAAAATAAACATATGTCAGTATAAATACAGCAAAATTAAATGTTTAAAAATTGTATGTAACACACTGAATGTAAACCAAAAAAAAAGTATGTAGCATTAAAAAAAAGAAAGAAAATTAAACTATAAGCATTTTTGAAGTCGCTTCAGGTCCTATATTCATGAATAAATATAAAAGTAAAAAAAGTTTTTCTGTTTATAACCCTTTATTCCCCGATCGTACATTAAAGCACCTTTAAAATAACTTGTTACAAAACTCATTTAATACATCGATTAGTAGTTATACCGTTTAGAATCAGTTATAGACAACTTACATTATCGTGTTCCAAAAACACTATTGGTTGCACAAAAAATAAGTAAATAAATAAATAAATAAAGGGATAATTTATTTTAATTTTGAAACTTTCCCACTTTGAAATATCGAGAGGATGAAGGAATGAAAGTTTCAGTTCGGAAGTATTTTTTTTATATTTTTAGTGTAAAAAATTACATTTATACACTTTCTAATTCTATAATATTCTAAAATATATAATATAAAATAAATAAATGAAAGACTTGAGTGGAGTTGCACAAAATCGCTATAAATTCAAATTTAATTAATTCGTTTAGGCAAAATTATTCTAAAATTTATTAAATGATTGTGTAAATCTTCAAAATCAAGCAATCAGAAATCAGGAAAATGATTTAGAAGAGGAAATTTTAATAAATTCACAATTTATGACATATAGGATTAACATTCTTTTATAGACATTTAATATTTATCTTAAAACTCATGCCTAGATTGATGAATGTTATTCAAGTCCATTACAACGTGTTAATTTGCCGTGAACCCCGATTATGAAAATTTAATTCGTTTGACTCACGATTAGAGAAACATGCATTAGTTCATTTATTTTATAATTCACAATTTCGTCTGTGTTTCTTTTTAGACATATGTAACATGGAAAAAAACATAGTCTAAATTATCTATTCAAGATTTCTAAACAATTTTTTAAAAAGTACAATCATAAAATAAATAATTATTTCAATGAACATTGATAAAAATACATTTAGAAAAATTTATATTATATTCTTTATATTTTACTTATATTTTCTTTTTTGCATTTTAAAATTTTAAATATTTCATTGTTGCAGTTTCACAACTATTTGGATTATTTATAGTTTTCATGATTTGGTACATAAGTAAATCCATTCTTGTTGTAAATCTTATACAGTTATAACCATAAACAATTTTTAGGAATTTATCACCTGGATGCACCTTAGGGAAAGAAATTACTAATTTATAATTAAATTCTTAAAATATTAAAATTTTATATCGTCTTTGAAAACACACCTGTTTGCATAATTTTTATAACCTTAGCTTATCTGGAAGTGAGTGAAAAATCAATTTAAATGTTACAGATTCAAATATATGAATTAAGATTAAAAGAGTAAATATCTTGATTATTGGGCTTTTTTACCGTTTTTATTATTTAATATTATTAAATTAGAAAACCGACAGTAGAAAATTTGAAAAATCAGTCGTTAAGAGAAGTAGTGATTATGAAATAAGATTGCACTTACGGCACTTAATGAAGTATAATAATAAAAAAATATTATTGAAACAAAACCAACATACAATGAAATTGCAATTATGCAAATAACTAATCATATCACTGTTACAGTTTTAATATTTATATATATGTTACAGGCCAAAGCCGATTTTAGGCCAAACCGGTCTATCCTAACAGCCATCGGATAAACTAATTTTTCCTAGGCCAAACCGGTCTATCCTAACGCCCATCGGATAAACTAGTTTTTCCTAGGCCAAACCGGTTTATCCTAACGCCCATCGGACAAACTAGTTTTTCCTAGGCCAAACTAGTCTATCCTAAGACCCATAGGACAAACTAGTTTTTCTTAGGCCAAACTAGTTTGGCCCAACTTTTATAGGTAAACTAGTTTAGACTACGGTTCATTGGTCTGAACTAGTTTATCCTAGGCCAATTCAATTTGGCATGATTTTATTGAATTCAATGACCGCCTCAGCTCAACGTTCTAGTTTGTCTTAGGCTGATCTAGTTTATCCTAGGCCAATGTATTTTACGTGTTTTTAGCTCACAGGCGTCAAAGCCTGAGAAATAATGGGCTCGCAAGTTTTGTATGTACACATGTATGTACACATGTATTATGTACGTATGTACGTAACACGATAACTCTTGATAGAAATAATGTAATTTGACGTTGACGTGTTATTATCTCATTAGACTACCAAAGCCTGAGAAATAATGTGCCCGTAGATTCTGTATCCATGTATGTACGTAAGTACGTAATGCAAAAATTCTTGATAGAAATACCCGATTTGCATCAAACTTTCAATATAGGTTTATTCTTATGAGGAGTTTTTCTGTTTAATTTTGGGAGGTCATTGGAGAATAATAAGGGAGAGGAAGATCGAGAAGCTGATTCGCCCCTTCCCTTAAATCAAATAAATGGGTTTCCATGCATTATTAATATATTTTATAATAAAAAAATTAGGTATAGAAGTATTCTGTGAGGCGCCTCCATGATTAGTTGTAAATGTTCATTGTTTAAGTATAAAGAGAGGGGAAAATATAAGTAACGCCCCAAAATTTATGTAAATGCTTTTTTCAAGCAGAATTTGCTGATTTGCTTAATTTTTTGAAATAGATTCATTCTGGTAAGGTGCTTCCCTAATTAGTTTTGGAAGTTAATTGTTTAAGAACAAATGGAAGAAAGAAGGACTCCCGCCTATTTTTGCCAAATGGGTTTTTCATGCAGAATTAACCGATTTGCTGCAAATCTTTGATTTGTTCATTCTGATGAAGCGCTTCACTGATTAATTTTGGTGATTCTTTGGTTAAATATAAAGGGGAAGCATACAATTTATTTCCTTAAATTAGATAAATTAGATAAATTAGTTATAATACAGAATTATCCAATTTGCTTAAAATTTTAACATGAATTCATTTTGATCAGACGCTTCTTTGATTAATTTTTCTTTTGGTTAATTATAATGGGGTAGTGGACGATTTATTGCCTTCCTTAAATTAAATAAATGGGTTTTTAAGCAGATTTATCTGATTTGCCGATTAAATTTTGAATATATTGTTTAATATTTTGTTTTTTTCATAAGGCGAAACCCTGAATAATTTTGAGGGTTTAATGATTAAGTATAAAAGGAGGAATGTAGTATTACCCTCCTTAAATCAGATGAATGGTTTTTAAGCAGATTTATCTGATTTGCTTCAAATTTTGGATAATTGTTCAATTTTATAAAGGGTATCTGCAATTAGTTTTGAGGTTCAATGGTTAAGTATAATTAGGGGAAATGGGAAAAAGTAATCTCCCTCACTTGTTATTTCGAGGGTGATATTTAAAAAAAAGTTTGTAATACACAATAAGTGTAAACAGCCTGTGAATGCAAAGCCATTACTTTAAAAGGGAAATATTCTTTTTAATATTAATCCTGACTACTGCTGTCTAATCTTGTGCAAAGTGGTTTTGTTATCACCCCCGTATAATGTATTTTATTTGAAGGGTAGTAGAATACTCTTACAGGTTTGCACGGGCCGGAATTTCGGAGCCCGGTATAAAAATTAAAAGTTCAGCCCAAGCCCTGCCTGTAAAAAATCATTAAAAAGGGACTCAGTCCGGCTCGACCTGGCCCTACTCAATTTCTGCGAAAAATTCAGATTTCAATTCACATACATCTAAGATTCCTTTAAAGAATACTACATACATATTTATGGATAAATTTACAATGTATTTTTAAATTACGATGTGTTCGCTAAATAAAAAGTACACAATGTATTATTGATTATTTAGATTCTTAGTCCTTCAATATTCAAATAGGAATTCATTAAATAGTTAGAATAAAAGAAAAAAAGGAGTGTTATAAACATCATCTCTTTTGAATATGTTTAGTAAAAAGTAGATTTGTAAATATATTTTTCTATCATTCCTTAAGGGTTTTTTCAAATCCAAAAGAGCTACATCCTAACACATTTATTAATTAATTCCTATTCGGAAATGCATAAGATTAGCAGGCATTCTCACTTCAGAAAATATGTAATCGAATGGCGTTAATCATTTTTTCATAAAAGCAATGTACCTTTGAGAAAATACTATTAAAGCTACGTTTTAAATCGAATTTCCAGTTGCGACTTTACGGAAGAGAAAAACTTGACGCCATGGCAAAAATAGCTATATCTCGACAGGTAATTAATTTCTCAAAAATGGAAAACGCTGTTCGATTCCAAATTATGTTCAGCTGCGATCTGGCTCGAATAATAATAATAAAATAATAATAATAATAATAATAAAAGCAGGCTTATCACAGCATGGCCTGAGTCTGCAGAAAGAAAAATAAAAATAAGCAAACACCATGTCCAGTGTATCATGTCTCTACGGTGGACATGTTAAATTTCTGTATTGATGTTACAAGCAATGACTCTTGACACACATTTATACTTATTCTAGTGAAAGATATGTTTTTACTTGCTAAACCCAATTTTGAGAAAAATTATATTCGCCTAGACCAAACTATTTCAGCCTAACGCAAATTGGATAAACTAGTTTTCCAATGTCAAACTTATTTTTCTAAATGTCCATAGGATAAACTAGTTTTTCCTATGAAGGATGGTAATCCTTCACTTTTTCTTTCATACTTAACCATTAAACTCCCAAAAACTATTCATGGAATCACTTATCAGAAAGAATATACATCCAAATTTGACGCAAATCCTGCATCAAAACCATTTATCTAAATTATTGGGGGGTTACCTACATTGCCCTTTGTTTTCAACTTAAACAATAAACATCCACAACTAATCACGGAAGCATCTTGTCAGAATGATCCTATACCTAAAATTTTAAATGAAAACTGATGATTCTGCATGAAAAATCCATTTCTCCGAATTAACAATGGGGTATTAGCCTCCCTTTCACCCCCTCTTAATCTTATTAAATGAATTTCCAAAACTAATCAGAAATGTACCTTATCAAAATGAAACTACTTTCAAAATTTTAAGCAAATCGAATATTTCTACCAAGAGTTATCGCATTACGTACATATGTACGTACAAACGTACAATCATGCGTACATACATAAATGCAGAACCTGCGAGCTCAGTATTTCTCGGGCTTTGACGCCTGTGAGCTAAAAACACGTAAAATTATAATGGCCTAGGATAAACTAGGTCAGCCTAGGACAAACTAGATCAGCCTAGGACAAACTAGAATGTTGGCGCTGAGGCGGTCATTGAATTCAATAAAATCATGCCAAATTGAATTGGCCTAGGATAAATTAGTTCAGACCAATAAACAGCAGGCTAAACTAGTTTATCCTATAAGAGTTAGGCCAAACTAGTTTTGCCTAGGAAAAACTAGTTTGTCCGATGGGCGTTAGGATAAACCGGTTTGGCCAAGGAAAAACTAGTTTATCCGATGGCCGTTAGGATAGACCGGTTTTTCCTAGGGCATTCTAGTTTGGTCCAAAATCGGTTTTGGCCTGTAACATATATATTATTTATGTATATATATATACATATATATATATATGTATATATATCAATCTTAATCTTTCTCGGAATTATTTAGAAAAGAGAACGTTTGCTTTTCATGTTTAGAAAATATAGTCTTTATACAAATGCCATCAGATTCATAATGCGAAGCAGCAATTTATGAGATGGTGTAATGGTTTATTTATTTAAACTAGCAAAAGCCATGCTTTGTTTGGATTCGCGAAGTATTATGCTATCAGATAAATATTTGAAAGTAATAATATTTTTTTCAATTACTTTTGCATCTTACTTTTGCATTAAGCAAAAATGTAATTTAAAGTTTCGGGGCATTTTAATTTAAAAATGTATTTCAACCAAATAACTATGAATTTCCTTAGATTCACTGGAAAAAAATACGACTTGTTTGCTACATCGTCACTCTACCGCTTATATAGAAAACGGTTACTTCAGGCTAACATGGAACATTCTCAGTGACCAAAAGAGTGATATTCTATAAAAGCGGGGGAGTGACGATGAAGCAAAATAGTCATATTTTTTAGTGTTGTTTATTTATGATATAAGACTGGTATAAATAAAAATATTTTCGAAGTAGAATTATACAAAATATTAATTAATTTTATTTGTTTACAATTTTTTTATTGCCACTCCACAAAAACATATAAATAAAAATATTTTCGAAGTAGAATTATACAAAATACTAATTAATTTTATTTGTTTACAATTCTTTTATTGCCACTTCACAAAAACATAATGTAACTCTTTTAAAATTAATAAATATCGTCTGCTTAAATGATTTCACAAAATAAGAATAAATTGTGTATTTGAATTCCTAACACAGAAAAATACTTTTATAATTGAATGTTAATAAGAGAATTTTCACAAATTTTAATTCATTAAAAATATGCTATAATTTTTCTAAAAAAAATTATTTTATAAATTTTATAAAAAAAAATCATGAAACTAAGTTAAAAGGAATGAGCATAGTTTGAAAATCTGAAAGCAGTTTTTGAGATATTTTGTCAGAATAATGAAAATATATTTTATTTATTTATTTATTTAATGATGATTCTATCTATAATCAGTGACCCCATGATTTAAGTTTTTCTTCTGAAAACGTACATGTTTCACGTTTTATTTGAAAAAATGCGTTCGTAATGGAAAAGCATGTAAAATAAATTAATTAAAATAATAATTCATTGAAAAGTATTTCTATAAAAAAATAATATTCTGCAAATCTACAGATCATAATTTATATCTGTGTTTAATTTCAAGTCAAAATACTGCACAGTTTTTTTGTAAAGTGTACGACAAAGTGTCATTTGAGTGGCCTAGTAGAGGATTCGCTTCGCTCATCCTAATGATATTAGTAAAAATTAACGTAACGCTTTACTAAGCTCCATCTAAATAAAACTGGATTTAATAAAAAACATAATAATTTTCCTGAGAATTTTTCTTATATAGTATTAAACTTTTGTTTTTGATGGACAGCGTAACACAAACAAAATAACTTATTCTACATAATATTACAAAATTGTTCATATATTTTTTCGTTCAATTTTTCCTAACATTATTTTTTCAAATTATTTTCCTTTCTAGAAAACGTTATTAAAGTTTTTAGTATTCCAAGATAGTTATTAAATTTTTATAGAGCAATGTGCGAATATTTGTTTTATTTTGGATTTTAAGAGAAACACAATGAAAAAAAATATTAATTTCATTTTTAATATCAATCAACTAAAGAAGTTCCTGCCATATTATTTTAAATTTTTTACAACTTAAAATCGAAATCTTTCACCCACATTTTATAAAAAGTTACATTTTATAAAAAAACATCTTGAGTTAATTACGATGGCTTTTTAAAAAATGAAAACAGGTAATATTCACTTCAAAATTGTCGCTATGTTTTTTTCTCGGTAAAGGAGTAAGGCGATATTTCCCGTATCGCAAAAGACTGCTCTCTGAAACGGGAGTGACTCAGTGATGAATGAGGTGTTTGATTTCAACGGACTGTGATTTTGGCCCTACATTTCACAATTTCGCAAACCGATCCTGAATCGATAACAACTCTATCCGAAACCTGGCCATATTAAAAATAAATGATTAACGAAATTCCTAAAATATTTATCTTAAAAAGACTTGATATCCCTTTATTCGGTGAAAAATTACGAAAAATCCGATTTTCTAACTTTTTCATAATGTATACTTTATTTTATGCATATTCTTTTGTGAATTATATATTTAATATGTTGGAAAGGTTTGTAATAGCACTCATTCTTGCTAGAGTTGATAGTCGAAGAGTCGACGGCATAGAACCCTATGTCATCGAGTACAAGAGAAAAATTCTTTATTTTATGGAAAAATAGTAATAGAAAAAATATAATGATCAATGGCTGCAGGAAACGAAGTGGTGCATAAGGCGAAAATTGATACCAGAAGTGATTCGTTGGTTTAGCATTGTGTTTGCTGTACAATCAAATGTATGAAAAATATGGGAAACTGGGTGCAGGAAAACACAATGCTAAGCCAACGAGACAACCACTAATGGCATCAATTTTTGGCTTATGCACCACTTCGCTTCCGGCGGACATAGATCATTAGATTCCTCTATTTCTACTCTTCTATAAAATAAAGGATTTTTTTGTGTATGAGGACATAGGGTTTTGTGCGGTCGGTTGTTGGACTGTGACACAAATAATAGCAACCGAACTATGATCGTGTCCGGGTGTATATTGCTCAACACTTCACGTGGGTTGGCGAACTTTAGCTAGTAGTAATGGGCCTCTTAGTTTAAATGTATTTTTCAATTGAATATAATTTTTTTGCAGATTCCTTATGATCAATTTTTAATAAAACTATGTATAAGATTGCCTATAAAATATGAAATAAATTCAGCTGTTACTTTTATATTTGCACATGTTTGCACTTTCTTTTGGTTCCAAACAAATTATGAAAATTTCGATATTTAAACTTATACAGCACATTTCGAATAATTAAAGGAAATAGCTTAAATGTTCAAAATTGTACGAAAAGATACGAATAAAATTTAATAAATTTAAAAAAAAGTGTTTGGGAAATTAAACAATATCTTGATAGAATAAATTTCTTTCATTGAGTTCATTATTGTTACATCAAAAATGTATCTTAAAATGCTTAAATAAGAAAAAAATTCAAAGAGAACCGTGTTTCCGAAATTTCATAAGATGCTTATTATTTCTACTTTATATACTACCTTTTGAAATGCATCAGGTACATTTGATTTAACTTAATGTATGAAAATATCTTAGGTTCCAATATGTTTTTATCAATTTTGATTTGATGAGAATGATTGTTTTTAAATTATAAAACTATTGTTATTCTTATATTTTCCGTTTTATTTTAATTGACGAAAAAAAATACGGATCTCTTAATTATAGAAAAATTACTACTTTTCATGGCATTAATGTTTTCGTTTACTTAACATTATGCTTCCATTTAGCAATTTACCAAATTTCATATAAAATGCATAATAAAATATATCACATTTTATAGCATTTTTTTTCTTTTTGATTTTTTAAATAATCATTTAAAACATTTCTCTTTAAAAACGAAAATATAAGAATATGTATATTAAAATATAAAACCAACTAAAGAAAAAAAAACATATATGGCATAGTCCATGTCAATTCAGGCAGCCAAAGAAAAAATCTTACCTTCATAGTCTCAGAAGTTCTTTGATTGAACATATGTTAAAATTTGGGAAAAAATAAAATTCCGGTAATTTTTGGTTTTCCGCAAAAAAATTTCTGGACCGAGATACAGGGTGCCAAAGATGGCATCCCGAGCAACTTTTCCCGTTTGCGATTTTCGAAAAAAGGTTTAAAGTGCTCTGAAACGATGCAAGATATCTCGTTGCAGTTTATTTTATTTTAAAGATAATATTTTTCTGCTTTAGAAAGATATACTCTATTTTGAAATATGTACTTAATTATTTTTACAGCAGCCTTCTAAAAAATTTTTTTTTATCAAAAATAATTTTTTCCTCAAAAATGCCAATCTCAAAAATTTAGATTTTTTTACTGTTTGTCAATACCATTGAGTACTACCTTCACTGTAAAGGAGAACTTCCACTTTTGAGTTTAACAAGTTTTAGAATCATTTCAAGAATTTAGATAATTTTACAGGAACTGCATGTCAAAAGTTCCAATAAAAGTCTCTCAATTTATGTGTATTTGTATCATATGTAGCCTATTACATATCCTAAACAAGTGAGAAATCACACGTCAAACATGGTAAATGAGGTGCATTCATACTATGACTAGTTTTATAAATATTTAGATCTTGGTGCAATAAGTATTACACTATTGTGAAAACTGGCATGAATACAATATTTATTATGTTTCTATATATTAAATTCAGTAATACGGAAGTAATATGAATCCATCTTAAAAAGAACGTAATCACCAGAGCAACCTAGAATCATTACCCATCATGGGATATTTTATTATGTATGATAGCATTTAATAGAATGAACAATCATCCATTAATATCTGATGCATAACATCATAATATCTAAGATTGCAGGCTAAATTCATTCGAATAAAGTCTAAATTGTCGAATACAGATCATATTAATAGGTCAGTTCAAATATTAAATTCTAAAGTGCAGTGAATCTTACTTAAATCAATTACATTAACTTCAGATTAAAAAAGATATATACATATTTATTTACAAAAGCGAATATCAATTATTACTCTCATTGAGAGTTCAATTTTTACCGAACGAGTCGGTTCCAAAACATTCTACTACTGAGAATAAAAATCGTCTGACAAAGTAAAAACAAAAAGGTTCGTTGCCAACAGCAACCAAGTAACAAAAATTGGCTTGCTGGTAAAACCACGGAGGCATTCACAACATACTGCTCCCGGCTGAACATTTAGTTCAGCATCTAAATTAAACACTTTAATTAACACAAGAATATACTTACATACTTTACATAAATTTCGGATAACATTCGTAAATACAGGAACAAAGAAAGATAATAAGAAGTCTTCTGTATAAGAAAAGAAAATAAAACATGTAAAATAAATGCAAATTAAACAATAATAAAGGTAAATAATAGCATAAAAGAAATGTAACAGTTTTAGAGTTTTTAGTGTCTATTAGTCTATCAAGTCCAATTCTAAGTTATAAAAATTTGCACTGGTCGTTTAAGATCGCCACTTGAAGTCTGTAAAACACATAATCTTATTCTTGAGTCACGACCATAGATGAATTCTTTAACACGAACACACTTCCACATGAGTTTTAGGAACTTTTCATCATCAATCAGCACCATAACCTGAACTTTGAACTGAGGTGACAAATTTATGTTTTTAACTTGAAAAACAGATCTAAGTTCTAAGAGATATTTGTCTCTTCGCCTTTTCCAAAAGTGGTCAGTAATTTGTTCCTTGTATTTATATTTTTTCGTGAACAGAATCTTGTTAGATTTTTCTTGAGTACAAATTGGAAATCCATAAAAAGGTGAAGACCTTAATCGTTTAGCAATCAAAAAATGACAGGCAGTTAACTCTTATATTTGTTTTTCATTATTCTGGATGAGTTCATCAACAACCATAATTAATCTATTCTTTAAAGTCTTCTTTTGTTCAGTTAGTATCTCAATATCAGCATTATTAAAACTTTTCTTACTTGTTTCTGAAAACTGGTACCTTTTGTTTAAAATCTGCAAATTGTATTCCAATGATCTAATTTCCTTTTCTTTCTTGATTATTGTTTCTTTTAAACTTGTATCGTTAGTTTCAGTATCTTCACTGGACTGGATGTATTCGGAAACTTTAGATTCAGCATATTCTTTCGATGACTTCACATTTCTAAGTTCTACCTCATACTCTAAAATAGTCATCTTCATTTCAGCAATTTTTCTGTCTTTTTTCTTAGTGACAGCTGACATACTGAATTTTAATTTTCTTTCTTCTTTAGTCAGTCTTCTCTTTCTTACCTCCCCTTAGCAAAAAAAGGCATAGAATTACCATAAAAAAAAAACACCATAAGTGCAATCATATGGATTTTTGCCTATGGTAAAAGTGATTCTATGGAAAACCATATAATCGTTAAGTGTATGGTAATTCTTATGAAAAACCATATAAACGTTAAGTGTATGGTAATTCTTTATGGTACTATATATTAAAAAATAATAACGATATCAACTTTGGTGGCGCCATCTTTTAGGAATACGGGGAACTAAGCTTACTAATGCACTTCGACCTTGGGAAGCAGTGGGATTTGATCCACGGACGGTAGGGATGGGAGACGAGCGTCCTAACCATTCGGCCATGCGGGGTGATGAGCTGTGCTTATAAAACGTTATATGAATAAAGCGTTTCGGTAAATCATCATTATTTGTTTTTCTAAGTTAATGGTTGACAAAAGAAGGTAGTTTTATAGGGGTTTTTTTTTATAAATTGTTTTATAGACATGTATTTATAAGTTAATTTATTATTTTAATGAATGGAATAAATATCTTAGCAAATAATATTTAGTTTTAAAGTTCAACTAATTAAAGGTAAATCTATTTTTTATTTATTAAAAATAATTATAAAAAATAGAAAGTCGAGAAGAAAAAATATTTAATTAGAATAAGAAATCATTTGATAAATTAAATATACAATATATTTTTTATGATTATATTAATGTATTATATTAATTCCTTACTTACGAGCATTTCTTAATTTTAAAGTAAAAAAAATATATTACTATTTTTTAGATAATTTTTACGGAAATTTTGAATCTTTCTTTTAAATTTTAATACCAAAAAGATTAATAGATATATTCAATATTTTTATACATTGTAAAATGATTTTTAATCTTTTCAATAATTATTAACGTTTAAATAAAATAAAATAAAAACTTTGTTGTTGCATATAAAATGAATATAAATTAATATAAAAACCAAAACTAAAAAATACTACTATTATCTGACTATTGTCTCTTCGAATTATAATAGAAAACATGATTTAAACATCATTATAAGCATAAGAAAAAAAAAAGAAATTTTTAATGCAGTTTTTTTTTTTTTTTTTAAGAATGTATTTGTATTTACAGAAGTTTGTAATTACAAACTTCTTTAATCGCTGTTAGAATTTTATAGGAAATATGTCATCAAATATATATTTTTGTTAAATCATTTTATTTCTCCTATAGGATTTTTTTATTTATAACGCATAGACTCTGCTCACATATATGAAATACATAAGAACAAAATAATAACACTATTATTTCATATATTATCATAATTCGAGGTCGATAAAAATATCGGTAGATTTTTTGATATTTTTATAGATCGTAAAATAATTTTTAATCTTTTTAATAATTTTTAACTTTTAAATAAAATAAAAAATCCTTGTCGTTCCATATAAAATGACTTTAAAATTATCAAATAACGTAAATTAATTATGAACCTTTTTTTTTTTTGGACTATTAAGTTTATTAATATTTAATTAACATATTATAATATATTATATTAATATATATGTATTAATATTTTGTTGTTAATATTTTTAAAAGATATTTCAAAAATTCTTTGATGATTCAAATATTTGTAGGTCCTTTTTAAAATAAATTCAAAAAGATTTTCTTTAAATAATTATAGGCTATTTTTGACAATTTGTTTATTTTGAGGGGGTCCGGGACACATTAAAAAATCTTTTATTGATTTAAAATTTCGCAATCTTTTGTAATATTAAACATACTATTTAAAAAAAAAAATCACATGATAAAATTTCTCTATATTTTTTAAATTTAAAATTTATTAAAAAAAGTGGAGGGAAATTAAAAATAATTGCAACTCAATGTAATAATTGTAGAGTTTTAGTTTTTTAGCAACTAAATAAACAGAAACACCTACATTTTAATTTTGATTCAGCCTTTTTAAAAATATTAATAAAAAATTTATTTAAAGTAAAAGTTTGAAAAAAAAATACTTTCAAAAATAAATATTTTTTCAAATTTGCTGAATCAAAATTAAAGTAAAGCAATTAAAAAAAAAAGGCATGTTCTAATTTTAAAGCATTTATGTTTAACGGTGCTTGAGTTATAACAATTTAAAGGTGAGAAATTGTGAAAAGCCATCATGAAGAAAAACGCATACAAGAAGTCTTATCCATGACAATCAATGCTTAAAAGCTAGATGCTAAAAACGGGAAAAAAACATATTTCCTTTTCTAAATATGATTTTTAAAAAATGTCATTATAAGCATAAAAAATCAGATAAATTTTTAATGCAGTATTTTTTATGTGTGTCCCATACTCCTTTAATCGCTGTTAAAATTTTATAGGAAATATGTCAATTATATATTTTTATTGAATAATTTGTTTTTCTCAAGATTTTTTTATTTTTAACGCATTTACACACTCATATATATGAATTATATAAGAATAAAATAATATGTTATTTTATGTTATATTAATTTGAGATCAAGGGATTTTTATTAGACTGGTTATAAGTTAACGTAAGTTGTTCCTAAATAGATTTTGGTTTAAACTATCTAACCAGTGGCTTTGCTATGATTCTATATTTTAGAAGTGCATAAGACATACATAAAGATAATAGAAAGTTTTGAGATGACCACAACCGAGTAATTTTATATTATAGTTACACAAAATCTAATATATTATAAACTTTCAAAAAGCATTAAGATTTTACCATACACCATGCTTTGAAATACTATACAATTTATGGTGCAAACAATTATGTATTATTTTACTATACATCACGCTATGGAACACCATTGAATGTATGGTAAATTTCATTTCCCTATAGTTTTACCATACACTTGATTATGGAATACCATATCATGTATGGTGTATATCATTATCCTATAACTTTACCATACACATTTCTCTGGATACCATAAAATGTATGGTATATATCATTATCCTATAACTTTACCATAGACATTGCTCTGCAATACCATAGAGCGATGAATGTTTACCATATGAATACGATATGTTTGCATATAATGACATAATTTTTTTTATGATTTTCCATATAAAATCATGTATTTCCATAAAAAATCCTATGCCATATTTTGCTAAGGGTCAAGTGACTTGATCTTTACTTCATGATGATGTATGCCAGTAATTTTTGTAGCTATTTCTTTTTCAACATTCTTCTCGTCTTCTAATTTTCTTCTCAACTGATAAATTTCGGAAATGCATCTACTATGCTCACTTCTAAATTCTTTTTCTTTTTTCTGCATTCGTGATATAGAATTCTTTGAATCATCTCTTTCGTTCTCAGCAGAACTTAACTTTTCAACCAAGTCCATCAATGATAATTTCAATAAGTCAATATCATTGTCTTTAATATGAATAAAGGATGCATTTTTCGAGGTTTTTAATTTATGTGGATTTTCACTAAAGGATGTCTTAAAATTATTAATTGATCTATGAGAAGGAATTGTACAGAATGAGAGATTAACAGGTATAAATCCATTATCTGATTCTAGACCAATAGTTGATCGAAGGAAACAACATATGAAGTAGAGCTTGCTTTCAACGTTTCGTTTAGCTCCATCAAATTTTATGACTCGTGATTCCAAAGTCAGAAATTTGTCTTCTTCAAGGTTTAAATTAGATCTCAGTCTTTGAATTTCTTTCGTTGCATCCATCATTGATCTTTTTAAACTCAAACGATATTCAAAAAGCGTCTGTTCATTGGATAAGGATTCTTGAAATAAAGACTGATCATGTTCTAGCTGTAATTTTAATTTACGTTCCATGTCAGGTAATTTTTGCTTGGTAGGCATCAGTTCTTTTCTCAAAGCTTCAGTAGATGCACCAGATTCTATAAGTTTTTTCTTTAATAATACAGTTTCATATCTCAATTCATTTTCTTCATCTTCATTTCGAAATTCTGTCATTTCTGTAATTTCTTGTTCTTTTATTTTCATTTCATTTTTCACTAAGTTTAATTTGCTCTTCAAATTAGATACTCCTCTTTTCAATTCTTGAGATCTTTCTTCAGTTTGTTTTTAATCATTATTAAATTCCAAAATAGAAGACTGATTCTTACTATTCAAGCTTTCAAGAAAATTGATCTTATGATTTGTTTCATCAATCTGGGTTTTCAACTTAACACTTTCTTCTTGAGTAATTTTCAAATTTTCAATACTCATTGTACTAATTTCATCTTTAAGTTTTCTCACATTCATCCCAACATCTTCGAGAAATTCAGAAGCTGTTGCTGATAAATAATAAACTTCATTATCAAAATTTGATCCTGAAATTAGATCGTCGAGATAAAGGAAATTGTCTAGCGTATTTACAACACTTGGATGTTGATCGCGATATTCTTTATTATGGCATTTAATTGGGGAAGCCAAAATAAATGGTGAGCATGAAACGCCAAGTGGTACACGAGTAAATCTTAAAATTTTGAAAAAGTTGTTAGGATCATTATTTAACCCAGGAAATTTAAGGAAATCTTGGTTTTCTTCTGTCATGCAAATTTGTAGAAATAGCTTTTCGATATCTGCACAAAATGCAGTATTGAATTTTCTGAAATTAATAATTTCTAATAAATTTGGATTCAAATTAGGGCCACTGTACAGATAATCATTTAATGATTTGTTGTTTTCTCTTGAAGAAATATCAAATACCATTCTAACTTTAGTTGTGGATTTATCTTTTCGCAAGACAAGGTGGTGTGGCATGAAATATCCACTATTTACTGTTTTATTGGGGGATTCTTCTACTATGCTATTTAATTCCTGTTCAATTACAATTTCTTTATTTTTCTGCAATAATTCTTTATTTTTGTGTAATTTTCTATTCAAGTTAAAAAATCTATGTCTAGCATTATTATAATTGCTACCAAAATCGCTTTTATCACCTTTCCATAACAATTTAGTTTCATAACGGTGCTCAAGGAAATGCAAATTGTCTTCAAATTTTTTAATTAACTCTTTATCTAACTCTGAAATGTTTCCTTCTGTATTAATTCCTAAAGCTTCTAACTCCCACAATGATTTTAAATCATTTTCAATAGGTTTCATAACCTGAGTCGATAAGACACCAGCTTGATTACTATCGCTATTTTTGTTTGAGTCAATTGTCCCACAAAGTGAATGACCAAATAAATTTTCACACACGAATAAGGATTTATTTATTGGATATATTCTACCGTTAATCTGATATATGTAATCTGCACCTAATAAAATTTCAACATTGCGATTATCAAAATCTTCCCATCTGTCAAGACGAAATTTAGAAAGTTTTCTCTTTATATTGATTGGAAGGGGAGGAATTTGTATCAAAGAATTCGTGATAATTGGAGTGACTAAAGCTTCCACAACTATACTACGTTTTTTGTCTTTCAGGTGAGTTAGTTTCAACTGAACGACATCATAACATCGTTCTTCAGACTTTTTCGAACGAAAAGTATATACAGTTAAATTTTCATTTCTAATGATTTCAAGTTTTAGTTTAGAAACTAAATTTTCTGTAACGAAGGTACGATGACTAGCAGAGTCAAACAAACAAAGTGCGATTTCGGAATTTTCACCTGCTTCTACCTTTACATGAATAGTTTGCAATATAACTTCCTTATTTAAATTATTTATATTACTATTACAGTGGGATTCTGAGGATACAATGCTACTTTTCTGCTCTGATATTTCTGGTTTTTTATTTTGAGAATTGCAAAGTATTGTATTATGAATTGTTTTGCCACAAATTTTACAATTTTCATTTGAAAACTTACAAAAGCTGGAAATGTGAAATTTTCTAAAGCACTTAAAACACCATCCCTCCCTTTTCAACTTTTCTCGCATTTCTGGAACGGTCAGCGACTTGCAATTTTCGGTATTATGTTCACCTTTATTGCAAAAAACGCAGTTATTCTTAACATTTGTTGTTAATGCTGAGGTTGTTGGAACGCTTCTTTTATAAGTGTTAAAATTTTTCTTATTAGGCTCATATTTATTTTCATGAATTGTTTTTTCAAAACCATTCAATTGTATAGTGGCTTCACGAGATTCGATTTCTTCTTTTAAAAAATTAATTAATTCAGTTACATCCCAATCGGTACATTTAGTGCGCTTTCTATTAAATTCCAGAGCAATATCAGATGGAATAATTTTAAGAATAATAGGACATAATAAATGTCCATATGAACCTGATACTACACCTAACGAATTCAGATTTCTTATTTGAATTTTGCACTCGTCATATAGTTCTCTAAGAGCTTTAATGTTACTTGAATTTCTCACAGGTTTTAAATTAAGTAATTTAGTCATGTGACTGTTAATTACAAGGTCGTTACGACTAAAACGACTTGTCAATATCTCTATAGCATGAATATAATTTTCTTTAGTCAGCGAAAATCCTGCAATAGAATTCGCAGCACTTCCGCCTAAAAGTGACTTTAAATAGGAAAATTTATCAATCGAAGTTAAATGCTCATTGTTATCAATTGAGTTCGAAAATTGACTCCAAAATTCAAGCCATAAACATGGATCACCATAAAACTTAGATATGTTAAGTTTTGGTAGTTTAACTATATTTTGATTCAAAGTTTTTTGACTTTTTAGTAGAGAACTATTCTTACTACTACTATCACTTTCATTATCTGAAGCATCTTGCTTAGTTTCAGAAGTAACTGTATTATCATTTATAAATTTGGAAATTTTAAATTTCCATTCACTTATATTTTCATTATATGTTTCGGACTTTTCAATTTCCTTTTCAAATTCAGCATCAGGAACCAATGGTTCTATCTCTGAGTTTAACGATTTTAACGTTTTCAATTTATCATTTAATTGCTGCATTAAAATATTTAACTGCGTTTTCTTATTTTCGATTTCTAAAGTTTGTGTATCATCTAATAAATCTTTAACCTTATTAAATATTTTCGTAACTTGAGTACGAATAACTGCTCTTTTTTTCTTTAGCAGTTCAAGATCCATAGTAAATTAAATCTATTTTATTCAATTAATAAATAATTCAATTTATTTCAAATAATTCAATTTGAGGTACTTACCTCATTCTTTCGTTTTCAAATCATTCAGACATCAAGTGTTTCATCATACATCGTGTCGCGTTGACGCCAAAAATGGCGTATAACATCATAACATCTAAGATTGCAGGCTAAATTCATTCGAATAAAGTCTAAATTGTCGAATACAGATCGTATTAATAGGTCAGTTCAAATATTAAATTCTAAAGTGCAGTGAATCTTACTTAAATCAATTAAATTAACTTCAGATTAAAAAAGATATATACATATTTATTTACAAAAGCGAATATCAATTATTACTCTCATTGAGAGTTCAATTTTTACCGAACGAGTCGGTTCCAAAACATTCTACTACTGAGAATAAAAATCGTCTGACAAAGTAAAAACAAAAAGGTTCGTTGCCAACAGCAACCAAGTAACAAAAATTGGCTTGCTGGTAAAACCATGGAGGCATTCACAACAATATCATAGTGATGGGTATATTCATCTATTACTATCATAGTACCTATATTGCAAAAACTTTGAATAGCAAACAAGTAGAAATTTTATTTGCCCAACCAAGATCTTTGAAACAATTGCAAAATATTCAAATTCACAATTTATAAAAAAAAAATTTTGTTGCCTGTGTATGTTACTGTGAGTGGTGGATTGCAAAGGTAATTGATATCAGTTGTTTATGAAATTGTCGTTAACTTTATGCTCCCATTTGGATCGGCTGTTGCGTATAGATTTCCACCTGCAAGACAGCAACATCACCACCAGTGTTCACTTTATATTCACAATGTTTTAAGGATTATGGAAGCCCCAGACCCTATAGGCATCACTAAGTATCAAAGGAAGATGCAGATACTGTTCAACAAATTGTAAAGTCTATGAATTTCTAATTTCAGTTCTAAGCAGAGTACACTGGAAGTAATATGTTTTGAAACTTATACATATATTTTGTAAACTTTACTGCATGTTTTTTTCTTTTGTAAGCTATTTTTAAAGCTGTCAGTTTCTTATACTTATTAAGAAATAAAATCCTATGTCAAACAAGACTAAGATTTTTATTTCCTGAGACCAGTATGTAATTGTCATACAGGAACTGGTAAAATATATGGCAAAATTTTACATGCGTGTCGATAACTTGTCAAAATCAAAAGTTGAAGTTTTCCGAAATATGGAAGGCAGTAAGTACTCAATGGTATTAATCAACAGCAAAAAAATAAATAAATAATTAAATAAATTAAGAATTGGCTTCTTTTAATAAAAAAAAGAATCAAAAGGCTGCATCAGAGAATATGAATGCATTTTTACAAAATTGAATATATCATTTCAAACAAAAAATGTTACCTTAAAAAAAAAAAGCAACAAATGTTGTGAAAAAGGTTGTCAAACGTTACGAAAGTCAAATTAAAACAAAAAAAAAATGAAAAAAAGGCACTCATAAATATTTTATTCATCCTGTTATATCCTATCACGCATAATTAATTCAAACATATCCCATGATAGGTAATGATTTTAGGTTGCCCTGTTGATACATTCTTTTTAAGATGGATTCATATTACTTCTGCATTACTGAATTTAATATATAGAAACATAATAAATTTTGTATTCATGCCAGTTTTCACAAGAGTGTAATACTTATTGCACCAAGATCTAAATATTTTTAAAACTAGTCATAGTATGAATGCACCTCATTTACCATGTTTGACGTGTGATTTCTAACTTGTTCAGGATACGTAATAGGCTACATATGATACAAATAAACAGAAATAGAGAGACTTTTATTGGAACTTTTGATATGCAGTTCCTGTAAAATTCTCTAAGTTCCTGAAATGATTCTAAAACTTATTAAACTCTAAAGTGGAAGTTCTCCTTTACACTGAAGGTAGTCCTCAATTGTATTGACTAACAGTAAAAAAATCAAAATTTTTTAGATTGGCATTTTTGCGAAAAAAAATTTTTTTTGATTAAAAAAATTTTTTTTAGAAGGCTGCTATAAAAATAATTAAATGCATATTTCAAAATGAGGTATATCTTTTTAAGCAGAAAAATATTATCTTTAAAATAAAATAAACTGCAACGAAATATCTTGCATCGTTTCAGAGATAGAGCACTTTAAACTTTTTTTCGAAAATCGCGAATGGGAAATGGTGCTCGGGGTGCCATCTTTGGCACCCTGTATTTCGGTCCAGAAATTTTTTTGGGAAAAACCAAAAATTACGGGAATTTTTTTTTCCTGAATTTTAACATATGTTCAATCAAAGAACTTCTGAGACTATGAAGGTAATCCCCCTGCCTGAATCGACATGGATTCGGCCATATACAGGGTGAGTCATAAATATCGAAACAATAGGCTATCTCCTTAAATATTGCTCCTAGACCCATACTTCCAATTGCAAAAATTCATAAAAAAAGATGAATTTTTTGATAAGATAAGTTGCAACTCCATGGGGGGTCTGTTTTAAAAAATACGAAAATTAAATTTTTATACGGCCCCCAGAGAATAAAACTTCCAATTAGAAAAAATTTCTTTATCCCTTCCTGAATTGAACAAAAAAAATTTCATCTCGATATCTGCAAATCCCTGAAAGATATTAATATCCAAAATTTTCCAAAATTCCTGACTTACACCACTTAAGCATGCCTCTGAGAGCAGCAAAATCAGTTCATTTGAAGTACAATTAAGGGATCGACCATAAATTTACGTATTGTTAAATGTCGATCCAAGACAACACTTAAACTTTTAGATATAAAATAAAAGCGTATAGGTTTGTGCTTTAAACTTCGATAAATATACTAGATGTCTGCAATATTTCGACCTTGCAGCCACCTTCGTAACTGGCACGACTCATTGAACGGACCATTAAAACGGACCAATTAAACATTCATTAAAAGTGTTATCAAATTAAGTAATATTAATTAAACTCTCATCAAAAGTGTCTTAAAAACTTATTGGCGCAGGCAATAAGTTTAGTAAATATAGTGATAGCGAAAATGACTCTTCTATTAGCGGAATCAATGGAAATATATTTTAATAAATTACATAGAAATATTTTAAAAAATCTACTTTATACTACAGTTAAACCGCTAGAACGGACACTCCCGAATAGCAGACACCTCTGTTTAACGGACTATTGTCTAATCCCCATTCTGAAAACCTAAATTTGTGCATGTTTAACCTCTAAATAACGAACATTCCAAATAGTGGACACTATTTAAGGCGATAAAGGATGAAAAAGTATTTTTTTAAGGACAAAAAAATAAAAAAAAGTAAACAGGCCTCTAAATTTATCAGGGAATTTTGTGATAAATGAGCTGGGGAAAATCCCCCCCCCCTCACGTTCAGAGTTGAATTGAAGGGGTTGCCAAGGAGGGAAATCTTCCAGAGCATTGAAATATCCCCTCGGAAAATTGAGATTTTATGCTTTTAACAGCAAAAAGTGCAATCCCCCTCCCCGACCGGAACTCTATAATGTCCAATAATGTCACTTTGGAAAACAAATTACATGTAATCGCAAGCAAAAGTTAACTTTTGTAACAGGGTTTTTTCATAAGCATGTAATGAACAGTGACTGAAGGTGTGTACAGTTTTATTTAGCCCCATTGCTTAAAAAATAATTTTAATTTCTGATTAATCATATAAAAGAGGTTTTAGGACACATAAAAGTCAATTAATAAAATGTCAAACGTTTCTTAGCACTTTTTGAATATCTTTGTTTTTCCCAATAGCGGACACCTCCGAATAGCGGACAATTTCTGCGTTCCTGATTTGTCCGTTATTTAGAGGTTTTACTGTATTCAGTTTCAAAATTTATGAAGGTTTTAAAGCTATTTTTTGCTTTCTTCTATTTTTACAAGAAGAAAGTATTGGATTCATGAAAATTTTGAATTCCGGTTTTCGATGGATTCACACGGTTTAGGGCTCAAAGATACCGAAAAACATGTTTTTATGAAATGTCTGTCTGTGAGTCACAGCACAATGAAAAAATTTGAAATCGACGTGATAAAAAAATAAAGTTTAAATCAACTGACGCATTTAAACAGTAATTAAAGAAGGTGAAAATGGCAAAATTTAAACAAAATTTGAAATCGAAACTATACAGCATTTAAACGTTAGGAGCCCATCTTTGCCCATCTTAAAACTAAATGCACTTTACTGCATCAAATTGTTTGTATTTCAGTATTTCTCATTTTTAAACTGACATACGTCAATAACCGTCGGTAACGGTAACTTTTCAGCTCAGAAAATTTACTTTTAAAAATGTGATTTGTTTACAAAAATTACCTTTTTTTTAATGTTGCTATTTTAAATACTTTTATTTTTTTTAAATACATAGTATTTAAAATGCTGAATTAAAATTGAAAATTAGACATTTTCGTTTAATCAAAAGAAAAAAATTCAACGCGACAAATAATATTTTGAGTTATAACAATTTTAATTTACTCAATTTTTTTTTTTTTTTTAAATATTAAGAAGTCTTATGATGTGATAATACTTACAAATTATATGGTTAACCATCACAAAATATTCAAAATTCCAACTTTATAAATAAATAAATAAAATGTTTCCTGGCCCCATTACAGCAACATTGTTTCTTCAATTACACGCATTTCAATTTGTGTCTGATCCCTTGAAACTTCACGATTTATTAAAATTGTCATAACTTTCTGAGTTTTGAAGATATCAAGATGAAATTTTTTTTGTTCAGTCCAGGAATGAATAAGGAAAATTTTTCTAATTGGATGTTTTATCCTCTGGGGGCCGTATAAAAATTTAATTTTCGCATTTTTTAAAATATACCCCCCATGGAGTTGCAACTTATCTTATCAAAAAATTCACCTTTTTTTATGAAACTTTGCAATTGGAAGTATGGGTCTAGGGGCAATATTTAAGGAGATAGCCTATTGTTTCGATATTTATGACTCACCCTGTATATATCCTAATCAAAAATACAGATAGTCTAAGATCCGGTGATACAAATATATACCCTCATTTGTTATTTAATCGAGTTACACATCAAATAAAAGCTTATTTTATTCCCAATCCAACCGTACTAGGTTGCCTGCTCTCAAGTGGTGCCAACCATGGGGTTGCCAGCTTTAAACAGGAAAGTAACGGGAGTTAATATACCCTCATTTGTAATTTAATCGAGTTACACATCAAATAAAAGCTTATTTTGTTTCAAATCCAACCGTTACTAAGTTGCCTGCTCTCAAGTGGTGCCAACTATGGGGTTGCTAGGTTAAAACAGGTAAGTAACTGGAGTTAATATACCATAATAAGTTATTTAATCGAGTTACGCATCAAACAAAATCTTATTTTATTGCCAATCCAACCGTATTAGTTTGTCTTCTCTCAAGTGGTGCCAACCATGGGGTTGCCAGGTTTAAACAGATAAGTAACCGGAGTTAATATACCCTCATAAGTTATTTAATCGAGTTACACATCAAACAAAAGCTTATTTTATTCCCAATCCAAACGTATTAGGTTGCCTGCTCTCAAGTGGTGCCAACCATGGGGTTTCCAGGTTTAAACAGGCAAATAACCGTAGTTATTTGCCTCATAAGTTACTTAATCGAATTAAACATCAAATAAAAGCTTATTTTATCCCCAATCCAACCGTATTAGGTTGTCTTATCAAAAAGTGTGCTGAATCCATGGTTGCCTAGATTTAAGATGTTCAATTTTCTGCGCGACTGTTGAGAGTGACAGAGAATCGTTGCGCGCACGATTCCATTTGACAGACAAAGATGCAGTGAGTGCTTTTTAAAGATTATTCCGATTGGGTAAATATTAACAAAGATTTCAATTTTTTTATTCACTGATGCATTCATTTATATACATAATTATGAAAATATGACAATATAGCAGAACATAATTATGAAATAAGTTTTCCGTTGAAAATGTGGCTTTTCCGAGATTTTAAGCACGGATTAAATACGGGTAAAGATCAAATAAAATATCACATAATAATGTAAATATTTTTTTGTTAATACATAAATTTATCAATAGTAAAATACAAATTTTTTTATAAAACATTTATTCCGATTCAGAGTCGTCAGAAGTGCCAATATCACAATCTAATTAGAAATCTTCATTGTTTTCAATGATTTTCGATTCACTTAATACGTCGTTAACTTGTAAGGATGTCGGGTCCTCTTTAAACCACTTAGGCTTCAAATTATCATCCAATAACCATCCACAATCTTCAGGATTGACTTTAACGCAACATGCATCGGTTGCATGAAGCCACATAAAATTAACATATATTGTGCGCAAAATTTTCTCGTTCAATAAGAACCAGCACGGTTGCATCATATTGGAGTCGATGCCGTCAATTTTCCTAATGAAATGCTCTTTGCCTTTGTTCATTGAATATGTTTTTTTGGAACGGCTGATATCTAGCGTCATTAATATTATCATAAAGAAGAGCAGTGAATTCCTGAACAGGTTGAATTTCATCTTCTATGGTTGCATCGTTCGGAATTGTCAATGATGCGAATATTTCCTGGAAATCCGTTCGTCTTAAAATTATTTTAAAAGGCTTCATTTTCCCTTTATTATAAAAAGCCGCTGTGTAATCACAACCAGTAAATGCATGGAAAGCCGGCAGACTTAGGGATAAAATATGGCCTAATTTCATTGCAAGCTCAGTATTGTTAATATAATCAAGATCTTTCTTACTGCTTTTCTTTTTTGATGAACCCGTCGACTAAATTTCAGTTTGCGGAATTCTGTGGATAGTGGCCAGTAAAATTACCAAGACATCAGTATCATTTACTTTGACAAATATTTTCGAACGAGGTGGCGTTTTTTGATACATGAAACATTTATCGCATATCTGCCTTTTCATGTTGACAAACGTAGTCTTCTTCACGTTTCACGACATGATCTGCGACAGTATGGTAAGAAACACAGCGTTCTCCAACTGTTTAAAAATTTTCTTGTTTTGGATTATTGAAACTGTCTGCCAAATGGAATCGCGCGCGCAACGCTTCTCTGTCACTCAGGAGAGAGAGCAGGTAAACTAGTACGGTTGGATTGGGAATAAAATAAGCTTTTATTTGATGTGTAACTCGATTAAATAACAAATGAGGGTATATTAACTCCAGTTATTTACCTGTTTAAACCTTGCAACCCCATGGTTGGCACCACTTGAGAGCAGGCAACCTAGTACGGTTGGATTGGGAATAAAATAAGCTTTTTTTTATGTGTAACTCGATTAAATAACAAATGAGGGTATATTAACTCCAGTTACTTACCTGTTTAAACCTGGCAACCCCATGGTTGACACCACTTGACAGCAGGCAACCTAGTACGGTTGGATTGGGATTAAAATAAGCTTTTATTTGATGTGTAACTCGATTAAATAACAAATGAGGGTATGTATTTGTATTGCCGGATCTCGTACTAAGAAGGGACATCTTATCGTTTTCATTCCCTCGTATTTTCCTATTGGTTGTTTACCCGCACTTAGAGCTGTTTATAAACTTCATTATTCTAATTTCCATTAATCTGATGTTGTAGTATAGTAGATGCTGCCAGTTTGCCAGGAGAGCTCTTTAAAAAAATCAACGATGGATAAAATTTCAGATGTTTAATTAAGCATAAAAATGTTCCAGCATTAAACTTATTGTTTTGATATTAAATGCAGTAAAAAAGAATTTCTTTCTTCTAGTAAGTATTCGTTTGTTTCGCGAATAACTAAAATTCGTATTTGTCCAAGTAATGTGAAATTTCAAGCATAGCGACGGGAGGATATTCAAAGAGCATACGTGGTATGTTTTCCGAAATGTTTCTCGTTAGAAATCGTGCCTCCTTCTAAATCAGTTTTTCTTATTGGATAAAAATGTATTTATTGTGTGGTAAACTCGGCCAAATAACCTTATATACAACGAGCTTGTTTGAACACCTAGAAATTTTTTAAAACTATCATTATAAAAAACAAGGTAAAATTCAAATATATAATAAAACGATAGTGAATTCTTTTTAAATGGGTTCATGCAATTAAACCATTTCATGTTAATTATGCTTTTGTAGACATAAGCTAGAACACTGAGATCTCAAGTGTATGGACCTTTAAAAAAACAAATTAACAGTGCTTTGAGCTGGTTCACTTGTGCTAACACCAATCAAAATTATGGAGGATTTGGAACATTCTGGAATCTTCCCGTTGAATCCTGAAGTATTTCCAGACTTTGATTTTATGCCATCCTAGTTTTCTGAGAGGCAAGCTCATGCCGAATAAAATCATTAAAGCCGTAAAAAAACTTTTTTAATAATCCGTCCCTCTCACCCTCTCCCCAAAAACAAAAATCTTGAAAGGATCTAATCCTTCTACAACAGTACAGTCTAAAACTTCCCAAAACGTTTTTCCTTAAGTTATAGTCAAACTTTCTCTGATGCTTATAAAGAAGAAGTTCTTTTTACATTCAAACAAACTTCACCTGCACTGGAATAAATTAGACCTTTTGCGAAGGCAACACAGAAGATGCAAACACAGCTTAGAAAGAAAAATAGGATGTCATAAAATGACTGATTCTCCTGTTGAAAGTTATCTCAGATTTAAAAAAAATATTCATCTAAAAAAGGGAAATTTCGGAAGAAATCAGATCAAACAGATGAGAAAAAACGGAATCCAATCCCAGCCAGAAAGATTTTTGGATCATCAGCTTGAAATGCAAATTGCGTTAAGTCTGTTTTTTATGGTACTGCTGTGTTACAGTGCATTTAGTTTGCAATAAAACATATTTGTTAATTAACAATCAAGATTTATTACCAGTGTTTTATCAGTTTTAGCACGTTGGAAAACTTACCCCGCATAAAGAGCACATTTTGCAACATGATATGATTTGATTTAAATAAAAACTACATTAAGTTTTTTGAAAAATGATTGTGTAAGTTTGTAGAAAAAGGCCTAGGGCTATGATATGGTAGCCTATGATAAAGGCCTATGATATCCTGTAAATTTCAAAATAGACTTAAAAAAAGAATGCTGTAAAAAGATGAAAAACTTACTCCGGTTTCTCTTACTTTGAACTTCAATTTGATTGTATCTTTTTGCGCCAGATTACCGGAATTACCGGAAAGTTCAACCATTGTCTTGCGATATTCATGTCCTAATCTTTGAAAAAATGACGCGCCTGTCAAGAAGTAATCCTTCTTTTTATTGGAAGTTGGCCAGTTACAGTCACAATGAGTAGTAAAGGTATACAGGGTGAGTCATAAATATCGAAACAATAGGCTATCTCCTTAAATATTGCTCCTAGACCCATACTTCCAATTGCAAAAATTCATAAAAAAAGATGAATTTTTTGATAAGATAAGTTGCAACTCCATGGGGGGTCTGTTTTAAAAAATACGAAAATTAAATTTTTATACGGCCCCCAGAGAATAAAACTTCCAATTAGAAAAAATTTCTTTATCCCTTCCTGAATTGAACAAAAAAAATTTCATCTCGATATCTGCAAATCCCTGAAAGATATTAATATCCAAAATTTTCCAAAATTCCTGACTTACACCACTTAAGCATGCCTCTGAGAGCAGCAAAATCAGTTCATTTGAAGTACAATTAAGGGATCGACCATAAATTTACGTATTGTTAAATGTCGATCCAAGACAACACTTAAACTTTTAGATATAAAATAAAAGCGTATAGGTTTGTGCTTTAAACTTCGATAAATATACTAGATGTCTGCAATATTTCGACCTTGCAGCCACCTTCGTAACTGGCACGACTCATTGAACGGACCATTAAAACGGACCAATTAAACATTCATTAAAAGTGTTATCAAATTAAGTAATATTAATTAAACTCTCATCAAAAGTGTCTTAAAAACTTATTGGCGCAGGCAATAAGTTTAGTAAATATAGTGATAGCGAAAATGACTCTTCTATTAGCGGAATCAATGGAAATATATTTTAATAAATTACATAGAAATATTTTAAAAAATCTACTTTATACTACAGTTAAACCGCTAGAACGGACACTCCCGAATAGCAGACACCTCTGTTTAACGGACTATTGTCTAATCCCCATTCTGAAAACCTAAATTTGTGCATGTTTAACCTCTAAATAACGAACATTCCAAATAGTGGACACTATTTAAGGCGATAAAGGATGAAAAAGTATTTTTTTAAGGACAAAAAAATAAAAAAAAGTAAACAGGCCTCTAAATTTATCAGGGAATTTTGTGATAAATGAGCTGGGGAAAATCCCCCCCCCCCTCACGTTCAGAGTTGAATTGAAGGGGTTGCCAAGGAGGGAAATCTTCCAGAGCATTGAAATATCCCCTCGGAAAATTGAGATTTTATGCTTTTAACAGCAAAAAGTGCAATCCCCCTCCCCGACCGGAACTCTATAATGTCCAATAATGTCACTTTGGAAAACAAATTACATGTAATCGCAAGCAAAAGTTAACTTTTGTAACAGGGTTTTTTCATAAGCATGTAATGAACAGTGACTGAAGGTGTGTACAGTTTTATTTAGCCCCATTGCTTAAAAAATAATTTTAATTTCTGATTAATCATATAAAAGAGGTTTTAGGACACATAAAAGTCAATTAATAAAATGTCAAACGTTTCTTAGCACTTTTTGAATATCTTTGTTTTTCCCAATAGCGGACACCTCCGAATAGCGGACAATTTCTGCGTTCCTGATTTGTCCGTTATTTAGAGGTTTTACTGTATTCAGTTTCAAAATTTATGAAGGTTTTAAAGCTATTTTTTGCTTTCTTCTATTTTTACAAGAAGAAAGTATTGGATTCATGAAAATTTTGAATTCCGGTTTTCGATGGATTCACACGGTTTAGGGCTCAAAGATACCGAAAAACATGTTTTTATGAAATGTCTGTCTGTGAGTCACAGCACAATGAAAAAATTTGAAATCGACGTGATAAAAAAATAAAGTTTAAATCAACTGACGCATTTAAACAGTAATTAAAGAAGGTGAAAATGGCAAAACTTAAACAAAATTTGAAATCGAAACTATACAGCATTTAAACGTTAGGAGCCCATCTTTGCCCATCTTAAAACTAAATGCACTTTACTGCATCAAATTGTTTGTATTTCAGTATTTCTCATTTTTAAACTGACATACGTCAATAACCGTCGGTAACGGTAACTTTTCAGCTCAGAAAATTTACTTTTAAAAATGTGATTTGTTTACAAAAATTACCTTTTTTTTAATGTTGCTATTTTAAATACTTTTATTTTTTTTAAATACATAGTATTTAAAATGCTGAATTAAAATTGAAAATTAGACATTTTCGTTTAATCAAAAGAAAAAAATTCAACGCGACAAATAATATTTTGAGTTATAACAATTTTAATTTACTCAATTTTTTTTTTTTTTTTTTAAATATTAAGAAGTCTTATGATGTGATAATACTTACAAATTATATGGTTAACCATCACAAAATATTCAAAATTCCAACTTTATAAATAAATAAATAAAATGTTTCCTGGCCCCATTACAGCAACATTGTTTCTTCAATTACACGCATTTCAATTTGTGTCTGATCCCTTGAAACTTCACGATTTATTAAAATTGTCATAACTTTCTGAGTTTTGAAGATATCAAGATGAAATTTTTTTTGTTCAGTCCAGGAATGAATAAGGAAAATTTTTCTAATTGGATGTTTTATCCTCTGGGGGCCGTATAAAAATTTAATTTTCGCATTTTTTAAAATATACCCCCCATGGAGTTGCAACTTATCTTATCAAAAAATTCACCTTTTTTTATGAAACTTTGCAATTGGAAGTATGGGTCTAGGGGCAATATTTAAGGAGATAGCCTATTGTTTCGATATTTATGACTCACCCTGTATATAAAAACTGGATGTATTCCAAGCAAAAGGACAACATCTTATGCAAATTATTTAAAAATTATTTAACAATTAAAGAAATTTCATTTGCATCAAATGTACCATTACAAGCAACAGCTTTTTTTCATAAAAGTTAATGAGTGCTATTATTAACCATAAATGAATGATTAGTATTTGAAAAAAAATATCAAATTTATGCTGAATCTTGTTATGCACCATATTTCTTTTATGATTATTATTATATTTTCAGCTATGTCGATTTTTTTCACCATTAAAGGTTATTAGATGTACGTATCAGACAGAACAGCAAAACAGAAGATAATATTAGTCTTTTTTTCCTTTTTACACACACACACACAAAAATACACATATATCTTTATATATATATATATATATATGTACCGGGTGTCCCAAAAATGACTGTTGGTTTTTAAAATTCAATAACTTGCAAACGGTGACAGCTATTTAAAAAATTTCTGCAGGAGGGTTATGTTTAAAGTCAAGAGTTTTTTTACCGTAATTTTTTATTTTAGTTCGCATCTCAAACAACAGGTGGCGCTGACGGCGATTGAAGGCCAGGTCGACGCTTCACTCAGCACTGATCACAATTAAATGCATGTTAAATATTTTGATTTAAATGAAATGTATGCTTTGTTTAATTTCGATCATTTACTAAAGAATTTATTAAAACGTATTCGTTTATATAAACATTGATTTATAAATCGATAATGAAGCACGATTTATTAATATTTACTATACTTCGAAAGTAAGGTAATTTTAACAATTAACTTCTTCCTGATGTCAGCTAAGTAATTAATGTCTGAATGAATTTTCACCCATACTTTATTAATAATAATGTTTAGTAAATGTTAAATATTAATGATATGGATGTTAATATGTTTCTGGTAACCAAATTACATGCCTTATCATATTCTCGCTCATTATTTAATAAGTATATTAAATAGATATGTATATTTACGAAACTATACATAAACATTTGCACTTACAACATATTATCTAAATTTTCTTATTATAATATAAGATCCTTACGTAAATAAGATATATGAATGAAAAATATAAATAAATTTTGCATACAAATAAAAATATTTACGTTGGATACACTGCGTGTCCTGTCAAGTTCAAATTTCTATTGTTTAGAAATATTTCATAGAATTTAATTTATTTCACACGTCAGAATAAAGAAATTGTTATTTTTCTATAAAAATTCTTTTGACCACTTTTAAAAATGTCTAATTTGTATAAAACATTTATTTTTTTTCTGCAGGAATAAAGTCCTTTCTAGGAATGTGTAGTCTACGTTATTTGTCTTAACAAATGATAACTTGAATAGGAGCTTCATATACTAAAGTATTTACTAAAATGTATTCGTTTATAAATCTAAATGTATTGATTTATAAATCTAAAATGAAACGCTTATGAAGTAAAATTGCTAAGGATCTTCATGAACTTCTTTTTTTTAAGTAACACTGGAATCGATATCAAATATATATTTGGAAATATAAACCGAACAATGAAGTTATTAATCATTTAAGCAAGGGAAAAAAATGGAAGAGTAGAAGTATAGAAGTATATGATGTATTAACATAGAAATAAAATGTAACTAATATTTGAAGAAACGTTAAAAGAAGTTCTCGCAAAACTTTAAATAAAATAACTAAAATTTGGCAACCCTGAAACAAAAAATTACATGGAGCAGAAAGTCAAATAAACAAAATGGATATAAATTGCATTGTACAATCTTTAATTTAAATTTCTAAAAAAACGGTATTACTGAGACATGTTTGTCAGTTTGGCATCCATTTTTATTCTGAAAATTAGTGTTTGTATCATAAATAAATAATAGTATTGAATGCTTTACTTAATAAGGGACATTTAGCTAACACAAAAAATAAAAATTTTGCTTCAAAATTTGCGGTGCGAATTTGAATTTTTGAATTTAAATTTTAGGCCAAACTGGGAATTCTGTATTGAGACTTTTATTATTACTATTAATATTTTAATTTTCAAAGTAAACGAAACTAAAACATGCATTGTGTTGTTTCAAATAGTAATATATAAATAAATAACGTGTGACTTTAATGTTGCTAAAATTAATTTTTTGTTTATTTTTATACTTTTTGTAATTTGTCTTAAGCAGATACACAAGCTGTTTTTAAACACTATCAGTTAAATAAAAATTATATTTTGCATTTTTTAATACGTTAATCAATACATTAGTTTTTAATATGCCAATCATTCAATTCCATTAAAAAATTATAGAACATGAATACAGTATTTTTTATGAGAATTTAATAATCTGCACATTTTCTTTAAATTAACTTGATTTTTCTTTTTTATATAATTACTATTTTTAAATGATGCGCCATGAATCTACGCCTTTTAGTGTATTAATGAAAAAAAAGCTAAAGGAGAAGTACTCTATAAAATGTATTGAAATGTTATATATTTATTTATTTTATCCATAAATAATTTATTTTTATAATTAAGTTTTAATGTCTTAGGATTTACATATTCAACTCTAAAATCGCCACATTGCCAGAAACATTCCAGCTACTTGATACAATTCAAATTAAACTTGTTTACACAGGAAGATGTGTTGTGATAGCACCAAAAGTCTGTGGACAGAACGAACACGTCCTATGTTTAAGACGTTTTTTGTACACGCATAAAGTAAAAAAAAAGCAGTTTCTGCTCAATTAAATCAACATATGCCTCTTGGTTATACTTAACATTTTGGAGAAGGGCTGACTAATGTCGTTAGACTACTGATTTTTTTCCACCAATGGTTTATCATTCTAAATTTTGCTTTATTTAATGTGGTTTTTTTTTTTCGAATAAATTAGGTAAAATTTTCTGTTTTATAATACATGTGACAAATGATTAAAATTTCAGTAAAAAATGCTTATCGCGAAAGATTTTTATCAGTGGTCATTGTAGATGGCAGGTTACTCTCATCAATACTGTCGTACTTCAGGAATCTAAAGTTTATTTAGAGATGTGTCTAAAGAAAATTTTATTCAAGCCGGATAATTTACAACTCTTTTAAACAAAATTTAGTATATTACAAATTTTTATCTTTAATTTACTAAATTTAGTATATTAAAAACATATTTGAATAATAGAATATGAATAATAAACATAATAATAATTTGGATAATAAACATATTTGATTAATAACATATTTGAATAATTAGTGATTTTGCTTATGTCTGCTTCTTTTTGAGGGGGGGGGGGGAATCTCACAAACCATCAATAAAGAGACCGCATAAAGATGTATATTTTCTATCTGTTTATTACGACTCGTATCGAAGAGCAGATGTAAAATAGTGCTAACTTACTATTTAAAACAAAATATATTTTCCGACTTGGCCTACAGGTGTAGGTAGACTCAGAAATTAAGTATTAATTCTACCAAAGAGAACTAAGTTAAGATTAGAGATAAACCCAGTTTAACATTTTTATTTGGCCGCTTTTGAGTAATTTTAAATTTATTCTTTCTGCGAGAGTTCGTTTTATCAGAATAAAATTAATACAATATTTTTGTCTTCAATCCCCATTTGTTTCATCCTTTTAGAAAAGTAGAAGATTAGTAAAAGCATTCTGTAGCAGAATTTATCTTATTAAGAGGTTGTCATTTTAATATATTTATAGATAGTATTAATTATTTTTATTGAATAAATTTAAGCCACATGCGATTGTTTCCACTCGCTATATTTTAAGCTTTTATGTCCTTTTTATTGAGACACGCGCGCATTTAATAATGCAAAAGAATATATATCATCTCTCAGGAATATTAATAATTTCCATTACTGCACTTTCCATATATTATTCTTTAGTGACTTAGTTTTTATTAATTGAGATGTATTTTTTTTCTTTTATAATCCCCTTTATTTATTTATTAGTTGCTGTAATTGTTGGTTCAGTTAAAAACGCGTTAATATAAATGGTTTATATAATATAAAAAATATTTATCTTGTTAACTTAAACTTCAGCTGATTTTATGCATTGTGAAATGACGAAGTTGTAATTTTTACCTTAAAACCTTACTTTTCTCATCTCTTCAGCCCATTTTAAGTAATACAAGATACAGTTATACCTAAATTTTTGGTAATCTTTTGAAGAAGCTACCATAAATTTAAATGCATTAGAACTTAAAAGTTGTAGGAGAATTTTCTTCCATTTTCACAAAAATCTTCGAAATCATTGCACGAGAAAATAAACCATGTAATGATAATTTATCCTACAATATACCAAAAATATGGCATAACATCATAACAGCTTAAAATTTTTATTTCGTTTCAATATTTTAATTTTTACTCACGTGTAAGTGGTAACATTTTTAAACTTTTAATTCATTTAGATTTCAATTTACTAGAAATATTATCTCTCGATCAAGATGCAAACTTAGTCCTTCCATTATCATATTTTCCTGGAGACGCCCGCAGAAGACCGCGCGAAACGTTGATAGTTTTATTTTATTTTAATTGTACAGATGTATATTAAAATTCTTGTTTTGTGCACTACTGAGCAATGTGTTGTATTTTAATAAATACATTCTTATTAGTTAAATTTTATGGTACAACTGTCCTGAATATATTCATAAAATATTGTAATTTCAGATTTGTTTTATGAGTGAAAGGTGCAAAAAGTCTTAGAATTTTAAAGAACTGTGTCAACTATAAACCTAAATGAAAACATTTAAATCGCATAATTTACAACAGTTTTAATTTCTTGCAGAATTTAAAATATTTTCGCATTTTAAAAAGCGATAAAATATAATAATAAATATTTCTGAAATTATAAACGTCAAATAAACACAAAATAAAATACGCCCAAATTTTCTATTTAAACCCGTGTTTCTGATCTATAAAACACAAATAAAAACTCTAAATAAGCATTTATAACAGACTCAGTAATTCTAAATCCTAAATAATATCAAAAAATTAAAACATATCAGATAAAAAGAAATAAATCAGCTTTATCAAAAGTCTAAAATTAGGATGTGACTAACCAACTCTTATAGTAATTAATTATTTTGGAAGAAATCACACTCCCGTTTCTCCAGGGATCATTTAGAGATTGATGATGGTATTTGATTCATTGAAGTGTAATATACTCCTACTCTGTATCCAAATGGAGAAATAATTGACATGAATCATCAGTCACAAAATGTACTATACAAGTAATGCTTTTTATCGAAGTTTTTTTTAATATATTTGTTTATCATGTTATCAACTTTTACAAAGAAGTACAATAATGTGCATTAGGGTGGGCCGAAAATGCACTTTTGCACAAACTTTCGAAATCGATGAGGCTTGGGGGCGGAAAAGTTGTGTATTGGGTTGCTCAGTAACCATGTAAAAATTTTTTGAAATCGAACAATATCTTCAGGTGGCGCCGGCGCCTTAAAAATTTGAAATTTTGACTAAAACAGACCTTTTTCTTCTAAAAACACGATTTTTGGCATTTTCGAAATAGATTATGCTCTAGTGCGGAAAAGTTGTGTATTGGGTTGTTCAGTAAACACGTAAAATTTTTTTGAAATCGAACAATATCTTCAGGTGGCGCCGGCGCCTTAAAAATTTGAAATTTTGACTAAAACAGACCTTTTTCTTCTAAAAACACGATTTTTTGCATTTTCGAAATAGATTACGCTCTAGTGCGGAAAAGTTGTGTATTGGGTTGCTCAGTAAACATGTAAATTTTTTTAAAAATCAAACAATATCTTCAGGTGTCGCCGGCGCCTTAAAATCGGAGATTTTATTCAAAACAGACATATATTTTCATGAAAAGAGAATTCCTTATCGGTTTTCTATTTCACCCCCCTTCTTCTACTAAATGAAATGCTCTCGCACCTGCAGTCCACGTGACAGTCGACGTGACCCTCAGTGGTACAGGATTGCCTCTTACATTCCTTATCAGTTTTCTATTCCACCCCCCCTTCTTCTACTAAGTGAAATGCTCTCGCACTTGCAGTCCATGTGACAGTCAGTGTGATAATATGCAATACACAGTTATCGTTTAGTTCAGTCTAGTACAGAAGCAATCAATAAGCTTACTTTATGTCGTTTGTTCATCGAAGAGCAGTCTCTTTAGATATTTAAATGTCATTAACTAGTTAGTTATAGTTATACTTTTGTCACAATGGCCGGTTGTCATTCAACTAGAAAAGTTACAGATTGTTTTGTTTTTGGTTTGCCAGAAGAGCTGAAACCTAACGTCTTACCAACTTACAGTCAAGTTATGAAATTTTACTTCCTTATAAGAGAACAAGTGAAATCTTCAAATCACGGCAAAGATCCAGCTTTTACTGACATTGCCAATGTTGTTGCTGAGAGGGTAGCTGATTTGTGGAAGAAGTCCTCGATTCCTACTATTTCTCATTGCAGAATTGTGCGCATCCTTAAATCATATCATGCTAAGTATAAAAATATCCTGAAAAGTAAAAACAAGTCTACGGAATCCTATAGGAACAAAGTAAAGGAATTTTTGGAAGACGCCGAGAAAACTCTATTTGACATTGCCACATGCAAATGTCATTCCTTTAAAGCATGCTGCTGTGAAAAGGATAGAAAAGTGCCACATTTAGAACAACCATTTTTGATTGATCAACGAACCGTCAGAAAAATGATTATCGGGGACATTGATTTAAAAGTAACTGAGAAGCTGCTCCGAAAGCAAAATAGGCAATCCAAGACAGTGTTGAAAGCTGCTACAAGTGAACAGCAGTTCCAAACACCAAAGTCTATGTTCGAGTCGCCTGAGTTCGAGGATTGTGAGAACGAAGAATTTGAATATGAAACGCGTAATGATGAAGAATACACTCCTCCTAGATCCAGAGAGAACCATTCCAGAAAAACGAAAAGAGAGACCAAGGTAATCAGCCAGATGAGGATAAAACTGCCAACCACAGCACTCGCCTGCGATAGTGCAGGGATTGGAGACAGGCCTGCAGCGAAAATTATTTCTGCAGTTCTTGAAGATGTCGAAATGATTTTTGATAATAATCGTTCCAAAGTTACAGATAAAAATAAAATAAGAAGAGAGAGAAAGAGAAAACGAAGGGAACTACAATGTAAAGGAAAACCAGAAGAGCTTCAAGCCCTCTTTTTTGACGGACGAAAAGATAAAACTTTAGCAGATCAAATCAAGGGAAACAAAAAGCACAGGACAACGGTTATTGAAGAACATGTAGTTTTAATACAAGAACCTGGATCTGAATATATCGGCCATGTTTCTCCAGCTAGTGGTTCTGCAAAATCTATTAAGAGCAGCATCGCTGAATATCTTTTACAGAATGATATCAACACTGAAAATCTTTTGGCAGTTGGCTGCGATGGGACACCCGTTAACACAGGTTGCAAGACTGGAGTTATACGTCTCATAGAAGAAGATGTTGGTAGACCTCTTCAATGGTTCATATGCATGTTACACGCAAATGAGTTACCGTTGCGACATCTTCTAAAAAAGCTAGACGGTCAAACAAGTGGTCCTGAAACCTTTTCTGGTCCAATAGGAAAAGATCTCGAAACCTGTGAGCTGAAACCGGTAGTCAATTTCAAAAAGGTTGATGTCGTAGAGTTAGTAGCAATATCAGAAGAGCTTCGAAAAGATCTGAGTACAGATCAACGATACGTGCTGCAAATTTATGAAGCTGTAACATCAGGTTACTGCTCTGTTGCCCTAGCAGAGAAAAAACCAGGAAAGCTAGCGCACTCCCGTTGGCTAACGGCAGCATGTCGAGTTTTGCGCCTGTACATTTCAGTTACAAATGTTTCAGCAGAACTGAAAACCTTAGTAGAGTTTATAATTAAAGTGTATGTGCCGATGTGGTTTGATATAAAATCCAAACCGCATTGCAAAGATGGTGCTAGACACTTATGGAAGATGATTAGCTTGTCACGTTATCTCCCAGATGACTTGAAGACTGTCGTGGATGGCGTAATAAGCCGAAATACTTTTTTTGCGCATCCTGAAAAGATTCTTCTTTCGATGCTTACGGATGAACGAAATTACATCCGACTGCTTGCAATACGAAGAATTTTAAAAGCCAGGGAAAATAAACAAGAAGGTATCCGGCGGTTCACTGTTCCTGTAATAAAATTCGAAGCAAAAGATTATACGGACCTAATTGATTGGCACCAATCAGTTGTTACGGAGCCACCAATGCTTCGTGCAGTCAGCAATGAAGATTTCCGAAATATTCTAAAGGAGAAAATATCTTTACTAGATATAAAAGAGTTTCCATGCCACAGCCAAGCAGTGGAGAGGGCAATAAAAATAGTGACAGATGCTTCAGCTTCTGTGGTGGGAGAAATCGAAAGGGATGGCCTTATAAGGGCGAAATTAGAATCACAAAGAATAATTCCTTCATTTGAAAGCAAGACGAAATACAAAAAAGGCCAAGTAGATCAGGCAACAGAAAAGTGAAATATTAAATAAAATCTCAGTGTTCATTATATGGTTGGGTGGTTGGGAGGGCACGGGTGGAACTCGATATGCAGCCACCTCCTCGTGGTGAGTTCTGGGTTATCTCAGTGAATTTCCTCTGAGATAAGCAAAGAGTTGCATTGCTTCATGTTTGTTTGCTTACTTGGCACACATGACAGCAGTAAAAGATGAATTCAATTATTATTTATGTGTTTATTGACGTTTCCTTTTTTCTGCTGAACAAACCGAATTTTAAAGGCTCAGGCTCCATCTGAAGATATTGTTTGATTTAAAAAAAAAACTTACACAGCTACTTAGCAACTCAATACTAAACATTTCTGCACTAGAGCGTTATCTATTTCGAAAATGCAAAAAATCGTGTTTTTAGAAAAAAAGGTCTGTTTTAGTCAAAATTTCAAATTTTTAAGGCGCCGGCGCCACCTGAAGATATTGTTCGATTTCAAAAAAAATTTACATGTTTACTAAGCAACCCAATACACAACTTTTCCGCACTAGAGCGTAATCTATTTCGAAAATGCAAAAAATCGTGTTTTTAGAAGAAAAAGGTCTGTTTTAGTCAAAATTTCAAATTTTTAAGGCGCCGGCGCCACCTGAAGATATTGTTCGATTTCAAAAAATTTTTACTTGGTTACTGAGCAACCCAATACACAACTTTTCCGCCCCCAAGCCTCATCGATTTCGAAAGTTTGTGCAAAAGTGCATTTTCGGCCCACCCTAATGTGCATGCATGAAATGAACAAAAGTATTGTTGTAGAGGAAATGGAAATCCTTGTTAATGTTTAAAAGTTTGAGCGGAGAGTTAACATTAAAATTGGAGAATAAATCAATTTTTTACATTTTTATAAAAACCTGTTGAATTTTAAATGTATTGACACGTCGTTTTTGCCTATATGGTAATTATATCGCCGTATATTCTAAATTTTGTTTGGGTTTTTTCCATTTCAAGTGGTCCAGAATTTATTTATTTATTTATTTATTTTGGTTGCTCGACCATTTTTAAAAAATCTGAAACTTTTTATACAACAACCCTAAAATGATCGAAGTTCAAAATTACTATTATTTTAATTTTACTATTTTTGGTTTGTGCATGGCGGCCATCTTTGTTTCATCGTGTGCAGCGATTTCTCATATACTGGGAGTACCCAATTGTAAATATCTCAACTTTTATTTTTCGATTTAAATCGAGTTTGCCGCAATTTCTTCAGAATAAAAAAAAAACTAAAGGTATGGCAACATAATAGTTTTTGAAAAAAAAAACCTTACTGGTGAAATTTTAGCATAAATTTTAAGACTTTTTACAAAATCTGTCCGTTTACAAAAGGAAACTTTTCATCCAACAAAAACTGTGAACATAACACTGTTTTTTTTTCTTACAAGTAGGTCGAAAGTACTTGTACTCACACACCAAGGCCCAGATCTTGAAGTTGATTTCTCTTTGCAAAAAAAAAATTCCAAAATTTGTGAAAAAATTTCAAAAATTGCACGTTTTAGGCTCTGGTGAGTCACGAGATCAAAATCTGAAATTCAGGCCGTTGATAGTATATTATGGTAGTACTATGTACGAAATATTTCAAGAAGGGGAATTGAATACCGGATGAGATATGACATGAATAATGTGTGAAAACAAATCTGCCAAACTACTGTAACCTGCTATGTGTTTATTCATACCACCAAAATGTTAAATTAATGATTGACGGTGCAAAGTTAAATGTTAATAATAAAGATCGTCTTCAAATGCTTGTGTGCGATTTAAGCAAACTAGAATGTATGCTAACCCACTGCACTATTGGTAAAGATGAACAGTGGACCATTTTCACTGTGCAAAGTATTGTTTCGCTTTGGGTACAAATTCACCATGAACCAATTTTGCAAAAGCTTTTGAGTTCATCGAAGCAGAACAATTATTCGTGAACTTCACGGGCAAGGAAATGCATTGATGTTTTTAAATACTCTCAGTCTTTTCAAGGCTCATTCACACACAAAAATAAACAACAAACAAAAAAGATTTTGCTAATCTTTATTATCAGAATCCTTGATTAAACAAAGTTCTAATGTATATGTAAATCAGTAAACTTGTTCAAGTATCATCATTCAAAACAGATAAAAAAAATCATGTGTAATTGAATTTTGATTTTTTGATTTTGATGTTATTGCTGGTCTTTGTAGACCTAAGATGCAGTCGTCTTTAAATTTTTTCTCTTGAACGACAACTGCGACATTTTTTTCTCTTTCTTTTTTGTAATCGATTATGTATTGATTTATATTTTTAAACAAGAAATTTTTACAAATAACTGAAATGCTGGACTCATTGTCTTGGGCCGCGTGCACCGTGCAACAGAAGCTTATTTATTTTATTTTATTTTATTAATTGTTGTTTTTATGATTATATGTTTTCAGTGACATATCCTTCAAAATGAATAGTTTGTAGCTGATATGCATTTTGAACGTAGACTGAGATTGGACGATATAAACTTATATATAATAAACTTAATTTATTTGTATAAATTCTATTACTCTTGACAATGATCTCTCATCATCCCCTTCCCTTTCTTCTGTGTAAAAATTACTCTTGTAGTTTTTTAAATACATATTTATATATACTATCATAATATATTTTTTAATTTTTCTTGTTTTGTTACATTTATTTATTTATTATTACTATTATTACTATTATTATTTATTTGTTAATTAATTTATTATTTTATTATTTTATTTATTTTTTACTTTACTTAATTTTTTTATTTTTATTTTATTTTATTTTCGTTATTATTTTTGTATATTATCCATAATTGAAAATAAAACTAAAAGGAACATTTTTGATTATACAAAAAGTTTAACATAAAACAAGGAAGTGGGAAGGAATGGGACATACAATTAAAAGGGGATATTCGATTCTTTTTTAAATAAGATAACATGCAACGCAATTTTTCTACTTTTTTTCTCTTTCTTTTATTATTTTGACAACACTTTAATCTTCCACCTGTGCTCTTTCAGCTAGCACCTCCTGTCGCACTCATTGTGATCTCTTTCCTCTCTCTTTCACTTTATCTCGACTCTGTGCCTTTACGGATAAGTGTTGATTTAGCTGATGACGAGCTGTTATTGTTGGAGATCGAAACTCGTTCATTTTATGGTTTTTCTGCAAAGTGTTTTAGTTTATTTATCATTTATCGCCAGTGTTTACGATGTTTTTCATTAGAAAAATAATAATTAAAAAATATTAATATTGAATAATAATAATGATGATGATATTTATACCTGTTTATCCTGTTGAAATTTATCATAGCATAAATCCATCAGTAGTACATGTATTATTACTTTTAAAAATGTAAATTTGTTGCAATTTTAAAGATTGTCACTAACAGTTAGTAAAACAGAAATATATGATAAAATAAAAATTAATAAAAATATTTAGTAGAACATACATTATTTATTACATATTATTCCACTCATATTATAATTATAATTAATAATCAATACTCGTATTATTGTTACTGTTAAATATAATTATTAAGGATATTACTATAGGTATAAGCTTATAACCATTATATACTTCTACTTCAAAATTAGTAGCAGGTCACTTTTAGTTCCGCCATCTATTAGAGAATATAAAAGTCAATATCACCAAGCAAACCCAAGTATCAATTTGTAAAATAATAGCTGTAGTTTTATTTCTCGATATATTCTTGATCAGCAAAACTATTTAAGTATGTAAATACAGCTCCATCCATACATCGTAACATAAAAATATTATTCAACTATTTAACAAGCCAAATGATTCATAGTACTTTATTTATAATAATAAATAAAAATATGTATAACTAAATATGTAATTCAATATTAGTATTATAGATTAATAAACCCATCAATCCAAACATAATACAAGTATGAGTCATACTGAAATTTAAACAAAAAAACGACATTAATGTAAAATTATTTTTCTTTTTATACCAATACCTATAATGTTAATCTTATAAATGTAAAATGTTGTTAACCAAATTCAAAGGATAACCATATTTTATCGCAATATCCTGAACTAGTCTGAAATTATGAAATTTAAATTTAGATTAACAAATATTTTTAATTCTATGAAAATTTTTTATTAAAATATTTACATATACAGAGTTTTGAAGCCACGAATTATAATGAGTAAACAGATTTATTTTGAATGGAAAATCGTTACGTTTATCATAAATATGAAATAGGACTTTATTATCACAAAAAGTAATATTGAGACCAAGGAGATAATTTTATTATTAACTATATTATTATAACTGTACATTAAATTTTTATGTTTTTTAATTGGCAATGATTAGATGAACTTTTAGAGTATATGATGATTATATCATGAAGATATCTATATATACTACGATTAATAATAAACGTTTCACGTTCATAATAAAGTAGATAAAGTTCTGCAGAGATTGATGATAAAATCCCGCCCTGCAGGAGACCAACCTTTTGTTTATATAATGTTTTATTAAATAATATATAACTATGATAAAGAATAAATTTTGTTAATGTTTTGAAGTAAGATAAAGTTACAGTATTTATTAAATTAAGTGAAATGTTATATTCTTTGAGTAATAAAGCAATTATTCTGTGCTTATCTGTAATATCAATTGTATTGAATAAATCATTAAAGTCAAGTGTAATTTTTATGTTTTTTAATTGGCAATGAATAATTAGATGAACTTTTAGAATATATGATGATTATATCATGAAGATATCTATATATACTACGATTAATAATAAACGTTTTACGTTCATAATAAAGTAGATAAAGTTCTGCAGAGATTGATGATAAAATCCCGCCCTGCAGGAGACCAACCTTTTGTTTATATAATGTTTTATTAAATAATATATAACTATGATAAAGAATAAATTTTGTTAATGTTTTGAAGTAAGATAAAGTTACAGTATTTATTAAATTAAGTGAAATGTTATATTCTTTGAGTAATAAAGCAATTATTCTGTGCATATCTGTAATATCAATTGCATTGAATAAATCATTAAAGTCAAGTGTTATGATATATATAGCGTTTTTTAAATTTTTTATAATTTTTACAAGTTGTAAACTATTTTTATACTATAGACGTTATCATTTATTTTTTCCAAGATCTTGCATCTTAGTAAGTATTGTTGAAAACTCTTTACTAACATTATCGTTATATCTATTACAGCCTATTGTTACAATACGAAAAGTTAAAGGAATTTCATGGAATTTTGCACTATAAGTACAATTACAGTTATAAATTTTAAATTTAATAATTTATAATAATGAATTATATGTCTATTTGTAAAGATAGAAACTAAATCTGTTTTATTGAAATTTGAACTAGTGTTTATAGTTAGAATTCACAACATAACGTAATAATGTTTACAAATTATAGCATAGTTGCTTGGTGATTTATTAATACATACCGAAATTAATTTATTTTGTAAATTATTTATTTCATTATTTAACTGTTTAATATTTATATTAAAATTTTCTATATGCTTATAAAATTCAATGTTTAATTTTATTAAAACATCCAGTTTCCCTTCAGTGAAACATGCATTTGCATATTATAATCTACCGAAATCGTATAAATAAAAATATCTAGATCTAAATTAAACTGTTTTAAAATTGAATTTATATTAGGACAGGAAGGAATACGGAATTTTGTACCATTCTCCATTAAATTGCATAAAAAACATTTGCCAACAATATTAAAATTCCCAAGAACAATGTGATCATGATCAGTGTTAACAAAGAATGATCATTACAATAACAAGGATGAATAGTATTAGTGGGGAAATAAATTAGGAAATATAATATGATTAAATATCCTACGTCCAAGGGTTACATTGTATTTGAATGATTTATGTATAGAAATTTTGTAATTATTATTATTGGGAAATTATTATTTTATCATTAATAATATTATGTAGATTTATTTTATTAAAAGCATTATTTGTAAAGATAATTATTAGTTGACTATCGTAAGTTTTTTATGTGTATTTTTAAAAATTTTATAATTATCAAGATTAATTCTAGAATATAATAGATCAAAGCTAGAATATAATAGATCAAGTTTTAATATGGGGAAAATGGTGTCGGTAAGAAAATTCTATAATTGAATAAAAGTTGAATAAATTTTGCTTTTTTTTTCTTTTTGGAATACTAGCATAAGAGTCTTAATTAATAACGTTATCACAATAACAAATCTTTATTATATTTCCCGCTTACATGTACTATTAAAGTTTAATTTTAACAATTTCTACAATTGAGTTTTATAGCATTTTGTTAACTTTAGTTTAAATACTTATTTCAGAATAAGACTTATCATTGTAAGGTGTATCTTTTATAGTAACTAATTTTGTAGGTTTACTATAAGTTAATGAAACAGTTCCTTCTTAAACATTTTTATTCATCAAAATTTGACGGGTTCTACCTCGTTTTAGTAATAAATAATATTTCATTCTCTGGCTTCAATACAAAAGTTTTTTGAGATAACCCCTATGCGTAAAAATTTATTATTCGAAATTTATTACAATTTACTGTTTTATTTTTTTCATGACGTTTTAGATCTATAGGGGCATTATGTGTCATTAACATATACACATTGCTATTAATATTAAAGAATGACTTTCTTGCATGTTCTGAGTCATGTTAATGATGGCGCTCTTCATTACTCGCCAAAAACGGAGATGCGCCCCTAATTAGTAAAAGGTTAGACAAGCCTGATCTACAACTATAATGTCCAGACATCCTTCGACAGCATACTTTAGTTAAAGAAGACGCATCAGCGAATACGAAACTGAAGGGAAAAGCATACTGGAGATCACAAATCGCATAATTTATCCTTCCCGGCTGCCACTCGAGATACCAAGAAGGAAAGAAAATACAATTCTTTCGGGTCTGATGTCTCCTAGATGTCTCTTAAGATGATGTTGGAAAAGGGGCTTTTTACCATTCAATTGAATTACAACTTTTTTTGTGTTTATTAGAAGTGCATTGATTTTAGAACTTTAGCATGCAACTGGTTATTCACACAATCTTCTTTACATGACTACATTTATAAATGAAGTTGACGGTATTAGTTCTATCATCCACGTTATCTATTAATTTTTACTTTCTTTTATCATTAATAAAAAAAAAGAAAGTATTGGATTCGAGAAAATTTTCAAATTCCGGTTTTCCACGAATTTTCATGTTTTAAAAGATGTTTATCTTTGAGTCTGTCTGTATTAATATTACTGTTCTCACCCAAGAACTAATTTAGGGAATTAAACACACACACACACACGTACATATGTATATGTGTGTGTGTGTATATATCATTAGTCCTTCATATAAATTGGTGCTGATTCATTTTTAGGGTAAATAACTCAACAGATGGCGCTACCATACAGTATTTTTGATTCCTCCAATTTATCAAAAATTAATGCACTGATTTTCAGATTCATTTAATCATTGACATGAATTAACCTCTTCAATATTTTTCCATAAATCACTCACCATATAGCGCTACTATTCTGCATAGTTTACGATATCCGCGATAGCTCAAACTACAAAAGTAATGCACATAAATTCTTCAAAAATGCAAAAGCTAACTAACAGACTAATTTAAATTTTAATGTATACAAACATTAAATAATTTTGCCAAATCTTTGAAAATCTCAGAATTATATCTAGTGAACCTTTACAGAGGTATATATTCATAATTGCTTTTATTATTGTATTAAAATCTTATAATCTGTAACTAAATGACATCCCATAAGAAGTTGTAATTTTAGATTGCCGTAATGTTTATTCTACTAAATAATCTCAAACGTAATTAATACTGTGATTTGTTGGTATATGTTGTCATGCTGATTACAGAAAGCTTAAAATCGCACCATATTATTTCCATATTATTAAATTTATTATCGAAAAAAATGTATTCATGCACTTTTTAAAAGAGTACCACTGCTATTGCACCAAAATCTCAGTAATTGCAAAATTAGTTATAATACGAATTTTTTAACTTTACGAATTTTCTAACATAAAATTTTCCGTTTGTTTAATACTGTTACTTATTCCTTAAATTTATGTTTGCGCAGTACCAAAATAAGCAGTTACGCCTAAAATTTTAAACGTGGTGTAGAGATCTTATTAAATTTCACATGAATATAAAAATTTAATAATTACGAAATCAGCACATGCATTTCTTTACGTCGTTTAAATAAATTACAAGGACAAATTAGTGTATTTTCACCGATGTACTATAAAATTTTATAGCAATTATATTCTAAAACATTATTGTTAATATTTTATTAGTTGAATAGTTAGTGAAACTTAAAACAAAATTTCAAATAAAAAATTAATTCGAATTTAACGTAAAATAATATTTCCTAAGTATAGACATAATACTTGAATGCATTGAAAGAAAAACAATTAAAACCTTCATTAAGAAAATATGTAGAATTTAGTGAGAGATCATCTAAAACGGTGGAATTAACTCCAATCACCTTTAAATATTATAAGTCGCGTACCAAAAAAGATAACGGTTAATTTTTCTTCTAATGTCTTATTTAATATTTATAAAAAAATTAACAAATCTTCAATAATTTTTTTGAAGCAAAATCTGAAATCGATACTCTAGCTCATTCTGCGATACATATTTTGTTTTCCATAGTATATTCTATGTTGATTGGAATATTAAGATTTATTATAATGTTAAATATCATTAGTCCAACATATTTAAGAATATCTTAGATGCTTCTTTAAAAATGCTTGAATATATTTCATTACTGTGCATTTTATTAAAAGTAGAAAAACAAGACAAGTGTAATATTATAAATCTTTTGTTAAAAATTTGCTGCAGGATGTGCTGTATGAAACGAAATTTGAATTATTTCTCTAAATCGTATTTTTTAACGATATGTATGATTTTTAATGTTTGATAATTTTTAATATTTTCTATTAGAAAAAAACAAATTTGTGAAACACAATATTGAACATTCTTATAGAAAAAAAACTTTTAAAATACAATACTTGATATTCTAATGTCAACATACAAGTTTTGAAAAATACGGTATTTGACTTCTTTTTAAAAAATTGCATTCTATTTTATATGTAGGCTATTTGAAAAGTAGAGACTTCTTGAGAATTTCATATTTGAGGTTCAAAAATACATTTTTCAATTTTGTATTTTTCTTTTTCCATTTTTAAAATATGATTATGAATTTGAAAATAAATTTCTGCAAGTTTCGCATGTTTTTACAGCTTTTGAATTTCAGTTCATTTTGTTTTCTTTTTAACAAACGGGATTTAAATGGAATAGAGTGAGTCAGTTTATCTACGCAACTCTACGTGAATATTTCTATTAGAAACAGTTCATAGAAATAAATGTTTACTCTAGATATAATTGTGTATAGAAAATCATACAAATCCATACAAATATATTAGTCTGCAGTGCATCGTTCTTTTGCACTAGAAATCGAGTGCTTGTATCTGCAGTCACGGTTCACTCTACTTTACACTCTTACTTGGTAAATATACACAGAGGTACAAAGTTACAAACAGGTTACAAACAAGAACAATGTTACAAATAAGTTACAAACAAGTACAAAATCACATATAAGTTACAAACAATACAAAGCTAATTTTTGATCTAAATAATGTCGATCACGCATTATGTTGAGCAAATGATCAGGGAATATGCTGGTTGTCCCCAGGATCGGGAGAAAATGTTAGATACAGTAGGTCATGATACCTATATATTCTAAAGACCCAGAGTCTAGCTAGGTATTTTAAAATCAAAATAATTGGAACAAATAATTTGAAATTATTTGTCCAAGAGTATTTATATTGGTTTTCTTCTTTTTTTACACATAAAATATAAGAATCATGTGAAAAACTGGAAATCTAATATTGTCAAAACATTAAAAGTAAAATAACTATATGTATTTTAAAAGATAAAACTTTGAATAATAACATAATGATCTTGCAAATCCATAAAAAAACTAGTTAATTCGGATTCACTTTCAAATGAAGAACAATAAGAATATTATTTTCCATTCAAGAATTGAAATATATAATGTGTGGTGGTTAAAAGTTAAAAAATGCATGTGAAAGCAAATTTTACTGGTCAGGCCATTTACATGTATTTGCTATATGGAGATTTATGCCACACGAAAAATAATTCACTAAATGCTATGCCATTCGATTTATTTTTGTTTTTCTCTATTGCTGACAAAATCCCATATTTTTCTATTACGTGGTTCAAAGAAAAACAAATCCTTATATATAAAGCCTGTGCATTTTATTACAGTTTTCAAAATAGCATTTGTTTCTTCTTTGTTATTTTTAAAAATATATTGGAGAAAATGCAGAAAGAGATATTGAATGAGAAGATTCATTGAGACTTTTTCAATGAAATTTGAGTTATTCTACACTAAAGGCTCCATGGTTAACAGAGAAAATACCTGGTACATAGCTACAAATACTGTAAAACATAGCTACAAATAATGTAATAATTATCTTTATCTGAAATTTTACAAATTTTCTACCAAATGCTTGTGCTTAAGATGTAGCTAGGTTAACCAAGCGGCTGTATTCCTTAACTGTATACATGATACACAATTGTAGAATTTTTGAGCTGTTTCTGACAGCTCTTTTCGTTACGATACTGTATATCTTTTAGTTTAAAAGTGGCGGCGTAATTTGTTATAATTCATAAAGCAAATACGAAATTCCGGAAAACAAGTAAACACATTTTCGCAGTACAGGGCTTACGGGCTTACATTCCAACATTCACAAATTTATATAACTAATCATCATATTATACTCATGAAAATATTGTATGAATGTAGCATTATATTTATACTTCTACAAAATATTTCGAAATGTGAAAAATTGTGAAAAAATACGTATCACGGATGGACATATTTGACGGCATTTTGGAAATATATATATATATATATATATATACACTTTTTCTTTCATTTTTTTAAGTAGAGGATTTTTTTACTCATTATGATAACTTGATCATTGTTTACGAGAAAAAATTTGTTTTGCGCATGAATCGACATTGTAAATACTGTTATCAATAATAGAGTAAAAACCAAAAAAGGGGAATCGAAACATGTTATGCCATAATACATTTTCGTCGATGGCAAAGAAATAAACACTGATACTACATAAAGAAATATTATGGGGTGATAATTACTTTTTGTCGAAATCTTATAGTTATGCTTTAGAAATTATAAACCTGTAAAACAGGATCCATTTCGTATGAATATTGTATGTGATATAAATTTATATATGCAAATACCCACAGTCCAGTCATATCAATGTGGCCACCTTACGGTTTTTAGTGGTTTTGTTAAATATCTAGACAAATGCATGAGGAATTATAATGACAATCATTTTCTGCAAACAGATTAGTACAGGTTATGCATTTTTCTCAAAGATTTTTTTCCCGAAACTCCATAGTAGACCGTAAAAACATTGAAAAATAAAAAATATATTTTTTGATAACCCAGTAAAAACTAATATCATAAAACTTTCAAACTGCAGATTATGATTAAGTGGCTTATTGTAATAAACTGTCTTAATTTTTATGAATATACATATTTTGTTTTAGAGAAATTCAAGTTTTTTTCTTTTTAAAGCAGTCCAAAATTTTTCTTATAAATTGCAGAATTCTTAACACAAAAATATGTTCTTTCAGAAAACTTACAAACAACATTGTGCACAATAAATAAATAAATAAATAAAAATTATCTAAAACACAATCAAGCTTACTAAATAATGTTTCCCTGCGCATGCGTGAATGCATTCAAAATATAATATACATTATTTGTTAGATAAATGTATAGAGCAATTTCTGTGAAAGTCTTAAAAACACAGTTTTAAACATCTGAAAATTATCATCAATTGAATAAGCTCAAAATCTGTTGTTCCCAAAATGAAGCAAAAGGATGAGAGGTTGTATCCATATATCCATTGAGTGTGCCAACAAAACATAAACAATTTAGCAGGTACTACATATGTAGATGTATATTCTTATCTTTTCGCTTCCTATTGATAATCGACGGTAATATTCAGAATTCTAAAGCTGTGTTTTTCAATTTTTCTCAAAAGTTGCTATTTAGATAATATATCATACACATTATGTTTTTATTGTATTTTAACATGCGCAGTGGAATATTATTTAGTAAATCTGCTCATTTTTCGTACATTTATTATTATTATTTGAATTCCGATTGCAGGGTGTTGTGTTTAATGCTGTTTCACATGTTTTCTGAAAATACATTTTTACATATAAATATCTCTGCAAATTGAAAGAAAAAAACAGGGAAATTTAGAAGTGTTTTTATAAAACCAAATTTTCTAAGAGTATACGTTCTATCCTAAAAAGTTAAAAAAAGTTTATTAGAATAAGTTACTTAATCATAATCTACAATTTGAACTCTATGTATACATTAGTTTTTACATGATTATCCAAAAGATATTCGTTATTATTCAATTTATCGTCCTCTGTGAGGCTTCGGGAAAACATTTTCGGAAAAATATATAACCCGGTTTACGAACCGGGAGTTTTAGAATAATTCCTCATGTATTTGTCAAGATAGTTAACAAAACGACTAAAATCTCAACGTATTCACAATAGTATAAGTTGACGGTGTGTATGTATATGTATATTAGGGTGGGCCGAAAAAAACTTTTTTTCGATTTTCGATGATGGCGGGTGCGGAAAAATGGCCACTGGTGGCACTCAGTTTACACAAAAAATTTGAGATTTTTTGGACATTTCCTTACCCTGCCGCAAATGGCTTTAAATTTTGCAAAAATGCTGATTTTTGAACTTTTTTAGCTAAAAAGTTTAAAATATTAAATTAAATTTATTTTGGTTGTACTTACTTGAAAAGGCATCTTTAACGTACCAAATGCTTAAATAAGTTCTGATTATGCATTATTTAATTGCTAAGTGTATTTTAAATAAGCCGATTTTCATAACTTTTTCACGTATAACAGGCAAAAATTGTATTGGTTTGAATCGTTCGTTAATTTCTCTCTTATTTATGTTTCTTGGTCTTTAAATTTTTTCTATGCGTCAAAGGTCATATGTTTGGACAGCGGACAGCAGTATAACTCAAAAACAAAGCTGGAATGCGAAAAGGGGGTGAAACAGGACTCTAAGCGTGCGCAATGCCTCATCGTAATGTTGAGAGAGTGAAGGAAGATATAAAATAGAAGAGAAAATTTCGATCAAGGGTTGTTATTATTTTACCATGCTCAAAATCTGCGGCATTTGTTCAGTGTGGATTTGAAACCTTTTCCGAGAGAGATTCAGTACTTTTTGGATCGTTTGTCGTACCATTACAGTGTTTTGTGCGTTTTATTACGACGAGCTTAGAAATTGATGAATATGAAGTTGCATGGCAATGTAAAAGAATCGCGACAGCATGAAAAGTATCCTTTTTGGGCACCATGCTTGTTGAAAGACTTTCAATTGCCAACTTATACTGATATCATACGCCACTACTACTGGTTCCGAAGCGACATGGCAGAAAATCGAAAAATCCAATATTAGTCAATATATGATGTTATGAAAATGGTAGATGAAAAAGTTACCGAAATCTGAATAAAAGCCAGTCTTTTCCCAATGATCAATTTACAAAAATATTTAAAAATATTAAAAGAAGTGTAGATCATTGGAGAAATCCTGAAATCGTATGGGCTTGAAAGTAAAGACAGCCCCCAAAGAATTCGTACGAAATGGTGAAACCTTTTAGTAGTTTTTAATCTTTTTGTAAATTGACCGTTGGGAAAACACTGGTATGGAAGTTTTTTTCAGATTTCGGAAACTTTTTCACCTACCATTAAACTATTATTCTAAACTATCACTATTAAAAGAAGTGTAGATCATTGGGGAAATCCTGTAATCGTATGGGCTTGAAACTAAAGACAACCAACGAAGAATTCTTACGATATGGCAAAACCTGTTTGCATTTTTTAATCTTTTTTGTAAATTGATCGTTGGGAAAACACTGGTATGGAAGCTTTTTTTCAGATTTCGTTAACTTTTTCAACTATCATTTTAATAACATCATCTATTGACTAATATTGGATTTCTCGATTTACTGCCATATCGCTTCGCAACCAGTAGTATTGGCGCATGATATAAGTATAAGTTTGCAATTGCAAGTCTTTCAATAAGTATGGTGCCCGAAAAGGATACTTTTCATGCTGTTGCGTGTCTTTTACATTGCCACGGACCTTCATACTAGCCATTCCTAAGCTCGTCGTAATAAAAGCACAAAACACTTTAATGGTACGTCAAATGATCCAAAAAGTACCGAGTCTCTCTAGGAAAAGATTTCACGTCCACATTGAACATATGTCTCAGGTTTTGAGCATAGTAAATTAATAACAATCCCTTATCGCAATTTTCTCTTCTATTTTATTTCCTCCTTAACTCCCTCAACATTACGATGAGGCATTACGCACTGTTAGAGTGTCCTGCTTCACCCCTTCTCACCTTCCAGATTTGTTTTTGAGTTATACTGCTGTCCGTTGCCCAAATATATGACCTTTGACGCATAGAAAAAATTTAAAGACCAAGGAACATAAATAAGAGATAAATTATCGAACGATTCAAACCAATATAATTTTTGCCTGTTATACGTGAAAAAGCTATGAAAACCGGCTTATTTAAAATACACTTAGCAATTAAATAATGCATTATTAGAACTTATTTAAGCATTTGGTACGTTAAAGCTGCCCTTTCAAGTAAATACAACCAAAATAAATTTAATTTAACATTTTTAACTTTTTAGCTAAAAAAGTTCAAAAATTAGCATTTTTGCAAATTTTCAAGCCATTTGCGGCAGGGTAAGGAAAAGTCCAAAAAATCTCAAATTTTTTGTGTGAACTGAGTGCCACCAGTGACCACTTTTCCGCACCCGCCGTAATCAAAAATAGAAAAAAAGTTTTTTTCGGCCCACCCTAATGTATATACAGATAAAATATATGAGATAACTTTCATAAATTTGATATAAGTATTGCAGATGAATTACATATTTTTTGCAAAAATTATATGAAAAAAGTATATCTAAAAGTTTTATTCAAAATTCACAATATATTTCTCAATTACTCCTTAAGACATAATCTTTTATAATATCATTCTTTAAAATCTATTCTTTAAATTATGTATATTTTGTATTAATTTAATTTTACCAAGCATTATTTCAATGATTATCTTCTCATAAGGATGGAAAATTCTAAATAGGTATATCATTAATCAGGTCTGTTGAAATTACTGACGCATATTTATTTAACAGGAAAAACTCACAAAGTTATTTGTTACATAACAATTGTATACGTCATTTTTTTTTCTAGTACAATAAACATTATAAACTAAACGTCGAAAATTTGCTTAGTTTTATTCTGTTAATTCATCATACATCGCTATAAAATAAATTCGATATAATTATTGTGATACTGCTTTAGTGATAAGCGAAGTTGTCCGCAACAATTTAGATAATCTATACATATAATAAAACAGTAGGACCCGGTGTGTCTGTACATTGAAGATAATTGACAAAAATGGAGTCAGGGCGATAAAAGAAAACCAATGAAACACAAAAAAAAATTTTTTTGAATTTTTTGTCTGTCTGTCTGTCTGTCTGTCTGTCTGTTTGTTCGAGGTTATCTTCGTAACTACTGAATGGATTTTTATGCGGTTTTCACTAATGAAGAATGCACACTCCCGGGCAGTGTATAGGCTTTGTTTCATCAAAATCGGACAACAGACAAAAAAGTAACAAAAAGAAACAAAAGAAACTATTAGGTGCGCTGCTCACGTTTTTTAGTACATAACGTTTTTTAGTACATATAAAATCCAATAGATGTCACTGTGCGATTTTAAAACGCGCTATCGTTATGTTTTCGCCAGTCTACTTAAGTATGAGAAAGTTTCAAGCTGGCTGTCGTTCCATGTGGTTTAGTCGGTAGAACGTCAGTGCGCCATACTGATGGCCCGGGTTCGATTCCCAGCATGGAATTTTTTTTCACTATGTTGGCATTAACGCCTATAAGCAATTAAAAGAATTTGAAATATTGTATTCAAGGCGAATTTTCTCTCTGGGAAAATTTCCTTGCATTAATATGTCAGTGTAATTTTTTTTTCGATTTAATTTTTTTTTTCGAAACTTTGTTTTTCTTAAAAAATTACAGTAAATATTTGATATTTCCCAACGTTTTTTCAATGATCGACTTGCTTTTTTTTTTTTTAATGTATGTCTGAACCTTATCTAACTACTTCTTCAAGATTTCTTTAGATAAACCGACCAGCGTAGCGGGCGAAGGCCGCTAGTTTAGAATATGGCGAAATACAGTGGCGGTCAAAAGTTTCCGGCCAACAAAAACTTTTCAGTTAATTTGTAAATATACCCATATGAAGAGGAATCTCAAAGAGATACTTATACATTTTGATGACATATTAGTTAGGAACTTACTTATAGAAGAACGTGTAAATATCAATAAATTTTATTGACAAAATTATGTATAAAAGAAAACGCATGTTCTCGAAATTTTCCGGCCACTTACCATTCTTTAGTTTTTTTCTATCCGTAAAGTGTTTTTTGGTTGTATTTATGAATGAATCAACGTGTATAGCATAGTTTGAATTCAAATTTGAAAAGTTCAACAATTATTGTTCATAAATGAGTGATTAGTTTGTCGCTAAAAGGTCAATCTTCTCGAGATATTGCGGCTAAGTTATCGATCGGTAAAATCGACGGTAAACAATATTTAAAAACTACATAAAGATGGCCATGGCTTTCAGGACTTTCAGAGGTCTGGGAGACTCCGGAAAATTCCTATTCCTGAGAACAGAATTATCAGGAGAAAAACCATTGATAATCCGCATGAAAATTCCCTTGCAATATATTGCGATTTACGGAATGAAAACATTGCTGAAATAAGTTAGTCTACCTTGTTATGATACAGAACTTTATGGAAAAGTCGGTGTTAAAAATTTTTCACAGGTAAAAAAAAATGCCGACGTACCCTACTTTCACTTTCCACGGAACACAAAGTCCGGTCAAGTGAAAACTGGACAAAGGTTCTATTTTTCCATTAATTGAATTTGAAACTTTTTTGGTAGTGATGGCAGACACTACATACGATGGCCTAACAGCGAAAGATATGATTCGACTTATGTTATTCTTACAATGAAGCATGTCGGAGGACACGTTATGCCGTGAGGAGCATTTTCTTCAGAAAGTGTCGGTTCGTTATTTGAAATCCACAGCTAGATTAATGATACAATGTATAAGGGTATCTTGCAAGACCATTTTCTTCCTTATTATAGAAAAAAATTGGTCACAATTGGTCACAACTAGTTTTCGTAACATGATAAAGACATAAAAAATGTATGCAAGCCTCGATAAGCAATGGTTTTCGCACAAAACATTTCGTTTTTGAAATGGTCATCCCAAACGTACAACATGAATCCAATAGAAGATCTTTGAAGAAAAGTTGGCAAAAGTCTGCGGAACTATAAATATTCCAACTCACCCGAAATTTCGCCAAAATTGCTAGAATTGTGGAAAACACGTTCCATAGACGATCATAACCGCTGATTGCATGAATGTCACGTTGCTCCGCCGCAGTACTTATTACTAAAACTAATGAAATAGTAATACGATAAAATAGTATTTGTAAATGTTGTAGATCACTGTAATTTTTTATTACAATACCAAATTTTTTCAAACTTGTGAAGGTGGCCGGGAACTTTTGAGAACATGCTCTTTCTTTTATACTTAGTTTTGTCAATTAAATTTTTTGATATTTACACGTTATTCTATAAGTAAGTTCCTAACTAATATGTCAATAAAATGTGTAAGTACCGCTTTGAGATTCCTACTCATATTGGTATATTTACAAATTAACTGAAAAATTTTTGCTGGCCGGAAATATTTGACCGCTACTGTATGTACGATATGTGTTCACAAGTAGCTGCTATTGAAAAAACTATTTAATTGTGTTCTATGACATTATTTCGAAATATATCTCTTTTCCGAATAAATATTTGTAAGTTTCCTGATATAACATAGGTTTCCATGTAGAGGAAAGAAAAAAAACTTATAACACTTTCGAAATTCATTGAAAAGCAACACAAACACCATTACAGTTTAAAATCAAATAACACAGAGTTTCTGTTAACATCATCGCGATAAAGATTAACATGGTTATATGACACACTTGTATGACATTCATATTCTCTGCTGATCACGTACGTCAACGAAATACACTAAAATTCGAAGATGATTTTGTTGTTAAAATCACAGTTTTCAATGAAGACATATGTTTTCGATGCTACATGAAATTTTAAAACAAAACATTATAATTACAAATTGTACACAATCAAAAGACAGAAATACTAAAAGCTTCTTGTTTTTAATTCGGAAAAAATTATGTTAGATGGCTTGGTGTAATAAAATAACATTAAGGTTCTACCATTTTTCATGGATTATTTTTAGATTTTTTTAAAGCAAATATTGAATTTAATGCTGCAAGATATTGACTATGCGTATAAGACAGACTATTTTAACAGATATATTACTAAAACATGATCGCGTGATTACTTGGTCAATAATATATTTAGATGTGTAATAATACCATGCAAGAAAAAATATAAAGATAGAAAATGTTTGGCGTTGTGCAAAAAAAAAAAAAAAAAAAAAAATGTATGAAAAAATTAGCAGTTCTCTGGGTATGCAAACTACTCTTTACCCCTTTTAAAAAAATAATGATTTCTTGTGAATAAAATAAAAATAAACCCTCTTCCAATGTAGTTCCAGCACTGAAAGAATCAATTGGAGTAAAAATACCAGAATATGGCATTACCACGTCATACGTTTTCTGTAGTATATTTTAAACTGCAGATTACCTCGCGAACACATTTTCGCCTTCCATCGTCACACGCCTTCAAAAAAATTTTAAAATAGCTCAGTTACACTACAAGTTTATATAATAAACTTCTTAAAGTGATAAGTTCTACAAACGGATCTAATTTTATTTTAACGGTTGTTTTGAGGTTAGATGACTGAAAGACCTTCTATGCAGAACCATAGAGGTTTTTAACAGGATTTCTTTATAATTACGCGTAATATTAGCATTTGGTGTTATTCCTACAATGGCGTTATTATCGAAGGACACCTTATACATAAATATTTAGTGGCCAGAATTACACATAAGTGTCATTCTTTGGTAACGTACGGTAAATTTAGAATAATCTACTGCAGTAAATTTAGTAACATAACACTAAAAAATACTCAAATGCAAAATTAGCATGATTTGTCAATGAAACCTATGTAAGGATCAATTTAGGTGAAAAATACAAAAAAAAAAAAAAAAAAAACAGAAAGAAAGAAAGAAAAAGAAAATTATACTTTATATGATAATTAACATCCTTTTTACATTATTGGTAGTTACCATAAATAAAAATACCTAAACTTAAGAAATAAAATTAAATTAGGTAATTTTCTTCGAAATTGGGCTTTTGATAAGTTTAATTAGCAAACTGTGTGAAATTGAAATTTTGAATAATTTTTTTGTGTGAGTCATATTACTAAAATTACTGAAAATAACTTCAAAACGTAAGTTTTCATGGAATGAAGGGGATTAAATTCTCCAAAATATTTCTTGCTCTGTAATTTTTTTTAAATTCACTGCTGGCAAATTTATGTCATATGTTTGCTTCATTATATTTAATTAAATTATTGATATCCAAAAAATACATCGTATTTTATCTAAATGTTTTTATAATATTGCAAAATTCCTGAGGTCTTTCTGAAGAGCGGCACAGTGATGGCAACGTGACAAGATGAAGGGGTTGGAAAAAGGAGATATTTTTTGTCGAAAACATAAAAAACCAATATCTTCCTCAATATTATGCACCTTGAATCAGTTTAAAATTATTATTTGCTATAGGGAAAGACAAGGGATAGAAACATTTTATGCATCACAGATTCCATAATCATTAAACTCAATCTGGAGTTAAAAAAAAATAATAATAAGAGTTTAAGAGGAAAAAATGTATAACTTCGCCAATGCACAAAAAATCATATCCAATTATAAGTAATCTTAACTACTAGTTTGATCTACAAGTTTTATATTGACAAGTTTTTGATAATACCATATTTACAGCAAAAATATTTTTTTTTTAATTGGGAAGGGTGGGGGTGTAGAGTTGAAATTTTAATTGTTCACAATATCTTCAATTTTTTAAATATTAAGTTCGATTAAATTTATCTTAAAGCTGCTTAACATTATCTAATATTTTTATACTGATAATGTTTTGATGTACCAATATACAATATCAATCCACAGTTTCTGTATCCAAAAGCTATGTTCTTGGCCGACTACGAGTTACAACATGTGAAAGTGATCATTTTCTAGTTCTTCTCATTCCGAAGGAGAAGAAAATTTACTATGACGCAGCTCGTTGAAGACCACTTCTTAGCACCAAAGAGAAGAATCTCCGTTTCTACGATGCAAAGTGGTCTTGGTAATGCAGGTCAGTATAAAAAAAGCACCATTTCTGTTTGCACCTTAAAACTGGCGAAAATGTAAGACCGATTACATTGGGTAAGATAAAACATTTTCTTTACCAGACAGCAATAGATCTATGTACGCCTTACAGACAAGTTTAGATTTACACTAGAGTATGATACAGGGCGTCCGGTGATCTACAGGGGAAACACACCATACACCAGCTATCTAACTGTTTTTCAACACACAGGCAGAGAGGTGCTAGAATCATTGTTTGGATAGGAACCTCACTCACTGGTCATAATGATCTTATGTGTTCAATGGAGGAACTCTGACTGGTATGAAATATCAGAATGAAATTCTTGATCTATATCTCCGCCCAAATACCGGGAGTATTGGCTACGATTTCATTATTGTTGGTGATAATGCAAAACTGTCCGAGCTATGGTCATCGGACACTATCTGGAGAGTGACGGTTTCGAGCAAACTGCATAGCTAGCTCACTCTTCAGACCGGAATCAGATAGAACATCTTTGGGACTATTTTGATAGAAAAAAATCAGCTTTAAGTTCTTCTCGAATGCTGGTACATGAGGCCACAGTAAAACATTTTATCCTTCGGGGCGAAAAGTGTTAGGAAACGATTTTTTACACATGTTGAAGCACGTGATTAGCCACGAACATTTATCATGAAGACACAGAAACTGCGGATTGATATGCAACGTCATTGGAACGCTTTGCGAGATACTTTCTGACGTCTAGCCGCATTAAACTATAACAATGTTTTTTCCATCCATCCAACCACCCACAAACTTAGCATATCTTTCAAATTACTTCTTCTAGACCTTACTAAAATCAACTTGCTATTTTCAACAAAACTGCTAACAACAGTTGAAAATGTATAAACTTGCACAAGATTTTCTTCAAACTTGATGTTAGCACAATTTTGCCTTTTAACCCTTTAACGATCATAGCATTTTCATTGCTAAGATGTCGAAATAAATGACTGACACCGGTAATTAAGAACAAATATATTTCTAAATAAGAAAACGTGATTTTTCACATACAAAATAAAAGGGATATTTTTCGATAAAAATACCGGTGTCAGTGTTGCGTATCGGAATTAAAATTTTGTGGTTCCGTGGCGAAACCAATGAACGTTAAAGGGTTAATATGTACGTTCTTATTTCTATAAAATAAAACTGGTAGCTATCGTTTTTGCATAAAATCAATATTATCATTCATATAAATTAAGAAATGTATTGTTACTGAAATATTTCTTTTTATGGTAAACATCATAAAAAAAATTGTTTCTTAACTTTTGGAGGCTTGTGTACATTACAATCACATGAAATATCTAGATAACAAGAAATAAGTATGATATGTAAATTATAAGAAAAGATATAATATTTAAAGCCTGAAGTAAAATTAAAAAAATATTTGAAAAAAAAACTGATTTATGAACGTAAAATATGGAATCTAATTATCACTGAATTCTATTTTAAGTAATGGATGCAGTGTATTCTGAGACGGCACTACTTGCATGACACCGTTACTGGAAGTTTTTTGTTATAAAAGCATGAAACCAAATTTTGAAAAAATAATTTTATAAAAAGCAGCATAATGAGCATGGATCCAGATGCATCCCAGAATATAAATGTAAATTGGATATAGTGTTGAAAATATTTTTTTTTACTTTAATATATGAGTGCTATTGGCATCTTTTCTTAATAATGTTTCAATTGTCTACACTGAAAAAGGAATACAAAAAAAATTGTGGTTGAATTTATCCTTTTTGCTTTGGAAAAAAGTCTCCGGTGAAAATAAAAAAGAATAAGTTTTCATTTATTTAACTTATATATTTTTAACAGTTTACAAAATAATCAACAATTATTTATAATATGCAGTTTATCTATCTGTCTGTGGTCGAACTCGAGTAAATAAATTCAGGTTGTCATAAAATAGTCTTATGTTATTGCGGTTCACTAAACCTTTTATTTATTGAAAATGAAGTGTAACATTTTTGTTTCATTTACAAGGAAACTCAAAGGTGTTCTGTTATGTTACGGTCTTTTCGAAAAAATCGTATTTCGTGTATATAAACAATATTTCAGTATTTTATATTTATTGCAAATGTTGTGTGTAACATTTTATTCCATATACAAGGCCATGCAAGAGAGTTTCGTTATATTACAGTCTTTTCAGAAAAATCATACGTCGTGTACATTAATGATATTTAAGTATTTTATACATATTGAAATTAGTATACTCACTTGAGGTACACAATTAGGTTCATACTAGAGCATTGCTGGATTTTAGAAGGTTATTACTTATTAATGAATAGTACTGAGTGGAAAATTTTAACTGTAATATGCGTTTAACAGTACTAACATTAATATGTAACGTACAAATATATCGATTGATCATACATAAAATTGGAAAAATCGTACATTTTAAGGCATATCAATGGTAACGGAAGATATAAGGGTATCAAAATCGGTATGCGTTTACCAAATTGTTCATTTAGATATCATCTTTAACCTTAGTAATCTCAAAATATTGTTATTGTAATCTAAAATATGCTGGAAAGTTCTTTTTGCAATCTATGCTTAATGTATGATTTTTCGTTCTTGTTTAAAATTAATCACAGTTAAAGAAAATAAAAGAAACATAAAATGCAAACATTTTTCTCCGATTACACTAGTCTGATATCCCCTTTCTTTGAGTATTTATACTTACTTTTCTCTCTTAATCTCTCTCTCTAACTATTTATACACATATATATATGTGTGTGTAAAAATAATATTTTCCCGCCATTTTCTCGTTTCGAGTTCATTCTAAAGTCTTATAAGAATATATTTTTATTATTAGTTTCCGTAATCTACTAATATTTAACTAACAGCTGAAATTGCTTTTCTTTTTTTCTTTAATTCAGCATAATCTATTATTTATTTTCCTAAAAAGAGCTAAAATGTATTTCTTAAATGTCAATATCTTATTGCGAAATATTAAAATCATTCCATTAATCCATTTCCTCTTTTTTAGGATAAAAAACATTTATCAAAAGCTTTAATTTTGTTTTATTTTTTTAATTATCCTCTGCTGGCGGATCTAAATCAATCCGTATGGGGCTCTTTACTCCTGCATACTACGCCGTTGGGTAAAGAGTTCTGAGAAATAACTCCGCCCCTGATCCAATGGAAATGCTAGAAGTGTTATACAACTACCTTCGAATGAACATTATTGAGTTTTTAATTCAGTGCGTAAGCAGGAAGGTGGCTCCAATTTATCTCAGAATTTTCAGGGAGTCACTTTTCGCTGTGAGAGAGATCAGAATTCACTGACTTCCCAAATGTTAAGCATCTACGTGCTCTTTCTCGTAATGTGTGAACTGTTGCCGTAGTGGTCGTAATTTCACAAAAATGGCTTTGCACTGAACACCTTTTATTCTTTGTGTTTTTTTGTGACATGGGCTTAGAAAGTCGGGCGGTTTTGTGGTGATTATGGAGTAACTTTGGAATGGAACGATGATCAAGGATTCTTCCTGATTTTTCATAGAAATTTTCATTATATGAAATTACAACACATTTAATATATTTCCATATGCCAAATGACTTCACTGCAAATCTATTTGATGGAATGTGATTCCTGATGACCTATCAAACACAGACTTTGTTCGTGCCATCCTGTTCGCTTCGTCATATCTTGTGTTTTTGAGGGATCCCTTTAAAATATCATCATCATATATATATATATATATATATATATATGTGTATGTATGTATGTATGTATATATGTATGTATATATGTATATGAGTGTGAGTGTGAGTAGATAGAGAGCGAGAAAAAAATTGACACATTTTATTGTGTAATTATGTAGATGAATAATTTGTGAAATATTTTTGCATGAATAAAAGAGTAATAAGCGTAATCTATGATAAAATTGTTCACATAATTGTTCAATCACTACTGATTGCATGCTTTATCATCATATTAAACTCAACATTACAATGTATAGATAAACTAAAACTGAGTTAAATAGCACCTAAATTGTATAAAAAGATTCAAAAACCAATACGTGACACCCCATATGAACATTCAAAGTTAAATTTACATTGAACTTTTATTTTATCGAATTAAATTCATTTTATTACAAATCTTCAAACATAAAATACATCCTTATGAAACAATTTTCTTTTTGAGAGTTTTATAAATAATTATTCATTTCAAAATTGAGAAACGTATAATATTCCTAATCTACATATCATAAAATACATATACTACACTTATGAAAGTACTTCAAATGAACTCTAGAACGCAAATATCGGAATTCCCTTTCCTAATAATTTAAAGCTTAATTAAATTCACACCTGCGGTATCTGCATAAACGTAAATAACAATATTAACTGATATGAAAAGGTTAGGTTCATCTATATATGGTGAATCAAAATAATTTCAGAAAGTAACATGTTAACCTTAAGGTACACTTAAAATCCAAAATTTATATCTGGATAATATTACAGGTAAATAAATGCTATGAAAATTTATAAACCATATTAATTAATTATAAATCATAGATACTGCTTCTACAAAAAAGAAAATGATACAGTAAATCTTAATAACATGCATAAATTTCATAAAAATCAAAGTAAATTTATGAAAAATTCCACACGTATAGCTAGGCAAATTAAAATCATTACACATTATTTTATGTTGCAAAGTATTAACTTGGTAATTTAATTAAACAAACAACGGAAAAATATTTACTTTTTTTAATTTCCTAGAATTTAAATATTTTTAAAACATAAAACATATAAGAAAAATAATATATTACTCTGCATTCAATAAGTTGTTAAACGCAAAAGAAAAACATTCTAAATTAAAATGAAACAGTTATACTTCAAGTAAAACTACAAGTGCATCGAAACGCGAAGTAAATTTGTTTCTTTCGTTTTTTACGAAGAAAATATTTACATTAAAAAGAAAGAAAAGAAAAACAAGGAATTTTTCTGTATTTGTAAGCATTGTATTTTTTTCGTGTTCCATTTTTATTTCGTTAAAAATGTATTGAAAGATATTTAATCCAAAGAATAATCATGAAGTAGCTTAAAAGCGTAATAGCAGAGAAATTTGTAATAAAAAATATTTAAACAAACTGCTCGAATAATAGATTTCTTTTGAACCTTCTACTTTTTGCTTTATAGTTTTATAAAGAAAAAGATCCCAACTTAATATTAAAAACAAGTAAGAAATGATATCCGTTAAGCATAGATTATGAAACACTTTCCAATACTTTCTGAAATATTTAACAAAACTTTGTTGTCAAGGGGAATATAATATTTCTGTATATATCTATTCTTATAGTTTTGAAGATCACTGTATTCGATATGTCAATTGATATATAGACTGTATAATGGGAAAATTTAATTTAGCAAGAGAATGCTAACGAGTTGAATTTCTCCTTTCAGTAATTTATATAATTGATAGAAGCAAATCTGAATCCTTTTTTATGCCCAGTAGTTTATCTAATAACTTTAATGCGCGAAAGTATTTTGATAAAATTTTGCTCAAATAAAAATACTCTTTAAACTGCTTAAATCACATTTCCAGAAATTATCATCGAAAGACGACCTTCTTTCGATTCAATTCTTATTGTGACCCTGTATATTATTTTATTTATATTCGATAAATATTTCTTAGTAAACTAAATTCAGTTCATCGTAAAAAGTCATAACATATTTAAAAACCAACTTTAAATAAATTACGCTCATATTCAGTAACCTTTCCGAGATCTTTTATATAACCCTTTATGTCAAATTGTGTAACTATTAGCATTTATACCCACCGTATAATATGCATACATTTAGTGAAACTCAAAAGCGCATATCGTAATTAAAAATGCATTCATTTATCCAACAACCATCATCCATTTTATACAGAACTTTAGATAGACTATACTATATGAAATATTTTTTGTGTTCCTATAAATGCTATGCACTTTGTATTATGCATGAAATATGCATGCACTTATATTAAGCCTCAGCGACGTATATGAATTTCATTATGATTATAAATCGTTTACCATAATTAAAATATGTCACAAACAATCCCTCTCTTTTTATTATTATTATTATTATTAATTCTTTTGGGAGTCCCTGTAAATAAGTAATTACCATTCTTTTTACTGTATAAGTTACGGAAGCCATATTTTAGTCATTTCGTAGATTCATGTAAATTTGGTATGTCGGACAGAGTGTAACATCGTTAAAATTCATTTGAAATGATTTTTTAGGAAAGGCCGCAATGTAATGGCAAACTTTTGACTGTCCCTGTAAGTAAGCTAAACATGCTACTAATTTCATTTGAAATAGGATGTCATGCTAGGATGACGTCAATAAAGTCCAACAATTTCACGGCAATCGCAGTATATTTACGAGAGTTAGAGCGCGAACTGACAGCCTGACGGACAGACAAACTGAAAGCATAAACACTTTTCAACTTTTTTGAAAAGTGTTAGAAAAAGGAGGATTTTAAAAGAGAGTGAAAGTCTAAACTGTGTATAATATTTTAATATTGAAATAAATTTCAGAATTAATTAAATTTATTTTATCATTACTTTTACTTTATTCTATCTTCAAATGCAGAAACTATTGCAGCCGAAATTTTTTCGATTTCCGATTTTCATCGGATTTACACATTTTAGAGTTCAGAGATTTAAAAAAAAAACATGTTTATACAAAAAGCCTGTCTGTTTGTGTGCATATGTTGTTTGTCGAATGTCGCCTCATACCATCAAAAAGTGTATGAAACTATTTGTAGAATTGAACCAAAATTTTTGTTTATTATTTTACTGTGGCAAGTAGGTTCACCTTCAATTTTGGGAAAAAAAATTGCCATAAGGTGGCGGATGTAAATAGCTGTTTTTTTGAGATTTTCAATATTGTACTGTCGAAACGTGTATGAAGTTATGCAAAGAGCTGAACAATTTTTTTCGTATGTGTCTCGCTATGTCTAGTAGGTTCTCCATGAATTAATAAAAATCCGCTAGAAAAAGGCGTTGCAATAGCGATTTTCGTGCCATTTTCAATATTGTACCATCCAAAAGTATATGTCATTATGCAGAGAAGTAAACTATTTTTGTGGGTATGATATTTTTTAGATATGAGAAGCAGCATTTTACTGAATTTGGAAACAGTCTACTGTAATTGGGTGTTGTAAAAATTATTTCCACCCTATTTTTATTATGATACTATCGGAAAGCGTGTAAAGTTGTGCAGAGAATTGAATTATTTTTTGTGCATATGTTTGGCTATGGCCAGCGTATCTTCTTTGAATTTAATTATTCCGTGGGAAAGGAAAACTTTTACTGTGTTTTTTGTATCTTATTCTGAATTCTTCATAGTCCTGTTGTCCATCGATCGGCTCGAGGAGAGACGGGAACTTGCATACTGCTGAACCTGCAATTTCCAAGCAGCTGATAATAACGTAAAAAGAGAAAACAATTGATTTAACCACTTGACCGTCTGCCTCGTGATAAGTCGGGGGTAAAAGCACTATTTCCCCATAACCTTCGCCGGTTAAGTGGTTAAGTAAATATAGTGATTAAATCGTTTTCACTCCGAATAATTGACTGATGTAAAAATTTACTGTGAATATAGAAGTTGTTATAATATTGAAATTTAGACTGCTACCACCCCATTACCATCTGTCCGACTTACCGACACCTTAACGAAACAGATGAAAGACCTCTCCTAGACAATGAAAACTATACTGTCTGTTGTCAAAGATGTTACCAACAGAAATTGAAAATGAACCTACACACAAAATTATGAAAGCTTTATATAAGCAATTTTTTATGTTACTTAATGTCATTTAATCAGATCTCTGGACAAGCACTATAATACTCTGGCATTATGATACAAGAACAGCACCCAGCTTGTCAAACGTAATAGGCTATGGCATAAATTTTCGTCAAGAATTTTTTTCTCCAAGATCCATAGGGGAACATCAGCAAATTGAAAAAAAACGGGATCTTTTGGGTAAACCTGTGAAAACTAATGTAGCAAAAGAGTTCAAGGTGCAGATTATGATTATGTGGCTTATTGAATTGAATGGTGTTTATTGTTATGCGGATAGCATGTATGCTCGTAGTGAAATTAAAGATTTTTTAAAAACAGTCCCAAATTTTGCCAAATATTTTGCTTATAATTTGCTGACTTCTTAATACATGATATTGTTCTTTTCTTTCCATATTAGTTTTGACGGAGATATCCAAAAGATATTTTTTTAATTTGCTAATAGTCCGCTACAGGATTTTTAGAAAAAAATCTTTGCGGAAACATTTGACCTATACTTTTTTTTTTTTTTTTTTTTTTACTCATCTGGATTTTCAGAATAATTCTTCATGTGTTTTTCGAGATATTTCACAAAAAGTCTAAAATTGCAAATTCCCAGTCACCTTTGGCCATATAGTGTATAATCAGGATTTTTTAATATATATTAATTACAAAATATTAAATCAATGTATAAAATTGAAACTGGTGTTATACACAATTGAAATGAAAAAAAAAAAAAAAAAAAAAAAAAAAAAAAAAAACTTCTTTAAACACCATAAAATAAGTTACTGCGCAAGGCCTTTCGAAAGAACTTAGTCTTTCTTCGTCAGGCGCAAAAAAGACGTGCGTCCACAATGAATGTAGCGGCACGACTGAAGGGGAATGCGGGAGGGAGAGGGAGCAAGCAGAAGGAACAGCCAATAGGAAAGAAGAATGCAACAGCCAATCACGGAAGAGCATAAACAAAACTAGATAGACAATGATGCAGAGGAAAGGAAGAAGGGGGGAAGGGAAATGGGAAAAAAGCGGGGTAAATTAAAAAATTAACTAAAAGGAGAGATTAAAATGAAATAAAATGTACGCAAAAAATATATAAATTAGTAATAAAATAAAATAAATAAATAAATAAATAAATAAATAAAATAAAAATACATAAAAAAAAATAGTTTACAATTATAAACACACATGAATATACCTGAAAAATAGTATACATAATATATATAAATAATAATAATAATAATTAAATAATAAACTTAATTATGAAGCAGTGCTGAAAAGATTCTTCCAGGCAACGGAGAGGGTTTTAGAATCAGATTTATCATTAACAATAATATCACGATTAATATAAATAGCTAAATTTTCTAGAAAGTCTAACTCAGAGGAACTATTGGCATTAAAAATAATTTTAGCAGTTTGAAAATTGAAACTATGGCCGGAATCCCAAGAGTGTTTAGCAACAGAAGATTTAGAAATTTCTTGATTAATGACATACCGCGAGTGTTCTTTTAGGCGTTTTTCGAGTTTTCTTTTAGTTTGACCAATATACGATAAATCACAGCCATTACAAGGAATATTATAAATACCCCATTTTTGGAGCTCAGGGACAGAACATTTCATGGAAGGAAATTTTAATTTATTGACTGGTTTAAAGATAACATTAAAATTGAAACGTCTTAAAACTTTAGCTAATTTAAAACATAAAGGAGGATAAAAAGGGAGGACGACCAAATTATCAGGTTTACTTTTATCAATATTAGAAAGAGTGGAATTGTTAAGGGGTCTATTGAATTTGCTCACAGCAGTATTAATGATAGAAGGATTGAATCCACGTTTTACAGCAACAGATTTTTTAAGTAATTGAGTTCATTCTTAAGAGATGCAAAATCAGAACAAATTTTGAGAGCACGATAAACATAAGTATAAAAAACACCGATCTTTTGATTGACAGGATGATTTGAGAGAGCATGGGGTGGATTAGAGACAGAAAAAGGTTTTCTATAAACACAAGTTTTGAAAGAAGAATCACATTTGGTAACTAAAACATCAAGGAAAGGGAGTTTATTACAATTCTCTAACTCAAAAGTAAACTGAATATGAGGATCAATAGAATTGACAGTTTGAAGAATTGTAGAAATATCAAATGGATTATCCAATAGGACGAAAGTATCATCAACATAACGAATCCAACATTTAAAATTGATCAGATTTAATAATTTATCTTCAAAGTAATGCATATAAATATCACAAAGAATGGGAGATAAAGGATTACCCATACTTAAGCCTTCTAGCTGTTTGAAAAATTTATTATCGAATTGAAAAGTAGTAAGAGTTAAGCAAATTTTAGTTAAATTAACATAATCTATGACCTCAATATCCGAGAAATGAAATTCACGTAATCTTTTTTCCAAGCAAGAAAGAGCGCCTTCAATCGGGACATTAGTAAATAAAGATTTGACATCAAGAGAAAGCATAGAACAATTCGATGGATTAATACTTTTTAATTTACTAACGAAATCATAAGAATTTTTTACAGTATGAGAATTAGCAATGCATAAAGGCGAGAATATGGAAGCTAAAAATTTGGCAAGAGGATAAGTAACAGTACCAATATTAGAGACAATAGGTCTTAAGGGAATATTGGTTTTGTGAACTTTGGGTAAAGCATAAAAACGAGCACAAATGGGTGCAGAAGGAATAACACAATGTTTAGTGTTGTCATTTAGAACAACAGAATTCTTAACAGCTTTAGTGAGAGTGGCAAGATGCGAATTAGTGGGATCTTTTTTAACTTCAATATAAGGACCTTCAGATAAGAGAGTATGAACTTTATCAGAATAATCATTTTTATCCATAAGAACAATTTGACCCCCCTTATCAGCTTTAGTAATAATAAGATTATCATTGGACTTAAGCTCATTCAGAGCAATATGCTGAGGACGTGAGAGATTAGGGTTATATTTAGAAACATTAGAAGAAATAGTATCAGCAAGAATGTGACGAAGTGTTTCTTTTTGAAAAGGAGAAACTTTACTATGTTTAAAGGAAGACTCAATAGGAGCAATCAATTTGGTGAGAGAAGGTTTGCAAGATTGAGAAAAATTTAAACCAAGATCTAAAATGCTTTTTTGCTCAGGAGTTAATGTATGAGAAGATAAATTTACAATATTGTTTTCATTAGAAAGATCCTTATTCAAAAATTGATACTTGGAATTCTTATTACGTAATAAAGAAAACTATTTATTAAGTTTATTTTGATGAGCAGATTTGAAAGAAAGCAGAGAAGGCCAAAATTTGTTTTCAATATTACAAAAATTATCAAGATTTTTACTGAGAAACAAATGCAGATCATAAAGTTCATCTTCAATTTTGGAGAGAGTATGCCGAACATCCTGAATGCAAGCTCTTAAAACTATAAGGTGTGAACGAAACATAGCTTTAGAAATTCTAAAAGAACTATTGACAGAACACTTAAGTTGAATAAAATTGGGGATAACATTATTTTTCTTGCAATTTTGAAGGAAATTTAAGTGATTGAGAAATTTAATACGTTTGCGTCTAAGTTTAGTAAACCGGTTTAATTGAGCAGTATACATAATAACGACAAGAAAATAAACAATATACAAGTACAGAAAAATAAAATATGAATAACACAAAAAGGTGAAAAATAAAAGGATAGATAAAAAATATATAAATAAGATCATAAATGAAAAAATAAAATGAAAAACAAATAAATAAGACACTAAGATAAAGAATAAAGATAAAAATTACTTACGACAAAAGTGGGGGCAAAGGTGGGCAGTTGAAATGCCAGAATCAGCACAAATCAATGTATAAAATTGAAACTGGTGTTATACACAATTGAAATGAAAAAAAAAAAAAAAAACTTCTTTAAACACCATAAAATAAGTTACTGCGCAAGGCCTTTCGAAAGAACTTAGTCTTTCTTCGTCAGGCGCAAAAAAGACGTAAGTCCACAATGAATGTAGCGGCACGACTGAAGGGGAATGCGGGAGGGAGAGGGAGCAAGCAGAAGGAACAGCCAATAGGAAAGAAGAAGGCAACAGCCAATCACGGAAGAGCATAAACAAAACTAGATAGACAATGAAGGAGAGGAAAGGAAGAAGGGGGGAAGGAAAATGGGAAAAAAGCGGGGTAAATTAAAAAATTAACTAAAAGGAGAGATTAAAATGAAATAAAATGTACGCAAAAAATATATAAATTAGTAATAAAATAAAATAAATAAATAAATAAATAAAATAAAATAAAATAAAAATACATAAAAAAAAATAGTTTACAATTATAAACACACATGAATATACCTGAAAAATAGTATACATAATATATATAAATAATAATAATAATAATTAAATAATAAACTTAATTATGAAGCAGTGCTGAAAAGATTCTTCCAGGCAACGGAGAGGGTTTTAGAATCAGATTTATCATTAACAATAATATCACGATTAATATAAATAGCTAAATTTTCTAGAAAGTCTAACTCAGAGGAACTATTGGCATTAAAAATAATTTTAGCAGTTTGAAAATTGAAACTATGGCCGGAATCCCAAGAGTGTTTAGCAACAGAAGATTTAGAAATTTCTTGATTAATGACATACCGCGAGTGTTCTTTTAGGCGTTTTTCGAGATTTCTTTTAGTTTGACCAATATACGATAAATCACAGCCATTACAAGGAATATTATAAATACCCCATTTTTGGAGCTCAGGGACAGAACATTTCATGGAAGGAAATTTTAATTTATTGACTGGTTTAAAGATAACATTAAAATTGAAACGTCTTAAAACTTTAGCTAATTTAAAACATAAAGGAGGATAAAAAGGGAGGACGACCAAATTATCAGGTTTACTTTTATCAATATTAGAAAGAGTGGAATTGTTAAGGGGTCTATTGAATTTGCTCACAGCAGTATTAATGATAGAAGGATTGAATCCACGTTTTACAGCAACAGATTTTAAGTAATTGAGTTCATTCTTAAGAGATGCAAAATCAGAACAAATTTTGAGAGCACGATAAACATAAGTATAAAAAACACCGATCTTTTGATTGACAGGATGATTTGAGAGAGCATGGGGTGGATTAGAGACAGAAAAAAGTTTTCTATAAACACAAGTTTTGAAAGAAGAATCACATTTGGTAACTAAAACATCAAGGAAAGGGAGTTTATTACAATTCTCTAACTCAAAAGTAAACTGAATATGAGGATCAATAGAATTGACAGTTTGAAGAATTGTAGAAATATCAAATGGATTATCCAATAGGACGAAAGTATCATCAACATAACGAATCCAACATTTAAAATTGATCAGATTTAATAATTTATCTTCAAAGTAATGCATATAAATATCACAAAGAATGGGAGATAAAGGATTACCCATACTTAAGCCTTCTAGCTGTTTGAAAAATTTATTATCGAATTGAAAAGTAGTAAGAGTTAAGCAAATTTTAGTTAAATTAACATAATCTATGTCCTCAATATCCGAGAAATGAAATTCACGTAATCTTTTTTCCAAGCAAGAAAGAGCGCCTTCAATCGGGACATTAGTAAATAAAGATTTGACATCAAGAGAAAGCATAGAACAATTCGATGGATTAATACTTTTTAATTTACTAACGAAATCATAAGAATTTTTTACAGTATGAGAATTAGCAATGCATAAAGGCGAGAATATGGAAGCTAAAAATTTGGCAAGAGGATAAGTAACAGTACCAATATTAGAGACAATAGGTCTTAAGGGAATATTGGTTTTGTGAACTTTGGGTAAAGCATAAAAACGAGCACAAATGGGTGCAGAAGGAATAACACAATGTTTAGTGTTGTCATTTAGAACAACAGAATTCTTAACAGCTTTAGTGAGAGTGGCAAGATGCGAATTAGTGGGATCTTTTTTAACTTCAATATAAGGACCTTCAGATAAGAGAGTATGAACTTTATCAGAATAATCATTTTTATCCATAAGAACAATTTGACCCCCCTTATCAGCTTTAGTAATAATAAGATTATCATTGGACTTAAGCTCATTCAGAGCAATATGCTGAGGACGTGAGAGATTAGGTTTATATTTAGAAACATTAGAAGAAATAGTATCAGCAAGAATGTGACGAAGGGTTTCTTTTTGAAAAGGAGAAACTTTACTATGTTTAAAGGAAGACTCAATAGGAGCAATCAATTTGGTGAGAGAAGGTTTGCAAGATTGAGAAAAATTTAAACCAAGATCTAAAATGCTTTTTTGCTCAGGAGTTAATGTATGAGAAGATAAATTTACAATATTGTTTTCATTAGAAAGATCCTTATTCAAAAATTGATACTTGGAATTCTTATTACATAATAAAGAAAACTTTTTATCAAGTTTATTTTGATGAGCAGATTTGAAAGAAAGCAGAGAAGGCCAAAATTTGTTTTCAATATTACAAAAATTATCAAGATTTTTACTGAGAAACAAATGCAGATCATAAAGTTCATCTTCAATTTTGGAGAGAGTATGCCGAACATCCTGAATGCAAGCTCTTAAAACTATAAGGTGTGAACGAAACATAGCTTTAGAAATTCTAAAAGATTATTTTTTAATTAAAAATTTTATTTTTTCATTTATGATCTTATTTATATATTTTTTATCTATCCTTTTATTTTTCACCTTTTTGTGTTATTCATATTTTATTTTTCTGTACTTGTATATTGTTTATTTTCTTGTCGTTATTATGTATACTGCTCAATTAAACCGGTTTACTAAACTTAGACGCAAACGTATTAAATTTCTCAATCACTTAAATTTCCTTCAAAATTGCAAGAAATATAATGTTATCCCCAATTTTATTCAACTTAAGTGTTCTGTCAATAGTTCTTTTAGAATTTCTAAAGCTATGTTTCGTTCACACCTTATAGTTTTAAGAGCTTGCATTCAGGATGTTCGGCATACTCTCTCCAAAATTGAAGATGAACTTTATGATCTGCATTTGTTTCTCAGTAAAAATCTTGATAATTTTTGTAATATTGAAAACAAATTTTGGCCTTCTCTGCTTTCTTTCAAATCTGCTCATCAAAATAAACTTGATAAAAAGTTTTCTTTATTATGTAATAAGAATTCCAAGTATCAATTTTTGAATAAGGATCTTTCTAATGAAAACAATATTGTAAATTTATCTTCTCATACATTAACTCCTGAGCAAAAAAGCATTTTAGATCTTGGTTTAAATTTTTCTCAATCTTGCAAACCTTCTCTCACCAAATTGATTGCTCCTATTGAGTCTTCCTTTAAACATAGTAAAGTTTCTCCTTTTCAAAAAGAAACCCTTCGTCACATTCTTGCTGATACTATTTCTTCTAATGTTTCTAAATATAACCCTAATCTCTCACGTCCTCAGCATATTGCTCTGAATGAGCTTAAGTCCAATGATAATCTTATTATTACTAAAGCTGATAAGGGGGGTCAAATTGTTCTTATGGATAAAAATGATTATTCTGATAAAGTTCATACTCTCTTATCTGAAGGTCCTTATATTGAAGTTAAAAAAGATCCCACTAATTCGCATCTTGCCACTCTCACTAAAGCTGTTAAGAATTCTGTTGTTCTAAATGACAACACTAAACATTGTGTTATTCCTTCTGCACCCATTTGTGCTCGTTTTTATGCTTTACCCAAAGTTCACAAAACCAATATTCCCTTAAGACCTATTGTCTCTAATATTGGTACTGTTACTTATCCTCTTGCCAAATTTTTAGCTTCCATATTCTCGCCTTTATGCATTGCTAATTCTCATACTGTAAAAAATTCTTATGATTTCGTTAGTAAATTAAAAAGTATTAATTCATCGAATTGTTCTATGCTTTCTCTTGATGTCAAATCTTTATTTACTAATGTCCCGATTGAAGGCGCTCTTTCTTGCTTGGAAAAAAGATTACGTGAATTTCATTTCTCGGATATTGAGGTCATAGATTATGTTAATTTAACTAAAATTTGCTTAACTCTTACTACTTTTCAATTCGATAATAAATTTTTCAAACAGCTAGAAGGCTTAAGTATGGGTAATCCTTTATCTCCCATTCTTTGTGATATTTATATGCATTACTTTGAAGATAAATTATTAAATCTGATCAATTTTAAATGTTGGATTCGTTATGTTGATGATACTTTCGTCCTATTGGATAATCCATTTGATATTTCTACAATTCTTCAAACTGTCAATTCTATTGATCCTCATATTCAGTTTACTTTTGAGTTAGAGAATTGTAATAAACTCCCTTTCCTTGATGTTTTAGTTACCAAATGTGATTCTTCTTTCAAAACTTGTGTTTATAGAAAACCTTTTTCTGTCTCTAATCCACCCCATGCTCTCTCAAATCATCCTGTCAATCAAAAGATCGGTGTTTTTTATACTTATGTTTATCGTGCTCTCAAAATTTGTTCTGATTTTGCATCTCTTAAGAATGAACTCAATTACTTAAAAAATCTGTTGCTGTAAAACGTGGATTCAATCCTTCTATCATTAATACTGCTGTGAGCAAATTCAATAGACCCCTTAACAATTCCACTCTTTCTAATATTGATAAAAGTAAACCTGATAATTTGGTCGTCCTCCCTTTTTATCCTCCTTTATGTTTTAAATTAGCTAAAGTTTTAAGACGTTTCAATTTTAATGTTATCTTTAAACCAGTCAATAAATTAAAATTTCCTTCCATGAAATGTTCTGTCCCTGAGCTCCAAAAATGGGGTATTTATAATATTCCTTGTAATGGCTGTGATTTATCGTATATTGGTCAAACTAAAAGAAATCTCGAAAAACGCCTAAAAGAACACTCGCGGTATGTCATTAATCAAGAAATTTCTAAATCTTCTGTTGCTAAACACTCTTGGGATTCCGGCCATAGTTTCAATTTTCAAACTGCTAAAATTATTTTTAATGCCAATAGTTCCTCTGAGTTAGACTTTCTAGAAAATTTAGCTATTTATATTAATCGTGATATTATTGTTAATGATAAATCTGATTCTAAAACCCTCTCCGTTGCCTGGAAGAATCTTTTCAGCACTGCTTCATAATTAAGTTTATTATTTAATTATTATTATTATTATTTATATATATTTTGTATACTATTTTTCAGGTATATTCATGTGTGTTTATAATTGTAAACTATTTTTTTTTTATTTTTATGTATTTTTATTTTATTTTATTTTATTTATTTATTTATTTATTTTATTTTATTACTAATTTATATATTTTTTGCGTACATTTTATTTCATTTTAATCTCTCCTTTTAGTTAATTTTTTAATTTACCCCGCTTTTTTCCCATTTCCCTTCCCCCCTTCTTCCTTTCCTCTCCTTCATTGTCTATCTAGTTTTGTTTATGCTCTTCCGTGATTGGCTGTTGCCTTCTTCTTTCCTATTGGCTGTTCCTTCTGCTTGCTCCCTCTCCCTCCCGCATTCCCCTTCAGTCGTGCCGCTACATTCATTGTGGACGCACGTCTTTTTTGCGCCTGACGAAGAAAGACTAAGTTCTTTCGAAAGGCCTTGCGCAGTAACTTATTTTATGGTGTTTAAAGAAGTTTTTTTTTTTTTTTTTTTTTTTTTTTCACTTCAAAATATTAAATATTTATCTTTGAAAAATCCTAAACTTAATACTGTAATGGTAATTTAATTTTAAATAAAAAAAACCGTATGATATAAATAACATATAAATATTAATACATCCGAAATTAATGATTGATATACTATTGAATTAAAATTAATAATAACTGAAGTTGAAAAAAATATATGCTTGAGTAAATATGCTTTTTTAATTCATTCATTTCTTTAATTCATTAGTTTAATATAAATAAATCAGGGTAAAATTTAAAGTAATTACTTTCATCACAAACTGTTTGATTTTCGATTTCCTAAAAACGTGATCTACGAGAATTAAACCATGCTCAATATTATAAATAAAAAAAATATGCAATTAAAATTTTAAACTCATTAAAGTTAAATTATACATTTTTAAATAAGGAAAAATATTTTTTTATCGAATATGTAAGTAAAAGTGATAATTTTAGAAAATTTAACATTCATAAATACAAATTTTATTTATTTTAGTGATTCCGTTTCTAATTTAATAAAGTCAGTAGGATAAAGCTTTGCATTTTTAAATAAATATATCGCTATAAATATGTAGTTAATTTTATTCATTAATAACTTCGAAACATGAGAGTTTTTGTAAGCTAAACTGATTACTTGAATTCTGTCTTTGAGCCGTCCATAAATAATGTAGAGGGGTGGGTAAAAGCGGGATAAGGGTCTTGAAATTGTGCAGTTTGTGATAAGGGGGTGCAAGATGGGTAAAAAGAAATGTGACATCACACATTTTTCTTAAAATAAAAAGCGTTAAAAAGTCAACAAATTAGGTTTTGAAGCTTTCTTTTTAAATTAAAGTATTTTGTCTTCAAAAAATAAAACTAGTAATTAAAGCCGAATCTGTTAAATTCCATCTCAAATTTCTGAATCCTTTTATTTACATCTCCTTTTTAGGTGCGTTCGTAATTATATAATACGTAGCACCTATAGTGGTCGTTCAGTCCGTCCGTCTGTCCGTCCGCATATAACAAAGCAAAAACTACCCAACCGAATCGTTTGAAATTTAAAATACATCATTATTACATAATTTTGTCGAGTCATTTCAAATTTTACGAGAATCGGATGGATAGATCAATTACAGAGACGATCAAAAGTATTCCATTACATTACGGTCAATGGAAAAAAAAGTTTCAAATGCACTTTAATCGTTTGAAATTTAAAATACGCAATTATTACATAATTCTATCGAGTTATTTCAAATTTTTTGATAATCGTGTGCATAGATCAATTACAGGGGCAATCAAAATTATTCAATCAAATTATGATCAATGGGGAAAAAGTTTCAAATATATTCTATACGTTTGAAATTTAAAATACATAATTATTGCATAATTTTTTCGAGTTATTTCAAATTTTATGAAACTCAGATGTATAGATCAATTACAGGGGCGATCAAAAGTATTCCATTACATTACGGTCAATGGGGAAAAAAGTTTCAAATGCATTTTAATCGTTTGAAATTTAAAATACGCAATTATTACATAATTCTGTCGAGTTATTTCAAATTTTTTGATAATCGTGAGCATAGATCAATTACAGGGGCAATCAAAAGTATTCAATTACATTATGGTCAATGGGGAAAAAGTTTCAAGTATATTCTATAAGTTTGGAATTTAAAATACATAATTATTACATAATTTATTCGAGTTATTTCAAATTTTATGAAAATCGGATGCATAGATCAATAACAGGGATAATCAAAAGTATTCCATTACATTACGGTCAATGGGAAAAAATGTTTCAAATGCATTTTAATCGTGTTACACTCATGCGAACTTAATAAAATTTATATGCAACTATAAAGTACATATTAAAATATACATCTTACATAATTTGTGATGCAAAGAACATTTGTTATTGATTTACAAGGCCACACAAAAGTATTCCATTACATAAAGGTATAGGGAGAACATTGTTTGATGAGCGTTTTAATTGTAATTCACTATTTACAATTTTATGAGATTGATATATGAAAGTAATATTTTTAAAACTTCGTTATCGTTTGAACGCACCTAATTTGCTACGCTTCACGTGCAATTTCCAACTTGTTCATATTAATATTTTATTACCATCTTAAATTAAATTTGTTTTGGTTGGAAACCTTAATCTTTTTTCGATTTAAAAAAGTGCATAAATATTTTTTCTTGTAATGCTTACGCTTGTAATTTAAAGACAAAGCTCAACTTAAAATTTAAAATATGATCTACAACGTAGAGTTTTGTTTCTTATTTGCAAGTATATGTTTATAAAATACAGAGCGAAATTTGATAAGGGTGGGGGTGTTGAGGTGGGATAAAGGGGCTTAAAATATTGAAAAAATGTGTGCTATTTATGAACAGACGCTTTTCTGTGATTGCACTAAAAGTCAAAATCAGATAACCGTTTCAAACACATTTCTCACTGTTTGTTTTTTGTTGTAGAATTAGCAAGAAAGAAGGATAATTTACATTTTTTCCAGACTTGTTAAATCATCGCAATAATGGCATTTCATGTTCGAAGCAAATTGCAAATTAACAAAATGATGGAGTAATTGTCAGATAATACACTGCATTTAAGTAACGTTTTACGTATATTAGTGAGAAAAATATCGAATGTTTCCTTGGTTATTGTAGTTATTAAAACATCCTGACTTCCGCGACCGGATTTTTCCGTTCACTAAGCTGCAGGTTTCACTGCAACATAAGCTATATTCAAATTAATATAATTCTACAAAGAAAAACCTCTTTAGAAAAATTAGGTTATGATTAGTACTTTCAAAGGTTATACGCCTGTACGTAATAAAATATATTGTATCAGATTGGAAAACTAGTCGTTGGGGGCCACCGTAATACTTACGCATCATATATATGCATACATATTATATGAAAATAATATATTTGAAAACTATTTATAAAATGGATTGTAATTCCAAAACAAAATTTAAACGTGTATTTATATTTTTATTGTGCATAGTAATGCTGTATTAATGGGTTGCTGATGAATCTCTTTCGATAAATTATACAACACGCCTAACTGCTTAAGTAGTACTGAATTGCGAAAAAGGAACATCTGTAGTATTTCTCTAATTTATTCTCGCGCGCGTGTTTCGTTTCTAATTATCACTGCATTGATGAAGGAAACACTATTTTGAAAGAAAAGAATTTATACCAGCCGCATGGCAACAACAACTGCATAGCAACAAACGATGTTATCTTTACCTTTTCATTATTCTTTTTCTTGATGCATTATTTTTTGTGAGTCTTGTGAAATGTATTATTAAATGTTTATGTGGTTGTTTTAAACGCGTTAATTATTCAATAATACGCAAACACCACTAAACATCCTTATAACTCCAAAAATAATAATAGTTTAACTAACAGTTATAAACTAACAGTTTATTGCGTCGGATTAAGCGTCTTATTTCCAATTAAAATATATCTTTAAATTGAAATTTGAATGAAATACAGAGTCATGGAAAATCGAAGAATGTGGAAAACAGGATTACAGATATCTCGGCAACTAATAATTCGATCAACTTCGTTTTCAATGCGAAATTTGTATTATTTTATTGCCTTTTACGATCACTCCTTAAAATAAAAAAAAAATCGAAAATTTTTATGTACCTTTCATTAGAACGAATTTTTCGAGAGTCTGAAAAAAATATTTCCGGATAATCGAGGTTGCTGATATTAAATAGGCTTCGTCCCATTCTTACATACTAAGTACATACAAAATTTCAAGTCTCTATCTCAATTCGTTCGAGAGATAGAGCGTTTACAGACAGACAGACAGACAGACGGACGGCAATTTTTTTTTTCTAAAAATATGTTTTTCGAAATCTCCACTGTCGAAAACGTGTAAATCCGTCAAAAAAATTTTCGATTTTCAAAACGATTGCAAGATTTACCCTATACTACGTATGATGGGTAAGTAAAACATCTTTTTTAATATTTTTAGTAAATTAAGGAGAAATCAACATTACAATTTTGCTCTTTCGCTCGGCGATCAGGCGGCTAGTAAACTTGTGAAACATGCCATTTAGAATGATACATGACTTCAAAACATTATAATCGAAAATAATAAAAAATTTGATGCAATAAAATGTGCAATAATTTTTAATTTAGAATATAACATATCTTTACAATGTTTAATTTCTGGTCATAGCTGTTACTGGATTCATCCGCACTTCATATTTTCGAAAACGCAAGGAAAATTTCAGTTCACGGAGTTTATTGAGAAGTTTAAAATTTTTATAATCTTTATAAAGTTTAATTTCTGTTCATAGCTGTTGCTAGATTTAACCTCACTTCATATTTTCGAAAACGCAAAGAAAATTTCAGTTCACGGGATTTATTGAAATCTTTAAAATTTTTATAAGCTAATGTTTCTATTAATATCAATTGTCGGGTAAGTGAAGCAAGATAACATTATTCATAATTGAAGGTTTCCAGAGAATACCCATATATTATAGCTAGCTAACTGCAGCATTCATTCATTAACCGATATTTATTTTATTTGCTTGTTTTTTTTATTTTCTGTGTTGTTCTTGTAGCGATTTGACGTCATGAAAAGTTTAGTTAAAGAATTTTTAGCATCCATTTAAACTTGAATAGTATTATAAATCCCGGCAAGGTACATTAGCCAAAGGTAAGCCTACATGGCCAAAGGTAATCGACCACTTGCGATTTTAGACAGTTCCTTAAATATCTAGATACATTCATGAGGAATTGTACCGAACCTCAGAGTGTGTAAACATAATAGTACAGATTATACATTTCCATGAAGATTTTTTTTCCCGAAATTTCATAGAAGAGAGTTAACAAAATGAAAAAAAAAAAGAATATATTTTGGATAACCCTGTGAAAAGTAATATAACAAAAGCGTTCAAACTGCAGATTATGATTAAATTGATTTTGTAATAAACTGTGTTCATTAGTATGCGTATGGCATGTATACGCGTAGAGTAAATAATGTTTTTATAAAAACTGTGCCGAAATTTCTTAAGTGCACATAGTATTTTTTAGTTTTCATTTGCAGAGTTCTTAATATAAAATAATGCTCTTTTTCTAAAATATGACAAATAATATTTTACAGTGTCATCATGATAAAAAAATAAAAAATGCTTGAAAAAAAAGTAGGTTTAATAAATAATTTTTCATCGCATATGCGTACACGTTATCAGTATTTCATTTGTATATTGTGTTATTATACATATAGAGCAACTTTTGTAAAAGTCTCAAAAACGTTGCTTGAAAGTTCTGAAAGTGATCGTTGGTAGAATAAGCTCAAAATCCGTTATTTCCAAATGGAAGCTAAAATATGAGTGTCTGTATCCCTTTATCCATTTATTAGCGTCAATATAGAACATACAATATGGCACGTACTACTATATTACGATACAGAGCTTGAATTCTAACTATTTAAGAGAGCGATGTGCAATTCTATTCATAGAGTTTATAATTAAAAAATTATGATAGCATTTCATTTCTTAAATTATGTTTTGTTATACGATTAAAATTCTATAACATATCACATATGTCGAATCATTTAATTCACTTTATTTATACATAAAACCAAAATAAAATACTCAGATTGCTTAAAGGTGTTTTTTATTAATAAAAAAAAAACGTTAAGTAATCTTAGTATTTTATTTTGGTTTTATGTTTTGTTTTCTAGATATCACGAAAAGTATATCACATTTAAAATCTTCAGGCTAAAAATGTACTTCCAAATTAATATAAGTTTGTCCCAAAAGTTTCTTCCGTTTTTTGATAGAAAAAATATCACCAGCTAATTTCGAATGTTCAAGAATATATGTGCTGAATATATATGTGATGAACATATGTGCTATTTTGTTCGGTGAACCTTCTTCTACATCTCTTGAGCCGTATAATTCCTTCTTTTCTAATTTATTTTCGATTTGGTTCCAAAATGCATACCAAGGTGATTATATATGTCATTCAAATAGCGTTTTTTGTGAAGAGAATTTTCATGAGAAAAAAGCAAATAGTAATTGCATAGAACAATGGCCGAAGAGTAAGGAGGTTGCATCAGAATATCCCGATCTAACGCAAAGAATTTGTCTTTAGCAGTCGACGATTGTGAAAAAAGCATTTTTTTTAATTCATGAGCAATTTTTTTTCTCAACTGGTATCACTTTTCGAAAATAAAAACATTTTACTCACAATTTATAAACATTTGGAAATGAAAAATACAACAAAATGTGTTTTTAAGAATATTGGTGCGAATAATATATCAAAATATTTGCTAGTGGCTGACCTGCCCATGACCTGTTGGTCATCAACTTTATAAATCACATTTTGAACACTGAAAAATATCCTCTCTTTTAAAGATTGATCCACGTGGACAAAAGTTGGATACTTTATAACAACCAGGAACGCAAACAAGCCTGATCCAGTCGAGATAAATTTCCCATTCTTAAAGGCGAACTTTTACACGAGAAAGTTTTGGTCTCTATTTTGCGAAATTAGATCTTCTACGAATGACTTCCATCTTATCAGATCATCAATTCTTGTATGCTACTGGCCACTAGGTGAACTTAAGGTGCTATTATACTTAAAAATTACAAGGGACAAGAATCACCTGCGTTTTTTTTTTTCTCTAGGCATTTTATTGGTTGTCCATGAAAATGCTTTATCATCATTCGGATTTCCAAGCATTTGATTAGCTGTTAGCAGGACTCGTTTCGTTTCAGGTGTGAAAGACGCTCCGACACAAGAGAATCGCGCGCTTTCTGAGCGACTCTCCTGGAGCCATAGGATTTCATGGAGACGCCTGGAATTTGAAGTGACTTTGCCCCTAGTGTAATAGCGCTTTTTGTGAAATTTGATCTACTACGAATGTCTTCCATCTAATCATACGATCAATTCTTTTATGCTACTGGCCACTAGATGAACTTAAGTTGCTATTACACATAAAAATTGCAAGCGACAAGAATCACCTGCGTTTTATTTTTCATTTTCTAGGCATTTCATTAGCTGTCCATGAAAATGATTTAACATCATTCGGATTTCCAAACATTTTATTGGCTGTTAGCGGGACTCTTTTCGTTCAGGAGTGAAAGACGCTCCGACACAAGAGAATCGCGCGCTTTCCGAGCGACTCTCCTGGTGCCATAGGATTACATGGAGACTCCTGGAATTTGAAGTGACTTTGCTCCTAGTGTAATAGCGCTTTTAAGATAGCAATAGCCATGAAACACCTCGAAATAGCAAACAAACGGGGTGTTATTTTCCATTATGACGACTCTATTCCTCATATATATTTGACTGTCAGAAACATATCAAGTCCTCGCATTAGATTGGGAGATTCTGTTTAACACTCCTTATAATTCTATTACATGTGGGGTCAAAGTCGCTTCAAATTCCAGGCGTCTCCTTTTAATCCTATGGCTCGAGGGGAGTCGCTCGTAAAGCAAGCTACTATTTTGCGTCGAAGCGTCTTTAACGCCTGTAACGAAGCGAGTCACCAGTAACAGCCAATCAAATGCTTCGAAATCCCAATGATGTTAAAGTCTCTTTTCGAAAAGCCAATGAAATGCTTAGAAAACGAAAAAACACAGGCGCGATTTTTGTCGCTTGCAATTTTTACGTGTAATAGCACTTTTAGTTTTAGAACATTGCTCCGTCCAACTAATATTTCTTTCTTTCTCTGAAAGATTCTGTTCACACAGACAAAAAAAAATCTTTGAATGACATAAAAGATTACCTCGATAAGTATTTTGCCACCAAGTAAAAAACATTTTTGAAAAAAAGTGCTGTTAGACTACCGGGAAGATACAAGAAGATTTTTACAAAATATAAAATATGAACTATATATATAACAAAGCTTTTTTTGTAGTTAAACGTGTGGTTATAATTGTACAATCAAAATATCTCAATCACTTAAATTTAAGGTGATTAAGACCACGAGTGGAGAAATTATCATCCCCTATATTTTCTATTTGTACTTCTCTAAACACATTTGCTTGGGGATAATTTTGATCATTAGAACATTAGCTGTCAATTCTATCCTCATAGCATACATGGTCACAGTGACGTCATTGTGACGTCACTGTGAATCACTTTGGTCACATCATATCTGTGACAAAAATGCGACCACTCAGTGACGTCACATTGTGACTGAGATGTGACTTTCTTAAACATTTTTAGAAAATTACAAACATTCTTCAAAACATGTTATTTACTTTAAAAAACATGTTTCTGGCAATTTAAATATCGTTGCTTTTGTCACAGTTTCGTCACAATATTGATCTCAAAGTAGTCACAAATGACACACTTTTCACAAATTGCTCACATTGTGACGTCACAAAATATCTCTAAAACGGCCATAACGACTTCACATTTTAGTCACTGTGACTTCACATCGACGTCACGTGACGTCACATCGACAATCGAAGGTTACAAACTCACAATGTGACTTTACAACGTTGTTGCAGTGATATCACCACGTCTTACGGGGATTAAGAAAAATTTTGGAATACTTTGTTTCAAATTGTTATTCATAGACCGAAAATGCTTCAGATAAGAGATAAAGAAAATCTAAAATGAAAAATACATTATGAGATCAATATTTATACAGGAGACAAAATTTTACCGTGCAGAGTTCTTTTCCAATATGGAGTTAGTTAGAATTTCCCCCCGGTCAGAATTATCCCTCCTGACACTATATAAACTAATATACTATACAAAGTTAAGTTTTATATTTGAATTTAATTTATATTTGATACTTTTAAATTAATATATTTAACCTGTTATTCCTTCTTTTATCTAATAATAATAAAAAAAAAAAATACACAATATATTGCATCAGAAGATCGAATTTTAATTTAATCATAATTTTTCTGAAACAAGCATCTTAATCTAGTTGACATAGATAATTTCAATTCCATTTTGTACTTTTAATCAAGTTCATCATTACATTTTCTTATTTTGATTTATAAATATTCACTGAAACAATACATATACAGTAGAGTCCCCCTATAACGAAACTCCATGCATCAAATTTCTCTATATATCGAATTTTTAGTAGGAACGGTCCTCTTTTCGCATGATTACATTAAAAACAGTCTCTATACTACAAAATCTAATCTATTTAATTTATTCAGTTTTAAAAAAGCTTCGAAATCATATGGAATCCATTTTACATCACTTATTTTTGATTTATCGTTCAATGCTAAGGGTTTTTTTTTTTTTTTTTTTTTTTTTTTTAAATATTACTTGTCTTCTTCTTCTTTAAGTCCAACGAATTCACCCCACCTCCCACACACCTTTCAATATCCTTCTCAAAACAGAGTCAATTGGATTGTCACACATATAATAGAGGCACATAAGAGAGGCCTTCAAATGAAGGAAAATGTTAACTGCAATTTTTCATTCCTTGCTAAAATTTGAGAAATTTTTTTTTCTTGAGAGCGTAACAATTTTAAAATCAAAACAACAAAAAATTACAGATTTCTTCGTCTGAAATTAATGCAAGTCTTCCTCATTTGATTTTCATTAAGCTTTCAAATAAATGTCTATTCTCTTTTTTGAAACTGCTTAAATAATTAAGAAATAAAATATTAGGTTAATATTTATAGAGAAACATTTCAAATTCTTAATTAAAAAGATCAAAAATAATATTTCTTCAAAATTTACACATTAAATTCGATTTTTAACATTATTCTCTATACATCAAATTTCTCTATATAACGAATTTTTTACTGGGACGATGGATTTCGTTATATAGAGACTCGACTGTATATATACTTATACATATATATATATAGTTAAGTAAACTTCTCGTTATTTCTTAGTTATTTATTAGAAGTGTTTAAAACGATCTAATCAACATGTTTATCTTAAATTTAATTACATAAAATAAGCTTAGTTACAATATTTAAAATAGTTTGATATTAACAATATAATAAGGTTAATTTTAATTACTAATACCAGTACCTGGATTCAAAATGTATTTAATTATTCAGTTAATGATAATGATGTCAATGTTCAAAGTTTTAAGACGATAATATCATTTGAAAGTTCCTTTATTCTTTGATAATTAATTTGATTCAACATGGTGTACTAGATGCTGTACAAGATTAAATGATTAATTAGAAATTGTTTATAATTATTCAAGAGACATGAGAGCGTTGATATCGAAAAAAAGTTCCTGAAATGTTGTAGTTTCCGTATTAATGCATTCAACACGTGCTTAAGTGTCCGGGACACATATAAATGAAAAATAAATGTTTGAGGAGTTAAAATTTCGAATTTTTTTCTGATAGTTAACCCTAATATTTAAAACAAGTTGCAAGTTTAAACTTCTCTATTAAAAAATTAATAAATTTATTACTTAAATCTTTATTGAAAAAGTGGAGTAATTTAAAATTGTAATAACATGAAATATAGATTGCTGAATTTTACATTTCTCATTTAAATAAACAGAACTATATAAGCTTTAATCTAGATTCATAATTTTTTAAATGTTATTTTACATAAAAATTAAAAATATTTACAATAAAAATTGTGTAACTAAAGAAAAAAAGTAAAAGTAAATATTTTTTTCCTAATATCCTGTATCAAAATTAAACAACTGAAAAAGATTTCAATTTCAAAGATTTCTATTTTTCTCTAACAGTTGTTATCTTATAAAAATTAAAAAAAATTAGGTATGTCAGAAAAACTTATTCATAAGGGAAAACGCATTTCCGCAAGAAATCATTTCTATGGCAACCACTGCTTGCAACTTAAAATTTTTAAACAAACTGAAATGAAAAAAAAAATCATGTTCTAACAAAGACAGAACCATGGTTTACGCGTCATTTTAGCACACAAAAAATAATAATAAATTATTTTTTTAGAAAATTTGAAGATTTTTGTGTCTCGAAATTCTTTAAATATTGTACAAAATTCAATTTAAACACATTTTTAGAAGCAGATTGCCAAAAAGAATGCGAAAACTTGAGAAACAAAGAGTTCAAAATTTAATTTTTACAATGTCAATTTAATTGACAAAACGACAAGAGCAATACAACAAAATGTTTAATAGTTAGCTTCAGTTTTCATGAAAAGAAAATATAAATTTAAAAAAGAAACATGTCCCCGAGCATTCTTTACTTGATTGTTTTAGGTAGCTTTCATTACAAAAAGTAAAAAGCTACCTATTGCAGCCGTCCGGAGGAAAGCACTTCCGGAAAATTTTGGTATATTTTCACCGATCATGACCTCCAGACCCCAAAACCACCCTCCGTTCAAATGTTGACATATATATATATATATATATATATAACCATATATATATATATATATATATCTGATTTTTGTCATGCGATAACTAACGTATTTATGAACCGATTTGAATGAAACTTGGTATGTACATAGTACATACAAATGTCTCGACCGAGTTCGTTGGTCAGCATCATCCACCATTTTGTTTCAAAATGGCGGCCATTTTAAAATTTTAAAAAAATTTAAAATTTTAAATTAAATGCGAAAAAATCAAAATTTGAAAAACATTTTTCTTTTACGTGTTAGAACTTAAAACAAAGATCCCAGAACACTTTTTATTTTGTCTATATCTTAAAAAATGATTGAGTTATAGCACTTTGAATTTTTCTTATGGCTGACATTTTGAAACGATCTGATTTTTGTCACGTGATAACACGCGTATTTATGAACCGATTTCAATGAAACTTGGTATGTACATAGTACATACAAATGTCTCAACCGAGTTCGTTGGCCAGCATCATCCGCCATTTTGTTTCAAAATGGTGGCCACTTTAAAAATTTTAAAAATTTAAAAATTTAAAATTAAATGCGAAAAAATCAAAATTTGAAAAATATTTTTCTTTTACGCGTTAGAACTTAAAACAACGATTCCAGAACACTTTTTATTTTGTCTATATCTTACAAAATGATTGAGTTATAGCACTTTGAATTTTTCTTATGTCTGACATTTTGAAACGATCTGATTTTTGTCACGTGATAACTCGCGTATTTATGTACCGATTTCAATGAAACTTGGTATGTACATAGTACATACAAATGTCTCGACCGAGTTCGTCGGCCAGCATCATCCACCATTTTGTTTCAAAATGGTAGCCATTTTAAATTTTTTAAAAATTTAAAATTAAATGCGAAAAAATTAAAAGTTGAAAAATATTTTTCTTTTATGTGTTAGAACTTAAAACAACGATTCCAGAACACTTTTTATTTTGTCTATACCTTAAAAAATGATTGAGTTATAGCACTTTGAATTTTGCTTATGGCTGACATTTTGAAACGGTCTGATCTGAACGATCCACAATGTTGCTTTAAAATGGCATACACTTTATGATATCGTGGAATTTGGTGACTCTCTAAATCGCTTAAAATAAAACCAGGTTGAATAAAAGATGACTAATTTCTAAAAATTTCTATTAATATTCAGTCTTGACAAAAACTAGTATTCAATCTTATAAAATCACTAATTTTATAAGATTTTTTCCACTAATTTCAGCTTAGTATTTTTGAACAATGTAACTTACCTTAAAATAAATAAATAAATATATAAGTATATGAAAGCTACCTCTTCCTCCCGGCATTGCCGGAAGGACTTTTATTACATTTGTAAGAGTCAAGGAACTTTGCGGACAAACTCTACAGCCCTGAACTGATTCTGTCATGAACATTTTCGACTGTGGACAAACTCTATTGCCTAGGACAGACCCCATTGCTTTTCGTGAACGGTCGCGGACAGAATATTTTGCTAAATTTAAGTTTCTTTGGAGCTCGAAAAAGTTGCAGCGGCGGAACTGAATAATGCGATTCTGGAACTTTCGACGACATTAAGTGTGAACAGTAAGCTGTAGTGTGATACATATAGATATGTAATAGTGATTTTTTTTGTTAAATAGTGAAAGTACGCCTTTTGCTTTGTGGTTTTGTGTCGCGATAATTAAAGATGGAAAATGTATAGTGTGTTCAGTTCAAGACTTCATGTGTGGTTAATCTTCTACAGATTATTGTGTTTTAAAATGAACTAATTTATGAAAGTACGCAGCGGAAAAATTTTTACACTTATTAAAAAAAAATCTAAAATGCTCTATTCCCAAATAAAAAAAATATTTTCAAATATAATTTTTTTTAATATAATGACTGGAAATTTCTTGTACAACGAGCAATCATAAACAGTCAAATTTAGTAATCTGTTGAATAATTTTAATGGAATTTGTTTCTTATACACATATTTAATATATAGTTATTTCCAAAAATTATATCAACATTCAGGCTATTTGTATTTTTATTTATTATCTGACATTTGAGATAGAAAAACATTATGTTATTCAGTATTTGTTACCAACAAAACAGCACCAACATATAAAACAAATAAAAAATCCGCATTTCATGCTGCTGTTACTTACGAGCTCCCTATTCAGAACGCAATGCAGATGTCACAGAATGGAGGAGGAAAAGGGTGCTGGAATAAGATTTTGGAAGGTTAAAAAAGAGGTTACAAGATTATAGACCTCGAGATGGCAGCACATATAATTACCTCATAGAGTTTTTGGTAATTTTTAGCAAAATGAAATCGGTGTACAAGTCATACTTTGATGGAAAATTCCGGAAGGATCTGATTTTAGCGGTCTACTAGTAGATTTACCGTTTTCATTTTTCCCCTCCATGTTTTCATATCTTTGGTTGTAGAAGAATACAATGGTAAAACTACAATTCAATCGCTAAAGTAAGGTTTACAAGTGTTTTTCCACCATGTTATGACTTGGTAGACCGAATGCGTTAGAATACTAGAACAGAATTTTGAATATTTATAGAATTAGAGATGAGGTGATTATCTGTGCTGCTGCTTCCTGGTCCATTAGATCTTCTCTATTTTATAGTGGTTCAGAATTCCTTTATAAACTGTTACGTTATATCACGCTCGCACTTCTATAATGTCTCGTCAACTAGAGGATGCACTATTTATTTGCCTTTGAGCATCAAGTACATGTCTACAATCCTATAAGGGCCATGCGTCAGAATGCAACATTTTTTTAAATAAAAAAATATAATTTAATAACACATTTCACACTACATTCATCTTTTTATGGGACAACTCTTTACTTTCGAATATTTTCGAATATTACTTTAAAACGTTCATACACTTTTTGCCTCAATTTTTAAACTTTAACATGACAAGCTTACTAAAATCATTGCTGTGGTATTGAAAAATAAATAATTATGATGTTTTTGGTTTATACATATTGTTCATTTTAAATTAAATAATTTCCTATTCAGATAATATCAATGACTATAGATATAACAATTCATAATATATAATGCACGACCTAATAAATGGTATAATAAATGACGTTGTAATAAATGATACTCTATTTTTAATTGATTCGTATCATATTCTACTGCAATCAAAATTTCGGATGGACTAAACATACAATAATAAAGATTAAAGAAGGAATACGATAGTAAATATCTTCGATTTTCTTCATTTAATTTTCTTGGAAACATAATGCACATTTATCTCATTTTTCAAATTTTCAATAGAATAAAAAAACTTATCTACGACATTCCAGAAATAATTAATTCGCTGAATATATTTATCTTATCTATTTTGTTATCTTTCCCAAGAGATTCTTCAAAAATTGATTTAACTAAACATATAAAATCATTTTCAAATTCATAAACTTTTTTATATGCTGCAGTGATTTTCACTGCTAATGACAGTATTAAAACAGTGTAAATATTGTGTTTTTGTATCAAATATTGTGTTTTTGATTTCGTGGTTCAATGTGCATGAGCTTAGCACATTCATACTGAAAAAAAAATGCCAGCTGTGTGGAGGTGATAGTCATCGGCCCAGGTGATTTACCAAAAAAAGGGAGCACACAAAAAAACTCCCAAAAGAGAGACTTATATATCTACCAATACATTTATTAGTGAGCGTTAAGAGACTGTACGTCCCCCCATAAGGGGTAGGGAATTCTCAGAGCTCTACTGAGCTACATCTTAACAATCTGATGGCAATCAGTGAAGTGACGACACAACGTCATATTGCTTATCGCCAAGAGGCGTAAGAAGTTTTTCATACAAAGATTTTGGCGGTATTACTTTGGTAGACTGCACCTTCAGGATCGGCTAAATTTTGCGGTTTAGGAACCCAAGGATTATTTTTACATCTGCGAATATCTTTTAGGGTTATAGAAATATTTTAAGCCTGGGAAATAGACAAGAGATAAGCAGGCCGTTACATACATTGGAGTTTTGCTGACCAAAATTATATTATCCAGATGCGCAATTGAACAAATAACAAGGGACAGTCAGGATAAACAGAAATAAAAGTATTTCTAGGTCTAAGCATTAATTGTGAGATTGAAAACGGGGTGTGGAAGGCAGATGTTAGTAAAAATGTAACGGATAAAAGATTATGATGAACCAAGCCCAGAATGTTCTTTATTTTGTTAATAAGTGCGGTATCTGTCGCACAGATATTTTTGGAAGACACATCAGAGATTCGTGAGAAAGGAAATTCTATTATGGTTTTCTACAGAGAGTTCCAAAAATTAATAAGTTTTAACTTCTATTAGTGGGAGTATGAAAGCTAAAATTAACTATTAAATGTAGAATTAATTTAAACTAATGGGTTTATTAGTGAAAAGGGAATCTAAAATAAAACTAAGAATTTATTAAAGGGAAATAATTCTTGCATTTATGAACGGGAAAAGATACGTAGCGATAATCTTCGTTACATAACTCACTCTGGCCACTACAAAAAAAAATTAATACTTGTATTAAAGGTTTTTATTTTTTTACAATTATTGTTATTATTTTAAAGTTACTGAATACGTCGTCTACCAAAATATCTACAAAACACATATCAAAAGACATACAAGTATATATAAGTATTACAAAATAATTGGTTATAATTTGCTTGCAGAATATGTAAATAAAAACAATGGCCATATATATATATATAAACATCATGACAGGGAGCTCCTTAATAGTCCAAAGTTGCCACATAGTATTTAATTAATATCGGATCCTTTATTCTATTTAATTATGTTGTGACGCTGGTGCCAGCTGTTTATTTTTTTATGTCATGAGCAAAAATTGAGAGAAGTATTTTATTTATTTATTTATTTATTTTTTTGTGATCATTTGTTAGATTTTTATTTCATAACTTCTCTTTAAATTGATCCTTTTTGAGATCAAAATGGCATAATTGCAAGCAAAAATTTATTTATAAAACACAAAACACAAATAGTATATATTTAAAACAAAAATAAAAGAAAACTAACTAAGATAATATGTTCTAAAAATAATGTATGCTGTTAAAAAATGAAAATTTGTGCATAAGGCACAGGACTACTAAAAAAAGAGATGCGACTGGCATGCCCATAAAAGGTTGTACCCCTTAATCTTGTACAAAAATACAAGTATTATGGCTTCAGTTTAAGACGTCAGCCCTAGGGGAAGAGGGAGTAGTGGACGAACCCATATTGCATCGCCCAATCCAAAGTTGCAGGTGTGACATTTACACAATTTAATTTAGTCACCAGCAAAAATATTTTTGAGCATTGGTTTCAATTTGTATGAATTTTAATGTAGACCACTTACACATACATTTATCCAAATCTGAAAATTGTCTAATATATCATTTATTTATAAAAAAGAAAAATAATTTCCATTTTGCGGGTGTGACATAAAAAGGACATGCATTTTCATCTTTCAGTGCAAAAATGCAAAACTCTGTGAATTATGACAACTGGGTGAATTGATATTTTTATATATTAGACAGTAATACTTAAATAATTATTCTATGAAAAAATTAAATTACATACCCAATTCTTGCTTTTGTGGAAAATATTCAAAATTTTCGTTGCGGGTGTGACGCCCTGTCGCGGGTGTGACTTGTATAGCCAATAAAATAATGACATACACAAATATTTTCAAGGCAGATTTATTTAATTAAAGAATTAATCAATATTACAATTATAATATCTAGAGAGGAAAATATCAAACAAATTTCATTTCAAATCTTGAATTTATAATTTCTGGTGGTGGTAGCTTTTTTTACAAAAATGCTCTTTTTTTCCTAGGATACATCTGACTGACTGGGCCAAATATGTACTTTTTCTTACATTTTTTTTCAGACATTCTAATTCTATATCGTCACCATCCATTTGTCTTATTTGTTCATCAAAGTTTTCACTCTTTTAATGTCGAGAACAAAACAACTTCTACAAAATCTTCAACTACACATTCATTGTTGGATATTATATCCTTGTCAAAGTATGGATACATCTAACTGACTGAGCCAAATATACACATTTTCTTGATTTTTATTCAAATACTCTTATTCTATAACATCCCCATTCATTTGTCTTATTTGTCCATCAAAATTTTCACTTTTTTTTTTTTTTTTTTTTTTTTTTTTTTTTTTTTTAATGTGGAGAATAAAACAACTTCTACAAAATCTCCAACTGCACTCTTATCATTGGATATTACATTTTTGACAAAATATGGTAACAAACAAATTCTCTTGTGATCACTTTTTGAAGATATTGGGTTTTTATTCTCTATTTGCAACTACTTTTTTTTATTGTTTGGTTTTTTTTTTCTAAGATTGCGTAGAAATAGTAATGAAGAACTGTTAGAACTGTTAAGAAAGTTTTTTACTGAAAAACAACCCCTTTAAAATTCAAAATTTCAGGAAATAATTTTAAATACCATTTATACCTTTTAAGTAACTAACATGCCTAATTTTAAGAGGCAGCATGACGGAAATCGCAATTTAGACCGTTTTTGTCCCCAGCAACCCCCGGACATTATGAAATAGAGGTATGTTTGATCAAAAGCCCTCTTCATCAATTTTCTCCCATTATTTTTCAAAACTAGAGCAGTATACTCCTGAGATTGGTCGCAAATCGACATTTAGAATGTTTTTAAAACGCATTTTCATGCATTTTAAATTTCAATTTTTCAAAAAAATGTTTTTTAAAAATCACAATTAAGAAGCAACTCCAGTGCCAAATTTACTGAATCTAAATATCAAAAAGTGGCACTTTTGGAAAGTTTTTTGGTCTTGCACCCTTGTTGGAATAGTGGCAACAAATGTAAAAAACACCCTATCGTGCAGCAGGGGATATCATCATCATTTTTATAGCATAATCTTTAAAGTCGGTTCGGTACATCCTAAGACTGCATAGAAATGGGAATTGGGAACGCTTTTTGCTCATTTTTCTCCTTTTAAATTTATACTTTTTAGAAAAAGTTCTAAGAGATCATTTACATCTTATAAAAATCAACATGGCTAATTTTTCGGTTTTTAGAGATTTTCATAACAAAAAACTGTATTTTGGAACGTTTTTGTGCATTTGGTTACTGAAACCGACATAAAATTAAGTCTATGTTATAGAAAAGGCTATAACCATCAATTTACGCACATTTCTTTTTATATATAGTTGGTACTTCCTGAGATTGTTCAGAAATCGTCATTTAAAACTTTCTGGGAGCACCTTCGGTACATCCGAAGACTGCATAGAAATGGGAATTTGAAACGCTTTTTGCTCATTTTTCTCCTTTTAAATTTATACTTTTTAGAAAAAGTTCTAAGAGATCATTTACATCTTATAAAAATCAACATGGCTAATTTTTCGGTTTCTAGAGATTTTCATAACAAAAAACTGTATTTTGGAACGTTTTTGTGCTTTTGGTTACTGAAACCGACATAAAATTAAGTCTATGTTATAGAAAAGGCTATAACCATCAATTTACGCACATTTCTTTTTATATATAGTTGTACTTCCTGAGATTGTTCAGAAATCGTCATTTAAAACTTTCTGGGAGCACCTTTTCTCGCATTTAGATTTAATTTTTTAAAGAAATGATCTTGGAGATATATTTTATTATTATTTTTTTATTTTATGAGGTACTATCATTAAAAATGTCATGTTTCTGGGCCCTCCAGTTAACACATAAATAGAATTTTTAAGAACTTTTTTACTCCTTCAATTCTCCTGGGCTTGTGACGTGACGTGGACATACGATATAGCCTATGTTTTAACAGGGGCGTACGACATCAATTTTATACCATTACTTTCGCATTCGATTTGGTAATTCTAGAGATTCTAGATTACCTCCAATGTAAAAAAATACTTTTCTGTTTATAATTTTAGTATAGATAAAAACGTATAGTTTCATCAAATGAAATAATAGGAAGAACTCAGTATAAAACATACAGTGCTCAGCAAAAGTTTATACAATGATCGATTACGCGTCTATATTCAGAACTATGTACAGAATTTTTGTAAATCATCTGTCATACATTACTTGTGATTTATCCTTTATTCACAAACAACAAATTTTGAATTTTACCATTTACATAAAATATAATGACAAAAAAAAAAAAAATGAAATTAACATTGGGGCAAAGTATAGACAATTTGTATATTTACAGAAAAATAACTACAAATTAAAATAGATTTGCACCCACTTTCTTTTCAGTTATTGCAAGAATGTGACTTTTCATCGAAAAAACTAAATGCTGCGTTATTCCGGGGTCTATTTTGTATCAAATATGTTCAACAGCAGCCCGAAGCTTATTAAATGAAAAGTACAGCAAAAATTTGCATAAACATTACGACATAGGATGTTACAAAGGTTTCGATTGGTTCCAGATCAGAGCTACACGCCGGCCAGTTGAGATCAATAGTATTTTCAGAGTTAAACGAAGTTACTCTTTTGTATGCAATATGAATAGAAGCATTATCTTGCTAAAATCTATAGTTTGGATCAACTAAATGTTCACCAAAGGACAAAAAATTAATCTCCAACGTATGTACGTAGTCTTGTGTTGCTTGGCAACCAATGAATAACTCCACAGATACTCGAGTATTAAAGCAAAGTGAGGACCAAATCATTAAAAAGTCACCTCCTTTTTGTCGACTTAAAGTCCCAGGCTCTTTTACGCAAGTCGTGTCAATAGTATGCCCACCTGTTTGGGCCATTCAAATTTTTTTCATTACTGGATATCATAGCGTACAATTGGGCCCATATGACGTATGTTTGCAAGTTTATTGCATTCTTGCCAATTTGTAGCGAAATTTTAAAGCTGATTATTTTATAATTTTTTTGTAAATTGATTTACCTGTTTCTTTTATTCATCTACGAATCATGTCCGTCGACGCAGAAAGTCCTGACTTACTTTTAATGTGATTAGCAATAATTAATTTTGTAAATGTCAGTTTCATGATCCTTTTGTCATCTCATTTTCTCGTCACACAACGTCTTCCAGATTTATATTTTGTTTTAAAGGGTCATCCTTAGACTATACTTCATAGACAGACCACTTTGGACGACTCAATGCTGCTGAAATTTCTGCAACATTCTTCTTTTTCCATTTCAGCTTTCCTTCTTCAATTACCTCATCTAACTGAATATTTTAGCTCGTGGCATCTTCACTAACTGATGCTATATCGAGGTATAATTTTTTTGACATGATGCATCATAACTTGGAAATTTGCATTTTTCCATGCACAGTTGATAGCCCAGTCATTTTAGCAAAAATAGGGGAAAAAATTAGAACAAAGCTGGATTTTTGCATAGGTGCTAGTTAGGTTATGTAGTTAAACATACTAAAAGTCCCCATCGATCCGATGTGAGCTTTCGCCACCAGGGGGCGCTAAAGAGCTTGAAAATCAGTTTTTTGTGAATATCTCACGAACAATGGCATTTAGAGAAAAAAGTTGAATTACAAAGTTGTAGATAATTTAATTTCCTATAAAAAGTGTTATTAACATTTGTTTGTCACTGTCGGACGTTCCCCTCAGTCCACACAACTTTGAAGAATGTCCGTGGTAGATATAGCTGCCACCACCGATATTACTAGGTGATATCGGTCACCCACTGTGAGATTGGTGTAAATGAAGACTTACGCTAGTAACCGAATTATCAGTTTATTAAGAATATATGTACACACAAAATACGCTATTTACAAATATATACAACTACAACTCGGATATAGGTGATCCGGTTCAACATTAAATTAGATACCGTAAAGATTGGTTGTTTACTATTCCAGTTACACTTTCCACCTCACACTCAATACACGTTAAATTCCCTTTTTTGGAGCTCAACCTTGATTCTCCCAACACAAGTATACTGGGCCTGCACTTCTTAGCCCAGAGCACTAAACACCAGGACGTCTGTGTCCTTTGCGCACCAGAAAACACACACTTTACGCTCTTCCACACAGAGCAACCTCTAGGTCCGAAACCTAGGTACCGAATCAATCATCTGAGGCAAATTTGCCCTCTCCAAATCACTGCTTTCCCCCACATAAACCCCTTTGGAGCCTCCTCATTGGACACATATTCCATTCTTTTCTTGCTTAGTGACATGCTGCTAATCTGCTCACCATCCGCATACTTCACTGACAGGTGGACATGCCTCTCAGCTATCTCTTTTCTCTAACACCCCACCTGTAAAGGATTATCTGGCAATTCCCCTTTCCACAAAGAAGGAATGTCACCTTGGAAATTCTGTACACAACCATACAATAAAAAATATTCAAATAGAGAAAGAGTAGACATTACATTCCTTAGCACAGGTGCTATCAGATCCTGACACCTCCCAACTTAGCGGAAAATATGCCTTTTAGGGGCTAATTTTCCCCAAACATATAGTAATAGCGCAGAAGAGTTCAATAGTTTCTTTACAGATTTCTTCATTATGCTTATTACATAAGTATTTCCAGGTGTCTGAACACTATCTACTGACATCTCTACTGAACCTTTACTAACATTATTATTACATAAACAATACACATGTTAATACAATATTATAAACAAAAAAATCAAAAAAATATTTACACACACACACAGAAAAAAAAATTAAATGTGCGACGACATCCTTTTAAGGTTGTCCACTACTGGGTCGTTGATGCTGATGGGCTAACAACTGGTTGTTCTTTCCAGCTCTTTCTATGTAGCCTAGAAATTGCGTCAGCATTTAAATGTTGAGCTCCTGGACGATGAGAAATACTCAGGTTCCAGCGTTGCAAGGCAAGAGCCCATCTAGTGAGTTTGGGTGATCTTGGGGTTGTTTCGGTGAGAAATTTTAATGGATTATGATCCGTAATGATCTCAATTTGAGATCCATAGGTCCATTTTTCAAACTTTCGCAACCCAAAGAGCACACTCCAAGCCTCTTTCTCTATACTCGGCCAAGCACGCTGAGCCCCTGACAATTTCTGACTGGCAAAAGCTATCGGTTTATACTGACCCTTTTCATCTTTTTGAGTAAGGCAACATCCTACCGCCAGGTCGGAAGCATCTGCGTGGAGCTGATATTCCCAGCCTACGATAGGTGTAGCCAAACTCGTCACTTTACATAACTCATCTTTAAGAGTATTAAATGCTTTTTCTGCCCTTTCATCCCATGGTACAGTATTTTTAACCTTCCCTTTAGTCAATTCGGTTAAAGGTATAGCAATTTCGGCATAATTTGGAATATAAGATCGGTAAAATCCCATTAATCCCAAAACAGATCTAACTTCCCTTTTTAGTTTTTGGTCTCTTCAGATCCCTTATTGCTCCTATTTTTTCCTCATCAAGTGCATGCGTTCCCCCCCAATTACATGACCTAAAAACTTAGTTAATTTCTCTCCAAATTTACATTTGTCTAGCCTAATTGTAAAATTTCTCTTTTTCAACTCTTCAATGACAGCCCTAACATGTTCACAATGCTCTTCCCAGGTGTCGGAGAAAATGATGACATCATCAATATATGCTTCCGCATACCTCCGATGACCTTGAAGAACTTTATTCATATCTTTCTGAAATGTGGCAGCCGCCCCTGATAATCCAAAAGGCATTGTACGCCACTAATAAGTTCCATTATGCGTTGTAAAAGCTGTCAAATGTTTACACTCCTCAGCCATTTTAATCTGCCAATAACCCCTCAAAAAATCAATTGATGATAAATACTTAGCCGCCCCTGCGGTATACATGATTTCTTGAGAATCTTTCATCGGAAAGGTTGGCACCTGAGTTACCAAATTTAATGCTCTATATTCTATACAAAGCCTAACAGTTGCGTCTTTTTTCGCCACACAAACAATTGGATGACTAATTTCAGCATTTGACACTTCGATTAGATTTAATTCTAATAACTTCTGAATCTGTCTATCCACTTCCTCTTTGTAAGCTACTGGTACACTATATAACTTTGACTTTTTCCTTTCCACCCCCGGATTAAGATCAATACGGTGTTCTCCTACATCTACGGGTCGTACAGGACCCATAAACACCTCTTTATTCTCCCTCAAAATAGACTTTAAATCTTTAACTTGATTGTTAGATAACCCTTTTATTTCGAACCTCTCTATATCTCGTTCTACCTCCTGATCCCAGTTCAAAATAGGAATTTCCCCAACTTTTCCAAATTCCTCATCACCCTCGAAAACAATATTAACTATATTACATTTAGCAATAAATTCTCTTATTTTGTTTTGGTGCACATGCTTCCTACTCCCGTCGGCTAACTCAACTATAAACGAATGCTGATTTCGTTTTTCGACTATGGTTGCCGGCCCTTGCCACCTAGAATATAGTTTATTAGTTGAATCGGGGATTAACAGTATAACCTTGTCACCTATTTCAAAAGTTTTTCCCTTCGACCTTAAATTATAATGATACGCCATCCTATTTTGTTGCACCTCGGACGATAATTTTGCCTCATTTGCGGCTCTTTCTAAACGTCCCCTAAGTTTATTCAAATACTCATGAATCGGCGTAGTATCTAACTGCGCCCCCTTATTTTCTCCTGCCCAGGATGACTTGAGAATCGATAAAGGACCCTCCGGCGCTCTACCATATAATAACTGGAAAGGTGCGATTCCCGTCGTAGAATTTGGGACTTCCCTATACGCCCATAATACAAATGGTATTTGTTCATGCCACTTTTTTCCTTCTTCTCTAATAGTATGATGTAACATACGTTTAAGGGTCTGATTAAATCGTTCCACGAGCCCGTTAGACTGTGAATACTGTGGGGTCGAAAATCTTGGACTAGCACCTAACCTTTTCTCAAATTCTTTTGTTAAGTCGGCAGTGAAATTGGTTCCATTATCGCAGGCGATTATATTTGGAATTCCTATCCTCATAAATATTTGAAGTAGCGCATCACACGCAGTTTTAGCACTTAAACTTTTTAGAGGGATCGCATCAGCCCACCTGGTATGTTGATGAATTAAGGTTAGTATATACTGATGCCCTTTGGAACTTTTAGGATCAATAGGCCCAATTAAATCAACATTAACTACCTGAAATGGAAGTTTCGGACGCGACACTGGGGAAATAGGAGCTCTATCATTTACTTTAACCCCTCTAGTCAATTGGCACTCTAAACATGACTCACAAAATTGTTTAGTTTCTTTCGCCATCCCCTCCCAATAAAATGAATACCTGATTCTCTGTAAAGTTTTCTTGGCTGCATGATGCCCTCCAAATACCGAACTATGCGCTAATTTTAGGATTTCGTCCCTTCTTACTTTGGGTACTACTAATTGCGCTATAGTCTCGCCTAACAATTTCTCTTTGTGATATAATAAGCCATTTACAATATAATAATCCCCCTTATCCATTTTAGCTAATTCCCAAGCTTTCTCTAACTCTTTACAATCTAATTGGGATTTCTTAAACATATCTGAATTGCTAACAATAGCTTTATTACCTTTCTCCACTTCCGTTTTTTCTGGATTCTGACTTTGTACATTTTGCGAACTCGCTTCTATTGCATAAACATTACAACTATCGTTATTCATACCTTCCTTTTCATTCAAGTTATCAATAACTTCCGAATTATCAATAATAATTTCTGAACTTTCTAATTCTTGAGCCTTTAGCAATGGCTCCTCACGGTTGACACCTGACAACTCGTTAATCACTTCGGGATGTAAAATTACTTGCTCATTAATATTATCAGTCACTGCGCAAAGTACTTCCTGATGAATTATATTAGTTTGTCCGAATTGCGGAATAGCTAACGGTAGTTTAACCAACGGCGATTTAATTGCTTCACCGAATAACCCTTGTAAATAAATACTACCCGCTCCTTTTAATTTCTCTTCCGGTACCAAATCTTTATGAACAACACTAATTTCACACCCAGAATCAACCAATCCCTTTGCTTTTTGCCCATTTACACTAACTTCAATTTTCTCGAGTTTATTTAACTTCTCACCAATAACGTTAGTTCTCTGTTCGGCCTTTGCCGATATTCTCGCCACAATAGCTCCATTAGGTAACTCTTTGCTTTCTTTTACCACAACCTTATGTACACCCGCTTTCGGATCTCGTCCTTTATTTCCATTATTATTTCCCTCATTGGTAATGACCCCTCAAACCACATTTAAAGCATTTAGGCGCTGAAGCATCACTAGGCTTCTTAAAATCTATTTTCCTATCCGAAAAAGAATTAGTTTTATTACTCCCGTTTTGCCTCCAATTATTACTAACTTTGTTATCCTCCCTCGGTCTCATTTTTTCATTGTTGACGTGCCAATCTTTACCTTTAAAACTTTTATACGTAACGGCGTAAGATTTATGTTTAGCGTCAAAATAATTGTCACATTCTTTAGCAATTTTAGAAGTTTCTAACCATTTACCTTGATGAGTTAACCCAATATATGACGCGGTATCCTCATCTAACGTACTTACTAATTTATCCGTAACTATTAACTGGTTGACCTTTTCATAAGAGTCAGCACTTCTAATCTTACAATAATTTTCCCATGTCGCTATTAAACGCGATACAAATAATACATGAGTTTCGTTCTGGTTTCTCCTAGCCTTCTTGAAATTTTCCAAACATGCCTTCGGTGTCGGCTCATGCTCCCTTAGAACTAACTCCTTTAATTCTTCATAATTTTCCATTTGTTCCGTAGTCGTATAAATTAACAAATTATCCGCCTTATCTCCTAACATATTTAGTAGAATTTCGGCCTGCTGGTTTTCCGGTACATTTTTAGTTTTGAATGCCCTTTCTAAGCTGTTAAAAAATAAATTCCATCCCTCAGTCCCTTCCGGTACTTTGATAGATAGAATTTTTACGCTTTTGATCAATTTTTCTATATTACTTTCATTATTAGATTCCCTAGAAACATTAGAATTATTTGCCGATCCTTGAACCCTTATTCTCTCCATTTCTAATTCATGTTCCATCCTTAACTTTTCTATCCTCTCTTCTCTTTCTAACCTTTCGTGTTTTTCTTCGCGCTCTAACTTTTCCTGTTTTTCTAACCTTTCGCGCTCTAATTTTTCCTGTTTTTCTAGCTTTTCGCGCTCTAATTTTTCCTGTTTTTCTAACTTTTCGCGCTCTAATTTTTCCTGTTCTAATCGTTCTGCAACAATAGCGTCAGATAATTCCTTAATAACCCCCTCGTCATACTCATCACTGCCCATTATCTTTTTCTTAAGCTGGATTCTGGTATCATCTTCCGCGAATTCAACGCCCAATTCTTCAGCTATCACCAGAAGATCAACCTTTTTTAGTTTCAATAAGAAAGCCATACCTTCACCGATTGTTATTACCACCCCACAAGAATAGTTAAACCTACCAAATTAATATTTCCTAAATTTTTAACTTAGTACAGATACATCTCCACTTATTTTACTAATTAATACCCTTCAGGTAATCGATGCATTTAATTTCTAATTAACCTACTAAATACTCTAATTTTCCTCAACCATTGATATTACACAATATACTTCCAATAAAACAAAAGGGTAAAACAATAATTCGATTTAACTACTATGCAATATAGATTCCAATATATACACTTAGATAACAACATACAATTTACATAAAAATACTGGTACGCTGAAATTGAATAGAAGTATTGGTGTCAATCAATAAAATCCACATAAAGAAAAATTGTAAAACATGCCTATATAAATTTCTACAATTATCCTCACTAAAATATTTCCGAACTCAATACTGGTTCTTACACTTAAAACAAATACACTGAAAATCTTTACTTTTATTTTTCCTCACTATGGCTCTCTTTTGAGCCTTTTTTTTCACTATGGCTCTCTTTTGGGCCTTTTTTTTTACTATGGCTCTCTTTTGGGCCTTTTTTTCACTATGGCTCTCTTTTGAGCCTTTTTTTTTCCACTATTATTGGCCAATTAAAATCCTAAGCAAATGTTATTATACACTCTTCAAACTTAAAAAAATGTTGTTTCATTTAAATATTACTTTAACAATAATTTAACTTTAAGTAAATTTAATTATTCCTTCCAACTACTATTACCACAATTAGTGAAAAAAAAATTATAGACAATCAATACTAGCTCCAGTTATTATGACATTTCCTTAAAACAATAGCCAATATGGTTATTAACACTTTATAGGTAGGAGGTATTGATAAAACACATAAATGATATAGACAATTTACTTAAATTACTATTAATTATACAACAACAAATTTTGGTTCAAGATGACAGCAGAAAGATATTATCAAAACACCTTACCTTATACTTTCTTCGCTGGGGTACTTTTCTAATGACAGGTAGTTCCACGATGTAGCGGTAATATGGCACAACAGTTCAGTTTAGTTCTTTCTAATAAAGATACGCACAACACTTTAGTCCACACGGCACGATACTTTAGCACATACTCCACGATACGGCACGACACTTTACACACATTCGACGATATGGCACGACCACACAAGAATTCCACTGGATACTCCGGCATTAACAGACTGCAACACGGCTCGCTGGTCGCTGGTTTCAGGCGATTCTATCCCGACGCTGCCAACAATTTGCCGGACGTTCCCCTCAGTCCACACAACTTTGAAGAATGTCCGTGGTAGATATAGCTGCCACCACCGATATTACTAGGTGATATCGGTCACCCACTGTGAGATTGGTGTAAATGAAGACTTACGCTAGTAACCGAATTATCAGTTTATTAAGAATATATGTACACACAAAATACGCTATTTACAAATATATACAACTACAACTCGGATATAGGTGATCCGGTTCAACATTAAATTAGATACCGTAAAGATTGGTTGTGTACTATTCCAATTACACTTTCCACCTCACACTCAATACACGTTAAATTCACTTTTTTGGAGCTCAACCTTGAGTCTCCCAACACAAGTATACTGGGCCTGCACTTCTTAGCCCAGAGCACTAAACACCAGGACGTCTGTGTCCTTTGCGCACCAGAAAACACACACTTTACGCTCTTCCACACAGAGCAACCTCTAGGTCCGAAACCTAGGTACCGAATCAATCATCTGAGGCAAACTTGCCCTCTCCAAATCACTGCTTTCCCCCACATAAACCCCTTTGGAGCCTCCTCATTGGACACATATTCCATTCTTTTCTTGCTTAGTGACATGCTGCTAATCTGCTCACCATCCGCATACTTCACTGACAGGTGGACATGCCTCTCAGCTATCTCTTTTCTCTAACACCCCACCTGTAAAGGATTATCTGGCAATTCCCCTTTCCACAAAGAAAGAATATCACCTTGGAAATTCTGTACACAACCATACAATAAAAAATATTCAAATAGAGAAAGAGTAGACATTATATTCCTTAGCACAGGTGCTATCAGATCCTGACAGTCACATTAACACTTCCCTGTCAAAAATATAAAAAAGTCAACATATTTGAAAGTAAAATTATAAAAATACAAAAAATCTGCTGCTACGTTTAACAAAAATTATGTAAACAGATCTATAATTCTCACCTTTGAATTGGGAAAGTGAATATATAATATACATTTATGCTTATTTCCACACCACCCTTGAGGTAAATCACTTAGTGCGTTTTTTTTTAATTATTGTGGTTTCCCCCGTAGGCATATTCTAGTTATAGTGACTGGCTTAATCCAATTTCAGTCGTTTAACTGCTTTAGTAATTCTTTGCACAGCTTCAACTTCTACACTCAATTCATATTCGTCATTATCTGTATTTATTTCTTTCGTTGTTGTGCTGCTTTCAGTATTTTTTGTTTGTCTTTCGATATCATCACTGAATTCAGAAACAGAGCTTCCCTCCTCCCTTGCAGTGGGCAAAATACTGTCAGTATTTTCCTGGTCTTCAAATTCAGTTTTACTTGTATTATGAAATGAAACTCACCAGCAATTTATCTAATTTTTCGGCATCCACATGCTTTTCCACATCCTTTTGAGCAAGTACAAAAAATAGATTCAATAATATTTTTTGGTGCGGGAGGTAAGGTAGCAGGAATTGGAACCAAATTAGGTGCATTTTGCCAGCCCCAGTTCTCAGGAAGTAAGTTTATTGCTCAATCAGTATTGTACTTGATGATAAATACGTAAACTGTACAATCTAGCTGCATCTTTAGTAAGCGGCAACAATAAAAGGCTTTTTTTTTACCAACAGCAATTTTTTTCTTAAAACATACATAACGGTGCTTGTTCAGAGAAATTTCTGCTTTACTACCGTATAAAGCTAGAAAAATAGTTTTTCCTGCTTTCAAATTAAGATACTTGGTGACTTTTAAAAATGCTGGCAGCTTGTATGTTATGATCTTCTTCCATTTTCAAAAATTTTGCTAACGATATTTTACCTTTCCCAAACATTGCTGATGTTGAGTTAGTTACAACCTGAAAAAGTGTGTAAGAACAATATATGATCTTTCAGAACAGCATCATTGTTAAGAATGTACGATGAATACAGGGTGGTTACAATTCGTCCTCTTCCAGGCTTAATAAAAAATATCTCTATCTCTGGAGGTGCCAAAACAGTCAACAATACGAGCAAGTCAACATCATCGCCAACAACAGCAGTAAGCGCACCAGACTTTGCTACTTCAATAGTGTTAACGATTAGTGTATCTGTATCATCTTCTGCTTGTTTCGCTTCGAAACCATTCTCCATAAATTTCTCCATAAGCATAGATATGAGACATGTCTTATGTTAATGATTAGATTAAAAAAAAATCTTTTTCGCGATACTTTAGAGCTTTCTTTTTTTCCTTCTGTAAAAAATCTTCGTCTAATGTATCAGAAATAACAAACATTTTCCCTTAAATTCAAACAACGGACTGTCATTTCTCAATTTTTCTTTCAATGGATGATTAATTTGTGCGGACGTTGATCTTTTTTTCTGCAATAGATTTATTGTATGATTTAATAGAATCCTTTCGTGAATAATTTTTCTTACTCTTTAAATGAACTGTAAATACATTATTGTTTTAACCATTTCTTCAAATATTTTCCACTTATAGTCATCTCTTTTCGAACTTGCTGTCACAATGGACTTCAGTCCCTTTTTTTTCTGTTTTTACATAACCTTTCGAAACGCAGTTCTCATCTCATGCAAGATGAACTATTTTGTCAATCTCCATTTTTCGCTCCGAATCAGCAATTAAGAAAGCGTCATTTTAAACTGTCATAACTAATTTAAAACTTTCTACAACATGCGTTCAAAATAAAATTATTCCCTTCCTAAAATCTTACAAAAAATAAATACTTCGTTCAATAAATTAGGGTGATTTCATACTAGCGAAATGAGCACCAAACGAAAATAAAACATTGGTAAGTACTTACATGTGGTACATTTCGACAAATGCAAAGAGAGATAGAGTATTGGGCAATGACTATTCGTCACCTGAGAATAATACAGTTCTATCTGTGTTTTTGAAAATATTGACTTATCTATATAGAAAGGCTCTATTTGTATCTATGAAGGCATTTTTGCATCAAAATGATGTTATATATAATTTGCATATAAACTTACAATTATATTACGACATTATTTTAATCGAGAGTTACAAATAGACACAAATAGAACATTTCTATATCGATAAGTCAATTTTTTTCAAAAACACAGATAGAACCTTATTATTCTCGGGTGACGTATTGCCCAAGTGCGCGAAAACGCCATACAGACAATGGGGGAGAGATGGGGGGGAATCGAAAGTTGTTTAGTATTTGTTCTGCCTCTTCGCCGCGTTATGATTGTTCTTGCACATTTTTTTCAATAATGTTTATTTTATCTTAATTTTTGGCAGGGAAGGGTTGTCGTGACAAAAAAAAATGTTAATGACACTTTTTGTAGGAAATTAAATTATCTACATCTTTGTAATTGAACTTTTTTGTCTAGATGTCATTGTTCGTGAAATATTCACAGAAAACCGATTTTCAAGCTCTTTAGCGCCCCCTGGAGGCGGAAACTCACATCGGATCGATGGGGACTTTTAGTATGTTAAACTACATACCTTAACTAGCACCTATGCAAAAATCCAGCTTTGTTCTAATTTTTTCCGCTATTTGCAAAAAAAGGTGCTAAAATGACTGGACTATGACTAAAAATCGAAAAATTGTCTAAACTTTTGCAATATGCAAATTTTACATTTTAAGATTAAATTAAATATTATCTTATATTATAACCATTATTTTTATTCTACATTGTTTAAAATATATTTGAAAATAAGTATAGCCATTTGTAAAACTCACGTGTTCGTATTTTTTATTTAAAGGTTAAAAAACACCAGTGTCTAAATTTTTGCTGAGCACTGTATTACATTTTGTTAGTTAAAGTTTTAATATGGATTTTTAGGAAAGAAATTTTTATTTATTAGTACACTGATGCTTTTCACATTCTTAATATAAGATACAATCGCGAGTAATAAAATTTTAAAATACATCTTATCATACGCCATTTTATAGTTTTAGTGTGTAATTAGTAATTCCTTCTATACTTTTTTCAAAATTTTATTTAAAAATTATTTAGAAAATTATTTTCAACATTTTACTTATCTTTGGACATTACTTTTATCAATTTTATCCAATTTCTAGGGTAATATGCTTTGAAAAGTGTAAGAAAATTTCCAATGATATTTTCACAAATATTCTTTCATTCAAATATAAGATTCACATTAAGAATAGATGTAGAAATCAGTAAACGATTAAACTGTTCATGTTAATAATCCATAAATATCATTAAATATTATCATCCAAATGTATCTAAAGTTTAAAAAAATGTAACTGTTATTTTTAATCTTTAGTGATGCTTTAGAATGTGGTAAAAAAAATTTATGAAAATATCAATAAGTAGTTTGAAAACTAAATATGAAATGGATATCGTATCTCTTCGTGCAACATATTTATTTTTAAATTTTTCAATATCTATTTTTCCCTTATTGTTTTATACAGATTTTTTTGTAATACTGAAGATTAAAATGGATTTTAAAAATCACTATAATTTAAAATATCTCTTATATTCATATCAGTCTTATTTTTAATACTTTCCAAAAAAGTTGAAAAGTGTTCATGACTTCAATTTGTCTAGCCGTCTGGTCGCGCTCTAAATATCGTAAATATGATCGGATTGCTTGAAATTTTTGGAAGCTATTTAAGTTTATCCTACCTCAAACCTGATTTCAAATGAAGTTTATAGCATTATTATTATTTTTTTTTACCTATACAGTTAAATTTTTTCCGTTAAATTACGAATCATTGAAAAAAATCGTTTCAAATTAGTTTTAAAGTTGTTACACACTTTCAAATATAATAAAAATTGATGCGCAATTAAGAAGTGCACGGAAAAATGCATCCTGTATAAATTGCGGTCCAAAAACAATAAATAAATAAATAAAAATAAAATGGTTCATATTCATTTACAAAGACAAATAAATGTTTTCCGTTACAATACGGTCATTGGAAAAAAAAATGATTTCAAGTGAGTTTTGAAATTTTTACACCTTTTCAAAAATAATAAAAATTGATGTGCAAGTACTCACTAAAATATGAATTTTGTTAAACATGAGGTTCAAAGAATTGCTATCACTCTTTTAAAGGACACACAGAAGAATTCCAATGCATAGTACTATGAGGAAGATGCTTGCAGTATTTTTTAATTTCATTGAACTATATCAAGTATAATGAAATTGAATTACATCACTCATGTTTAATAAGGTACCCTGGGGTTATAACGCCACGTTAAGGTTCTACCAATTTTCACGGCTCAGTTTTAGTTTGTATTTTTCAAACAAATATATGATTTGATACAGCAACTCATTGACTATCTATACAAAAAATAGTTTAACAGATATGTATTCATAAAATGTAATGGCGTGATTTCTTGACCAATGCTATTTGGCGTTATTACCCACCTATATGGGTAATAACGCCATGCAAACAAAACTATGAAATAAGATGGAATAATTGCATGTAGATTGACCAATTCTAAAAATACGAACTCAACAAACTTAGAAATTGACAAATTGCATTCTAAGCTATTGAAAATGTTCAATTTTTTGTGAAAGTGTAAGAAAAAGTGTAAGGTGTGGTGTAGGGGGGGGGGGGTGGATGAGGCAAAAGAACATCAGACCGTGAGCTTCTTTTTGCTTAAAAAGGACCGTTTAAATAGAATTATTAGAAACATTGCACAGTTTTAACTGTGTTTATTTGAATCAGTATTTAGGATATAGCTCGGCCACTGCAGGGAATCAACCGAGATATTAATGCCAAGGATTGGCGTTATTACCCCGTTATAGTTAATGCGCTTTACATTTTAAATTACAAATTATCTCGAGAAGATATCCAAAATCCTCAGCAACATTTTGAAAGTCCATGAAATGTACTACAAATTTATGTAATTAACAGAGTATTTCTGGATAAAAAATAGACTTCACATCACAAAACGTATCTTGCAAATTTTAGATCAAGATTTTTAGATTTTTATTCATTTCAAGATTTTATTATTTCAAGAATTTTAGATCTGCGTAGAGCACATGGGTATCATTTACCAGATTATTTCATAATTATGCAAAATATTAGCACTTGGCGTTATTACACCAGACCACCTTATAAGTTATTTGATGTATACTATGAAGTGTAAAATACTTATAGTGACGTATAACAGATTTTTAACAGTGTATTCTTCCGAAGCGTTATTAGTAATGATGACAAGAAATGCATTTTTATTTGTCGTATGCGCTTTGAAAATTAATTATACATATGCATATTATATGGTGTGTATAAACTGTACAGTTTAGATAAATGGCTACGCAAAAGAAGTCGCAAAGGTTACTGAGTATACAAATCGCATAGGCTCAAAGGTTACTGGTGGTCCTTAAATAGGTTATGTTTTTTTTAAGCTGAATTGAATTCCATTTACGAAGAAATGTTTGTAAAATATAGATAAAATAATTTACAGGCCACGCATAAAGTATTCTATACATGACCGACTATGGATAATAATTTCTGTCAATTTGAATTCAGAAGTTTTAAGTATTCTCGCTAGATATTGGCACGTGTAATTATGATACTAAGTAAACTTCCAGACTGAATACAAGTAGCAAGAAAATCAACATCTATTAGTACAAACTGCAAGAAGAAAACTTTTAATCAATTATGCAGTTTTTTTTACTAAACTAAAATTTCCCATTTTAAATTATAAATGTCAATGTACAAAAAAAATATTTTGCTGGTAAAAACTATTGGAATAATTATTTTGCAGCAACATCCTTATTTCTCTAAATAACGAAACTTTATTGAAGATTTCATGAAGTGTTGAAAACTGTTTAATAATCAATGCTTAACAAATTATTTTTCTTGTTTGTTACAGCTAATTTTGAGTTACCTTAGTAGTATCTGCTTGTCTACATTATAATCTGAGACGTTAAAAAAAAAAACAGAAAAATAATAATATTTTGCTGCGATAAAAAGTAGTAATAAAAAAATTATTTTATTTTCAATCTAGAAAGAAAACTTATGCATCCACCATACATTATGTAATACATATAAACTCATTTCAAAAACTGTAACAAAATGTAACTGGTCACTATGGTAAAAATTTATGCATAAATAAAAAGTTAAAAATCATATAATGCATTTTTAAAACTCGATTTCTACTATTGGAATCAATTGTCAAAAAATATCAGTTATTATTCTTTTTTGAGACCTGTAGGGGGAACTGGGGCACATTGATACTTGGGGCACATTGATACACCCCCTGTATAGCACACAGGGTCATTACAGGAAGTTTCACAACAGCTCCAAAAGGTGATACTAGTGAAATTAACTACATACAGAAAGTTTTGGAATGATTCAATAGTTTGATGAAATGGGATGGGTGATTAATTGTTTTTGTAGATCAAAAGTAAATTTGAGTTGTACAATTGAAATGGTATTATACAACTGTTCCAGTATTTTCAACCGAAAAGAATACGCTCCCTGGCAAGTAAAGCTACTCTTTATCAGTTACCTCATTCTTTATTGTTAGATAAATTATGAAGTGTTGGATTTGAAACTCATTTTATTCAAAATGGCTTATTCAAAATTGTATGGGGCACATTGATACAGTATTTGTCGGGGCACATTGATACAACCTAAATCCTTTTCTAGTTCATTTTTTCATTACCTTTTATTTATTTTTATTTTTTTACCATACACTTCCTAATTCAACCATTTTTCGTCAAATATTTCTACTATTAGTTTTTATTGAAGTGAAATAGTTCTAATTTCTTTATATTAGAACATTTTATAGAATTTTTGCAAACAGAAGATGTAAAAACTTGCACAATATCCAGTGCTAGTGGAATTAACAAAAGGAATGGACGGCAGTCTGGCAAATCTCAAATTTATATCGATTCTCCAGAGAAAAAAGCATTATCGACATGAGGAATGTTAAGTAAGAGAAACAAGCTGCAGAAAAGTACAGGATAATTGTATTATAAACATAATTTTTAAGATAATTATCTTTTATTTTCTGTTTGTAAACCGATTTATAAACCGAAAACCTGGAAATTCTTTCACCTTACCTAAGAAAGAAGATAATTCTGGAGTTAAAGAGCCAGATATGACAAAGTTACCACAGCCAACAAACAGACAAGGAACAGCCAGAACATCAGGTCATTATACATTTCATTTTGATTGCTTTAATATCGCTTACAAATAAATCGTGTGCAATTTTAATGTCTATAAATATATAAAAAATGGTTTTCTAACTATTTTTCTATGAAAAATATGCATTGGGGTTATTTTGTCTCCATTTTTCCCAGACGTGTCAAAGTGTATCAATCTGCCCCGGGGATGGGGCACAAATTACTTTTTTTGATTTTTTTTAAAATTACATGCAAAAATAATATATAAAACAACGATTGTACATTTTTATAACACACTATACAGGTTTTGCTGACATCACATAGAAAAATAACTTGAAATTTCTGCTTTCTAGATACCAAAATTTTTTTTGAAAAAAGCTGTATCAATGTCCCCCAGTTCCCTCTACATGAATTTTGAATTTGTATGTAAAGTATGGTGTATGCTACAAGTTATTTCATTGAAACGAATACCACGGTTAAAAGTTTTCATTCATCAACTTCGGTGAATAAATAGAAATAAATTCGAGAAAATTTGTACAACACATTATGTGAAGTATAGAATTTACCCACACCAAGGAATGTTTAAAAAAATCGTTATATTTAAAAACGCATACCACATCTTTAAACGCAATTCCAGCAAATAAAGTTCATAGGATTCAATAGCTCAATTTCTTCTGAAACAATTTCCCCTATATTCTATGCACACCGTATCTAACAATAAGCGCTGTGCAGTTCCCCTAATGATATACCTATGTAAATTTTTTTTTCTGTATAACACTGTAATATAACTTAATACAGCTGTATAACTTATTAAAATTCTTAAAATTTTTCTAAGAAACTGAGACTTCTAGAAATTTTCATGCAAGGATACTAAAAAGAAATTCATGCAACCGATTCCGTTACATAAATTTTTATTAATAGCATTACAAATAAAGTTTTAGGAATACAAGTTTGCCAGAAAAAAGTTTATAAGAAACTTTACAGATTTTGTTTATATTGTACAGTCTTGGCCAAAAAAAAAAAAAAAATCTGGACGCTTGCAATTTTAAACGTTTTGCTAAATATCTAGAAATATACATCAGGAATTATTCTGAGATTCCGGGTGTGTAAACAAACACGTCATATATTTTCGCAAAAAGATTTTCCCGAAATCCAACAGGGGACCGTCAATGAAGTGAAAAAGAACGAAATTCTTTTGGATAACTCTGTCAAAACTAATGAAGCAAAATATTTCAAACTGCTTAAAATGATTAAGTGGCTTATTGTAATAAACTGTTTCGATTTTTATGAATATAGCATATAAACTTGCAGAAAAATTGTTTTTTTATAAAAACGTTCCCAATTTTTTCCACGTTTTTACTTTCTTCTATCTTCAATAGAAGAAAGTATTGTAATCGAAAATTTTTTCGACTTCCGGTTTTCGACGGATTTACACGTTTTAGGGGTCAGAGATTCCGAAAAACATGTTTTTACAAAATGTCTGTCTGTCCGTGTGTCTGTGTGTTTGCATAAGGTGTCAATCGGGGACTTCAATATGTATACACACCTTCAAACCTCGGACACACACTCAACCGGGGACGTCCTCGGTTGGAAAAATTAAAAATTTCTGTTTTATATTGTTAAGTGATGTATTTTTAGTATCAAGACATTAAGATGAGCAATATTTTTATAGGTCCTCATTTGCCGGTATTTTAAAGCAGTGTGTATAGCACACATGTGTGTCGCAGATAGGAGTGTGTATAAAGGAAATGTTATGTCCCCATTTGTGCGGTGAAAATACATGTTTCACGCATTATGAAGAAAAGGGGTTAAACTGGTTTCAAGGGGCGGGGGGAAAAATACTATTTACTATGCCGTAGTAATTTGTATCTTTTTTTCCACGCGTTTACTCAAACAGTTTTTTAAACGCACATACTTTGGGGTTATGTTTTCCAGTTTCTTTATTTATTTTTTTATTCTTTGCAAAGAGGAATCTCACAATATACTGGTTAGTTTAATGTAATGGAAAGTATTCAAATAATTTTTTTAATACAATATAAATGTATTATATTTACATTACTTATATTTATTATTCATATTTATTTATTTATATTTAAATTTTTAAATTAGTATTTTAATATTATTTATAATTTTAACTATATGCAATAATCCATGGATTATTTTCTATTATAAAGTTATTTATTAATATTTTATTACATTAAAATTATATTTATACTTACATAATATATATATATATTATATGTATATTATAATTTATATATATTATATTTATATATATTATAATATATATAAATAATAGTAATAATATAATATAGTAATTAATATATTAACATAATTTAATAATTAATTTAAAATAATAAAAATATGTAATACTATATAATAACAATAAATAAATTATAATAAACCATAATAATTATGTAATTCTTTTTCATTAGAAATTATCTTTTCTCATATTATAAATCGATTAAAAGCATTTGTAACATTTTTGTTATTTAAGCTATTATTTATTTAAGATATTACTGTCATGCACTTTCTGCAGACCTGAAACTGATTTTTGCACGAGTCAGACAGCGACGGATAAATTGTTTCATACAGAGTTGTGACCGAGCAAGAAATTTTCGGTCGATGCAGACTTCGTAATATTTGAACAAACCTTGTCGTATTTTATAAAAATACAGAGATTGAAAAGACTTGCATTGAATAATCATAGAGACAAATATTAAAAAATAAATAAATAAATAAATAAAAATAATATAATATAATAATTTCTCTAAATTTCAAATTCAGCACTCCGACGAGGGAGAAGAGGGGGTAATCCAATTTTTTACATTTTTCATTACATATAAATTAAGGAAAAATATTCATAAAATTCATGTTTTAAAATATAGCCAGAGAATTACCTAAATTTCATATCTTAGAATTTTCAATATTCTTAGTCCTAGGGAAGGAACAGGGAACAAATTTTAACATGTCATTTAGTTTTTTTTTTTTTTTTTTTTTTTTTTTTTTTTTCAAACAGAAATTTTAAAAACTATTGCATTAAATCACTATAAACACAGATAGTTAAAAAACAATTTCAGGATTTTCCAAAATTTTTGCACTTTTTTTAAAGTGGGGGTCAAAAATGAGATTTTCATATTTGAAAGAAAGTATAGTTGTTCATAATATTCTTGCTTTATTTGGAGAGAATTGTTCATAAAAGTTAAAATTGTGGTAGAGAGCCTCTATTACGTCCTGGCTCCGGCATGTATTCCGTTCTGATTCTCCGGTGGGTATTTCGTCCTCAGTTGCTAGTGTGTTTTACGTCTTCGTTTTCCGCTGTGTATACGTCTTAACTCTCCGGTGTGTATACGTCCTGACTCTCCGGTGTGTATACGTCCTGATTCTCCGGTGTGTATACGTCCTGACTCTCCCGTGTGTATACGTCTTGATTCTCCGGTGTGTATACGTCCTGATTCTCCGGTGTGTATACGTCCTGATTCTACGGTGTGTATCCGTCCTGATTCTTCGGTGTGTATACGTCCTGATTCTCCGGTGTGTATATGTCCTGACTCTCCCGTGTGTATACGTCTTGATTCTCCGGTGTGTATACGTCCTGATTCTACGTTGTGTATACGTCCTGATTCTACGGTGTGTATACATCCTGATTCTTCGGTGTGTATACGTCTTGACTTTCCGGTATATTTTACGTCTTGACTTTCTGGTGTATATCTCGTCCTCTTTTGCTGGTGTGTTTTAGGTTCTGGTTTACCGTTGCGTATACTTCGTGGGTTGTTGATGTGTATTACGTCTTCAATTGTCGTTGTGTATTGCGTCTCTGTTTGTCGGTGTGCATTCGCTATTTTTTTTCGGTGCGTAATATGTTCTCGCTTGTCAGTTGTATTACCATCTGGCTTGCTAATAATACATTATAACATGGGCTTTCGTTTTCAAAAATGTAATGATTGTTTTTACTTGGGCCCACTCAATTCTCCGCTGTAAAATACAATCTATAACAGCTTTTCTGGCACAATTTTAGAAGGTGCAGATTTTTAGTAAGTAACATCCCCTGAGCAGGATTTTTAATTTACTTCGGCATTCTTCGTACTCTTCGGAAAAGAGAGGGGATCATGGTTTCTGGGTTTGTCACAATCTCAGCAATGAAATCTTATTAAATGAAGTAAGATCGATCCGAATAAGGCTATGGGGGGGGGGGGGGATTAATCGGGACGACTCACACCTTTGTATCTCTATATAGATTTTTTTTATGAATAATGATGAAGTGGCTAATGTTGAACTTTGTATGCATTTTTTGTAAAAGTACGCATAAATTTTGTACCCAGTACTGCTTACATCTGTGTAAAGGATATAAAAAGTTTTAACTGAAGAAATAATAATATGATAATAGTAGATAAAGTAGAAGACAGGTTAACACGAGTATTCCTTTGACAGCTTTTACTTTGCTTATCTATGTCATTATAAAATGTGTAAAAGAAAATGCCCTAAATTGGTCATAATTACTGTCTTTACTTGCTATATTACGAGGGGAATGTTAAAAAAGAATTTCTTTTGAAAACAATAGAACACTAAGTTGTGATAACAAAATTTTTATCATTATTTTGCTAATGATAATCTGTTTTTTGTGTGGGTTGAGAGGGATACTGGAAACAGAGATGGAAAGGGGGAGGGGGTGCACACTCCTTTCATACATTGTTGAAAACATATGAGTTTGGGTCACTTTTGGATTCGAAAAATAATTTTTCACCCACAACATCTCAAAATTTTCTGATTCATTTTCAGACTTATTTTCAAATGTAAAGACAAGAAAATTGTTGAGGAGATTTTTGAAGAGACGTAAAAAATGTCATCTGATGAGATTTTTCGCTCATTTCATTAGAGTTTGATTTATAAACAATTATTTTCTCAGCATGACCTTTTTTTTTACATTCACAGATCTCACACTTCGGACAATTCAAGTGAAAACGCCGTTTTTCATAGCATTTTTTCCCAATATTTTCTATATTTATTTAAAAATTCACAATCACAGCACATTGTGTAGTTTCTAAATAAAAGATTTTGACACTTTGATGCATTTGAGAGTAAAAATGAATTTAAAAATAACCCAGAAAATAATCAGTTTGGATTGGAATACTCCCTTGAAAATACAGATTCATAGGGCCCTCTAAAAGGTTTCACCGGGGCAGCTGCCTGGCATGTCCCTGAATAAGTTGGTCTCTGAAAGTAAAAACTCCAGATAAGAATAACTTTTTTTGCAACTCAGCCACCTCTATCGCCCTGGGTAATCGAGTGCAATCATACGACTCAAAATTTAAAATTTATCTTTAACTATGTTCCAAAATATTAAAATTATAAGTAAACTGAGATCAGTTTTATTATTACCATTAGATTATCAAGTTCTATCTTTTTCACTTCCTCGTTCAATAACGAAAAAGCTTTTATTAACGTTACAAAATATCTTTCATTCTTACATTTAAAAGGAATCTCATAATTCTGTATCAGTTTTCAAATATTGGATCAAAAAAATTTTATTAGAAAAATTTTAATAAATTTTTCTTTTGGATTTTGAGTTGCAATTTTAATGTAAACTTTTTTTTTTTTTTTTTTTGATTTTAAATGCACATTTTTTATGAAGGCACTTTCACTTTCGGAACCCGTTCTGAAAAAGAAAGTGTTAAAAATACCTACAAATAAAATAAAACAAGTTAGAAATTGCACGTCAGATGTAGCAAATGAGGTGCGTTTCTACTATAACGAAGTTTTAAAAATGTTCAGACCTTGGTTTAATATACAGCTAGTGTGCTATACAGTATTTCGGATACAGAAATACTGTATTTGCTTTCTATTTTACAGGAATTAACTTGTCAAAAATCACAGCCACCTCTATAAATTTAATAATATGCATAATGGTTTTAATATAATTAAAACACACCTCAAAGACTCTTCCCCGTATACCATTATGTAATGGAATGCTTTTATGCGGTGGGGATTTTGTCCATAGAGTTTTGTCCTCGACTCATGGACAGGGGGGGGGGGAGGAATCTAGCTAATAATTTTTTGTGAGGGGGCCCAGGGGTTAGGCCTTGGGCTCTTTACAATTTTCATCGGATCTGCTTATAGCTAATTAATTTTTTTGAATTGGTGTATTTAATTTCTTTAAGATTAAAATTTTATTTACAATACCTCTGTAATAATGGTAAATGAAATAATTTGAAGGCACTTGTTAAAATACAGTTTGAGATAACACAATTATTTTTCACTCCGAATTCGAAGATGTAGCAAGTGTTTATAAAAAGAAAAGTATTTGATCAAAGGAAACAGATAAGCAACAGAGGTAGATGCGCTTTTTTTACGAATCTGCTTTTTTTTTTCTGAGTGGGTTTTTGTTCCGAATGCAATTTTTTCTGGTGCGCTTTTTTCCGTGATTTGGAATTGACAAAGGGATTTATTAAGAAACTATAAAATCGAACAATGTTTTCCATTTTTCGATAAATGTAGGCAGCCCTTTTGAAGATGCTGAAAAAAATTAATGTTTCCGACAGAATTTTTGCACGTAACAGCGTGATAAAGATAGAGCTTATAGTTAAAAATGCTATTCACTTGGCGAAAAAACAGAAGAATACATATATATACACAATATATTCATTTCTTCTTCTTATTATTATTTTTAATAGATCCGGCATAAGAAATTTTGTTACATTTTTAATTTTATTTTAAATGGTTTATGTTCATGTTGTCAACATTGAGTTTTCTTGTGCCAAATCTCAAATTTTTGACTCATTCTCTGATATTTCCTTAACACTTCTACATTCTAAATATTAAGATAAGAATTATTTTTTGTCACTTTTTCCATCTCATTAAAATATCTGTACCCCTTATTTCTTTCTTTCTTTCTTTTTTGCTCCAAAGAATATCTTTGGCCAAAGTTTACATTAGGATATGAAAGTCGCGATCTTTATACTTATGCTATTTATCAATCGAGTTGAAATAACCGATACACGTGTTTAGCATTTACTTACTTGAAACTTAGAATCGGTTCTTTGTAACTGAATTATATCCCTTAATAACTAATTTATCTCAACTTTAGATTTATATAAGAACTGGCATTTATTACTATCATTTTTACCTATTGACGTTTTCTCCGTTGACCTTTTTTCCTAAATTCAATAAGAATATAGTACTCAAATGTCCTGATTACACAGTCAGAGTTAGCTATAGCCTTGTGACTACAGCAGATATAAACACTGAAATTAGTAAAATGATAAAGAAAAAAAAAAAAGCTCAAAGCTTAACAGAAAAAGTTGCTGTAATATCTAAATATCAGAAGTTATTACCGTCTAAAGTTAACGGTCTTTTAAAAAATAAATAAATTACATCTTTATTTAGAAGCCAACTTTCCAAATTTCCGTGTGTATAGCTCACAGTAGCACGTATTTTCTAGAAATTTATAGTTTTATTTTATTTTATTTTATTTTATTTTTTGTTGTTGTTGTTGTTTGTGAATACGTAAATAAAAAGGTAATTAGAAAAAAATAAAATAAAATAATTAGAGAAAAAAACTGTAATACAAATCACATTAAATCTGAATATTACATTAAAAAAATTTAGAAAAAAAAAATAGAGTTAAATATATATAAATCTATTTTATCGAAAAATGAAATTCTCAAAAAATAGCTTTGGGAGTGATTAAATTCTTCATTGTTTTATGCTGCGAAATGTGAATAAATATCCATGCAGAAATTCTCCTTTTAAATGCATGAAGGGCTTTTTAAGTCAGTCATTTTATTATGTGTTAAAATAGAAATCGTTAATATTTTCAATGTAAGTTCACCTAAATTTTAACATCTGTTGTGTATGAATGGAGTTCAACGCATGAAGGTCATTAAAGGATAACCCCAAAGGAAGTGCAATTATTCAAGAAAAAACGCTATGTCAAGTTTAGAGATTGAGTGCTTCATGTACGGAATCAGTACGGGGAGCAGATAAACACCTGAAAAACACCTGACAAAAATTTAGGAAGTCTAAAAATATTCAAAATATGTTTAGAAATTTAACAAACTAAATAAATTGTAATTTTTCTTGCTTATAGTGCAAATTATTTAAAATATGTTTAGTAATTAGAAACCGAAATAAACAATGATTTTACGTGATTCATATGCAAATGATTAATAATATGCGATTTAAGAGTTATTTTTGGAAAAAAAAAAAAAAAAATCACACTCAGTAACAGAACATTTTGTGGCCTTTCACAAAGCAATTTTTACCTTTAAGCATTTCCAGCATATTAATTCAGTGAGTTAACAGCTGGATATAGTTGTTTTATGCAACCTTTTTTTTTTTTTTTTTTTTTTTTTTTCTTTAATCATGAATGATACAAATGACTATTATAACGTCATCACTGCATCTCAAAAGTATGTCAGAAATTGCACTTTCCACGGCATTTTTTGAAAGATTGATTTTTGCAATTTTTACTATTTCTCGGAAAACGAAAGACGCTTTTCGATTTCTTTTTATGTGAACAATAGTACCTGCAATTTTCATGTAATATATAAGAAAGTTTTATTTTATTTATTAATTTAATAATTTTTTACGTTTACGAATTAAAATAATTGCGATTTGAGAGCAACTTCAAAAGGTATGATAGCCATTAAATCAAAGGCTAAATTTTAATAAGGTACCCTGGGGTAATAACGCCACGTTAAGGTTCTACCAATTTTCACGGCTTAGTTTTAGATTGTATTTTTCAAACAAATATAGGATCTGATATAGCAACTCATTGACTATCTATATAAAAAAAAATATAATTTAACAGATATGGATTCATAAAATGTAATGGCGTTTTTTCTTGACCCATGCTATTTGGCGTTATTACCCACCTATATGGGTAATAACGCCATGCAAACAAAACTATGAAATAAGATGGAATAATGGAATGTAGATAGCCCAATTCCAAAAGTACAAACTCTACAAACTTAGAAATTGAAAAATTGCATTCTAAGCTATTGAAAATGTTCAATTTTTTGTGAAAGTGTAAGAAAAATAAAAGTGTGATGTAGGAGGGGGGGGGGGGATGAGGCAAAAGAATATCAGACCGTGAGCTTTTTTTTGCTTAAAAAGGACCGTTTAAATAGAAATATGAGAAACATTGCACAGTTTTAACTGTGTTTATTTGAATCAGTATTTAGGATGTAGCTCGGCCATTCTAGGGAATCAACCGGGGTATTAATGTCAAGGATTGGCGTTATTACCCCGTATAGTTATTGCGCAGTACATTTTAAATTACAAATTATCTCGAGAAGATATCCAAAATCTTCAACAACATTTTAAAAGTACATGAAATGCACTACAAATTTATGTAATTAACAAAGTATTTCCGGATAAAAACATAGTCTTCACATCACAAAACCTGTCTTGCAAATTTTAGATCAAGCGTTAATTTTAGTTGTTTGTAAAAACAATAAGACCTAAAAATGAAACAAATTAAATTGAAGCTGTTTTTTTTGCGATTTATATGACTCAAAACCCTTCTGCGCAGAGCACATGGTTGTCATTTACCTGATTATTTCATAATTATGCAAAATATGAGCACTTGGCGTTATTACCCCAGGGTACCTTATGTCATATTATTCTCAAACTATGCTACATATTTGCAAAATTCATAAATTTGAGAATACATTAAAAAATTCAAAATCTAGTACCTTTCAAACCTTTTAAAAACCAGGGTTAAGTTTTATTAAAATTTCCATAAAAAATATTAAAATCATTCTTTTTTAATTTTGGGGAAGGCCTAAAGCCTGTACAACAAACATAAAAAAAAAAAAAAAAAAAAAAAAAAAAAAAATCTTGTTTTTTACGCATTTTGTAATATTGCATCTCTTTCAATTATTTTCTCAAAAACCAAAAACGATTTTGGTTAATTTGGCAACCGTATGGTAATGTAATGATATTTTCGAATACTCCCGTGTGCGTGTGTCTAGTATATGAACGGTTTAATAGGATACAGAACAACTTTAAAATATATTTGCTATTGAAACTATGCCTCTAGCGTTGATGGTTTAGGAAATGAGTCATTGGGAAAGAATTCGAGTATACTTAAAAAATATTTATCATAATTTTTAAAATTTTATAATCAAAATTCATTGGTTTTCATAATTTTCCCCGTGAAATAATACCAAATCTGTCAGTAGCAGGTTTAATTTATTATTAATGTAAGTTTTTTAATGTAACTTATAGTATCAGTAGTATTTTTAAATAAAGCAGAATGGAGAAAGGTTCAATTTAGGATTGTTTTAAAAATCATTCAGGCTGTTCTCAACTGCTCTGCTGTGACTGTAAAAACGATTTAGAATCTAACTGTATTTTTTTTTTTTTAATTAATAAATCACCCTATTGAGTTATAAGCAAATTCAGTCACATGAAAAACACATTTTCATCCCGATTTGAATGGTTATTCTCCTTTCACGCGGAAATTCGGTTCAAAACGCCAACTTTCACACTATTTCCTAAAAATTCTATTGTGTTTGGAAAAAAAAGAGGGGGGGCGGGAAATGAGTGCGATTAGATAGTTTCTGAACAACAATACATGCTAGTTTCATGCATTTCCGAACAAATATATATATAGATTCATGTATTGCCTTTTTTAGGTGCGTTCGTAATTATGTAAATAAGTAGCACCCATTGTTGTCGTTCATTCCCTCTGTCTGTCTATCCATCTGTCCGTCTGTCTGTCCGCATATAACAACGAAAAAACTACCCAACTGAATCGTTTGAAATTTAAAATGCATAATTATTACATAATTTTGTCGTGTCATTTCGAATTTTATGAAAATCGGATGTATAGATCAATTACAAGGACAATCAAAGGATTCCGTTACATTACGGTCAATGGGGGAAAATATTTTCAAATGCATTTTAATCGTTGGAAATTTTAAATATATATTTATTGCATAATTTTGTCGAGTTATTTCCAAATTTTATCAAATTCGGATGCACATTTCAATTACAGGGACAATTAAAAGTATTCCGTTACATTACGTTTAATGGGGGAAAATGTTTCAAATGCATTTTAATGGTGTTACAGTTACACTCATTCGAATGTAATAAAATTGATATGCATCAATATAGTACATATTATTGATATTATTGATCAGATACATTTTGCTTAATCTGTTGTGCAAAGAATATTTGACATTGATTTACAAGGCCACACAAAAGTATTCCATTGCATAATGGTATAGGGAGATTTTTAAAACTTCGTTATCGTACGAACGAACCGGTAAGCGGAAAAAAGTGACCGGAAAAAAAGTTATCGGAAAAAAGTCACATAAACTACAAAAGCGGAAAAAAAGTGACACGGAAAAAAGTTACCGGAAGAAAAGTGACAAGGAAAAAAGTTACTGGAGAAAAAAAAAGTGACAAGGAATTGATTTTGGGGATTCATTCGTTAAGTATGAAAAGGGGATCGGGGGAGGGTCATAATTTAGATAATTGGGTTTTTCATGCTGAATTAACTGTTTTGGTTCAATTTTTGGATATGCGTTTTTTGGATATACTGAAAAGACGCTTGCCTGATTAGTTTTGAGAAGGGAAGTTTACCTCCCCCCCCCTACCCGTCCTCAATTAGATGAATGGGTTTTTATGCAGAAATATCCAACGTGTGTCAAATTTTCATATAGGTTCTTTTCGATAAGGCTTATGTATAATATAAATGCCTAAAGAGATTTAGGAGTTTAATGGTTAAGTATAGAGGGGGGAACGGGGGAATAAACTCTATTAAATTAAATTAATAGCTTTTTACGCAGAATTATCCGATTTGCTTGGAATTTTGGACGTATGTTCATTATGATAAGACGTATCTCTGATTAGTTATGGAGTTCTTTTGCTTATAATAAAGGTGGGGAAAAGCAATTATCTCCCCTTCAAACTAGATAAATCGGTTTTTATGCAGAATTGTCCGATGTATTTTAAATTTTAAATATAGTTTTTTTTCTATGATTTTGATAACCTTTCTTAAAATAAATAAATGTTTTTTTACGCAGAATTATCCGATTTGCTTCGAGTTTTGGACATAGGCTCATTATGATAAGACGTATCTCAAATTAGTTATGGAGTTCTTTTGCTAATTAAAAAGTGAGTGTGGCTGATTATCCACTCCCCTTAAATTAAATAAATTGTTTTTTTATGCACACTTATCTAATGTATTTCATAATGTATTTCACATAGGTTCATTATGATAAGACTATCTCTGATTAGTTATGGGGTTCTTGTGCTTATTATAAAGGGGAGGGGGAACGAGCAATTATCTCTCCCTCAAACTAGGTAGATTTTTTATGCAGAATCATCTAATGCATTTCAATTTTTAAATATAGGTTCTTTCTGATAAGGTGAATTCCGGAATAGTTTTAAGGACTTAATGGTTAAGTATAAAGGGGATATGGGGGAAACCCCACTTAAAATAAATAAATGGCTTTTTATGCAGAATTATCCGATTTGCTTCGAATTTTGGACATGGGTTCATTACGATAAGACGTATTTCTGATTAGTTATAAGGTTCTTTTGCTAATTAAAAAAAGGGGGCGAGTAATTACTACTCCCGCCTTAAATTAGATTTTAAAAAATTATGCATACTTATCCGATGTATTTCAAATTTTGGATACAGGATCTTTCTCATAAAGTGAATTCCTGAATAGTTTTAAGGGTTTAATGGCTATGTATAGAGAGAGAACGGGGGATAAACCCCCTTAAATTAAATAAATGGCTTTTTACGCAGAATTATCCAATTTGCTTCAAATTTTGGATGTGTATTCATTATAAGAAGGCGTATCTCTGATTAGTTATGGGGTTCTTTTGCTAATTAAATAGGGGAAGCGGGCGATTAATCCTCCACGCTTTAAATAAAATATTTTTTTTTCACAATTATCCAACGTATTTCAAATTTTGGATATAGTTCTTCCTGATAAAGTGAATCCCTGAATAGTTTTAAGAGTTTAATGGCTCAGTATAGATGGATGAACGGAAGATAACCCACAATTAATTAGGGATTCGCCTTATCATAATGAACGCACATTCAAAACATGAATCAAATCAAATAATTCTGCGTAAAATGCCATTTATTAATTTAAGGGGGGAGGGGGTATCCTTCGTTCCCCAACTGTATACTTAGCCATTAAACCCTTAAAATTATTCTGGGATTCACTTTATGAGAAAGAGCATGTATTCAAAATATGAAATATATCGGATAAGTGAGCATAAAAAACAATTTATCTAATTTAAGGGGGGGGGGGGGGATAATCACCAGCCCCAATTTTTAATTGGCAAAATAACCCCGTATGTAATCAGGGATACGCCTTATTATAATGAATCTATAATCCAAAATTTGAAGCAAATCCAATAATTCTGCGTAAAAAGTAATTTAATTTAATGTGGGTTATATTCTATTCCCCTTCTATACTTAGATAATAAATCCTTAAAACTATTCAGGGATCCACCTTATCAGAAAGAACCTATATTTTAAATTTGAAATACATGGGATAATTCTGCATAAAATCCTATTTATCTAGTTTAAGGGGGAGATAATTGCTCGCTACCCTTTCATAATAAGCAGAAGAACCCCATAACTAATCAAAGATGCGTCTTATCATAATGAACCTATGTCCAAAATTCTATGCAAATCGGATAATTGTGCGTAAAAAGTTATTAATTTAATTTAAGAAAGGTTATTCCCCTTTCCCCCTCTACATTTAACCATTAAACTCCTAAATCTCTTCAGGCATTTATACTATACATAAGCCTTATCGAAAAGAACCTATATGCAAATTTGACACACATTGGATAATTCTGCATAAAAACCCATTCATCTAATTGAGGACGGATGGGGGGGGGGGTAATCGTCCCTTCTCAAAACTTAACAGGCAAGCGTCTTTTCAGTATGAACGTATATCCAAAAATTAAACCAAAACAGTTAATTCAGCATGAAAAACCCATTTACCTAAATTATGAGTCTCCCCCCCCCCCGAGCCCCCTTTCATACTTAACCAATCAATCCCCAAAATCAATAATAAATCCCCAAAATCAATTCCTTGACACTTTTTTCCAGTAACTTTTTTTCCTTGTCACTTTTTTTCCGCTTTTATAGTTTATGTCACTTTTATCCGATAACTTTTTTTCCGGTCACTTTCTTTCCTAGACTCGAACGCACCTCATTTGCTACGCTTCATGTGCATTTTTTTTTCCACAACATTATTTTTATCCTTTCATGTATTTGATATCATTTCTGGGTTACCAAGTAACTGATCCAAAATTTCTGTTTAAAAATTTGGCTTTTTATTTAAAAGAAGTTATTTTAAAAGTTAATTAAAAAATATTCTGAAGATAAAAATCATAAATTCAATTACAACCTATTATTTAAAATGTATTTATCTTTTATAGGAGATCCTTTATTATTGAAAATAATATTTTATATATATAAATAACACTAAAAGTTTAAAATTATATTTGGAACAGATGTGTTAATTTAATACGAAATTAAAAATTCATAATAGAAAATCGTGTGGTTGAAAGTTTTAAGATTTAAGTTTGTTGTAAGAGTTTTCCTTAAAATTTAGAAATTTACATACTCACTTTTAAACGCAAAAGCAGGTTACTTACAGACATGATTTTGAATTTACTTAAAATTTAATAACCTTTCAATTTTATATAGACTGAAATACATGTTGAATTATAAGCGATTGTCATTTAATGAAAATTTTTTAGCATTTTAACATCTGAAAATTCAGTTTAGAGCGTTTTATTGAAATTCAGTTCAAATTCTAAATGTTTTTTAACAGCATTTTGAGAAATATTGCTTTTAATGAAAATTGAAAATACCGTTTGATTTCATACTTTCGAAATAATACTATCTGTCACTCTCATGCAAGTTCAAAGAAATATGAATTCTGGAACCAGTTTGGGTTTGAAAACAATCTTAAGGCTGCTCTCAAATTTAAAGAAGCTATTTTCTGGTACATTTCTGAATTCATTTTTGCTCGAAAACGCAATAAATTAGACGGTATTCTAATTCATAATTTAATCGAATGACTTTTTCATTTCATGGTAAACACATATGATTTTACAGAACATACAGTATAAGCTGGAGTTTTGAACCAAATTCTCAATATAGCAGTGAAAGAAAGAAGAAGAAATTGTTGTCACGTAACAAGAATGACTTATAACTCTAAGTAATTTATTTATCTGAAAAGGGAAAACACTATTTAATTAAAAATCGCTTTAATATTCCCGTTAATTTCATTCTCTTTTAAGCATAAAAATAAATCGGACAATGAGTCATAACATTTTGTGTTGTCAGCAGGGAATTTGTGAAGTAGCTTAAGTGCAACTTAAGATAATAAATTTCTTTACCCCCTTTGAGATGCATGTTTTTCCAATGAGAAAGCAATTCTCAGTTTTGAAATCATAATGAAATTTAATGTTCTTCATCTTCTTAAAATTAATTTTTGTAAGCATATGCATAAGAAAAACATGCGTGACTGTAAGAATTATATATTCAGTAAAAATCAAATTTCATTAAAAAATACAGATTTAAATTTCAGTTAAAATACCGCCTAGGATGAACATCTGATCTTAGAATGAAGCACCTGAATGCACAGTAAATGAGAAATTAGTTTAAAATTGAAGAATATAATTGTTTCTATATATAATCATGCTATGTCAAATATTTAAAAAATAATAATAAACAAAAGTATAAAAAAATAAATTTCTGAACAAAAAATAATATGCTTGAAAAAAAAGTCACATTGTTAGGTAACAAGTAATAATTCTTCATAAAATTTTCTTTTCGCAACTAGTTTTAAAAAAAAATCTCCAATGTTTGAAATTTTTGTGAAAAAATATATATACGGGACTTTTATAACCATACTTTTATTTATTTCCATTTCTTTTTTTTTTTTTTTTTTTTTTTTTTCAGTTTGTGTACTTTATGTTAACGGATATACATTTTTATACTGTCTGTTTTTCTCTGATTTAATAACTATTTTTAACAAAAAAACAAAAAAACAAAAAAAAAATTATACATATATTGGGACCTGAAGATTCTGCTTTGGTTCTACAAATTTCATTTGTATTCATATTATTCTTTTTTCCTTCCATGTTCAATTTACTATAAGTTATTAAATTCAATGGTTAATTTCAAATGGTTAATATTGTTTACTATAATTCAATTTAATTCTTTTATTGATAAAATCCATTGGTGAATCTTGTCTACTTTTAATGGTATTATATATATATATATATATATATATATATATACATATTATTACATAAAATTTTTGTGTGTTGAAGAAAAAACATTACTGTTAAATTATTGTTAAAGCGCCCAATTTAGCAAATTAACGCCAACAAAAAAGAATCTTTGTAGCAAAACAAGCTCTCACTTCGTGCCCATAAGTACAAGAGACGGGGATGACAACGATATCCGGTCACTTTGACGAAGAGCGCACTTCGTGCAAGGGAAGGAGAAAAAGGGTCGGCATCGGCGCACTAAGTTGGTCTCCAGAAAAGCAAAGGGAAGAAATGAAGTCTTGAATATGTTAATAAATTAAATCATGTTGATCGTAAAATATGTTTTTTAGAGATATTGCCTACATTCGAGGCACTTTTATTTGAAAAAATGTGAAATTTTTATCAAATACATGTGTTTTTAGTTAAAAATGGGAATAAAACTATGAATGTATTAAAATTTCTAAAGCAATTTTAATTAACTTTTCAAAGTATTCATTGCAAGTCATTATTTAGTCAAATCTTAGAAAAGAATTTCGTTTACGCCAAACATTGTATAATGAAACTATTTAATACATTTCACTTTATTTTACAATGATATATTAGTAAACCACTTACCTGTGTTTTGCAGCAAAAGATTTGCAATACCTTTTAAATTTACTAACATATACCAAATTATGTATGTAAAACCTGATTTTTTATGTGTATTTTTCAATAAAAGAAGCTCTTAAATTAATCTATAAACAAACTTACAAGCTATATTTTGCCTCATAGCGTATGAGTAAATGAATAGAATCTTTTCATCAAATTTTATTTTAATATCTTAAACTTTTGAAGAAATTTTGTTTCTCGTAAACGTACACAAAGAAAAACACAGTTTTTCAGAAAACACAAATTAAAATTTTGATATAGCATTAAAAAAAAAATATGCGTAAAGCTTACAATTTTAAAATAAACTATTTTTGTAGGTGTATATATATTTTTATGTACATTATACATTATATAAAGGCATACTGAAATGTGTGGCTCATTAAATGGTCACTTCCGGTATCAGAATGTTTAATTCCAGTTTAGATTTAGGGCTATAACTTTGCTTCGAATTATCGCTGAACCAAAACTAAGGAATTTTTGGAATTCTAAATGTTTGAACTTTAAAATAATAATAAAAAAATGAAAATTTTCACGAAAACATTGATATGAGGATATGCACATGAGGACTCTCTACCCGTTGCGAAAAACATGTACAAAAAATTTGGCTCAATTCTATACGCAACTTTATACAGTTTTCGATATCGGAGTGATTAATAAAATTTATTTTCTTTCAGTATGCATAAGAATAATTTCATTTAAAATTCTATTTTTATTTATTTATTTATTTATTTATTTTGTAATACTTTTTTTCCTTCAAAAGCTTCGTTAAAATAATTTATTTCTTGAGTAAATGATTATCGTATGCTTTTTTCTATCACTGTGTGTCACTCGAAAGGAATACGTGTACTAATAAAACAGAAACGATGCATAATTTTTCCATTTTTGCATTTCAAGCACATAATTTCGCTGTAGAAAGGTCAACGGAAGAAAGCTTAGTTCCGTTTTGTGTTTAGAGAAAAAGGCTCAGTATAAAAATTGCAATAGAGTCTTTGTTCAGATTCCAATTACACTAATTACGATTGAGCGGAAAAGATACTTAAATCAGAGTAATGTATTCTTAAAATCATTTATACCTGTACAAAGCTGCAGTCAAAGTTTGTTTTATATATTTCAATTAAGTTTCTTTTTATTTTTTCTAACCTATGTATTATTTACTTGTACATGTCCTTATACATACATAAAGATCTTCTTTTAAACAATAGTATAAAAATGGGACATTATAACACATTGGACAGTGGAACTTACTTTAACGGGAGGGGAGGAGGGATCTCGGGTTTATCGATTATTCTACCATATAGTGTACGGAGAACAGTGTTTGAATAAGGAAAAAAAAAAAAAAAAAAAGATGTTACCATTACGTTTTTTGAAAATAATTTTTTCTGTATTTATTTTTTTTTATTTTTATTTATTTTTTTTTCGTCTTTTTTCTAGCTTTTTACAATAGATTCTTATATGTGACTCAGAAAAAAAAAAAATACTGAATTTCGTGTCTTTAAGGTTTAATGAATTATGGTGGGTATAGTTATGGGGTTTTTCTGCTTATTATAAAGGGGGGGCGAGCAATTATATCCCCCTTAAACTAGAAAAATAGGTTTTTATGCAGAATTATCCTATGTATTTCAAATTTTAAATGTAGATTCTTTCTGATAAGGTGGATCTCTGAATAGTTTTAAGGATTTAATATCTAAGTATAGAAGGGGAATAGAATATAACATACCTTAAATTAAATTACTTTTTACGCAGAATTATCAGATTTGCTTCAAATTTTGGATTATAGAACCATTATGATAAGGCGTATCCCTGATTACATATGAGGTTATTTTGCCAATTAAAAATTGGGGCGGGTGATTATTCCCCCCCCTCCTTAAATTAGATAAATTGTTTTTTATGCTCACTTATCCGATGTATTTCATAATTTGGATATATGTTCTTTCTCATAAAGTGAATCCGGAATAATTTTAAAGGTTTAATGGCTAAGTAAACACAGGGGGAACGGGTGATACTCCCCTCTTTAATTAATAAATGGCTTTTTACGCAGAATTATCTGATTTGATTCAAATTTTGAGTGGGCGTTCATTATGATAAGGCGAAGTCCTGATTAATTGTGGGTTATCCCCCGTTCATCGCTCTATACTTAGCCATTAAACCCTTAAAACTATTCAGGGATTCACTTTTTTGGAAGAACCTATATCTAAAATTTGAAATACGTTGAATAGTTGTGAAAGAAAAAAAAAACAATCTATTTTATTTAGAGAGTGGAGGATTAATCACCCACTTCCCCTATTTAATTATCAAAAGAACCCCATAATTAATCAGAGATTCGCCTTCTTATAATGAATATACAACCAAAATTTGAAGCAAATCGGATGATTCTACGTAAAAAGCCATTTATTTAATTTAAGGGGGTTCCCCCTCTATACATAGCCATTAAACCCATAAAACTATTCAGGAATTCACTTTATGAGAAAGATCCTATATCCAAAACTTGAAATACATCGGATAAGTGTGCATATTTTTTTTAAAATTAAGGTGGGTATAGTAATCACCCGCCCTCCTTTTTAATTACCAATAGAACCCCATAACTAATCAGAAATACGTCTTATCATAATGAACCCATGTCCAAAATTCGAAGCAAATCGGATAATTCTGCATAAAAAGCCATTTATTTAATTTAAGAGGGGTTTCCTCCATCTCCCCTTTATACTTAGCCATTAAATCCTTAAAACTATTCCAGAATTCACCTTACCAGAAAGAACCTATATTTAAAATTGAAATACATGGGATACAACATATGTACAAAAACAAAACATATTTATCTAGTTTGAGGAGGAGAATTGCTCGTTCCCCCCCCCCCTTTATAATAAGCAGAAGAACCCATAACTAATCTAAGATACGTCTTATCATAATGAACTTATGTCCAAAGTTTTAAGCAAATCGGATAATTATGCGTAAAAAGCCATTAATTTAATTTAAGAAAGGTTATCCCCCGTCCCCCTCTATACTTAACCCTTGATTTCTAGAATCTCTTCAGGCATTTTATACTATACATAAGCCTTATCGAAAAGATCCTGTATGAAAATTTGACACATGTTGGATAATTCTGCGTAAAAACCCATTCATCTAATTGAGGACGGATGGGGGGGGGTAATCGTCCCTCCCCAAAACTAATCAGGGAAGCGTCTTTTCAGGATGAACGTATATCCAAAAATTGAACCAAAACAGTTAATTCAGCATGAAAAACCCATTTACCTAAACTATGAGCCCCCCCCCCCCTCCGATCCCCCTTTCATACTTAACCAATGAATCCCCAAAATCAATTCCTTGTCACTTTTTTCCGGTAACTTTTTTTCCTTGTCACTTTTTTCCGTGTCATTTTTTTTCCGCTTTTGTAGTTTATGTCACTTTTTTTCGGATTTTCTGTCCCGACAAAAAGAATGCTAAAATGCTCTGATTTAACGAATTTTTAGCTTTGATTTAACGAACAACAATCGCTGAAAAAAAATTCAGATTCGCAGCTAAAATTAAAACTTTTTTGCACATAAAACTTTGAATCTTTCGCATCCAAATTACAAGTGTTGCATTTTTTTCCTCAATTCTGGTGGATTCAAAAGACAGTCTATTTCCTTTTTGACGAACTAGAAACATGACAAAGGTGTAGACAAATATGTAGAACGGAAAGAGAATGAAGATTTTGAAAGTAGTCAAGAGGATGAAAAAACGGAAATTCAATTAAATATTCCAAGAATCAATTTGCAGCTTCAACATTTTTAAAAATTATTTTTTGTCTCACGAGGTAAATGATGTTCTTACGGAGTTAGAAAATATCAAAGAACTTTGGAAAGTCAAAACAAAACACTATCAAGGATTTCTTTCCAAAGTGCCAATTAGTATGTATGTATTATGTTTTAAACTTTAAAAGCAAATAACATTAAATAATTTTGACAATTTAAAAGTTGATCTTTTAACTTATAATTTTTAAGCTCGTAGCAAACAATAATCATTCTTTTTTAAAATCTGTATATCTAAAGAGTATTTTGTATTGATATTTTTATACCATACTCTACAAAAATCGATATTCGATTTAACGAATTGCTTCGATTTAACGAACGGATTTGTGGGTCCCAATCAATTCATTAAATCGAGGTCCGACTGTACTTGCACAATAGCAAGTATTTTCGGGAAATGCATATTATTATCTGATTTTTGAATGCTTAAATAAAAAGGTAATTAAAATAAATAAATAAATAAGTAAATAAATAAAAGAAAAATTCTTCAGAAAATTTTCCATGAATTATATAGATTAAAGAAGTTAATATAAAAAGTAAAAAAAAAAAAAAAAAATAAACTTTAACACAAATAACATTAGATTTGAATATTACTTAAAAATAAATATTTAAAAGGAAAAAAAAATAATAAATCTATTTTAACGCTAAAATATTGTTTTATGTAGTAATATGTGAATAAATTTAAATGTGCATAAAATATCCATTCAGAAATTATTTTTTTGAAAGTATAAAGTTCTGTTTAATTCAGTCAATCCTAATTTGTTAAATCTAAAATATAACTATGGTTGATATTTTCAATGTAACTTCACTCAAATTTTAACATCTGTTGGCTCATAGTTAAAAGATGCAGTTCCATGTATAAAGGTCATTAACGAACACTTTCAGTAGGTAACGCCAATACATCAGTCCTGAGGCAATGCAGCCATTGAAATAAAAAAGGATATGTCGCATTTGAAGATTGAGTGGTTTATGTTAAATGAATCGGCATGGGGAGAAACACCTGACTTGCTACTGGTAGCTTTTTTCTTAGTGTTCTCAACTGGTCTGCTCAACAGGCACAAAACGCTTTAGCACATTTACAAATTCATTTTGTATCAGAAAGATATAAAATTGGAATGCCTGGCTTGACTATGGAAGCAATTTCGAATTAAACTTAGTTTTCCTTTTTATGATAATTAAATTACCTATCCAGTTCTAAGCTATCACGTGATCACCCTTTTTCTGCTTTTGTCGGGAAATTTGCTTAAAAATGTCAATTTTGAGGGCTTGTTATGAAAGATTTATTGTGTTAAAAAAAAAAAAAAAAAAAAAAAAAAAAAAAAAAAAAAAATTGAGTGCAAATAGACAGTTTTGGAATACCAACACCTGCTATTTTCATGCATTTCCGAACAAAAATAAATTAAAGAATATGTCACAAAGTTGTCCTTTTAGATTTAAGAACACCGAACACCCTTAATAGAAACATTTTTTTTTTTTTTTTTTTTTTTTTTTTTTTTTAGTAAATCGCTCGTATAAAAATGAAAATAAAAAATTAATACACTAAAATCAATTTTATTTGAGGCTAAATTGCTATGCTAAAATTGAATCTAGCATAATGCATAATAATATAAATTATTATGTATAGTTATAAAAATTTAGAAAATAAAAAATACATAAATTAATAAAAATAACATAAATATAATATAATTACTGCATCATAAAATACAATACATGATATAATATTATATTATATATACATAATTTATTCTACATTCATTGCAGATGTTGAATTGCATTATTTTATAATGATTATTATAAAATAATGCAATATTAGTTTATATTAATTTTATATGCAATATTAGTTTATATTAGTTTTATTAGTTTTATTAGATTATATTAGTTTTTTCTTTTTTTTAGCACAACTTATAAAAAATCTATGATTTTTTACAAGTTTATCAACTTCTAAAAACATTCATAGATAATTAAATTCATTTTAGGGGGGGGGGGGGGGGAGGTTCTCTTTTTTTTTACCGATGTAGTTATATCTTTGAAAAGTTGTACTTAAGGGTGTATTCGAAAAAACGCTTTTCTACCTTCAGCAGCCCAAACTTTTCCGATACAATTTCAGACATATTTTTAAAAGTAGAAACATGAAATTTGCTGAGGGGATTTTTGAAGGGACGCATAAGGTGCCGTGTAATGTCTTTTTACGCTCAATTGATCAGAATTTGATTTATAAACAATTAACTTCTCAGGAAGACCCTTTTTTTCGTTCCCAGATCTCCCACGTCGGAAAAATCGGTTCAAATTACCGTTTTTGATTGCTTTTTTTGCAACATTTTGTGCACTTATCGGAAAATTGACCTTCACGGCACCTTGTGCACTTTCTAAATAAGAGAATCTGCGAGTTTGATGCGTTTGAGAGCAAAAGTGAATTCAAAAATAAATCGGAAAACAAGCAGTTTGAATCGAAATACACCCTTAATAACTTTGGTCTTCCTTCCAAAGAAAAAAAAAGAAAAAAACTGGTTCCATATTTCTGTCAGGGAAAGTTCGAACGTTTTTAACATAGATAATTCAAGCAATACATGTTGTTAATCTTTTTCAAGCAGTCAACAAAGATTCTCTTCTCCCCCCGTCACTTTAAACAGAAGGTAGTTTCAAAGAAGAACCGATTCAAAATTGTCTATTATTAACATAATACACAGACCGGATATTTACTATTACAAGTTACTATTTACCTTTTTTTTATCTTTACGAATTTTTTTTGAAAAGGAAAGTAAAAATTAGAACCAAAAAATGCAAGAAATTTGTTTTATTTAGTTTTAATTGTAATAATAAACTGTGATACTTTTTATAATAATTGTCAAAATGCAGATTTTCTTTAAATATATAAATTGAATTTTTTATTTTATTTGAGTAAAATAGACACTATCTAGTTTTCATTTTATTTAATTTACTTCCTTTCTTTTAGTAAAAATTAATTGACCAAATGATGCGAAATTTAATCTCTTATTCATTTTTAAATTCCATTTCATTATAACCAGATATATGAAAATTATTAAAATAATTTTGGCAATTCATGGGAAAACAGTATCAATTTTATAATCATAATTAGAAGTCTTTTAGAAATATTTTTGAAATTTACAGATTCATTTAATAAATAAATAAATAAATAAAAGATTATATATAAATACTTTTATAAATACATCCAAAGTTATTCAGACAATACCAATAAAAGAACCAATGAAACCAATATTTTTACATTCATATTATTAAAAACAGTTGAAGTTTGAAGAGAAATAGACGGCAGATTACCAAATTACTAAGAAATATGTGGATAAATGGACATTAGATAACCAGAGTAATTCATATATTACCATACAATAAACCAATGAAACCAATATTTTTACAATCATCTTATTGAAAACAGTTGAAGTTTGAAGTGAAATAGAAGGCATATTACTAAAATAATGAAAAATAAATGGATAAAAAGGCAGTAGAAGGCTTTTCCATTAAACTACGTCATCAGGGGTGTATAGTTTAACAAAAAAGCAAAAACATCCAGCCAGTTTCTGTTATGAGTCGTGCTGAAAGCTAAGAATTCGACTCACAATACACCCGACTGGCTGGAAGCTATTCAGATGACAAATTAGTAGAAAGATACACATAGAAGAAAATAAAATCAATATGACAAAATAACAATAATAAATTATTCCATAAAAAAAAGGATATATATACTAAGATATTTACCATTACCCATATCCTAGCAAGATTTGTAGTGCAATCATATACAAACTACATGTGACTTACTAACAGTCATATGTCATAGTATAAATCACATAGATAATAAAATAAAGTTGTAACAATAATTATAAAAATTAGTAAAACATATATTATACTATATAATTAATAATATATTTAGAAAAAATATAGATGCTACTATTAGAAATATTATATTTTTATTTTTAATCAATTATTAATATTACTATATTAATTAATTAACCAGAATATATTACTGCAACTTCTAGCGGAAAATTATTTTAGTGCTGCCATCTAAAGGATTAATATATTAATTAAATTATATGCTTATGGTGCTGCCCTCTATTATAGGAAAAAATAAATTATTTATTAGCTAAGAATTTCCAAGAATAATTTCTATTCTAATATTTTACAAATAATTTCTTTAAGACAAATACAATAGACAACCACAGCTTATCTCAATAACTTGATCATTTTTAAGTTATGCATATTAGTTTTTAGGTAAACATAAACTTTAATACTATGTGTAAAGTTTTTTTTTATTAAATATATAATAATTAACCATTGCGTATTATCCAGACAACACCGCCCTCCGCCGTAATCTAACATCTAACCCACCCAACCATCCTATAATTCATATTTTTTTATTTTTTGTATTTTTTATTTTTTTGTATTATTTTTATTTTTTATATAATTTTTTTAAACATTTTTTTACGCAATGTGTTAATTATTTTTAAGATCATGTAATAACTTATTATATATTAAAGACTATAGGATGAAGAGAAAAATAGACAGTTAATATTAAATAAATGTTTATACAGATAATATATTTTTTAAACAGATAATATTTTTTTAACCAAATGTAAAGGATAACCATATCTTATAGCAGTTTCTTGTACAGTTTTTAAATTATGCATTTTAAAATTATGTGAACAAATATTTTTAATTCTATGGGCAAAATTAAGTAATATATTGACATAGACAGATTTATGTAGGCAAGAATTATAATGAGTAAAGAGGTTTACTTTAAAAGGAAAGTCATTACGTTTGTCATAAATATCAAATAGAATTTTATTATCAGAAAGCATAATATTAAGATCAAGAAAGTTAATTGTATTATTATGCACATCATTATAACTGTATTTTAAATTTTTGTGGTATTTGATAGGTAGCGAATAGTTATATGACTTTTTAGAATATAAAATTATTATATCATCAAGATACCTGTATAGAAAACAATTAACAATAGAAGTATTACGTTCATAATAATGTAAGTAGAGATCAGCACAGATGGATGATACAATCCCACCTTGTGGAAGACCGACTATTTGTTTGAATATTGTATTATTAAATAATATATAATTATGATAAAGAATAAATTTGGTTAAAGATTTGAAGTAAGATAAAGATACATGTATGTTTAGAGAATTCCTATATTCCTTGAATAATAAATTTATGATCCTGAACATATCTGCAATATCAATTGTATTAAATAAATCATTAAAGTCATATGTTTTGATGTACTTAATGTTTTGTAAATTTTTGATATTATTTACAAGATGTAAACTATTTTTTATACTATAGAATTTATTATTAGTTTTTGCAATATCTAGCATTTTTGTAAGTATTGTTAATAATTCTTTACCTGCATTATTGTTATAAGTATTACACCCAATAGTTATAGTACGAAACTTTATAGGAATTTTATGGAATTTTGGAATAACCACAATGTAAGGATAGTTATGATTTTTTAATTTTAGTAATTTATAATATTGAGCTATATGTCTATTTTTAATAATAGTATCAATATCTGTTTTAATGAAATTTGAACTAGAATTTATTGCTTGATTTAATAATGTAGAGTAATAATGTTTACATATGAAAGCATAGTTGTTAGGAGATTTATCGACATATGTTATGATAAATTTATTTTGTAAGTTTTTTATTTCATCATTTAATTGTTTAAAATTTAAATTGAAGGTATCGATATTCCTATAAAGTTCAATATTTAATTTATCTAAAACATTAAGTTTCCATTCAGTGAAGTATTCCAGAGGCTTATTGTAGTCTATCGAAATTTTATAAATAAAAAGATCTAAATCTAAATTAAACTGTTTAATGATTGATTTGATATTAGTACATGAAGGAACACGATATTTAGTACCATTAGCCATTAAATTTCTTAAAGAATCATTTTCAACGATATTAATATCTCCAGTAATAATGTGACCATAATCTGGATTTACGAAGTTACTATAACATGGATCATTACAATAACATGGATAATTAGTATTATTGGTTAAAAATTTAGAAAATTTATTGTAGTTAAATATCTTACGTCCAAGTGTAACATTATATTTGAAGGATTTATGTATAGAAAAATTTTTTATAGGGAAATTATTATTTTTATCATTAATAATGTTGTGTAGATTAATTTTATTAAGTACATTATTGGTAAAAGTAATTATGAGTTGAGTATTATTAGTTTTTTTATATGTATTTTTAGAAATTTTAACATTAAGAAAATTAATTCTATAGTACAATAAATCAAAGTAAATATCACTAAAATGTGAAGTTAAATCAACTGATAGAAATACTTTATAATATAAATTTAGATGTTTCTTTTTTATTGAAAAAATGTGTTTCCTAATATCCATCCATTGATACGAGTTATTATATTCAGATTCCAACTTAATTATTTGTTGTTTGATCTCATTTCTAGAAATATATAGATTATTAGTCTTATTTTTACCTCTAGTTGTACGTGTAGTTTTTTTAATAGCAGAACGATTTAATTTTGCATACGTACTACTATAATGTTCATAATTATTAGTATTAGTAAAGACAATGTTAGTACGATTGAATAATTTAGAATTTAGACCATAAGGGTATAAAGAATTACGAGATTTAATATAAATTGATTCATAAAGTAATCTATCATTTAGATTTTTATGCATACTTAAGATTTTGATGGTTATATTTTGAAAGTCATGGTGCCTGAAATGTATATGTTCAACATTAATAGAGTTGTTTTTTAAAATATCCTGTCTATGTTGATTGATTCTTCTATGCAAAGGATTACATGTTTGACCTATATATTCTAACTTACAGATGTTGCAATTAATTGAGTATATTACATTGTATGCCTTACAAAATAGCACATTGTATTTAGAACTGGAATCATTATCAATTTGTTGTGTATCTGCATGAGGGCAAGTTAAGCATTTGGGAGATAAGCACTTTTTAAATTTAAGTTTAAACGAGGGACAATATGACAGGTAACTGTTTGACGATCCAAAGAAATCCCTATCTATTTCTTTGTACCGAGCATTAGACATCTTACATTTTGAAGAGCCTAAATTGCCAGTCGCTAAATTTGTTTTGTAACTATTCATCATAAGAAAGATTATTTATATCCAATAGGACAAAATATATTACATAAAAATTAGTATAAGAACAATTTATAATACTATATAATTTTTAAGCTAAAAAAAGAAATTGACATAATATATATATCAGTTGAAATCTTGGCTATTTGATTAAAAATGATAATTGACAAAATATATCTTGAATAAAAATAATACATATATCATTTAATTCCCTAAATAATTTATATCTCTAATAAAGATAAAATAAAGGTAATTAAATTAAAAAATAATTTCCAATAATAATAAAGTGAAAGTACTTGATTACATAAATAATAATTATATATACAATAATTACAAGAAAAGAAAAAATCCCAAACTTAAATCCAAAAGTAGTCTCATAGTAAATAAATTATGCAGTACACATAAACATAATATCCTATAAATAAAGCCCCCATGTTTAATTACATTTCAACTAAATTCCAATATGGTAAAATCCGAAGTTATAACAATGGTAGATATTTCCAAAAAGTATTAAAGAAGCAGCAAGAATAACAAATTGAAGAAATACATCATTTCATGCGCTGTGCATCATCAAAGTAATGTATTTTAAAATTTTTAAAAATAGGTTAATTTATGCCAAAATGGGCCTAAAGTGAAATAATCCACTAAAAGCTGCAAGAATCCATGTTATCTTATGATAACATAAATGACATAAAAGACTAAAAGACTAAACTATCCTTTAATGATTGTGCTTATGCATCTTATCATTATGGAAGTTGAATATATAAATACTTTTATAAATACATCCAAAGTTATTCAGACAATACCAATAAAAGAACCAATGAAACCAGTATTTTTACATTCATATTATTAAAAACAGTTGAAGTTTGAAGAGAAATAGACGGCAGATTACCAAATTACTAAGAAATATGTGGATAAATGGACATTATATAACCAGAGTAATTCATATATTACCATACAATAAACCAATGAAACCAATATTTTTACAATCATCTTATTGAAAACAGTTAAAGTTTGAAGTGAAATAGAAGGCATATTACTAAAATAATGAAAAATAAATGGATAAAAAGGCAGTAGAAGGCTTTTCCTTTAAACTACGTCATCAGGGGTGTATAGTTTAACAAAAAAGCAAAAACATCCAGCCAGTTTCTGTTATGAGTCGTGCTGAAAGCTAAGAATTCGACTCACAATACACCCGACTGGCTGGAAGCTATTCAGATGACAAATTAGTAGAAAGATACACATAGAAGAAAATAAAATCAATATGACAAAATAACAATAATAAATTATTCCATAAAAAAAGGATATATATACTAAGATATTTACCATTACCCATATCCTAGCAAGATTTGTAGTGCAATCATATACAAACTACATGTGACTTACTAACAGTCATATGTCGTAGTATAAATCACATAGATAATAAAATAAAGTTGTAACAATAATTATAAAAATTAGTAAAACATATATTATACTATATAATTAATAATATATTTAGAAAAAATATAGATGCTACTATTAGAAATATTATATTTTTATTTTTAATCAATTATTAATATTACTATATTAATTAATTAACCAGAATATATTACTGCAACTTCTAGCGGAAAATTATTTTAGTGCTGCCATCTAAAGGATTAATATATTAATTAAATTATATGCTTATGGTGCTGCCCTCTATTATAGGAAAAAATAAATTATTTATTAGCTAAGAATTTCCAAGAATAATTTCTATTCTAATATTTTACAAATAATTTCTTTAAGACAAATACAATAGACAACCACAGCTTATCTCAATAACTTGATCATTTTTAAGTTATGCATATTAGTTTTTAGGTAAACATAAACTTTAATACTATGTGTAAAGTTTTTTTTTTTTTTATTAAATATATAATAATTAACCATTGCGTATTATCCAGACAACACCGCCCTCCTCCGTAATCAAACATCTAACCCACCCAACCATCCTATAATTCATATTTTTTTATTTTTTGTATTTTTTATTTTTTTGTATTATTTTTATTTTTTATATAATTTTTTTAAACATTTTTTTACGCAATGTGTTAATTATTTTTAAGATCATGTAATAACTTATTATATATTAAAGACTATAGGATGAAGAGAAAAATAGACAGTTAATATTAAATAAATGTTTATACAGATAATATTTTTTTTAAACAGATAATATTTTTTTAACCAAATGTAAAGGATAACCATATCTTATAGCAGTTTCTTGTACAGTTTTTAAATTATGCATTTTAAAATTATGTGAACAAATATTTTTAATTCTATGGGCAAAATTAAGTAATATATTGACATAGACAGATTTATGTAGGCAAGAATTATAATGAGTAAAGAGGTTTACTTTAAAAGGAAAGTCATTACGTTTGTCATAAATATCAAATAGAATTTTATTATCAGAAAGCATAATATTAAGATCAAGAAAGTTAATTGTATTATTATGCATATCATTATAACTGTATTTTAAATTTTTGTGGTATTTGATAGGTAGCGAATAGTTAGATGACTTTTTAGAATATAAAATTATTATATCATCAAGATACCTGTATAGAAAACAATTAACAATAGAAGTATTACGTTCATAATAATGTAAGTAGAGATCAGCACAGATGGATGATACAATCCCACCTTGTGGAAGACCGGTGTGTAAAAATGTAGCGAAAATGAAAAAAGCTTAGCTATGTAAAGCGGAAATGATTTTCAACGATGTACAGTAAGCATGTATAATGCATCATACTAGTAATTGAAATTAAAATTACTAAAGTAACCAAATTGAGAACCATGGTCATTTTTCCGTGCAATCAGCCACATAGATAAATTGGGGACCAAAGGATTTTTCAGAACTTCGAGATGGAGAGTAGGCGACTTCCATATTGCCTATAACTTAGGGATTTTCTTCTAATATATATATAAATATTGTAATATAATACTCAATGTTATATAACATAATATTAATAATACTTAATAGTGAAAAAGATTCAAATACCAAATTCTGTATTTTATAATTATATTTACATGTAAGATTTTAAAATTTTTTATGAAATCAAATAATAAAAAAGAAATTTCTTTAAACAAGCCTTCTTGCTCCGTTCTTCTGTATCTAACAACTATCAATATACCTTTTTGATTCATAAATATGTCTATTTTATTGATAAACTGAATTATTTTACGTAATGTTTAAAAACATACAAATTTTAAATTATCTGTTATCATATAATTCTTAGCACACAAGATTTTGAATAATTTTAGGAATAAAAAATCTATGCGTTAAATAGGATTTCTTACAGTAATTCTGTCTGTTAATTATTCTCATATAATTTTTGAAAACAAAATATATTTCTGTTGTTAGGAGAGATCTTACACTTAACCTTCCACTTTGATATTAACTTAAAAATATTAGAACTGTTAATAGTTTAGTTAATAATTGGAATTGTACGATAAATGAACAAAAACAAACTGTAAAATCGTACATAAGATTTATCAAATTCAGAACGAGTTAGTCAGTACTTAGGTTATTCCACAAAATTTATTTGTAACATTTTGTTACATAAAATTTTAGATGTTATTCACTTTTTCTAAGTTTATTATTATTATTATTATTATTATTATTATTATTTAATTTTATTTCTTAAATGTTTTTAGAGATATTTGCAGTTTACGTAACAACAAATAAAAATTACTGACAACAACATGATTATTTATCAAAATGGTAAAATGAATCTAACATATTGCGACATAAACCACATATAATGGTTATAACTCAGTAGGTAATTCATTCATCAAAAAATAGAAAACACAGTTCGACTCCGAATTGCTTCCATAGTATGGCTTTCTAATTTTATATCTTTCCATTAAAAAATAAATTTGTAAATGTGTCAAAAATATTCGCACTTGTTGAACAAAGCAGCAGAGTACATCCTTTAATGTGTAAAGTAACTTTGCGCATCTTACTAAGATGTTAAATATGATGCTGATGCAAAATATTTTACAGGAAAAAGGAATGCTAATATATTCAAACTTTTGTTGTATGGCTGCAAAATTTGTCTGAATAACAATTTTAGCATATGAAGTAATATTCCCTATTCGAAAATCATATCTAAATTTCTTGGCGTCGTTTTGGCATGTTTTAAGGAAACAATAAATGATATCATGTTAGAACTTTAGACGTATAGTGTCCCTGTAAAAAAAAAAAAAAAATATATATATATATATATATATATCGACCTATTTTTAGGAGCGCCTTCAAAAGCAAACAATTAAAAAAACTTTACACTATTAGATTAAATATATATATATATATATATATATATATATATACACTGGTGTCCAAAAGTTAAGCATAATTGGTAATTAAGTAATTATTTTTAAGTAATGAAAGAAATATGAATCGGAATGTGCTGAAACTTCAGGTGTGTAAGCAAAATAGTAAGCGTCACATATTTTCGCGAAGAGTTTTCCCCGAAATCGAGCAGGGGACCGTCAACAAATTGAAAAAGAACGAAGATCTTTTGGATAACCCTGTCAAAACTAATGTAGCAAACGCGTTCAAACTGCACATTATGATTAATTGGCTTATTGTAATGTACTGTGTTAATTTTTACAAGGATAGCATGCATACTCGTAGAGAAATTAAGGTTTTTATAAAAACAGTCCTAAATTTTTCCAAGTTTTTTGCTTATAATTTGCAGAGTTCTTATTATAAAATAATGTTCTTTTCTGAAAATATAACAAACATCATTGTACACAATACCCTGTCATCAGAATTTAAAAATAATAAAAATTGTATGAAAAATGAGTATGTTTAGTAAATATTTTTTCATTGCGCATGCGTCAACGATATCAAAATGTTATTTGCATATTGTGTTAGTTAAATGTATAGAGCAACTTCTGTAAAAGTTTCAAAAACATAGCTTGAAAATTCTGAAAATGGGAGCCTATAGAATTAACTCAAAATCCATTATTCCTAAAGGAAGCAAAAAAATCAGGGGTTTTACCTAAATATAGTTGTACGTGCAATATTGTGTAGGCACTAAACAATGGAATATGGATATAGCCCCTCATCTTTTTGCTTCATTTAGGGAATAAAGGATTTTGAGTTGATTCTATAGGCTCCCATTTTCAGAATTTTCAAGCTATGTTTTTGAAACTTTTACAGAAGTTGCTCTATACATTTAGCTAACACAATATGCAAATGACATTTTGATATCGTTGACGCATGCGCAATGAAAAATTATTTACTAAACATACTCATTTTTCATACAATTTTTATTATTTTTAAATTCTGATGACAGGGTATTGTGTACAATGATGTTTGTCATATTTTCAGAAAAGAACATTATTTTATAATAAGAACTCTGCAAATTATAAGCAAAAAACTTGGAAAAATTTAGGACTGTTTTTATAAAAACCTTAATTTCTCTACGAGTATGCATGCTATCCTTGTAAAAATTAACACAGTACATTACAATAAGCCAATTAATCATAATGTGCAGTTTGAACGCGTTTGCTACATTAGTTTTGACAGGGTTATCCAAAAGATCTTCGTTCTTTTTCAATTTGTTGACGGTCCCCTGCTCGATTTCGGGGAAAACTCTTCGCGAAAATATGTGACGCTTACTATTTTGCTTACACACCTGAAGTTTCAGCACATTCCGATTCATATTTCTTTCATTACTTAAAAATAATTACTTAATTACCAATTATGCTTAACTTTTGGACACCAGTGTATATATATATATATATATATATCGGGGCCCCATAAGCCCTTAATAGATGATAATTCGTAATAATTTATGATTATACTTATATATGTAAAATTATTTTATTCATCTGTTCTTAATTAGGAATAAATTAAAACAGGTATTGAGATTTTTTCTGTCTGTGTTTTGACCCAGTTTGCAAAAGCCGCCATCGTATAAAGGTTAAGGATATTCGGTATTCTAAGTGATGGTATTAGGATAGGGCACGGATGGGCGGAAGCCTATGGGGTATCCCCAGTTTAGGCATAACATATACGAAGCATCTTTTTACAACACTGTATATTTTAATCCATATATGAGCAGTTGTTTTAAAGATTTATAAAATATTTACTCTCACTGCAACATATTTGAATTGCAATAGCATTTAACTGAGAAGTTTAGTGTAGCCTGCCCAGTGACGTAAAAAATATCTCCGCTTCGGAGAAGTGTGTGTGTGTGTGGGGGGGGGGGGGGGAGAGACGCAAGAGCTTAGAAAGCCTATTTGTATAGAAAAATATCAGCATTAAAACTCAATAAATTGCATTTTCTGTTTTTTTTTTTTTTTTTTTCTTTTTTTGAAAAATTTACTGGCAAACTCTGTAAAGTTTTCTAACGCCCTAACCCTTGAAACCTTTCAAATTGGAATAACGTTCTATTTGCCATTTACCGAATAAAAACAAAATGAGCTCTTTTCGTACTGAAAATGGCGACTCTATTTCCTAAGGGCAAAATAATGTCTCAGTTGCTTTAGCTTTTACATTTTTATTTTATTATTAGTAGTAGTCAGGAGCTTAGCTACAGGAGAAGGCGAAGGTGCGACCACCCCCCTCCTCATTCGAAATAATCATTTACATTCGGTAATTTCACTTTTGTCCAAAAATTGCATCATTTGACGCTGTTAAAAACGCTTTCGTAAGAATTTTTAGACATATTCTAAAAAAAATATTACAAAACAGATAACAATGTAAAAACAAATATTTAAAATATTAATAATTATTTTTTTCATTTGTAATATTCTACTCTTTGCACTATATCATTTTTCTTTAGCTCTGAATCGATTATTATTTCACTTTTCCGCTATTTTCTCGTAAAAATGCGACAAGTTTGAAAAAAAAATATTTGTCGTCTTGCTTGAAGAGATGTTGGGACTGCTCCTCTTGTGCCTGAAATTTAAATGGGGACGGGGGTGCAACGAAGCCAAGGGCTCCCGTAATCGGCTTTATACCGCTTTTTAACTTAAATTGGTTAATCTTTTAAATAACTAACTAATTGTTAAACTGCACAAGGCAATCGTCTTTTACTCATTTATTTTCATATTATCATCGATCTTTGAACGCAGCTGAGACAAATAACACTTGAAAAACCACCTTATAATTTTAAGAGTAATTCGGTTCCTTCATAATGAAGGCAATACTTGCCTAAGTATTTAGCATTCCGAAAATGCATACGTGTGTGGAAATCTATCCAAACGAACCTACAGTCAGAGCCACAACTGCCTTTGACTCCCTACATACTCAAATTTATAAGATTTTATATATTTAAACTAGGGATACATGGGATATTAAGCATCCATTCGGTATTCTGCCTATTAGGCCATGTTACCGAATATTCGGCAAGGCCGAATATCATATTATTAGGTTAAGTCGAGTGCTTGATTTAATGCATTTTGAATGCAGCTGAGACAAATAAAGTAACATCTTAAAAATAATCTAATAATTTTAAGACTAACACTGTTCTTTGTTGTTAAATTTAAAGTACTTGCCTGTCCAAGTATTAACGTTTCGAAAATGCATAAAATGGAATTCCAAAATGGAAATCTATACAAACGAGCCTACAGTCAGAGCCCCACTTGTCACCGGCAACGTACACACTCGGATTTATAAGGTTGTATATATTTAAACTAGGAATACACCGAATATTAAACATCCATTTGGTATTCTGCATGTTCGGCCAGGCCGAATATTCGGCTTGGATAAATATCAAAGATACATATTCTGCTTGCCAAATATTCGGTTTGGCCGAATATCAAACTACTTGGCCAAATCCTAAAGTTAAAAACCTTTTAAAACACATTTCTAAAAACTATTCACAATTTCTACTTTTAACTATGTACTTATAAATATTTAAAATAATTGGTTGGTTGATTTTTTTATGTCCGCCATTTATCAACAAGAGGGATATAGGCCCTGGGGGGTATCCGCCTTGGGGGGTCTTTCTAAGGGAATTTAACCCTTATTCGAAGAATATCGCGGAAAACTCCGCACGATTAGGCCAACGGGTGCGAATGGGTTTAAACCCAGCACTTCAGATCTATCAGTTTTTAGACTCGAATATCTTTCGACCACTGGTAAGGCTTTTAAAAAGTAATTGGAAACAAACATGTATTTAAATAAAATACAAGTTGAATGTAGATTCTGCTATTGCAGAATTGAGTTTCGCCTCCGATTAGAATAAAAAAAAAATCGATACAGGTTTTTTAGAAGGGCGACCCCGTTTAGATTGCATTGAACTAACTTCATTTTTCTTGTGTTTATCAATATAATAGCAAACAGAACGGCTTGAAATACCCAATTGAATAGCAATTTCTCTCTGAGACATTAGAATTGCGGAATAATAAAGAGATACAATTTGACATGCTACTTCTTCATTGACTAGATTCATCAAAAACGGATTTTTTCTTTAGTTTAAATACTTTTTATAGATTCCGAGTAAAAGAAAATGCAATTTAACAATAAAACGAGTGGAATCCCGTCGAATTCAACGAGTGAAATGTTTAAAAGACTCGATCGATTTGGTTTACAAAAAAGCAAAAGTAATTACATTATTGAATCAGTATATAATAAATATTTTTACAAACTAAATGTCAAATTTGCCAGTTACAATTTTGCATGCAAATATTCGCACATCTTCAGTTAAAATTGTAATCTGAATGCCGGCGAAATCAAGAAATTTTATTTTATATGCAATGCACTCACAAAAAACTAATTTTATTAAAAAAAAAAAAAAAAAACTAATTTTATTTTTACTGTGACATTATTTTCACCAACTGAAGTCATCTGAAAGTAAAATCTCAATCTCAGTGTCCATAATGAAAAAAAATATTGAAATGTGTTATCGTTATGAGTAAAAATGCGATGGTTTAAATAGTGACGTCATTTTCTCTTCAAATGTTTTTTAAAAGTTACTATTATTAGTAATATGAAAAAGACATCCGTAATAATATTGTAATTCCCATTTACCGGGTTGCTGAATGACATAATTTTCCTCATTTGAAATTTTTCTTATTTTGCTTTAGATATTAATTTTTATCATAAATTATTTTCTGTTATTTTATTTACATTATTAATATTATTTCTCAGTAAATATATTTTTTCTTACCTCATTTAGTGCATAATTATACGCAATCATTTTGGAAAATAAATTTTTATTATCGAGAGAAAAGCTAAAATGAGTTGCCACCATTTTGAACAAATATCGTAAAAAGCATTTAAAATTAAAAATAAAATATAAAAATGGAAATAAATTAAAAAATAACTAAAATGGGCACAACTACAAATAAATAGCTTTCATTTAAAAAAATAATTATCAAAATCGGTTCAGTAATAAATTCAGAGCTGATGACACGACATTTTTTGGCTTGTCTGAAAGAAATAGCATCGGAGGCTAATAATGTTTTTAGATTATTAATTTACTATTTGTAAAGTATAAGTTAAGAAAATTAAACATAAAGAGTGTTAAAATGATGATTAATTAGGATTTTCGTAGAATTATTTGATGTAGTTCTTACATTTTGTTTAGTACATAGGTTCCCAACGGGGGCGGTACCGCCCCCCAGTGGGCGCTGGAGTCTTCCAGGGGGGCGGTAGCGTGTTTCGAGAAAAATGGGGGGCGTTGGGACAGTCAAGGGGGGCGGTCATGGCATACTTACCTATTTAGGAACTAATGTGATGAAAATAACTCCCCTGCATTGACCGACGCGTGACAAAAACTGTAACTACACCTTTAAATGGAAATCTATAAATATGAATATAGATCTGAGGGAGGGGGGGGAGGAGGTAATTTATTTTAATAATGTGAAAAATCACCGTGTAATATGTAGAAAGGCAGAACTCGCAAGGAACGAATTTTTTTTTCTGTGCAGGCTAAAAACATTGAATTCTTTCATGAATATCAAAATATCTCAGCGGAACATGAAAAATCGCTATTACTCGCCTTAAAAATCATTATGAATTTAAAATTTGTGGAGTAGAAAATTTGCAATAGTTGGCTGGATAAAAGTTTTAAACAGAATTATTTTTTATTATTAAACTGTATTTCGAAAAATTCTGAAGTATCACGGCACATGCCTGAACAGAAATTTTTAAACGAACCTGTGATTCGTGTTAGTTCAAAACAAATTTTTATTCTTAGTGAAAGTAATAAAAATTATTATATCTATAAATTTGTTCAAAAGTAAATTTATTTAAACTTAAATAGGGAAAAATTATGTACTTCAAAATATCTTAATTGAAGAAGAAATACCGACAGAACAGAATTTAGTATTTGAAATATGAATCTAGCCATTTTCCCACAAACCAATCGTTACTTATGTGCTTAATTTGCCAAAATGTTTTTTTTTTTCAAATGAACCCATGAAGCCTTCTAGGCTACAAGATCATTTGAATAAATGCTTGCTGATAGAAAAAAAATATGTCCTATTTTTTACTTTATATCTTTACAAGACAAAAGTATTCTATTCGTGAAAATTTTCGAAATCCGGTTTTTGACCGATTTACACGTTTTAGGGGGGTCAGAGATTTAAAAAAAAAAAAAAAAAAAAAAAAAAAAAAAATTAACAAATGTTTGTCTGTGATTCTGTCTGTATATGACATAAATTTTGTGGGCGCTCTATCTTAACAACTAATGCACGAAGTTCAATAAAAATTGATATTAAGATAATCCCTGATATAATTGATACCATAAAATGGGGTGAATCGGAACACTTTTCAACTTTAACATAAAAAAAAAAGCAACAACTGATTTTTTAATTTTTTAATTTTTCTACAAGAAACTTCGGTCTTGTTTTGTTCTTTACTTTTTAAGCAAAAACGAAACATTTTTACTGTTTGCATATATATTATTTATTTTTTTAATGGTGTTCCGATTCACCTCGCAGATAGGGGTGAATCTGAACAAATGCTATAATCTTTATTTATTCCGATTCAAACTTTAATAAGATTAATAAAAATAGGTAATAATAATAAAGGAGGAATAGGAACACGTAGTTACTGTGAAATCAAGCCTTTATTTTATATACAAGTAAAGATGTGCCCTTTTAAAAATTAGAAAACAACATTTAAATCAAGAAAAATTAAAATTTATTTTAAGAAATTATATTCGAATTGTAGAAGTAGAATTTAATATAAATTTAGCCCTGTTCTGTGTTATACTTTACTAGTGATCACTGCGTAAGTGGATCTATTAAGTAGCTACAATCTCTGCATGTATTAATACGATCTACTAATACGCCCTCATCCCCAGCCCTTAGTACTGTTTGCATACCTCTCTTTTTTAATTGGTTTTTCATTTTCAGATGTTTGTGTAATGTTGTGGATGTCAGAGAATAATTCTGTGCAGTTTTTCTAATTAATTTGCTATTTTTAAATTCTTTTATTGTGTGTTCCATGTCTGTTGGATTAGGCGTTGACTTTTGTGTTTAACCAAGTAATTTCTTACTCTTCAAGTAATTAGAACAAACAAAATATTGCTACAATACATATTCATACATATGTTTTCATATATTACATGAAACTATTACTGTATAGAAAAATAAACGATGAGAGAAAACGTGTACCGATTCACCCCGTAAATCTTAAACCTCTGATGTTACGAGCCATTTTTCATTTTTTCATTATGTAGTTTAGAAATAAGTATAATTTATTTAATACAAATATCGTTTACAGGTCTATCATTAATTAAAAATGCCCTCTCTTAGGTTTAGAATACGAAAAATACTGTAATTACACACAAAGTTTTGAAGATGTTGAAAAAAATGAGGTTTTTGAGGATCCTCTTGAAGTTTTTTTTTTATATACCCCAGTAGTTGTGCAAACATGTCAAAACTGAATTTCCCAATTCATAATATTATTACCTTCTTATAAAAAAATTGGCAACTAAAATTATCATCACATATATTTATAATGAATTTATTTGTATGACCGGGAAGTTTCGTTCCTATTCACCCCATTTTACGGTACTGATTAATTTTTGGTGACAATCGCTCAACATGTGACACTGGTATGCTGCCATTTCACGATTTCCGCAACAGCTTTATCTGGAGAACTACTGCATAGATTTCCACCAAACTTCAGATTATATTACTTCTTGACATGAATAGATGCTATTTACATTTTGCTGAAAATTTCTCAACAGGTGGTGCTGCTATGCTGCTTTTTTTACGATTTCTGCAACAGCTCTATCTCAAGAACTAACTCTCGGATTTTCACGAAACTTCAAATTTGATTAGTTCGACATTGACATTTATATATGAATATACGGAGTTCATTTTTAGATCCATTCGCGAATGGAGATACAGCAATATCATCATATTTGGATGAAGAAATCGTGGAACTCACATCAAATGAGAACTAAGAGTAAAATTCAGAAATAGATACCAAGATTTCTAACTTCAAAAGCCAATACAGCTCTCTAACCTAAATTGGTAGAAAGCGTACATAAAATTTTAATTGCTCTTTCTTTATCACATTTGGCTAAGAGTGGGTTCCGTGCAGTAGCTAATTTACTGTCTAAGAAAAAGAACAGACAAATTCGAATCTGACAATTTGTGACTGATGCCAAAGAAACTGAAATCCGACATAAGCAAATTGTTGAAACTCCATCAGCTCCAACTATTTCGTTATTTGTTTAGAAATTCTTATTAATTTTGTGTTTATTTTTAAATTTGTAATAAATAATTTTTTACTGCATTTGATGGCCGTTTTAATCAACTTCTACTTTATGATTCTTAATAGATAATTAGACAGATAAAATATAGATAAATATTCAACAATATTTTAACATTTTGTATAATTAACTATTGTGGAAGAGGGGGGGGGGCGCTAGCATTTTTTTCTCTTGTAAAGGGGGCGCTGATTCAGAAAAGGTTGGGAACCTATGGTTTAGTACATTATCTATTGCTGCTTTTCCACAAAAAAAGTTTTCTTAACAAAATAGAAAAGCTTTTTTAGCTGATAATAAGTATCAAAACAGACAAATTTCGTTCAAGAAACCATAATCGTAATCTACTTTGAATGATATCATCGCATTTATTATAAACAAAATTAATTTGAAATAAATGTCTTTGAAATGTCATAATTACAGATAAAGTTGCGAATAAAAATTCAGTTTGTTTTACACCCAATATGTATAACCTAATGCATTGTACGTTTGATGAAATAAATGGATTAAAATATTGTTTCTTGTTAAAAAAAAATAAATAAAAAATTATATATATATATATATATATATATATATATATATATATATTATTCAAATATTCAGTATTTGATATTTGGCAAAAACCACTACGATGTGTTACCACAATCGTAGTGCGAAGAAATCGCACTAATGAAACTTGGTCTATCGGCATTTTTATCATACAACAATTGTTTTCACAGTGCTCGCTCTAAAATATAAAAAGGCATGAATATACAGGAATGAAAAATTACAATCATTCGGTAATTTTAGTATGAACATTCGGTAAATGCGATGTGTACCCCACCCCCTTTTACAAACAAAATGCATTAGCTAAACTGCTGTTAATAGTATTATTGTATCTGGCCGTCTTTTCAGTGATAACATAACTGACCAGGCTACTTTATTCTGAGGTGAAAAGATTTATTTTTAGACGGCACATCTGCATATATGTTTCAAAGAATTTTGTCAGTAATCGCCTTAAGCTAACGAATGGTGGTTTAGAAAGCATTTGAAGATTTTTACACAGTGGGTGGAAAAGGGGTACAACCAACTCGTTTTTCTTTCAAAAGGGTGTTTGAAAATTGACCACAGGCATTTGTAATAACCTGTTTCTGTCGCTTTTTGAGATAAAGTAATTTGGGAATGGACAATTTTTGAGGAAAGAGGGGTTCTTCCTCTTTTCGCTTTCAGTATCTCATTTATCTATGCTAATAAACAAATTACATTAGAAAATTAACAATTAAAGTTTCGTTATAACAACCTAATATTCCCTTTAAAACAGCTTCGACCGCTATTCTTTAATATTTTATTTTTAAATTGTACTTATTAAATTATGGGTTTTTCATACATTAATAATGAGATTTAATCATCTAACGGACTTAATTAGTAGTGTGTTGCTGAATAAATGCATATAAAAAATAAAAATGAGTTTTGATTATAATTAACAAAGTTAACTAAATGATTTTTTAAAACTCATTTATCTTCGTTTGCGATTGTTAAGATTTTTGATGCATTCAGTAAGTTAAACCTTTATCAAATGTGCATGCAATTAATTGAAATTCCTTCAATATAAGCATATCATTTGTGAGAAATTTATGGATAAGTTATTTTCAATAGTAATACTTTAATGTTTAGAAAAAGTAAAATATGTAATCATTCGTATACATTATTTAACTAAAAAAATACGTAAGATTTTGGTGAAATTATTTTTCTCTAAAATTATTTATAGGAAAGAGAATAGGATCTTTAAGTTTTTTGAATATGTTCTTGTAGAAGTCTGTAGTATATAATAAAGAAAAAAATATGAGTAGTATTTAAATATGTACAATAAAATTCTACTTTTTTTTTATTTAAAAAACTTAAATTTCCGTTTCCGTTCTTTAAAGTTATTTTTATGCGAATTAGTTTCATAATAACGAAAAAAAATGTTTACGACTAAAAAAAGGAAAAGTAAAACATCTTTTGAAATGCCTTGTCCACACATTTATATTACCAATATTATTATTACTTTATAATGACTTTTTTACTTCCTTATTAGTTATATAATATTTGCTGTAATCAATATGTATTATTTTTGTTAAAGTTTAATTTGTTTAGCTAGTTGCTTAAATTTCTTAATGGTTGTGGAACAATACTACGGCACATATTCTGAAACTTCAAATGCATACATTAATGTATAAACATAAAATAAATTTTTAAATGTGGATTTTATGGGGAAAATGTCTGAACAAACATATTATATTTACAAGATATCCACTATCTTATCGTATTTGCTCGTCATAATCAGAAATAATAACATTGTATTTTTCCTTAATCCACAACCTGATGAATTTTTAATTCCAGGACAAAATTCACCGCGGACAAGTTCCCTAAGGACAACAACTTCCACCAGACAAAATCCCCACGGACAAAATTCCCACGTATTTTTAGAATTGTAATACTATCTCTACAAAACATAATTTTTCGGATAAAGATTTTAATAAAAGTAAAATAAATCCAACTGAAAAATTTTGCATATCTTACAGATTTTTTTTTTTTTTTTTTTTATGTGAAAAGAAACATAATTGCACTCTTAAATAACATGTGAGATAACTCAGAGAATAATTCCCTATTGTTTTATGGTCCAAAAACTGAGCAACTGGAATCTCAGGATTTAATCAATTTTGCCAATATAATTTTGCTTTGCAAGTTATATAATAATAATAATAACTTTAAGATATATAATGCATTTGTATGCCTATTATGAATCTTTAGGATAGAATTTTTGCTTTAATTGTATTTTTAAATGTACAGATAGATATTTTCTTTATTGATTGTTTTTGTAGATATATTTATTGTTTTAATTGTAACTCACCGTGTTGGAATTTTTAATAACTCGATAATTCTGTGTTGGCATTGTCATAAGCAGTAAAAAGCCACAGATTTAGAGTTATTACAGCGAATATACTAATTATATATTGCATGTGCTCATAAGAAGCTATCTCATTCATCGAAATCATCCACTCGCTAATGCTAATTCTATGAGGATTTTTTTAAAGCTATCTCATTTGCATTTCAGTATTTCTCCTTTTATATTTATTTATTTGTTTATTACATGGTATAGCTGAGTTCGATCTCTACAAAAAACGCTTTTTTTTTTTTTTTTTTTTTTTTTTTTTTTTTTTTTTTTTTGATTGCAAGGTTTTTTATGAAGATGCTTTCTTCTATGAAACTGATTTCAAAAATGAAAAAATCCTCATTAGAAAAGAAAGAAAAAAAATCTGGTACAAAAAATTCGAAAAGATAAAAAACTGCATTGGTAGAGATTGACTCAACTATTCAATGAAAAAAAACGCATCTAAAAATATTGAAATACAAACGAGATTTTTTTCGAATTTTTTCAAGTAGGATTAATATTTGCGAGCGGATATTTTCGCGTAATTAGCCCCTTCAGAGGCTGCTTCAGTCAAGCAAAAATAAGTGTTTGCTAATGCAATTCCTATAAAAATATATACAAAAAGATATCTCGTTTCCATTTCAGTATTTTTTGCATTGGATAACTGAGAACTAAGGCCACTTTTCCCTTTTTAGGTGCGTTCGTAGTTATAGAAATACGTAGCTATAATAGTCGTTAAGTCCGTCCGTCCGCATATAACAGCGCAAAAACTACCCAACCGAAATGTCTGATATTTAAATTATGTAATTGTTGCATAATTTTATCGATTCATTTCAAATTTTGTGAAAATTGAATGCATAGTTCTATTTCAGGTACAATAAAAATTATTCCTTTTAATTACGGCCAATGGGAAAAAAATAGTTTTTAATTGCATTTTAATGATGCTACATGTGCTTTCGAACATAACAAAATTTATGTGCATCTATGAAAAATATATAAAAATATACGTACTGTTAGATGAAAAAAAAAAGTTTTGATATTAATTTACAGGGCCACACAAAAGTATTCCATTACATAGTGGTATAGGAGGAAGCATTGTTTGGGGTGCGTTTAAATTTTCTTAAACTATTATACATATTATGAAATTGATATACTTTGTTGAGGTTTACTAAAAGTTATCTCCTGTATAATAGAAAGTAGATAGTATTTGCAGGGACACACAAAAGAAGTGAGTCATACAAAAGATTTCTGATACTATAGTATATAATACTATTACACCAATGTCTGAATATTTTTAAAAATTCTTTTTAGCACGAATGCACCTCATTTGCTACGTTTGACGTGCAACTTCTGAATTGTTTGATTTTTTTATAGGTATTTTAAAGGAGGACATTTTTACTTCCAGAACCAGTTTCAAAAGGGAAAGTGTCCTCTTAAAAAAAATCAGAAAAGTGAAAAAACGGCCTTTGTACAGATCAACCTCAGCCATCCAATGAAAAAATATTTAAAATATTGAAATGCAAACGAGATATCTTTATGAATTTCTTCCATAGGATTAGCATTAGGAAGAGGATATTTTCACGTGAGGGAAATAGTCACTTAATATATCGAACATCCAACATAAGGACTCATAAACTATAACGACCAGTTTAAAAGTCTCAAATCTTTTAAAAATCTTACATTGCTGTTTTTCATCCTGAAGAAGCAGAGACGTACCCACAGAAATAAGGAGATCGGCTAATTGCGCCTAAGCCATCAATTCACTAAATTGGGAACTTTATGGATTATTTCAGCTGTCAATAATGGAATTTTTTTCAACTCACAAAAATTTTAAACACATAATATGTACATATATAATATAATTTTTTGCTAATAATAGCTTTTAAATCACATAAAAATGGACAGCATGAAAAGGTATGTTGCACAAATTGAAAATAAATAAATAAATAAATAAATAAAAGATGATAATAAAAAATTCGTATATATTTTTTTTCACAAGTAATTCAAGCATTGGAAAATTGTTTAACTATTTGCGTAGAGAAAATTTTATGAAGAAATAACACTTGTTATTCAACAGTGCCATTAAAATAATAATAATAATAATAAATAAAAAAACATTATTTTCCGTTTAAAAATATATATATTTTTTAATTTGACATAGTAGGAAAACATTTAGAAAATTATGTATGGGAGCGAATATTTTCATCAAGTTTAAACTAATTTCTCATTGACTGTACTTTCAAATGTTTCATCCTAAGATGATGCACTTGTTAGTTACTAATAAAAAATAAAATAAAATAAATACATAAAAAACATTGATTTTTTATAGTACTTATTTATATCTATAAAGAAATATGTCCTGGTTGATTCGCTCTCTCGTCATCAACGAGCAGCCAAAACTAATCTTGATACGTAAATGAGGTGGTCATAACCCTAGCATAAGGATTCCATTTCAAGAAAATAAAGAAAATAAAAGAAAGAGATTGTGCAGTAGAAGGTGCACACAATATCTATTTTATCTATTTCAACAATGAACACAACCTGATTTCATATGCTTTCTCATATATGGCATCTGTTTACAAGCTTGGTTCGGTGTTAATCATACTCACACACAGAAAAAAAAATAATTTAAATTTAAACTTGATTTTTCAAAAATGAGTTAAGTTCAAGCTTAAATTCAAAAAGATTTCAAACGAACACGCTCAGCTGAAACTCATTTATGAAAGTAAGCAAAATTCACTATAAATTTATATACATATATGTATTAGACTATTATGGACCAAATTTACAAAATTTTGTGAACTATTCTTTTGGGTATTCGACATAAGGTCTTCAAGAGCCCATTCCCATTTCAATTTTCCTTATCGTCACTCGGTCCGAGTTTCGTTTGAAGATTACTTTTTTCTATAGGTTGGACCAAGATGGGTCAGGACAGGATTTATTTTCCAGGGTAAGTTAAAAGTGTGCTACATTACAGTTGAAATCTGAATAGGCAAAAATTTTCCGTTCCAGTTAATATATTTTTCCAATTTTTCAAATTTCCAATAATAATTATTTAAACTTTCTGGGAAAATTTTGAAATTCCTTAAGACGGTATTAAAAAAAAAGTATCCATGCTCAAATACTCAAAATTTTTGGGCGCATTTTCAGACTTTTTTTAAAGATAAAAATAGAGAACTTGCTTACGAAATTTTATTATATATTATATATATATATTATAATATTTATTGTATAATATAGGCCGTGTATTTTCGTTTTTCACTAAATTTATTGCAACTTGATTTAAAAAAAGTTATCTTCCTAGTATGACCCTTTTTTCCGTTTCCAACACTATCGCTTCAGGAAATTCGGTTTAAAATGCCAACTTTGACTGCAGTTTCGACCTTATATTCGCCTTTATCAATAAATTGACAAATACGGCACAATATATGGTTTCTGAATAAGTAAACCTGTGGATTTGATGTTTTCAAAACAAAAATAGATTTAAAAATTAATCAAAAAGTAAGAAACTTGGATTTGAATGCACCTTAATGATATATTTATTATAAATGACGGATAAAATGCATTAGCAGCCTGTATAGTGTTGATTGCTCTGTGCGGATATTTTTATTTTTACGTCGAGATATTTAAAGTTTTGTTTTATACGAGGAGTTCGGATAACAAAAAACAAGTATGAAAAATCATGCGTTAAGCATAGATTATGAAATACTTTCCAACACTTCCTGAAATTTTTAATAAAACTTCACAAGTGCTACCAGCCTTGTGTTTGATCTGTCAATTGATATACATACTATATAAAGGGAAAATTTAACTTAACCAGAAAACTCGGAACAGTCTCAAATTTATCTTTCAGCAAATTATTTTAATAGATAGAAGTATACTTATGTACTTTTCTTCAGCCCTGTATTTAACCTATTACTTTTATTATACGCCAATATTTAGCTACAGTTTAGTTCAAACTAAAACACCCTTAAGACTACTGAAATCACATTTCCAGAAATTATTATCCTTAGGCGATCTATGTATCCAATTCTTTGGGTGGCCCTGTATATCACTTTAACTATATTCTACAAACATTTCTTAGTAAACAGAATGCAGTTCATCATGAAAATATGTAATTTTTTTTTTTTTAAATCTTTAAGTAAATTATGCTCATATTCAGTAACCTTGAGCTCTTTTCTTTAGCCCAGTGTATATCAACCATATCATTCATACATACCATATAATTATGTATAAATTTAGTGAAACTTAAAAGCGCATATAATACTTAAAAATACATTTTATCCTTACATTAGCCATCATCGATAATATAGAGTATTTCTGATAGAATATACTGTTTGAAATCTTTTGTGTGTCCCTGTAAATCTGTGCACTTTGTAATATGCATGAAATATCTTATATTAAGCTTCAGTGACGTATATCAGTTTTATTATACTTGAAACAGTTCAATATAATTAAAATATGTCGCAAACAATTTCTCCTTTACCATTATGTAATGGAATTATTTTGTGTGGCCCTGTAAATGAATAATATCTATACTTTTCACCTCATATTTAAGAAAATGCATATTTAGTGCAGTTTGTAGATGCATATAAGTTTTAATATGTTTGACAGGGTGTAACATCTTTAAAATTCATTTGAAACGATTTTTTCCCATAGAACGTAATATGATGAACAAATTTTGATTGTCCATGTAAATAAACTAATTATGCTAAGAATTTCATTTGGAATTGGGTTCGTGCTAGGGTAACCATCAATAACATCCAAAAATTTCAGGACATTCCGAAAAAATTTACAAGAGTTGGAGCGCGGTCAAACGGCCAGACAGACTGAAATCATAAATACTTCTGAACTTTGTTGGAAAGTTAAAAAATATTAGTTTTTCTCTCTTTTTTTAGAAAGATCTTAGAAAGCCCCCCCCCCCCCCCCAAGCGTAAACCATTGACTTAAAGCGAGAGAGCTAAAAAATATATTTTTTTAAAAAGCTCATTTCATTACTTTGAAATAAATTTATTAAAGAAAAGAAGTTTTCTCCATTTCCGGAGAGGGAAAATATAACAATGATATGAAACTTTTTAAACGGTCCGTCTTTTAATGAAATATATTTCTACATTCATATAAATCAATTTCATACTTTTCTTCTTTTGCAAAAAATGATTAACACAACTTCGAAAAAAACTGTAATTTATTACAATTTTATTAATAGTTTAAAACATTGGGTAATAATTGATTTTGAGAGGGCCACTTCCTTTATTATCAAAGCGATTTTAATTTAAAAAAATACTGCATTCTTCTAAAAAAGATTTGTATCCACAATACTGCCACATAGTGGATTCGAACGTTCTCTAAATAGATCAATGAACAGAACAAATGTTGTCAATCGTTCGCTAACAGTGAAAAAGCTACTGTGTCTTCTCTCCCCTCTTTGAATAAAAGACTGTTTCAAAAAGAAACGATTCTAAATCGTTTCACAATCGACACAATACAAGGATAAGATATTTAAATATTTACTACTGCAATGTAACTGTTTAAGTGAAACTAAGATGCTTAGTCTCCCGTCTTCAGTTAACTTCATATAATGAATGATACTAACAACATTCATAATGCTCCTTTGAAGTCAGAAGAATTGTCTTCGCTTTAAACGCAGTTTTAAGAAAAATAGCTACAGATGTTAAAAAACTAATAGTTAAAATTTTAACAGATGTTAAAAACTACTGATGTTGTAAAATAAAAAAGGCTTAACATACAAGTGTGGTGCGGAATGTTAAAAAAAATTCCATTCTTTCAAACCCATTCCCTTTGCAGCTTATTTAGTTCTTTGTAGTTTCGAACACAGGTGATATTCATAGGAAGAGATTTTTCAAAATGATTGCATTATAACCGGTACTTCCCAGGGCTGGAGAAGATAAGTAAGGATAGAAACTGCGGACGGAAGCGAGCCTTAATGACATAGCCAGGAGCATAAATGGGAAAGAAAATTAAACAGAATATTAAAAAAAGTGTGTGGTTCTTTCGAATTTTTTCCAGCAACAAATTTAAAGAACATTTGCCCGCTATTTGTTGTTTTAAGGTAGCTTTAAATATTTTCATAAAAGCAGCTTAAAAATTTAACGAATTATTTTTAATTTTTTTCAAAATAAATAAATAATTTTTGTTACATGGCTTGAATTATACTTTAAGATATTAACATTAATAAGAAAAATGATATATTCATTAATAATATATTTTTTAATTTGTACAGCAAATTATATTAATTTTAAAAAAAGAAAAAGAAAGAAACATTTTATACTTATTGATTGAACTTATAGGAACATTATGAATCTAGGAAAAAAAGTGACCGGAAAAAAAGTTATCGGAAAAAAAGTGACATAAACTACAAAAGCGGAAAAAAAGTGACACGGAAAAAAAATGACAAGGAAAAAAAGTTACCGGAAAAAAGTGACAAAGAATTGATTTCGGGGATTTATTATTGATTTTGGGGATTCATTGCTTAAGTATGAAAGGGGGATCAGGGAGGGGGCTCATAGTTTAGGTAAATGGGTTTTTCATGCTGAATTAACTGTTTTGGTTCAATTTTTGGACATACGTTCATCCTGAAAAGACGCTTGCCTGATTAGTTTTGTCAAGGTACGATTACTCCCCCCCCCCCCATCCGTCCTCAATTAGATGAATGGGTTTTTATGCAGAATTGTCCAACGTGTGTCAAATTTGCATATAGGTTCTTTTCGATAAGGCTTATATATAGTATATAATGCCTGAAGAGATTTAGGATTTCTAATGGTTAAGTATAGAGAGGGAACGGGGGATAACCTTTCTAAAATTAAATTAATAACTTTTTACGCATAATTATCCGATTTGCTTAGAATTTTGGACATAGGTTCATTATGATAAGACGTATCTCTGATTAGTTATGGGGTTCTTCTGCTTATTATAAAGGGGGCGAGCAATTATACCCCCTTAAACTAGAAAAATAGGTTTTTATGCAGAATTATCCCATGTATTTCAAATTTTAAATATAGTTTCTTTCTGATAAGTTGGATCTCTGGATAGTTTTAAGGATTTAATATCTAAGTATAGAAGGGGAATAGAATATAACCCACCTTGAATTAAATTACCTTTTACGCAGAATTATCAGATTTGCTTCAATTTTTGGATTATAGAACCATTATGATAAGGCGTATCCCTGATTACATATGGGTTTATTTTGCCAATTAAAAATTGGGGCGGGTGATTATCCCCCCCCCTTAAATTAGATAAATTGTTTTTTATGCTCACTTATCCGATATATTTCATATTTTGGATATATGTTCTTTCTCATAAAGTGAATCCCGGAATAATTTTAAAGGTTTAATGGCTAAGTAAACACTGGGGGAACGGATGATACCCCCCCCCTTTAAATTAATAAATGGCTTTTTACGCAAAATTATCTGATTTGATTCAAATTTTGATTGGGCGTTCATTATGATAAGGCGAAGTCCTGATTAATTGTGGGTTAGCCCCCGTTGATCGCTCTATACTTAGCCATTAAACCCATAAAACTATTCAGGGATTCACTTTATCAGGAAGAACCTATATCCAAAATTTGAAATACGTTGAATAGTTGTGAAAGAAAAAAAAAAAACAATTCATTTTATTTAAAGAATGGAGGATTAATCGCCCGCTTCCCCTATTTAATTATCAAAAGAAATTCCTTCCCATAATTAATCAGAGATTCGCCTTCTTATAATGAATATACATCCAAAATTTGAAGCAAATCGGATGATTCTGCATAAAAAGCCATTTATTTAATTTAAGGATGTTTATCCCCCATTCCCCCTCTATACATAGCCATTAAACCCATAAAACTATTCAGGAATTCACTTTATGAGAAAGATCCTATATCCAAAATTTGAAATACGTCGGATAAGTGTGCATATTTTTTTAATCTAATTTAAGGTGGGTATAGTAATCACCCGCCCTCCTTTTTAATTACCAATAGAACCCCATAACTAATCAGAAATACGTCTTATCACAATGAACCCATGTCCAAAATTCGAAGCAAATCGGATAATTCTGCATAAAAAGCCATTTCTTTAATTTAAGAGGGGTTTCCTCCATCTCCCCTTTATACTTAGCCATTAAATCCTTAAAACTATTCCGGAATTCACCTTACCAGAAAGAACCTATATTTAAAATTGAAATACATGGGACAATTCTGCATAAAAACATATTTATCTAGTTTGAGGGGGAGAATTGCTCGTTCCCCCCCTTTATAATAAGCAGAAGAACCCATAACTAATCTAAGATACGTCTTATCATAATGAACTTATGTCCAAAATTTTAAGAAAATCGGATAATTATGCGTAAAAAGCCATTAATTTGATTTAAGAAAGGTTATCCCCCGTTCCCCCTCTATACTTAACCCTTAAACTCCTAGAATCTCTTCAGGCATTTTATACTATACATAAGCCTTATCGAAAAGATCCTATATGCAAATTTGACACACGTTGGATAATTCTGCGTAAAAACCCATTCATCTAATTGAGGACGGATGGGGGGGGGGGTAATCGTCCCTTCCCAAAACTAATCAGGCAAGCGTCTTTTCAAGATGAACGTATATCCAAAAATTGAACCAAAACAGTTAATTCAGCATGAAAAACCCACTTACCTAAACTATGAGCCCCCCCCCCCCCGATCCCCCCTTTCATACTTAACCAATGAATCCCCAAAATCAATAATAAATCCCCAAAATCAATTCCTTGTCACTTTTTTTCCGGTAACTTTTTTTCATTGTCACTTTTTTCATCGTCACTTTTTTTCCGTGTCACTTTTTCTCCGTTTTTGTAGTTTATGTCACTTTTTTCCGGTCACTTTTTTTCCGTTTACCGAATATTATAGATAATGTTAGTATGAAGTGTAGTAACGGGAAATTTTGCCCCTCCAAAGCATTAACCTCTGGGTGTGTCAATAAAAAAAATTAAAAACCTAATGTTATTCATACGGATTGCTAGAATTGCTAATTATATTTTTCTTTTTAAATCACAAAAATAAGTATTCCTTAAATACAAAAGAAAAATAAGGAACTATTTTACATTTTTACATTTTTATAAAACAAAGCTGACCCCGAGAGTACAAACGGAAAAAAAACTACATTTTTGACCATAGGAAATATTATTTATACTTTCTCTTACGTCCAGATTGTTTGGGACTTCATTATTTCTTTATCTATGAAGTAAGTTCTTAATTAGAAAGAGGAACTGAAGGTCATTGATACTCTAGGATTTGTTCACATAATGTTATCAAACTATAATATCTCAGATAACTTAAGATAAGAAAAAAATGCTATCATAAATCTCAAGTGCACAATGAGCAATATGAATTCAGTATATAAGTTAAACAATAATACAACAGTACCCTAAATAGTTATCTGCTCACTAGTATCTCACTAGTATCCGTAAACCTGCCAAATATGTTGAGAATTTTTATTTAAAAAAAAAATATTGGTTAATATCTAGCTAATTTTATTTTTTTAATTCCTTCCATTTTTAATATTTTATTTATTTATTTATTTTGAAAAAAGATAATTGTTCTGCATGATTTAATTTTGTCTTTGTATTTCTCCAAATAACAAATAACAATCTTTTCTGCTATACATCGGTGACACTCGTTAAGGTGAATCTCCGTCTGGTTTAACTATGAATGTCGACCTCTACCTGCACCCCAAATTTCCTTAAATTCGATGATATTACTGCTGGATGTTGTCTTTGTTAAAAACATACCATGGGCTTTAAGTATAACTGGTGGAAAGGGCTATTAGAGGAATAATTGAAAGAAAAAAATATTATTTCTTTATTACTCTTTTTAATTTAAATTTAACTGTTTGGTTGAATATAACTAAAAGTCATGCACTTGTTATTTACTAATAAAAATGAAAATAAATAAATAAATAACATTGATTTTTTAATAGTGTATAATTATATACACAAAGAAACATCTCACGGCTAATTCGTGCTCTCAAGTCATCAATGAGCAGTCAAAACTAATCTTGTTACATAAATGAGGGGCTCATAACCATAGTATATCAATACCATTTCGGAAAAAAAGAAAGAGATTGTGCAGTTAGAAGGTGCTTATAATATCTATTTTATCTATTCCAACAGTGAACCCAACTTGTTTTCATATGCTTTCTCATATATGACATCTGTTTAACAGCTTAGTCCAGTGTTAGTCATGCTCACACGCACAGAAAAAAATAAAAAGAATAATGTCCAGTTAAACTGCTGGCATAGAGCTCACAGACTATGCAGACTAATTGTATATTACAGTCTTATATAGAAATGCCTTTCGAACAAAAATATGGAAGAAAGTACCCCCCTATTTTCTTTCTTTATACTTAATCATCGAAGCCCCAAAACTAATAAGGGATACGCCTTATCATATAAAAAACCTGTATCCAAAATTCGAAGCAAGTCAAATATTTCTGCATAAAAACTCATTTATGTAATTTAAGAAACGTTGTCCCCCGTTTCCTCCTTTATAATTAACCATTAAAACTCCAAAACTGTTCAGAAATTCAACTTATCAGAAAGAACCTACATCCAAAATTTAAAGCAAATCTGATAACTCTGCATAAAACTCTATTTAGCTAACTTCGTTGCTAGATGATCGCCCGTATCCCTTTTATAATTAACAAAAGAACAACACAATAAATGAGCGAAGCTTCTTATTCTTATGAGCCTGTATGCATAAATCAGGCGCGGATCCACGGGGGGGGGCGATCGCCCCCCCCCCTAAACCAGTGTTGAATTCAGACTTTTTTCCGGAAGGGATTTCTGCGACTCCGTTAAAGACATTCTATTGTTCCGGAAAAAACGCGAATTTCATTAAAATGTCGCTAAAAAGCCCTAATTTTGTCAAAGTGTCGCGGAAAAAGAGCGAATTTCGACAAAAGATCGCGGAAAAAGCACGAATTTTGACAAAGATTGCGCAAAAAAAAGAAGAAAAGAATTTTGACGAAGGATCGCTAAAAAAAGCGAATCTTGACACAAGAACGCTGAAAGCGCGTGTTTTGTCAAAGTGTCGCGGAAAAAATGTTTGCAAAAAAAAAAAAAAAAAACATTAATTCAAAGTATCGTGGAAAAAGAGCAAATTTTGTCAAAAGGTCGTGGGAAAAGCGCTAATTTTGTCAAAGGGTCGGAAAAAAGGAAGGCAAAGTATTGCAGAAAAAGTACTAATTTCGACAAAGAATCGCTGAAAAAGCGCGAACTTTGACATATTATGGCTGAAAAAGCGCTAATTTTGTCAAAGTATCGCGAAAAAAACGCGAATTTCGTGAAATTATTACGGAAAAAGCACGAATTTCATCATAGAGTCGCAGAAAAAGGCGAATTTCGACAGAAGTTCGCGTAAAAAACGCAAACTTTGACATAGGATCGCTGAAAAAGCGCTAATTTCGTCAAATTATCAATGAAGAAGCGCGAATTTAATCACAGGGTCGCGGAAAAAACGCGAATTTTGACAGTGGATCGTGTAAAAAACGCGAATTTCGACATAGGATCGCTGAAAAGGCGCGATTTTTGTTAAAGTGTCGCGCAAAAAGTTTGAATTTCGTCAAAAGTTCGAGGAAAGATCGCTATTTTTTTCAAAGGCTTGCAAAAAACTGCTAATTTTGTCAAAGTACTGCGGAAAAGTGTGAATTTCGTCAAAGGGTCGCGGAAAAAATGCGAATTTTGAGAGAGAATCGCGTAAAAAACGAGAACTTCGACATACGATCCCTGAAAAGGCGCGATTTTTGTCAAAATGCTGTGTAAAAAGCTCAAATTTCGTCAAAAGTTCTCGGAAAGAACGCTATTTTTTCAAAAGGTTGCGAAAAGGGAAGGCAAAGGAACTCGGAAAAAGTGCGAATTTCGACATAGGATCGTTGAAAAACCTTGAACTTCGACATAAGATTGCTGAAAAAGCGCTATTTTTTTAAAGTATCGCGAATTTCGTCAAATGATCACAAAAAAAGGCGAATTTCGTCAAAGGGTCGAGAAAAAAAACGCAAATTTTGACAGTGGATCATGAAAAAAACGCGAACTTTGACGTAGGATCGCTAAAAAAGCGCGATTTTTGTCAAAGGGCTGCAAAAGAAGCGTTAATTTTCTCTAAGTATCCCGAAAAAAGAGCGAATTTCATCAAACGATAGCAAAAAAAGCATAAGTCTCAGAATCGCCCCTCCCAAAAGATTCTCTGGATCCGCCCCTGACATAAATTGAAACAAATCGGTTAATTCTGCATGAAAGACCATTTACATGAATTATGAGGGGTGGTTTCCTCTGTCCCCCCTTTGTACTTATGCATTGAATTTCAAAGACAAACTAGGGAAGCACCATTTAGAATAAATCTGTATACAAAATTTGAAGCAAATCGGTAAATTTTGCGTGAAAAACATAAATTAACACGGGGATCATCCCCCCCCATTCCCCCTCATTAAACTTATCCAATGAACAACAAATACTAGTAACGGAGACACCTCATTAGAATGATCCAACATCTAAGATTTGAACGAAATCTACTAATTCTACATGAAAAACCCATTTACGTAAATTAAGGGGAGGGGCAATAGCTGCCATTCCCCTTCTTATACTGAACGAAAGAACTCTCAAATATAATCAGGGAAGCGTCTTATCATAAGCCTATATCCAAAATTTCATGTAAAATTGTAAAAAATTTATCACGAGTTATCCAGTTGGGTACGTATGTACGCACGTACATACATATATACAGAACGGACGAGCACATAAGCTCTCTGGCTTTGATAGCCTGTGAGCTAAAAAATAATTTAAATTTGAACTCAATTTTTCAAAAATGAGTTAAGTTCAAACTTAACATCAAAAGGATTTCAAAGGAACAATATATATATATATATTTCAATATATACATATATATATTTATCTATATATATATATATATATATGTTAGACTTTTATCGACTAAATTTTCAAAATTTTGTGAACAATTCTTTTGGGTATTCGACATAAGGTCTCCATTTCCATTTTCCTTGTCGACTCTGTGTGCGAGTTTGGTTCAGGAAATTACTTTTTTCTATAGTTCAGACCAAGATGGGCGACTGGATTTATTTTCCGGGGCAAGTTACAAGTAGTTACTTGTAGGAATGTGCTATATTATTGTTGAAATCTGAATAGGCAAAAATTTTCAGTCCCAGTTCCAATCCCCCACCAGTGGCCAAGAGGTTCTGACCTCTAAACTAATAGACGGCAGGTGCTGGGTTCGAACCCAATCGCTGCCGTCGGCTTAATTGTTCGAAGTTTTCCGTGGTTTTCTTCGAACCTTGGATTTACTTGCGTGAATACGGATTAAGTTCCGTTAGAAAGACACCCACGGAGGGCATCCCACCCCATCAAGGTCCTATATCCCTTGCGTAGATAATCGGAGGTCATAAAATAAACCTAAACCAAACCCAGTTCCAATCCAGCACATTTGAATAAAAAAATAATAGAAAATAATTATTCAAACTTTCGGGGAAATTTCCGAAATTTCTTGAGACGGTATATATAAAAAGAAAAATATCCATGCTCAAATATTCAAAATTTTAGGACACATTTTCAGACTTTTTTTAAGGATAAAAACAGGAAACTTGCTGACGTGATTTTTGAAAATATCTATAAACGGCCGTGTATTTTCATTTTTCACTCAATTTATTGCAACTTGATTTAATAATAGTTATCTTCCCAGTATGACTCTTTTTCCGTTTTCAACACTATCGCTTCAGGAAATTCGGTTTAAAACGCCAACTTTGACTGCAGTTTTGGCAATAGACTCTCCTTTATCAATAAATCGACAAACCACCTCACAATATATAGTTTCTCAATACGAAAACCTGCGAATTTGATGTTTTCAAAACAAAAATGAATTTAAAAATAAATCAAAAAATAAACAACTTGAATTTGAATACACCTTGATACTTATTATAAATGACGCATAAAATGCACCGTATAGTGTTGATGTGTGCGGTTATTTTTAATTTTACATCGAGATATTTAAAGTTTTGTTTTATGCGAGGAGTTCTGATAAGAAAAAAGAAACTAGTAAGAAAAATCATGCGTTGAGCATAGATTATGAAATACTTTCCAACACTTCCTGAAATTTTTAACAAAACTTCACTAATGCTACTGTCTATAGGCAAATATGTATTCTAATACTTTTGAAAAGCCTTGTTTGATCTGTGAATTGATGTAGATACTATAATAAAAAGAATATTGCCCAGTTAAACTGATGGCATTGAGCTCACAGGCTACGCATACTAATTGTACATTACAGCCTTATATTTTCACAAGAGTTAATTCCGTTCGAAAAAAAATATATTAAGGAGGGGGGGGGATCAGCTCCCCCCTTTCCCCTTTTTATACTTAATCATTGAACCCTCTAAACTGATCAGGGACATGCTTTATCATATAAAAAATCCATATCCAAAATTTAGAGCAAATCGGATAATTCTTAATAAAAACCCGCTTTTATAAATTTAAGAAGAGTTATCCTTCTCTTTTATATACTTAACCATTAAAATTCCAAAACTATTCAGAGATTTGAACGAAATCTGACAATTCTATGTGAAAAATCCATTTATATAAATTAAGGGGAGGGGCATTAGAACCCCCATTTCCCCTGTTTATATTTATCCAATGAACACCTAATACCAATCACGGAAACGCTTCATCAGAATGATCCTATGTGTAAATTTTGAACAAAAACTAAATACTTCTGCATGAAAAACCCATTCATATCAAGTAAGGGGAGGGGCATGAACCCCCCGTTCCCCTCTTATACATATCGAATGATTTCCAAAAACTAATCAGGGAAGCGCCTTATCAGGATATACCTATATACAAAATTTCAAGTGGATGGGATATTTTTATCACGAGTTATCGCGTTACGTACGAACATACATACAGAACGGGCGGGCACATAAGCTCTCAGGCTCTGATAGCCTGTGAGCTAAAAAGGGAAAATTTGTTTAACAAGAAAACGCGGAACAGTTTGAAATTTTCTTTCAGCAATTAATTCTAATAGAGGAGGCATACTTATATACTTCTGTTCAGCCCTGTAGTTAACCTAGGACCATTATTATATGCCAGTATTTAACTTTAATTTAGTTTGAACTGAAACACCCTTTAAACTACAGAAATCACATTTCCAGAAATTATATATCCTTTCGCGACTCATATATGCAATTCTTTGAGTGGCCCTGTATATCATTTTAACAATATTCTACAAAAATTTTTTAGTAAACAGGATGCAATTCAGCTTATTTAAAAAAAAACAACCTTTAAGTAAATTATGCTTATTTTCAGTAGCCTCGAGCTCCTTTGTATAACCCTGTATATCAACTATATCATTTATACATACCATATAATATGTATAAATTTAGTGAAACTTAAAAGCGCATATCATAATCAAAACGACAGTTTATGCTTCCATTAGCCATCATCAATAATATACAGTACTTCTGATAAAACATACTATTTTAAATCTTCGGTGAGTCCCTGTAAATCTGTGCACTTCGTAATATGCATGAAATATCTTATATTAGGCCTCAGCAACGTATATCAGTTTTACTATACTTGAAACAGTTCAATATAATTAAAATATGTCGCAAATAATTTCTTCTTTACTATTCTATAATGAAATTCTTTTGTGTGGCGCTGCAAATAATTTCTGTACTTTTCACTTTATATTTTAGTGCAATTTGTAGATGAATATAGGCTTTAATATGTTTGTCAGTGCGTAACATCATTAAAATTCATTTAAAACGATTTTTTTCCCATAGAACGTAATGTAACGAACAAATTTTGATTGTCCATATAAATAAACTAATCATGCTGAGAATTTCATTTGGAATAGTGTTCGTGCTAGGATATACATCAATAAAACCCAAAAATTTCGACAATCCGACTAAATTTTTGAGAGTTATTGTGCAAACAAGCGGCCAGATAGACAGTTAAACCGAAATCATAAAGACTTCTTAACTTTGTTGGAAAGTGTTAAAAAATATTGGTCTCTCTCTCTCTCTCTCTCTTTTTTTTTCTTTCTTTTTTTTTTTTTTTTTTTTTTTACATTATTTATTTTAACTAAATGTGCAATTAACTGCATAGTACTCCGTTCAAAATATACTGTTTCTACTATATTTCTTTCTATATATTCTTTTGTAAACTATATTGAATGTTTAACTGTTTGTCGTTAAATTTACTCTAGAAATATCTGAATTATTACTAAACTCATTAATAGATTTATACGGTTTGGAGACTTAAAATTTTGAAAAATTCTGTATCGAAAAACCTTTTAAGACGGAATCATTTACGAGTAAAAAAATTTCAATCTAGATTCCAGGTGACAATCCAGCTTTTTACATTTTTCATTATATTTCAATTAAGGAAAGTTATTCATAAAATTAATGTTTTAAAATATAGTCAGAGGATTACCTAAATTTCATATCCTAGAATTTTAAATATTCTTAGTCAAAGGGACAGAAAAGGGAACAAGATTTTAACATGACATTTATTCATTTATTTTATTTTATTTATTTATTATTATTATTTTTTTTAAATAGAGATTTAAAAAACTTGCATTAATCACTATAAACATAGGTAGCTAAAAAACAATTTCAGGATTTTTCAAAAATTTTGCTCTTTTTCTAAAGTGGGACCAAAAATGAGATTTTCATATTTTGTTTTTAATTTGAAAAAAAATATAATTGTTTATAAGATTCTTGCTTTATTTGGAGACAATTCTTCGTAAAAGTTAAACGTGTGGTACACTGTAAAAAAAAAAAAAAAAAAAAAAAAATCTGCAAAGGTACTAAATTTTTTCTAGGAAACTGGGATTCCTAGAACTTTTCCTCTAAAGGTAACAGTAAAAATTCAAGTTTCAGAGTCGGTTACATGAATTTTTCTTGTTATCGTTACATGAAAAATTCTTGGAATCCCAGTTTCCTAGAAAAAGTTTAGCACCTTTGTAGATTTTTTTTACAGTGTAGAGAGCCTCTATTAAGTCCTCGCCTGTCGACATGTATTACGTACTGATTCTCCGGTGGGTATTTCGTCCTCACTTGGTAGTGTGTTTTATGTCTTAGCTTTCCGGTGTGTTTATGTCCTGACTTTACGGTGTGTATACGTCCTGACTCTACGGTGTGTATACGTCCTGACTCTACGGTGTGTATATGTCCTGATTCTCGGGTGTGTATACGTCCTGATTCACCGGTGTGTATATGTCTTGATTCTCCGGTGTGTATATGTCCTGATTCTCCGGTGTGTATACGTCCTGATTTTCTGGTGTGTATACGTCCTGATTCTCCGGTGTGTATACGTCCTTGGTTGCCGTTGTATTTCACGTCCTGACTTTCTGGTATGTATTTTGTCCTCTTTTGCTGGTGTGTTTTAGGTCCTGGCTTACCGGTGTGTATACTTCGTGGGTTGTTGATGTGTATTACGTTTTAAATTGTCGGTGCGTATTGCGTCTCTGTTTGTCGGTGTGGAAAAAAAATATTATTTTTATTCTTTTTGAATCATCAGTTTATTTTGTTGTTGTTTTTTCTCTTCTAATTGTTGCAACGCAAGTTTAAATAGATATAAAAATAATTTTTTTACCCTTTACTTCTAAAAGTGATGGAGTACCCCTGTTGCCAAAATTACAAAATTGGTATTACAAACTACGATAAAAATAATATCTCAAAAATAAATTGAGATACAGCTTTTCAACAAAATGCATTTAAAAATAAATTTTTTCCCTTTGTTATGGTGTAAAAATTGAAAATGTGCGGTATTTAGAAGCTTAAAAATTTGCAGTAGCGTAAATTTCAAAATTGAAAATTCATTTCTTTTAATTGTTGCACGCAAGTTTAAATAAAATTATTATGTATATAACTAAAATTAATGGATTAAATAGATCACGTAAAAAATGTGCCTATTTGTTTTTATTTCATCATACTAAATCATATTTATCATTTATTTTGACACGCGAAATGAAATATTTTTTACATTTATTAAATTATTATTCATTTAAATTAAGAGCTGCCTCTATTGACCATTTTGGTCTCCTTAAATTTATGCTAAGCTTTGCTGTATTTTACTTTTATTCATAATTTTATTTACTTGCGTACCTTCACTAATCTGCAGATTCAGATACAGGAATACAATAAATTAATTAATAAATAAATAAATAAATTAATAATAATAATAATAATAATAATAATAATAATAATAATAATAATAATAATAATAATAATAATAATCAAAGTTAATTGAGACTTACAGAAAATAGACACTTTTTTTATTGAAAATTTTCGCGATTAAAATACTTTCTTCTTGTGTACATAAAAGATAAAAAAAAAAACACTAAAATGAATTTTAAGATTAAAAACTGAAAATTATTATTTATACTTATAAAGAAACAACATGCAAATTGTATCGTAGCACGAATTTTTTACACAATGTCCGGGGTTGTTTGTGTGTATCAACATAGTAAATGTCCTCAGTTGATTGTAAAATAATGAAGTCCCCAATTGATTGTGTGTATCAAGTTCACTGTGTGTGTAAGTGTGTATCAATGTCCCCATTTATATAGCAAAAATACATATTGTGAAATTTTGTGAAATTCTGCAAATTTGACAAAAGTCAAAGTTAATTCATATTTAATAGAGTATAAGTAACAATTATTCACCGGAAATAAACTTCTAAGTCCGTTATTTTCGAAGTCCCCAATTGGCGGTGTATACACAGAGTCCTGAGTTTGCACGTCTTGCCAACCTATGTGTGTCTGTGTGTGTGTCTGTGTGTCTGTATGTCGCCATTCTACCATCAAAAAATGTATGAAGTTATGCAAAGAATTGAACCAAATTTTATGTGAATGTTTTTGGCTGTGGCAAACACGTCCTTCTTCAGTTTTGAAATATTCCGCCGGAAGGGGGCGCTGCAATCCCGATTTTTGTGCCATTTTCAATATTTTACCGACCAAAAGTATATGAAGTTATGCATCGAATTCAACCAAATTTTTTGTGTATGTGTATGACTATGGCTAGTTGGTCCTCCCTGAATTTGAAAAAAATCCGCCAGAAGGGGGCGCTGCAATCGCGATTTTTGCGCCATTTTCAATATTGTACCGACCAAAAGTATATGAAGTTATGCATCGAATTGAATCAAATTTTTTGTGTATGTGTATGACTATGGATAGTTGGTCCTCCCTGAATTTGAAAAAAATCCGCCGGAAGGGGGCGCTGCAATCGCGATTTTTGCGCCATTTTCAATATTGTACCGACCAAAAGTATAAGAAGTTATGCATCGAATTGAACCAAATTTTTTGTGTATGTGTATGACTATGGCTAGTTGGTCCTCCCTGAATTTGAAAAAAATCCACCGGAAGGGGGCGCTGCAATCGCCATTTTTGTGCCATTTTCAATATTGTACCGACCAAAAGTATATGAAGTTCTGCATCGAATTGAACCAAATTTTTTATGTATGTGTACGATTATGGCTAGCTAGTCCTCTCTGAATTTGAAAAAAATCCGCCGACAGGGGGCGATGCAATCGCGATTTATGTGCCATTTTCAATATTGTACCGCCAAAAGTATATGAAGTTATGTATCAAATTGAACCAATTTTTTTTTGTATCTGTATGACTATGGCTAGTTGGTCCTCCCTGAAATTTAAAAAAATCCGTCGGAAGGGGGCGCTGCAATCGCAATTTTGGTGCCATTTTCAATATTGTATCGACGAAAAGTACATGAAGTTATGCATCGAATTGAACGAAATTTTTTGTGTAAGTATATGGCTATGGCTAGTTGGATCACCCTGAATCTGAATAAAATCCGCCGGAAGGGGGCGCTGCAATACCGAATTTTATGCCATTTTCAATATTGCACCACATAAAAGTGTATGAAGTTAGTTCTAGAACTGAACTAAAATTTTGTATATGATTATTTTTTGGTAAGGCAAGTAGGTCCTCCCTGAATTTGAAAAAAAAAATTGCTTAACATTCTATTGTCCATCGGCTCGTGCAGAGACGGAAATTTGTTTTTACTCCGATTAATTGATTGAAGCAGAAATTTTAGATGAAAATCAAAGTTGGTAAGGTATTGAATTAAAATTATTAAAGCATTAAAATGAGTAACTATTTTTTTAAATATTAAAATGTATGTATGAGATAGAAGAAAGTTTTGGGATTGGCACATCCAAGTAGTTTGCTTATAATTTGCAGACTCCTTCATAAAACACAATGTTCTTTTCAGAAAATATGGCAATCAACATTGCACATAACACCCTGTAATTAGAAATAAATAATAATAATAATTTTATGACAAATGAGCAGGTTTACTAAATAATTTTTTACTGCGCACGCGTCAACGCTATTAAAATTTCATTTGCATATTATGTTAGTTAAATATATAGAGCAACTTCTCTGAAAGTCTCAAAAACATACCTTGAAAATTTTGAAAATTATCGACGATAGAATAAAATGTAAATCCGTTATTCCCAAAATAAAGCAAAAAGATAAGGAGCTGTAGCCAAATATAGTAGTGCGTGCAATATTGTGTAGGCACTAATCAATGGAATATGGATACAGCCCTTCATCTTTTTGCTTTATTTTGGGAATAACGGATTTTGAGATGATTCTATAGACGATCACTTTCAGAATTTTCATAAAACACATATGTTAAAACACATAAAAATAAAACATACACAGCTATGTTTTTGAAAACACTTTGGCTTTTACAAAATATTCTCTATACATTTAACTAACATAATACTTGTAATTGTTTTAGTTTTTTGTGATGTACTTTTTTTTTTTTTCAAATGTAAACCATAATTGTGCAGCAAGACCTGATGATTTGGTTTATTCTTGAAAAATACTTATTCATAAGATTGTGATTATTAAACTAAAAAATTTTTATGGTATTATTGCACATTTATAAGTATAGAATTTTACGAAAACAATTATTATATTCTGTTGCAAATTTGGGTTTTAAAAGTCAAATCTTTAAAAGATATACATCTCTAACAGTATGTATCTTACACAAAATGATTTATGAATTAAATTTTGGTTGGCTATCTATATCCTTTTATGATAAATATGTTTAGAGATATGCTTAGTAATTTATGCTTCAAATGTGATAAATTGTAATGCAAAGAAATTCTGCATTATGTAAACATAACAAATAAATAAATGGATTCCATAAAACTGGGCAATAACGTTTTCAACATCATACTGTTTTCCTACATATAGAGCAAAATATAAATTTTAATGTATATTTCCTTTCATATTTGTATTTTTAAACACAATTAAAATATTTATGAACGTTTATACATTTTGTAAAAATTAGAGAGTATTGTAATGTTCATAAGTTGCAATTCAGAAAGTCATGTTTATGCTAAAAAATGGATGCTAAAAAGTCAATTTATGAAAATGCTTTTGCAAAATATTCTCACTGTAAGTATCTAAATGATATTTTGTTGCTTACATTCGCTATTTCTATTAACTAGAAAGTTAATAGAAGTAAATTAGAGGGAATAATTATGTATGAAAATTGCTGTGCCCTTTGGCGGTACCATTTTTCTCTGTTCATGCAGTATCGAAGTATAGTACTTAATTTACTGATCTATAAGATGATTTTTTTCTAAAAGTTGGAATTGTCATGCATTATAAGAGTTAAAAACAATATAGATGATTATATAATGCATTTTTATATATATATATCATGTTATGGACATTTATTTAACAACCCAAAACTTATTTGGATATAAGCAGTGGAAAAGTAGACATATATTAATATGGAATAAATTCGAGAAAAACTCTTAGTTTGACTTCAGAATTTTTTTTTCCAAAAGTCAATTGAGAATTATCTTGCAGACTCGAAAGAGTTTGATATATTTATATCTGTATCACATTAGCTGTCGCAAAAATCTTTCACATAGCTTGCATTTATGTATGATAGATGTATCATACTATATATCAGGTGTAATTCTAATATTGTCGTGCAATTATAGATTTTCTTTTAAATTTATTATCGTTAAAAATGAATGAAATATATTTAAAAAATAAAAAGCCGAATAATCTTTTATTACTCATTTAAAATTTTAATTTATATAATTTAACGATAAACAATAGTAGATTGATGCAAGATATTAATTTAATACATACAAACAATCCCTGAAGTACTTCGACGTAAATTCAAATCAAGTTATACCATTCTGACTTGTTCAATTTCCCAGATCGGTATCTATATCTAGAAGCATTAAAAAAATTGTGATTTAAATTTACTTGCAGACAACCTGCCTCATATAAAAGATATTTTTGTTATATCCATATCATTGATATTTATTTTTAATATATAATTTATGAAAAAAGGAGGAAATTTTAAAATTATTTAAAATTAACTGAATAATTAACAATTAACTGATAATTAATTGATATTTAAACTCGAGTTGTACGATATCTAATAGGAAATCTAAATTAGGATTTTACTGAAATTGAACACTTACTCTCAACAAAAAATGTCTGCAGATTTTCACTCGTAACTCTGCAAACGTACGAATACACAAAGTTATTGGGATTAACATACACATATACATATACTATACGGCCAAAAATGACCGTCCACTTGCGATTTTTGAAATTTTTTTAAATATTAAGAAAAATACATGAGGAATTATCCTGAAACTCTAAGTGTATAAATATAATAGTACAAGTCATACCGTGAAGTTTTTTCCGAAACTTCATAGGGGACCGTCAACAAATTAAAAAAGAATGAATATCTTTTGGATAACCCTATCAAAACTAATGTAGCAAAAGAGCTCAAACTGTAGATTATGATTAAGTGGCTTATTGTGATAAATTGTGTTCATTTGTACGTCGATAGCATGTAAACGCCTAGAAAAATTAAGGTTTTTGTAAAAACAGTCCCAATTTTTTCCAAGATTTTTGCTCGTAATTTGCAGAGTTCTTAATATCTTTATATATAAAAATCTTCTGTGCGTGTGTATGTAATTGAACTCCTCCTAAACGACTGGACCGATTTTGATGAAATTTTCTGTGTGCGTTCCAGTAGATTCGAGAATGGTTTAGATTTACATTTCGTCGAAATTGATTTAGTACTTTTTTAGTAATTAGGCAAAAACTGAAAAGTTAGTGATTTTTCGCTAATTAAAAGTGCTATATATATTAAAGAAAGTCAGGATTTCGTATTAATCATAGCACAAAAAAATCTACCGAACCAAAAATCTTGAAAATTTCGGTAAAAATACTTCTTATAACATCGATTGTCGCTAAGAAAGGATTTTCGAAAATTCCACCCCAAAGATGAATAGAAAAAAGAACGAACTTTAAAAAAATTCCAGAAAAATCGGCTTTTGTAGTTATTTTTCAACTGATAACATATTTTAGTGCATTTTTTCATTCTGAATCGAATGTTACTAAGCAAATTCGTTTAAATCAAGTAGTTCGTGAGATAATGCACATTTTCCTAATTTGGCGATGTCTTCGGCGCAAAAACCTGAAATTTTCAATCCTCATCTTTATATATAAAAATCTTCTGTGCGTGTGTATGTAATTGAACTCCTCCTAAACGAATAGACCGATTTTGATGAAATTTTGTGTGTGCGTTCCAGTAGATTCGAGAATGGTTTAGATTCACATTTCATCGAAATTGATTCAGTACTTTTATAGTAACTAGGCAAAAACTAATAGTTAGTGATTTTTCTCTAATTAAAAGTGTTGAATAAGTTCCATGAATAGAGTGCGGACGGAATGCCCGAGCGGTCTAAGGCGCCAGATATAAGCTCTGCTTCTCGAAGAAAGAGATCGCGTGTTCGAACCCCGCTCCTGTCAAACGTGTATGCTTTACAGTAATATAGCCTGTATTATAATTTTGATTAACTGACTTCAGAAAATCGTGATCTTTTAACAAAAAAGAGAAAAATAAACTTTTCTATCAAAAATTGAGCCGACTTCAAAAAATACTGAAGAGTGAAGAAAAATTTCCTTACATAATTATAATAAGAAATTAAATTAAGAGCGTAGTGTTTATCGTGCGTATTACTATATTTAAGTACATTTATTTGATTTTCTGGTGTCGGTGCCAGGAAGGACAACGTCGTTCGGTGACAGGACAACGTCTGTCGGGTCCGCTAGTAAAATAATATTCTTTTTTTTTAATATGACAAACAGCATTGCACACAATATCCTCTAATCATAATTTAAAAATAATGAAAATTGTATGAAAAATAAGTAGGTTTACAAAATAATTTTTCACTGCGCAGCGTCAACGATATCAAAATTCCCTTTACATATTATCATAGCTAAATGTATAAAGCAACTTTTGTGAAAGTATCAAAATTATAGCTTGAAAACTCTGAAAATAATCGTCAATAGAATAAGTTGCAAATCCTTTATTCCCAGAATGAAGCAACAACAAGAGGGGTTGTATCCATATATACATTGATTAGTGTCAATATAGAATACACGCTATGGGCCGTACTACTACATTTGGTTAAATCTCTCATTTTTTTTTCTCCATTTTGGGAACAATAGATTTTATGTTTATTCTATAGAGGATTATTTTCAGAATTTTCAAGCTTTGTTTTTGAAACTTTTACAAAAGTAGCTCTATACATTTAACTAACATAATACTTGGTAGTTCTTTAGTTTTTGTGATGTATTTTTTTTTTCAAATGTAAAACCATATTTGTGCAACAAGACCTGATGATTCGGCTTATTCTTGAAAAGTACTTATTCATAAAATTGTGATTATGAAACTAAATGTTTTTTATGGTATCATTGCATATTTATAAGTATGGAATTTTACGATAAAGTTTTTGAGACTTTAACAAAAATTGCTCTATACATTTAGCTAACATAATATGCAAATGAAATTTTGATATCATCGACGCATGCGCAGTGAAAAATTATTTAATAAACCTATTCATTTTTCATACAATTTTTATTATTTTTTTATTGTGACTAGCTAACCCGCCCGGCGTTGCCCGGGTCCGTATTAACAATATTAAACGAACTTGAAATTTGTATTATTTTATCATTAACTCGAAACTTGCAGAAATGCATTGTCAGAAATACGTGGCCACTGACTGTTGTTTTTTAAAAAGAACTAATCTATCGCTTCACCGGTAAAAAATATTAATTATTTTATCATATGTGTTTTAAATATCAATATAGAAAATTATTTTAACGTTTTGCTTGAAAATATAACATTCTTTTGTTAATATCTTAAAATCGTCTGCAGTCAGAAATCTATATTTTAGATTAATATTTACGAGTTGGCGCATTGCCAAGATTTGCTTCCTCTGGACCGAGTTGGCGCATTGCCAAGATTTGCTCCCCTGTGCCTCAATTAATTATCCTCGGAATTCCTTTTATTTATAGAGATTACAGGATATTATGTGCAATGCAGGGTTCACAAATGGTCCGCGAACAGTACATCAATATTTTTCGGTGCGTTCGTAATTATATAAGACGTAGCACCTATACTGATCGTTCAGTCCGTCCGTCTGTCCGTCCGTCCGTCATCCGTCTGTCTGTCCGTCTGTCTGTCCGCATATAACAACACAAAAACTACCCAACCGAATCGTTTGAAATTTGAAATACATAATTATTACATAATTTTTTCGAGTTATTTCAAATTTTATGAAAATCGAATGCATAGATCAATTAAAGGGACCATCAAAAGTATTCCATTACATTACGGTCAATGGGAAAAAATGTTTCAAATGCATTTTAATCGTGTTACACTCATGCGAACTTAATAAAATGTATATGCAACTATAAAGTACATATTATAATATACATCTTACATAATTTGTGGTGCAAAGAACATTTGTTATTGATTTACAAGGCTACACAACAGTATTCCATTACATAATGGTACAGGGAGAACATTGTTTGATGAGCGTTTTAATTGTAATTCACTATTTACAATTTTATGAGAATGATATATGAAAGTTATATTTTTAAAACTTCGTTATCGTACGAACGCACCTAATTTGCTACCCTTCACGTGCAATTTCCAACTTGTTTAACATAATTTCATGATATGTTTCGACAGTATTTGCGCTGGAATTAACTTCCAAAGTTTTTTCCTTGACAATTTTCAAGAAAAATCTAAAAGGAAATTTTTTCTAGGACCATTTGGGAGCCCTGGGAATGCTGTGTAGTTGTGTATGGTCATAGTAATAAATGCTTTTGGCGTTTAACAAACTGCCCAAACTATCTACTTTGTTTTGTATTTAAGAAATTCTTCCTTAAAAATGTGATTTATATGTTATAAATATATGTCCAGCAGTCAAAGTTTCGCGCTCAATAGATTTCTTTTGACGTTATGAACCATTCTCATTTTCAGTTCTTAAAGCAAAGACTCTTTTATTGAAAGACAGATATTTGAATAAAACATATAATGAGAATATTCATTTTAAAGTTATGCTTCAAAATTATTTTATAGAAATATTCTTAAAAATGTAGAGAAAATTTACTTTAATTGATCTTAAAGAAAGTATAAAATAATATGATTCTATTAAAAAAATGAATATTATGTTTTTTAATTATCATATTTTATAAAATTTCGTCTTCTGGAAAAAAAAGTTTTAGAAGGTTATTATTCAACTAAAATTTTACAAACAATATTTGCATTATGAAAAAAGCCTTCCTTTTCATTGATCGAAAAATTTTAGATAGATAAAAGTGAAATAAAATTTTCTTTGTGATATAAATTTCTAGATTAAATTCTTGTTTAAAATATTTTAGATTAATTTTAAGCATCATCTATTTTTTATAGTGATTGTGATGAGAATAAAAGTTTTTTTTTCATATTTCAAATTATCATTGTTTTTGTAATTAATACATAACCCTTAAAAGAAAATTATTTTTTCCGATTCAATTATTTAAGGGCATTAAAATTATTTTTTTATTGTAAGTATTTCTTAAGTCGTTTAAGCTTGTATAAAGAATAAGATATCATTCAAGTTAACTTAAAAATATATTACTACGTTCAATAATGGAATAAAAATGACACTACTAGCAATCTATAAGAGAAACTTAAAATTATATTTTACTCTTGAACAATAAACACATTAATGAATATTAATAAATATTTAAAACAAGAAAAAAAAACCATTTTAAAGAAAAAAAGAGTGCTTTATGCTATAAAATTAAGAAAAATATACAAAATGGCGAACATTAAACATATATTTAAATTTACAATGATCAACACTTTTATCAAAATTAATAAATAATCAAAAAGATGAAAATATCAATGTTGAAATCAATGTTGTCAAAAATATCAATTCCATTGTTAGTTAGCGCCTGTTACTGATTTGACCGAAACTGTGCAAAGGCGACGCTTACTGTGCACAAAAATACCATTTAGATTAGCTTACATGATTTAAACGTTCAGTTTTTTGTTATATTTTTTTAGCATTTTTTCTGTCAGTAGAGAAGACAGCGCCATGAAAATGAACGGGCCTGATCTAACACCTAATTTATTCAAGTTTCTATAGTTTTCCTGAAAATAAGTGAATTGTGGAGGGTGGTTCCGTGATCTTAAGTAAGAATAAAAAAAATTGTTCTGCGAAAATCAGATCTGTTGTTTTTTTTATTGTGGGAAGGGGATTCTGTTTGAGGATTTAATTTCATCGTCTGACCATTTGAAATACCCTATTTATTTGATATTTGTGCTGCTTTGAAAAAATGTGACAGAATCCACGTCTTTAATTAATAAATAATGATCAATAAATAATGACAACATCTATAAAAATCGACAAGATAATCGCGAAAGATCAGTAAAATTCTCAGATTATGTAAAAAATCCGGTTAGGATGTAAGGAATCTATGATAGCTGACATGCATGATCTAGTGATGAATTTATAAATTATTGTTCTCCGGTTATTTTTTTTTAATTCAACAGTGTTGATGGATCAGTGGAGTCAATATGCTTATAAGTAATCTGTTAATCATTAGTGCATGTGGTGATAATCAACAAACGCCCTTCTGAATATTCCATGCAGCTAGTCCCACGTTTAAACACAATATTCTTTTAAAAATAACCTCGATATTGGAGACAATTAACTAATAACAAAAGAAAAACATTTAAAATATTTGAGGCTACCTGATTGAGTGAATCCCATATCCAAGTAATCGCGAGTTTTTCTGGAAAACCTTTAACATTTTTATGTATATACACTATATGAAGAAAGGATACCGACAATTGGTTAAAGAGACAATTAGTTAAATATCGAGAAAAATAATGGAGAATTATTCTAAAATTCCAGGGTTGTAAACAAAATAGTACAGGTGACATATTTCTGCAAAGATTTTTCCTCGAAATTCCAAAGGAGACCGTCAACAAGTTCAAAAATAAGAAATATGTTTTTCAAAACCCTGTCAAAACCCCTATCAAAATCGTTCAAATTGTAGATTATGATTAAATGATTTAGTGTAATAAAATGTCTTAATTTTAATAAGGATTACATGTGTACTCGTAGTGAAGTTAAGGTTTTTATAAAAAATAATCCCAAAATTTAGCAAATTTTTTGCTAATAATTTGCAGAGTTTTTAATAAAAAGAATATTTCTTTTCAGGAAATATAAAAAATAACATTGTTCAGAACACACTGTAATAATAATTTTAATATAATAAAAACTGTAGGAAAAATGAACAGGTTTACTTCAACAGGTTTACTATAATGTTTCAATGCGTCACCGCAATCAAAATGTAACTTGCATAATGTGTTAGCTAAGTGTGTAGAGCAACTTATGTAATAATATCAAAAACAAAGCTTGAAAATTCTGAAAATAATCGTAGAAAGAATAATCTGAAATTACGTTATTCCCAGAGTGAAGCAAAACGATGATGGTCTATATTCATATATTCATTGATTAATGTCAATATAGTATACACAATATTGCTCTTAATAAGTTTTTTGTACCCCATATGGACAGGGCTCTCAATATGAACACCCCTAATATTTTTAAAGGTAATAATTTTGTTCGAGAGATGGCTAAACATTTTCGCGAAGAAAAGCAGTTGAAAAGATAATTAAGTCTGGAAAGTGTAAAAAAGCACGCTGTTTGCCATTTAGGAGGAAACTTGTTATTTTGAGATGTGCTGATCTTAATTACTTGTAAGATTAAATTCTTATTAGATGTGGTAATATTTCATTAAATGTTGAAAAGTGGAGTATTTTAGAAAGATAATAAAACATATTTTCGATTCTTTTTGCATATTTTGCTTAAAATATTTTTCCTTATTCATTTGGTACAAGATTTTGTAAAACTACGTCCGGTTCCCAATATGGACAGCTTATGTCCCCATCGACTACAACTGTAAGAAAGAAGAAAAAATTCAACGTTGCCAAGCAATAACTTGAAAAGTCATCAAAACAGTAAAATCTTTGTTCCACAAGATGCTATTTGAACAATCCCCCAAAAACCTTCCTCCAAAACACCTTTGCATAAAAATAAAAAGAACCTTCCCCCCCCTCCAGTAGGATATCTGTTGGTGAAATCGTAGGTACCAATGGTATGACAAAGTAGTATGACAAAGGAGAGACAATAGTATGACAAAGGAGAGCTGGTACTGCTTCTTTCGCAGCATTGATGCTTTTTCAAACATGCGGCTATGCATCACATGTGGCAGATATGTCCATAAGGATTCTGTGTGATTTTCTGCCCATGGTGAAAATCTTCTGTTCGTCCATGCTGTGAGTACTGAGTAATAACAGATGTAAATTCGCAGACAGATGTAATAAAGCTAAGCAAAACCAACAATATTACTTCATAATATTTACTAGTAACTAAGGGACTTTGCATGGGTCTTCGAAGGGTAAAAACCGAGAATGCCCCCCCTTCTTTCTAAAGTGCATGTTCTGAAGATATTTACTGTCTCTCCTCCTCCTCGGAATACTTTAAGATACATTTTTTTATTCCCTCTCCTCTAAAATCCTTTGGAAAAGTGGCTCTTCCATATACACTGTGTAGAAAGTCAATAAAGAAACACCTGTCCATAATAGGGACAGGTAGTTCCTTATATGGACACTTGTAAACATTTTTTTTTTTGTTTTTATCATTTAAATTACACCAGAATGATTACAAGGTAACTAATTTTAATAATGAGTCAATAGTCCAAGGATAGTGGTCGCATATTTTTGGAGTCCTATGACTTGTACATGGGGGTGAAAAATACATTTTCCTTAGGTTGCCCATATTGGGCAAAGGTACCTTACTATATTTGGATACAACCCCTCATTTTTTTGCTTTAAATAATAAGTGCACTGTTATATACAATACCAACATACACTTATGATTCATCTACTTTTACAGAGCAACTAAAATTCAGCTTAATCTATCGTCGATATTAGAGTATTAGGGAATAAGAATATAAAAGAATTTGTCAAACTTGCTAGTATGGGAAGTGACCGCAAGGTAATCTAATCATCGAGTTCGCGGATGAAAATAAAAGGTTAGTTAAATCTTGATTAACATATTAAAACGTAATTGGTATGTCAACTTGGTGGGAAAAACACCCCTAAAAATCCGATTTTAAGTATTTACACTTAGGTTTACCTTTGTGCTTTCCTGCATCCAAAAGTATTAAAACATGGAGTAACACAATGGTAAACTTATGAGTCTACCGTTAAATCGGGTTTTTAGTTTTTTTTTTCTACCAAGACATGAGCTGGCTGACCGATTGCATTTTAATATGCGAATCAAGATTTAACTAATCCTAGATTTTCATTCGTGAACACGATGAGGTGATTGTCTGTGCTGCTGCCTCACGGTCTATTTTGGTCTAACGTATCAAATTTTATCATCTACGATTTTTTACTTTTACAAAATTTTAATGCTACATTCATTGCAATTTTTGGAGTCTTCTTTCAGTTCCATGTTAATTTTTGTAATTCGTGAAAAAAATTTGATTAAAGTGTCTTACCTCGTTATATTAAATTTTGTCTCCAATGAATTTAGAATATTTTGGGTTTTTTAATGCGATTGATCCTTCACATATTTTTTTTTCTCTCTGTAGTCCCTCAAAGATTTTTTTTTGACATTCGGAAAAGGGATTCTTTATCAAATTAATATCCTAACACAGTAAATTTTGTTCTTCACAATTTTTTTAAGTTCGAACATTTATAATATAAAATTCAATGCGATTTTGAGTGATATTTCACTTTTTCTTATTAGTTTCTCGTCATTTTCTCTATACAGATTTTCTCACGAGCTGTGAGGGAGTGTACTTTGTGATAAAGGCACGCTAGCATTTTAGTGAGATCGTGACGTCAATGTTTTAACATGTGTAGCGTGAGAGCGACCTCTATCCTTTATTTTACTTTAACTTTCTAGAGCGTGTGTGTCTCCCTCGGTTCTACAGTTAGTTAGTGGTCAGAAGTAATATGCAAATTCGTAATGCCGTTTTCAGTTTGCAACGTATAAAAGCGTTGAGTTCGAGTGTGCGCAGGGTGTGCGGTAGTGAGGAGAAATGTGAGAAGATGTGAGGAGAAGGTGGCGAAGGACAGCCAGGTGAATTGGATTTCTCTATAGTGAATTGGATTATTAGCCTCCAGTGAATAAGATGATGTTTTAAGAGTGAGGCAGCCAGCAGCGTGTGTCGAGTTAGTTACCACCAGCGGAGCTATCCAGGAGATTGCCGGTGGTAAGAGATAGTTTAATTACGTTGAGTATTTTAGGTAATAAAGAGTGTTTATAGCCCCGGGCTGTCTGGAAGGATTGTATCTAGCTGAAGTCGAAACGAGAAGTTGATTTGAAGTGCCTCGACTGAGTCTAGCGCCGGAGTTATGAGGATAGTTATGAGTTTAATCTTTTAGTATTGTGACTAGTTGTTGAAATTATCGAACTGACGCCCCACTTTTCCTGAGTCCTAACAGTTCAAATAAACTGTGGTTTTAACTTATATCTAGAATTATGTCTTCATTTCATCCTTCCTGTTACAAATGACACCCAGTCTGTGCACACGACCGCTACAGAGCAACTTTAAAATATTTATCAATTTTTAGTTCAGCTGCTTTTTTTAGATTTGGTAAAGGAATTCGGTTTCAAACTTTTATGCAAATACTTTTATGCAATTTTTTCCGGTACGATTTTTGATCTTTTGGCACATTTTAGCATTATTTATTTATTTATTTATTTATTTACGTTTCATGGCAATTTTTCGGCATTCATAATAGCAATTAGATAACATGTATTATAATATAATTCATAGTAAATTTTGATTCATATGATTTTGTTAAAATTATTACAATAATTGACGCAATCAATGCGACAGCTAAGGAGGCTCAAGTCCTTTTAGCGAGACTAGACCGACTACTTAAAGTTTTCTAAAATTATGAAAGTTTTTTATTTTTATTTTTCTTTTCTTTCTTTTTTTACTTTATTTGTTCTTTTTAAATAGGTACTTTAAAAATAAAAAAAAATATATAAAAATACTGATCTTGTCCCATTTCTTTTCTTATTTATAAATTTTCTTTTAAAATTTAAAATATTACCATGTTTAATATTTCTTAACTAAAAGAATACTTTGTAAGATAGTATCTCTATGTATGTAGTTATGTACCTCAAAACCCTGTTTTGAAGTTTTTTATTTCATTTTTAAATTTTAATTTTTTTATGCAATTGTTAGTATTTTTGCCATGTTTCTCAGAGATTTTACCACATTAACAAATGCCACATTAGCAGCAAATTAGAGGACTCAGCTTTTTAACTCAAAATAGTAAATTCAGTCTTCTTTCGATAAAAATGTATTCAGGATTAATTTAGCGATGTTTTTTATTCTTAGCTAATTTTTTAGACTATTTTTATTTTTTTCGTATTTTGCAGTTTTTTTTTTCGCGATTTCCTCTAGTTTTTCGATTTTAGAAAAATGAATTTGAATTCAATTTTCCAGTCCAATATCGTAAATTTGTTTTATTCTCAGGGATGGTTATTGGAAATTCGTGCAATATTTTTTTAACTTTTAAAGATTTTTTAGAGAATTTTTGTTTTATTTCATTTTTTCAGACCTGGGCAATTTTAATTAGTTAGTCTAATAATAAGAAAAGACAATAAGTCAGAATGTGTGTGTGGTGAAGGGGGGTGAAAGTATCAAATGCTTTCTAAAAGAACTGATTCACTTTAAATTACAGAATTTTGTAAGAAAGTACCTCCATGCATGTAGTTATGCACCTTGAAACCAAATTTTGGAAATTTTTATTACGGTTTTAAATTCTAATTTCTTATTATTTTTTTAGAATTTTTGCCTTGTTCCTCAGAGATTCTTTCATATTAGCAAAAGCCACATTAGCAGTTTATTAGCGGTTCCACCCTTTTATCTCTAAGCAGTAAATTTAGTCTTTTTTGAAAGAAAATCTATTCGGGATTATACAGCAATTTTGTTTTATTCTTCGCTAAATTTTCAAACTTTTTTTTTCGCATTACGCAGTTTTTTTTCCTTTCGGTATTTTCAATTTTTTTCCCACGTAAGAAAAATTCGTCTAGTTTCAATTTTCCAATCCAATATAAGAAATCTATTCCATTCTCAGTGAAGTTTCTTTGGAATTCGTGCAATCATTTGTTAATTTTTCGCATTTTTTATGGAATTTTAGAGGATTTCTTTTCGTATTTATTTTGACAGACCTCGACAACTCCGAGCAAATTAGCTAGTCCATTAATAAGGAAAGACGATGTGCGTATGTGTGTGTGTGTGGAGGGATGGGGACTTCTGACTGTTAGAATTTCTTACTTTCAGAATATACAAGACATCAATCTTACTGTAGGATCTTATTTTATAAAGAAGAAAATTTTCTTTAATAGAAAATTAGAAACTAGATTTAAAAGAAAATTATATATATGTTACAGGCCAAACCCGATTTTAGGCCAAACTAGATTGGCCTAGGCCAAACTAGTTTCCTAGGCCAAACTAGTCTATTCTAAGGCCCATAGGACAATCTAGTTTTTTCTAGGCCAAACTAGTTTGGCCTAACTCTTATAGGATTAACTAGTTTAGCCTGCTGTTTATTGGTCTGAACTAGTTTCTCCTAGGCCGATCTAGTTTATCCTAGGCCAATTCAATTTGGCGTGATTTTATAGAATTCAATGACCGCCACAGAGCCAACATTCTAGTTTGTCCTAGGCTGATCTAGTTTATATTAGGCCAATTTAATTTTACGTGTTTTTAGCTCGCAGGCGTCAAAGCCTGAAGAATAATGGGCACGCAGGTTCTGTATGTATGAATGTACGTATGTATGTACGAATGTACGTACTTATGTATGTGCGTATGTACGTAACGTGATAACTCGTGATAGAAATATCCGATTTCTTTCAACTTTTGGATGCACGTTCATTGTTATAAGGTGCTTTTCTGATTAATTTTGGGAATTCATTGGATAACAATAAAGGGGAGCGAACGGGAGGCTAGTCCCCCACCGTTAATTTAGAGAAATGGATTTTTGATGCAGAATTTTCAGTTTTCATTTAAAATTTTAGATATAGGATCATTCTGACAAGGCGCCTCCATGATTAGTTGTGGATGTTTATTGTTTAAGTGTAAAGAAAGGGCAATGTAGGTTAACCCCTTCCCATAATTTAGATAAATGGTTTTTGACGCAGAATTTACGGATTTGCTTCACATTTGTATATTGTTTCTTTCTGATAAGGCGATTCCCTGAATAGTTTTGTGGGTTTAATGGTTAAGTATGAAGGGAAAAATTACATCTCTTACATAGAAAAAACTAGTTTATCCTATGGGCATTTAGATAAACAAGTTTGGTGTAGAAAAAACTAGTTTATCCAATTGGCATAATGATAAAATAGTTTGGCCGAGGATAGTCTATTTTAGTTCGAAAACGGGTCTGGCCAATAAAAAACATATCTTTCACTAGAAAAAGCATAAATGTGTGTCAAGAGTCATTGCTTATAACACCAATACAGAAATTTAACATGTTCATCTTAGAGATATGATGCATTGGACATGGTGTTTGCTTTTTTTCTGCACACTCGTGCCAACTGAGATCTGACTTGCATTTATTATTATTATTATTATTATTATTATTACTATTATTATTATTATTATTGAATATTCGAGCCAGAATGAAGCTGAACAAAATTTGCAATCGAGCAGCGTTTTCCATTTTTGAGAAATTAATTACCTGTCGACATATAAGCTATAAGTTATTCTTGTCACGGCGTCATTTTTTTTTTCGTGAAGTCGTAACCGGAAATTCGATTCAAAACGTAGCTTTATTATTTTCTCAAAGATACATCGCTTTTATAAAAAAAATGGTTAACTCCATTCGATTATATATTATCTGAATCTGTTAACCTTATGCATTTCTGAAAAGGAAGTAAATCATAAATGTGTTAAGATGTAGCTCTTTAGGATTTCAGAAAAGCCTTAAGGAATGACAGAGAAATATATTCACAAATCTACTTTTTACTGAACGGATTCAAAAGTTATGATGTTTATAAATCTCATATTTTTTTTGTTCTAAACTACATTGATTATTTAATGAATCCGTATTTGAATATTAAAACTCTAAGAATCTAGATAATCATTAATACATTGTGTATTTTCCATTCTGTGAACACAACCTAATTTAAAAATACATTGTAAATTTATCCAATAAGTATGTAAGCAGTATTTAAAAAAAAAAAAAAATCTTAATTGTATGTGAAGTAAAACTTGAATTTTTTGCAGAAATTGAGTAGGGCCAGATCGAGCCGGACTGAGTCTTTTTTCACTGATTTTTGTACAGACAGCGCATGCCTGTACAAAAGTAAATAACATTAAAGTAAATAATAATAATTTGCTTGAATAAGCAAACACCATGTCCAATGCATCATGTCTCTAAGGTGAACATGTTAAATTTCTGTATTGGTGTTATAAGCAATGACTCTTGACACACATTTATACTTTTTCTAGTAAAAGATATGTTTTTTTACTGGACAAACCCGTTTTCGAGATAAATTAGATTAGTCTCGGCCAAACTATTTAATCCTTATACCAATTGGATAAATTAGTTTTTCTATACCAAACTTGTTTATCTAAATGCCCATAGGATAAACTAGTTTTTTCTATGTAAGAGGGTAATCGTTCATTTTTCCCTTCATACTTAACTATTAAACCCACAAAACTATTCAGGGAATCGCCTTATAAAAAGAACCTATATACAAATGTGAAGCATATCCGTAAATTCTGCGTCAAAAACCATTTATCTATATTATGGGGGGGGCGGGTAACCTACATTGCCCTTTTTTTACACTTAAACAATAAACATCCACAACTAATCATGGAGGTGCCTAGTCAGAATGATCCTATATCTAAAATTTTAAATGAAAACTGATAATTCTGCATCGAAAATCCCTTTCTCTAAATTAACGGTGGGGGATTAGCCTCCCTTTTGCTTCCCGTTATTCTTATCCAATGAATTCCCAAAATTAATCAGAAAAGTATCTTATATCAATGAACATACATCCAAAATTTGAAGCAAATCGGATATTTTTATCACGAGTTATCGTGTTATGTACATACGCACGTGCATATGTACGTACGTTCGTATATACTTACGGACGTTCGTGCATACATATGTACATTCATACATACAGAACCTGCGAGCCCATTATTTCTCAGGCTTTGACGCTTACGAACTAAAGACACGTAAAATTAAATTGGCCTAGGATAAACTAGATCAGCCTAGGACAAACTGGAATGTTGGCGCTGTGGCGCCATTGAATTCTATAAAATCACGCCAAATTGAATTGGCCTAGGATAAACTAGTTCAGACCAATAAACAGCAGGCTAAACTTGTCTACCCTATAAGAGTTAGGCCAAACTAGTTTGGTCTAGGAAAAACTAGATTGTCCTACGGGCCTTAGGATAGACTAGTTTTGCCTATGAAAAACTAGTTTATCCGATGGGCGTTAGGATAGACCGGTTTGGCCTAGGAAAAACTAGTTTATCCGATGGGTGTTAGGATAGACCAGTTTGCCCTAGTAAAAACTAGTCTATCCGATGGGCGTTAGGAGAAACTTGTTTGGCCTAGGCCAATCTAGGTTGGCCTAAAATCGGGTTTGGCCTGTAACATATATATATATGTATGTGTGTATGTGTGTGTGTATGTATGTGTGTTAAAATTTAATTATCAGTGGTTATTTTTAAAGTTGTTTTTGCGAGTTAGTTACTAGGTAAATTATAACGAACGCAAACCTTAATTGTATAATTATATATACATAGATGTGGGCGTCTTTTATTAAATACTGATCTTCAAAACAACAATGAAATCCACATATGAAATCATGTTACATCTCTAAGAATGTCAAACTCGGTTATAACAAGAACGAATCCGCAATTTTTTGGGGTTATAAAAGAGATCAATTTGAATGAAGTTTTACAAAAATAAGTAAAAGTTGCTGTCAATTATTAAAAGGCAGAATGATTACCGTGATTGATACTATTTTTCGATGTATATATTATTGTGTTGCCTTATTGAAACTTATCCTAATGTCTTTTTTTATTATTCTAAATTTCTAAATAGGATACAATTCTATAAAGTAAATGGCTATTTGGATAAGAAATTAAAAATATCGTTTCTTTTTTGTTTTTAAAACTGTATTTCTTTATTATTATTTAAATTATTATAATAATAATAATTATTATTACATACTTTATTTAGTAAATGAACATATATCTCAATAGTTTCTATTAAAATATATGAAATATATAAACCCACATTTATGGAAATGTAAATTTTTAAAACTTGCTTGTACCAACTAAGAAACAAGAAATGATTCTTTCTGAGCACTTTGTAAAAAAAAAATTCTATTTATAATAAACAAGTAGAAACATACCACGAAAGAAAATAGGGGATAAGGTTGTAATATGACCCCTATCATGTGTCTCGGTTACGATAGAAAGAGGGTGTAATTTTTTTCCAAAATCACTGTTCCATCTCACCCCTCTGACTTCCCCTTTAAACAGTAGTGGCGGCATTTTTATGCACTTTTTCGCAGTATGAATGCTACTTTTTCACAGTATGATTTTTGTATTTCAATGCAAAATAAGCATATCCTAATATGCGCAAAATTATAAGGAAATTATATTCAAGAAGTTTGAACATTTTTGAAGTGAGATGTGTTTTTCAAATTCTAAAGATGTATGTTTTTTCGCATTAATAAAGCCTTTTAAGGAAAACTGCCTGAATTTTTCATGAACCAAAATTTCCTGTCCATATGCTATTAAATAACAACAAAAAGAAAAAAATACAAACGGACTTAATTCAGTAAAAGCTTAAAGTATCTCATACAGAAAAAAAATAGGAATTTCTTTAAGTGCCAACGAAATATAGATCTATAAGTTTTACGCTGAATTTTTGCACTGGAGCTGCGAAAGACCAGAAGCTCTGAGTAGCTGAACGTTGATGTTAATATTATAATGTCGATTTTGTTTTGCTGGTAAGTTTTAATTCTTGGATTTTCTTTTATTCTTTTTCATTTCACTTGTTGATTAATATATTTCTTTTTTGTGCTTTTAATTTAATTGTTCTTGGTCTCCAGATATGTTATCAAGTGCTTAATGTTGTCTTTTTAGGCATATTGCTTACAAAATTTGACGAAATAACATATCTTTTCCATGAGTTTGGATGCAAAGCAACTCTAAAGATTCTGTAGCCTTTTTCATAGATTTATTGTCTCTGCATTTTTGTTTCATTTGTTTATTTATTTATTATAATTCTATATGAGTATGTTTATACTTGTAATTTCATTTTTCTTACATATATTAACACACATATACGTGCATCTTTGTATATGTATGCATATAAACTTTTATAGAAATGGTAGTTTTGGGTGATCGGTATAGATCTGCAAAAGAATTTCAGAAATTGCAACATAGGAGCGACCGTAACAGGTAGTATATCATACAAAATCTATCTAAAAAGAATTATAAAGGCAAAATACTTGAATAAAAAAAATACGAAAATAAAAAAAAAGGATCACTGCGATCTCTTTTTAGAAGATTAATCTATAAATTTTTATCTCAAAACGGTTTGGTAAATTTTACTTTACTGCTGATTACCACGTACACGCATGCTAGGGGTGCCATGTAGCCATCAAAATTGACAATAAAATAGTTTTTAGGAAAAATAGCTCAGATTTTTTTATTTCTACTGTTATATATGAGTATGAAGGTCATTTTGGATGCACAACATTTCCAGATTTTAAATCAAGTAAGGAATCGAATAGAGTCATTTTTAGTATACTATTACTATATAAATACAGGTATATATATATTAATAAAAATGAATAACCATTTTTATAATAAATCTTTTTGAATGTATAAATATATTTCTTTTATTGTGCAGATGTCACAACAATATGAATTAAAAAAGCCCCAAAACACTTAAAAAGAAATAAATGATCTGAATGATTCATATGTAGTACATGTAGAGTTATAGAAAAATAAATATATGAGTATTTCTGTTTAATTTCTTTATGTTAAACATAATAAGAATAATTTTTGAAAAAAATATTATGTTTTTTTCTTAAGAAGTAATCTAGCTATGTCTTTAAAGAAAATTCTAATGGCTCATACGTATTTCCTTGCCAGACATTTATGTTTACGACAAATATTTTCATGACTTACGTCCACTGCGCGCAAGCTATTAATTCAAGCTATTAATTCAAGCTATTAATTCAAGAGTCACCAAAAATATTGATAACAATTTAAAATTATGTGTGTAGGACTTAAATTTCATTTGAAAGCAGTTTATTTATTCATTTTTATTAAAATGTGACTTTAAATTAAAAAAAAAATGAAGAAAAATTTATCGCTATAGAAAAAAAGACAATTTTACGTAATCACTCAAATAAGTATTAAATTTCAAGTATAAGTTTTTCTTTAATTTAAAATGAAGATATGTATCAAATTTTATGCAAATTGTTTTATTAGTTTTTAAGAATTCTTGCGTGCATTGGATGCATGAAAACGATTTTTTTAAATCAAATTTAAATATGAAAATACATAGGATTTCAACACGAGTATCGAATAAATTAGTTTAAATGGATGAGATATTAAGTTATCTACGTTAAAACTTCTATACATATTTGTTTCATAGAGACTGAGGAAAAAGTATATGTAAAACATTGTTAAATTGCAACGCCATATAAAAAGTATGATTCCTGAGCATACTTAAGTGACAATGCTGAGAAGTTTTATGCAAAAATTACTAATTTTTAGCTCACAGGCTATCGAAGCCTTAGAGCTTATGTGCCCGCCCATTCTGTATGTATGTATGTACGTGCGTACGTTCGTACGTAACGCGATAACTCATGATAAAAATATCCGATTTACATGAAATTTTGGATAAAGGCTTATTATGATAAGACGCTTCAATGATTAGTTTTGAGAGTTCATTCGATAAGTATAAGAAGGGGAACGGGGGCTATTGCCCCGCCTCTTAATTTATATAAATGGGTTTTTCATGCAGAATTAGTAGATTTCGTTCAAATCTTAGATGTATGATCATTCTAATGAGGTGCCATCGAGATTAGTATTGGGTGTTCATTTATAAGTTTAAAGAGGGGGAATGGGGGTTGGTAATCCCCCCGTCTTAATTTAGGTTTTTCAAGCAAAATTTACCGATTTGCTTCAAATTTTGTATATAGATTTAGTCTGAAAATGTGCTTTTCTTTTTTTTTTTTTTTGGAATTCACTAGATATGTATAAAGGAAGGATAGGGGAAACTACCCCTCATAATTCATGTAAATGGTTTTTCATGCAGAATTAACCGATTTGTTCCAATTTTTAGATACAGGTTCATAGTAATAAAAAGCTTCGCTCATTTGTTGTGTTGTTCTTTTATTAATTATACAGGGGGTACGGGCGATTACCTCCCCCTTAAGTTAGCTAAATAGAGTTTTATAAAGAGTTATCCGATTTGCTTTAAATTTTGGATGTAGGTTCTTTCTGATTAGTTGAATTTCTGAACAGTTTTGGAGGTTTAATGGTTAATTAGAAACGGGGGACAACGTTTCTTAAGTTACATAATTGGGTTTTTATGCAGAATAATTCGACTTTCTTCGAATTTTGGATACAAGTTTATTATATGATAAGGCGAATCAATGATTAGTTTTGGGACTTCAATGATTAAGAAAGAAATGGGGGGGGGGGGGTACTTCCTTCCTTTTTTTCGAAAGGCATTATTTCTGAAGGCATTATTATATAAGGCTGTAATATACAATTAGTCTGCATAGCCTGTGAGCTCTATGCCATCAGTTTAACTGGGCATCATTCTTTTTATTATTATCTGTTTACCATTAAAAATGTATATATAATTTATATTTGCTGAAATTAAACATTTTTATGGTCATTATGGAATAATACGTTCAATAAAAAATCATTTTTTATCCCGAATGCATTTATTTTTAAAACACGCTTTTGAGTCAACAATTGAATAAACATTTTTAAAAATATATACAATCCATCTTGCATTGTATCAAAATATTTTATTATCTAAACTTTTAACAATGGTGAAAATGATTTAAATTTATTTCATTTATGTTTTGAAATCTTACCATTTTTATTCACAAAGTGTTTATCATGGAATGGATCCAAATTACAGTTATATTCGACGCCTTTCGTAAATTATTCTATTCACAAGTACAAAATGGGGTTTTCATTTAATGATTTTCCGTAAAATATTTTGAAATGGAAATGAATGAATAGAACTTAGTAGAAAATAAGGCATATATTTTTTTCTGGTTTCAAGTTATTAACTTTGCATGGCATATAATTTTTTTATTGCAAGTTAACAGCACCAGTTTTCCCTTTCAGACCGCAAAATAAGATTCCCGTTACATAATCTATGATAGAATATTCATAAAATTTAAAATCTTTTATAGAGCAACATTATTGAGATGTATAATACGATACGCAAAATTAGCACAATTAGGTAGAAGAATGGGAAGACAATTAGCTAAGCAAGTTGCACGTTTTGTAATACCTTCGAAAAATAACCGAGTTTCAATAAATTCTTTTATTTTTTTTTTATTTATTTATTTATTTATTTTTTTTTTTTGTTAAGAAATGTTTAATACATTCATTGTACAGCCATAAAATTGCTTAAAATTTATTTAGAATGCATTTTTTAAAATTTTATATCTAATTTTATACTGTCAGATTCTAGTGAGTGACATGGCCTGAAGATAAACATCTATGTCAGTCACCGATTATTGACATGGTACTAAACATGTTAAATAGGTTTTCATAAATTTGCATATACATGTAAAATCTGATTCGAGATAAAATATACAACACTATTTTCTGAAAGGTTTTAAATTGTGAAAAACATTTTTGAAATAAAAACCTGAGCATATGTTTTTAAAATATTTCTTTAATTTAATATGTGACGGATTCTAATTTAAATAAATATCATTTGTAAGCCCATTCAGTAATTATAAACAAACTTACATGTGCTTTAAATTTAACCTTTGTATAATTTATTTTAAAAGCATTTTCTTAAGATGACGTTTTTATTGATACAAATAGAAATTTGAATTTTTTTATTTACACTGAATAATGTATATTACATTAAATTTCATTGAAATTGAATTTATGGATTACCTTTATATGCGTATTTACAATGTTTAATGCAACATTTTATTTGAGCCACATAAAACTATGGAAAATATGAAACATATATATAAAAATACTTTTCTTCTAAAATATTGTTTATCTTAGAAGCGTACTTATACAGGGTGAGTCATAAATATCGAAACAATAGGCTATCTCTTTAAATATTGCCCCTAGACCCATACTTCCAATTGCAAAAATTTATAAAAAAGGGTGAAGTTTTCGATAAGATAAGTTGCAACTAAATGGGGGGTCTATTTGAAAAATTAGGAAAATTAACTTTTTATACGGTCCCCGTAGGATACAAATTCCAATTAGGAAAATTTCCCTTATCCAGTCCTGAATAAGACACAAAAAGTTGCATCTTGATATCTTTAAAATTTGCAGAGTTATAGCCATTTGAATTATTCATCAGGTTTTAAGGGATTAGACACAAATTGAGAGGCGCGCAATTCAAAAGACTGTATTACTTTAACAGTTCTAGGAAACGTTTAAAAAATCTATCTTTTGAGTTAGAATTTTGATTTTTTTTTCTTTTTTGTGATGGTTAGCCATGTAATTTGCTAAGAAAATCACATCCTAAAATTAAAAAAAATTTCATATGGTTAGTACTGGTTTAAATAGGATCGATAAAATCGTTATAATTCGAAACATTACTTATCGGATTTCAGTTTCTTTCCATTTAATTAAAGATGAAAATCTGATTTTAGTTTTATTTTTCAATATTAATTTTAAAACTATTAAAAATATTTACTGAAAAAATAATATAACTTTTTAAAAACATCATATTTTCAAAAGTAAATGTTTTTCAATTTTGCCCGAAATGAAACTAATGTAAAATAATTAAAAATGACATTTTCAAATTTGTACTTTTTTCTTTAGCAATTCTTAACTTTTAATAATTTAAAGACAAGAAATAGTCGGGAAAGATTCATTATGCAGAAAAACGAAATGTACTGTTTAACTGCCCGTCAGTTATTTAAAAAATGCTTTTCTAAGTTGCAGATTAAGTCTTTTTTAGAACTTTACCTCTCACAACTTCAAGCATTTTATCGTACTGGAGAGGCTGTCAAGAAATCCCTATTCTGGGCCCAGGCCGGGTCAGGACCGACACGTTACTTTTTTCTGAACACTCGCCTATCCGGACCTAATGTATTTTTCATAGAGGAGGGGACTGCTTCCTAGGTCTGCGCTGGACGAAATTTTGAAACCCGGTCTCGAACAATCCGTATTAAAATCATTGTCTCTGACTGACCTAATACGTGCCTAAAATAAGTATCATTTAGTTCAATAAAAATTTTACAAAAACCACATACATTTTATAAACGCTTTTATTTTATCCCTCCCCCCCCCCATTTTTTTTTTTTTTTTTTTTTTTTTTTTTTTAAGAGTAGTGTATTTAAATGCTAGAAAATTAAACAGATTAAAACCAGAGAAAAAAACTGCCTATGACGAAATTCTGTCTTAAACCGTAAATGTATTGATCCATGCAAAATACATACAATAATACTTAAGAAAAAAAATAAACTCCATTTAACCCTCCTAGGAAGGCCATTTGTTTATAACGTATTTTTTCTTTCCTTTACGTATTTTTTCTTTCATTCTTCTTGAACCACCGATTTTAGTTGTTGTTTTGAAGAAACAGTGAGTTTGCGAATTCTTGATTCCAATTCTTGCCAAATATTCTCTATGGGATTTAAGTCTGGAGATTGTGGTGGTGTTTTTATTATTTCAGGACAGTTATATAGCAGCCAGAGTCTAACGTTCAGAGCAGTGTTCTTGGGGTCATTGTCCTGGTAGAATTTAAAATCGTTATGAAGGTTCAATTTTCGTGCTGAAGATTTCAAATTTTGCTTTAAAATATCAATATATTTGTACTGATCCATTATACTGTCAATAAAAACAAGATTACCAACTCCAGTGGACGACATACACCCCCATACCATAACTCCTCCTTCACCATGTTTTATTGTTGGTACCAAGTTCTGTTTGCGAAATTCTTCCCTGGGTTTTCTCCACACCAAGATTCTACCGTCAGAACCAAATATATTAAATTTACTCTCATCAGCAAATATAACTTTATTCCAGTAATCAGAATTCTTACTTATGTTGGATTTTGTGAAAGCTAGTCTGAGTTTTCTATTCTTTTCACTTACGAAGAATTTTTTCCTGGCTGCTCTATCGTGATATCCAGCAGATCGAATTACCCTTCTAATAGTCTCAGGATTAACAATTATTCCATATAATGTTTGTAAATCAGCAGCAACTTTTGAAGCACTATTTCTTGGATTTTTTTTTTAATATTTCGAACAATAATTCACTTTATTCCATTGGATAGCTTTGATGGTCGGTCAGGTCTTCTTTTATCCTGAATCATATGATTCTTTTTATATCGTTTAATGATATTGAAAACTGTTGAACGACTCAAGTTAACTGTTTCAGCAGTTTTTCTAATAGATTTTCCACGTTCAATATGCAAATTAATAACTAATTTTCGAATTTCAGGCGAAGTTTCTTTTCGTCTAGCATTCATGGCTACACAGAGCTAAAAAACACAAACATGCCAAAACAAACTGGAGAGAAATACTGCAGACGATTTTATAAATTATTGTCAATTGCTTTTAAGTAAAAATAAAACCCCAAAAAATATTTTTATTGCTTATTTCAGACGATTTTTGTTGCATATATAATGGTGTCCCATCACTTATGTGAGCTATTTTTTGCTCCGTTCTAAACATTTGTATTTTTATTAAATTAATATTTTAATATTTTGACAAAATGTATGTTATGTAATAATCTTTACTAAATTTAAGTATGAAACACACCCAAAAAATTTTTGCACATGTTTGTTTATTTATTTTATTGCAGTTTCTTTTTATAAAGCACAAGTGCCCCATCACTTTTGTGAGACACTGTATATAATTACTTTAATAGCCTATTTGATTACATTCATGTTTTAATGAGATCTTTTTATGCTGTTTGGAACAACTCGGGAATAATCCATATTTTATAAATAGGACTGAAAAAAGTACCTAGTTTATTTAATGTTATTTCTTACTATTATTTATTCCTGTATTATTTCTACAAGGAGCTCTAACCCTGGCTTCCCACATTACAGAATACATGTTTAAAACTACTTCTTTTTCCCCCTATGAAAATTGCATTATTTTTTTAGGATTTTGTCCATCCGATTAACTTCTATAGGTTTGCTGCTCAATCTATCAATCACAGAATCCGTACGCAGCAACTATATTAGTCAGTGACTTCAAATTTTTTATTCTTACAGCTGAATACCTTGCACCACCCAACAAATCATAAATTTTATAAAAAAATTCTATTTTTTCATTAAAATTATTTTTTCAATGTCTTCAGTTTGCTTTTGTGATTTAAATTTGAAATGCGATCGTTATTATTAATGTTTTTCGTGCAGATAGCCTAGCTTTGAGGAAAAGAATCTCGCTAGTAAACAGAAGGTTCTTATTTGAAACCTCGATGCTGGAAGTTGAAATTTTAATATTAAAATGCTTTTAATTAAAGTCTTTTTGTCAATTTATGGGGTCTCAGGAGTCTTACTTTTTACCTGGTAGTGCGATTTAGCAGCATATACATTTGATTTTTTTTCTCAGTCCCTATTAAACTTGAATGCATAAAACTTTTTATAGAGACAACTTAATATCTCATCTATTTAAAATAATTTTTTTAACATTCTATATTGAATTTTTATTATATATTTTTTATGCATAATTTTGATTTAAAATTTAAATTGTTCTTTGACTGCGCGCAACATTTCTCAAAAAATAATAAAGCAATTTGTACGAAACTTGGTAAATATCTTCATTTTAAATTTTAGAACAACTTATACCTCAAATTTAGAATTTTAATTACATTGATTATTGATAATTGGCAATTTTTTTAATAAAAAATGATTTTTTTTTAATTTTTTTCAATTTCAATTTAAATTTTAAATAAATAAATGCATAAATTGCTTTAAAATGAGGTATAAGTTCAAGATACATCAATTTTACACCATTATCAACTTTTTTAGCGGTTCTTGAACTAATAGTTTTGCAGGATTCCTGCGCGCAATGGATACAATTTTAATTTTTTTATCAAAATTAAACATTAAAAAAAAAAAATAGAATTTCAATGTAGAATATAAAAAAAAATTATTTTTAATAGAAGCGATATTAAGGTGCCTATATTAAAAATTTTATGACTTTATGTTTTATAGGGACTGAGAAAAAAAATCAAATGTGACATGTTGCAAGTTGCACTATCAGATAAAAAGTAAGACTCCTGAGACCCCTTAAATGTTTATATTTATTATTATAATAATTATTATTATTATGCAGTGATAAATAAACACTGACATTGAAAATCATTAAATAATTTAGTTTTCTTTCCATTTTAAAAACGATTGTGACATTTTAATGTTACAGCAAGTTAATTTTTGTACAAACAGTTTTTTCTTTTTTAGAAATTAAAAAGTGTACTTATAACTCTACTATAGTTTTTTTTATTTCGGATTTTCAAACATTTGGAATTTTGGATTTTATTCAAATAGTTTTATTTGAAAATTTTTAATTTAATTAAAATAAATTACTTGTTAGTTTCATTATTTCAAAAATAAATTCATTTTATAAATAAATAAAAATCATCTATTTAAGAATTTAGTTATTATAAATTAACAATTTGGGTTGATTAATTAATTCATATGTTGTTTTGAAAGAAATATTAAACAAAACCCTTTCTGCGATTTGTGCTAACAATTAACCACTTGATTATATTTGATTAATATTTTTAGGCTACTCACTAAGAGTATCAACAGCCATTTTTAAATATCAACAATTTTGCAATTAAATAAAATTCTGGAATATTTTAAAAGAAATACTTTCGGATTTGACTCAAGCCAAGAAGCAACAATCGAAGAAATTTCTAAAGAAGCTGCTCCTTTTTATGTGAATAATTTCTATGATTTAAGAATGGTGAGTTTTCATGTCTTAAATTTTGTTTTATTTATTTTATTTTATTATTTGTTGCTTAATATAGCTTAAGTTTCATTATAAAATTGTTGGATCTAAATATACAACGTGGTAAATTTTTATTTTATTTTAATTAAAATTTCATTTAAAACCAATTAATGTATTTTTTAGAAATATATCATCAAATTTTAAACTATAATTAAATTAGTAAATTTTACATTATTATATTGATATCAATATATTTTGTATGTATGACATTTTTTTCTTCTAGTGTATAAATTTGTGTGTTATTTTAATCCTTAACAAAGGTCCTAGAAAAAAAATGGTTATTTGTCGCCTCAGCAGTTCAGAAAAATTGGACCATATAAGCCGGTTGACTATATATGCGGAATTTGCGTACGCATCAAGGAATTTAAAAGATTTTTAATGTTTTAGTACTAGAAATTTCGTAGAGTACTGCTCGCTATATCCGAAAAGAAAAATAAAATTATTAATAAAATAAAAATTGTTTCATTAAATAAGTCAATGCAGTTTTATAAAACTATAATATTAATTTATTATATTAAATATTAATTTACAAAAATTTTGATAAGAGATGTTTAAAAGTTTTTGAAGAGTACAAACCTTGAATTATGGTAGGGTTACAGTCATCTATCAGAATATAATGCTTATAATAAAGAAATAATTAAGCTTTAAAGGAAATTCAAAAATCTAATTAGTGAAGTAAAAACTGCAGTAACAAATATGGCATATTTGAGAAATGTATTAGTATGTCTTTCCAATCGAAATACAGTACGCCTACATGCGTATATTGCGCCAATATTCACTGAACTTATTTTGAATATTTAGTTATGCAAGATTGCTTGCTTTTCTAGGTTGTTATTACAACTTTTTCTAAGTCTCTAATAGCGTGTAAAATTTCATTTGTTGCTTCGGAATATAAAAAAAATACATCTAAGATCATCGATGGCTTTAAGCGCATCTAATGTTGATACTGATTCCTTTTCACATCCACTGTCATCCTCATCTTCGCTTCCTTCGGCATTCTAATATATCACATTACAAACAATATCTTGTATTGTAATTTCACTATTATTAAAAATCTTTGTATACAAATTTTCATCTGGAAATGAATAACCTCAATTCTGCAGTTTTTGTGCCAGTTCAGTTAAGGGAAGAACTTCTTCCGTGTCTTCCAATAATTATTAAAGCTTTGGCTTAAACTTTTTATCGATTCATTGGTGTTGTCACTAGATGAGCTTGTCGTTGTTTGGTTTGACTCATCTTTTTCCCTCTCCGAGATAGTCGCTGGTGGGTTTTTGTTTTTGTCACATGTTCGTTTATGACATTTTAGGGTATTATTTTGGTACGTGTCTGCGTTCTTGAAGATCAATTCATTGGATTCGATTGACTGTTTTTGCAATTTATTAGAAACATTATTGCGAATTATGTGTATTGGCTTGTTCACATGTTCACTACTGGGGTGAAGCATGTTTCTTGGTCTTTAGTCATTCATTATATTTTATGTTGCCTCTTATCGCAAGATGAATAGATGACTTGCTTTCTTTTTCATTCATGATCTTGCTTTGTTTGTTCTGGCGTACATCTTTTCTTTACCAGTTAGCTATCGGTGATGGTTTGGTGTGAATGAGCCGAAGCTATCAGTTCATTGTAAATGACTACCACCACTCAGCAGTGTGAAAGTACGATTTTTTTATTGAATGTGAAAAGTTACTTCACCAGCGGCCCTGGTTAATCTTATAATGCAAGTCGAGTCTTTTTTTTAATGAATTTATATACTTTTTCCTGGAAATAAAGCAGTTAATTAGTTAAGAGGGTGCTATCCATTGGGGTTGTGTATTTTTAACGATATTCGTCTTTCGTCGTGATTTTATATCGATATTTTCTGCTAATCATTAAACATTGCTGCGCCGTAAATGTAACTTACTTTTTACTCATTTTTTTATTTCTTACAGTGCAGTTTCACTATCCTTAATCCCTTATATGCTTGCATGGGCTTAAAACCATCTAATTGTAAAATGTTGTCTGAGTGTTTAATCATTTCTAATATATAATTTACTAATTGTGTTATTTTGAATGGTTTAACTTAGGTATTACTCAGGTTTACCATTGAATGGTACCAAAGTTATTTTTTGTTTAGCGTGATTTTTGCCAGATGGTTTGTTTTTGTTAGCGGGCAGGCCGGTAGGTAGTATTTTGAGGTTACTAATTCCCCGCATTTCACAATGTGGCAAGTCCTTGCGCTTGAATCATTTTAAGTATTTTGGGGAAGTTCTGTGTCCTGTATAAATCTGACTCAGAAGTTTGCAGCTTACTAATCTATCTGTACTTACTCTTGGGAAGTGTTTAAGTGTCCTACAAGTGACCCCGTAATCTCATTTGAACTGCCACTGTTTGAATATTAGCTCTTTTATGATTTGATATTGGCCTCTCCAGAAAGTATGGTATTTGTTATATTTTGTTTTGTGCAGATACGCTGTAAAAAATCAATTAAATTAACGGTAAAAACCGTTGGCAGCAATGTTGCCAGCAGTTTTTTCCATAAAAATACCAGTAAAATTAGATGTAAATTTTTTTATTGCATATAACTTTACTGAAATTTTTATGGCAAAAACTGCTGGCAACATTGCTGCGCCGGAAATGTAACTTTTATTTATTTATTTATTTATTTTTTACAGTGTAGTTTGACTATCCTCGTTCCTTTGTATGCTTGCATGGGCTTAAAACCAGCTAATTTTAAAATGTTGTCTGAAAGTTTAATCAGTTCTAGTATATCATTTACTAATTGCGTTGTTTTGAATGGTTTAACTTAGGTATTACTCAGGTTTAACTTTGAATGGTACTCAGTGATTCAAATGCTGACATGCAGTCCAAGCGGATGCAACAATCAAACCCAGTGCTGTACTTGTATTTTGTTGCTTTCAGTATAGCCAGCAGTGTGGTTTGAAAGTCGCTGTTGCACTTCTTTAAAGCGGCTGACCATGTTTAAATTTATTTGGCGTTTCTAAAAGTTACGAATGCCTAACCGCAGTGGCTGATTCTCAGTTTGAATCATCTGTGTAAATATTTCTGTCTTTTGGGTTATATCGTAATCTTGGTTCAACTTTGTCTGCTGGATTTGTGGTCCACACGTTTTTCTCGTAGTCTGTGTGGTTGATGTTGAACCGTATAAATTAACTGATTCCCTCTATTTTCATATTGTGCCGTGTTAACCTCGTATTTAACTTATAGATGAATTGAAATCCGGCCCGCTGGAATCTGAAGGGCCACGGTGAAGACAGTTATATATGGCTTAACAATAGGCAGTAAGAAGTTTGATCTCTACGGCTAATTTAGTAAGTTTGGTTTCAGATAGAGCTCTTAATTTTATGATGAACTCGTAAATGCATGTTTTGTGCTAACATTCCATGTATTTTTGAAGGAATGCGGGAGATGGCACTTACGGGTTCTGCGCAGTTAATTCAAAAGGTTTTGTCTCATATAAATCGCAAACAACAGATAAAAGTTAATTTGTTCCATTTTTTGTCTTTATCGCTAGAAGAAGGATGCCGAGTCAACACCCAAACTAGAATATGCGAGATAAGTTCTGTGATCTTTAAGACTCTATATTTATGGGAAATACCTTGTTTAATATATAAATTTGTAGTAATTTTAATTTGATTTCAGAATGTTGTGGAGGATTTTGGACGGATTGGATGAAGTGGTTTATAGTTTGAAATACATTGCAAAATAAGTATTCCGGAGTGAAAACGACATCAACTTGCATTATTACCGTTACGGCGTACCTACTGGGGTATTGATTCTTTTCACAACTGGAGTTAGATATAAAAAAGACTTATTTTTTATTATATAAGAGAGCATTATACAGGGTGAGTCATAAATATCGAAACAATAGGCTATCTCTTTAAATATTGCCCCTAGACCCATACTTCCAATTGCAAAAATTTATAAAAAAGGGTGAAGTTTTCGATAAGATAAGTTGCAACTAAATGGGGGGTCTATTTGAAAAATTAGGAAAATTAACTTTTTATACGGTCCCCGTAGGATACAAATTCCAATTAGGAAAATTTCCCTTATCCAGTCCTGAATAAGACACAAAAAGTTGCATCTTGATATCTTTAAAATTTGCAGAGTTATAGCCATTTGAATTATTCATCAGGTTTTAAGGGATTAGACACAAATTGAGAGGCGCGCAATTCAAAAGACTGTATTACTTTAACAGTTCTAGGAAACGTTTAAAAAATCTATCTTTTGAGTTAGAATTTTGATTTTTTTTTCTTTTTTGTGATGGTTAGCCATGTAATTTGCTAAGAAAATCACATCCTAAAATTAAAAAAAATTTCATATGGTTAGTACTGGTTTAAATAGGATCGATAAAATCGTTATAATTCGAAACATTACTTATCGGATTTCAGTTTCTTTCCATTTAATTAAAGATGAAAATCTGATTTTAGTTTTATTTTTCAATATTAATTTTAAAACTATTAAAAATATTTACTGAAAAAATAATATAACTTTTTAAAAACATCATATTTTCAAAAGTAAATGTTTTTCAATTTTGCCCGAAATGAAACTAATGTAAAATAATTAAAAATGACATTTTCAAATTTGTACTTTTTTCTTTAGCAATTCTTAACTTTTAATAATTTAAAGACAAGAAATAGTCGGGAAAGATTCATTATGCAGAAAAACGAAATGTACTGTTTAACTGCCCGTCAGTTATTTAAAAAATGCTTTTCTAAGTTGCAGATTAAGTCTTTTTTAGAACTTTACCTCTCACAACTTCAAGCATTTTATCGTACTGGAGAGGCTGTCAAGAAATCCCTATTCTGGGCCCAGGCCGGGTCAGGACCGACACGTTACTTTTTTCTGAACACTCGCCTATCCGGACCTAATGTATTTTTCATAGAGGAGGGGACTGCTTCCTAGGTCTGCGCTGGACGAAATTTTGAAACCCGGTCTCGAACAATCCGTATTAAAATCATTGTCTCTGACTGACCTAATACGTGCCTAAAATAAGTATCATTTAGTTCAATAAAAATTTTACAAAAACCACATACATTTTATAAACGCTTTTATTTTATCCCTCCCCCCCCCCTTTTTTTTTTTTTTTTTTTTTTTTTTTTTTTTTAAGAGTAGTGTATTTAAATGCTAGAAAATTAAACAGATTAAAACCAGAGAAAAAAACTGCCTATGACGAAATTCTGTCTTAAACCGTAAATGTATTGATCCATGCAAAATACATACAATAATACTTAAGAAAAAAAATAAACTCCATTTAACCCTCCTAGGAAGGCCATTTGTTTATAACGTATTTTTTCTTTCCTATGGTATTCCGTCTTAAAAGGTTTTACTTTATAACATTTTTCAAAGTGTACAACGCACGGGATATGAAATAGCGATATTAAAATGTAAGTGGAACATTTACATATAAACAGAGATTCATTGATAAAATAAATATATCACAGGCTTTGGCGCTTCTTTAATAATAAAACGTATAAATATAAAAAACAAAAAGCTATAATAAGTATTTTTGGTCAGAACCCCTCCATACAAAAGAACTTTTAACCACACCGAAGTAAAAAACTATGTATTAATTTACGGATGAGCTGGGCTATGATTAAAATTTTTTTCTATGCCAGTCTGGGTTATGATTTTAACATTTTCCCATGCCGACAGAACTTTTTCCCCTATGGGTCGGTTTGGGACCGAACCTAGATATATTTCGATTCATACAGATCTCCAGTGCTGACAATTAACATAATTTGAAAACAAGTTTTGATTTAAATCAATACGCTGCTTTATTATGTCCAAAAAAGAGGCACTGTCTTAAATCAACATTTAAAAACAGATAATTTGTGGACGATCCTTCAATTGCTTTGAAAATCGGTCAATAATGCTTCGTTTTCAAGCATGGTAAAGTGGTGTAAGTCACGAATTTTGGAGAATTTTGGATTTTAATATAGGTTAAATAAATTGTCAGGTTTTTAGATAAGCAGATGGACTTTTTTTTTTTGTTCAATTTAGGAATGGATAAGGAATAATTTCCTAATTGGGAATTTTGCTCTACGGGGGCCGTATAAAAATTTAATATTCGTATTTTTTCAAATAGACCCCCCATGATGTTGCAACTTATCTTATCAAAAATTTCACCTTTTTTATGAATTTTTGCAATTGGACGTATGGATCTAGAGGCAATATTTAAGGAGATAGCCTATTGTTTCGATATTTATGACTCACCCTGTATAGACAGCATTATTGTTACTGTTCAAAATGTAAAAAGTATAAATAGATAGTTGTATGTTTTAAATGGTGCTAAATATTTATAGCATTGTGATATCGCAATTAACGATAAATAAAAAAAAATATTTTGGGGCTGTAGAACTTGTATCTTTAGAACTGGACACGAATTTTTTCCATCTTATTTTATAGTTATATTTGGATGGCTTTATAGTCGTCATATGTGGGTTATAACACCAAATAGTATTGATTAATAAGTGACGCCACTACATTTTATGATTTCATAGCTACTGAGATACTATTTCTTGTATAACATAGTATATAAGCTGCTGTATCATATGCCGGTATTTGTTTGGAAAAGAAAAATTAAACTACGCTGCGAAAATTTGCAGAACCATAACATTGCACTGTTAGTATTGGACACCTTATATTCTATTATATATTTTTATTCAAATAAAAATTTAATACTCAAATTAAAATAATTTACAAAAATATTGTTTCGTCGGAGCAATACGGAATCCTTAGAATGTACTGTAAAGAAAGCTGTAACGTTACTTCATAAAATTGTTAACAACATTTTTACTTCTATTTTATTGAGTAATTTAAGTGTTAGATTACATTAATGTGTAATATTTTACCTGTTATATCAATTTATATTACGCAAATTATACTAGGAAAATTCATGCACATAAATTGATTGCAGCATGTTGCCATTAGTGGAATAATGTTACAAAAAAAATTTATATTTTGTTTTTGCCAATAGATTTTTATAGCATCGTATGCTAATGAATAAATTTTCCGAATTCGGTTTAAAGTTTTGGATGAATTAAGCCTTTGGATGGATTAAAATCCTACTGTAATATATTGTATTTAAGTGAAATTTGAACCGACAAAGAAAACTCCACTGTGGTATCTGATTTTAAAATAAATGTTCAAAAAATAAATGTTCAATGTTTAAAGTAAACATTAATATTTCTGTTGTAAAAAACGTTTTATCATTTAAATAAATTTATAAAAAACATTTTTATTCACTTTTAGCCTTGCATTTTGTGTTAGCATTTTGTTCACTTAGTCCACCTTTATTTTACTTCCACTTTAGTTAACTTTTAATAGTCTGTTAAAAATATAATGAAATTTATGAAATTATAGCTTGATACTGAATTAAAGTGTATTATTTTTGGATCATTTTATTTTTCTGAATATTAAATTCCACACAAATCAATTTGAAGTTTATAAAGTAACAGAATTTGAAGTGACGGTGTATCTCTGTATATTTTTATGTACATTTAATTTTTGGTTTTATCTGATAAAATTAGATATTCCAGTCAATGTTTAATAAACAAATAGTGAACTTATATTAAATAAATAAATTCTATTAAATAAATTATAAGGTTTATTGTGTGATAACATTATCACAACCTTTTAAATTAATTTAGTCGATATCTGCAATAACAATATTTTTTTTTTATAAAAAAGCAATCCATTCAATGACAAAATTAGATGGCATTTTGTGCAATAAAAGTAAATTATAATTAACAGTAATACTGAATTTAAATTAAATATGAAAAACAACAAATTTTTTTGATCATCTGTATTTACACATTTCAAGTTTCTAAAAATCAATTTCTGTTAAAATACACAAATAAATATTTCATTTCATGTATTTTAAAAAATGTAATTAAAACATATTTTTAATAGTTAATTTATAAAAACTGTAATAATTTAAGTACAGCAATAAAAAAATTATTTATATTTCTATGAGTTTACTGATATAATGCAGATTAGAAAAATAATTTATTATTAACACACTAAATATTTATATTTATATAAATAATTAAGTTTGTTATATCATACTGAAAAAACGTTCTAATTTGTTAGCAATTTTAAAATGTTACAAAAAAGATAAAAAAAAATATATACATTGTCTTTTGCTTAGCAATCAGGGATTTAAAGTGAAGTTTGAGCGTATGGGATAAAGTGATATGTTTAAGCTCTAACCAAGCAATCAGTAATCTTCTTATCATTTAAATTACATGGGTTGCTTTTAATAAAAATATTGGGATGCGAATTTTCCTTCTCAATCATTAAGATGTTTGATAATGTTTTTAAGAGCACAACCAACTCATCATTTTGTAAACCAACCTGTTTATAACTGAATACAATCTTTGGGAGTATTAATAATTACGCAGTGTTTTTGAGCAGTATTATATCTGTAAAATTATATTCTCTTAAAATTAATGCTTATATTGCAGTGAAACATGAAACTTATAATTCTAATTCCTACTACAGTTTATATAGTAACAGCACATGAACTGCAAACTTATTAAAATTTGTAAAAAAAAAAAAAAAAAAAAAAAAAAAAAAAAAAAAAAAAAAAAAAAGACATTTGTGAAGTCTATTGTGTAGCATAGACAGTATCCTCAAAATTTAATCCTTTATAATTAATGCACTCTGTTGCTATTGCATAAAAATATGTTTATAATATATTTCAAAAACTAATATACAATATGAAGAACAACTAAGAATTTTTTTGTATTTTTTTACTTGTCTAAATTATTTATTTTTTAGTTCAGAAGTCTATAAAAGTATAATATAAAACAATGAATAATCTATTATTATAAAGTAAAACAAATACTAACTATTTGCACATGCGCTTCAAGTAAGATTTAAATTATAATTCTTCACAGGAGTTTAAGTTTTGTGACCTACAAAACTAACACATTCTAATTAAGAGCCATTATTTTGGAATTTAGACAAAAATATGCTGTTTTGATAGCTGTATTTTTTAATTGCCTTGATATTTTTTTATGTTGAAGCAAATCATATTTGATGAATAAGCTGCAATTTTGAAGCCCTGAAAAAAAAATCCTCTTTTCTAAAGAAAATATCAAAGTTCAAGATTGTGAATGCCATTTTTCATGAAAAGTGAAATGTTGGTATATTTGGAGCACTTTATCTCTCGCAAGCAACAACATCCCAAAATTCTTTTGACATAAACTGTATAAACTGTTAATGTAACCCTACGTACTTATTAAAATTTGTTTCCATGAGGCACTGTTACTTTACATGTTATGTTGCCACAAAATACAGTCAAAATGACGGTTTTTCCACTTCCCTTATTTAATATTTTATTAAAGCAATAGTACCCCAAACTTTTTCTTATAGAATATGAAAGTGCACCACTAGGACAAGCTAAATAGTATAGTACTGCACGGAGCTATTGTTACTCTTAGTAGATATAACCTGTTAAATATTGAAAATTTTAAAAATCTTCAACATTTAAAGTTTTTGCAAAAAGCGCCACAGTTGAGTGAAAAAATATCACGCAGTAGTCTGATATATGTACAGAAATCTGGAAAAGAAAAAGATGTGGGGCCTCTTGATACTTTTAGGCAAAAAATGGCAAATTTTGAAGAAAAGCAATTTCCATTATCACATTTTCCCCTAAGAGAAAATGAAGCATCCTATTTCTCTTCCAGAAGGGGCAACAAAAAAGCAATATTTCTTTTTCTCATAGAGAAAAAACATAGAAATGGGAAAGAGAAAGGGGATTTTTCATTTTATGTTGGGGAAGAAATGTTTACATCGACATTGTTTGTTTGAAAACTTTGTCATTTTTTACAATAAAAGTAACACGAGGCCTTTTTCGTTTTCTCTTCTTTGTTTTTGTACATATATTCAACTATTGCATAATACATTTTTTTTCATTCAACTCTGGCGATTTTTTTAAATAACGCTACTTTAATGTTAAAAATTTTGAAATTTTTGAAAACTTAACAGGTATATCTATTAACAGCATCAATATCTCCGTGCATTACTATATTATTTAGCTTGTCCTAGTAGAACACTTTCAGATTCCATAAGAAAAAGTTTGGAGTACTATTGCTTAAATAAGATATTAACTGCGGAATATGGATAAAAACGTCATTTTGACTGTACTTTGTGGTACCATAACAATATAAAGCAACAATGCCCCGTGGAAACAAATACATTTTAATAAGTAGGTAGGGCCATACTAACAGTTTAGGGCAAATGAGTTTTGGGATGTTGTTGCTTGCGAAAGATATAGTGCTCCAAATATAACAGCATTGCACTTTTCACGAAAAATGGCATTCACAATCTTGAACTTTGGCATTTTCTATAAAAAAGAGGAAATCTTTCAAAGCTTCAAATTTGCACATTATTTATCAAATATGACTTTCCTCATCATATAAAAAAAACAATGAAATCAAAAAATACAATTATTTTAACTTTGTCTGATTTTTAAAATTAGGGCTCATTATACGTTATAAGCTTTTCGATGAAAAAACATATTTTTAATGTATTCAAATAGCCATACTCTATATGTACAACCATTCGGAAAATGAGATATTTCTCTATTTCTGTTCTAAATTCCCATGACAAATCTATTAAAGCAAAATGAAAAAGTTAAAAAGTCACTATTAACACTATTACATATATTATTTGTCATACAAACTATTGTAACATAAGCTAAAATACTTAGTTAAAATCTTTTCATGCATTTGTAGAAATTGAAAGATGCATTTGTGAAACATTTTCAGGCTCTTAAGATAAATATTTTATCAGAAAAGCAATTTATTTCCAGGGCGCTATTCATTAATTACTTTATTCTTTTCAATATTTAAATAGTAACATAAATGAATACCCCTCTCCCATGATAACTAAATAAAGAAACTACATACATGATATTACTTTACACATGCATTATTTAACAATGATTACGAGGCATTCAATAAATAGAAATAATTAATGAACTTTAAATATTATACGAAATGAGAATAATGCAGATTACTTCATTTTTATTTTGAATATTTTATGTATTTTTATTGATGTTATTTTGTATAAAATAGTAAATGAATAGTTCGTTTGAAGTGCGTAAAAATTTTTATTAAAATCGTATGAAGATTAAATTATTTTTTCTGCATTTCTGAGTGGAATGCATAATTCTGTTCTGTAATATTTATTACGTCGTAGATAGCGCACTACAATATAATGATTTAGTATATAATAACTGTTAATTATTAACTGAGAGACCCTCATACGTAAATATAGAAAATTCTAGGAGTTGAAGAGCTATTAAAAAGATAATTTTTTAAATGAACAAAAACTCCTCAAAAATGAAACAAAAAATGAACAATTTCAACTTTTGTAAGCAAAAAATTACTTTCTGTTAATGTATAAGGCGCCTTATCTCTCAACAGCCGAACTCCTTTTGGTAATGTAAAGTCTATGTGCTTTCTTATATTCAAAATATCTATTAAGGAATTAATATTTATTAACTTCTTTTTTCAGTTTTCTCTACGTAAAGGACATCACTATTCTTTCTTTGTTGTCAAAATATTTCTAAAATTTATGCTAAATTTAATATTTTATGTTTTCAAAACTGACATGCTGGAAGTAAAATTTTAACATTTTTTGTAAAATTATGCATAGATTTTAGAAATATTTTGAAAACTAAGAAAAAACGGTGCATCCTTTAAGAAGAGAAAACTGAAAAAGAAGTTTAAAATATTAATTTCTTCAGCAGATATTTTGAATATAAAAATGCATTACTCATACACCTAATAATGCAGAAGGGAATTGGGCCATTGAGTGACCAGTCGCCTCAGCAGACTTATTTATTTACGCTTGAAAAGAATGTTACACATATAAGTGGGATATATGATGTTAAAACCGTTAAAATTGTCAGTATCTGTATTCAAAATATTTTAAGAAGAATTATAGTTTCGAAGTATACCAATCATATTATATTTTGTCCATTATAATATTGCAAAAGACTTGAAAAATTCAACATTGTTATAGGGAAAGAAACTATCTAAAAACTAAAATTGTGAAAGAAATCGCATAGATTTACGCTTTAAGTTGAACCTTTTGCCTTTTGGTGTATTAAGAAAATAATTAAAATTGTTGAAAATATCAAAATAAATTCTTCGATTGATTTCGATTTTTAGTGATAAAATTCTAGCCTGTCTAGGATAAATTGTTTAATTGCTTAAAATATACACTTGGCTGTGGATAAAATAAAAGCTAAAACACAAAAGTGATAAAAAAATTACGTTACTTTTTTTAAACTAGATTCTGTAAGTAGCTGTGTGTGTATGTATGCATAGTACATTTGTTTAAATTTCTATTACTCATTAGATAAATTATCGTGAGACTAGTTGGATTCAAATTTAAATTAATTGTAAAAAAGACAAATTCAATTATAAAAACTATTGAGATTAATTAAGAAATCATTTTTTTAAATGGGCATAAGTAACATTTTGCAAAGTTAAAATTTTCGTCTAAGAAGAATGATAGTTTAGAGAAGCTGGTTATATATCTATTTAAAATTTTCCATCCTTTTACAGTGCTGGAAATAAGCATTCTATAAAGTACAGCCAAGCCACATGTAATTAAGTTATTGCTTAATATATAAATGTAATAGCAGCCTACTTTCATATAGCATGTATTATTTTGTGTAAACATAAATATTACAGATCCTGTTTTTATCAGTGAAGAATCCGTTTCACGCAAATGTTCATAAAGCAAAAATATAAAGCTTAAATTTAATTTAAAGTACTCGTTAGGTTATTTAAAAGATTAGAATATTAGTACAAAATGTATTTATTCCAATGAGAGATGGCATAAAAAAAAAATGTAAAGACAAATGCAGGTCAACTTAATTTGATCTTATTTTTTTCACGCTTTGAATCTATACAAAATAAAAACAACAAGATTAAATATTTTATCTCGGTTCTGTTTATTTAAATAGATATAAACTTATGCAAAAAATATTAGGCTGAGTTATAAAAAACAATTTAAAGGCAAAATAAATTACATGAAACTAGAAATAAATGTACGCATTTTATTTCCATCTAAATTCACAACATCCATTTTGTTTTCAAAATGTTTTACGAAAAAAATCTTTAAATCAGAACCCTATTTTGTAGTTGTGAATTGAATACTATCCAAATTACTTCGAATGCAACAAACATTAAGAACGAATCCACAACAAAAACATTATGAATAAAATAGCACGTTTCCAATACAAAAGTAAAATATATTTAAAGTACTTTTCTTCTATTGTGTAAATTTTAGCTAATAAAATATATGCATGTTGTGCAAAATTAACTGCATATATATTTAGAATTATAATGTTTTTCTATGTTGTTTTCGATTGTTGGTTCAAATATGTGTGACAATAAATGATTTGAAATTAAAAAATACATAAAGAAGTTTTTCTGTTGAATAATTAAAAAAAACATACTTAAAAACACGATTCAAAGAAATGCAAATATTATAGTACTACAAAAATTATAAAACAATTCTGATCCATGAGCTTGGATCCATACGCATATATTGTAATAGTAGGCCAAGTCTATTTTTCAAAAAAGAAATTGATCGTTCATCTAGAAAGGTGTACAAAGTTTGTTTCATTCGCTTCTACAGTGATTCAATAATTCAGCTCACAATCATAGTAGACCAAGTACATTAAAAAAAGAATGTTTTCTATTTTAAAAACTGCTTAATGTCTATTTCATTCGCTTTTACAATGATTCAAGTGTGTAAACAGATGCTACATATAAGAAGATATGTAAGAACATGGTTGTTCACTGTGGAAAATGATGCAAGAGATTTTATGCGACTTCTAAATGGGCTATTTCATTTTTTTCCAAAATGGACTTCCTCTTCTATGGTTATGCCCCTCCCCCCAAATATGCATATTTTGAAGATGTGTTAGCATGAATTTCTTGAGCTCCACAAATGGCCAAAAGGATTTTCTTTCTAAATTGACAGACAGCTGGTGCTGGTTTCGAGCCCTATTGCGGCCATCGACCTAACGTTTCGGAATTTTGCGTGGTTGCCTTCCAACCTTGGACGTCGCACCCTCGTTTTAGGGCCCATATCCCAAGTGTAGGCCAAGATAAACAAAAACAAACAAACGAATTCATTAAAAAAATAATGTTAATTCCATAAAAAGGTTCCATACGTTATTAATGTTTAATTTGCAAACTGTGGTAATTCCTGTTGTACACAAAAAAGGAAAAAAACCCACCGAATAAACTAGTGATAAATAATAATTAAAGTAATGCATTTTGTTATCTTCACCGAAAGAAAAGCCGCATGCGTTTTCAGCTAAAACAATGCAGCTCTTTCGGATTCTATCAACAAAGGCACAAGATCAAAGATGAACTGCATGCAGTTCATCTTTGTGCTGTTATGGTCATACGCGTGCTTCAGTTGATGACGAGCTGTATTGTTTTAAATAGAAACGCGTTCTGCATTAATTTTCCATTTTACTGTATATTTAACAAAGTTTATTATATCAATTAGACAAAAAAGTACTTAGCATATTTTTTAATCGTAAATATTAATGATTTTAAAAATGTAATAAGGGGAGAATTTTTTCTTATTCAAACTCATCTTGCATCTTTCAGGTTTTTTTTTTTTTTTTTTTTTTTTTTTTTTTTTTTTTTTTTTTTCCAAGAACACATTTATATGTATCAAATATAACTTCTCCTTTTAATTAAAATTTAACAATATATATATATATATATATATATATATATATATATATAAACATATATCAGTGTATATAGTATTTCAAATAATTCAAAGAGTTTTACGAAATATTGTTTTTATACTCAGACAGTAAACATGTTATTACTTCACTGCTGAAAAACTAATAAATATTTTTCAAAACGTTATTTTCTTTTCTTCAAAATTGTATGAAAATCTTTAGATAAACAAGAAAACTTTGCATAAAATTATGTTGTAAAAGCTTTATAAACATTTACTTCAAATTTAATATTTACGCAGTTCTTAATTAAAAAGTATAACTACTATGAATGTACTTGATAATTTTTATTGAGTATGAAAAATGTCATTTTTTATATTGCATGAATATATTTAGATAAAGTAAAGTATCTGTAAACATAACAATGATTAAATAGTTTGAAACATCATCTCTTGATTTTTTATTGAATTGCATGTCAGAATAGCTCTGGGTGCCCCTGTGGCATTAATGTAAGACACAAATATTAGCAACCTCTTAGATATTTTAAATGCAAAAATATATTTAAAATGCATCAACTTTTTACTTACTGTAATAACTTTGAATTCATTTATTCTACGTCATTTCTCTCAATTATATAGAAATTATTCAATAATTTAATTCAATTCTTTTTTTTATCCACCACTTATACTAATCGTTCTCGTCATTCAAAAGTCAGATAAACAATTGTTTAATTTCATGCATTTTTTGAAATTGAATTTAAAAATATTTTTATTTAATTAATTTATGAAATATGTAGAAGTTTTAGAAGAGTAAGAGAAGCATTAATTAAAATACTAAGAATTTACAGATATAGCGCAGATTTTTAAAAGACGGATAATTATTAAAAGTATTGTATGTTTAAAATCACATAAGTAATTATATCATGTTTAAAATAGGATCTCTCTTATTAGAACTTTAAATAAGTTAAAAAGAATTTACAAAGAAAACGATGGTACAATATTTTCTATTGCTCGGCAATTAGGCAGTTAAGGTGAAACTTGAATAATACTATTGCATTTTCTTGCGATATTTTCTAGTGATAGAAGTTACATTTTAATGTGTCATTCAATATGTTGAGATTTTGAAGCTTCTTGTCAAGTAATCAGTCAACTTATTTTAGTTTAATTATATGGGTTTAATTTAACAAATGCTTTTTGCGGAGATTTTCTTTTTCAATTTTTCAAAAGTTAAAAAATATTTTTTAAAGACCCGTAATAAAGCCGACCCAACTTACTGTAAATCAGACAATTTATAATTTATTGCAATTTTGATATTTTGTAGAGGTAATTTTTTACACTAGGTGAAGTGACATTTTTAAGTTCTTGTCAAACAATTACTGATTTTGTATGGTTTGAATTACATAGGTTGAATTAAAAAAATATATTGGGTGTGAATTTCCCTTCTCAGTCATCAAGAACTTTAAAAATATTTTTAACAGTCCACAAGAGAACAGATTTATCCTTATCTCGATCAGACTGTTTATAAGTGAATGCAATCTTTGTGAGTGTTAATAATTATGCAATGGTTTTATCATGTTTTATTTCTGTGAAATTATGCTAATTTAAATGATGATTACATTGCTGTAAAACCTGCAGATTGGTGAATAGTTATAGTTCAGGGCATTGTGAATGTTAAAGAAAATAATGGCATTACAGAATTATTCCTCGTCTATTCTAACATGACTTTATTCTTAATGAGAAAGCGTATTTTCTTTCTAAATTAAACCATCACAAACTGTTATATTTCATTCAAAAATAGCTGATTGGATTCTTTGTTTGAACATAGCAGATAGAGCACTCGGTGCTCAAAACCAGACCTAAAATTGCTTGCGTATGTATGTATAAACAATTAATCGATTTCGATTTCAACTGCAGTATATATCACAACAACACAACGACTGCTAACTAATTATCATGAAAAAAAACGTGACGTTTGAAAAATTTATTATGTAGAATAAACTGTTTCCTCATAACTTAGTCTCTTTAATTAATGCATTCTGTGCGGTTGTGTAGAAACATATTTATAATATATTTCTGAAACTCATATTTAATATTTAAAACAACGAACAATTTGCATCTCCTTCCTCACTGTTCTAAATTGTTTATTTTATTTATTTATTTATTTTATTTTATTTTATTTTTGTTGAGAAGGGTATAAAATTAAAATAGACTGGTAAATAGTCTAATATTAAAAGTAAAAAACGTATATCACTTGTTTTTAATATCCTTCGTACTTGATATAAATTGAAATTCATCATATAAATTTAGTTTTTGTGCCCTAAAAATTTAATGCGTTGTTCATTCTTCGTCGCAAAAACGCATTTATAAAATAGTCAAAAATTCATATTGTGTCTGCACAACCACTTGACAAATGGGATATTTTTCTGTTATGGTTCTAAATTGCTGAAACAAAATCTATGAAGACAAAATGTAAAATTGAAAAAGTCAATATTAATACTATTACATATATTATTTGTCATACAAGTCATTACAATATAAGCTATAATACTTAATTCAAGTCTATTCATGCATTTGTGGAAATCAGAAAATGCTTTTGTAAAACATTATCAAGTTCCTAAAATAAATATTTTATTTAGAATAGCGATTCATTATGTGAATGCTATTCATTAGTTATTTTATTCTCTTCAATATTTAAATAAAGAAATAAATGAATATCCCTCTTCCATGATATTTAAATAAAGAAACTACAAAATATTACCTAACATATGCATTATTTAATAGTAATTACGATGAGTTCAGTGGCAAATATTATATAAATTGAGTAAAGCACAGAATACTAAATATTCATTTTGAATATTTTATGGCCATTTATTTATGTTATTTTGTTCAAAAAAGTAATTGAATATTTTGTTTAAAGTGCTTAAGATGTTTATTACCCTGGTATGAAGAAAAAGTTACTTATTTTAGCTCTGCATTTCTGGGGGCATTGCATAGTTCTGTTCAGTAATGTTTAATACGTGATCACTAGCACACAATAATATATTGATTTCGGTACTTAATAAATATTAATGCATCGCATAATGGCCTTAATAGCTAAAATGTAATTTGTCAAAGGCACACTTAACACATCGAAAAGCAGCAACACTTGGTACAAGACAAACATTTATATGTTAAACATAGTAAAATTTAGGAGTTAAAGAGTAACATGAAATAACTTTTTAAATAAACAAAAGTTCCCATTCTTCAAATTGAACTTTTATAAGCAAAAGTAACTTTTTGCTAATGATTATCATATTTATTTAGCAAGAATAAATAGATACACATACAAGTGAGAAATAAAGGATGTTTTTAATTTTCACTATCTTTATTCTAAATACTTTAAAGAAAGATATAATTTAGAAATATACCAATCATGAAATATCTTGTCCATTATAATCTTGCAAAAAACTTGAAAGATTAAGCATTGTTACAAACTTACCTAAAAAACAAAAAGTGATAAAAAAATTGCATCAATTTTCGCATTAAACAGGATTTTTCGTCTTTTAGTGAATTGTGTAAATAATTAAAATGGTTGAATGTTTAAAAATAAATTATATGTTCGTAATACTTTAAAGAAAGTCGGATTTCAATTTTTAGCAATACAATTGTAGTCTGTCTATCATAAGTTGGTACATTACCTAAAACATCACGCTTTGCAACGGAGAATAAAAATAGTTAAAATACAAAAATCATAAAAAAATTATATTTTTTATTTTAAACTAGGTTACGTAAATTGCCACTTGTTATTGTTTGTATAATAAATTTGTTTAAATTACTATTAATTATTTGCTAACTTATCGTGAGACTAATTGGATTTAAATTTAAATTTATTAATGTGAAGAATAGACTACATCCCAAACATTTGGTCTCGTCTAAAGAAAATACGTTTTTTTGCCCCTGTGTAAAATTATACTTTTAATATATTTCCGAAATTTATATATAATGTGTAGAACAACAAAGGAAATTTACTTCTCCTTACTGACTGTTCTAACTTATTTCAGTTTTTTGTTCGGAAGTTATAAAATAAAACAGAACAGTGAATAACCCGTTATTGTAACGTACATCATTTACTGTACATGTGCTTCATGTAAGATGTAAATTGAAATTCTTCACGTTGATTTAGCCAATGAGTGTTAAAAATTCAACTCATCCTACTTGAAACGTTATACATTATTCGATGCTGAAGCACATTTATAAAACAGTAAAATATTCATATTTTGTCTGTACAACCACGGTGAAAAAACACGTTTTTAAAGTATTCAAATATTCATACTCTGTTTGTACAACCATTCGAAAATGGGATATTTCTCTGTTACTGTTCTTAATTGCCGAAGCATGGTGATGTGAAATATATGAAAGCAAAAAGGAAAAGAGAAAAAAACTATATGAATGGTATTACAAATATTATTTGTCATACAAATCATTGAAACGTAAGCTAAAATACTTAATTGAGACCTTTCATGCATTTGTGGAAATCAGAAAATGCTTTTGTAAAATATTATCAAATTCCTAAGATAAGTATTTTATTGAGAATAGCTTTTTATTTTAGGAACGCTATTCATTAATTATTTTATTCTCTTCTATAATTAAATCATAAAATAAATGAATATCCCATGGTAGTTTAATAAAGTTAAATAAAGAAACTACACGATATTGCTTTATTTATGTATTATATAATAGTGATTACCATGCGTTCAATAAAGAGAAATAATTAATAAGCGTTAAATATTATATGAATTTAGTAAAACACAAAATGCTACCTTTTCCTTTAAAAATTTTTAGTTACTTTTATTAATTTATTACTTTTGTTTAAAATAGTATACGAATACTTTTATGGATTTACTTAAAATGTTCTTTACTATCGTATGAAAAATGAATTATTCTTTTGCGCTCTGCGCTTCTGAGTGCAATGTATAGTTCTGCAATGTGATATTTAATACTTCATAGATTACACATGTCCAAACTGTATGTTTTGATTAATTGGCTTATAGTAATAGACTGTGTTCATTTTTATGTGGATAGCATGCATATTCGAAGAGAAATTGAGGCTTTTATAAAAAATATTCCCAAATTTTGCCAATATTTTTTCAGTTTAATTTGCAGAGTTTAAAAAATAAAATAAAATAATTCTTTGATAAAATATTGCAAACAACGTTATACACAATAATAATAAGTTAGTTTTGCTAAATAGGTTTCTACAGAATTATCTAAACGATAATCCTTCTTTTTCATTTTGTTGATGGTCAAATCTCCACGATAACGTACACTGTAAAAAGAATCTGTAAAGGTACTACATTTTATCTAGAAAACTGGTATTCCAAGTACTTTTCCTGTAACGGTAAAAACAAAAACTCAAGTTTTAGAATTGGTTACACGGATTTTTCCTGTTATCATTACATGAAAAGTTCTTGAAATCCCAGTTTCCTAGAAAATGTTTAGTACCTTTACAGATTTTTTTTTACAGTGTATGACATGTATTAGTATGATTACTCACTAGTTTCAGGGTAATGTCACATGTATTTTTTTTAGATGTTTAACAAATTGTCTAAAGTCGCAAGTGGCCGGTCAGCTTTGTCCTTATAGTGTATTAATGGGATATAAAAAATGTTAAAACTGTTAAAATTTTCAATTTCTTCATTCAAAATATTTTAAAGAAAAGTATACTTTTGAAGATACCTATCATAAAATAGTTCATTATAATCTGAAATGACTGCGTATATTTAGCTTTGTTACAGAAACAGAAATTAAATAAAAACCTAAAAGTCATAAAGTATTGCTTGCATTCGTTAAAGCTTAATAATAGAATCGTTTGCTTTTTAATGAACTATGAAGATAATGAAAATGGTTGATGTCTTCAAATTAATTCTATACTCAAAATACTTTACAAAATGTGTAGAATTCTAGCAATTAACATGTCTTATGATAAGTTGGTAAATAATGTAAAAGATCCAGTGTTGCTTCGATGAAAAAAGTAGATAAAACAGGAAAATGATAAAAAAAATGCATTATTTATTTTAAATTATATTCAGTAAATTTCTGACAGTTATTGACTATTTAATAATACACTTAAAATTTCCACAACGCATCCACTAACTTATCGTTAGACTAGTTGGTTTCAAATTTTTTTGTTGTAAAAAAAAATCTAAATTTAATTATAATAACTACTGCAATTTAATAACTACTGCAAGTTAATTCTTGTAAGTGCTGTAAATAATATTGTACAATATTAAAATTTCCGTCTAAGTATAACGATAGTTTAGAAAAAGTTAATCGTATATTTATTTTAGTATTTCAATTTTTTGTAGGACTGGATGAAAAAAAAACAATTTCAATAGATAATTTACTTTTAATTTTATTTTATAATTAGTGCAAAAAAAGCTTTAAAACCTTTATACTTTTAAATATAAAAAATGGCTAATCATTAGCTGAAAGCGCTAGGGTTTTTATAATTTCTTAGGACATAAATGTTTTTAAAATTTTCAAAATTTTTAATGTTTTAAAGCTTTCATATTTTCTGCCCTTATTATAAAATAAATTTTATTGTGCATTATGCATTCATATTGTTTATTTAATTTAAATATTTAAGTACAGTTATTAAGTTGAAAATGGCTTTCGATTTATCATATAGAATTTCTATATTTGTCATACTTGAAGCAAACGTTTCTTAAAGTCCAGTAAAGGCACGCGTGATTTTGTTATTACGTAATGCATAAATATAAATCTAACACATTTTGACATAGTATGTAATATTAATTGAAAACATCAATATTACACATCCTATTATATTAGTAAATGTTTCTGAAGCACATACCGGGTGTCCCAAAAGTGACTGATGGATTTTAAAATTCAATAACTTGGAAACAGTGGCAGCTATTTAAAAATTTTTTGCAGGAGGGTAATGTATAATGTCAGGAGTTTTTTTTATCGTAATTTTTTATTTTAGTTCCAATATCAAACAATAGGTGGCGCTGACGGTGATCGAAGGCCAGGTGATCAATGCTGAGTGAAGCGTCGACCAAGTACGCAGTGCATTTTACTGTAATTTAGTTTTTGCTGTGTGGCAACTTCTGAGAATCGTCAGTTGGTTGTTTTTCGACGACCTTTGCGGACCTATGGTGCGTTCGCTGGATGCACATTCTTTTCGTTAAAATGTAAATATAACGTGTAAATAATTTTGAGCCTATAAAGAATATTAAAGTAATAACAGTTGTAGTAATTGAATCAGCGATGAAAGTGATTATTTCAAAATACTTGCACCATTCGACTCTTCACAACTGAATAACCAGTGAAAAACTATTTTTTTTTTAACTTTGTCGATTAGTGTCGGAAAAAATTAAATGCAGAAATATTTAGAATTAAGTATAATAATTAAATACAATTTAGTTTCAGGTACTCTTTTTCGATTTTATTCAATTATAAACTTTTCTACCAAAAATTCAACCGACTTCAAGAACTAATGCAAAGTGAAAAATAATTTCTTTAAATAATAGTAATAAGAAATTAAAATAAGTGCGTAGTACTTACCATGCGTATTATTATATTTATGTACATTAAGTTGATTTTTTTCGAGTCGGTGCCAGCCAAGCCCAGTTACATGTAATTTTACAATAGACACACATTCAAGTATCTTCGAGTTTTTTTACGATTTATATTTAGTCAAAAAATTTTAATTTGTTCTTTTACGAATTGCATTGGATAATTAATTTTAATTTTCAACTTGGCTTGGCTGGCACCGACTCCAAAAAATCAAATAATGTACATAAATATAATAATACGCATGGTAAATACTACGCACTTAATTTAATTTCTTATTACTATTATGTAAAAAAAAATATTTTTCACTTTGCAGTAGTTCTTGAAGTCGGTTCAATTTTTGGTACAAAAGTTTATTTTTCTCTTTTTAGTTAAAAATTAATGATTTTTTTGAAATCGGTTATTTAAAATTATAATACGGAAAGAATTATTGTAAATTATGTCAGGAGAGGGGTCGAACCCACGGTAAGTAGAAAAACACTGTAGGGTCCACGCGCAGGTTTCGTTTTCTCCCATGACGTCACTGGAACCCATCTCCAGTCTTGGGTAACACACTTTTTACTTTGCAGAAAGCTTTCCGTTCATAAAAAATATATTAAGCATTTATTTAAAATCCTATATGACATATTACTGAGATTAATGACATTCGGAACATCTAATACACTACTTCGGAACATTTCTATTCAAATTAGAGTTAATATATTTGTATGTTTTTACTATTTAGACTTTTTTAAATGGTCAATCTTATGTTTACATTCAGTTTTTCAAAGTATTAATTTTCGACGCATTTATTAATAATTTATTTAAACACGTTTGAGCAAAAAGACATTTTCCAATTTTTTCAGTTCTATTTCATCAATAGATATAATATTTTCAATATAATATTTTACAATTTAGCTTTAATTCAAAATACTTTGAGAAAAATCGGAAAACTTTCGCTTAAATTCATATATCTTTGAGATAAATACGCTTATAATTATGTTACATATTTTCAAATATATGTTTTATACATCTATAAATTAATATATGGGAACGTCCATTCAGAAATTTTGTGAAATTTCAGCAAATTTTCATAAATAATTCCAATTATTTTATTTTAAAACATAATTAAGATAAAAATTGATATAACCAGTTAAATACTATCGTGTTCTACTGTCGTAAAATATAACTAATTTGTATATATATATAAAAAAGTCTTGTGACATTTTGGTCACAAGAGTAAGAAAATTTTGATTTATTATACAAACAAGCAAAATGCATTTTGTACTAAATTAGATATATTTTACGAGAGTACTACAACAGTGTTTCACTTGTTATATCAATTTTTATCTTAATTACGTTTTAAAATAAATTAATTGGGATTATTTAAGGAAATTTGCTGAAATGGTCACAAGAGTAACAGTGGACGTTCCTATATATAAAATGTATAAATAAATAAATAAAAATAAATAAATAAAATGAAATAAATAGATTTTGCTTGAAAATATTTGTAATTCATAAATATTTTAAAGAAAAAACAGTAATAATTTTTAAACAATTTCCACAAACTCTAGATAATTAAAAAAAAAAATGTCTCTTTATTTGTTTATGTACGCTAATACAGAAATTTAAATTATAAAATTATTCATAATTATTAGAATATTTTTTCTGGAATGCATAAAAATCGCAATACAAAATATATTTGCTTTTATTTAAACTTTGCTTTATTTTTTTCACAATTTAAAAAATACTATACAATTTTCAAAGGAACTATGGATGAATTTAAGAAAAGTCTCTTTAACTTGAGATTTTTGGAATTCATTAATACGAGGTGGAACCCGTCGAAATTTGACGGAAAGAAATGTTTCAGAAGGAACTTTTTCATTGATTTATATTAAATCTACAAAATTAGTTACAGTAAAAAATGCATCGTATATTGATCAGTCCCAGCAAGCACATAACTTTCGGCATACTATCGGTCCGGAGCCGTCAATGTCGGTTACGTGTCGGTAGCAGGTTGGCAACTGAAACTTAAGAATCTGCTTTTTTGACAGCCGGTTGCGGTAATCGGTCCACTTTAGGTTATATATCGGCAAGCGACTTATACCGGCAAGTGACGCAGGACCGATATCTGAGTTCTGATAGTGGACCGATCAGATTTGCCAACATCGGTCCTAATTCAGAATATTTAATCTTAACCGATTTTTTTTTCTCAATTTTATTTGAGTTTGAGTTTTGATAAGAAATGTATATTTCATGTATTTCATTAAAAATTCTGACAGTGATAAACAGAAAATATGTCAAAAATAACCTATATTTATTTATTTAAAAATATTGTTTTTGAAGTAATTTTTAAAATGACTTACAATTCTTTTAATCAAAAAAGAATTTTTAAATTCTCTCCTTTAAATTGTTATTCACTATTAGGAACTTAATCATATAAAAACAGAAAAATAATTTGTAAGGTAATTGAATTTATTTTCTTTTTAACAATTCATTTTCAAAGCAATAACTCATTTTCTTATTTTATTTCAATATTAATTACTAAAAAGTGCTTGAAATTATTTTACAAGGTAAAACATATAAAAGAAATCTACCCATTTTTTAACATAAAAAAATCAGATTTTTTTTTTCTAAAATATTATCTCACAAACGAAAAATAAATTAATATTGTTATTTGATTTTACGATTTAAAAAATTTATTTCAACAATTATTCGGAATTGATATTGCTACGTAATAAAAAAAATATTCTGCATTAAATCATGAAATGACTTTGAATTCTCATTCTAATTAAAAGTGATTAATTACCAAATTATTTTTTTTATTAAATTAGTTATTTTACGTTTTAAATATATATTTCTTAATTTTTTTTTACTTTTTTATTACATTTAGTAACTTTATAATTCGTAAAAAATATAATTTATATACTAATAATAATAATAATAATAATAATAATAATATATATATGTTGCTTTTATTTTATTTTTTACTTAATAAATATACATAATCAACAACATAACATTGCAACATAGTCGTAAATCATAAATACTACTTTGAATCATCAAATATCATAACATAATTTTTTATACTATTTAAAAGTTAATTATTACCAATTTATTATTTTTTAAAATAAGTTTTCCTACGTTAAAACTGTACACTTTAGAAATTAACACAAAGCATGTAATTATGTTATAGTTTCTAATAAAAAAAATTATTTATTTAACAATACTTCTGAAAAAATGCATTATTTTTAATTTTTTATATATACTATTTAAATTATTCTAAAATTTATAAGAAAAAGAATTCGTTTGCTTTAATTAATTTGCTAATTTATTAATTCTAACTTAATTTCTAAAATCAGGCGCATAAAACAATTACAAGTAAAGGAATACATAAATAAAATAAAAACACTTTAATATTTCAATTTTCCAATCTGTCATTTACGTCAACAACACTCGCCATTTACGTGGCACTTACTGAAAAGACACACTTTATTACCACACATAATCCTCCCCCTGAACAGGTCTGATTTGTCTAGTGGTTAACGTGTTCGCTTTCTGAGCTAGGGGTTGCGAGATCAAACCCCGCCTGTTCCCGCACTGAAGTATGTTCATTGGCTCTCAAAATACTCGCTAGAGTGTTTAACAGATGGCGCCACCAAAGATTTTTTTTGCTTGTGCCGGGCTTCAGTCGGTATTCATGTGGTTAGCTATCGGCATAGTTTTTTGCCGATACCGGACCGGCTGCGTGGCTCATGAATCGGGCGGCATTCGCGCGGCGTATCAAAAAAGATACGGAACCGATAGCGACAACCGGCATCGGTCCAATACCACTGGTTGTGGCAAGCGGCTATCGTCCGATTGCTTACCGATAGCTCAGTGTTTGCTGGGGTCTAACTCTCAAACAAATATTATAAGAAATACATCTTATATTGATCAACCTAACTCTCAAACAAATATTATTTTAAAATAAGACTGACAAAGTACTATAAAACTCAGCTGTTCAAATTATTAAAATTAAACTTTAATCGCATATGTATTCAATGATGAAGTTATCAATTGAGACTCTTATGTTTTTTGTAAATGCAAATGTGAAAAATAAAACTTATTCCAGAGTGACACAATCATAGAGTTTCACGCGAAATTAAAACCCGTTATGATTTTCATTTTCTCAAAATTACACACTCACTTCTCACAACCGTAACCACCACGTTTAAAAAAATGGTATTTTAATTTGATCATTTTATAATCACTTTAATTCAAAACTTGGAGTCATTTAATTGATGAATAAAAACGAAATAAAACCTAAATTACCAAATTATATAACAGACAATATTTTTATAAAAGTATACGGAATTTAATTTCTTTCTTTCTTTCTTTCTTTCTTTCTTTTTTTTTCCAATTTTAAGAGAAAACAGGGAGTTTCTGTTATCACAATTACAAAATTGATATTAAAAACTATAAAAAAAATTAATATCTCTAAAACAAATTGAGATAGAGCTTTCAAACAAATTGCATTTAAAAGTAGGGGAAGATGGGGATACTTGAGCCATTTTTTGAATTTTAATTTTTTTAAATTTTTTATAATTTCTTATAATAAAATAAAATATTGAAAATGAAAATTTGATATTTTTTCTTCAACTGAAAACCACTTTCAATTAATTTTGAACTATTTTTCTATGTATAAAAAATGTTTATTTTTTGTTTTACATGGTGGCTCAAGTATCCCCATGGGAGGGATACTTGAGCCATGGTGAAGGGATACTTGAGCCACTACGGAAAAATACCTACAAAAGTAATTTTTTTCGCTTTATTTTTGCACAAACATTATACAGAATGATAAATTATGAAACATAAAGTCCTTCCAAACCAATTGAGAAAACAAAGTTAGTAATACGATCATTTTTTGTCGTTAGAACTGGTTGTCAAATGATAATTTCAACTTGAGTTATAACGACGGTAGAAACACCCTCAGTTCAGAGCCATTTAAATTTGGAATCTGCTATTCTTCGGGCAAAATTCATTTTCAAAATATTAAGTGCTTATCCAACAAATATTTTTAGTTTTCTTTCTGGCATATTTTATTAGTAACCAACCATCAATAGAAGGTTTTCTTTTCACATCATCACCATCATTGGCAGAATTCTCCTCTAATGATAATGTCGAACTCATGCTTTTAATTTAGTAGCTGTTGGAATTTAAGCCAGATGTATCATTCTACTATTTCAAACACTTTTTTGATTTCACAGGAAAACATTTTGTCTTCCTCTTTGGCTCCATGCAGGTAAGTTTGAACTGGGATTTTTGTTGCTTTTCTTGTTTTTTGTGCTCTCTTTTTACCAATTTTTCTTCAATATCTTAGTTAAAAAAATTACAGCAACAGAGGTTACGATTTCAATATAAGATATTAATCTTAATATGTTATATTAAAAAATAAATATTTTAATATGTTGGACCTAGCTAATTAAAGTATTAGAGATTATAGCCTGTAAAACAGTTTTAAAAAGTTATTTTAATTTAATAAAAGTGAAATTGAAAACTATGTTTACATTCATCTAGACAGGCTATTTTGCTAGTCAAAATGAAAATTAAAATGGATATTTTCATTTAAAAAAATATACATTTTTAAACATTTTTAAGTCGTTATTTTTTTAAGAAAAATAAAATAAAATGAAAAATTATTCTCTCTTTTATCCAGAAAAAAATCTATTAGTGAATATAAGGAAGGAATTTTATTTTTTGTTTGTTTCTCCTATGTTTAATTTCTAGTGGGGAGGGTTGAGATATGGCTCAAATATCCCCACTCTCACTGGCTCAAGTATCCCCACTACCACTAGTTTTGTTTCCCAGAGTTTTACTAAATAAAGCATGCAGCTATTAGAACTATTTTAGATTCAAAATACAATTGAAATTATGCTTATTAAATTTATGTATATAGTTGCAACTTTAAACAAAACTTTGATTACAAAAAAACAAAAAAACCATGTACCCAAAAATTTACTTAAGATAGGGAAAAGACAATTATTGATCACTATACTTTCAAAATGGTACCAAGATGTGTGATTTCTTTTTTTACATGTTCAGAACTATAAATGTGTTAACATATTGGCAGTTTTAGAAAGAAAAATTAACCAACCGTAGAGATAATAGGGGTGGCTCAAGTATCCCCTATGCTCAAGTATCCCCACTCTCCCCTACATTTTTTTCTCTACACGATAGTGCAAAAATTATAAATGTGTGATGTTTAGAAGTGTAAAGTTTGGAAAACCGAAATTGCATGGGAAAGGGTTGCCATTCACAAAATAGCGTATGCGTTACGCTCAGATACGTTTGGCTTTTATAATATAGATTTTAAAGAAAAAATAGCAACCTTTTTTTTAAACATTAACCTTTAAGGGTAACCTTAACCGAACAACTCCGCTAAACAAGCGTAAAAAGTTTTGACACATTTACAAGTTCATTTTTTAACAGAAATATATAAAATTGGAATGCCTGACTGGGGAAGCGATTTCGAATCGAATTTATTTTTCCATTTTATGACAATTAAATTACCTATCCAATTCTAAGGTATTTCGATCACGTGATCACCAATTTTTCTCATACTTTTCGACCGGTTTTTCTGCCGGGAAGTGTGCTCAAAAATGTCAACTTTACAGGCTTGTTATGAAAGATCTATTGTGTTTTTTTAAAAACAGAAAATTAAGTGCTATTAGACAGTTTCTGAATAACAACACCTGCTATTTTCATGGATTTCTAAACAAAAATAAATTAAAACATATGTCGCAAAGTTGTTTTTTTATTTATTTAAGAACACCCTTAACTTTAGATAATTTTTAAAAACGTTTCCCTAGATTTGTTTACATACACTAATACAGAAATGTAAATTATAAAATTATTGATAATTATAAGAATAATCTTTCTAAAGAGCAGAAAGTTCACAATGTGAAATATATATGCTTTTTTTTCGACTATTGCTGTAAATTACATGTTTCAGTGTTATACAAATAAATGGCTATGCTATTAATTCACTTAATTAATTAAAAAATAACACTCCTTATCGCGAAGACAGAAAAAGATAGGAGAGGAGTAAAAATGAGTGTCCAGATACAGGAAGTGCTGGACGCAGGGTGCCAGTGACGTCATGAACTAATGCGCATCATCTCGTGGACCCTACCGTATTTTCTACTTACCGTGGGTCGAACCTACGCTCTCATTCGAGAACCCCAGCATGAATCTGACGCCTTAGACTGACCGCACGGCCTTCCTGACTGGACTCCTTTCGGCAAGATCATTCAATGTCCATGTTACTTTTAATTTGCGAGAAATCACTAATTTTATTAGTTTTTGCATAATTACTAAAAAAGTACTGAATCTATTTTGATGAAATAGAAGTGGAACCAATTCGAGAGTAATCTCTTTCATTTAACACAAAAACCAAATTAATGGGTTGGATAGTTTCGGAGTAATTGGTGAACATGCATTAGAAAATTACATACGCATCGAAATGATAACTTCTTCCTCGTTTTTTGGAGTCGGTTAATAAAAATTATAATACGAAAAAAACATTTTAAATTATACACGTATGTCAGGAGTGGGATTCGAAACCATGCACTCTTTTGAGAACCAGAGCTTAAATCTGGCGCCTTTGAACACTCTGTCATCCTGACTGCACTCCATTCAACGAACTTATTCAATAGTTTTAATTAGCGACAAATCACTAATTTTATTAGTTTTTGCCTAATTAGTAAAAAGGTACCGAACCAATTTCGATGAAACAGGAGTGGTATCAATCTCGAGCCTCCTCTTTCATTAAAAACAAAAATAACAGAAATCCGTTGCATAATTTCGGAGTAATCGGTAAACATACATAAAAAAGTACATACGCGTTGAATTGATAACCTCTTTCTTCTTTTCTGAAGTCGGTTAAAAATTATAATACGGAAAAGATTATTGTACACACGTATGTCAGGAGTGGGGTTCAAACACATGCTTTCATTCGAGTATCAGAGTTTAAATGAGGCACCGTAGACCGCTCAGCCATCCTGACTGTATTCCGTTCAGCGAACTTTTACAATGTCCATGTTACTTTTAATTTGCGAGAAATCACTAAATTTATTAGTTTTTGCCTATTTACTAAAAAAGAACTTAACCAATTTCGAAGAAACGGAAGAATACCAATTCGAGAGTAACCACTTTCATTTAACACAATTACTAGTTTAATCGGTTTGATAGTTTCGGTATAACCGGTGAACATGCATAAAAAAATACATACGCGTCGAATTGATGATAACCTCCTCTCCTTTTTTTTAGTCGGTTAAAAAAATTATAATACGGAAAAAGACACTGTACCTACACGTATATCAGGTGTGGGGTTCGAACCCGTGTTCTGTTTCGAGAACCAAAGTTCATATCAGCCGCCTTAGACCGCTAAGCCATCCTGAATGCAATTTATTTGGCGAGCTTATTCAAGGTCATGTTACTTTTCGCAAGTCTATTATTTTAGTACTTTTTCATTCTTAAAGTAATGAATCGATAAAAGATCTCTAATACTCTGTGCTAACGATTAAATAGAAAGTATTCTCAATAGCAAAATTAGAATTTAATTTGTAAAATATATATGTAAAAATTGTAGTACGGAACAGGTTATTGTATACATGTATGTCAAGAGTTGGGTTCGAATCCACTCTCTCTCTTTCGAGAAGCAGAGATTAAATCTGGAGCCTTAGATCGTTCGGCCAATTTGTCTGCTCTCCATTCAGCGCACTTTTTCAACACTTTTAATTAGTGAAAAATCACTAATTATAATAGTTCTTTCCTAATTACTAAAAAAGTACTGAATCTATTTTGATGAAATGGAAGTGGAACCAATTCGAGAGTAATCTCTTTCATTTAACACAAAAACCAAATTAATGGGTTGGATAGTTTCGGAGTAATTGGTGAACATGCATTAGAAAATTACATACGCATCGAAATGATAACTTCTTCCTCGTTTTTTGGAGTCGGTTAATAAAAATTATAATACGAAAAAAACATTTTAAATTATACACGTATGTCAGGAGTGGGATTCGAAACCATGCACTCTTTTGAGAACCAGAGCTTAAATCTGGCGCCTTAGACCACTCGGCCATCCTGACTGCACTCCATTCAACGAACTTATTCAATAGTTTTAACTAGCGACAAATCACTAATTTTATTAGTTTTTGCCTAGTTACTAAAAAGGTACTGAACCAATTTCGATGAAACAGGAGTGGTATCAATCTCGAGCCTCCTCTTTCATTAAAAACAAAAATAACAGAAATCCGTTGCATAATTTCGGAGTAATCGGTAAACATACATAAAAAAGTACATACGCGTTGAATTGATAACCTCTTCCTTCTTATCTGAAGTCGGTTAAAAATTATAATACGGAAAAGATTATTGTACACACGTATGTCAGGAGTGGGGTTGAAACACATGCTTTCATTCGAGAATCAGAGTTCAAATTAGGCACCGTAGACCGCTCAGCCATCCTGACTGTATTCCGTTCAGCGAACATTTACAATGTCCATGTTACTTTTAATTTGCGAGAAATCACTAATTTTATTAGTTTTTGCCTATTTACTAAAAAAGAACTTAACCAATTTCGAAGAAACAGAAGAATACCAATTCGAGAGTAATCACTTTCATTTAACACAATTACTAGTTTAATCGGTTTGATAGTTTCGGTACAACCGGTGAACATGCATAAAAAAATACATACGCGTCGAATTGATGATAACCTCCTCTCCTTTTTTTTAGTCGGTTAAAAAAATTATAATACGGAAAAAGACACTGTACCTACACGTATATCAGGTGTGGGGTTCGAACCCGTGTTCTGTTTCGAGAACCAAAGTTCATATCAGCCGCCTTAGACCGCTAAGCCATCCTGAATGCAATTTATTTGGCGAGCTTATTCAAGGTCATGTTACTTTTCGCAAGTCTATTATTTTAGTACTCTTTCATTCTTAAAGTAATGAATCGATAAAAGATCTCTAATACTCTGTGCTAACGATTAAATAGAAAGTATTCTTAATAGCAAAATTAGAATTTAATTTGTAAAATATATATGTAAAAATTGTAGTACGGAACAGGTTATTGTATACATGTACGTCAAGAGTTGGGTTCGAATCCATTCTCTCTCTTTCGAGAACCAGAGATTAAATCTGGAGCCTTAGATCGTTCGGCCAATTTGTCGGCTCTCCATTCAGCGCACTTTTTCAACACTTTTAATTAGTGAAAAATCACTAATTATAATAGTTCTTGCCTAATTACTAAAAAAGTACTGAACCAATTTCTGCTGTTTGGTAGGCCTTCCCACCTGGCTGAACCTGAACCAATTTCTATGAAACGGAAGTGGTACCAATTCAAGAGCAAGCTCTTTCATTTAACACCAAAACCAAACTAATCGGTTGAATAGTTTCAGAGTAATCGGTGAACATACATTAAAAAAAAATACATACACGTCAAATCGATAACCTCCTCTCCTTTTTGGAAGTCGGTTAAAAATGGCTGGTACACTTTTTTTAAAGTTTTGTTATTACTGTTATTTTGTGGCTATAACACTTATTATAATATAACATTTTAAACATGATTCTCAATAATTTAAATTTTGTATTAACTTTTTACAGCATGTAACCATGGTAGATCATGCTGTTACATATATATTAAAAGAAATTTATAAAAATAATATTTTCTCCTCTAAAAAGTTCATTTCTTGTAAAACTTCCCCCAGAAGTTTTTCCTGAAGTTTTATTCGCCATAAAATTATCATTCATTACATAATTTACAAAACACTGTTTTTAAATTATGCAATTGTCCTGTGTACTTCAGTATACCCTGCAATTTTGATCTACCTTACCTTATGCCAATACCCTTTCAAATATTCTTAATTTGGATGTGCAATTAATGCTTTGCAGGAATGCAGCCGCAAGTCGTCATAGAACTTACGAAGCTACTTTATGATATGTACTGGTGAATTGGATGTAAAAAATCCCTGTCGGCTTGGTTCACAGGCGGAGGTAGATTTCGAAATTCAATGCTCATTTTAACAACAAAAATAAAATAGAATTACAGATAAACCCAGTTTAGCAACTTTATTTGTCCACTTCGGAAGGATTTCCAATTTAATTTTTATGTAAGGGCAGGTTTTACCAAAATCATCTTAAACTAAATTCCGTTCAAAAGTCTACTTTGACAGCATTTTTTAAAATATATTCTGATATAATGAAAAAATCGACCAATGCGGAAAATTGTATATCTCCTAAATACGAGAAACTTCAACTGAATGTATTTTAAAAAACGCAAAATGAATTTAAAAATGAGTCATAAAATAAACACTTTGTTATTTGAATATATCCTCAAATCTTGAATCACTATCGCTTCGGGAAATTGCATTCAAAATTATTACTTTAACACCATTTTTTAAATACATTCTGCCTTTATTTAAAATTGATTAATTCGACACATTATACGCTTTCTAAATAAGAAACCCCTGTCATTTGGATACATTTGAGGGCAAAAATGACTTTAAAATTAGTCAGAAAATAAGCAATTTATTATTTGAGTACTTTCTCAATTTTTCAACCATGATTGCTTCGGGAAATTGTGTTCAAAAGGGCTACTTTTTAAAAATATATTCTACCTTTATCAAAAAACTGGCCAATTCGTCACATTATGTAACTTTTAAATAAGAGAACCTACTATTTGGAGGGGTTTAAAATCAAAAATGAATTTGAAATCGAGTAAGAATCTAAGCAGCTTTGATTGAGGGTTTTTTTCTTCAACTCCCATTGTTGTTTTATTTAGTTTTTGTTATAAGAATTAATTCTATAAAATCATGTTAGTTTAAAAGTTGTAGACATTATTGAGAAGAGGTAAAATAAATTTAATCAGATTTAAAAGCTTGACGAAGTTAGGATTATTTTCTTTTCTCAGATCTTTTTTGTTTTCGTTTTTAATTTTTTTTTCATCGATAAGAATTACTCCTAGCGAAAACTTGTAAGAACAAACTTTTAGATAATTTTAAGAACATTTGTAAAAGATTTAATTGGATTTCATATTTTCAGAATTGACGAAGTTATGAATTTTTAATCCTTAAAACCAGTTTTTTTTTAGCTTCTTGAGCCTATTTTTATAATTAAGAAGTTACGGCGTTTTTTCGGTTTTTACAAAAACCTTCCCAAATTCCACCCTGTTGGTCGGATTTTACCCATTAACGAGCTTGACCAAGATTTTATGCTCCTAGATTTTATGTATCAGTTTGTAAGAGATTTGAGCAGAATTATAGAAGATATCGTGTCCATAAAAAGTGATTTCTATATATGGAGTGACCGGTAGATAGTAGATGGATAGACAGATCGATGGATAGATAGATCGATAAACGTTTTTACTGTAGGTAGTTTTGGGGTTTAGGGGTCATGATTGGTGTAGATCTGCAAAAAAATTTCAGAAATTCCAAGATTGAAGTGGCCGCAATAGGTAGAATTTGATACGAAATCTACTTGAGATATAGTTATTATAAAAAAAAAAAATGTTGTTACATGTGCAGTATAAAAAACTAGTTGGATGTGCCAATCCTAACACTTTCTTCTATCTCATAGGTACATTTTAATATATAAAAAAATTGTTACTCATTTTATTGCTTTAATAACTTAAATTCAATACCATACCAACTTTGATTGTAATCTTAAATTTCTGCTTCAATCAATTAATTGGAGCAAAAATGAATTTCCGTCTCTGCACGAGCTGATGGACAATAGAATGATAGGAAGACTTATTTTTTCAAATTCAGGGACTACCTACTTGCCTTACTAAAAAATAATCATATATAAAAAATTTAGTTCAATTCTAGAACTAACTTCATACACTTTTATGCGGTGCAATATTGAAAATGGCATAAAATTCGCTATTGTAGCGCCCCCTTCCGGCGGATTTTTTTCAGATTCAAGGCGATCCAACTAGCCATATCCATACACTTACACAAAAAATTTCGCTCAATTCGATGCATAACTTCATATACTTTTGGTCGGTACAATATTGAAAATGGCACAAAAATCGCGATTGCAGCGCCTGCTTCCGACGGATTTTTTTCAAATTCGGGGAGGACCAACTAGCCATAGTCATACACATACACAAAAAATTTGGTTAAATTCGATGCATAACTTCATATACTTTTGGTCGGTACAATATTGAAAATGGCACAAAAATCGCGATTGCAGCGCCCCCTTTGGGCGGAATATTTCAAAACTGAAGGAGGACCTGCTTGCCACAGCCAAAAACATTCACAAAAAATTTGGTTCAATTCCATGCGTAACTTCATACACTTTTTGATGGTAGAATGGCGACACACACACACACACACACACACAGAGACATTTTGTAAAAACATGTTTTTTGGAATCTCTGACCCCTAAAACATGTAAATCCGTCGAAAACCGGAAGTCGAAAAAAATTTCGATTACAATACTTTCTTCTATTGAAGATAGAAGAAAGTAAAAATTCTTTGAATTGTGTGATTACAAATGTTTTTGCTTTACTTATAAAATTCATTCGCATTTAAATCATACAATTCATGAACTACCCTGCCACTGCGGAATTCCAAATCCATACTAGAAATTCCAAATGATAATTATAGGATGTATTTAAGGACAAACATTACATAAAACAAAAATTACTTTTTAAGAGTTATTAAGAATTTTTTTAATAAAAAAGTAATTTCTATAATTAAAAAAAAAATTATGCTAAAGATTTAAATGGATGGAATCTTTTGACAGAGGAAAGGTTCACTAAAGATATAATTAATTTCGACAAAAACGTCAGCGTGCTACTAATTAGAAATCACCAGAGCCTGAATAGCAAATATCTGTGCCCAAGGCACGTTAAATTTTTCAAATCTGATTCTTGATTAATTTAATAATACTAGTTTGTTTTTTTTTCTTTTTCGAAAAGTGTCAACTCAAGAAATTAAGTTTACTGGAAAAATGAAAAAAAGACTTTCAAACACATATTTTTATCTCAGTTTTTCACATATATCATTATTTTATTAAAAATTTGTAACTATGAAAAATTTAAATAAACACTTAAACACTGAAATAAACACTTTGTTATTTGAATATATCCTCAAATCTTGAATCACTATCGCTTCGGGAAATTGCATTCAAAATTATTACTTTAACACCATTTTTCTCAATAATTCAAAATTCAAATTCTCAATAATTTAAATTTTGTATTAACTTTTTACAGCATGTAACCATGGTAGATCATGCTGTTACATATATATTAAAAGAAATTTATAAAAATAATATTTTCTCCTCTAAAAAGTTCATTTCTTGTAAAACTTCCCCCAGAAGTTTTTCCTGAAGTTTTATTCGCCATAAAATTATCATTCATTACATAATTTACAAAACACTGTTTTTAAATTATGCAATTGTCCTGTGTACTTCAGTATACCCTGCAATTTTGATCTACCTTACCTTATGCCAATACCCTTTCAAATATTCTTAATTTGGATGTGCAATTAATGCTTTGCAGGAATGCAGCCGCAAGTCGTCATAGAACTTACGAAGCTACTTTATGATATGTACTGGTGAATTGGATGTAAAAAATCCCTGTCGGCTTGGTTCACAGGCGGAGGTAGATTTCGAAATTCAATGCTCATTTTAACAACAAAAATAAAATAGAATTACAGATAAACCCAGTTTAGCAACTTTATTTGTCCACTTCGGAAGGATTTCCAATTTAATTTTTATGTAAGGGCAGGTTTTACCAAAATCATCTTAAACTAAATTCCGTTCAAAAGTCTACTTTGACAGCATTTTTTAAAATATATTCTGATATAATGAAAAAATCGACCAATGCGGAAAATTGTATATCTCCTAAATACGAGAAACTTCAACTGAATGTATTTTAAAAAACGCAAAATGAATTTAAAAATGAGTCATAAAATAAACACTTTGTTATTTGAATATATCCTCAAATCTTGAATCACTATCGCTTCGGGAAATTGCATTCAAAATTATTACTTTAACACCATTTTTTAAATACATTCTGCCTTTATTTAAAATTGATTAATTCGACACATTATACGCTTTCTAAATAAGAAACCCCTGTCATTTGGATACATTTGAGGGCAAAAATGACTTTAAAATTAGTCAGAAAATAAGCAATTTATTATTTGAGTACTTTCTCAATTTTTCAACCATGATTGCTTCGGGAAATTGTGTTCAAAAGGGCTACTTTTTAAAAATATATTCTACCTTTATCAAAAAACTGGCCAATTCGTCACATTATGTAACTTTTAAATAAGAGAACCTACTATTTGGAGGGGTTTAAAATCAAAAATGAATTTGAAATCGAGTAAGAATCTAAGCAGCTTTGATTGAGGGTTTTTTTCTTCAACTCCCATTGTTGTTTTATTTAGTTTTTGTTATAAGAATTAATTCTATAAAATCATGTTAGTTTAAAAGTTGTAGACATTATTGAGAAGAGGTAAAATAAATTTAATCAGATTTAAAAGCTTGACGAAGTTAGGATTATTTTCTTTTCTCAGATCTTTTTTGTTTTCGTTTTTAATTTTTTTTTCATCGATAAGAATTACTCCTAGCGAAAACTTGTAAGAACAAACTTTTAGATAATTTTAAGAACATTTGTAAAAGATTTAATTGGATTTCATATTTTCAGAATTGACGAAGTTATGAATTTTTAATCCTTAAAACCAGTTTTTTTTTAGCTTCTTGAGCCTATTTTTATAATTAAGAAGTTACGGCGTTTTTTCGGTTTTTACAAAAACCTTCCCAAATTCCACCCTGTTGGTCGGATTTTACCCATTAACGAGCTTGACCAAGATTTTATGCTCCTAGATTTTATGTATCAGTTTGTAAGAGATTTGAGCAGAATTATAGAAGATATCGTGTCCATAAAAAGTGATTTCTATATATGGAGTGACCGGTAGATAGTAGATGGATAGACAGATCGATGGATAGATAGATCGATAAACGTTTTTACTGTAGGTAGTTTTGGGGTTTAGGGGTCATGATTGGTGTAGATCTGCAAAAAAATTTCAGAAATTCCAAGATTGAAGTGGCCGCAATAGGTAGAATTTGATACGAAATCTACTTGAGATATAGTTATTATAAAAAAAAAAAATGTTGTTACATGTGCAGTATAAAAAACTAGTTGGATGTGCCAATCCTAACACTTTCTTCTATCTCATAGGTACATTTTAATATATAAAAAAATTGTTACTCATTTTATTGCTTTAATAACTTAAATTCAATACCATACCAACTTTGATTGTAATCTTAAATTTCTGCTTCAATCAATTAATTGGAGCAAAAATGAATTTCCGTCTCTGCACGAGCTGATGGACAATAGAATGATAGGAAGACTTATTTTTTCAAATTCAGGGACTACCTACTTGCCTTACTAAAAAATAATCATATATAAAAAATTTAGTTCAATTCTAGAACTAACTTCATACACTTTTATGCGGTGCAATATTGAAAATGGCATAAAATTCGCTATTGTAGCGCCCCCTTCCGGCGGATTTTTTTCAGATTCAAGGCGATCCAACTAGCCATATCCATACACTTACACAAAAAATTTCGCTCAATTCGATGCATAACTTCATATACTTTTGGTCGGTACAATATTGAAAATGGCACAAAAATCGCGATTGCAGCGCCTGCTTCCGACGGATTTTTTTCAAATTCGGGGAGGACCAACTAGCCATAGTCATACACATACACAAAAAATTTGGTTAAATTCGATGCATAACTTCATATACTTTTGGTCGGTACAATATTGAAAATGGCACAAAAATCGCGATTGCAGCGCCCCCTTTGGGCGGAATATTTCAAAACTGAAGGAGGACCTGCTTGCCACAGCCAAAAACATTCACAAAAAATTTGGTTCAATTCCATGCGTAACTTCATACACTTTTTGATGGTAGAATGGCGACACACACACACACACACACACACAGAGACATTTTGTAAAAACATGTTTTTTGGAATCTCTGACCCCTAAAACATGTAAATCCGTCGAAAACCGGAAGTCGAAAAAAATTTCGATTACAATACTTTCTTCTATTGAAGATAGAAGAAAGTAAAAATTCTTTGAATTGTGTGATTACAAATGTTTTTGCTTTACTTATAAAATTCATTCGCATTTAAATCATACAATTCATGAACTACCCTGCCACTGCGGAATTCCAAATCCATACTAGAAATTCCAAATGATAATTATAGGATGTATTTAAGGACAAACATTACATAAAACAAAAATTACTTTTTAAGAGTTATTAAGAATTTTTTTAATAAAAAAGTAATTTCTATAATTAAAAAAAAAATTATGCTAAAGATTTAAATGGATGGAATCTTTTGACAGAGGAAAGGTTCACTAAAGATATAATTAATTTCGACAAAAACGTCAGCGTGCTACTAATTAGAAATCACCAGAGCCTGAATAGCAAATATCTGTGCCCAAGGCACGTTAAATTTTTCAAATCTGATTCTTGATTAATTTAATAATACTAGTTTGTTTTTTTTTCTTTTTCGAAAAGTGTCAACTCAAGAAATTAAGTTTACTGGAAAAATGAAAAAAAGACTTTCAAACACATATTTTTATCTCAGTTTTTCACATATATCATTATTTTATTAAAAATTTGTAACTATGAAAAATTTCGTGCACCTGAAGAATTTGTACTCACAACAGAAATGCCTGTGGTGTCAATACGAATGCCGGGGCCTGCCAGTGATCTATAATTATAGTTTTCTTCATAAACAAGAAAAAAAATTAAAACATTTATAATGCTGTAAATGTATTTACATATTTTAGTACTATTGCTTCATATATTACGGTGCCTAAACTATTAATACACTCTTCATAAACGTATGTTCTTTTTGCTATATATTGCTTTATATTTTTTAAGCCATTTAACAAATAAATACAAATAAAAACGTTTATATTAAATCACAGAGCTTATTAATATCTTCATTAATAATTTTATCATTAAAATTAGTTATAAATTCCAAATAATATTGATTTTAACTTTGAAAAGAAATTCAAAATACAACACCCCATTAACTTTACAAACAGACGATACGTATAATTTAATCTAAATAAAATTGATGCCAATTTTTTTTACTCTTTTTTATAGTTATACTTTCCGCTAAAAAAGGGGTTTGTTCGAGATGAAAAGAATCGTGTGTAAAGCTTTTAACATAATAAATACCTTTTACATTCCTTTGTATTTCACAAGATGGAAAATCCTTAAATATTACAGATGATGTTCCTGTTTTTTTTAAATAATCCAAGATATTTTTTTAAATGCAATAACTTCATTTTTTATCTTCTCTTTCAAATCCATTAAGAAAGGTTTTCAATGTTATTTTTTTTAATAGTGTAAAATACTTTCGAAGATGAATGCGACTATTTAACAAAAAGGAATGCATACAATATTTATTACTGAAATATATTAATTTCTTCTACCTGTAAGATGCTTTGTCCTGACAAATTAACCCTTTAAGCGTTTTGCAAAAATTGTCCTGTATGTTTAATGAATCATATGAAAAAATAGCCATGAAAATTATTTTATTAAGTATTTGTTTATTATTACTTACATATTTATTTATCGTATGCAATGCAAACAAATAATATTAATATGAACTCTATGATAAATTGCATATTTTATTCAAAGATTGCGTGACGGAAACACACGTGTAGGATACCTTAAGGGATTCTTCACTCGCACGAATATATCTTAATTCTAATGTTAAACCAATGGGCATCTTGTTTTCGAATTTATCGTTTAAATTTGATTATTTTTAAAGATTTTTTTTTGCATTGTCATTTATGTGACTATTCTTAATTTTTCCAAATTTTGTGGCAGTTTTTTTACAAAGGTTTATTAGTTTAAAAACCAGTTTCGAAAACATAAGGATCTTTATTTTAAAAATTTGAATCGAATCTGAAATTAAACAAATTAAAAAATAGTCATATTAAAGATAGACCTTAACTGTTCGATAAAAAAACAATTGTTTGATTATATTCAAATTTAAATGACGAAAAATCAACTTGCCCTTTGGTTTAACATTACAGAGCGGGTGTTTTTAAGTCCGGGAAGAGTCTCCTTAAAGGATTAAAAAAGACAGCAAAAGACAGTAAAGTTATGCATATTCTTCCTAACTGCTAAAAATTGGTAAGAACAATTTTAAAAACAAAAAAAAATAGTCTTATTTGACCTTTGGCATATGTTTTCACTAATTACCGAATTTTTTCAAAAGAAATTAAACATTTAATTGGCTGGCTAATTCCGTTGCTTGAAATCATATTAAATTGGTTGTATCCAAAAGTATTTTAAACATAATTTATTTTGAACCATATATATAAAGAAGTGAAATTAAAGATATTATAGAATAAAACTGTGAATAAGGAAAATAATTATTCTTGGATTTACAAGCATTTGCAATATATATATATATGAATGTTGAAAATGTTAAAAATGATATTCCAAACTTGCACGGTCCAAGGAGGATTGAACTAATAGGCCCCCATTCAGTTTTTCTTGCGAGACAAGTTTTATTACAATAATTAGTATTTTACTTGCTCGTAAAAATTCCATATGTAATGATATAAATGACTAATCATACCAGAGCTGTAGCATGTGTGTCTCAATCGTTTAAAAATAGATATTAAGAATCCAAGTAAAATAGATTAATTGAACGTATTAAAAATTGCTTTAAAAACTGAATGATGGACTTCAATTCAACGCACCATGGACCGTGCAAATTTGGAATATCATTTTAAATTTACTTTGAAAATGACTCTGTGATGAGATGAAACATGTGTCAACAGTAAAATACAATTATTTTTCTTTTTTAGAATTTTTCTTATTCCTTCTTAGCAATAAAGAAGAACATATTAATATAAAATATCATTTTGTTTTACATAAAATTATGTATGCAACGTGTTATCTATTGCATACATATTATGTCCTCAACATGTCTCTGACTACGAAAATGTAAGATCGTACAAAAGATATATATCATTTAGATTTTTTAATTTAAATAAAATACACATTACACTTTTTCAGTGAAACTTCTATTATGTCTTTGTTAAAGTTTCAGATTTTATAAATTCATTTCGTGCATTAAATTTTCTCGAAATGTTATTCCAGTCATTACTCAAATCATTGTATACTAAACTTCCATTAAGAAAAATTTGTAGAAGATTAGATTTATAGTTTAAAATGATTAATATATTGACAATTTTTACTCTTAAATCCTTTGATTATATTATTTTGACTACGTACTAATGGTTCTTAGAAGTAAACTGCATTAGACGGATTAAATATTGTTTTAACGGTTTATCTACTGACGGGTCTTATTACCTTGTCATTGTTCTTATAGTGATTTATTAGGTACAAATTACAGAGGATCAATTGTTAATAATAACTATATTATTATTTATGACTCGTTTCAGCTATAAATGAAAAATTGATATAATTTATAAATATTGATATAATTATAAATTTCGTAAAACCCAAAATGCGCAATTACAATGAATGCCAGTTTCTTCTTTACCAGGGTTTGTAAAATTCAGAGGACGCATGTGGTTTTAGGTGTTTTAGCACCAGAAATTTCGTAAAATATTGATCGCTATATATGAAGATAGAATTTTGTTTCAATAAATACATCAAATATTACTTAAAGAGAATTCCATAAAATGTCCATAAAAAGGCTAGAAGCGTTGAAACCCTGCATGTGCAATCGCACTCGAAAATCACCCCCTGTTGTACATTAAAATGGTTATTTCAAGCTGGGTGTGACATTGCTAATATTATTTTATAAAATTTAACATTAGAAGCAGAGATGATGAAAAACACTTTTGATTTCCCAATTTAGTAAAAGTTTTTTTTTTTACCAAAGATTTATTTAAAAAGTGTTAATTATGTCTTCTGAACGAAAGATGTGTTCTATCATGTCTGCAAAACTAAGCTCAGTGACTTCTTACTTTTTCATCAGTTAACTAAACGATTGTTTCATAATATTTTTTGACCATGTGCAATTTAAGTAACTTCTAAATTTTCTTGCAAAAAAATAATTAATAGTATTTTGAAGTATTCGCAAATATCAAATAAATATATTTATTACTTATCAATGCATACATGCAGTAGAAATTTATTTTAAATATATAAAAATATCTTGAAATTCAACAAAAACATTTAAGTATTGAAAACGTTTCTACGAGTTCATCAGTGGAGATTTAAATCTTGTTATTAAGGTACCCCGAGGTGAGAGACCGTCCTGTACATAATACCTTATAATGTAGTTTTCACATTAGCAGGCGTTAAAGGGAAACGCCACCCAGTTGTAAACAATAGAACTTCCTACTGATATCTTTATTTCAATTTGCAATCTTTTTAAAATTTTGTAAGTGTTGCTTTTTTAAGTTATTTAATCTTAACATCTACATTATATTTAGGTCAAAAAGTATTATTTCATCATAAATTTAATATTTCAATTGCTTCATTAACACATAAGATGAACATTATTGTATATACCAAGAAATTAGAATTTGTATCTATAAAAGTTAACCGTTATTAAAGATTAACTCTACGTATTTTTATAAAAAAATATAGTCGCATACCCATATGCTTTGTACACTATATGGCCATTGATTATTGGACACTTGCGATTTTAGACATTTTGTTAAATATCTAGAAAAAAACATGAGGAATCATCTCGAAACTCTTAGTGTATAAATATAATAGTAGGGGAGAGTGGGGATACTTGAGCATAGGGGATACTTGAGCCACCCCTATTATCTCTACAGTTGGTTAATTTTTCTTTCTAAAACTGACAATATGATAACATATTTATAGTTCTGAACATGTAAAAAAGAAATCACACATCTTGGTACCATTTTGAAAGTATAGTGATTAATAGTTGTCTTTTCCCTATCTGAAGTAAATATTTGGGTGCATGTTTTTTTTGTTTTTTTGTAATCAAAGTTTTGTTTAAAGTTGCAACTATATACATACATTCAATAAGCATAATTTCAATTGTATTTTGAGTCTAAAATAGTTCTAATTGCTGGATGCTTTATTTAGTAAAACTCTGGGAAACAAAAATAGTGATAGTGGGGATACTTGAGCCAATGAGAGTGGGGATACTTGAGCCATGTCTTAACCATCCCCACTAGAAATTAAACATGGGTGAAACAAACAAAAAATAAAATTCCATACTTATATTCACTAATAGATATTTTTCTGGAGAAAAGGAAGAATAATTTTTCATTTTATTTTTTTTTCTTAAAAAAATAACGACCTAAAAATGTTTAAAAATGTATATTTTTTAAATGAAAATGTCTATTTTATTTTTCGATTTGACTAACAAAATAGCCTGTCTAGATAAATGTAAACATAGTTTTCAATTTAACTTTCATTAAATGAAAATAACTTTTTAAAACGGTTTTACAGGCTATAATCTCTAATACTTTAATTAGTTAGGTCCAACATATTAAAATATTTATTTTTTAATATAACATATTAAGATTAGTATTTTATATTGAAATATTAACCTCTTTTGCTGTAACTTTTTTTAACTAAGGAAATTGAAGAAAAATTGGTAAAAAGAGCGCACAAAAACAAGAAAAGCAACAAAAATCCCAGTTCAAACTTACCTACATGGAGCCTGTGAAATCAAAAAAGTGTTTGAAATAGTAGAATGATACATCTGGCTTAAATTCCGACAGCTACTAAACTAAAAGCATGAGTTAGACAATATCATTAGAGGAAAATTCTGTCAATGATGGTGATGATGTGAAAGAAAACCTTCTATTGATGGTTGGTTACTAATAAAATATGCCAGAAAGAAAACTGTAAAAATATTTGTTGGATAAGTGCTTAATATTTTAAAAAATGAAATGTGCCCGAAGAATGGCAGATTCTAAATTTAAATGGCTCTGAACTGAGGATGTTTCTACCATCGTTATAACTGAAGTTCAAATTATCCTTCGACAACCAGTTTTAACGACAAAAAATGATCGTATTACTAGCTTTATTATCTCAATTGATTTTGAAAGACTTTACGTTTCATAATTTATCATTCTGTAAAATGTTTGTGCAAAAATAAAGTGAAAAAAATTATTTTTGTAGGTATTTTTCCGTAGTGGCTCAAGTATCCCTTCACTATGGCTCAAGTATCCCCGCCATGGGGATACTTGAGCCATGATGTAAAACAAAAAATAAACATTTATTATACATAGAAAAATAGTTCAAAATTTATTGAAAGTGGTTTTTAGTGGAAGGAAAAATATCAAATTTTCATTTTCAATATTTTATTTTATTCTAAAAAAATATAAAAAATTAAAAAAAATTAAAATTCAAAAAATGGCTCAAGTATCCCCATCTTCCCCTATAAGTCATGCATCTCCGTGAAGATTTTTTTCCGAAACTCCATAGAGGACCGTCAACAAATTAAAAAAGAATGAATAACTTTTGAATAACCCTGTCAAAACTAATGTAGCAAAAGCGTTCAAACTCTAGATTATGATTGAATGCCTTATTGTAATACGCCTTGTTCATTGTTATGCAAATAGCATGCATACTCGCAGATTAATTAAGGTTTTTATAAAAATGGTCCCAAATTTTTCCAAGTTTTTTCCTTATAATTTTCAGAGTTCTTAATATAAAAGAATATTTTTTTCAGAAAATATGACAAACAACATTGCACACTGTACCCTGTAATCAGAATTAAAAAATAATGAAAATTGTGTAAAAAATGAGTTGGTTTACTAAATAATTTTTTACTGCGCATGCGTAAACGATATCAAAATTTCCTTTGCATATTACGTTAGCTAAATGTATAGAGCAACTTTTGTGAAAGTCACAAAATCATAACTTGAAAATTCTGAAAATAATCGTCAATTGAATAAGTTGAAAATCCGTTATTCTCAAAATGAAGCAAAAACAAGAGGGGTTGTATCCATATATGCATTGATTAGTGTCAATATAGAATACAAAATACGGGATGTACTACTACATTTGGATAAAATCCCTCATTTTTTTGCTTTATTTTGGAAACAACGGATTTTGTCCTTTTTCTATAGACGATTACTTTCAGAATTTTCAAGCATGATTTTGAGACTTTTACAAAAGTTGCTCTATATATTTAGCTAACATAATATGCAAATGAAATTTTGATATCTTTGACGCATGCGCAGTAAAAAAATATTTAGTAAACCTACTTATTTTTCATACAATTTTTATTATTTTTAATTCTGATTACAGAGTACTATGTGCAATGTTGTTTGTCATATTTTCTGAAAAAAATATTATTTTATATTAAGAACTTTGAAAATTATAAGGGAAAAACTTGGAAAAACTTGGGACCATTTTTATAAAAACCTTAATTACTCTGCGAGTATGCATGCTATTTGCATAAACATGAACACAGTGTATTACAATAAGGCATTCAATCATAATCTAGAGTTTGAGCGCTTTTGCTACATTAGTTTTGACAGAGTTATTCAAAAGATATTCATTCTTTTTTAATTTGTTGACGGTCCCCTATGGAGTTTCGGTAAAAAATCTTCACGGAGATGTATGACGTATACTATTATATTTATACACTAAGAGTTTTGAGATGATTCATTATGTATTTTTCTAGATATTTAGTAAAATGTCTAAAATCGCAAGTGTCCAATAATCAATGGCCATATAGTGTATAAGTGGATTAAGAAAATTCGACATTCCTTTATCGCTATTCTAATTAACAGAAATTGGGCAAAGCCTATATGATTTAAGAGCCTATGAAAATTAAACGTAATAAATAGAAGTTTAACATAAACACTGTTGAAGATATCATTTCTAATGCAATTAGTGTAGTGTAAACTAAAATACTTAATTAAATCATTTTTCCCATGTATGTAAACCAGAAGATTCTTTCATAAAACTCATAGCTACAATAACTATTTCTTTCAAGAAAATAATTTATTTAGTGAATGGCGTTCATTAATCATTTTTTTCCTGATGAATAATCAAAGAGTGAAATTAATGAACAGTCTTACATGAAAACGTAATAAAGTAAATGAAAGATGTACGGTATTGTATCCATTATATAATATAAATTATTTTAAGTTCAATAAATTGAAATAATTATTATAAGTAAAATGTTTTCTAAGTGTGTCATTTGTTTTCATTTTTCACATTATCATACTGTTTCAAACTTCAAATAGTTAATAAATATTTCCTTTGAAATGCTTAATGGCAGCTATATTTCAGATAAAATTTGCATTAAATCAGAGCTATACAGACAGATGAAATTTATTCGTATTTTAATTATTTAATCTTAATAAATGGAAATTATTAATGTAAATACAATGTTTCATAACAAAAATGTACGATACGTCTTAATTTTGAATATTATGTACATTTTCATGGACTTTTTATAATATGTTATAAATGAATGTTTCCTTTGACAGGTTCAATTAGATCTCTATTTCAGCTAAAATTTACATATAAACACAGATTAACACACAGATGTGGCTTATTCCTACTGTAATATTTGATGAAAGAAAATAAAATTGCTGAAAGTTTGAAATTAAAATATTCATTCGAAATATTTAAAAGAAGTAAACCTTTCAAAGAATACCAATACAATTACAGTCTTTTTATAAAAATTATTTAAATAAATTAAAAAATTAATTGTCTTGACAGGGAGAGAAACTAAGTAAAACACATGTTAAAAATGAGTTTTTAAAATTAACGCTAGATTGTATTAGTAGCTATTAACATACGTCATCATAATTAGTTGATAAATTTCTTTAATTTTTCTTTACACATTAGATAATTTATATAAATTTAATTTGATGCAAATTTATGCTTAGAAAATACAATAAAAAATTTAAGTTATTAATACTCGCTGTAAATTGATAGGAAGATAATTTTTCCAAATATACAAAATATACAAAGATGTTCAAATACGAGTGTATAAATATACTTCTAAGAAGAAGGATATTTTAGAAGAATATTTTTTATATATCTATTTCATATTTTCCATAGTTTAACATGATTGAAGTAAAGTGTTGGTGTAAACACTTTAAAGATGGATATATCCTCCTTAGTCATGATATTGCCTGCAGGAGACACTAAATAACAGTCTTTAATTTAACGTAAATGCTTCTAAAATTGTTAAAATTACTTCCAGAACTTTCTTTTAAACATGTGCGTATCAAAATAGTCTATGTTCCGACAGATAGATTTTTGGAGATGTTGTATAATAATTTTAAGCCGGTTTCTGTGTACCCTTTTAATATTTGTCTCAGGACTAATGAGGATATAATATATAACTTACACATGTAATTTAAAATAAAATCCATGAATTAAGTTCAACTAGAGAGGAAGATAATTCTTTCAAATACAGAAAATATGCAAAGATATTCAAATAGGAGTGTATAAATATACTTATAAAGAGAAGAACATGCATTATTCAGAATAAATATTAACTAATTAAAATTCTATTTGTATCAATGAAAATGTCTTCAGTAAATGTTTATAAAGTATATTAAGGACAAACTTTGAGAAAACTTTTTGTGAGTTTATTTATAATCACTGAATGTGCCTACAAATTGTATTGATTTTAGTAAGAGAGTGTTACGTATTAAATTGCAAAAATGAAATAAAATGCAAATTTATGTTTATAAAATGTAGTAAAGGTAATTTTAGTAAGTAATAATCATCGGAACTAATTGGGAAAATAATCCTTTCAAATATATAAAATATATAACGATAATCCATTACGAATATACAGGGTGAGTCATAAATATCGAAACAATAGGCTATCTCCTTAAATATTGCTCCTAGACCCATACTTCCAATTGCAAAAATTCATAAAAAAAGATGAATTTTTTGATAAGATAAGTTGCAACTCCATGGGGGGTCTGTTTTAAAAAATACGAAAATTAAATTTTTATACGGCCCCCAGAGAATAAAACTTCCAATTAGAAAAAATTTCTTTATCCCTTCCTGAATTGAACAAAAAAAATTTCATCTCGATATCTGCAAATCCCTGAAAGATATTAATATCCAAAATTTTCCAAAATTCCTGACTTACACCACTTAAGCATGCCTCTGAGAGCAGCAAAATCAGTTCATTTGAAGTACAATTAAGGGATCGACCATAAATTTACGTATTGTTAAATGTCGATCCAAGACAACACTTAAACTTTTAGATATAAAATAAAAGCGTATAGGTTTGTGCTTTAAACTTCGATAAATATACTAGATGTCTGCAATATTTCGACCTTGCAGCCACCTTCGTAACTGGCACGACTCATTGAACGGACCATTAAAACGGACCAATTAAACATTCATTAAAAGTGTTATCAAATTAAGTAATATTAATTAAACTCTCATCAAAAGTGTCTTAAAAACTTATTGGCGCAGGCAATAAGTTTAGTAAATATAGTGATAGCGAAAATGACTCTTCTATTAGCGGAATCAATGGAAATATATTTTAATAAATTACATAGAAATATTTTAAAAAATCTACTTTATACTACAGTTAAACCGCTAGAACGGACACTCCCGAATAGCAGACACCTCTGTTTAACGGACTATTGTCTAATCCCCATTCTGAAAACCTAAATTTGTGCATGTTTAACCTCTAAATAACGAACATTCCAAATAGTGGACACTATTTAAGGCGATAAAGGATGAAAAAGTATTTTTTTAAGGACAAAAAAATAAAAAAAAGTAAACAGGCCTCTAAATTTATCAGGGAATTTTGTGATAAATGAGCTGGGGAAAATCCCCCCCCCCTCACGTTCAGAGTTGAATTGAAGGGGTTGCCAAGGAGGGAAATCTTCCAGAGCATTGAAATATCCCCTCGGAAAATTGAGATTTTATGCTTTTAACAGCAAAAAGTGCAATCCCCCTCCCCGACCGGAACTCTATAATGTCCAATAATGTCACTTTGGAAAACAAATTACATGTAATCGCAAGCAAAAGTTAACTTTTGTAACAGGGTTTTTTCATAAGCATGTAATGAACAGTGACTGAAGGTGTGTACAGTTTTATTTAGCCCCATTGCTTAAAAAATAATTTTAATTTCTGATTAATCATATAAAAGAGGTTTTAGGACACATAAAAGTCAATTAATAAAATGTCAAACGTTTCTTAGCACTTTTTGAATATCTTTGTTTTTCCCAATAGCGGACACCTCCGAATAGCGGACAATTTCTGCGTTCCTGATTTGTCCGTTATTTAGAGGTTTTACTGTATTCAGTTTAAAAATTTATGAAGGTTTTAAAGCTATTTTTTGCTTTCTTCTATTTTTACAAGAAGAAAGTATTGGATTCATGAAAATTTTGAATTCCGGTTTTCGATGGATTCACACGGTTTAGGGCTCAAAGATACCGAAAAACATGTTTTTATGAAATGTCTGTCTGTGAGTCACAGCACAATGAAAAAATTTGAAATCGACGTGATAAAAAAATAAAGTTTAAATCAACTGACGCATTTAAACAGTAATTAAAGAAGGTGAAAATGGCAAAACTTAAACAAAATTTGAAATCGAAACTATACAGCATTTAAACGTTAGGAGCCCATCTTTGCCCATCTTAAAACTAAATGCACTTTACTGCATCAAATTGTTTGTATTTCAGTATTTCTCATTTTTAAACTGACATACGTCAATAACCGTCGGTAACGGTAACTTTTCAGCTCAGAAAATTTACTTTTAAAAATGTGATTTGTTTACAAAAATTACCTTTTTTTTAATGTTGCTATTTTAAATACTTTTATTTTTTTTAAATACATAGTATTTAAAATGCTGAATTAAAATTGAAAATTAGACATTTTCGTTTAATCAAAAGAAAAAAATTCAACGCGACAAATAATATTTTGAGTTATAACAATTTTAATTTACTCAATTTTTTTTTTTTTTTTTTTTTTAAATATTAAGAAGTCTTATGATGTGATAATACTTACAAATTATATGGTTAACCATCACAAAATATTCAAAATTCCAACTTTATAAATAAATAAATAAAATGTTTCCTGGCCCCATTACAGCAACATTGTTTCTTCAATTACACGCATTTCAATTTGTGTCTGATCCCTTGAAACTTCACGATTTATTAAAATTGTCATAACTTTCTGAGTTTTGAAGATATCAAGATGAAATTGTTTTTGTTCAGTCCAGGAATGAATAAGGAAAATTTTTCTAATTGGATGTTTTATCCTCTGGGGGCCGTATAAAAATTTAATTTTCGCATTTTTTAAAATATACCCCCCATGGAGTTGCAACTTATCTTATCAAAAAATTCACCTTTTTTTATGAAACTTTGCAATTGGAAGTATGGGTCTAGGGGCAATATTTAAGGAGATAGCCTATTGTTTCGATATTTATGACTCACCCTGTATAACTGTCTTCACCGTGGCCCTTCAGATTCCAGCGGGCCGGATTTCAATTCATCTATAAGTTAAATACGAGGTTAACACGGCACAATATGAAAATAGAGGGAATCAGTTAATTTATACGGTTCAACATCAACCACACAGACTACGAGAAAAACGTGTGGACCACAAATCCAGCAGACAAAGTTGAACCAAGATTACGATATAACCCAAAAGACAGAAATATTTACACAGATGATTCAAACTGAGAATCAGCCACTGCGGTTAGGCATTCGTAACTTTTAGAAACGCCAAATAAATTTAAACATGGTCAGCCGCTTTAAAGAAGTGCAACAGCGACTTTCAAACCACACTGCTGGCTATACTGAAAGCAACAAAATACAAGTACAGCACTGGGTTTGATTGTTGCATCCGCTTGGACTGCATGTCAGCATTTGAATCACTGAGTACCATTCAAAGTTAAACCTGAGTAATACCTAAGTTAAACCATTCAAAACAACGCAATTAGTAAATGATATACTAGAACTGATTAAACTTTCAGACAACATTTTAAAATTAGCTGGTTTTAAGCCCATGCAAGCATACAAAGGAACGAGGATAGTCAAACTACACTGTAAAAAATAAATAAATAAATAAATAAAAGTTACATTTCCGGCGCAGCAATGTTGCCAGCAGTTTTTGCCATAAAAATTTCAGTAAAGTTATATGCAATAAAAAAATTTACATCTAATTTTACTGGTATTTTTATGGAAAAAACTGCTGGCAACATTGCTGCCAACGGTTTTTACCGTTAATTTAATTGATTTTTTACAGCGTATCTGCACAAAACAAAATATAACAAATACCATACTTTCTGGAGAGGCCAATATCAAATCATAAAAGAGCTAATATTCAAACAGTGGCAGTTCAAATGAGATTACGGGGTCACTTGTAGGACACTTAAACACTTCCCAAGAGTAAGTACAGATAGATTAGTAAGCTGCAAACTTCTGAGTCAGATTTATACAGGACACAGAACTTCCCCAAAATACTTAAAATGATTCAAGCGCAAGGACTTGCCACATTGTGAAATGCGGGGAATTAGTAACCTCAAAATACTACCTACCGGCCTGCCCGCTAACAAAAACAAACCATCTGGCAAAAATCACGCTAAACAAAAAATAACTTTGGTACCATTCAATGGTAAACCTGAGTAATACCTAAGTTAAACCATTCAAAATAACACAATTAGTAAATTATATATTAGAAATGATTAAACACTCAGACAACATTTTACAATTAGATGGTTTTAAGCCCATGCAAGCATATAAGGGATTAAGGATAGTGAAACTGCACTGTAAGAAATAAAAAAATGAGTAAAAAGTAAGTTACATTTACGGCGCAGCAATGTTTAATGATTAGCAGAAAATATCGATATAAAATCACGACGAAAGACGAATATCGTTAAAAATACACAACCCCAATGGATAGCACCCTCTTAACTAATTAACTGCTTTATTTCCAGGAAAAAGTATATAAATTCATTAAAAAAAAGACTCGACTTGCATTATAAGATTAACCAGGGCCGCTGGTGAAGTAACTTTTCACATTCAATAAAAAAATCGTACTTTCACACTGCTGAGTGGTGGTAGTCATTTACAATGAACTGATAGCTTCGGCTCATTCACACCAAACCATCACCGATAGCTAACTGGTAAAGAAAAGATGTACGCCAGAACAAACAAAGCAAGATCATGAATGAAAAAGAAAGCAAGTCATCTATTCATCTTGCGATAAGAGGCAACATAAAATATAATGAATGACTAAAGACCAAGAAACATGCTTCACCCCAGTAGTGAACATGTGAACAAGCCAATACACATAATTCGCAATAATGTTTCTAATAAATTGCAAAAACAGTCAATCGAATCCAATGAATTGATCTTCAAGAACGCAGACACGTACCAAAATAATACCCTAAAATGTCATAAACGAACATGCGACTAAAACAAAAACCCACCAGCGACTATCTCGAAGAGGGAAAAAGATGAGTCAAACCAAACAACGACAAGCTCATCTAGTGACAACACCAATGAATCGATAAAAAGTTTAAGCCAAAGCTTTAATAATTATTGGAAGACACGGAAGAAGTTCTTCCCTTAACTGAACTGGCACAAAAACTGCAGAATTGAGGTTATTCATTTCCAGATGAAAATTTGTATACAAAGATTTTTAATAATAGTGAAATTACAATACAAGATATTGTTTGTAATGTGATATATTTGAATGCCGAAGGAAGCGAAGATGAGGATGACAGTGGATGTGAAAAGGAATCAGTATCAACATTAGATGCGCTTAAAGCCATCGATGATCTTAGATGTATTTTTTTATATTCCGAATCAACAAATGAAATTTTACACGCTATTAGAGACTTAGAAAAAGTTGTAATAACAACCTAGAAAAGCAAGCAATCTTGCATAACTAATTATTCAAAATACGTTCAGTGAATATTGGCGCAGTATACGTATGTAGGCGTACTGTATTTTGATTGGAAAGACATACTAATACATTTCTCAAATATGCCATATTTGTTACTGTAGTTTTTACTTCACTAATTAGATTTTTGAATTTACTTTAATGCTTAATTATTTCTTTATTATAAGCATTATATTCTGATAGATGACTGTAACCCTGCCATAATTTGTAGAGATTTGTACTCTTCAAAAAGATTTGTACTCTTCAAAAACTTTTAAACATCTCATATCAAAATTAAATTTTTGGAAATTAATATTTAATATAATAAATTAATATTATAGTTTTATAAAACTGCATTGGCTTATTTAATGAAACAATTTTTATTTTATTTATAATTTTATTTCTCTTTTCGGATATAGCGAGCAGCACTCTACGAAATTTCTAGTACTAAAACATTGAAAATCTTTTAAATCCCCTGATGCGTCCGCAGACTGTAATCGAAAGATGTAAAAATTGTAGTATTATTCCGCATATATGGTCAACCGGCTTATATGGTACAATTTTTCTGGACTGCTGAGGCGACAAATAACCATTTTTTTGTACCTTTGATAAGGATTAAAATAACACACAAAATTATACACTAGAAGAAAAAATATCATATATACAAAATATATTGATATCAATATAATAATGTAAAATTTATTAATTTATTATAGTTTAAAATTTGATGATATATTTCTAAAAAATACATTAATTGGTATTAAATGAAATTTTAATTAAAATAAAATAAAAATTTACCACGTTGGATATTTAGATCCAACAATTTTATAATGAAACTTAAGCTATATCAAGCAACAAAAAATAAAATAAATAAAACAAAATTTAAGACATGAAAACTCACCATTCTTAAATCATAGAATTTATTCACATAAAAAAGAGCAGATTCTTTAGTAATTACTTCGATTGTAGCTTCTTGGCTTGAGTCAAATCCGAAAGTATTTCTTTTAAAATATTCCAGAATTTTATCTAATTGCAAAATTGTTAATATTTAAAAATGGCTGTTGATACTTTTAGTGAGTAGCCTAAATATATTAATCAAATATAATCAAGTTGTTAATTGTTAGCACAAATCGCACAAAGGGTTTTATTTAATATTTCTTTCAAAACAACATATCAATTAATTAATCAACTCAAATTGTTAATTTATAATAATTAAATTCTTAAATAGATAATTTTTATTTATTTATAAAATAAATTTATTTTTGAAATAATGAAACTAACAAGTAATTTATTTTAATTAAATTAAAAATTTTCAAATAAAACTATTTAAAAAAAATCCAAAATTCCAAATGTTTGAATATCCGAAATAAAAAAAACTATAGTAGAGTTATAAATACACTTTTTAATTTCTAAAAAAGAAAAAAACCGTTAGTACAAAAATTAACATGCTGTAACATTAAAATGTCACAATCGTTTTTAAAATGGAAAGAAAACTAAATTATTTAATGAATTTCAATGTCAGTGTTTATTTATCCCAGAATAATAATAATAATAATTATAATAATAAATACAAACATTTAAATTGACAAAAAGACTTTAATTAAAAGCATTTTAATATTAAAATTTCAACTTCCAGCATCGAGGTTTGAAATAAGAACATTCTGTTTAGTAGCGAGATGCTTTTCTTCAAAGCTAGGCTATCTGCACGAAAAACATTAATAATAACGATTGCATCTCAAATTTAAATCACAAAAGCAAACTGAAGACATTGAAAAAATTAATTTAAATGAAAAAATAGATTTTTTATAAAATTTATGATTTGTTGGGTAGTGCAAGGTATTCAGCTGTAAGAATATAAAATTTGAAGTCTCTGACTAATATAGTTGCTGCGTACGGATTCTGTGATTGATATATTGAGCAGCAAACCTATAGAAGTTAATCGGATGGACAAAATCCTAAAACAATAATGCAATTTTCATAGGGGAAAAAAGAAGTAGTTTTAAACATGCATTCTGTAATGTGGGAAGCCAGGGTTAGAGCTCCTTGTAGAAAATAATACAGGAATAAATAATAGTAAGAAATTACATTAAATAATTTTCTGGGTACTTTTTTCAGTCCTTTTTATAAAATATGGATTATTCCCGAGTTGTTCCAAACAGTATAAAAAGATCTCATTAAAACATGAATGTAATCAAATAGGCTATTAAAGTAATTATATAAATAAATGGGAATTCTTTTCAAAAACAATTCTACAAGATTTTTTTAATGTATAACTACTTTTACTGATTTAAATGATCAATTAGTTATTTCGGAAAAATATTTACTTAATGATCAATAAATACTTTGAAAATTAAATCTAAAATCGATATGGTATCTCGCACGAAACACATTTTCTGAATTATTTTTATATATTGGCAACGATTATTATTTATAGTGTTCTAAAGATTTATTTTTGCAGCGTAATAAACCATTCACTTGATTTTTTTTTAAATGGTTTTAAGCAAGGTTTTCTGATATAATTTCTATTCATCTGTTAATTTCTAAACTATTCTAAATTTTTAAAAAATACAAATGTACAGCAGATTCTGCATTTTCAAATTTAATAAATAATTTGCAGCGATGTATAGAAATTTGTTCAAAACTATTTTAGCAGGCAATGTTAGTATAAATTACAGTAATTGTAAAATTATTTTTATCTAAATCCTTAAATAAATATTTTTCATAAATAGTCAAAATTTTGGATGTATTCCAAGAGATAAATTTAGACTCTCGTTAAGAAACTTTCATGATTATTAACAAAATTGCATAAATAAACCAGAAGTATAATCTCCTTTACTGCTATATATATATATAATCACACCTGCTTTTATTGATCACAGGCTTTAATTAATGGGTAGTGATAATTTGAGAACTAATAATAATATAAGGACTAAACATGCATTTGGGCAATATAAGTTATTCGACAACTAAATCTGAAATCGATATTTCTTTAAAAGTTCTTAAAATCTATATCCAACTGAAATTTTTCTTATAAGTTTTTCTTTACAATATTATATATGTATGTATAACACTGCCATTAATTTTTATTTTCAAAATTGCATTAATGACCCCAATTGAGGCCAATTAATTAGTTACCATTTATTACTTAGCAAATGATGTTTTAAAATATTTCTATTTAAGTAATTTAAATTTTATTCATTTAAAATATATTATTTGATAATTCTTCTTATTTATTCAGAAAAAATTCTTACATTTATGATTATTTTATTCCATACTGGACTAAATAATAGATTTTTAACCCCATTAAAATTACCGTTATTAATATTATCAACCTTTTTTAAAAAAGCTGTACGAGGATGTTTTTTTCACTTTCTCACTCTCTTCTATCTTCACAAATGTATATTGTGGTACACACACACACACACACACACACACACACACACACACACACATATATATATATATATATATATATATATATATATATTGGATTCGGGAAAATTTTAGAATTTCTGTTTTCAACGAATTTACATGATTTAAAGGCCAGGGATAAAAAAAAAGATTTTTTCAACATGCCTATTTGTGAGTCTTTCTGTATGTAACATCAAAATTTTGGGCCCTCAATCTCAAGAAGTAATAGATGGAATTTTACAAAAATAGATTCATTTAGACCATAATATAACTTGAAATTTAATTCATGAATTTTAAATTACATTGCTGACAAGGAGAATCAGAAATGTGACATACTTATTCAGGTCCGGGTTCAAACCTGGATTATTAATTCAGCGCATTAACACTTTACCAACTGAACATTTCACTCAGCCGATTTGTTTCTTGTTAACAATGTGAGTTATAATTTATGAAATATATTTTAGATTTCCCATATATCGGAAGTAATTAATTGTTTAAAATTGTAACATATGCACCCAAGAACCGGAACATTATGAATACCGTAAAATAGGGTGAATCAGAACACTTTTCAACTTTGACGTTAAAAAAAAAGCAACAACTGATTTTTTATTTATTTTTATTTTCCTACAAGAAACTTCGGTCTTGTTTTGTTCTTTACTTTTTAAGCAAAGACGAAACGTTTTTACTGTTTATACATATATTATTTACTTTTTTAATGGTGTTCCGATTCACCCCGCAGATAGGGGTGAATCGGAACAAATGTTATAGATTTAATTATTCCGATTCACACTTTAATTGGGTTAGTAAAAAAAAGGTAATAATGATAAGGGAGGAATAGGAACACGTAGTTACTGTGAATCAAGCCTTTATTTTATATACAAGTAAAGATATGCCTTTTAAAAAATTAGAAAACAAATTTGAAATCAAGAGAAATTAAAATTTCTTTTAAGAAATTATATTCGAATTGCAGAAGTAGAAGTTAATACAAATTCGGCCCTGTTCTGTGTTATACTTTACTAGTAGTCATTGGTTAATGAAAATATTGAGTAGCCCCAATCACTGCATGTATTAATGCGATCTACTAATACGCCCTCATCCCCAGCCCTTAGTACTGTTTGCATTTTTCTCTTTTTTTTTTAATTGGTTTTTAATTTTGAGATATTTTTGTAATGTTGTGGATGTCAGAGAATAATTTCGTGCAGTTTTTCTAAATAATTTGCTATTTTTAAATTCTTTTATTGTGTGTTCTATGCCTTTTGGATTATTCGTTGACTTTTTTGTTTAACCAAGTAATTTCTTGGCACCTTTAAACTCTTCAAGTAATTAGAACAAACAACATGTTGCAATACATATTCACACATATGTTTTCATACATTACATGAAACTATTACTGTATAGAAAAATAAATCATGAGAGAAAACGTGTTCCGATTCACCCCATAAATCTTAAACCTCTGATGTTACAAGCCATTTTTCATTTTTTCATTATGTAGTTTAGAAATAAGTGGAATTTAATACAGCATGTCATTTACCGAACTGTCATTAATTAAAAATATCCCCTCTTAGATTTAGAATACGAAAAATACTGCAGTTACAGACAAAGTTTTGAATATGTTGAAAAAATGAGGTTTTTTAGGATCCCTTTGAAGTTACTTTATATAACCCAGTAGTGGTGTTAACATGTCGAAACTGAATTTCCGAACTCTTACTGTTATTACCCTCTTATAAAAAAATTGGCAACTAAATATATCATCACATATATTTATAATGAATTTATTTGTATGACCGAAAAGTTTCGTTCCTATTCACCCCGCTGTTCCTATTTACCCCATTTTACGTTACCTAACTAATAACTTGATGGCTCAACTTTGACCCACAAAGGAGCTTTAGACCGCCTTTGAAGTCGGAATTTATTACTAAACCGACTTTAAAAACGGACAGGAGATAAGTTGTATTAGATGCTTATAAAAATTATCCTGAAACTCTACGTGTGTAAGAAGATTAGTACTTGTCATAACTTTCCGCGAAAATACTTTTTAAACCCCATAAGGGACAGTCAACAAATGAAGGAATAACGAATATCTTTAGAATAAACCTGTAAGAACTAATGTAGCAAAAGTTCTCCAATTATAGATTGTGATTAAATGGCTTATTGTAATAAATAGTATACATTTTTAAGCTATTGCATAGCTTTTATGGCGGGCTTTGAGCGCAGCGACCGAATCTAGAAATTCCGTAACGAGAAAACCTAACACTTCCGTAACGAAAAAACCTAGCACTTCGGCTAACGTCGTTTCAGTTCGGCAAACTTCGGCACGGTATCCTTCGGTAGACTTCGGCAGACATCGACTTCGTATTTTTCAGATATTAGGATATCAAGTCTCAAACTTATGTTTCTTATGATCTAATTTTCATAGCGCGGCCAAATTTTGTTTGGTAATTTATTATGAGACAGTGTTAATTTTTGGTGACAGGAGGCCCCCCCCACGTTGAGGGTCGAAAAATTTAAAATGCTTATAACCGCGATTTAATTTTCGTATCGCGGCCAAATTTTGTTTGGTAATTTATTATGAGATATTGTTAATTTTTGGTAACAGGAGACCCCCACGGTAAGGGTCGAAAAATTTAAAATGCTTGTAACTCGCGATCTAAATTTCGTAGCGCGGCCAAATTTTTTTTGCTAATTTATTATAAGACAGTGTTAATTTTTAGTGACAGGAGACCCTTACGGTGAGGGTCGAAAAATTTAAAATGCTTATAACTCGCGATCTAATTTTCGTAGCGAGGCCAAACCTTGTTTGGTAATTTTTTATGAGACAGTGTTAATTTTTGGTGACAGGAGACCCCCCCCCCCCAAGTTGAGTGTAAAAAAATTTTAAACTCGCGATCTAATTTTCGTAGCGCGGCCAAATTTTGTTTGGTAATTTATTATGAGATATTGTTAATTTTTGGTAACAGGAGACCCCACGGTAAGGGTCGAAAAATTTAAAATGCTTGTAACTCGCGATCTAAATTTCGTAGCGCGGCCAAATTTTTTTTGCTAATTTATTATGAGACAGTGTTAATTTTTAGTGACAGGAGACCCTTACGGTGAGGGTCGAAAAATTTAAAATGCTTATAACTCGCGATCTACTTTTCGTAGCGCGGCCAAATTTTGTTTGGTGATTTATAATGAGACAGCTTTAATTTTTGGTGACAGGAGACAACTCATGGTGAGGGTCGAAAAATTTAAAATGCTTATAACTCGCGATTTACTTTTCGTAGCGCGGCCATATTTTGTTTGGTAATTTATTATGAGACAGTATTAATTTTTGGTGACAGGAGACCCCCACGGTGAGGGTCTAAAAATTTAAAATGCTTATAACCACGATTTAATTTTCGTAGCGCGGCCAAATTTTGTTTGGTAATTTATTATGAGATATTGTTAATTTTTGGTGACAGGAGACCCCCCCCTCCACGGTGAGGGTCGAAAAATTTAAAATGCTTGTAAATCGCGATCTAATTTTCGTAGCGCGGCCAAATTTTTTTTTTTTTGCTAATTTATTATCAGACAGTGTTAATTTTTGGTGACTCCCCACGGTGAGGGTCGAAAAATTTAAAATGCTTATAACTCGCGATCTACTTTGCATAGCGCGGCCAAATTTTGTTTGGTGATTTATTATGAGACATTGTTAATTTTTGGTAACAGGAGACCTCACGGTAAGGGTCGAAAAATTTAAAATGCTTGTAACTCGCGATCTAAATTTCGTAGCGCGGCCAAATTTTTTTTGCTAATTTATTATGAGACAGTGTTAATTTTTAGTGACAGGAGACCCTTACGGTGAGGGTCGAAAAATTTAAAATGCTTATAACTCGCGATCTAATTTTCGTAGCGAGGCCATACCTTGTTAGGCAATTTTTTATGAGACAGTGTTAATTTTTGGTGACAGGAAACCCCCCCCCCCCAAGTTGAGTGTCAAAAAATTTTAAACTCGCGATTTAATTTTCGTAGCGAGGCCAAATTTTGTTTGTTTTGGAAAATAAAATGCTTATAACCGCGATTTAATTTTCGTATCGCGGCCAAATTTTGTTTGGTAATTTATTGTGAGATATTGTTAATTTTTGGAGACAGGAGACCCCCCCACGGTGAGGGTCGAAAAATTTAAAATGCTTGTAACTCGCGATCTAATTTTCGTAGCGCGGAAAAATTTTGTTTGGTAATTTATTATGAGACATTGTAATTTTTGGTGACAGGAGACCCTTACGGTGAGGGCCGAAAAATTTAAAATGCTTATAACTCGCGATCTACTTTTCATAGCGCGGCCAAATTTTGTTTGGTGATTTATAATGAGACAGCTTTAATTTTTGGTGACAGGAGACAACTCATGGTGAGGGCCGAAAAATTTAAAATGCTTATAACTCGCGATTTACTTTTCGTAGCGCGGCCATATTTTGTTTGGTAATTTATTATGAGACAGTATTAATTTTTGGTGACAGGAGACCCCCACGGTGAGGGTCTAAAAATTTAAAATGCTTATAACCACGATTTAATTTTCGTAGCGCGGCCAAATTTTGTTTGGTAATTTATTATGAGATATTGTTAATTTTTGGTGACAGGAGACCCCCCCCCCCCACGGTGAGGGTCGAAAAATTTAAAATGCTTGTAACTCGCGATCTAATTTTCGTAGCGCGGCCAAATTTTTTTTGCTAATTTATTATCAGACACTGTTAATTTTTGGTGACAGGAGACACCCCACGGTGAGGGTCGAAGAATTAAAAATGCTTATAACTAGCGATCAAATTTTGGGTAGCTTGGCAAAATATTGTTTGGTAATTAATTATGAGACAGTGTTAATTTTTGGTGACAGGTGACCCCCCCACCACGGTGAGGGTCGAAAAATTTAAAATGCTTATAACTCGCGATCTAATTTTCGCAGCGCGGCCAAATTTTGTTTGGTAATTTATCATGAGACACTATTAATTTTTGGTGACAGGTGACCCCACCTCCAAGGTGAGGGTCGAAAAAATTAAAATGCTTATAACTCGCGATCAAATTTTGGGTAGGCGTTTTCGTAGCGTGGCTAGATTTTTTTGGTAATTTATTATGAGACATTGTAATTTTTGGTGACAGGAGACCCTTACGGTGAGGGTCGAAAAATTTAAAATGCTTATAACTCGCGATCTAATTTTCGTAGCGAGGCCAAATTTTGTTCGGTAATTTATTATGAGGCAGTGTTAATTTATGGTACAGGAGACCCCCCACGGTGATTGTCGAAAAATTTTAAATGCTTATAACTCAAGATCTAATTTTCGAAGCGCGGCCAAATTTTGTTTGGTAATTTGTTATCAGACTGTTAATTTTTGGTGACAGGAGACGACCCACGGTGAGGGTCGAAAAATTTTAAATGCTCATAACTCGCAATCTAATTTTCGTAGCGTGTCCAAATTTTGTTTGGTAATTTATAATGAGACTTTGTTAATTTTGGGGGACAGGAGAACCCTCACGGTGAGGGTCGAAAAATTTAAAATGTTTATAACTCGAAATCTAATTTTCGTAGCGCGTCCAAATTTTGTTTGGTAATTTATTATGAGACACTGTTAATTTTTGGTGACAGGAGACCCCCAAGGTGAGGGTCAAAAATTTAAAATGGTTATAACTCGCGATCTAATTTTCGTAGCTCGGCCAAATTTTGTTTGGTAATTTATTATGAGACAGTGTTAATTTTTGGTGACAAGAGACACCCAAGGTGAGGGTCAAAAAATTTAAAATGGTTATAATTCGCGATCTAATTTTCGTAGCTCGGCCAAATTTTGTTTGGTAATTTATTATGATACAGTGTTAATTTTTGGTGACAGGAGACACCCCACGGTGAGGGTCGAAGAATTAAAAATGCTTATAACTAGCGATCAAATTTTGGGTAGCTCTGCAAAATATTGTTTGGTAATTAATTATGAGACAGTGTTAATTTTTGGTGACAGGTGACCCCCCCACCACGGTGAGGGTCGAAAAATTTAAAATGCTTATAACTCGCGATCTAATTTTCGCAGCGCGGCCAAATTTTGTTTGGTAATTTATCGTGAGACACTATTAATTTTTGGTGACAGGAGACACCACCTCCAAGGTGAGGGTCGAAAAAATTAAAATGCTTATAATTCGCGATCAAATTTTGGGTAGGCGTTTTCGTAGCGTGGCTAGATTTTTTTGGTAATTTATTATGAGACATTGTAATTTTTGGTGACAGGAGACCCTTACGGTGAGGGTCGAAAAATTTAAAATGCTTATAACTCGCGATCTAATTTTCGTAGCGAGGCCAAACTTTATTTGGTAATTTTTCATGAGACAGTGTTAATTTTTGGTGACAGGAGACCCCCCCCCCAAGTTGAGGGTCGAAAAAATTTTAAATGCTTATAACTCGCGATCTAATTTTTGTAGCGCGGCCAAATTTTGTTCGGTAATTTATTATGAGGCAGTGTTAATTTTTTGGTACAGGAGACCCCCCACGGTGAGGGTCGAAAAATTTTAAATGCTTATAACTCAAGATCTAATTTTCGAAGCGCGGCCAAATTTTGTTTGGTAATTTGTTATCAGACTGTTAATTTTTGGTGACAGGAGACGACCCACGGTGAGGGTCGAAAAATTTTAAATGCTCATAACTCGCAATCTAATTTTCGTAGCGTGTCCAAATTTTGTTTGGTAATTTATAATGAGACTTTGTTAATTTTGGGGGACAGGAGAACCCTCACGGTGAGGGTCGAAAAATTTAAAATGTTTATAACTCAAAATCTAATTTTCGTAGCGCGTCCAAATTTTGTTTGGTAATTTATTATGAGACATTGTTAATTTTTGGTGACAGGAGACCCCCAAGGTGAGGGTCAAAAATTTAAAATGGTTATAACTCGCGATCTAATTTTCGTAGCTCGGCCAAATTTTGTTTGGTAATTTATTATGAGACAGTGTTAATTTTTGGTGACAGGAGATACCCCACGGTGAGTGTCGAAGAATAAAAAATGCTTATAACTCGCGATCTAATTTTGGGTAGCTTGGCAAAATATTGTTTGGTAATTAATTATGAGACAGTGTTAATTTTTGGTGACAGGAGACCCCCCACCACGGTGAGGGTCGAAAAATTTAAAATGCTTATAACTCGCGATCTTATTTTCGCAGCGCGGCCAAATTTTGTTTGGTAATTTATCATGAGACACTATTAATTTTTGATGACAGGAGACCCCACCCCCAAGGTGAGGGTCGAAAAAATTAAAATGCTTATAACTCGCGATCTAATTTTCGTAGCGAGGCCAAACTTTATTTGGTAATTTTTCATGAGACAGTGTTAATTTTTGGTGACTGGAGACGACCCACGGTGAGGGTCGAAAAATTTTAAATGCTTATTACTCGCGATCTAATTTTTGTAGCGCGGCCAAATTTGTTTGGTAATTTATTATGAGGCAGTGTTAAATTTTGGGGACAGGAGACCCCCACGGTGAGTGTCGAAAAATTTTAAATGCTTATACCTCACGATCTAATAATCGTAGCGCGGCCAAATTTTGTTTGGTAATTTGTTATGAGACTGTTAATTTTTGGTGACAGGAGACGACCCACGGTGAGGGTCGAAAAATTTTAAATGCTCATAAATCGCAATCTAATTTTCGTAGCGCGTCCAAATTTTGTTTGGTAATTTATTATGAGACATTGTTTATTTTTGGTGACAGGAGACCCCCAAGGTGAGGGTCAAAAAATTTAAATTGGTTATAACTCGCGATCTAATTTTCGTAGCTCGGCCAAATTTTGTTTGGTAATTTATTATGAGACAGTGTTAAATTTTGGTGACAGGAGACACCCCACGGTGAGGGTCGAAGAATTAAAAATGCTTCTAACTCGCGATCTAATTTTGGGTAGCTTGGCAAAATTTTGTTTAGTAATTAATTATGAGACAGTGTTAATTTTTGGTGACAGGAGACCCCCCCACCACATGAGGGTCGAAAAATTTAAAATGCTTATAACTCGCGATCTAATTTTCGTAGCGCGGCCAAATTTTGTTTGGTAATTTATTATAAGACATTGTTAATTTTTGGTGACAGGAGACCCTCCCCCAAGGTGAGGGTCGAAAAAATTAAAATGCTTATAACTCGTGATCTAATTTTCGTAGAGCGGCTAGATTTTTTTGGTAATTTATTACGAGACTGTGTTAATTTTTGGAACAAGAGACCCCCCATGGTGAGGGTCGAAAAATTTAAAATGCTTACAACTCGCGATCTAATTTTCGTATCGCGGCCAAACTTTGTTTGGTAATTTATTATGAGACATTGTAATTTTTGGTTACAGGAGACCCTTTCGGTGAGGGCCGAAAAATTTGAAATGCTTACAACTAGCGATCTAATTTTCGTGGCGAGGCCAAACATTGTTTGGTAATTTTTTATGAGACAGTGTTAATTTTCGGTGACAGGAGACCCCCCCCCCCCAAGTTGAGGGTCGAAAAATTTTAAATGCTTATAACTCGCGATCTAATTTTTGTAGCGCGGCCAAATTTGTTTGGTAATTTATTATGAGGCAGTGTTAAATTTTGGGGACAGGAGACCCCCACGGTGAGTGTCGAAAAATTTTAAATGCTTATAACTCACGATCTAATTTTCGCAGCGCGGCCAAGTTTCATTTGGTAATTTATTATGAGACATTGTTAATTTTTGGTGACAGGAGACCCCCCCCCCAAGGTGAGGGTAAAAAAAATTAAAATGCTTATAACTCGCGATCTTATTTTCGTAGAGCGGCTGTTTTTTTTGGTAATTTATTACGAGAAAGTGTTAATTTTTGGTAACAGGAGACCCCCCACGGTGAGGCTCGAAAAATTTAAAATGCTTACAACTTGCGATCTAATTTTCGTAGCGCGGCCAAATTTTGTTTGGTAATTTATTATGAGACATTGTAATTTTTGGTGACGGGAGACCCTTACGGTGAGGGCCGAAAAATTTAAAATGATTATAACTCGCGATCTACTTTTCGTAGCGCTGCCAATTTTTGTTTGGCGATTTATAATGAGGCAGCTTTAATTTTAAAAAAATTAAAATGCTTATAACTCGCGATCTAATTTTCGTAGAGCGGCTGGTTTTTTTGGTAATTTATTATGAGATATTGTAATTTTTGGTGACAGGAGACAACTCATGGTGAGGGTCGAAAAATTTTAAATGCATATAACTCAAGATCTAATTTTCGTAGCGCGGCCAAATTTTGTTTGGTAATTTGTTATGAGACTGTTAAAATTTGGTGACAGGAGACGACCCACGGTGAGGGTCGAAAAATTTTAAATGCTCATAACTCGCAATCTAATTTTCGTAGCGGGTCCAAATTTTGTTTGGTAATTTATAATGAGACTTTGTTAATTTTGGGGGACAGGATACCCCCCCCCAGCACGGTGAGGGTCGAAAAATTTAAAATGCTTATAACTCGCGATCTAATTTTCGTAGCGCGGTCAAATTTTGTTTGGTAATTTATTATAAGACATTGTGAATTTTTGGTGACAGGAGACCCTCCCCCAAGGTGAGGGTCGAAAAAATTAAAATGCTTGTAAATCGCGATCTAATTTTCGTAGCGCGGCCAAATTTTTTTTTTTTGCTAATTTATTATCAGACAGTGTTAATTTTTGGTGACTCCCCACGGTGAGGGTCGAAAAATTTAAAATGCTTATAACTCGCGATCTACTTTGCATAGCGCGGCCAAATTTTGTTTGGTGATTTATTATGAGACATTGTTAATTTTTGGTAACAGGAGACCTCACGGTAAGGGTCGAAAAATTTAAAATGCTTGTAACTCGCGATCTAAATTTCGTAGCGCGGCCAAATTTTTTTTGCTAATTTATTATGAGACAGTGTTAATTTTTAGTGACAGGAGACCCTTACGGTGAGGGTCGAAAAATTTAAAATGCTTATAACTCGCGATCTAATTTTCGTAGCGAGGCCATACCTTGTTAGGCAATTTTTTATGAGACAGTGTTAATTTTTGGTGACAGGAAACCCCCCCCCCCAAGTTGAGTGTCAAAAAATTTTAAACTCGCGATTTAATTTTCGTAGCGAGGCCAAATTTTGTTTGTTTTGGAAAATAAAATGCTTATAACCGCGATTTAATTTTCGTATCGCGGCCAAATTTTGTTTGGTAATTTATTGTGAGATATTGTTAATTTTTGGAGACAGGAGACCCCCCCACGGTGAGGGTCGAAAAATTTAAAATGCTTGTAACTCGCGATCTAATTTTCGTAGCGCGGAAAAATTTTGTTTGGTAATTTATTATGAGACATTGTAATTTTTGGTGACAGGAGACCCTTACGGTGAGGGCCGAAAAATTTAAAATGCTTATAACTCGCGATCTACTTTTCATAGCGCGGCCAAATTTTGTTTGGTGATTTATAATGAGACAGCTTTAATTTTTGGTGACAGGAGACAACTCATGGTGAGGGCCGAAAAATTTAAAATGCTTATAACTCGCGATTTACTTTTCGTAGCGCGGCCATATTTTGTTTGGTAATTTATTATGAGACAGTATTAATTTTTGGTGACAGGAGACCCCCACGGTGAGGGTCTAAAAATTTAAAATGCTTATAACCACGATTTAATTTTCGTAGCGCGGCCAAATTTTGTTTGGTAATTTATTATGAGATATTGTTAATTTTTGGTGACAGGAGACCCCCCCCCACGGTGAGGGTCGAAAAATTTAAAATGCTTGTAACTCGCGATCTAATTTTCGTAGCGCGGCCAAATTTTTTTTGCTAATTTATTATCAGACACTGTTAATTTTTGGTGACAGGAGACACCCCACGGTGAGGGTCGAAGAATTAAAAATGCTTATAACTAGCGATCAAATTTTGGGTAGCTTGGCAAAATATTGTTTGGTAATTAATTATGAGACAGTGTTAATTTTTGGTGACAGGTGACCCCCCCACCACGGTGAGGGTCGAAAAATTTAAAATGCTTATAACTCGCGATCTAATTTTCGCAGCGCGGCCAAATTTTGTTTGGTAATTTATCATGAGACACTATTAATTTTTGGTGACAGGTGACCCCACCTCCAAGGTGAGGGTCGAAAAAATTAAAATGCTTATAACTCGCGATCAAATTTTGGGTAGGCGTTTTCGTAGCGTGGCTAGATTTTTTTGGTAATTTATTATGAGACATTGTAATTTTTGGTGACAGGAGACCCTTACGGTGAGGGTCGAAAAATTTAAAATGCTTATAACTCGCGATCTAATTTTCGTAGCGAGGCCAAATTTTGTTCGGTAATTTATTATGAGGCAGTGTTAATTTATGGTACAGGAGACCCCCCACGGTGATTGTCGAAAAATTTTAAATGCTTATAACTCAAGATCTAATTTTCGAAGCGCGGCCAAATTTTGTTTGGTAATTTGTTATCAGACTGTTAATTTTTGGTGACAGGAGACGACCCACGGTGAGGGTCGAAAAATTTTAAATGCTCATAACTCGCAATCTAATTTTCGTAGCGTGTCCAAATTTTGTTTGGTAATTTATAATGAGACTTTGTTAATTTTGGGGGACAGGAGAACCCTCACGGTGAGGGTCGAAAAATTTAAAATGTTTATAACTCGAAATCTAATTTTCGTAGCGCGTCCAAATTTTGTTTGGTAATTTATTATGAGACACTGTTAATTTTTGGTGACAGGAGACCCCCAAGGTGAGGGTCAAAAATTTAAAATGGTTATAACTCGCGATCTAATTTTCGTAGCTCGGCCAAATTTTGTTTGGTAATTTATTATGAGACAGTGTTAATTTTTGGTGACAAGAGACACCCAAGGTGAGGGTCAAAAAATTTAAAATGGTTATAATTCGCGATCTAATTTTCGTAGCTCGGCCAAATTTTGTTTGGTAATTTATTATGATACAGTGTTAATTTTTGGTGACAGGAGACACCCCACGGTGAGGGTCGAAGAATTAAAAATGCTTATAACTAGCGATCAAATTTTGGGTAGCTCTGCAAAATATTGTTTGGTAATTAATTATGAGACAGTGTTAATTTTTGGTGACAGGTGACCCCCCCACCACGGTGAGGGTCGAAAAATTTAAAATGCTTATAACTCGCGATCTAATTTTCGCAGCGCGGCCAAATTTTGTTTGGTAATTTATCGTGAGACACTATTAATTTTTGGTGACAGGAGACACCACCTCCAAGGTGAGGGTCGAAAAAATTAAAATGCTTATAATTCGCGATCAAATTTTGGGTAGGCGTTTTCGTAGCGTGGCTAGATTTTTTTGGTAATTTATTATGAGACATTGTAATTTTTGGTGACAGGAGACCCTTACGGTGAGGGTCGAAAAATTTAAAATGCTTATAACTCGCGATCTAATTTTCGTAGCGAGGCCAAACTTTATTTGGTAATTTTTCATGAGACAGTGTTAATTTTTGGTGACAGGAGACCCCCCCCCCAAGTTGAGGGTCGAAAAAATTTTAAATGCTTATAACTCGCGATCTAATTTTTGTAGCGCGGCCAAATTTTGTTCGGTAATTTATTATGAGGCAGTGTTAATTTTTTGGTACAGGAGACCCCCCACGGTGAGGGTCGAAAAATTTTAAATGCTTATAACTCAAGATCTAATTTTCGAAGCGCGGCCAAATTTTGTTTGGTAATTTGTTATCAGACTGTTAATTTTTGGTGACAGGAGACGACCCACGGTGAGGGTCGAAAAATTTTAAATGCTCATAACTCGCAATCTAATTTTCGTAGCGTGTCCAAATTTTGTTTGGTAATTTATAATGAGACTTTGTTAATTTTGGGGGACAGGAGAACCCTCACGGTGAGGGTCGAAAAATTTAAAATGTTTATAACTCAAAATCTAATTTTCGTAGCGCGTCCAAATTTTGTTTGGTAATTTATTATGAGACATTGTTAATTTTTGGTGACAGGAGACCCCCAAGGTGAGGGTCAAAAATTTAAAATGGTTATAACTCGCGATCTAATTTTCGTAGCTCGGCCAAATTTTGTTTGGTAATTTATTATGAGACAGTGTTAATTTTTGGTGACAGGAGATACCCCACGGTGAGTGTCGAAGAATAAAAAATGCTTATAACTCGCGATCTAATTTTGGGTAGCTTGGCAAAATATTGTTTGGTAATTAATTATGAGACAGTGTTAATTTTTGGTGACAGGAGACCCCCCACCACGGTGAGGGTCGAAAAATTTAAAATGCTTATAACTCGCGATCTTATTTTCGCAGCGCGGCCAAATTTTGTTTGGTAATTTATCATGAGACACTATTAATTTTTGATGACAGGAGACCCCACCCCCAAGGTGAGGGTCGAAAAAATTAAAATGCTTATAACTCGCGATCTAATTTTCGTAGCGAGGCCAAACTTTATTTGGTAATTTTTCATGAGACAGTGTTAATTTTTGGTGACTGGAGACGACCCACGGTGAGGGTCGAAAAATTTTAAATGCTTATTACTCGCGATCTAATTTTTGTAGCGCGGCCAAATTTGTTTGGTAATTTATTATGAGGCAGTGTTAAATTTTGGGGACAGGAGACCCTCACGGTGAGTGTCGAAAAATTTTAAATGCTTATACCTCACGATCTAATAATCGTAGCGCGGCCAAATTTTGTTTGGTAATTTGTTATGAGACTGTTAATTTTTGGTGACAGGAGACGACCCACGGTGAGGGTCGAAAAATTTTAAATGCTCATAAATCGCAATCTAATTTTCGTAGCGCGTCCAAATTTTGTTTGGTAATTTATTATGAGACATTGTTTATTTTTGGTGACAGGAGACCCCCAAGGTGAGGGTCAAAAAATTTAAATTGGTTATAACTCGCGATCTAATTTTCGTAGCTCGGCCAAATTTTGTTTGGTAATTTATTATGAGACAGTGTTAAATTTTGGTGACAGGAGACACCCCACGGTGAGGGTCGAAGAATTAAAAATGCTTCTAACTCGCGATCTAATTTTGGGTAGCTTGGCAAAATTTTGTTTAGTAATTAATTATGAGACAGTGTTAATTTTTGGTGACAGGAGACCCCCCCACCACATGAGGGTCGAAAAATTTAAAATGCTTATAACTCGCGATCTAATTTTCGTAGCGCGGCCAAATTTTGTTTGGTAATTTATTATAAGACATTGTTAATTTTTGGTGACAGGAGACCCTCCCCCAAGGTGAGGGTCGAAAAAATTAAAATGCTTATAACTCGTGATCTAATTTTCGTAGAGCGGCTAGATTTTTTTGGTAATTTATTACGAGACTGTGTTAATTTTTGGAACAAGAGACCCCCCATGGTGAGGGTCGAAAAATTTAAAATGCTTACAACTCGCGATCTAATTTTCGTATCGCGGCCAAACTTTGTTTGGTAATTTATTATGAGACATTGTAATTTTTGGTTACAGGAGACCCTTTCGGTGAGGGCCGAAAAATTTGAAATGCTTACAACTAGCGATCTAATTTTCGTGGCGAGGCCAAACATTGTTTGGTAATTTTTTATGAGACAGTGTTAATTTTCGGTGACAGGAGACCCCCCCCCCCAAGTTGAGGGTCGAAAAATTTTAAATGCTTATAACTCGCGATCTAATTTTTGTAGCGCGGCCAAATTTGTTTGGTAATTTATTATGAGGCAGTGTTAAATTTTGGGGACAGGAGACCCCCACGGTGAGTGTCGAAAAATTTTAAATGCTTATAACTCACGATCTAATTTTCGCAGCGCGGCCAAGTTTCATTTGGTAATTTATTATGAGACATTGTTAATTTTTGGTGACAGGAGACCCCCCACGGTGAGGCTCGAAAAATTTAAAATGCTTACAACTCGCGATCTAATTTTCGTAGCGCGGCCAAATTTTGTTTGGTAATTTATTATGAGACATTGTAATTTTTGGTGACGGGAGACCCTTACGGTGAGGGCCGAAAAATTTAAAATGATTATAACTCGCGATCTACTTTTCGTAGCGCTGCCAATTTTTGTTTGGCGATTTATAATGAGGCAGCTTTAATTTTAAAAAAATTAAAATGCTTATAACTCGCGATCTAATTTTCGTAGAGCGGCTGGTTTTTTTGGTAATTTATTATGAGATATTGTAATTTTTGGTGACAGGAGACAACTCATGGTGAGGGTCGAAAAATTTTAAATGCATATAACTCAAGATCTAATTTTCGTAGCGCGGCCAAATTTTGTTTGGTAATTTGTTATGAGACTGTTAAAATTTGGTGACAGGAGACGACCCACGGTGAGGGTCGAAAAATTTTAAATGCTCATAACTCGCAATCTAATTTTCGTAGCGGGTCCAAATTTTGTTTGGTAATTTATAATGAGACTTTGTTAATTTTGGGGGACAGGATACCCCCCCCAGCACGGTGAGGGTCGAAAAATTTAAAATGCTTATAACTCGCGATCTAATTTTCGTAGCGCGGTCAAATTTTGTTTGGTAATTTATTATAAGACATTGTGAATTTTTGGTGACAGGAGACCCTCCCCCAAGGTGAGGGTCGAAAAAATTAAAATGCTTATAACTCGTGATCTAATTTTCGTAGAGCGGCTAGATTTTTTTGGTAATTTATTACGAGACTGTGTTAATTTTTGGAACAAGAGACCCCCCATGGTTAGTGTCGAAAAATTTAAAATGCTTACAACTCGCGATCTAATTTTCGTAGCGCGGCCTAATTTTGTTTGGTAATTTATTATGAGACATTGTTAATTTTGGTGATAAGAGACCCCCAAGGTCAGAGCCAAAAAATTTAAAATGCTTACAAATAGCGATCTAATTTTCGTAGCGAGTCCAAACATTGTTTGGTAATTTTTTATGAGACAGTGTTAATTTTCGGTGACAGAAGCCCCCCCCCCCAAGTTGAGGGTCGAAAAATTTTAAATGCTTATAACTCGCGATCTAATTTTTGTAGCGCGGCCAAATTTGTTTGGTAATTTATTATGAGGCAGTGTTAAATTTTGGGGACAGGGGACCCCCACGGTGAGTGTCGAAAAATTTTAAATGCTTATAACTCACGATCTAATTTTCGTAGTGCGGCCAAATTTTGTTTGGTAATTTATTATGAGACATTGTTAATTTTTGGTGACAGGAGACCCCCCCCCCCAAGGTGAGGGTCAAAAAAATTAAAATGCTTATAACTCGCGATCTAATTTTCGTAGAGCGGCTAGTTTTTTTTGGTAATTTATTACGAGAAAGTGTTAATTTTTGGTAACATGAGACCTCCCCACGGTGAGGCTCGAAAAATTTAAAATGCTTACAACTCGCGATCTAATTTTCGTAGCGCGGCCAAATTTTGTTTGGTAATTTATTATGAGACATTGTAATTTTTGGTGACAGGAGACCCTTACGGTGAGGGCCGAAAAATTTAAAATGATTATAACTCGCGATTTACTTTTCGTAGCGCTGCCAAATTTTGTTTGGCGATTTATAATGAGGCAGCTTTAATTTTTTGTGACAGGAGACAACTCATGGTGATGGTCGAAAAATTTAAAATGCTTATACCTCGCGATCTAATTTTAGTAGCGCGTCCAAATTTTGTTTTGTAATTTATTATGAGATATTGTTAATTTTGGGGGACAGGAGAACCCTCACGGTGAGGGTCGAAAAATTTAAAATGTTTATAACTCGAAATCTAACTTTTGTAGCGTGTAGAAATTTTGTTTGGTTATTTATTATGAGACATTGTAAATTTTTGGTGACAGGAGACCCCCAAGGTGAGGGTCAAAAAATTTAAAATGCTTATAACTAGCGATCTAATTTTCGTAGCTCGGCCAAATTTTGTTTGGTAATTTATTATGAGACAGTGTTAATTTTTGGTGACAGGAGATACCCCACGGTGAGGGTCGAAGAATTAAAAATGCTTATAACTCGCGATCTAATTTTGGGTAGCTTGGCAAAATATTGTTTGGTAATTAATTATGAGATAGTGTTAATTTTTGGTGACAGGAGACCCTCCCCCAAGGTGAGGGTCGAAAAAATTAAAATGCTTATAACTCGTGATCTAATTTTCGTAGAGCGGCTAGATTTTTTTGGTAATTTATTACGAGAAAGTGTTAATTTTTGGTAACAGGAGACCTCCCCACGGTGAGGCTCGAAAAATTTAAAATGCTTACAACTCGCGATCTAATTTTCGTAGCGCGGCCTAATTTTGTTTGGTAATTTATTATGAGACATTGTTAATTGTCACTCAGTGACGTAACATTGTGTCTGAGATGTGACTTTCCTAAAAATCTTTAGAAATTTACAAAAAAGTTCTTCAAATCATGCTAGTTACTTTAAGAAACATGTTTTTGGCAATTTAAATATCTTCACTTTTGTCACAGTTTCGTCACAATGTTATTGTCAAAGTAGTCACAAATGACACATTTTTCACAAATTTGTCACACCATGACTTCACAAAGTGGTCACAATGTGACATCACAAAAAAGCTCTAAAACGGCCATAACGACTTTACACAATTTAGTCACTGTGACTTCACATCGACGTCACGTGACGTCACATCGACGATCGGTGATCACAAAGTCGCAATGTGACTTCACAGCGACGTTGCAGTGACGTCACATCGACGATCGGTGATCACAAAGTCGCAATGTGACTTCACAGCGACGTTGCAGTGACGTCACATCCACGATCGGTGATCACAGAGTCGCAATGTGACTTCACAGCGACGTTGCAGTGACGTCACCATGCCTTACGGGTGAACTCTCAATTCAATAACTGTAAAAAAAGTTACAGTTTTCATTCATTATTCTGCGACAAATATGAATGATCACTAGAAAGCACCACATAATTAGAAAATCATTTACATTTCATTACTTGAAACGATAAAAAACTTTTTCCAGGTCATCTGTGCACTTAGTTATTTATTTTTCCTTTTTTTTCACTTATAGCCTTTTGCTTCTGGGGTCCTTTTATATTTTTAAATTAAAGGAAATACTATACTTTGATAGATTAGCAACATATTAAATAACGTTTAAATATTAATGTAATAAATTTAAATAACATTTTCTAAAATAGGTTGAAAATGTCTCTCAAAATGCTAAAAAGTGTAATTTAAAATGGAAATAAATCCTCAAGAATAGGTGTCAAATAATAATAATAGTAATAATAATAAATAAATAAATAAGTAAAAGCAGTTTCCATACTTAGATCTTCTAATGTATAAAATAATCTAAAAAATTTAAATTCCTATGAATATTTTTTGCTGCTATAAAACTTTCATCAAATTTAACATTAAATGTACTTTGTAATAATTGTTCTATTTAAAATCTTCCTGCATTAGCCTGTTTATCAAACATTTTGCTATATCACCACCAATTTTCATGTTTTATTATGCAAAAGATCTTTTTATATAAATAAAAAAATGCTTCCAATCACAAAAAGGTTTTTTTTTCTAGAATATAGAGTTAAAAATCTGACACCACTATCTTCATAATGAAATGCACAACTCTAATATATATATTTTTTAGGTATATGTTAATGCTGTGCAGAAACATAAAAAAAATTGACTAAAAACAAGACTTTGTTTATAAAAGAAAAAAAAAGCATTTTGCCAAGTTTGAAATAAGCACAAAAATTTAGCCAAGAAAAACATTACACGGCGTAACAATGGTGTAATGTAAGCATTACACCATTGAAAAATATAAATATCAGACATGAAAACGGCCAAATAATTGTTAAGTACATGAAAATTGTGGCATTTACTCGCCGAAAATAATCCAGTAGACATTATCTGGAGAAAGTAATTCAATCTAGCGTTTATGACACCTAAAATTCCCATAATATAGAAAAAAAATAAATATACTTAAATTTAAGTATGCAAAATTTTTAAAACTAGAACACTAGGGGAAAATGAAGAAGGCATAAAGAATTAGCTCAAAAATATGCCCTAGAGACGTTTGTTTTCATTCTGGAATATATTCATTATTGTAAAAATAAATATGTTAAATTAACATGTCTAATGACTTTACAATTACTTCGCCTCTCCACACATGAAATTAAAATATAAAATACTTATATAAATGTTTTTTAAAGGTAATTTTGTTTCAGACAAAAACGCATCCTTTACTTTAAAAATATAGCATTGTCATTAAATAATGCCAAGGTAAACTTTGTATTGATTTCATGTTAAGAAATGTTAAGAAATTTCGGATTTTATCTTAAAAAAATATGTATTCTTGAACGTTTGTTTTTATGTAACTGATAAGGAAGTTACAGAATGACGAAAGAAGTACCTGCACTGTTAAAAATCTGCTGCATTTTGCTGCAACGCCCTCCACCACTTGTATATAATATCTCTATTCCAACCAATGAGAAAGCGCCATTTCACGGCCAAGTAACCGTTTTCTATACAAGCAGGGGAGTGCGTTGCAGCAAAATGCAGCAGATTTTTAACAGTGTGGTATGATCCAGTGATTTAACAAATATACACAATTTTTTTTTTTTTTAAATCAGCAATATTCATCCTTTTTTTTCGTGGACCACGTACATATCTTTGTGAAGTTAAGTAAGCTGTAACATACATAAAATAGGATAAAATAAAAGTTAAAAAAAACAGCAAATAGTATGACAAATCAATGTCATTTGTATGATGTTTGTATCATTTGTCCCAAAATAAATGTTATAAAAAGAATTTAAATTCACTATTTCCAAATGGAAACTTCGTCGTACAATTCTGCTGCAGAAATATTTCGCAAAGATTGTTGTTTGAAAGTAGGGGTGTAAAAAAGATTGGCGCGAAATCTGTTTTGTGACAAACCCTCTGAAGTCTAAATAGTAGTATTAGCTGTTTAATCAGATAAAATCAATAATATAAGAGTGCGGCATTTCTAAATGTAAAATAAAAATCTATTTTCTAACAATTTTCTCTTTTGCGGCCAATGCAAAAAAATTGTTATCATTTTCTGAAATGTAGAAATAATTAGTGTTCAATTAATTAATTTCGAATAAAGTTTGATTAATGATGAAATTTAAGAAACATATACACCACTATTAACCAGAAATAGAACATGTGAAAATAATATTTGACTAAAAAAAACGACATTAAAGACGTGTTAACATAATTTTAAATGAATTATTAATACAGAATAGGTTTTGTCTTTTTGCGAATATATATAAAATATCATTGAAGACCTAAAGTAATTTGCATCCACACCTCAATTTTTTGTTCAAGTACTTTGAATATGTTAGCCTCCGGCCGAAGGTCGAGTATTGTTGCTTTAAATACAATAAATAGAGTAATATATTTATAAGTCGTTAATTGACGAAGCATACTGGCACAATAAACTATTAAGTTAAATAATTATGTGTTCACGTAAAATTAAAATATTTTCATAGTACAAGTATATATAAAGCTAGAATCAAACAGGACTTTTTTTTGTTTGTTACACGTAAAAAGGGAATAAACTTATGTTTAATTTTCATATATGATAATAATGAACTTCTATATTTTCATCTTTTACAACATATAAAATGAAAGAAAAAAATATTATTATTATTTTTATAGTAACAACCTTCCTATTCCTAAACGACAAACAAAATCTTAATAAATTACTAAATTTCTATGCATACAAATTTTTAAAACATATACTCTCCCAATTTTAAGCACTAGAAATCTTCAACTATATGTTCTTTCCCATTTAAGAAAACTGCTATATTTTATTCATATTAAAAAAGAAGAAATAAAAGCTCAAACTGACACGATATTTATAAAAGTATAAAAAATATAAAGTTGAGAATTTTTGAGCTTTATCGGATTTTGCTCCAGTCTCTAACTTATCGCTTATCTTGGAAGTATGAAGCGCGAAAACACCTTTAAATTTTATAGAATCATTATCGACTTTTGAAAGCATCTCTTCAAGCTATTCTAAGCAACTGAATTTAAAATTTCAATTTTCTTTTATAATCCTAATTTAGAACATATATGTCAGAGTGATAAATAGCTAAGAAGATTTTTTTTAGCAACGTGTAACTGCTTCGCTTAATGAATAAGAATTTAACACTTTCACAGTCTTTTTTCATGAAAATTCCTTTTTTTTTATCTATTGTTTAAAATATGGTTCGCTCTAAATAAGAGTAAATATTTTTTGTTACAGTTTTTCTAATATTATTTTATATATATATTTATTTAGTCAGATTTTGCTCTTGTCGCTACTTATCAGTTATCCCGCATGTGTGAATCTGAAAAACTGGTTTAAATTTTAAAGAATCGTTATCTACTTTTCTTAGCATCTCTCCCAGCTTATTTAAGCAACTACATTTAAAATTTCGGGTTTCTTCTCTAATATGAATTCAGAACATATCTGTCACAATGATAAATAGCAATCTATTATTTAATTAAATTTTCATAAGTGATTGGATTTTTTTAGGCAACATGCAACTGTGTCACTTCATAAATAAGCATTTAAGTATTTCATAGACTTTTTTTGCACAAAAAATTTTATGTTTTTAAATCTATTATTTAAAAAAAGTCGTATGCTGATTAAAATTAATATTTTGGCTGTATTTTCAATCGGATTTTGCTACTGCTCCTATCAGTTATCCCGTATGTGCTAAGTTCAAGAACTCCACAAAATTTTTAAAAATTGCTATCATTTTCAGAAATCATCTCAACAAGCAATTTCTAGCAACTACATTTAAAATTTCAATTTTCTTCTCTAATCCTAGTTCAATACATATCTGCCAAAATAATAAATAGACATCCATTATGAAATTATTATTCACAAATGATAGACTTTTTTTAGGCGACATCCAAATGTGTAACTTAATAAATAAGCATTTGAGTCTTCCTTTTTCTTTGTGAGACGCTTAATATATATATATACATATATATAAACAGGGTGTTTCCATTTTTTTTTTTTTTACAATAAAAGAGGGTGATAGTACACATCAAGACAAACAATATTAAATAGAAGACCAAGGGTCCCAAACGTTTTCCAAAGGAGTGAGCCGCCATTAAAGTTTAGGGACCAAAATTTCAAATAAACATAAAAAACGGAAAAATCGGTCGATTGATTTGCGGTTTTCATTAAAATTATTTTTTATGTCAGCATTTTCTTGAAATTAAATTATAAAGATAAATTTCAAAAAATGCCGATAGAGGGCATTTTAGACTTTGGAGTAACGAAGAACTATTTTTTGCATCTCATTAAATATTTTCGTAAGCTTAGACTCAAATTTGAGCTCAAAATCTGGAAGTTGGAGTGGTTAAGTAGCACAAACTGAACTGTGTTCAGAGGGTTCAAATTTCAAATGATTATAAAAAATGGAAAAATTGGTTCATTGATTTGCAGTTTTCACAAAAACTATTCTTTATGTCGGCATTTTCATAGAAATAAATTATAAAGATAAATTTTAAAAAATGTTGATAGAGGGCGCTTTAGACTTTGGAGTAACGAACAACACTTTTTTGCCGTTATTTTTTACATCTCATTAAATGTTTTCACAAGCTTAGACTCAAACTTAAATTTTGAGCTTAAATCTGAAAGTGGGAGTGGTTAAGTAGCACAAACTGAACTGTGTTCAGAGGGTTCAAATTTCAAATGATTATAAAAAACGGAAAAATTGGTTCATTGATTTGCGGTTTTAACTAAAACTATTCTTTATGTCGGCATTTTTTTAAAAATAAATTATAATGGTAAATTTCAAAAAATGTTGATAGAGGGCGCTTTATACTTTGGAGTAACGAACAATTTACCGTTTTTTTTACCGTTATTATTTGCATCTCATTAAATGTTTTCGGAAGCTTAGACTTAAACTTAAGTTTTGAGCTCAAAATCTGAATAGTAGGGAGTAGTTAAGTTACACAAACTGAACTGTGTTTAGGGGGGGGGGTGAGTTCAAATTTAAAATAATTATACAAAATGGAAAAATTTGTCGATTCGTTTTGGTTGCGGTTTAAAATAAAACTATTCTTTAAGTCAGTATCTTCTTGAAAATAAATTTTAAAGATAAATTAAAAAAAAAATTCTATTACAGGATGCCTTAAACTTCAGAGTAACCAACAATTAATTTTAACAATTATTTTTTTGTTCTAATTAAATGCTTGCAAAAACTTATTAAATGTTTTCGGAATGTTATATTTAACTTGAATTTTGAGCTCAAAATCTGAATAATTAGGAGTTAAAAAATTGAAGTGTCTTCAGGAGTAGAAATTTAACACTTCCCCTTCCTCGAACAATATTCAAATTTTCGTTGTTTAAACACTCCCAACGAGTTAGAATTTAAGCCTAAAATTTAAGTTTATGCATTTGAAAGCATTTAATGATACTAAAAAAATAGTAGTTAAAAATAGTTGTACGCTACTCCAAATTCTAAGGCGCTCTCTATCGGCATTTTGTGAAATTTATCTTTAAAATTTATTTTGGAGGAAATGCTCATTTCAAAAATAGTTTTAGCAAAAACCGCAAACGAATCGACCAATTTTTCGGTTTTTTTATAATAATTTGAAATTTGAACCCTCTGAACACAGTTCAGTTTGTCTACTTAACTACTCCCACCTATTCAGATTTTGAGCTCAAAATTTAACTTTAATTCTAAGCTTTCGAAAGCATTTAAAAAGATGCAAAAAATAACGCCAAAAAAGAAATGTTCGTTACTCCAAAGTCTAAAGCGCCCTCTATCGGCATTTTTTGAAAATTATCTTTATAATTTATTCTTAAGAAAATACCGAAATAAAGAATAGTTTTAGTGAAAACCGCAAATCAATGAACCAATTTTTCCGTTTTTTATAATCATTTGAAATTTGAACCCTCTGAACACAGTTCAGTTTGTGCTACTTAACAACTCCCACTTTCAGATTTAAGCTCAAAATTTAAGTTTGAGTCTTAGCTTACGAAAACATTTAATGAGATGAAAAAAGTACCGGCAAGAAATAGTTGTTCGTTACTCCAAAGTCTAAAGAGCCCTCTATCGGCATTTTTTGAAATTTATCGTTACAATTTAATTTCAAGAAAATGCCGAAATAAAGATTAATTTTAGTGAAAACCGCAAATGAATCGACCGATTTTTCCGTTTTTTATGTTTATTTGAAATATTTGTCCTTAAACTTCAAAGGCGGCTATCTCCTTTGGAAAACGTTTGGGACCCTTGGTCTCCTATTTAATATTGTTTGTCTTGATGTGTACTATCATCCCTCTTTTACTGAAAAAAAATTTAGAATCACCCTGTATATATATATATACAGGGTGTCCCAAAAGGTCGTTTACAAACTTAACATGCGGGTCTATCATATCATGATGAACAATATTAAATAGGAAACTAAGGGTTCCAAACGTCTTCCAAAGGAGATATGCGCCATTAAAGTTTCGGGTCTAAAAATTCAAATGATTATAAAAAACAGAAAAATTGGTCGATTCATTTGCGGTTTTCACTAAAACTATTCTTTATGTCAGTATTTTCTTTAAAATAAATTATAAAGATAAATTTCAAAAAATGTCGTTAGAGGGCGCTTTAGACTTTGGAGTAGCGATAAACTAGTTTTTACAATTATTTTTTGCATCTCATTAATTTTTTTAGAAACTTAGATGTAAACTTAAATTTTGAGCTCAAAATCTAAATCGTTGGAAGTGGTTAAGTAGCTCAAACTGAACTGCGGCAGGAGGTTCAAATTTCAAATGATTATAAAAAACGGAAAAATTGGTCAATTGATTTACTATTTTCACTAAAATTATTCTTTATGTCAGTATTATCTTGAAAATAATTTATAAATATAAAATTCAAAAATGCCGATAGAGGGCGCTTTATACTTTGGAGTAACGTACAACTATTTTTTTTTCATTATTTCTTGCATCTCATAAAATTTTTTTAGAAGCTTAGACATAAACTTCAATTTTGAGATAAAAATCTGAATCGTTGGGAGTGGTTAAGTAGCGCAAACTGAACTGTGTTCAATGGGGGTGGGGAGGTTCAAATTTCAAATGATTATAAAAAATGGAAAAATTGGTCGGTTTTCACTAAATCTATTCTTTATATCAATATTTTCTTGAAAATAAATTTTAAAGATAGCTTTCAAAAAATTCCGTCACAGGGCGCCTTAAATTTTATACTAACCAACAACTGTTTTTAACCGTTATATTTTGTATCTAATAAAATGCTTGTAAAAGTTCAAACTTAAATTTTGTGATCAAAATCTGCATCGTTGTGAGTAATGAAGCGGCCAAAAATTGAACTGCGTTCGAGGGGTGGGGAAGGTAACATTTCAACTCCTGAACACAGTTCAGTTTGCGCTTCTTAACCTTTACGCAGGGGCTCCCTCAGTGTCTACCTGAGAATACATGTAAGCCCGGACAGATGCTGTCACAGCCCCTCCGTAAAGGTTAACCCCTCCTATCGATTTAGATTTTTGGCACAAAATTTAAGTCTAAACTTTTGCAAGCATTTAATTAGATTAAAAAAATGGTTAAAAATAATTGCTGGTTATTCTAAAGTTTAAGGTGCCCTCTAACGGATTTTTTTAAATTTATCTTTAAAATTTATTTTCAAGGAAATATTGACATAAAGAATAATTTTTGAAAAAACCGACCAATTTTTCCGGTTTTTATAATCATTTGAAATTTGAACCTCCCCACCCCCATTGAACACAGTTCAGTTTGCGCTACTTTACCATTCCCAATGATTCAGATTTTCAACTCAAAATTTAAGCTTATGTCTAAGCTTCTAAAAAAAATTTATGAGATGCAAAAAATAACGGAAAAAAATAGTTGTACTTTACTCCAAAGTCTAAAGCGCCCTCTATCGGCATTTTATGAATTTTATCTTTATAAATTATTTTCAAGATAATACTGACATAAAGAATAATTTTAGTGAAAATCGCAAATCAATTGACCAATTTTTCCGTTTTTTATAATCATTTGAAATTTGAACCTCCCCCCGCAATTCAGTTTGAGCTACTTAACCACTTCCAACGATTTAGATTTTGAGCTCAAAATTTAAGTTTATGTCTAAGCTTCTAAAAAGATTCAATGAGATGCAAAAAATAATGGTAAAAACTAGTTTATCGTTACTCCAAAGTCTAAAGCGCCCTCTATCGACATTTTTTGAAATTTATCTTTATAATTTATTTTCAAGAAAATACTGACATAAAGAATAGTTTTAGTGAAAACCGCAAATGAATCGACCAATTTTTCTGTTTTTTATAATCATTTGAATTTTTGGACCCTAAACTTTAATGGCGCATATCTCCTTTGGAAGACGTTTGGGACCCTTAGTTTCCGATTTAATATTGTTCATCATGATATGATAGATCAGCATGTTAAGTTTGTAAACGATCTTTTGGGACACCCTGTATATATACACTATATTGCCATTGATTATGGGACACTTGCGATTTTAGACATTTTACTAAATATCTAGAAAAATACATGAGGAATTATCTCGAAACTCTTAGTGTATAAATATAATAGTATACGTCATACATCTCCGTGAAGATTTTTTACCGAAACTCCATAGGGGACCGCCAACAAATTAAAAAAGAATAAATATCTTTTGAATAACCCTGTCAAAACTAATGTTGCAAAAGCACTCAAACTCTAGATTATGATTGAATGCCTTATTGTAATACACTGTGTTGATGTTTATGTAAATAGCATGCATACTCACAGAGTAATTAAGGTTTTTATAAAAATGGTCCCAAATTTTTCCAAGTTTTTTCCTTATAATTTTCAGAGTTCTTAATATAAAATAATATTTTTTTTAGAAAATATGACAAACAACATTGCACATAGTACCCTGTAATCAGAATTAAAAAATAATGAAAATTGTATAAAAAATGAGTTGGTTTACTAAATAATTTTTTACTGCGCATGCGTCAACGATATCAAAATTTCATTTGCATATTATGTTAGCTAAATGTATAGAGCAACTTTTGTGAAAGTCACAAAATCATAACTTGAAAATTCTGAAAATAATCGTCAATTGAATAAGTTGAAAATCCGTTAGTTTCAAAATGAAGCAAAAACAAGAGGGGTTGTATCCATATATTCATTGATTAGTGTCAATATAGAATACACAATACGGGATGTTACGACTACTTTTGGATAAAATCCCTCATTTTTTTGCTTCATTTTGGAAACAACGGATTTTGTCCTTTTTCTATAGACGATTTCTTTCAGAATTTTCAAGCTATAATTTTGAGACTTTTACAAAAGTTGCTCTATACATTTAGCTAACATAATATGCAAATGAAATTTTGATATCTTTGACGCATGCGCAGTAAAAAATTATTTAATAAACCTACTCATTTTTCATATAATTTTTATTATTTTTTAATTCTGATTACAGGGTACTGTGTGCAATTTTGTTTGTCATATTTTCTGAAAAAAATATTATTTTATATTAAGAACTCTGAAAATTATAAGGGAAAAACTTAGAAAAATTTGGGGCCATTTTTATAAAAACCTTAATTACTCTGCGAGTATGCATGCTATTTGCATAAAAATGAACACAGTGTATTACAATAAGACATTCAATCATAATCTAGAGTTTGAGCGCTTTTGTGACATTAGTTTTGACAGGGTTATTCAAAAGATATTCATTCTTTTTTAATTTGTTGACGGTCCCCCATGGAGTTTCGGTAAAAAATCTTCTCGGAGATGTATGACGTATACTATTATATTTATACACTAAGAGTTTCGAGATGATTCCTCATGTATTTTTCTAGATATTTAGTAAAATGTCTAAAATCGCAAGTGTCCCATAATCAAAGGCAATATAGTGTATACATATATATATATTCATGTAAGATTTTTTAAATGGTATACTTTGGTTAAAAATTGTTATTTTTATGGCTATGTATTTTAATCGGGTTTTGCTTACGCCTCCTACTTATCTGTTATCCCATATGTGTAAAGCGCAAAAACGCCTTTAAATTTTAAAGAATCGCTATCAATTTTTGAAAACCAAGCTATTTTCAGCAACTACATTTAAAGTTCAAATTTTCTTTTCTAACCCTAATTCAGAATATGTCTGTCAAAATGATATATATCTATCATCTACTAAATTACATTTTCATAAGTGATAAGATTTTTTTTTTTTTTTTGACATCGTGCAACTGCTTCGCATAATAAATAAGAATTTATCACTTTCACAGTCTTTTTTGCATAAAAAAACACTTAGATTTTTTTTTTAATCTATTGTTTAAAAAATGTTTCACTCTAAATAAATCTTTTTTTTGTTACAGTTTTTCTAATATTATTTTGCTTATTTATTTGTTTATTTAGTCAGATTTTGCTCTTGTCGCTACTTATCAGTTATCCCGCATGTGTGAATCTCAAGAACTGGTTTAAATTTTAAAGAACCATTATGTACTTTTCGAAGCATCTCTTCTTCCAGATTATTTAAGCAACTACATTTAAAATTTCGGGCTTTTCTCTAATTTGAATTCAGAACATATCTGTCAAAATGATAAATAGCTATATATTATTTAATTAAATTTTCATAAGAGATTGGATTTTTTTCGGCAACATGCAACTGTGTCACTTGATAAAAAAACATTTAAATCGGTAATAGACTTTTTTTGCAGAAAGAAAACATTTTGATATTTTTAAATCTATTATTATAAAAAAGTCATATTCTGAATAATAATTTTTTGGCTCTATTTTTAATTCGATTTTTCTAATTATCCTATCAGTTATTCCGTATGTGTAAAGTGCAGAAATTCCACTAAATTTTTAAAAATTGCAATCAACTTCAGAAATCATCTCAACAAGCAATTTTTAGCAACTACATTTAAAATTTCAATTTTCTTCTCTAATCCTAGTTCAGCACATATCTGCCAAAATAATAAATAGATGTCCATTATGGAATTATTTTCACAAATGATAGACTTTTTTTAGGCGACATCCAAATGTGTAACTTGATAAATAAGCATTTAAGTCTTTCAAAGACTTTTGACACGCTAAATATATTTTTTTTCTAAGATTTTTAAAAAAAATGGTATACTCTGACTAAAAATTGGTATTTTTACGGCTATATTTTTAAATCGGGTTTTGCTAACGCCCCTAATTATCAGTTATCCCGTATGCGTGAAAGCGCAAAAACTCCTTTAAATTTGAAATAATCGCTATCAATTTTTGAAAGCATCTCACCAAGCTATTTTAAACAACTACATTTAAAATTTAAGTTTTCTTCTCTAATCCTAGTTCAGAACATATCTGTCATATCCATTATGGAATTCTTTTTCATAAATGATAGAAATGACATGTGATTTTGTCGCTTGATAAATAAGTATTTAAATCTTCCAGAGTCTTTTTTGTAGAATAAATGTCTTCATTTTTTTTTAAATCTATTAATTAAAAATGGACATATTATGATGAAAAATTTGTATTTTTTGGCGATAATTTTTTAATCGGAATTTACTAATGCCGATACTTATCAGTTTTTCAAGATGTGTAAACACAAAATCTCCTTTAAATTTTAAAGAATCATAATCAACTTTTGAAAACATCTCTTCAAGCTATTCTAAGCAACTACAATTAAAATTGAAATTTTTTTAATCTAATCTTAGTTCAAAATATATCTGTCAAAATGATAAATAGATATCCATTATTCAATTACTATTCATAAATAATAGATTTTTGTACAGCAACACGTAACTGTGTCGCTTGATAAATATGCATTTAAGTCTTCCAGAGTCTTTTTTGTGGAATAAATGTCTTAATGTTTTTTTTAAATCTATTATTTAAAAAATGGCATATTCTGGTGAAAAATTGATATTTTTTGGCTATAATGTTTTTTTAATCGGAATTTACCAATGCCGCGACTTATCAGTTTTTCAGGACGTATAAACACAAAATTTCTTTAAATTTTAAGGAAATATTATCAACTTTTTAAACCATCGCTTCAAATTATTCTGAGCAACTACAATTAAAATTGAAATTTTCTACTTTAATCCTAATTCAGAATCTATCTATCAAAATGCTCACTCTGAATAAACATATAAATTTTATTTGTTATAGTTTTTATTTTTAATCAGATTTTGCTCTTGTCGCTACTTATCGGATATCGCAAATATGTAAACCTTAAAATTAATATAATAACTTAATGTAAACTTTTTTTTATTTTAAAGAATTGTTATTTACTTTTGAAATTATCTCTTCACAATATTGTGAGCGACTGCATTTAAAATTACAATTTCTTTTTTCTCTAATCCTAATTCAGAACATATGTGTCAAAATGATAAATAGCTATCAACTACTGAATTACATCGTCACAATTCATAGGATTTTATAACTATTGGGAAAAAATGTTGTTGCTTTCGGTAGAGGATTAGGCTTATTAACGAGAGGATTACCTAAAGTATATCTGAATATTTTTATTGGTTGAATCCCGCAACTTATTTTATTTTATTCGTTTTCTGATTGGTCCACGTTTAATGTCCAAAAACGGAATACTTCTGTTGACACAATGACAGAAATAGTAATAAAAACTTTTTTAAAAAAATAATAATTTAAAAACAAATTGTGACAGATATTTCAAACAAATTTCATTAAAATGTGCATTTGTTTCTCTACGCAACGGTGTAAAAAATTAAAATGTGCGATGTTAAGAAGTTTAAAAATTTGCAGTTGCGAAAATTATAAATCTGAAATTTCATTTAAAATTTGTTTGTGATAAATACACGAATGTTAATGTATAATCCATGTCGTAGGTAACATGAGGCATTCAGAAGTCAGTCTGATTAACTCCATCAAATAAAAATGCACATTTTAAACAGTTAAAGTTGTCTATCTATAAATTACTGTTTTTTATCATTGCTCTACAAATATCAATATTTAATGCAAGCATGCATAATATATGTTTTGTGATAATTATCCTAAAAGTTATGTTTATTACTATTAATTTAAATATAGAACTTCTTTAAATTATCCCTTTCCAAATAGTCTTTGTTATTTGTTAAAATACAAAATTTTTATTATTTTTTTAAATTCAATTTGATAAATCATGATATATTTAAAACCATTTTGATTCCCATGAATTGTTTAATGCAATAAGTAACAGTATATTGAGCCAAATTTTTTATCTTCGATATCAGAAGACCTATATGCCAATTTATGCATAAATTGCTGGACTAATATGTAATTTGTCAGTAACTTTAATTTTTATGGCAAATGGTGTTGATGTTAGAATCTCATAAAATCTTATGTAAGCAAAGAGGCGGGAAAATCTAGCATTTTCTTATTATTGTTATTATTATTATTATTATTACCCACAAAAAAAAATCTATAGAAAATCTGTAGGAATTCGCCCAAAATTCTGTGGGAAATCCGTAGGTAATTGGCCTATTCTTCAGATATTTTAAAAAATATCTTAAAACATTCTACAGTTATTTTTAAGCTAAAGCTAAATCTCCGATATTTCTTCAGACTTCTGTAAAATTTCTGAAAAAAGTGGAATTTCTGCAGATAATCTTAAGATTATTTTTAGTGGGGTATCAAGAGAGAATCTCTCTTGTTAATTCTTCTCCTGATTTTGATTCTATAGAAAGAATTTCATGGAATAGAGTCTTCAAAGATTCTTCGATTCATTGCTCAGTTCTCAAAAAGAAATTTAGTACTCTTTGTAACAATTCTTTCGTTAACAACTCCAATAATTTACCTATTGTTAATTAAAATGCTGTTGTCAATCTTTTTAGTGTCGCTTTAAATAATTATCAGCTTAATGCTCTCAAATTAAACAACAATTTCTCTGTATCTGCCACTCCTTCGTTACCCCGTCTGATTGCTCCTATTGAACGTGCCTATTTCTCCTTCTCAAAAAGAGTCTATTAGGCATCTGATTGCCAATACTGTCGATTTCAATTCTAATGTTGATAAGCCAAATCTTAATAGTTCAGTTAAACATTGTCTTAAAAGTTTATGTTCTGATCCGTATTTGATAATAACTAAGGCTGACAAAGGTGGTCAGATTGTTGTTCGTGACAAGTCTACATATTTAGAAAAATCCCAGAAATTAATTAATGATGGTCCCTATCTGGATATCCACAAAGACCCTTCCTCTAGTGAAATTGATACTATTAAATCTGCCATTAAGTCTTCACACATTATTCCTACTAAATAAAAGAGGTCACTTATTCCTTCAGTTGCTCATTGTGCCAAGTTTTATGTTTTACTTAAGGTCCATAAACCTGACATTCCTTTTAGATCCATTGTCTCCAATATCGGTACGGCTTCTTATAAAATTGCAAAATATCTTGTTTTCATATTTTCTCCTCTTTCAAGTGGTAATTCTTTCACTGTTAAGAATTCTTTTGAATTTGTTAAGAAATTTTACAGTTTTAAGCCACAAGGCCACATGATGGTTTCTTTTGATGTTTCATCATTATTTACTAATGTTCCTGTCGAAGGGGCTTTAGATTGTCTTAAGAAAAGGCTCTGTGATTTTCATTTTTCTTTTTTCGAAATCGAGGAGCTCATTCATCTCACTCGTGTTTGCTTGTCTCAAAACACTTTTGTATTTAACGGGAATTTCATTCGTATGACTGATGGTTTGGCTATGGGTCCTCTTAGTCCGAATTTATGCGATTTTTAAAATCACTATTTTGAAATAAAATTGTTTGACGTCTTAAAATTTCAGTTTTATGTTCGTTATGTAGATGATATTTATGCTTTAGTTGATGTGAATTCAGATATAAATCATATTCTCTCTGTCATGAATTTTATTGATTCTTACATTCAATTTACTTTTCAAGTTGAATCGAACAATTGCCTTTCTTTTCTGGATGTCCTTGTTATTCGCGATGAAGATAATTTTCAGACTACTGTCTTTCGTAAACCTTTTGCGGTCAGTCTTCCACCTCATAGTTATTCTTCTCATCCTCCTAACCAGAAAGTTGCGGCTTTAAAAACTTTTGTTTTCCGGGCTTACAATATTTGTTCAAGTCCTCAGTTACTCAGTGATGAACTTAATTATCTTAAAGCTATTGCTGTTGATCGTGGTTATTCCCCTAATATTATAGATTCAATTCATAGAAAATTAACAAAATCCAACCAATCTGAAAGAAAAAACTTTAATTCGAATTCTAATACTTTGGTTGTTTTGCCTTTTTTCCCCAAAATCAGTCAGCAAGTTGCTAAAATTTTAAAAAGGTTCAATTTCAATGTTATTTTTTCTCCTGCTAAAAAAATTGCCTTTTCAAATATTAGGTTGGGGAAAAGTAATTTCGCTTTTTTTCTTATTTTTAAAACTGAATTTATTTATATAAATTAAAAAAGCTGATCAGTAATATATATGCTGTTTTGTTCTATGACCTTTTGTCCTTTTTCTGGTAAAACCATAATTCCGTCACTTTAGAATTTCTGCGAGTTCTGGGCAAAAAACTGAACAAGGTGATTTTCACAAGCCTTTTTTGAAGCTAGCTTAACACCATTAAGAGAGTTCCGCAGAGGGTGGAACAAATGATAATTGGTCGGATCTAGGTCCAGACTATACGGTGGGTGCATCAAAACCTCCCAACCAAGCTCTCTCAGTTTTTGCCGAGTGACTAAAGATGTGTATTGTTTAGCGATGTCGTGATGGAAGACAACACTTTTCCTGTCGATCAATTTCGGACAGGTTTTTTTAATCACCTGCTTAAATTGCATTATTTGTTCACAGTAGAGAGTTAAATTAATGCTTTTGACAGGTTAGAGCAGCTCATGATGGAAAATTCCTTTTCATTCGCACCAAACAATCAGCATCACCCTCTTTGGCGTAAATCCGGCCTCTGCCATAGTTTGTGAAGCTTCGACCACGATCTTTTTCGCACATTGTTATCGTACGTGATTCACTTTTCATCACTCATAGTCATTTGTTTCAAAAATGGCTTGATTTTGTTCCGTATCAGTAGCAATTCACAATGGAAACTCTGTCCATTAAACTTTTTCACTGTAAGCTCATGGGGAACCCAAGTATCAAGTTTCTTTTGGTATTAAACTTTTTTGTAAACGGTTCAAATGTGTTTTTTGGTCGATGTTTAGTTGCGTAGCAATGTCGGATTAAAAAATACGTCAGTCTACTTGGATTTTTTTTAATTGCATCGACTTTTTCAACAATAGGCCGGCCAGGGAAATGTTCATCTTTAACATCGAAATTTTCGGAACGAAAACGAGCCATCCAATTCTGACTTTGGCGTTTACTTACGCATCGATCACCATAAACGCCACGCAATTTTCGATGAACCTGAGCCGCATTTTTCTCTTTTTAGAAATAAAAAACTAAAATGTGACAAAAATAATCTTCTGGAATCTCTCTTTTTAAAACGTAATAACTTTTGACTGATAAAACAGATGATAATATCTTTACATTTAAAATGTGCTAGAGACTGTTATCTTTTAAATGCTGTATAGTATGGCTTAATTGAGTAAGTAATACTCGAGATATATGACTTAAAACTATCTATTGGCAAAAAACGAAATTACTTTTTCCCCATTCCAATATTAAGCATCCCATTGATCGCTTAGATAACTGGGTTATTTACCAAATTTCTTGCCAATGTGGCCTTTCTTATATTGGTCAGACTAAACGTGCTCTCAGATTTCCTTTAACGGAACATAAAAGGTATGTCAAAAACCAAAAGCTTAAACACTCTTCTATTGCTCAACATTGTTGGTCTTCACAAAATAAGTTTAACTTTTCTTCTGCCACCATCATCCAACAGTGTTCTTCCATTCTTGATCTTAATTTTTGGGAAGCTTATCACATCATTAAAAATTCTCACTCCTTAGTCAGTGACTTATCAAGTGCGCCTTATTTTCCTAGCATTTGGAAATCTTTAATTTAATTTTTTCCCTCGCTTTTTAGTTTTTGTTTTGTTTATTCTCCGGTAGATGTCGCTACTTGTCCACCCAGTTGTTCAGGCTGCTCTCTTCTCATTGGTTGCTTTCCTTTAGGCGGGATCGTTTCCGTAGCGGGTATATAAGCCTGTGTCTCTCTGTCTATTTGCTCAGTTTTGCTTTTTCTACCTCGCTGAGTTTTGCACTGATGAAGAATCTCAATATTAGTAGATTCGAAACGGCTGTTTGCTACCTTTTCATACTTCATTTGTGCATTTATAATCGTTGGTTTTCTATCTCTAAACATTTTTGCACAAAGGCTTTATTTGCTAGTTTTATTAAACATTAATATTCCTGGAATAATCATAAACAAATTTAAATTTCATTTTACAATTTTCGGAACTGCAAATTTTTAAAACTCTAATTATCGCACAGTTAAAATTTTTACACCATTGCGTAGAAAAAAACTACATTTAAATGAAATTTATTTGAAAAATTTATCACAATTTGTTTTCAAATTATTATTATTTTTAAAGTTTTCATTACTTTTTTTATGATAGTGGCAACAATCAGAGACGAAAAATAAGTTGGGGAATTCAACCAATAAAGAGATTAAGATGTATTTCAGATTTTTCATTTCTCTTCAGAATTCAACAACTATTTTCCAAACTAGCCACCTCTGGCGACCAGTTAGGTCTCCTTCAACTTTACTTTTATTAATATTAATTTATTACTTTTATTAATAATTTTATTTATTTACATATCTTCTCTGAATCTGAATATTTTGATAGAAAAATCAACAAATATACGTAATTAAGGCAGCATTTGGTATAATACATCGTAAATACAGTCGAACCTCGTTATCCTGACACTGACAGAAGCAGGAAAAGTGTTGTCATAAGCGTAGTGTCGTGATAATCAGAGTTGGAAAAAATATGTTTATAATAAATTATGTTTATAAATATTTTTATAAAATTAATTTAAGGCAATTTTAAAATTGCAACTTTTATTGCATTTTAAGCAATAAAACATTATTATTAAACAAAATAAATACAAAAATGAAATTGAAAAGAATAAAAATCAGATTTCTGATAACTTTCCTTTTTATTGTTACATGAAATGGTGATGAATTAAGGTCTGCGTATCTTTAGATGCACTCCCTACAATTCTTTTTCTATATTATACAATGAACTTTTTAACAATATCTGTTATTATCTGTTGTTTCAGAATTTGATGTTAGACAATTTCTGATTGTTTTAATCAATGTTTCGGTGGTAGTTGGAGTGGTTAAATGTAGTTCTAGCTCAATATCACTTTCACTGTGTTTGAGAAAATTTCTGTCTTTCTCTTTTGCAATTTCAGAAATAACTGCAGCTGCTTATATGATGACATCAACTTATAATAAAAATGCGACTATAGAAAATTGTAGGAAGGATTCGGGCCGAACCACTTAGACCTAAACCTAACATAGAAACAAATACTAAAATGAAACATTGCTGTACATAAACCCACATAAATTCACATAAATGCACATTGAAAACAAATGTTAAAATGTCAGCTAAATGATAATTTCTTCTACTTGAAACAATGTTTCTTCGCCATATTTTCATATAAAACATGTATAATATACTCAATTATAATACATATAGATAACAGCAGAAGTGTAAATTGAAAAGTTTTTTTATCATCTAAGAGTACGATTGCATTTTATAGACTAACAGAATTTCTCACACTAGCTTAGTGCTGCCATCTATGAACTATTTTCAAAACATTTTTGGGAATGTTATACAGTAGCATTGGAAAATCCGGAACCATCCGGACTTCGGCGATTCTAAATTTCAGATAAATTTCCGTTTATTTGCTAAAATAATAATAATAATAATAATAATAATAATAATTTACCGCACCCCTTCTTTGCCTTTTACACAAAAGGAGGGACATGATTCATGTCAAGAATGCATTTTCAATACTAAAAAATATTAGTATTAAAACACATATTTTAATAGAGAATTTTTAAAAAAGAAAAAAAAAAGATAAAAAAGGAAGCCATCTGCATTGAACACCCCATTTCCCTACGAAATATTTACGTGAGTAACGAATTTATAATATTGAAGAAGGATGCGTAAAAATGATAAAAAAAAGTAAATTTGAGGGGATTTTTTTCTTTTCGTTTGGCTATATTTTATCGAGAATTTGATACATCAGAGACGCATGTGTTTTATCACGAAAGAAGCATTTCAATATACCTTTACATTGCTTCCGTGTGTGACCTCTTGCCAAACATAGAAAGCAACATCTTTTATCCTTTTATGTATTCTGCGTTTCATTAAAAGTCATCATTCGTGCCGAAAAGTATCCTGAACTCAGATGTCTTCCGTTGCAAAAAGTGCAATTTTTTCTTAAATCTGGCTTTAAAGAAGTTTTTAACAGTGTAGCAGCAGTTGGTAAATGCTTAGTAATATCATTGTAACATTTATTTTTTCTAAATTTTTCATCAACTTTTTTCGCTAAACCAAAACCTGCCACTGCCAAATTTATTCTTTCATTACCTCCAACTTCAGATTTGAGAAACATCATTATTTATCCAGACTTTCTTTTGCATCAGAACTAACAGGAATCGTATGGGTTCGATTCCATGCTTTCAAAATTGCAGCAATAAAACAAGATTATACTATTGGATACAAAATTGAAACACTTTTATCCGTTGTGACTCTTAGCGTCTCAAGAGCTGGTATATACGACACAAGTTTACTATATAATGTTGTAATAGAAAATTTTACTTTTGATTGGAAAGATATAATTAATTTTAATAATCCTTTGAGATATACTAAAAGATCTACTCTACGAGCCTTAAGTCTCTCAATAGGTTTGGCATAGTCGGCGCCTTTTGGCGGAAAACTATCGACAACTTCTCGCGCTCTAGATCCAGTGAGAGGTTCTTCGATCAAATATTGGTATTTATTTTCTGGCGCCATATCCGGATTATTGTATATTTGTTCAAACTGATTCTAGAAGGGGAACCATTCTATTAAATCTCTACCCAATTGGCGAAATTTTAACTTCGGTAATGTAAATTTCCATTTTGCATTATTAGTGTCATAATAAGTTGAGAACCTCACATTGCATTTGCCCCTGTGACTCTATTTTCCTTAATTCCAATAAAATTTAATTCCAGCTTCCTTAGCTTAATTTCCGATTCTATTTTTCTTAGCTCCGACTTCTCCATTAAGTCTTGGTGGTACTCCTTTTCTAACTTCTTGGCTTCGTTTTCCTTTCTCTCAGCAATAGCGTTAGATAAAATTTCTTGTACATGGACTTTTGCATGGACTTTTTTATGCTCTTCACTATTTAAAATGATTTGTATTAGAGTTCCGATGGTATAATCTTCAGGAGTTGTTTCCCAAATCTCTTCTACTCCGAAATTTAAATCAGCCTTTTTAAAAATTTCCACGGCTTGAAATATTTTGCTCCAATAAATCTTATAAAGTGCCCTGTCGCGAAATTGCCAAAATATTAACTAAAGTGTTCAAATGGGTGTCATTTTAACACCCCAATTACGGAATATAATGCAGACGCCAATTACAACTTTAAAAGTTAAAAAAGAAGTAAATTAACTTCTTCAGCACGAATAATTTATTTAACGGTAAAAATTTTGGTTAAAAAAAAGCGTGAAACAACGCAAAAAATCGCGACAAAAACGAAAAATTTCGTCAGTAGATCATGGAAAAACCACAAATTTCGTCAAAATACCATTAAAACTACCAAATTCCACCGAAGATCATGGAAAACATGAGAAATTCGTCGAAAGATTTCGAAAAGGAAACGTGAATTTTCTTTTAAAAGTACTACATTCGTGGGGAAATAAAAAGTTTTCAAAAGATTGCAAAAAAAAAAGAACTGTATATTTCATTAACAGATTGCAATAAAACTGAAATTTTAATAGAAAATTTCGTCAAAAAAACGCAAAAAAAAATGTGTGAACGTCTTTCACAGGTTAAAAGAAAGGCGTGAATTTCTTTAAGAAATCACAAAATTACACGTATATTCGCCAAAACATCGCAAATTAATTTACATTATGACAAAAGATCTCAAAAAAACCAAATTTAATCGAAATAATAGGAAAACCACGTGAGATTCATTTAAAGTTTACGTTAAACACGAGAATTTCTGTCTCACAAGTGAATGTATCGCAGAAATATCTGTCAGTTTCATGCAAAGATTGCAAAAAGCTCAAATCTTTTAAAATATTGCGAAAACGCAAGAATTTCGTCTAAACACGTGAAAAATAAATTTTGTGCAAAAAATGTGAAAATTCGTTTTTACTGTTTCAGATTTTGCTGCTCCAAAAATGAATTTTACTGTTCAAAAATGGATTTCCAAAAATCACCAACTAGAATGTTGCTATTCACAATAAGGATAATAACTCTCTCATAATTAAGATATTTTTTAATTAAAAACTTATCATTGATTTTGGTTAAAGCCCCACACTAGGCACAGAAAAAGGCTAGGACGATAATATAAAGTCTATGGGGGTGTTCTTTTCAAATATCTCGCCCAAATTTTAATATTTTTACCTGTTTTTTTGCATAGGATAGCTGAGGACGACTCTACAACCGGCCTAGTTTTTACTTTTTCGATTATGCTTATATATATATTTTATATTATGATAGTTTCAATTTCAGAACCGGTTTAAACCGGTTTTGAAATTTAAAGTAGGGAGAACTGGAAATATTGATACTTGGGGCACATTGATACACCCCCTGTACAGCACACAGGGTCATTACAAGAAGTTTCACAACAGCTTCAAAAGGTGATACTAGTGAAATTAACTACATACAGAAAGTTTTGGAATGATTCAATAGTTTGATGAAATGGGATGGGCGATTATTTGTTTTTGTAGGTCAAAAGTAAATTTGAGTTGTACAATTGAAATGGTATTATACATCTGTTCCAGTATTTTCAACCGAAAAGAATACCCTCCTTGGGAAGTAAAGCTACTCTTTATCAGTTCCTCATTCTTTATTGTTAGATAAATTATGAAATATTGGATTTGCGACTCATTTTATTCAAAATGGCTGTATGGGGCACACTGATACAGTCTTTGTCAGTGCGGATTGTTACAACCTAAATCATTTCTAGTTCATTTTTTCATTAACTTTTATTTATTTTTTTACCATGCTTCCCTTAATTCAACCATTTTTCTTCAAAATTTTCTATTATTAGTTTTTATTGAAGTGAAATAGCTCTAATTTCTTTATATTAGAACATTTTATAGTATTTTTGCAAACAATAGACGTACAAACCTACACAATATCTAGTGCTAGTATAATTAACAAAAGAAATGGACGGCAGCCTGGCAAATCTCAAATTTATATCGATTCTCCAGAGAAAACAGTATTATCGACATCAGAAATGTTAAATAAGAGTAACAAGCTGCAGAACAGTACAGGATTATTATATCATAAACATAATTATATATATAAAACCCCTCCGAGTATAACAAATCCGGTGTGAACCTATCCACGAGAAAAAGAAACTCATTCACCAATGAAAATGTTTCATAGTCGTAATGGAGCGTTCTCATTGGTCAGATTTACAGTGACAGCTGTAAATGACGTCACAACATTTTACTTCGCTTTGAAATCTTTCCACGATTTCAAAAAGTACACTGTAAAAAATTTGACCCATTTGCTGCAGCGGCACTCCACAGCTTTTATAGAATATCTCTTTTATGACCAATGAAAATGCTCCATAACACAGTAAAGTAACCGTTTTCTAAAAGTTCACCAAAAGCGGTGGAGTGACGTTGTAGCAAATGAGTCAAATATTTTACAGTGTATATTTAATTAAAACTTTTTATTAAACGAAAGCGAACGTGTGTTTTAAATGCAACATTGTTAAAATTTTTATATTCGGGTTGCTTTATTTTTTTTTTCTTTATAGGCGTGAATGATTCTTGAAAATTTCAAATCTATAAAAAACATGGTCAAAGGTTACCTCCGATTTTAAAGGCAATCTATTTTCTGACAAATGAAACCGTTCCATAGTCGTAATGGAGCGTTCTCATAGGTCAGATTTACAGTGGGAGCTGTAAATGACGTCACTACATTTTACTTCGCTTTGAAATCTTTTCAAGATTTCAAAAACATTATTTAATTAAAACTTTTTATTTAAGCAAACCGCGGATGCGTTTTAAATTTCATTATAATCTCCACCCCCATCTACCAGATAGCTTTGCTATAGTTTTAAATGCAGATTTCTGTTGAAATTTTCTTTCTTTCTTTCTTTTCTTTTCTTTTTTCTTTTTTTTTTTTGTTAGATTTTCCCTTTTCTAAATTTAATCGCTGTATTTATCAAAATTGTTTCAGCCTAAAGTGGTTATGATTGACCACAGTTGTTGTAATTTTTTATCATCCTATAAAAATGCAAACACGTAATTTTGACGGGCTATCTTCTAGTTTTTAATATAATTATCCTTTATTTTCTGTTTGTAAACCGATTTATAAACAGAAAACCTGGTAATTCTTTCACCTTTCCTAAGAAAGAAGATAATTCTAAGGTTAAAGTGCCAAATATGACAAAGTTACCACAGTCAACAAACAGACAAGGAACAGCCAGAACATCAGGTCATTATACATTTCTTTTTGATTGCTTTAATATCGCTTACAAATAAATTGTGTGCGATTTTAATGTCTATAAATACATGTAAAATGGTTTGCTAATTATTTTTCTATAAAAAAATATGCATTGGTGTTATTTTGTCTCAATTTTTCCCAGACGTGTCAAAGTGTATCAATCTGCCCCGGGGGTGGGGCACATTGATACAAATTACTTTTTTTGATTTTTTTAAAATTACATGCAAAAATAATATATAAAACAACGATTGTACATTTTTATAACACACTACACAGGTTTTTCTGGCATCACATAGAAAAATAACATAGAAAAAATTTTTGCTTTCTAGACACCAAAAATTTTTTTTGAAAAAAGCTGTATCAATGTCCCCTAGATCCCCCTATTTTATAAAAATCTCAAACCAAAATTGAGAAAGTAAAAATTAGGCCGGTTGTGGAACATCCTCAGCTGTCCTATATAAAAAAATCATGTAAAATTATTGAAATTTGAGCGAGATATTTGAAAATAATGCCCCCATAGACTTTACATTATCAGCCGGGTCTTTTTCTGGGCCTAGTGTGGGGCTTTAAGGAAAAATCATAGTCAGCCACGATTCCGAAGGTCATGGAAGTCAACTACTGTTTTTCGAAAGTAAGATTCCTCGGTGGGCCCTCAGACTTGGTGTGTTTTCCAGGGCACTCATTGACAAAAGTATGACATGGTATTTGGAATAATGTTGAGGGTATTTTTTTATATGCTTATAGTGACTGGTCCCATTGCATTTGCAACATTTCTGTGGGAAAATTCCGCACCCCAGTCGAAAAAATGCCAACACTCCTAGAGTTGAACGGCAAAAGCTGCCAGAAGGCGTGGATTGACACTGTCCAGGGAGAAGGACAAAGGACTCTCCCCTTTTGAGCACTTTGTAAAAGGGAGGTGGGATTCTCGAAATAGTCGTATTTTGGTCAGCAAAACAGACAGCAGAACCTGTCTTTAGAAGGTTAAAAAACAAAAGCGGAATCATTAAAAGGTCATTCCTGTGTCTGTCTGTCTGTCCGTCTGTCACAGCCATTTTACTTATAAGCTATAAAACAATGAAAGCTCATATTGGGGGAATTATTAAAGAATATTGATTCAGATATTAAAATTACTTAACATTTACAAATAAGTTTAGGGTCGGGATTGTAATAATAGTTAAATTACTTGAAGAAAACTTTTTTTATATATACTCTGTGAGGATAAAGGCTGAAAGTCTTCGTTACGTTTACGTTACGAAAGTTACGTTTCAAAAATCCTTATATATATATATATATATTCTTTTTTCAGAGACATCGTCGAAAAGTGAAAAGGTAATGCAAAGTAGCCTCTCAAACTTTTCTTTTTTCGAATCTACTGAAATTAAATTATGAAAAAAACTAGAAGTCGTAGACGTTAATTTAATACTTTCAAGAAAATGATCACCTTATGCGATTATCCTAAGTCATATTGTTTTTGATAAAAGGACATTTTCCTCTTAGACAAAAATTTTTATTTACAGGCGTTCGGAAAATGTGTTGAGTAGCGCTGGAGATCCCGACAGGATATAAATTTTTGGATACTGCACAACAGGTTTACTGATTTTTTTACGAATAGCACATATATTCTTAGAGATACAGCGGTTTTTATATAAAGTAAAAAAATCTTTGTATATTATTAGTTTATATCATGCAGGGTTTTCAACCAAATTTAAAACTAATTTCACTTATAGTGGCAAAATCCAATAAAAAATATATAGTACAATTTAAATAGGAATAGTTTAAATATTTTATGAATTATAAAAAGTTGTATTTTTTTTTATCTGCGCATGGGCAAACGATAACAAATATATTTTTACAGAATTTAATACTTAACTCTTAAGAGCAAGTCATAAAAAAATCTGGTCATATATCATTAAAATTCCGAAACAAATTGGCAAAAGTGTGATCTAATTTTTAGTTGTTCAATAAAGCAGCTAAACGATAAATTAATTGTCCTTCTAATCCCACAATTATTTTTCTTATCTAATCTACTTTGTTGAATTTGAGAAAAAATGTATATTTCATAATTCTGAAGATCCAGAAGAGTACGAAAATTAATTGTTTTAATATTAGACAAAATTATGAAAATAAAACATTTCCCGTAATTCTTGTCCATATACATAAGTGCATACATAAATATTAGATTTTTTCCTCAACAGTTTAGCCCTATAGAAGTCATTCTTACTAAAGAACTCAAATAAAGAAATCAGATTTGTTTTATTTTTTAATAAAATTCATAAATTTTTTGTATTTGCCATTTTTCTGTAATCATGCCAAAAATATTAGAATACATGCGAAAAACTTTTCTTCAAAAAGTTTTAATCTCGGTCTAAATGCAGATGATACATATAATATTCACTAATTATGTAGGTAATATCTCGCCCAGATTAAGTAGATGTGAGACAAATACGTAAATGCACACACAATCTCTCTCTCTCTTTTTTCTTTTTTTTAATCACAACAAAAGTCTTTTTTGTATATGAGCAGTTATATTTGAAAGAACGTTAGCTGATCAATTCTGTGTTGTACGTTAGATTTTTCAAATTGGCATTTCACCCTTAACAATACACATTGTTTTGAAAAGATTCTCATGAAATCTGTTGCTTTTATTTATTTTTACTTTATTCTATCTTCAACAGAAGAAAGTATTGTGATCGAAATTTTTTCGATCTCTGGTTTTCTACTTATTTACACATTATAGGGGGCAGAGATACAAAAAAAAAAAAAAAAAACATTTTTTTACAAAATATCTGTCTGGTCGTGTGTCTGTCTGTCTGTATGTGAATCCGTATGTCGCCATTCTACCATGAAAAAAATTTAAGAAGATATGCATAGAATTTAACCAAATTTTTTTGGATATTTTTGGCTATAGCAAGCAGGTCATCCTTCATTTTTGAAATATTCCGCAGGAAGGGGCCGCTGCAATAGCGATTTTTGTGTCATTTGCAATGTTTTACTGATTAAAAGGGTATGAAGTTATGCATCGAATTGAAACAAATTTTTTGTTTAAGTGTGTGGCTATGGTTACTTGGTCCTCCCTGAATCTGAAAAAAAAAAAAAAAAAAAAAAAAAAAAAAAAAACGCCGGAAAGGGATGTTTTAATAGCGATTTTTATGCCTTTTCAATATTGTACCATCTAAAAGTATATGAAGTTATGGATGAAATTGAACCAGTTTTTTTGTGAACGTGTATGGCTATAGCTAGTTGGTCCTTCATGGCCATAACCTTCATAACTTAGCGAAATTGGTCGACGGGACAATCAAGTAATACTCTCAAAATTTATTAATTTGATAAAACTTAAAATTTATCTCAAAATTTCAGTATCTAAAACCTTCCACAGTAAAGGAGTGCTGTCTCTAAAAAATTAAAACTAACTTTCAGATTTTTTAAAATTCTGTCATTTATTATTAAATATATTTATTCTTTTGACACAATGTCCATGCATTCTATTGCTTTTATTCTTGTTTAGAATTTAAAAACCTGCATACGTAATTTTGATTTTTTTAAACATTTTTGTTTAATTCCGGACAACACAGGATACTTCATCTATTTAAAATAAAAATTATGTCAATTTATAATATATGGAGTGAAGTTTGACGATTATATAATTAAGGAAATTGCTTGACGGGACAATCAAACCTTGCTCAAAAAATTTATTAATTTGATAAAACATAAATTTTATCTAAGAATTCTTATACTCAAAATCTTCTATAGTAAAGTGATGTCTGTCCTTAATTTTATAACTCAGGAAGTAATTCAGATTTTTTTTATTCATTAATTAATTTATTTTCATAGAATTTTTTTAAGCTCAGAAACTTAAGACATTGAATTAATTTAATTTTATAAGATAGTTATTTGAAATGTCAAAATTCTTGTTTTTTTTCCTGGTAATTGCGTTTCAAATTGCGCTTTTTATAATGTCATCGTCTACTGCTAATCAATATACACGATATTGACAAAAATAAGATTCAAATGAGAAAAAATAGATAAATCAAAGAACAAAATCGAGATTATTTTTTCAAATTCAATGACTTTTTTCATACTGCACTTAAATTATTATAAATAGTAATGAAATATTCGAAAAATGTCTTCCAATTGAAGTCGCTTCGATGATTTAAGAGGGATGCAAGCTCTGCGCTACAAATTGCTTATTGCTACCACAATTTTTTCATAGTTTTTCTTCCTTTATTTACCGCACTTCCTGAATTCATTTATTGTGAGAGATATTATGAGATTTAATAACGCGTGCTAATACTGAAATTCTGCCATTTTGACATTGCGCTTTCATGCATGGATTTAAAATGATACCGCATGAATACAATCATATTTAGAAATTTCTCTCTATTTTTTCACACTGAATTGGTTGCTTCGACATCTTCTATGGAGATTCTGATGTACACTTATTTTACAGAACGTTTCTCTTTTGTAACTGTATATCTATAACTTTATGAAAATCCTAAGTTTGTAATATTTAATTACACTAACGAGAAATATTAATCCATCTGCGATTAATTCTGTTAGACAGCTGACCTTAATTTCGACATTCTTAAACATGCCGCTATTAAGCTATTATAAATTTTGAACATTCTTCAGAAAATGGATTTACAAGATTAAATACTTTAATTGACAAATGGTATTTAAAGCTCAAGTTGTTCATTTAGAAAGTGTAATATTTGATTTAATACGATGTATATGCAAATACTTGTTTTACTATTATCACGGATTTTAAAGTTGTACATTAAGTGTGATTAAGGAATTTATATACTCTGGTAGTTTAAGATAAGGATTTAAAAGTGACTGAATGACGATGGACTTTGTAATATTGATAAACGGATTTGTCTTTAATGCATCATTAAGATATAATGTAAGACATTCGCAATTGACAAAGGATTTATTGTAATAACAAATTTGCAAATTTATTTTTACTGATCAATAACTGGCATATTTTGAATAAAAAGCAATGTATGTATATATATATATATATATGTGTGTGTGTGTGTGTGTGCGTGTGTGTGTGTGTGTGTTTGTAAATATTGTGTGTGCAAATATTGACCATAGACCCATACTTCCAATTGCAAAAAATCATAAAAAAAGGTAAAATTTTCCATAATATAAGCTGCAAGTCCATGAGGGGTCTGTTTGAAAAAATACGAAAAAAAAAAATTTATACGGCCCCCGTAGAGCAAAATTACGAATTAGGAAGTTATTGATCAGCCATTCCGAAATTGAACAAAAAATTTCATCTTTATATCTAAAAACCTCACACAGATATTAAAATCTAAAATTCTCCAAAATTCATGACTTACACCATTTAACCATGCCTGTAAAGTAAGACTTTTTGACCCATTTTGAACGCATGTGACGGATCGTCCACAAATTGTTCGATGTTAAATGCCTCTTATTTGGACATAAAAAGCAGATTGGTTTAAAGCTAAACTTATTTTCCAAATATATTTGTAGTCTGCACTGAAGGTCTGCATGGATCGGAATATCTAAGTCCGGTCCGAAACCAACTCACAGGGAAAAAAAATACGGCACGGCCTGGAAAAATGTTTAATCATAACCCGGACTGGCCTGGAATAAATTTTAAATGATAGCCCGGCTGAGAATTGAATTAGTACATAGTTTCTTACTTCTGTGTGGTTAAAAATTGTTTCGTATGGAGAAATTCTGACCAAAATACTTAATATATTTTTCGTTTTCTTTATTTATACTTTTTATTATTAAAAAAGCGCCAAAGGTTCTGATATATTTATTTTAGCAATTAATATCTATTTATATGTAAATGTTTCACTTATATTTTAATATTGTTAATCCATATTCCATGCGTTAGATTCTTTGAAAAATGTTATACACTAAAACTTTTTAAGACGGAATCACATAGAAAAAAAATACACCAAGGACATATGCCCTTCCTAGGAATGTGTAAAGGGAGTTTATTTTTCCTCAGGCATTTATATATTTATTTTGGATGGATCAAAACATTTTCTGTTTAAGACAGAATTCCGTGATAGGCAGGTTTTTTTCACTGGTCTTATTGTATTTATTTTTTATTCTTTGAGTATACTATTCTTTAAAAAAATAAATTTTAAAGATTTTTTTTTGTTTTGCTTTGTTTTTTATAAATAAAAGCAATTTTATAATCTATGTGTTTTTTGTAAAAATTTTGATTGAAGCAAATTTTAATTATTTTATGTATGTATTAGGTCAGTCAGATACAGTGATTTTAATACGATCGTTTGAGACCGGGAATGAAAATTTCGTACGGTGCAGACCTAAGAAGAAGAAAGCAGTCTCATCTGGTATGAAAAAATACGTTAGCCCCGGCCACCCGAGTCTTCAGTAAAAAGTAACGTCTTGGGCATGGCCTGGCCTGGACCCAGAATACAGATTTTTTACCAGCCCTTCCAAGATAATAAAAAGCTTGAAGTTGTAAGAGCTAAATTTATAAAAAAGACTTAATCTGCATCTTAGGAAAAAAAACATTATTCTGACGGACATTTAATCAGTACACTTCGTTTTTCTGCATAATGAGTTTTTTCGCCGCTATTTCTCTTCTTTTAATTATTTAAATTTAACAATTGTTTTTTAAAAAGTGCAAAATTTAAACATGTAATATTTGATTATTTTACATTAGTTTTGTTTTGGAAAATTTGAAAAAATATTTACTTTTTAAAATATGATTTTTTTAAAGTTACATTAATTTTTTAATAATTATTTTTTCAATACATTTTATAATAGTTTTAAATTAATACTGAAAAACAAAAACCTTGGAGCAAAACAAAAATCAGCTTTTCATCTTTAAATAAATGGAAAGAAATTGAAATCTGATAAATAATGTTTCGAGTTATAACAATTTTAATTTATCCCATCTAAACCAGTACTTATATAAAATTTTTATAAATTTTAGGATGTTATTTTCTTAGCAAATTATAAAGCTAACCATCACAAAAAAGAAAAAAAAATCAAAATTCTAATTCAAAATTCTAATTCAAAATATAGATTTTTCACATGTTTCCTAGAACTGTTAAAGTAACATTGTTTTCCGAATTGTGCGCATTTCAATTTATGTCTAATCCCTTAAAACCAGATGAATTATTTAAACGGCTATAACTCTGCGAGTTTTGAAGATATGATAATGCATTTTTTTTGTCTGGTTCAGGACTGGATAAGGAAAGTTTTTCTAATTGGGATTTTTATCCTACTTTGGCCGTATAAAAATTTAATTTTCGTATTTCTTCAAATAGATTCCCCATGGTGTTGCAACTTATCTTATGAAAAACTAGCTGACCCGCCCGGCGTTGCCCGGGTCCGTTATAATAATGTTAAACGAACTTGAAATTTTTATGATTTTATCTTCAACTCAAAATATGTGTTAATACACTGTTAAGAATTTGACCCTTTTGCTGCATCGTCACTCCACCGCTTTTATAGAAAATGATTACTTCAGCCTATTTTGGAGCATTGTCATAGGTCAAAAGAGATATATTCTATAAAAGCGGGGGAGTGATGATACAGCAAAAGGGTCAAATTTTTTACAGTGTACATTATATTAAATACGTGCCCCCTGACTGTGTCAAAAATTGGTTTTTTAAAAAACTAATATTTAGCTGCAAAAATACCTAAAATGACTGCAATGGGAAACGCAGGAGGGAATATGTGTCCAACGATTTCGTGTGGATATTTATCCTTAAAATTACTGTTAAGTGACTTAACTAAATACTTTTTTCACATAGATATCCCAAGTGAAATATTTTGAATTTCAAACTAATTATATATCACTCTTAAATCTGACTATACCGTGAATGAAATCGATTCTCGATGATTCGCTAAAAGGTTAGCATATAATATTATAAATTCAGAGCCATTTTACAAAAATAGGTGTATATTTTTTATCAAACATGCGTAATGTTCATTCTATGAACAAAATCCTAACCGTAACCTAATTGTATCGGAATCATAACTTGTCTGTAACTTAGCTGTATCTTAACAGTAACCTAACTGCAAGTTAAATATACCATAAATGTAACTTGGCCGTCACCTAATCATAACCTACCCATAATCTAACCGCAACCTAACCGCAAATTAACCTTAACCTAACTGTAACTTAACCATGACCTAACTGTAACCTAACCGGAAAATAAAATAACAAAAGGGTCACCGGAACGTAATTGCAACCTAACTGTTATCTAACCGTAACCTAGTTCTAATTTA